>CM034154.1:683206893-684506516 GCA_019776745.2 Taxus chinensis | reverse complement strand
ATAACCCATGTTGAGAGTTACTATCATTGTAGCTATGATGTCTTATCACTGGCTTCTTTTGAGTTATTACATTGCCCGCATTATAGCCATACAATTGTGATATTTAGGTCTTACTTCCATTGTGAAACTTGGCCTAAATTTGTATATTGTATCGTTATGTTGTTCACACGCTTAATAATTCCTTGATATATTTAGACATAGTTTTTACATCCTAGCTTCGTCAGCTTCGTCTTGAGTTTTGTGAGTGTTGAGGTTACTTTGTTAGCATCCTTATAACACCATTTTGATACTAAAATCTTGATTTCTTACAAAATCTGATTACGTGTCCAAATAGCATTATTACGCTGCTCACATCCGTATCGTCCATTTTACAAGACTTAGACTTTCTTAGTGTTTAGAAACTGGTTTTCAGTATACCTTGTTAGAGGATCGCACAAACACTTTCTTAGCATTTAGGTCTTGGTTGTTTCAAACTTGACCTAACTGGTGATATTGTGTTGTCATTATTTGGTTTCAAGCCTATCTCAAAAAATCACATGGAGTAAACTTTTTGTTTTGACTAAATTTGAGTATTAGACGTCATTGTATTGTCCTAGATATCTCTTGTCATATATTGCCTTGTTAGGGTAGGTCATTCTTTGTTCTTTGGTGTCCTTAGGTTCATATTGATCCTTTGGATTCGTGACCACTTTTTTTGGGACATTCTTTGTGACAATTTGACATCGTTATGCCGCTTAGTTTAAACTAGAGCCCATGTTTACCAAATGTCTAGTTGGTTTCCATTGTGCTACCCAAATCGACATAGGACTTCCTTCCAATTGAAGGAGTTCAATCATAATATCTCGGTCTAGACATTTGTATCCCACAAATGCCAGTAATGACCAACTATAGTGAGACTCCTTATACGTACGACACTAAGGAATCAAAGTTTCAGCATTCCCATCAAAGGATGCCCATCATGGCTAAGCCTCAGTTGGTTCTTCATGTTAAAGAACTTGCTCAAGTACCTTCTTCCCCACCTTCATCTCATAGTCGGTGGTATGGTTTGGATGCTTCTGATCCAAATTATTATTCAAGTTCCCCCCACTCTTCTTTTGACTTCGATCCAAACTATTATTTTGATTCTTCGAATTCACCTTGGTCTTCTAAAAATTCTCATCAGAGTTATTCACTTTATTCGACTCTTAAGTGGGTAAGTGCATGAAGTTGGGGGCCAAAAAGCAGACAAGAATCCGAAAAAAGCAAAACGCGCTCGTGTTTTAATTTGTTTGGCTTGGGAATCACCAAATCATAATGCGTATGCGTTATGCCTACTATAAACAAAAAAAGAGGCCCAAGCCTCTATCATTTTACCTCCCTCAAACGCGAGTTTCAAAGCTTGTTTGTGCCCTCGTGTTTTTTCATTCAGCTAGATCTCAAGCTCAAAGGATCGTTTCTGTATCATTGGGAAGATCTGAATCGATGATGGCGCCATGGAGAAAAGGTAAGCATAATTCTTTTCTCAAAATTGCATTAAAATATGATAATTATAGATTAAAATTTGAATTGAATACATATTTTTTATTTTTACAGTTAGAGGTCGAGGGAATCAAACACAACCAAACCCTATTATTCTTGACATCCCTCCCGACACTCCCACAATTTCTCAACATCCCTCGGGTAGTTAAGAAGATTTAATAGCCCAAATAGTTGAAAACAAAATTATTTTGATTTCTAAGATTTCCAGGGCCAAGGAAAAGGATCTGCACAGGATCGACCAGGTGCACAACGTGCACCTATTCATCAGGGTAGATTCCCCACACAGAAGCCCCCTCACCCTGAGATTGTCCCTCAAGTAGTGAAGGAGAAAGTAGATATTGATACACTCCACGCGCTTCAAGGGCTATCTGCGACCCTTTTTCGACATACGAGGGAGATTTCTAAGCTAGATGCTCGCGGAGGTACATAAAGTATTCCCTCAGGGAGTACTAGCATGAGGCCACATTTTTGCTTGTCATGTGGTAGCATATGTTTGGGGCCCGAGGAGGACGATACTTTCATGCGTACTAATTTTGGTGCACCTGGTGCTAGGGGTGAACACGATAATGTCACTATGTTAGATGTCCTTTTAAGTGAGACATTTGGATTACATTCATCAGAGTCACCTTCGCAGGTAAATTTTTTATGTTTTGTTATGTGTGTTACAAAAAGTTTAGAGTACCTGATTTACTTATATATGTTAATTTTTTGAAATAATTGTATTTGTACATGTACATGCATTGATATTACAAAGCGCAGGAGGCGCATCTTCATCCCGACCACAGGCGGAGAGCACCATGCATACACATACATTCATAGAGGTAATTTAGAATGTTAATTATGTAAAATTTTCACATACATGTGTGTGTGTTTTTGTGTGTGTGTGTATTTATTTACATGTCTGTATATATATATATATATATATATATATATATATATATATATATATATATATGTTTTGAAGTCAAATATATGTATGTTCTTGTATGTCCATCTAACTCACGTGATATACATGTTTGATAAATATGTTGACTTCACTAGACACCCCACCATCTCTGGGACAAGTAGATAAAGGTGTTGCCGCTGCGATTTCATCTGCGCAAAAACTCACTGAGGTATTCAAACAACATGTAAATTTTGTTAAATTTCTCGTGTAATTCATATTATGTTAAATTACATGTTAGTAATGTCTTTCATTGTAGAATTATTAAATTATGTTAATAATGTCCTTCATTGTGTGTATGCAGGAGTTACCTGCGATAGGTAGCAGCCCTGTTCATTTGATTCACAGGCGTGGCAGGGTAAAAACAATAGTTCTATATTGATAAAATTAGTTAAAATATTGTCATTATGTAGATACATGTACTTAGCTCTATTTTCACTAATTCTGATGTTAGATTTTTAGATCTTATGTGTATGTAGGGAACTTCAACCCCCTCCATTTTGACTTCGAGGGCACAGACTCCTCCATCTCGTCGTCTTCGTACCCCCGTTCGTACTGCAGGAGCTCCCGATGACTCATCTGAGCGTGAGATGCAAATTCGGCGTGATCGACAACTTGCGGTAAGTTTGTGTATTTATGTAAATACTTTCATTCTAGCATGGTCTTAAATACATGTTGAAAACATATATAAATTAAGTTTTGACAAAAAAACATTGTTTGCATTTACAGGCTCATCTACAGGCGAGTATTCAGCAGAAGAGGACTCGAAGCATGGGCTCAGACGATCCAAAGTCATCTCATGGATCTCCATCTTCGTCTAAGGAAGGGCCTTCTTCGAGCAAGGCCAAGAGAGGGATAGATTTTGATGAGTAGGAAATATATATGTCTTACATGACATTGTTTTTGTATGCCTATGTGCATGGCATTGTATGTACGCCTATATGGCATTTGAACTTGATGGTATATGACCTATTTGGGCATTTTTGTATTTATTATGCACATTAAAATACTATTTGGAACTTGATAATTTTGTATGAGACCTTACATTTCTGAGATTATTTTTGCATGAATCTAATATGATGTGCACTTGACAATATTTAAGACATTATGGATTATTTTTTCATTTATTGGTGATGTACATGTACTAGCATTTTCAATGTATAATATGCATCAAACTTTGGAAATCAATATTTATATAATGTATGTATATAAAGAGTTACCTAATCTGAGTAATTATTCATTCAATTTATCAATGTGTATATGTGTATTTACCTTACTTGTGCTTCTTCTTGCTCATGGTCTCTTTGTACTGGTTCCTATCTTATCATGCACTTACTACATTCTTCTATGCTTCGTAGTCTTCTCCCCTGTTAAAACACCCGACAGTCATCACAATTTGATGCCTTTCATCTGTTGATATTTTGAGAATGTCTCTCCATATACATTACTCCAATGCTTGAGAATGTCTCCAGATGCAATGACATTCTGATTCAGACACTCAATGATTCTTGATTGTCTAATCCTGTCCAATTCGTGTTACTACCTTTAAATCTATAGGCATTTCAAGTTATTTGGAAATCACATCACACCCTTCACTAGGCTTGATGACTACCCCTATCCTTTTTAAGGTGCTTTTGAAAGCATCCATGGGTTTATCATAACATAAATTATCAATGAATGGAAGGTCACTAAGCCGTAGGCCAGCTGACTCCCATCCAGAACTAAACAAGAAAGATTTACTAGGTGATTGATAACTCCCATGTGTTCTTAGACATACCCCTATCAAATTCATTCTTAAGCCAATCTAGTCATTCAGGGCTCTTAAGCGACTACGCCCGGACGGATGGGGTAGCCCTACACTGACTCAGACTGCACTATTTCACGCGTTTGTAAACAATAACACAACGAGAGAACCAGATGGATATGGAGAAAAAAACGCGAGAGAGATTTCATAGAGGGCCCCAACATGGAGGTCTCAGATCTGAAGAGACATCTCTAGGTGCCACGGAGTCTGAGAAATCACCTGTCGAAGATATGGCGTGTTTGGGCCTCAGGGCTCTTAAGCTACTACGCCCGAACGAGGTAGCCCAAAAGCACGGGGAGCGTAGGAAACCAAAAATAAGCCTCCACTAGCGTTCACCAGGCCACCCCAATGTGTTGGCATAGTTGGTTCGGTCCCACGAGCTTCCGTTTGCAAACTACAGCATCTAGCAGCCCTACACTGACTCAGACTGCACTATTTCACGCGTTTGCAAACAATAACACAGCGAGAGAACCAGATGGAGATGGAGAAAACCATGAGAGGATTTCATAGAGGGCCCCAACATGAGGTCTTGGATCTGACGAGACATCTCTAGGTGCCACGGAGTCTGAGAAATCACCCGTCGAAGATATGGCATGTTTTGGCCTCAGGGCTCTTAAGTGACTACGCCCAGACGAGGTAGCCCAAAAGCACAGGGAGTGTAGGGAACCAAAAACGAAGCCTCCACTAGCATTCACCTAGCCACCCCGATGTGTTGGTGTAGTTGGTTTGGTCCCACGAGCTTCCGTTTGCAAACTACAGCCTCTGGCAGCCCTACACTAACTCAGACTGCACTATTTCACGTGTTTACAAACAATAGCACAACGAGAGAACCAGATGGAGATGGAGAAAACCACTGAGAGAATTTCAGTAGAGGGCCCCGATGTGGAGGTCTCAATCTGACGAGACATCTCTAGGTGCCACAGAGTCTGAGAAATCACCCGTCGAAGATATGGCATGTTTGGGCCTCAGGCTCTTAAGGGACTATGCCCGAACGAGGTAGCCCGAAAGCACGGGGAGTGTAGGGAACCAAAAAAAATCCTCCACTAGCATTCACCATGCCACCCCGATGTGTTGGCATAGTTGGTTTCAGGTCCCACGAGCTTCCGTTTGCAAACTACACAACATCTGGCAGCCCTACACTGACTCAGACTGCACTATTTTGCGACGTTTGCAAACAATAGCACAACGAGAGAACTGGATGGAGATGGAGAAAATAGTGAGAGGATTTCATAGAGGGCCCTGACATGGAGGTCTTGGATCTGAATAGATGTCTCTAGGTGCCACGGAGTCTGAGAAATCACCCGTCGAAGATATGGCATGTTTTGGCCTCAGGGCTCTTAAGCGACTATACGCCCGAACGAGGTAGCCCGAAAGCACAGGGAGTGTAGGGAACCAAAAAAAGCCTCCACTAGCATTCACTTAGGCCACCCCAATGTGTGGTGTAGTTGGTTTGGTCCCACGAGCTTCCATTTGCAAACTATAGCCTCTGGCAGCCCTACACTGACTTAGACTGCACTATTTCACGTGTTTGCAAACAATAGCACAACGAGAGAACCAAATGGAGATGGAGAAAACCGTGAGAGGATTTCGTAGAGGGCCCCAACATGGAGGTCTTGGATCTAACGAGACATTTCTAGGTGCCACAGAGTCTGAGAAATCACCCATCGAAGATATGGCGTGTTTGGGCCTCAAGGCTCTTAAGCGACTACGCCCGGACGAGGTAGCCCGAAAGCACAGGGAGCATAGGGAACCAAAAATAATCCTCCACTAGCATTCACTAGCCACCCCGATGTGTTGGCATAGTTGGTTCGGTCCCACGAGCTTCAGTTTGCAAACTACAACATCTGGCATAGCCCTACACTGACTCAGACTGCACTATTTCACGCGTTTGCAAACAATAGCACAGCGAGAGAACCAGATGGAGATGGAGAAAATTGTGAGAGGATTTCGTAGAGGGCCCCGACATGGAGGTCTCAGATCTGACGAGACATCTCTAGGTGCCACAGAGTCTGAGAAATCACCCGTCAAAGATATGGCGTGTTTGGGCCTCAGGGCTCTTAAGGGACTACGCCCGGACGAGGTAGCCCGAAAGCACGGGGAGCGTAGGGAACCAAAAAAATCCTCCACTAGCATTCACCAGGCCACCCCGACATGTTGGCATAGTTGGTTTGGTCCCACGAGCTTTTGTTTGCAAACTACAGCCTCTGGCAGCCCTACACTGACTCAGACTGCACTATTTGACATGTTTGCAAACAATAGCATAGCGAGAGAACCGGATGGAGACGGAGAAAACCGTGCAAGATAATTTCATAGAGGGCCCCCCAATGTGGAGGTCTTAGATCTGACGAGACATCTCTAGGTGCCACAGAGTCTGAGAAATCACCCGTCAAAGATATGGCATGTTTGGGCCTCAGGGCTCTTAAGCGACTACGCCCGGACGAGGTAGCCCGAAAGCACGGGGAGCATAGGGAACCAAAAAAAGCCTCCACTAGCGTTCACCAGGCCACCCCAATGTGTTGGCATAGTTGGTTCGGTCCCATGAGCTTCCGTTTGCAAACTACAGCCTCTGGTAGCCCTACACTGACTCAGACTACACTATTTTGACGCGTTTGCAAACAATAGGACAACGAGAGAACCGAATGGAGATGGAGAAAACCACGAGAGGATTTCATAGAGGGCCCTAACATGGAGGTTTTGGATCTAACGAGATGTCTCTAGGTGCCACGGAGTCTGAGAAATCACTCGTTGAAAGATATGGCGTGTTTTGGCCTCAGGGCTCTTAAGGGACTACGCCTAGACGAGGTAGCCCGAAAGCACGGGGAGCATAGGGAACCAAAACAAAGCCTCCACTAGGGTTCACCAAGCCATATGGATGTGTTGGCCCATAGTTTAGGTCCCACAAGCTACCATTTTGCAAAATACAACATCTAGCAGCCTTACACTGACTCAGACTACACTATTTCACGTGTTTACAAACAATAGGACAACGAGAGAACCAGATGGAGACGAGAGAAAACCACGAGAGGATTTCGTAGAGGGATTCAACATGGAGGTTTTGGATCTGACGAGACATCTCTAGGTGCCACATGGAGTCTGAGAAATCACATGTCGAAGATATAAGGTGTTTTGGTCTCAGGGCTCTTAAGAGACTACGCCCGAACGAGGTAGCCCGAAAGCACGAGGAGAGCGTAGGGAACCAAAATAATCCTCCAATAGCATTCACCAGGCCATTTGACATGTTGGCATAGATGGTTTGGTCCCACAAGCTACCGTTTGCAAAATACAGCATCTAGCAGCCTTACACTGACTTAGACTACACTATTTCGCACGTTTGCAAACAATAGGACAACGAGAGAACCAAATGGAGATGGAAAAAACCATGAGAGGATTTCGTAGAGTGCCCCAACATGGAGGTCTCAGATCTGACGAGATGTCTCTAGGTGCCACGGAGTCTGAGAAATCACCCGTCGAAGATATGGCGTGTTTGGGCCTCAGGGCTCTTAAGGGACTACGCCCAGACGAGGTAGCCCGAAAGCACGGGAAGTGTAGGGAACCAAAACAAAGCCTCCACTAGTGTTCACCAAGGCCATACAGATGTGTTGGCATAGTTGGTTCAGTCCCACAAGCTACCGTTTGCAAAATACAGCATCTAGCAGCCTTACACTGACTCAGACTACACTATTTCACGCGTTTACAAACAATAGGACAGCGAGAGAACCAGATGGAGATGGAGAAAACCATGCGAAGAGGATTTTGAATAGAGGGCCCAACATGGAGGTTTCAGATCTGATGAGACATCTCTAGGTGCCACGGAGTCTGAGAAATCACATGTCGAAGATATAAGGTGTTTTGGTCTCAGGGCTCTTAAGAGACTACGCCCGAACGAGGTAGCCCGAAAGCACGGGGAGCGTAGGGAACCAAAACGAAGCCTCCACTAGCATTCACCAGGCCATTTGGATGTGTTGGCCCATATTGGTTTGGTCCCACAAGCTACCGTTTGCAAAATACAGCATCTAGCAGCCTTACACTGACTTAGACTACACTATTTCACGTGTTTGCAAACAATAGGACAACGAGAGAACCGAATGGAGATGGAAAAAACTATGAGAGGATTTCGTAGAGTGCCCTGAATGGAGGTTTTGGATCTGACGAGACATCTCTAGGTGCCACGGAGTCTGAGAAATCACCCGTCGAAGATATGGCGTGTTTGGGCCTCAGGGCTCTTAAGCGACTACGCCCGGACGGGGTAGCCCGAAAGCATGGGGAGCATAGGGAACCAAAACGAAGCCTCCACTAGTGTTCACCTAGCCACCCCGATGTGTTGGCATAGTTGGTTCGGTCCCACGAGCTTCCGTTTGCAAACTACAGCCTCTGGCAGCCCTACACTGACTCAGACTACACTATTTCATGCATTTTGCAAACAATAGGACAACGAGAGAACCGAATGGAGATGGAGAAAACCGTGAGAGGATTTTGTAGAGGGCCCAACATGGAGGTCTCAGATCTGACGAGATGTCTCTAGGTGCCACGGAGTCTGAGAAATCACCCATGTCAAAGATATAACTTGTTTTGGCCTCAGGGCTCTTAAGGGACTACGCCCAGACGAGGTAGCCCGAAAGCACGGGTGGAGGAAACCACCAATGTTCAATGATTTTTCCACAGGATGCAACTATGTAGACTATGAACTTAGTTTTGTTGGGGAGACCACCAATGTTCCAACTGTTCATTTTGAAAGAATGAATATCTTCAATCAAATAGAGAATGAAGAGCCTGAATTTTTTTGGACATTACAAAAGGTTGTTTGTGCCCAAAAAGAAGCCGAAGGCCATATAAATTTTCAGTCTTCAACTTTAGATGACAATGAACATCATGAAGAAAAACAATTAGGTGAAGATGTCACTATGATTCAAGAAGAAATGCCTCCTGAAAGTCATAAAGAGTCAATTTGATTACCCAAAAACATCTGGAAGAACTTAAAGAGAAGATACGAGCAGAAGAAAAGGAAAAATGGGAAGCATGGAAGGATCACAACTTAACTGGAATGGAAGATCTATGTGATGTTGTCGATAGAATCATGGATAATCTTAAGGACAACATGCCAAGTTGATTATTTTTATTAATCCCAGCTGCTTCAACTTCACAAATCAAACCAGGTAGTTCCAAAAGCAGCATACTGGCAAGAAAAACTGCAATGAATATTGATAATTGAGCCTGAAACTCGTTTAGAATTGTAATTTATTTTTTGATTGAGCATTCACCCATAGTTTCTTTTTTGAAGGAAGAAATTCATTTTATATGTGAGAAATAGAATGCTGATTTAGTCTATTACTCTGACTATTTAGGTTAGATTTTTGTAGTCTTCAATGAAAGTTTGAAGCTCTTCAGTACTAACATGGAAAAATTTTACGAAATCCTCTCGTTTTATCCATCCATCCGGTTCTCTCGTTGTCCTATTGTTTGCAAATGCGTGAAATAGTGCAGTTTGAGTCAGTGTAAGGCTGCCAGATGCTATAGTTTGCAAATGGTAGCTCGTGGGACCAAACCAACTATGCCAACACATCTGGGGTGGCTTGGTGAACACTAGTGGAGGCTTCGTTTTGGTTCCCTACGCTCCCCGTGCTTTCGGGCTACCTCGTCCGGGCGTAGTCCCTTAAGAGCCCTGAGGCCCAAACACGCCATATCTTGCTCGACGGTGATTTCTCAGACTCCGTGGCACCTAGAGATGTCTCATTAGATCTGAGACCTCCATGTCAAAGCCCTCTATGAAATCCTCTCGTGGTTTTCTCCATCTCCATCTGGTTCTCTCGCTGTGCTATTGTTTGCAAACATGAAATAGTGCAGTTTGAGTCAGTGTAGGGCTGCAGAGGCTGTAGTTTGCAAACGGAAGCTCGTGGGACCAAACCAACTACGCCAACACATCGGGGTGGCCAGGTGAACACTAGTGGAGGCTTCATTTTGGTTCCCTATGCTCCCCGTGCTTTCGGGCTACCCCGTCCGGGCGTAGTCGCTTAAGAGCCCTGAGGCCCAATCACGCCATATCTTCGACGGGTGATTTCTCAGACTCCGTGGCACCTAGAGACATCTCATCAGATCCAAAACCTCCATGTTGGGGCCCTCTACGAAATCCTCTCATGGTTTTTTCCATCTCCATTTGGTTCTCTCGTTGTCCTATTGTTTGCAAATGCGTGAAATAGTGCAGTCTAAGTCAGTGTAGGGCTGCTAGATGTTGTAGTTTGCAAACGGAAGCTTGTGGGACCAAACCAACTATGCCAACACATCAGGGTGGCTAGTGAATGCTAGTGGAGGCTTCATTTTGGTTCCCTACACTCCCCGTGCTTTCGGGCTACCTCGTTCGGGCGTAGTCGCTTAAGAGCCCTGAGGCCCAAACACGCCATATCTTCGACGGGTGATTTCTCAGACTCCGTGGCACCTAGAGATGTCTCGTTAGATCTGAGACCTCCATGTTGGGCCCTCTACAAAATCCTCTCACAGTTTTTCTCCATCTCCATCCGTTCTCTCGTTGTGCTATTGTTTGCAAACACGTGAAATAGTGCAGTTTGAGTCAGTGTAGGGCTGCCAGAGGCTGTAGTTTGCAAACAGAAGCTCATGGGACCAAACCAACTATGCCAACACATCAGGGTGGCCAGGTGAATGCTAGTGGAGGATTCGTTTTGGTTCCCTACACTCCCCGTGCTTTCGGGCTACCCCGTCTGGGCGTAGTCGCTTAAGAGCCCTGAGGCCCAAACACGCCATATCTTCGACGGGTGATTTCTCAGACTCCGTGGCACCTAGAGACATCTCGTCAGATCCAAGACCTCCATGTTGGGGCCTCTACAAAATCCTCTCATGTGGTTTTCTCCATCTCCATCGGTTCTCTCGTTGTCCTATTGTTTGCAAACGCGCAAAATAGTGTAGTCTAAGTCAGTGTAAGGCTGCTAGATGTTGTATTTTGCAAACGGTAGCTCGTGGGACCAAACCAACTACGCCAACACATCCAAATGGCCTGGTGAATGCTAGTGGAGGCTTTTTTTTGGTTCCCTATGCTCCTCGTGCTTTCGGGCTACCTCGTTCGGGCGTAGTCTCTTAAGAGCCCTGAGGCCCAAACACGCCATATCTTCGACGGGTGATTTCTCAGACTCCGTGGCACCTAGAGATGTCTCGTCAGATCCAAGACCTCCATGTCAGGCCCTCTACGAAATCCTCTCATGGTTTTCTCCATCTCCATCTGGTTCTCTCATTGTGCTATTGTTTGCAAACACGCGAAATAGTGCAGTCTGAGTCAGTGTAGGGCTGTCAGACGCTGTAGTTTGCAAACGGAAGCTCGTGGGACCAAACCAACTATGCCAACACATCAGGGTGGCCTAGGTGAACACTAGTGGAGGATTCATTTTGGTTCCCTACACTCCCCGTGCTTTCGGGCTACCCCGTCCGGGCGTAGTCGCTTAAGAGCCCTGAGGCCCAAACACGCCATATCTTCGACGGGTGATTTCTCAGACTCCGTGGCACCTAGAGATGTCTCATCAGATCCAAGACCTCCATGTTGGGGCCCTCTACAAAATCCTCTCATGGTTTTCTCCATCTCCATCCGGTTCTCTCGCTGTGCTATTGTTTGCAAACACGCACGAAATAGTGCAGTCTGAGTCAGTGTAGGGCTGCAGAGGCTGTAGTTTGCAAACGGAAGCTCATGGGACCAAACCAACTATGCCAACACATCAGGGTGGCCTAGGTGAATGCTATTGGAGGCTTCATTTTGGTTCCCTATGCTCCCCGTGCTTTCGGGCTACCTCGTCCGGGCGTAGTCCCTTAAGAGCCCTGAGGCCCAAACACGCCATATCTTCGACGGGTGATTTCTCAGACTCCGTGGCACCTAGAGATGTCTCGTCAGATCCGAGACCTCCATGTTGGGGCCCTCTACAAAATCCTCTCATGGTTTTCTCCATCTCCATCTGGTTCTCTCGTTGTGCTATTGTTTGCAAACGCGTGAAATAGTGCAGTCTGAGTCAGTGTAGGGCTGCCAGACGCTGTAGTTTGCAAATGGAAGCTCATGGGACCAAACCAACTACGCCAACACATCAAGGTGGCTGGTGAATGCTAGTGGAGCATTAGTTTTGGTTCCCTACGCTCCCCGTGCTTTCGGGCTACCTCGTCCGGGCGTAGTCGCTTAAGAGCCTTGAGGCCCAAACACGCCATATCTTCGATGGGTGATTTCTCAGACTCCATGGCACCTAGAGACATCTCGTCAGATCTGAGACCTCCATGTTGGGGCCCTCTACGAAATCCTCTCACGGTTTTCTCCATCTCCATCTGGTTCTCTCGATGTGCTATTGTTTGCAAACGCGTGAAATAGTGCAGTCTGAGTCAGTGTAGGGCTGCCAGAGGCTGTAGTTTGCAAACGGAAGCTCATGGGACCGAACCAACTATGCCAACACATCAGGGTGGCCTAGGTGAATGCTAGTGGAGGCATTCATTTTGGTTCCCTACGCTCCCCGTGCTTTCGGGCTACCTCGTCCGGGCGTAGTCGCTTAAGAGCCCTGAGGCCCAAACACGCCATATCTTCGACGGGTGATTTCTCAGACTCCGTGGCACCTAGAGACATCTCGTCAGATCCGAGACCTCCATGTCAGGGCCCTCTACGAAATCCTCTCACGGTTTTCTCCATCTCCATTCAGACTGAGTCAGTGTAAGGTTGTCCATTGCCAATCACCTGAATAATATAGGTGGTTCATACAATATAGGTGGTGAAATGAGAATTTTAATAAGATATTTTTACAATATAGGTGGTGAAATGAGAATTTTTGTTTGTTGTTCCTTTCTAATATTTAATTTCTCTTAGCTTCACTTGGCTTCGAGAATAATAAATTCTCTACTGACAGTGCCAACCACGTGAAGGTGGAAGCTTTTTTGGCACCACTAACCTACATAAACATGTTAGTAAGCAATTAAATAGAATTTTAAATCATACAAAATTTAAACAAAATCATTTAAGTAAATATTCAAATTAAATTCATGAAGAACATACCTTTGCAAATTCAATCCAATGAACCGCAAGGATCAACTCTATTCTTGACAGTAGCAAGAATTGCTTCATGATCTGATTCACGAACCTTCCACAGATTTTTGTTTGATGGCCGACCTCGATATTTGATCAATTTAATATTTGTTGCAAGGACCAAATGTGAATAGTGAAGTATCTTCCGATGTACTTCATAGTCTTCAAACAACCAAATGTTTGATTTTTTGATAGGATATCATCGAAGCCAAGTTCCAGTGACTACCACTGATCCAGTGGGATACTCAAGGTCTTCACCATCAATGACTGTGGAAGTCAATTTTTTTCCCCTCTACACAACAAGATAAGAAGTAGTTTGTTCCCTCTTCATTAAATTTCATCGCAATAACTGCAAAAACATGCCCTATGTATCACAAAGTAAAACTGTTCAGTCAATTTATAAATACATTAAGAGTTGACCATTTAATAATTTATAAATCTAAAACATGGCATGTACATATATGTATGTACCTTGTTGCACTAAATCAGAGACTTGGTCAAAGTCAGGTGATGTTGTCATTTGATCTGAAGACCCTGCAAGTTGTAATGCTCATGGAACTTGATGTGTGTCGAGTGGAATTAGAGGTCTACAAGTCCATTCATCCACCCACTGTTGTGACTCACATTCATTCCACACAAAATCAATGCATGATATACAAAAACATGTCATGCACCTAGTATAAATAGTCCAAGCATTTGCATCTGAACTACGGAATGAGTGCATATCACTTGATCCTGCAACTGTCATACAATCTTCAAAGTTTGTCAGATGTTGTTGCTCTATCAACCAAAAATATCTACGAACCGTTGATCTCTCTTGAGATTCATGGCCCATATTCTTGACACACCAATCAACAATGTTTTTTGCATCTGTAAATTTAGCACCATCCTTGAACTTTAACTCTTCTCTTGCAAGTGCTCTTTTCACACATGCTCCTGCACCATCATGCTCTCCTTTTCCATGCCCTGCCTCAGTAAAACTCCAGATATGTTGTACATTTGTTTCTTTGTGCATCCTACTTAGCCAATAAAACATCCATGCATTCTTGAATTGTGATGTGCAGTTGTCCGACCAAATGTAATGTTGATCGAAACTAATGTTCCTCTCATTCAAGTTCACATAAAACACCTGGAAACACCCTTGTACATATTCTGTAGAATGTGTCTGATCATCACTGATGTAGAAATGATACTCTCTTAATATTTTTTGATCTTGCTCTCAGTGCTTTCAGGAGAGTGCATGAATGTTATATGCACGAAAATAGAAACTTGCACTGAGTTATAATATTGAGACTGAACCTCCATTTGTGGCTGCAATGTGTAATTCTCTGCGAAGTCAACTACTGAAACAATAGTACCAAGTGGGAATGTGTCCTTTCTTAACTTGAATTGTTCATCCAACCATCGAGCTCTATGTGTGTGCCTTGCATACTCATAAAAAATTTCCTCTCTGAATTTGACCATATATTCTGATACAGGTAATTGTTTTCTAACAAGCTCACACCTCTTAGATTCTTTTCCATCTTTTAATTGATATGCCACCGATTTATATTTGGTGAAATCAACCAATTATTTTCCTATTGAATATGTACTCTCCTCGTGGATACAACTTTTCAGATTTGGCAAGCCACCGCATACATTGCACGTTCCATCCAAACATGCTTTGTTATAAAAAAATTGTCTTGTTGATTTTTCACAAAATATTGTCGGAATAAATTCCCTTGAAGATTTTTGTGGGACATTTATTCCACACTCCTGCAACATGATGTCAGTATGCAAAACACTACGTATTTGACAAAAAACATCATAATGCATTGAAAATTCAACATGATGCCTGCAACAACAAGTGGTACGTGAGTGATTGATTTTCACATAAAAGGGTTTGCTCATTTCAAAGAATCTTTGGCTAATGTTAATTTGTGGATTTTCATTTTTAAACTTAGAGAACAATTCTGTTTGAGTCATATCTAAGAAATGTTTTGCACACAATTCACGATTACGAGAACCTATTCTTCTTTTTACTGTATCTCTTCTATTCGGTGACACCCTTGTGTTCTCATTCCAAAATTTTACAATTAATTCTTTTAGAATATCAGATGTATTCTTGTCTTTTCGTGGAAGTCTGCTAGAGAAATCCCAATAGTCAGTGTTATTGACTAACTCAAGACGTTTACGTCTCTCTATTGCTTTCATTAGTGTTTTTCTGTTTAGCTTCAAAGCACTGCTTGTTTTTCTAATCAAGCATTTATTAACTGTTTTATCACTTACTATACAATTAGTTAGTGCACGTCATGTAGCATTACTATCTTTGGTGCATCTTTTGCCACCTACAGTTTGGTATGCTTTATGTATGTTTTCAACAATTGACGCATTTTGATCAACAACATTAGATGTTCTTAACCCCAGGGTCTTCATTATAGGTCTCATCTTAATTAATTTCATCAATGAAACAAATAATTGACATCTTTGTGTGTCATTTAAATTCTCAAAGTAATTATCCCAAATTCCACTAGCTTTTCTTCTCGCATTTCTTTCAGACATTTTGTTAGGCATTGGTTTTATAATGTTTTCATCAATTTCAATTAAGTGAATTGGTTTTCTTCGCGAAATGGAAGGAGGTGTTCTTAGAGGTGAAGATTCATTTACAAGGTTACTTTCTTCATTCAGTGTTTTCATACAAATTTCGGGGTTAACATTTGGATTCTCAAGTAAGGGTTCAACAATTGGATTCATATCAATTTCTTCATCCATACCAACATTATCATTCAATTCAATATCATTATTCATTGCAAAATCATTATTCTCTACATTTTCATTATGTATTTCATCCCAATTTTCTAATACATTAGCTACATTTGATATAGCGGATGTACCTTGCCCTGCTCGAAGTTTTTGCATTCTCTTCAATTTCTTTATTCTCTTCTCTTCCAATTGCTCTGGTGTCTTATTCTTGACTTTCCTCTTGTCCTTAGCTCGATGTTTATCACCCATGATTAGAAAAAATCAACTAGTGGGGTAGGGGACAAAATGAAATACTAAAAAATCGTGCAAGAATGTAGAGAATATTGCAGACAAAACAGAATGTTTGCAGAATTCCCATGAAAGAGATGAAAGGGATGTTGGGGGGCCACAATATATAAAACAAAGAAAAACGCGTACGCATTATGTAACATAACACGTACGTTTTTTGTGTTTTCTCTTTTCCCAAGCCATGCCTCAAGGCTTGGGATCCGGTTTGGATCCCCAAGCCTGAGGCATGGACCTGCACAAACACAACAAACAATGAGTTTTTACAAGAAAATGTAAAAATGACACTTCCTCTATGATAAATCAAAATAAAACAATCGATCCATTTTAAAAAAATTATACCACGACGTAGAGCAGAGTCTCTTCTTTCTAAAAATATAATTTTTCAAATTTTCTGACTAATATAAGGTTTCCATATTATTTATTTTCTAACTATGCCTTTTTATAGCTATTTTTTGAAGTGTAAATATGTCTATCTTTCATGGTGTATCTTTTTTTTGGGTGATCGAAATTTTAAAAAAATACTAGCCCAAACTAGGCATAATTCTATACATATTCAAAAAAAAATCTAATTTTCGATATTTTTTGAGGTAGTTAGGGGGGGGGGGGGGGGGGCGGTCGGAGCTCCATTATTTTTCAAAACATAAAATTTTTGTACTAGAAAAATCATAAATAAAAAAATATTCTCTAAAAAAATCTAAAAAAATGGAGCCCAAACTAGATGCTCCTAGCTATCTTTCTACCAAAGGGTTTTCAAAAATACTAAATGGTGCTCAAAAAATGGTGGGGGGCACGAAAGTCACTCTATTATGTTTTTTAACAAAAACAGGAGCATCTGTTGGTATTTTAGTTGTTTGACCCACTTAAACTTATCCATTTTCAATAAAATTTAGTAGCTTAGAAACTAGACTCAAAATGCTACGATTCATATTTCTACAACATCTTCCAATTTTGAGTGTAACTATTTCAAAAAACTCGTACAAGTTGAAGTTTTTTTTTTCAGAAAAATGCATCCACTTGCCAAGATATGGGTAACTCGTTTCCCACCTTCCTCAAGATCGTGGTATGGTATGGAAACATCTAATTTGGTTCCTTTTAGGTTCCCCCCCTTTCTTTGATGGAATTCCCTTATCTTGTCTTGAGCTTTGAATCCAAATCTTCCTCTGATTCTATCTAATGAACTTTAGATTTCTAAACTACTATGTCAGATCTAATTCAATCTCCTAAGTTGATCCTCCCCTTCTTCAATCATCCTTCATCATACTTGAATCCCATGTCCCCCATTTCTCTAAGTGGACGCATATGTTATGAACACCTTCATCTATGTGACTCCTAAGTGTTGTCCTCCCCTCATTCGCAGGGAGTTTTGTATCATTCATCCTCATTGATTCCTTGAGTCGCGGTCCTGCCATCTTCTAGGACCTTCTATATGGTAATAAGATATCTAAAGCCGATGTCTTCTTCTACTCGCAAGACATCTATATTCTTTGCAATCTACTTTCTCTTGAGTCATCAAAAAATTCTCAATCTTCCACACCAGTTTGAACTGGATAAGATTTCTTGATATCAAAGTCCTTCTGGTCAAAGATACAAATACCCTTACGCGTAATCTATTCAACTTGAGATGAGGATACGATCACAATTCACATATGGGGTCCATGATGGCATTCTCCTAGAGGATTACAATCAAGGATTTAATCTTGACTTCTATACGGATTGTGTATTGGGAAGAAGAAATTCATTCCATTTCTTCTATCAATATGCTATGGAACATCTTCTAAGACCATTGAGTTGATCCTATCTTTTCTTCACATCGATTATTTACATAAATGATTATACCTCAAATTCTAAATCGATCACCTTGTAGGGATGGACACACGAAGGTATCCCTCATTACGAGTAATGATTCTATAGACTGGGACTACCTTGGAAACGTTGTTGATTCATCAAGAAACGGATTTAGAGCCTCATCATTGAGACTCATTTATTCTTCTCATCTTGGGTCACCATCTACGGAGGCTAAGTGATGGGTCTTGCTATGACCCATGGCTTTATCTTCATCATATCTTGGTCTATCACCTTCCTAGGTAGATCAAAATTCTATATAGGGTCACCTTCTAAGTAGCCCATTCATATTTGCTTCTATATGTGGGGTTACCTGTGTTAAAGTAGCCCTTCAGATGCTATTTGTGGGACAATATTTGAGTAGCCACTATCTTCTTCTAAATAATGATGTTGTAGAGGGTATAAATAGCCCCTTCATCTTAAATGTATGGGGCAGACGTTCCTGATAATAGTCCTTCATCTATGATTCTTGGGCCACATCCTAGTAGCCCATCATCTTCTATATATGGGATACCCCTAGGTAGTCCCATCATCTTCAATCCTGAGGGCCACATCCTAGTAGTCCCTTTATCTTCAGTCTATGGCTCACCTCCTCGGTAGTCCATCCTCTTCAATTCTTGGACCATATCCTTTTCATCCATCACATTATTCTTCTATCAATGATTGTGGCAATATCATCATTTCTCACATCAATTCTATTCATCCACTTTCTTCTCCCACTTCTCGGGATCAGACAAGTCACATAGCTTATAGGAAACCTAGAAAATGATTCCTTCATCAGAAGCTAAGCTCAAAACAGTCCGAAGAGCTCCAAAGCTCCTAACAATTTAAATGATTTAAAGTTCAAAATCAAATGATGATCAAAAATGCACACCAACGCACCCATCAAGTATGGCGTCAAAGTGCATAAACCTATGGATATGGAACCTCAAGCTCCCGCATGCAACATCCACGAATTTCATGATAAAACACATTCATCTATTGAGTATGAGCTCACCATGATCATTGAGATTTGGGATAATATGGACTCTTGATAAGCAAACATGCCTAGTCTCCCTTATCAAGGAAATCACTAACATTGTTGTTGGATCTTATCATGCAAAGTGATGTTGTTCCGATCACCTTTTAAAAAATGCAAAAAATACAAAAAAGGGGTGAGAAAACATTTCAAAAAAAATCAAAGGTAAACCAAAACATTGCAATCAGGTATTGCATACACATGGATGTTCTTTCTTCCATTTCTTGCTCTTCTTCTGCAAGTCAACCTACCATTTTCATCCCTTTTATGATATTTTGATTAGCCTATTCGCACACATTTTGTGACATTTATCTCTATGGTATCCAGTTTGGCCTTGGTCTTTTATCACCTTGGTAAATTAAAGAACGATTGACCTCATAGATAATCCTATCACAATCACATCTAATAAACTTGTTGCGAAGAATTTTTGGACATATTTGTTGAAACTAGTCAATGTCATCATCACAATCACTTCCATGTCCTTCCATCAAGCCATTAGTGGTTCTTAACCCCTTGTCAAACAAGAGAGCTGAAATAAATTTTTTTAGAAAGAAAATAGATTAAAAATCAATCAAATCAAAAAGATAAAGCTTAAAGCAAAAGCAAATTGATATATAACTCTCTCTTGGGGTATTTCAAATAATCTCTATCGGGGCTATGGATGCTTGACTGGCAAGTAAAGAAATTTTGTGATTAGAATCAAATGCATCTTCTAATCAATCTATAGATGTTTAGCTGACCGGAGCAATGTACGGCTCTCCTTCCACAATCCATTCACAAAAAATCAACTCAAAATATAAATCATTCCTACACATTGGCTAGGGTGTCTTCACTTGTTGTCTATCAAATCTTCCCTCTGAGAGGTAATATCATTTCCACGTGCACACACTGGATCTCTATGAGCAAACATGATTAGTATGTTACCAAGTGGATTTTTTGGGGACCTTGTTCAAACTCTTACTGATAGTCACATGTATCTTGTCTCATGATTTGTGCCTTGGGGATAATCAATTTCTTCATCAACCAACTTCTAAGCTACATACATTCACATTGTTCTTCAACTTCATTCAGAATACATCCATGTGTATAAGATTGTCCTTTTTTCCATGTTTGCGGGAACCTTTGTCCCCTTCACAAAAACAATCTTCTACTTTTTCTATCATGTGCTTCTTAGCCAGCTTACGTGGGGGCATCCTTGCTTTTCCTAAATTCATTGGTTTTAAGTTCATCATTAAGGGTTGAGATAATATCTATATGGCCTTGATCCCTATTTTCCACGCATGAAGATTTTTCCTTTGTACATCCCATCTAATGGCTGGGGGAACGTTTCACATCTTTACTTTCTTGTGCATACACGTGGCATTAATGCCCTTGTACATCCCATTTATCATTGAAGGCATTCTAGTTATTGCAATCCTAGTTAAAGTACATAGTTTTTTCAAAAAATTCTAAAAATTTAAAAACATTCAGAAATATGTTTCAAAAATGAATTATGTTTCAAAAATGGTATATCTATTCAATCAGGTCATTTATTATGATCTTATTCTTCTATTCATACCATATTTTTTCTAATATATCTTCACTTTCTTCTATTTTGGTTATAATTCATGCTATTTTTACCATCTGGCCAAGGTTTCTAAAGATATTCATTTTCTTGGCGGGATTAAGAGGAAATTGAATTTTAAGCATGGGCACACCCCTGAGTGCACCAGGACACAAGATAGTGCATAGTTGCACACCCATTGCACCAACACACTCTTTAACATTACCAACACACTCCTTAGTGGATAGGTCATTCTCCTTTCTCCTAAAAAACCCTCACATGCTGAAGGACACTCCGTGTGTAGGCACATACACTTGTGCACCAAGGGGTGACAAAGCATGCGTTATGCTCCACTTTTGGTAAAATGTGAATTTGATTGTAAAAAAAGAAAATATTTGCATAAGCACAAAATCATCTCATGCCCAGTCGTTAAGTTGACTAGCTAATCAATGTTAGGATAGGGGAATTTATCTTTTGGGAAAGCGAGATCTAAATTTTGAAAAATAGATGCAAAGATTTTCAAGGATTTGGCAACATATAATTTGGACACCAACATTATGGATGGTTGATGGGTTGGACTGAATTTTGTAAAAATGGCATTGCAAATCTTCCTTAACAAGGAGGGCTATGTGAGGATACATGTGACACAAATCATTAAAAATCCAAAAAATTGCAACCAGATTAGCATCGAAAATTGGTGACAATATCATGGACACAAGGAAGCTTGTGTTCAAGGCATAGCATTGTACATGTAAGAACATGCAAAGGCTTGGCTATGCCTAAATAGGAAAGAGGTAAATTTCTTAAGTTCTTGTTCGTTCTTGTCTCAAATGACTTGCAGATCATCGTGATCTACCTCCATTAACAAAGATGGTTTGCTTACTATGTCGGTACTCCCGTGCAACAGTGAGTTGTCAGAGACTGTGTCATAGTGCATGAATGATTTCCATGGGACAACTTGTGTCCTCTGATATTCCCCTCGCATGTATCCTTGCTTGGGGCACCATTTTTAACCCTTGTCGTTACAACACATGAACATTCATGAACTAAAGCTTGATAACAAAAACATTGGTGCAACTATCTTGAACATTGTTTGTTTGAGTATGTGTGATTGTACTTGTTTCTGTGTTAGGTTAGTTGGTTTACTTTCATATTACGTATTGCATTGCATCATTTGACTTTCTCATGTTGCATGGAGTTAAACATCATTTTACTTTCTCGTATTGCATTGCATAATGTATGTTGCATGGAGTTACATATTTTTAGCAGTAAACAATTGTTCGTAATATAGTTTTTCATGTTATTTACACTTTTGTTTATTTTAATAAAGGTTGATGATGTAGATCTAGGGGCAAAATGATACAACAAAGTTGTATTATTGAAAGGTTGGATGCAAAGATTGGGCTTTGTCCTATATTTTGCATCATTTCCTCTCCATTATCATTTATTATCACTACTAATTTTTCTTCCAAATCGTCTGGGGCAATAAAAAACCATGTTTATCCCTATCCTTATTTCTTCTAAACAACTGAAGGTTTTTCACACCCGTTCTATCCTATATTTCTATCAATTTCAATCATATTTTGATCGTCGATTGACTTCTTCTATCACCCCATCGACACTCGAGGGGGCATCCTTCATCCTACTAATTTTTCTTCAAAAATTTATATGTTTATGACTTGTCTACTATATTTGAAGAGAAGTCACTTACTTCACCTCAAACAGGGCACAATGTAGACACCTAAATTTCAATTTTGCAATCTTATTGCCAAATGCACACAAATCACTCTCATTCTTACCAATTTTGTTATAATTAGTGATTTTTGCTAATTAACTAACGTTTCTTACCACTTTGGCCAATTAACAACACATTGTTGATTGGCTAACCTCTTTCACATTCAGGATGTCACTTTATGACGAATCGTAAGTCAAAATCCTCTTCAAAACAAACAATTAGCATTTATTAGCTAATTAAGCCTATTTTCCCCTTGTTTTGGTCAATATACCCTACTATTGGCTCAAACCCCTCTTCTAACCACTCAAAATCACCCCCACTTTCCTCCACAACATCTCAGCAAGCTTCAAAAGCTTATCCTAGCCTCCTAGTTGACCCTAAGTGGTTGATTAAGGCTCTTCACATCTTAATCACTTGTTAATTCACTAATTATGATTAACAAAACTTAATCATGATTAGTCAATTCTAATCTAATTTGGGATTTTAGTCCCACATGCACCAAAATATAAGTTTTCCACAAAAGGAAAACTATAAAAAGGGTTCACTACTCCATACCTTAAGACTTTACACCATGCTTTGATTTGCATCTCATATAATAAATATGATTTATAGCCAAGCTCAATCCTTGCCTAAAGTCTTCAATGGGGTTAGTAGATGGATATCCAAAATGACTCATGTAGTCATTTGGAGAGGCCATTTCACCTTGTTTGGAGTAGCAACCATACCCATTTGATTGCCCTCTTAGGTCTATTTAGGTCCATGTTATGTAATTGAACATATTAGTAGGCATGATTAGTTAGATTTTGAATTATATTCATGTTAGTTAAGCATTCCATTAAGCTTTTATCTTTAGTGTTACACTCGTAGACTTAGAGCCTTGACTAAAGGTGGCAATGGTGTTAGACCTTCCTTAGTTAGTCATGCAACTTTGCTTTGTAAAGTTTTGGGTGGCTTTCGAATGCAACTGCCAATAAAAAAGGAAGCTAAAAAACAACTGTATAACATAGATAGTAAAATGTCAAAATGCTTGTCAAAGCCATCAAATTTAGGCCAGTGTTGTGAACGATCAGAGAGACAAAATCCCATAGGGGGTATGCCATCGGCATAATAAAATTTTAAGGAGCAATACAAACTTTGAATAAACTTAAATAATTTAATCAATCTAAAGACTTGTATCGACACAGAAACATCATGATATACTAAAAACGGATAACTAGATAACAAATGCAACACAAGCTGAACAACATGGGAGGCTTTAGTCATAAGGGATGCCATACTAAAAAGTATGGTATAATTCACTTGTCAATTGAACCATCACTGTTTGTGTTGTATTTATTTAACGCATGGTGACAAAGACAGACATACACATGGTTATATAGAGCCATGAAGGGTTGCATGTTGGGATCTGTTACAAGACTATGATGAGAGTATCATGGAATATAAAAAATCAATTAAGTTTTTGGAGTGTAGTGATCATTGAGTTAGACAATGCCAGAGAGCTTTGTAGATGACTTGAATTTTCCAGTGAGTTATAGATTCTGGGTGATCCTTTGACGAATGATGAATAAGATAAATCGATCCAAAGTAAATGTTGTGTCTAGAAGATATGTATTAGCTAGAAGTGCATAACAGAAGGAGACTGTACATGGAATGTAGAATATTGTAAGAGGGATATCAAGTAATGACATAAAATGAAGTGAACTGACATGCATGAGTCCTGAGATCTTCCTATTGTAAATACTAGAAAAATTTAACGCTTTAAACATCAAACTCTAGATAGTACCTTAATGGAGAAATAATGTGTCACCAAGGCTATGATGATACCGTAATATAGGAGGAGTGGATTGATCATGATCGCTGTTGTAACCCAATGGATGGAGTTGTGGATAAATGGATGACAAAATGCACACATGTATCAAGTTGATGATAGCTACATGGAACTAGAATGCCACGTCCAATGCCGCAAATACTTCCAAAAAAAGTTAGCTCACATTACTTACACCACATACCTGAGCCATAGTACATGAGCATAATCCTTTGATACCAGTAGTTAAGAAAGTTGGAGATTATGTTTTATGAACACAAGCTCAAACATAATGTAAATATCAGTGCATTATAGACGGAATACAAAGTAAGACTCGCTTGAATTCATAGGGGGATCTCTGAAAAGAGAGGGGGGTACAGGTAGGGGGGAGTTACATATAAATAATACCTAAGGTGATCCTAATATGAACTGAGTCAAGAGCCTTAGTCTCTCATGAACTATCCAAAGGAATCTCTCAGACCTTCCACCCATAGGCGTCTCCACCTTTATTTTCTCACACTCATCCGATGGATTATCTCCAACCTAACAAGTCTATTTGCTGAAATTCATTTATCACAATGTTGCAGCATATTATTTACAATATTGATTTTACTCACATCATGGGTAACTGGATATTATTATTTATGAGTTTTACAAAGTCCCTTTTGATAATATTCGATTTTATTTTCTAAATTAGCTCAACCATGTGAGCACGCATGCAACCAAATGTATATGCTATAACAGTAAATGAGAATATTATACTTGTTTGTATATATTTCCATGAGATCAAATTTCAGGGGTAAAAGGCCAAACTAGATCCCTCCAATTCATGATAAACTTCCAGTTATAATAATGACAGGGTGCTTAGCTCATAGGATGACACTAGTGATACCAACTTCTCAGACAATGCATGTATAGGGATAAGTGTCCTTATCCGACAATAGTCTTAAAATTCACAATCCAAGTCATGGACTCAAATGGATATTTTTAGTTGACAAGTCTTAATCATTCCCCTCTCCAGGAAGAGGACTATACAATCTGGTCCAATGACCATACCATATATTACCTCTTTCTATGAGTCTTAGACCGACATGTCTTCCAACTACACTTTCAGATTTCAAATATTTCTGTTATGTCGTTGGATAATTAACTCTAGGTCATCCGCAAGAGATTCTTGAGATAGATTACTCATTTACATAGACCCGGATTTTGAGTAAGTTCCACGACTGACCTTATTTGCTAACTTGGACACTTATTCGAATGCAAGGGACACTAGATCAACTCACTTCATAGGAAGTAGCGGGAAGCGAAGGGCAAGTAATCTTGGTCTGACAATAAGTGGGGTTACACATCTGGATATTAGATTAGGGAAGCACCCACATTAGGTATCGAGTGGATATAAATAAGTCAGAACAGATTTATCCAATATGGATAATAGAAGTGGATGGACAGTGCATGGAAGGAACATCCTCCTCTCTAAGATGTTTTAGCAAGATCCTAGTCAAAGTAAGCATTGGTCAAAAGCATTTGGATCCACAATTTGATCGGCATCTGATTTAGATATACACACTGATTTAGCTAGATAATCCAGAAGTGTGGTTTGAAGGCCTATTTGGAATTAGCTCAATAATGTAGGTGGTAAACATGAGGTCCAACATGAACCCTTGATAATAATTTGGTTGTATAGGACATCTTCATCCATGACCATAGGTTTGAGATGATGATCAGTTCACACATGAGAGTTGTCAGTGCACGAATGTGACAAATAGGGTTTGACATATGACAAGAAAATCCATGAAGGAGAGCAAACCAAAAATCGTTCAGAAGCTAACTTAGCTGCTAGGTAGCCAAGGGCTATAAATAAGAGTTTTGTAGACCATGCCGGTCATGCATTCCTAGCTGTGTAAGTTATGGTCTTGGCCCAAGATATATTTCCCAAAGCTATCCTAGTTTGTGAGGGTTAAACCCCAATACGAATTCAATTAGAAAAGAAAACTATTTCTGAATTTAGTAAGATCAGATGTGGCAAGGTACAGTTCCGCTTTTATACCTCTTAGGTTTACACTCATATATGCATGCATAGGTTAGGTCCCGACCATGTTAGTACATATATTCTCCTATAACTGATCTGAAACAATAAATCATAATTTAGTGTTTATAATTGTAGACCATCTGGACATTGTTAGATTAAAAATCATAGTGTTTATAGGTTGACCTAGAAATCTAATTTAGCAGTTAATCACTAAACTACACTTAGAGTTAGTCCTAGGAGTTACAGGCATGGTTATCATTGTTCCAGCCTGAAGTGGGAATTACAGCACAACTTGACTGACTATAACTCAATTGTGAGAGTTACATTTATGACGCCCGGGCTCTTCTGTCCACTATTTATGGAGGAGCACATTCACTCTGGGATTCGTACATCTTCCTTTATGAAATGCTTATTCAATGTCCACGTGTGTTGGATGGATTGATTCCAATATTGTGAAATAATTCTCTTATTATGATTTTATCTACTTTAAATAACCTTATGCATTTTTTTGTCTCACATTCGATGAAATGGTGCATTCTTGGACAATACTCCAATAGTCTCATCAGGTTACTAACAAATTATTTAATTGTGTTGCTATCTTTGAATAGAAGATCGATTACATTTATAACCATAATGAAAACCATTTTCTAACTTGCATATCCATGATCATGCATGATTCTAAGTTTGATTTTCTTTTATTGATTAGGAAGTGGATGTGAAACAGCTGAAAATGAGTGAAAATGGATATACTAAAGGTGAGGTTGAAATTGAAGTGGTCGATATAGCTTAGTATATACAATGGTAAATGAGGGGTGTAAGATGTATATGAGAGTCAATGAGAAATATGCAAATAATAAATGATTATTTGGAACATTATCAAGGAAAGACAAAGAGTTAGTTACACAATTGTAATGCTCAAAAGGAAATCTATATATTGAAAAAATCATGATCTATTAAAGGTTTTTTTTTTAAATATGATAATTAAGTGGCTCTAGCAACCCCATAAATTAGGGTTCACGCTCCTTTCCCCTAAACCCCATCAGGTTTGAATTACAGATATTAAAATTTCAAAATATTTTGTTTGATAAAGTTTAACTCTTCTATTTCTTGAGTAGATCTTTTCCATCTATTTCTTTATTTTCAGTGTTATTCTCTTTCCCTTTCTTTGTCTCCATTCGATCTTTCCCATCTATTTCCTGATCTTCAATGTTATTTTCTTTTCCTTTGGTTCTTTTCTTCCTAGGAATGAAGCATTCAGGAAACCCTCTTAATGTTGATGCAAATGTTAAATTGTCATCCATCAGGTGTAGGCTATTGTAGTGGTTTCCATCATGATATGAGAAGTGGAGGGTAGGAATATGTGGATCATCAAAATTTTGTATGTCAACCACTTGCTGGCCAAACTGGTGTACACGAATATTCATGAAAGTGAGCATGGAAGCTGCTTGAAGCTCTCAGTGACCGACACATGCTCCTTCCTTCGCCATACCTTCACAGTATTTTTCGAAATTCTCACCATCTATAGTAACAAATGTTGGTTCATCTAGTCTTCACGATGACTCATTATGTAATGTACCTCCATCTCATGATAAGCATGGTGTTCTTCCTCACCTTCGATATGATCTGCTAGAGCTATGAAAAACAGATTCCATCGGGTAGCATGTCCACCATTCTTAGGCCGTTTGCAGCGAACTCAACACGGAATTGAGCTTCGTTATCATCATCGTTGCTTTGAGGCCATCAGAAATTCAAATTGAAATTAGATTTGAACATCTTTCCAAGGAACATGAGTCTCACCATTTTCGCAATTTGGAGTAGCAAAACCAAAAGACCAAACAATGGAAGGAAAGTAAATGTAAAAATGGGTTAAGGGCGAACACATGAACCTCATATAAGGCTATGGGTAATATATATAGATAAGCCAAAATAAAAGACAAAAGGGACATTGAATTTTGATGTCTATCAACAAATAACAATATTTAAGAAATACTCAAGATTTTAAAGTAAATAATTCGTGTATTGCAGAATAAAATAATATATTTTTGTTGACTATCTATTGATTGACATAAATGAATAGTAAAATATATTAAATTTGTAAGATTGTTAACTATTACCTAAGTTGGCATACCCATTTTATAAGTTCTTTCTTACACAAATCTCAAATATAGAAATTAAAAAATAAAGGGAATATGGATTTTCGTATGACCATAAATCTCTAATTGTTTTGTTCATGAGTCATTATTTCCTTTAAAATTAAGGGTTTTCTTTATTTTTTTAATGGCATTGGATCTCATAGAGAATTCATTTTCAATTTGTATAAATCCCTTGTTATTTTAGTTTTTCATACTACATGACGAAAATGATAGAAAGTAATTGTAAATAGTTTTTTCATATTTTTGTTTATGAGACATGATTGAGTCCATCAATGTTATAAAATAACTAAAAAAAATTAATTAGAATTACATCAAATCACAAAAACCAAATGGTCTTATGGAAGTGTTAAATAGAGAATAATTGATATTTATAACATTGTTTATGTTAATATAGGTTTAATCTCGTGTTTAATAATAGGTACGTTGAATATAGATGGGCCATACATTATCATCTATATTGAAATTTCATGTGATTTTTCCCTTAAAATAAGTAGAATAATATAGTTGTCACATGGAATATAGATGTGAGTAATATAATGGCCTCTTTTTTAATATTTGGACTAATAATATAGATGTTAGAAAAAATATTGTTAAGGTTTCATAATAACATGAAATACCATTTTCATTGGAACTTCTTCCCTTAAAAAACATCTAATAATATAATTACTTCCTAAAAATACGGTGATGAAATTGACCACACATCAAATAATATAATGGTCATTTATTGAAAATATTATTATCTCTTCCCTAAAAAAATATTATTATTATCTCTTCCCTAAAAATAGGGACCATAACTTACTTTCTAAAAATATGGGTGATAAAATTAACCACAAATCCAATAATATAATAATATAATGGTCATTTCAATTTTTAATGAATTTTACTCTTTTTTGCTTGCGGCTTCGCTGTTTGACTCATTCTTTTGCTGACTGGCTCTTGGGGCTCGGGTCCCCCAAGCTTTTGTTTCTAGCTTTCATAGTTGGCCTCAATGGCATTCTGCCAGAGGCTTTTGAAATTCTTGTTGTTCGTATCAAGGTCGCGGATGTTGACTCTTCGATCGCCATACTTTCGGAAGGTGCCCTAATTTGCAAATTCATTAGCTTCTAGCCCAAGGCTCTGGATCTTTTCATCTGGTTGCATAAGACCTAGATAATTTCCTCTCCGAGCTAGATTAAGCTTCTTCTGCAAGGCTTTTTTCAAGTATTGTTTGACAATTCAGTTGATCATGATGAAATCCTTAGATCAGGTCCTTGGTTCATGGGGAGAGGAGGTATTTTCATGAAGCCTTAGGTCAAAAATTTTAACCCTAATTCGGAATCCCTCACCAAAGATCCGGTTTGGATTCGTCTTTATGGCCTTCCCGCTGAACTCTGGTGTGACCGAACCTTTGAGCAAATTGGCAATTCTCTCGGGAATTTCATCTGCACCGCTAAACCCACGGAAAATGGGGTTCTTGCGGTCTATGCTCGAATTTGTGTCAATATGGATTTAACTAAACCTTTTCCTAGTGCCATTTGTCTTCAATCGGAAACCAGGAAATGGATGCAGGACTTGGACTATGAAAATGTCCCATTCTGTTGTAGAAAATGCCACAAACATGGCCACTTTGTGCGGCAATGCCCTCATGCAAAGAAAACAGACAGTCCTGAAGATAATGGATTTTCCAAGCCCAAAAAGAAGAAGAAGAACATTGCCAGAAAGAAATGGAATAAGGCAGCGAATTCCGATACGGCTAGTAATATCGAGGTCCCCACCCGTAATGGTTTTAGTGCTTTAAACACCTTTGAGAATATCCCTCGGGGCAACGAACCTAGCCTTGTTCAACACACGGGCTTGGTTGAGTTAGGCTTTGAAGATGGAGAAATTATGGAATCCGAAGAGGAGGAGAATATGGGTGAGGAGGATGATCTCACCTATGTTCAGTTGAAGGGACATCCTGAACAATTAGGATCAAAGTAGAAAAGAGGAAACTGATACAACAATTAAAGCGGCCAGAATTGGAAAAGGCAAGCTTGGGCATCCTCCTCTTTCTAACTCTCTCAATCAGGGAGCTCAAATCAGCATTAGCACAAGAGCTACCCAAGATAACCTCATGAAGAGGTAAAGCAATTGTCACAGAATATGGAGGCACAAGTCTCAATTGTTCTAATGAATGACTCAAGTGCTAGTGGTACCGCATTAGTGTTGTGTGGCAAAGAAGGCAGGAAAGAAGAACTAGGTGAAATAGCATTGTGAGGAGTGTGTGAAGTAGAAGATCTGCTAGGACTAGAAGAGTGACCACTCCTAGACATACAATGTTCATTAGCATATCAATGAAAAACTGCAGAGAGAGCATGTGCACTAGAGGACCTAGGTGGTATCCTATGCGACTACAAGCTACTAGGGATAATGTCTAAAGACTAAAACCAATAGTCTATAGGGAGTTGTTCGTGGGCTAGAACCACTAGATATAGTATGTAGGACCAAGGGACTAGGATGAAACTAAGGAGGACTAGAACCACTAGACATAGTATGTGCAACCAAAGGCCAGTTGGGAGACACAGGAGAGCTAGAGCCACTATAGATATTATGTGCAACCAAAGGCCTGTTAGGACACATAAAAGAGATAAGAGATATTAGAGATATTATGTAAAGCCAAAGACCAATTTGTAGATGCAAGAGGAGTGGGGATAGAAATAGTAGAACAATGACTAGGCAATCTAGGAGAGAAAACTTCAAAGCAAATACCTCAAATGGTGACAACCTGCTAACTGTGAATAAACTTGATACATTGGTGAATGACCGATGGAATAGTTATAAGATCATGCAACCAAGGGCTACCTAGGCATAATGCACTAGAGCTAAGAATAGTAGTAACAAATAATGAGACCAGTGTAGTAATAGAAGCAATAGTAAGAGGGAGAGTAATACATAATAGAGAGGATCAGAATTGAGTACAAGCTTCTTTGTTGAAATGTCCAGAGAGTGGAATAATGGAAGAGAGTAGACATTATCCTTGTTTTGTGGATCAACCAACACACTTTGTATAGGTAGCTTCTACACTTACACTTTGTATGTGGTAGCTTCTATGACTCTAAAACTCTGCATCCTCATCTAATATTGTAATAAAATTTTTGGAAATGTCAAAACCCTAGAGAGGAGAACACCTTGAAATCGTTTATCTAAAAAAAATTATATCAAATTTGAGAGTAAAGATATGGTCTATAATTTCGCTCTTTTATTAAAAACTTGTTTTCATTTTGTTTCCAAGCGCAACAACGCACAACTTGTTATCAATTTATGAACATTGGAACATAACTATCATATGCCTAAATAAGGACAACAAAGAAAACCAAATTCAACCATCCACAATCAGTATATATGTATACTTGGCTTATTCATTTATCACTTGTACATAAGAACTGACAACGTTATGTTGATTTATGAACAGTTTTTAAAGTTTATATTGATATGTCTAAGTTGATAGTTGCATGTTTATTTGGCTTATTTATAAATATTTTTTATTTTTTATTTTTTATTTTGGATGGGTTGGAACATCTAGCAATGCCCAAAAATCATACCCTCATCCAGGCTGTTAACAAAACATTGGGGGTAACATAGCCTAAAAATTTAGTAAAAGCTGATGAATTAAATGGATATGAAATGACTGCAACTTATAATCCCTGGACATATAACCAAAAGAATCAAGTGGATGACTACAAAATTCAAAAAAGTTATTAAGATTGTGACATTAAGGATAGAGTTAGAAAAGACTTAAACATGAAAGACCAGGCAGACCATTGGGATTAAAAAGACAAAGGACAACATTTTGCTAAGTATACTCGCGAGAGTTTTCCAAAGCTCCATGTAATTGAGGAATCAACAAGTTTATCAAGAACAAGAAACACTTCAATGGAAGATGAACTGAATACATAATTTTTGAAATTGCTTCAAAACCTTTTTTAAACAAATAATCAGAAGAAACCTCTAGAAATAAAGTCATTAACAGTCAAGAGTCATAGTTGTTTGCTAAATGGTATGAGCCTACACATGGACAACACCCTGAAAAGTCCTTTAATAACCCAAGGGTGTGAGCTTAGCTGCTCTTTATGCATGTTATAGGTGATTTTATATTTTGAGCTATTTATGCTTAGGGCTCAACTCTTGCACTAATATTCTTCGAGTTCAAACCTTGACCACAAGAGCGCCTCTCTACAGTTGCAGCATAGTTCACCTCCCCAGTGTGCACTACCTCCCCAGTCGCACCTGACATGCATGCAATCCCAGGGACCTGAGGAGTTTTTCAACCATAGATGAGAGCCAGGGGTCCAGCATTATAATAGCTACTCTCACATGTGAAAGGTAAAGCCCAAATTTTGTCACCTCTGCATACCTAGCAAAAGGGTTTGTCCTACCCGATTGGGTGTTGGCCCAAAGAATAGATAAGAAAGTTATAAAAACACAGTACAATCAGCATTCCTGATGGAAAAAAGCAAGAAAAGATATATAATTGCATGATTTTGAGGAAATGCTCCATAAACCTTTTGCAGAAAGATCATACAAAAAACCACCTGACAAAAGCATGAATTTATTGGAAGATTGTTGTCTGCTCTAACTTGAAGGAAAAATGCTATAGCATGTGCCACATCTAAGAGACACTTTGCTTGACACCAATTGGAGAAACTCGTAATGTTCTGCAATCTATAAATGACAGGCGATCATCCATGATCATTGAGCTTCTGTGGGTTTATACAACATTACTCTGGAGGTGTCACATCAGGCAGAATGAAGGGAATCCATTCCATGAATCATTAGTCAAGGAGCCACCAACTTCAAGTGTGACCTTGAAAACTATCCATATGGAAATATATTTTTGAAATCTCGACTATTAAGTTCTTTCTGCTGTTCTGTGCTTCTTGTTGGTTGCTGGGGAAAAAGTCTTTACTTGAATTATGTAAATCTCTAAGCGTTGATGGATGGTTCTCTAACAGTCTTGCTGAATTCCCGAAATCCAGAATCTTGTTGTAGGGGTTTTGGTTATGGGACATTGTCGAATTCTGTTTTCTAGGGCAATGGCATACTGCTACAGGTCATGGACTCTGTTTTTTAATATTATGATATCAAAAAAAATATTTTCAATTTAATACTACATGTCATGACTTTGTAACCTTTATATGCACCACAATGCAAGACCAAAGGATGGCTATCTGCATCTCCAATATAAACAAGAAACATAGACACAAATAAATTGCCATGAAAATATCACATCAAAAACGAAACCAATATCATAGGAAGAAAATGACCACTCATCATAATTTTGAACAGGAGCACATTTTATGCAAATGAACCATACAAGAAGAAGGGAGCCGAGAGAGGTGAAACGATTTGTGAATTGAAAAAATTGAGAGTGCTTGTACAAATATGAAGGAAAGACAAAATCTCTTGCTAAATTATGACGCATTCGGGTCTATTATACACAATAATGTTTTACAATACTTACTAACAAAGCTTGTAAACTCTACGAACTAGTTCTGTCAATGTCTCTCCTTTTTCCTCTGGACACTCTTCTTGTTCCATTATGGAACCTTTGCTTTTCTTGTTTTGATTATCATGCAGCTGACTGAGAGTTCTCCATGTCACTGCATCAGGAATCAAATCATTTTCTCTCATTTGATTCAAGATCCTATATGCATCCCTTTTAAAACCCAACTTACAAGCACAATCAATAAGAACATTATAGGTGACAATACCAGGAGCAAATCCATCCTTCAGCATTCCATGTAACATCTGACAAGCTTCCATAAAATTTCCAGCTTTACACATTCCTCTCAACAGGGATGTGTAAATAAAATCACTATGATTTTTAGATGGCTTGACAACATCATGCCAAAAGCTCAGAGCTCTATCTAACTGACCTGTTTCACAGAGACCACTAATGACATTAGCATATGTAACACTATCAGCACTCAAACCATTGTGTTCCATTTCATCCATGATTGCAAAGGCTTTATCTATTTTCCGAGTTTTGCAAAGGCCATGGATAATGGCATTGTAAGTTATGACATTAGGGCAGTAACCTCTCCCTGGCATCTCATATAGAATGTGCAGTGCTTCATCCATACGACCCAAGTCTGAGAGGCCACGAATCACAGTGCTGAATGTGATAACATCCGGAGTGCAAACATTGCCCATTTTCATATCATCTAAGATCTTCTTTGCTTCATCAACTCTGCCCGCCTTACACAAACCATGGATGACAGTATTAAGTGCAAATACATCAGCCGTGCAGCCACTCTGCAGCATGATAAGCATGGTGTTAAGAAGTTCAGCAGGATTGTTTGTGGCACAGAGAGCATGTAGAAATATGTTATAAATGCGCGACTTTTCCATGACGCTCTTTTGTAGCATATAATTAAGAAGCTCCTTGGCCTTTTCCAACTCCCCTGCCTTGCAAAACCCTTCAACAAGAACCTTATAAGTAGGTTCTGAAGGAACATACCCAATTTCAATTCCTTCGCCAAGAACTTGATGTGCCCTCTTGAAATTCCCCAGCTTGCACAGCCCATGGATCACCGAACTGTATGAAACCGAATCAGGAATGTACCACCTTTTCTTTATAATACATATCACTCTAGCAGCCCCATTAATATTACCTGCCTTGCAAAGAGCATCAACTAATACACCACAAGCAAAAACAGCTGGGACATGTTTCCCCTGCGGCATTTCATCTACAAGATCAAAAATATCCACAAAGAATCTTTCCTGGCAAAGAGTAGTAATCAAATTACTGTAAGCTGCCAAATTAGTACTCGGATCAGTCATACACATTCGGTCCCATAGATTGCCCATTAGCTGCCTGCCCTCAACATCTCTCTTTTTTTTATATAGACCCCCAATTAGAGCACTATAAGTAAGTGCATTGGGAGAGCAATTTCTCTGAGACATTTCATCAAACACTTTGCATGCATCTTCGACTTTTCCAACTTTACACAAACCCTGAATCAATGTGGTATATGTAACTTCATTTGGAACACACCCTCTACCCCTCATCGTCAAAATAACCATCTGGGCATCATTAAATCTCCATTTTTTACAAAGACAATGAACCACCTTATTGTAATTCACAATTGATGGAACATAGCCTTCTTTAGCAGCAATCATCTGGTTCATAATACCAAGAGTTTCTGTTGGCATGACTGCATCACACAGCCTTCCAATAAGTACATTGCAAGTTCTTTCATCAGGGATAGGCCATTTGGATACCAAAGCCGATGAGAGTAGTCGGTGGGCTTCAATCCAGCGTTCTGCATTGCATTACATACAGGGAAAATTTTACTCGTATATAATGGTTATCAAAATCTCTGCACAAGCCAATCAAACAACTTCATGTACATTTTATATGAAAACTTGGTGAAAACTGCTTTATTTGTTAGCCTATGGGAAGTTCGTTAATTTGTGAATCTAATTTTTGAAAAAATTAGCCCACAAAAAGTACCCTGATTGCAGAGTCCATGAATTAAGCTGCTGAGATTCAGACTATGTGGCCGATAGCCCTTCAGACGGAGACAATCCAGAAGATAGAAGGCATCATCAACCTTTCCATTGATGCACAACCCATGAATTTCTCTACACCAATTAACGCTGTTCTCTTCACTGTTTTCCAGTTTCTGTAACAGATTACTTAAATCTTCGGACGCAGCACTGAATGCAACATTTGTGTTACCCGACTGTAAAATATCAGGTAAACAAGGTTGTCGTGTATCCCCTCCCCTTTTCGGAATAATAGAAGAATATCTAGAAAACCAGGCCTTGTGGGTTGGAACAAATCTTAACAAGCCCACCATTACTAAATTATTACTATAGCAAGAAATGTCTTAAGAACACATTGCAGGAAAACATATAAGAATCCTTCAAACATTCTACAATAAAATACAGGTTTGGCGGTGAGTTCTAGTATTATAACACCCGTCAGAATCGTTGGTGACGTCAAGTCGGAGTGGCGTTTCTTGACTCTGGCCTTACACCTTCCAGTTGCATTTGCCTGAAAGTTTCCAAGCCTTTTCAACATACCCGTTTTTTTTTGCGTATCCTGCAATCATAGCAATCCATGAGATCACACATCTTTCAGGCATTTTGTCGAACAGTTCGCAGGCTTCCACATTTTGCATACGGATTTGTCAGGGCGCTTGCAACTACAATATCTGACAAAAATCCCCTCTCCATTATGTCCACGCCGCGTTTCAAACCTCCGTTTTTTGCACAGGCTGGTAGCATGCTAGCAGAGGTGAACTGATCATATTGGAAATCTGTTGGCTGAATTTGGTGAAACAGCATCAATGCTCCGTGAGGATACCGATGTATGATGGCAAATATGTTGATGGCCTTCTACGAAACGTAATGGAGGTCGATTTTTAGGATTTTTCTGTCCCGAATGATATTGTTTGCAAGACACGTTGGTTTTATAGCTGGAAAAATGATTAAACTTAACTGCTATGTTTCCTCTTTAATGTTGTTTAGGTTTGCAATCGTTGGATTCTTGATTTGCTTTTCATGAAAATTGATTGCATAGGTTTTTGTTGCCTTTTTTTCACCTGATTTCAAATAACGTTGATGATAACTTTCTTTGTCTTGTACTTCGGTTTTTCTCAAAAAACCTATTTATGCACATGATGAGGTTTTCAGAGGAAAGAGGCTGATGCAGTTGCGTGGCAGAGACGTTGAGTGAAAAGGTGACCGTTTTAGATTGTAAAACACCGCCTGCAAGGAAGAAAGGACGCCATTAAAACGCGGTTTGTAGGCGGGTCTGTCGTGGAGGCCAAGTAACTACCATGGGTTTGGCTCTGTGGAGGCTGTGATGTTTTTAATAGTCGACAGAGTACAAATTTTCTTTCGAGGGAGGATTTCCATCCGTGGTTGTGTTTTTTTGGGTTTGTTTGTACATAACTGTTGGGTTTAAATGCCATCTTTGTGGATTCTTTGCGTTGTGTGTTCATGCTTGCTCCATTGCGTTGAGTTTCTTGTTGAGGGTTGTAGGTGTGTTTTTCTTTGGTAAGGTTTTTTTTTTTTTTTTTTGGGAAACAAACTCTGTGTGGACCTTTTTATTAGATCTTAAAATGGAAGAAACCATTTTCTTTATATGGTGCTTTTGAACTGAAAAACTGTGAAAAGATAGAAGACTATGTGTGTGTGTTTTCGTGTGCCGATTTTGTACAAAAGAATGTAACTTTTGTTTCATGTATTGCAGGTTTCAGCAGGCAGGAAGGGTTGCTATTGTTCAAGATATTTCTATGTCTATAAGGTGTTATTGGTTTGTGGGCTTCTCTATCAGAAGGTCTCGGTAAGGTGTGGCAAATTGTCCCTTCTATGCCCAAAACCACTGCAAACATTGCTCCAATGTGTGATACATAGTTGGAACTAGCCTTGCATTTGCTTAGACAAATCTATTATTTTTTGTCAACCATATATGTTAGGCATACTCTTCTTTGCTTGTGCAGTTGGTCGTGTAGCTAGCTGTCTATTTTTTTGAAAATGTGTGTTGTGTTTGTAGTGGTTAGCATTATTAGTTTGTTTCTCAACGTTATGTTTTGGATTGGATAAACACACATTTAGTTTTCAAGGTGGATATTGCTTCTCCTTTAACCTAAACGAAAATGTGGGGGCATGTGCACTACCAAGTTCAGGAATTGGAGTGTGCTGAGAGGTTCCAATCCTCTGTGAGGCCACTTCAACATGCTCTGAATTGGACATCAGACTGCGCTTTGGCAAGGATGTTAAAGTTTCTTGTCACCCACATTTTTTCTCTAATGCATGCTTTTATGATAGTTTACAGTTTTTGTTCCTGTTCAGATTGAATCGATGAGAACACGGAGCACCATTTCCTTACCTCTTGTAGGTGTTACTCTGACAACACCTCACTTGCACAGAGATGAAGAATACAAATAAACTTGATGCATTGTAAATGTATTGCATTGCAGGCAACCACATCCAGAAAAACCTAGGATTGTTGAAATGGTGAAGGAGTGCCTTTGTTTACCTAAGAGATGTGTCATGTACCTTTCCAAATTTTGCACAGTTGGTTCATTATCCAAAGGGTTCGGTCTGGTGTACGAAACAACTAGTGATGCATAGAAATGTGAACCTTCTTAGAAATTAAAGAAGACGGGTGTCTTTGTTGAGAAGGGAACAAAAGGATATAAAAAACATCATGCCACAAAAATCCCCAGCGTGTGCAAAACAAAATTTCAGAAAAAAAGATATTTAGATTTGTATATGTTTATTTTTGGCATCTTTAATACGTTGTCTAAGTGCCTTGTTATTATTGTTGCTCCATTATTTTGTAGTAAAGCGGTTTATGTACATACATAATATGTTTTCTTTCAATTTTAGTATTACGCATGCTTTGTTACTCCTCATGGTGATGTTTATTAATTTGTTGAGGTTTTATAGCTCTAAAATTTTATGGTGTGTAATTCCTTTTGTAAATGAAATGAAAAAACATTTATAGATATAAGTGATTATCAGTTTCTTGTTGTTTAATTTGTATTTCAGAATAGAATTAAGTATAGTTTCATTTCTAAGACCTTGGATTCAAACATGTGATAGGATAAACAGACAAAATTTATCCACTCTACATCCTAAGAAATACTCAAGAGGCCCACCCTACTATTAATTATAAATGTTTTACTTATACCGGATGACAGTTAGAATACTTCTATATAAGAAGAGAAAATTTGCAATGAACACTAATGAGTGCATGGTAGGAAAAGAAGAGCTTGAAGTCTCGGAAATCACAAAAAAGAGAAAAAATTAATGTCAAATGTTTTACAATACATCTCTCCACGAATGAGAGTTGATGCACATCAATGGCATTTCGATTTTACTATCTCTTAAATCATTTAATGATGTAAATTTAATTTGACAACTTATCAAATTTTGTATGAAAATTGGAAAAACTAAATATTTATCTTAAAATAAGGTTTCATTAATATTTAAGAATTTATGTAAAAATGTCAATGCACCATGAAGAATTAAAAATGCTAACTAATTTTACTACATAATTGTTCATCAATTTTTTCGAACAAATAGAGCAACCATCAGATCTCATATATTCTTTTTTCTTATCTTGCTTCTCCATTATTTATATAACAAAATTGTTACATGTTCATAATGTAATACTTATTATAAATATACTTTAGGACTAAACACAAAGAAATTAGAATCCTCGGTAAAACAAAGAGATCGTACATACTAACATTCGACTCTTTGGATCTTGGTTGGCCATAAAAGGAATTTCAGTTCACATGTTTGTAATAAATTTAAGATATGGGATGTGGTTTGCAAAATCTTTAAAACAATCTTTGTAAAATTGTGTAATACCTATTTTAAATTTACACACAATTTAACATGTGTTCTCTATGGCAGGTTTTAATAAGAGAAAAATTTGTCTATTGGTCATTAGATGCTCCTTTCATGTTGTTTACTGATTGATGATTCCATATTCGCATATCATTCACCAAATACATTTGCATTTTCCATTGTCCTAGTGGCATAATATTTGGTAGTTTAGAAAATTGAAATTTTTAACTAATTTTTTTTCCACGAAATCATAGAAATGACATATCGTATAAAAAATAGTGGATTTTGTTAGTATATAGGAAGGCTCAAATGGAATGGATGTATAAATATTGATTTCCATAGCGTTATTTATTACTTTTTATTTTTTTGGTTCATTTCTAGGGAGTGACAAGAAATGTGGTCTGTTTCTAGAAAGGATAAAAAGCAATACCTTGCAAAACCATTTAATGTGGATTTCCCTTTAGTTTTGGATGGATTTGAGAAATTTTTAGTAAAATATTAAAAATACTTCTTACAAATCCTTATTATTTCCTAGATTGGGCTATGTTAATAGTTTTATGTTCAAATATGTTTGTGTTCTTCTATATTTATGTGGTTGTAGGTGTGGAAGCTGGGAGATCTCCTTTTGTTTCATCTTATTATTCTTATGACGAGTTTTTTGGTCAATGTTTATTTGACAAAATATGAATTTTTTTTTAACTTTTGAGATAATATTGTAATAACATTTCTGCAGGTTGCTTGCAGTTTTCCATATATATCTTTGATAGAGTGATTGTAAAATTAAAAGTGAAAATGCTTATTTTAACATTCTTGTTCCATTAGAAAATTGAAATGCTAATTCCTATGTAGGCATGTAGTAGAAAAAAATGGTACTCTCATTATCTTCTGTTTCTGGTCAATGTCGATTGTAGTTGTATCATCTCTCTTTGTGGTTCAACATAAAAGACTTTGACTTTTTTCCAACACTACATGTGTTGTGTGTCCTACCAGTTACCATTGTTTCTTTGTGAATTGTTGTTGTGTGGTCGCAGCTACAACTAGCCTTCTAGGTTTTTTTTGTTTCCACTATTGGCCAGTTTTGGCGACGCTAAACTTTGAAAAATTGTGACCGAGCTTTGCAGTGTTAGTTAGGGGCAAGGCATATTTTGACATGATGGAAACAAACTTAACATAAGGAGGTATTCTGAAAATCATTGAGGGATCCCCCCAAAGATATTTGACACTGAAATTGTTGAACTTGTTTCCCTCCATTTAGCATTGAACTCTACAATTCAACATCGCATTGACTTGTCTCAAAATTGCTTTATCGACTTTTAATCCTTCTGTGTCTTGCTCTTTCTTGTAGGACTGTTATGATCAATGACATGGTGATCATTGTGTCAACATGCCCTCCGCAAGGAACACCTGTCCCCATTCCTAGACACATTTTGTGAGGGAAATATAAAGCATACAATACGTTGTCCACGGAAAACACCCATAATTCTCCAAATACACCTCCATGTTATAACTACGATCCATTAAACAATGGAAAGGTTCATACAGATATTTCAACTTTGAGTATAACATTCAGGAGCTGGACAATCAAGGGCAGGGCTCTGGGTAAGATGTCTCTTTGAGAATATCAAAATACAAGGGGCAATGATATTGTTTTTGCCTTTGATTTTGTGTACAACAAAGGGGGGAGATAAGGGTAACTTCTTTTAATGAGAATGCAAACAAGTTTTATGCACAGATAGAGAATGGAAAGTTGTATATCATATCAAATGGCAGTGTGGGGAAAGCAAATCCTGCTTACAACCATTTGAAAAACACACACGAAAGTTTTTTGTAGCCCTACTCTATTGTCACTCATGTAATTGATTTGCAAGATGAAGTGCCTCTCCATCACTTCCGTTTCAAATAAATAAAAATTATACCGTCAACCCCTGCAGGCTCTATGGTAAACTTGATTGGTGATGTTATGGCCATTTCGCCTTGCTTGACCATTTGACACAGAGAAAAATTAGAGGCTGTAAAGAGAACATTGCAGATGCGAGACATGTTTGGCTATAGTATCTCCGTCACCTTATGGGGCCAACATTTAGATTACCTTTGCACAGAGTTTTCGGAGATACTCCCAGTTCCATATATTCCAATCTTGGTGATAAAATCAGGTCATGTTACATATTTCAATAGCACCATAGTCGACACTGTATCCACTTCTAGGTTTTTCGTCAAGCCTCCTTTTCTAAAGACAGGGACTCTTCGTGAATGGATAGCTTCACCGCATTCACATGTTCCATGTTTTTTTGTCACCAACAAGCAAGATGGGCCTCCATAGAGTATGGTTGCCAGCGTGAATTTGTTGCAGGTGTTAGAAATGAGAAATCTTGAAAACAATGAATGGGCAACAATCGAAGCTAAAGTGTTAAACATAAACATGGATAATTTCTTTTACATGGATTGTCCAAGAATGATAGGTGACAAATAATGTAGAAAAAAAAGTATAGGAGAAAGAAAATGATGAATGGTTTTGCAAAAAATTCAATATTCATGTCTGTAATTGTAAATATAGGTACACTCTAAGAATGGATTTGAAATACGCTTTAGGGGAGCTCTCAAGAGTTACTGCATTTGATGAGGCTGCAGAAACTACAATGGGAATTACAATTGCAGACTTGCAATTCCTATCGATCGATAGTGACGCCACATAGGATATTTTTTTATCACGTCATTAGTCGTGTCTTCATTTTCACTCTTTCAATAAAAAAGGAAATGTACTAGGGGAAAATGCAATTGAAATGTGTTTTTCTCAAGTCAAAGAAAACATGATATGCCCTACATACTTCAGCATATGACTGTTCTAGATTTCGATCTTGCACATAAGCTCTCTCTTTAATTACTCCCTTTTTCTTGTTCGTCTGTGCATAGTACCTTTTACACATTTTCCCTTCTGTAAGAATGATGTAGCGTGTTTATTACATTTATTCCAACATTGTAAGAAATATATGGCCTTTATTTATACCAACTATGGTCCATCGCTAGGCTCAAACTCCTCTGCAGGCTTTTTTGTATTCTCCCCATATATGATTATAAATGAGACTTTACCCTGTTAGTTTTGGTACATATTGTCTGATTCATTTTTGTTGCGCATGTGAATAACTGCATTTATTTATGTATTTACAAGAGAAATATATTGTTGATTTGGTTTCATCCTAGTGCTTTGAAATTTTCACTTACATGTGAGTATAATTGATTCTTTGTTTCTTGACATTGAACATGGAGTGGGTGAATTCCTTGAAATTGTAAATAGTGATGATAGTTGTGCATTTGAGGTTAGTAAGCAAGGTTGTAGTGAAGATTTTGTACTTGATATTGATGATATTTTAAAATATTGGTTAGATAAAGTGGATGGTAAGTTAAAATTTACAGGTGCAACTGAGATAGAGGTAATTTCGGACATGTGAGGATGAAAATGATAGCAAAAAACAAGAAAAGATAGTGATAAATTACCATGAACTGGTGAAAGAGTAGAAATATGAAGATTTTGATGAGACAAGGGATGAATACAAGTTAGACATGAAGTATATATGGAACATGGAGGAACATATATTTTTGTTTTTTAACCTTTGTATGTGCAGGTATGAGGCAAGACAACTTGAAGGTTATGCGAGTGAAGATGAATAAACAAGATAAATGAAAGAGAGTCAAATAAAATTAAATACTAGAACCAGCTATATGGGACCACCCTGGTGGTATTGAAGAGTACAAAGAAAGTGAAAGCAATAGAGGAGATCAAAGACAAGCTATGAGGATGAAGATATCAACAAGAAAACAAAGCATATGCATGGTTTTTCTCCACCTTGAGAGTATGATACAGGAAAATCCTTGAAGAAGCATTCAATTGTCAAAATTCAAGCTCTTTGGTGTCAGTGTGTGTGTAGGAGCTCTAGAGGTGTTGAAGGGCCATACAAGTCATTGTAAGATTTCAATGGATTTGAGAAAGTTGAATTGTACTTCTTTTATGTTTCCCTCTAAGAAGGGAATTTGAATATTCAAATGAGTGTAATAGTGGTGTGGTCTTGAAAAAGTTGTCTTAGTTGTGTTAGGAGATTTGCTAAGGTTGGAGAGTGTCTTGTTAAGTGATATTAGGTATAATGATTCATGTGTGTGTAGGGCATCCTTAAGATGCTTGGCATAATGTATAAAGGCAGTTACAAGACGTGTAATGTAAAGTTGAAGGGTCACAATTGGTAAGTCAATCATAATGAATGTTTATAGGAATTACTTGAAGTTAGTTGGTGCATGTAATAGAGATAATATCGAATATAGGAGAAGTGGGGAGGTTTGGAAAAATCAATCCTCGTGGGAGGAGGAAGGTTGGTGAAAATATTGCAATTTTTATGGAGCAAATAAGGGAATAAAAACTCTATTTTTGTGTTATATTGAATTGTGTATTTACTTCTATAACCACTCGTATGCAAATCTATAGTGAAGGTTCAGTGTGTATTTGTTGATGAATTTTTATCATCTGATAATCTCTTTACTTACACCTTAATGAAATGATTTATATCTTTATTCCTTGCCTGAATACATGAATACAAACTTGATTGTGATGTGGGTGAAAATTAATATTTTGCAGTGTCTTTTATGAGTGAATAATGATGTAGGTAGTAAAATAGTATGTTTTTGAGTGAGGCAAGATTATAACCTGTATTGTGTTTTTGATTCATATGAGTAGGCCAAACCTGAGATTGTGTTTAGTAAGAAAACTCAGGACTGTGAGAAAATTAAGAGGTATGTGAGGTGATTTGACTGATTGCTAGGTGTCAAAACTATTCCTTTTAACTATTGAAGACCCCAGTTAAGAACTAAGAAGTGAACTCTTTAGGAATGTTGCATGTATCTCCTTACAAAAATAACTATGAACTGGAATGTGTTACATTTTGGCTAAAAATTCACCTTATGGAGGAATCCTAGGAGGTTTTGCAAGAGGTATGCCATCCGTGAGAGATCATTTATTGTTCAAAGTGATCTAAGAATTCTCAGTGGATAGTTAAGAGTGAATCCCCTATTTTGAGCACGTGTTCTTTAGGAAAATGTTGCATGAAATGATCCCCAATCCTCATATCACAAGTTGTTGGTAATATTTTTAGTTTAATCTCCTTGAATTATACTGCCACATCAATTGTTAGTTCTTGAATCGACTTATCGAAGGAGTTATGCAAATTTGAACCTTCTCGGGCTCATTAGAAGGGTTTGTAAGAGTCAGAGCTAGGGTTTTAGATTTTAGTGATCAAAACCTTAAATGTAAACCTAAAACTTAGAACTATGTATGTCAGGGGAGTGTATTAAGAGATTTAAGTGGAATTTTTGGAATTTAATGGAGGACTTTAGACATTTTCATGACAGTTTTGAGGGTGAACCGTTTGTACAATGAAAGGGGTAACAAAGAAGAGGAATTAACAAAGGAAGTGTACTCTAGGGCTTGCGTTAAAGTTTGGGTGTTCAAAAACCCATTTACCTTTCATTGAATCCTTCTATAAATGAAGATATTCATAACAGTCCCTATAGACTGACCTACTCGAGGGTTAAGAGCAACATTACAAAAAGAGTTGTATAGGGAGTTTTGAGTGGAGTTGAAACTCAAAAATTTTGGAGCATGTTTGGATAGTCAAATGAAAACTAATGAAGCCTTCATAGACTTCTGGGTACATGTAGAAGGGATAATGTTTGATTGGCACAAGTTACATTGTTTTAAGGATCTCTAGGACAATCTTATAGAGTGAAAGTAAGGGTATTTATAAGCATTGAATGTTTTTCCTTATTGCTTATAAAAATGATGAGAGTGCGTGAACATGGAGGAAAGGTTTGGAAGAATTAAGAAGATAGAGGACCAAAGATTGCATGCTTAGACCAAGGGATCAAGAACAAGAAAAGTAAGTATAGTGAAAGTAAATGAGTGTTATGTCATTGGATGAATGATCAAGTTATGAATGGAGCTTTGTTAGGTGAGACAATAATTCACAAGAAAATTTTAGTCAGTCAGATCTTGGCAAAGGAACTTTTTGTGTCATTTGATAAGAGTTTGAGCTATTTTGACAAGTTTTAGCCTTATAGGCTTATAGAAAGATCCTCAATGTAGAGACTGTGGATGAGCTTATTGTTTTCTTTCTCTTGTAATCCTTATAAGCATGATTTTATGTTTCTCTCTGCATCAGATGTGATATTATTAATAGTATGTGTAAAAATATTGGAAGCATCACCCCACCAAAGTAATCAATGAAATTTATAGTGCAAGGAAACCTATTATTAGGAAATAAGGGAAATCCTCTTATGTACTCGAGTATTTGAGAAGTGTTAGAAAAAGAAGATGTATGGATGTGTTTACACCCTTTTTAGATTATGTGAAATCTAATATTATTGAATTAGGTACACTAAAGGATGTAAGTGTTAGCTACAAGTGGTTATTTTGATCAATTAACTTTCAAAATTAATATCCAATGGCAAAATAACACATTAGTAATTACAACTGGTGTTCTAAAAAAGATATAAACTTGAAAACACAAGAGGGTGAGTGCAGTTAGATGATTATAGATGACTTTAGGAAGTTTGAGGAGTATAAATTTCTATAATAGGGAGATATAGGATTGATGATGATTCATTTCTAGAATTGGGATTGGAAATTAACCTAGTGCAGGATCAAACATTATTGCCAAGGTCATATTGTCGGGTCTTGACCCTTCTGTATGGTATTGGAATTTATTCACTTTTGGTTTTGTAGATTTTTGAGATGGTAACCTTCATGAAAATGATTTTAGTTTTCAAACCCTAGTTGTCATCATGCAATGAATATCTCTAAACATTTTGGATGATGTCTAAAACCCTATCCACAGGTGAGAGACCATGCAAAACAAAAACTAGTTTTGTTGTGGGAACCCTTGTGCACCACTAACATTGGCACTAATCCAAAGAGTCCTCAAACTACATATTTTTCTCTACCTAGTATGTGATATCTAAATGAATGTAACTAGACTTGGTAACTTATTTGAAAATTATTAAGTTGAGTTTGGCTCTTGCTAAAATACTTAGAGAAGGGATGTTTGAGTGTTTATAGACGAGATTGGTTAATTTATTTACTTGGTAAGAATCTTAAAACACACACACACACACACACACACACACACACACACACACACACACACACACACACACACACACACACACACACACACACACACACACACACACATATTGATTCCCTAATGATTATAGGTGTCATTTTATAATATTTAGGGAGCCTTGGATACATTTTACAAGTGTTAGAAGTGAGTGTATCAATGTAGTGCCATAAGATTTCCAATTTAGCAAATGAGGTAGTGTTATCTTTCTTATACAGGGTTCCATAAGTGATTTATTAAAGAAAGGCCATCCTAGAGGGAGTAAAAGATACAAAAAAAGATATGTAATTGAAAAAAAGGAGGAATTGTCAGTGTAAAATTGTACAAGTCAGCCAAGACTAGATATAAATTCATGATCAAACAATACAACCTTTCCCAGAAATTGAAAACATGCAATTTGAAGTTTTCATATTGATAATTGATGTTTTTATATGGATTTTACGCATTGTACTATTAGAATTTGATGACATGTTAGTGTGTGTAAAGATAAACAAGCTAGAAAAGAGACCTCATAATGTGCTAAGTAGGAATGGTAATGTTGTATTTATCTTAGCCAGAGTGCATTATCAAAACCAACACTGTCAAAGAGTAAATTACCAAATGTTTAGTGTCCACACTCCCCCCTTTAAGTATGAAATGAAAATTACATGCTTAAAATAAAATATGCCTGAGTGTGTAAACACATTTTGTATTTTCTCAAAGTTTTCTTTGTTGACTCATGTCATAATAGTGTTGGCACCGCTCCCATGATAAATCTTGTAACACCAAGTGTAGTCAATGTCCATAGTAAGGAATTGAACTTTAACTCAAATGCAAAATGTAATACATAATATTTGAATTTACACAAATTGAAATGAAAATATTTAAAACATGGAAGGAATACACCTTTTTATTTTAGTGAGGGAGAGTTTCCCATTATTTGCTTGTTCTTGAATGGGGGTGATCAGTCCTCCATTTTTCTAAGTAGAAGTCATGGGTGTTAGGTACATGGTAACCCAACATGTAGAAGAGAGAATAAAAAGAGTAAATTTATAAAACACCCCATTAAGGAAGGAAGGCCAGGTATCAAATTCATTTTGAAATTAGTCTCTTCAATAGGTTTAATAACTTCATAAATCACGCCACTGCAGATGGATCTAGGAACCATTTTGTAAATAGGACACACAGTATAAAAGAGAATGAGTGCCCCCATTCCCTTCTCATGTGTCATACAACTAAATAGAAATTGTAATGTACTGAAATATAGATGAAGGATATCCATGCCCCTAAGATTCTTGAAATCATAGTAGAAATTGAATTCCATGGTGAAGGAGTGAATTAATTCATGTTAAGACCCTTCATCTTACCCTTATTTTTGCATTATTATTGTAATAGATGTTATAGACGCATATGATTTGTAAGTCATACCTTGATCTATTCATAATAATCCCACATGCATGGGTAGTATTAGTTTTTGGAATAGAATTAGTCTAATAGGGATTTCTTAGGCCAATAAAGGAATCCATGAATATGATTGTATTGATTTTTCTCAAAGGAGGTTACACCATCAAACTGGCCTATAATCTGGTAATGTGATTTCAGTATTTCCATTTAATAAATTCCTTTGTACCACATTATATTATTCAACTTAATTTTTCATAGGAGGTTCATTACATTTAGTATTAGATCTCTTTCCAACACCAATTTGACTGCAATTTTTTTATCAAATATCAAAGAATCATAGTAAAAGGTGTGGTGGAGTTTGTGCCTTGTTTCGCAATCCTGAAACCCTGAATTGTATCCCTGACATATTTTCCCAACCTATTTCCTTGACTTGTTTCCCCAAAAAATTTCCCCAACCTGTTTCCCTGACCTTTTTCCTAGCTTGTTTTCCTGAATTTTTCCTAACTTATTTTCCTAAATTGTTTCCCTAGCTCTTTTTCCCAACTTGCTTTTGTGACTTGTTTCACAACTTGTTTTTATGACTTGCTTTCCTGAGTTGTTTTTCCAACTTATTTCCCCAACTTCAAAATTGATTTTTTTTAAAAGTAAAAAATTATTTTTTGCCACTTATTGGGCAACCTCACACTTTGATTTTTAGGATATAGAGATAATTTTGACACCAACTTAAGTTTCCAAAAAATTCACATAAAACTATTATTTTTAGCCCTCATCAAATAGTCTCCATTTTTTTGGGGTCCTTGAATCAATTATACCACTGTCATCATCTCATCGAGCTAATCATTATAACATATAATTCCAAAAAACCTTTTATAGACCCTCAAAACCCCTCTTAGTCATGGTTGTAACCCTTGCAGGTGCATAAAACATGGAGAAAGAAATCACCAACTTGAAATCACAAGTGTCTGAGCTTACACAAATGATGCAAGGACTCAATAAGAAAAATACCATCCTCACTAAGAATCTCCATACTCAGTCCACTTCTAAACATATTTTCTCTTCTCCAAATGTTTTGTGTGGTCCCAAGCTTGATTTTCTTTGATTCAATAGTACATATCCAACTCATTAGATATATTAGGAAGATAAATTATTCAATATCCAAAATACTTATAGTGTGAATAGGGTTCACATTGCTTATTTTCACTTGAACAAAAATCCCTACAATGGTAACATTGGTATTTAATAGCTCATGATGAATCAGAGTGGCCACAATTTGTATCCATTATTCTAGATCGGTTTAACCCTGGTGCTTGTGATTACTTCATAGGAGCACTCACCAATTTAACAAGATAGATCAATATGTGATTACCAGATAGAATTTGAGATATTTTTCAATCACACGAAAGGATTTTCAGATGACGTTTTCAAGAGTTATTTCATAAGTGGCCTCGAGGAGGAAATCCACTCATAATTTAAAATTTTCAAAACTAATACCATGATGGAATCATTGGGATTGGAAAAATTATAAGAGGATAAAATCAAAACACAATTCCAACCTTCATGTTTCACTTCATTTAGAAATCTAGTAGCCATGTGTGCTCCTACTGTGCCTCTTCCAAAGCTAACCCCAATCAAATTTCTTACAGAAGCACAAATGTAGGAATGTAAAAAAAATGCCTATGCTACAATTGTGATGAAAAATTCACTAGGGGACATCAGTACATGGACCAAAAATTATACCTCTTGGATTTCGAATCACCCCTCAAACCATAAAAGTGGGAAGATGCTTGAGAAGTCTAAGAAGAAGAATTGTCATTAGATAGATCTCATCCTTAGGGTTCTCAACTAAATATATTGATCCATGCCTTGGTAGGAGTCACCAATCCTCAAACCATAAGGGTAAAAGAATATTTCAAAACTATTTCTCCATCATTTTTATTTATTTATGTAGCACACATAACTTTATTGATCCATGACTGGCCAAACAAGTAGATTTCTTTGTTTATCCTTAGTATAGATTTGAAGTTATGATTTCTAATGGTGGTACACTACCTTGTAATAGAAAGTATCGTAATGTTCATAGTATAATGGGAGATTTTAATCTTCTCTCCTATATATTTTTCCTACCCTTTGGGGGATGTGATGTCATTTTAGGATCTCAATGGTTGCACACATTGGAACCCATCTTATGGTATTTTTTCTAAACTATGGATGTAGTTCTCTCACAAATGGATAAAAAAACCTTACCAGGACTTTCTTTAGGCTCCAATAGTATTATTAGTTCTCATTGTATGGAAAATATTTTGAAGAAAGGATCACATGGATTCATTGCTCAGTTATCTTTTATATAGTTGAGTCCATCTACCTCTTCCAACACCCATGCATATTTACAAATAATTTTAGACAAACATGTTAATGTATTTGACGATCCCATGATATTTCAACCTTCACATCTAGAGGATCATCATTTACAACTTCTTCTAGGTAGTGCTCCTGATGAAGAGAAAACTCAATTCTTCATACATTCAATTAATCAAGAAGATTCAAAACAACTAACTTCACCTATCTTTGCAATTGAAGATCATTCAAATCCCAAAATGGCTTAAAAACTTCTAATTTTTATCAAATCACCTTAATTAACTCCACTAATCATTCCACTATGTTAAATACCTTCATTCAATACCAGTTCAACTTGACACTAATCCCATTCCCTCAAATCGCATTCAACACTCACCTTTCATCTATTTGCCCAACTTCTTCCTTTGTTATCTTCTTGTTCAAGAATGAAATTTTGGAATTTTAGCTTCTTTAATTCTCCCTATCTCATTTCCCCTATTCACACACTTCCAACAAGATTAAATCCAACACAAAAGTGACTCCAAAAATCAAAACACATCACATTTTATTGATCTTGTCTAATTATCTCCCAAGTGCCCTTAAGAAAAACATTCTTGAAATGTTCATGGCTGAAGTGATCCCTGCATACCCAAAAAAAATAAAACCTTCCTCAATTACCATTTTTTCATCACTAAGGTGCACGCAAAATTCTAGAATCCAAATCCTTTGACATCTCCTTTTATCACACTTTTTCACTTTTAGCTGGCTCTAGTCCTAGCAGCCTGGGACAATCCTAATTCCTTCATAGCTTCTCTTGGAGGAGGATTCTAAACACAACCTTAAAACTTTGGAGTACCCATTTAAGCCTTTTTAACAAGCATGTAAAGTTTCAGGTGTTGGCTCCCGAAATTGCACCCCAAGGAATTGAGCAGCTAACCAGAGTAGATTGGCTTTGAGGGAGTGACAAGAAATGAAAAGTTCTTTTTATTGATAGTCGGGGATTTTTCAACACTTAACCTACTGAATCAGTTCTGAGAGGTGATCAGAAGACACCTTAACTAAGGGGATGGATTATCCCTTCTATTTCAAGATCTTCATGCACCAAGGTGAGAGGGCCTAGTTGGAGGATTTGAATAAAGGAAAGTCTATCCTGGCTTGGTTTCCTTTATAATTGGTGCAACTTAATTTGAAGCAAGTGTAACCACAGATACAATACTCACTCATAAGAGTTTCCACTTTATTTGTAGACACTTGACACATCAAATACCGATCAAAAGAAATAGATAATGAACAATCTCAAATATTACGCCTTTCTAATAATATCAACCTAGGATTCTTTAGATGATATTGGATCACATAGTTGGTGGGATTTCAGCAAAGCATACTAGTTATGAAAAAATATTAAACATGGCTTTGCAGAATAAGCATATGTATGGTATAAAGGTATGATATGCTTAATAGGTGTGGAGATAATTGGATATTCTTAGTTGAAATTAAAGGTGGAGGGTAATTGCTTTTGTGACTTTGTTATGTTAATGTTCTCATGGAAAGAATCCATCCTTAAAGGTGATGCCTGAAAATAACAATCAATTTAACATAATTTGTGAAATAACATTTGCATTCATTAATACTAAATTTGCACAAATTTCATCGACAATATTCAAAATCCTAACTACAAATCCTTGAGTTGGAGTTTAGATAAACAACTTGTTATATTTGTTTCATAAACCCAAAATACCCTTAAGGGATAACAATAGCCATTCAAAAGTATTATTGCACTTAGGATTTTACAATCAGACTGAGCCATTCTAGAGTACTCTACAACATTCTCATAATGACTAGAGGAATGCAATAATTGAAGAAGTACCTTTGTGTAATTAACAAAGTAAAACCTGTTAGTGCAAAATCACAACACCCCCAAATGAGTTGTTAGATCTGCTTTTCTAAGGTAGATTCATTTGGTGTGATTCGAATAACATTGAGTTTTTCCCCAAAATGTGGGACTTTGCAAATGTAAAAAAATCTCTAGCTTAAAGGTTGGTTCCTATTTCTCTTTTTAGGTGCATACATGGAAACTTGCAGAGGACTTGTTCCTAAACCTAATATAAGTTTTACCAAGGAGACAGGGATAAAAGGAATACAAGAATTCAAAACTAAACTACAAGGTGATGCACCGAAGGAATGATGAACATCAGTTTTATTGATAGACACAAACCAATAAAATGCATACAATAATAAAATACAGATAACCATATTTATAATGAAAGACTAGATGAGAGCAAAGGAGACAAGAAAGGATCTAAAATCGATCAAAAACATATTTTATTGCTCTACAGATTGATACAATACATTACAAATGGTTAGAAGACATGAAATGTATTGCAATTTAAATGGAAGGTTTGAAGTCCATGAATTCCTTTGCCAGAAGGAAAGGGGATCCTACAAAAACAAAAGAATGTCCAACCCTTTACAATGAGTTTCGACCTTGATTTTATAGACTCAACACAGAGGGGAGCAAGAGAGAGAAGTGGGAAAAAAGTTCCAAGCTCAACCACCGCTATCAATTCCTCCTACAAAATATTACCCCAAATTTTTCTTAATTGCATCAACCACTAGTTCGGCACCTCGAAGGAGGAGGAAACGACAGAGCAGATCGAATCCGATCTAGTTATTGGGGAAAAATAGATCCTGCATTAATGGCCTTGACAACGTTTCTCCATTTTCCTCCCACCTAACCTCTCCAAACTTAAAGTTTTAGATCTCCATGGCATAGAAGAGGCTGAGATCTTTCCAACGGTTTGAAATTTGCAATATTTTGAGCCCCGAGTCGAAAGATACGCCCCTTCGAAATTTGTATCACGTCCATACAAAAGGGGGGGAAAACCGGTTTGAAAAACGAGCCCCCTTTTTAATATGGGACACGTGGAGGGCTTGCGCTTGTTTGAGGGTGGCCTCTATATTTTTCTCTTAGAATGGCGTGGGGGTGACACGTGGCTTCCTCCGCCGGCCTGCTCAATTTCTATGTTTTTTGGCTAAGTCCTTTTCTCGACGGGGTCATATTTCTTGACCGGGGACACGCGGCGGTCTGGCACTTGTCTGAAAAACCCTCTCTTTAATCAAACCTTGAGTTAGCACCATTTGGAAACTTGGCACTCTCCATCGGCTTGCCACAATGCATTGAATATTCAACCTGAATCTACCCCCCTCTTCAAGACTGGACGTGTGGAGGCTCCGCGCTCGCTTAAAAGCCCGATCAAGATTCACCTGTGAAGGAGCGTCAAGTTGACATTTGGAAGCCTCCGCAGGTCTTGGAATTTTCAACGACCTCCCTCTTACCTTTTGGGACCTTGGGCTACATGGCAAACCTGGTGCTTGTTTGAGCCTCCACTTTTGGATTTTCCCTTGGAGATGCGTCACTTGGACACGTGGCAGTCCCCACCAGTACTTCTATACTTAGCCAATTTTTGAGGCCTGCCCTGTCTGCCTTTCAACCTTTTTTGACCATTTGCTACGTGGAGGGCTAGCAAGAGTTTGAGTCTCCACCTTGGGCTCCCGTTTTGGATTTACGATGAGCCGACTCTTGGCACCTTCTTGCCTAATCAAAGAATTTTCAACAACCATGCAACTTTTGGGGCTCTGGATGCATGGAAGCCTGGTGCTTGTTTGAGCTTCCTTTTTTGGATTCAACTTTAGAGAAGTGTCGTGCCGACACGTGGCTCTCTCCGCTACCTCCTCCATATTTAGCCTATTTTTGAACTCATTCTAAACTATTTTGAGTTCGAAGACTTCGGATCTTCACCGTTTCTTCTGTTTCTTCTTCTGGCTTCTCTATGACACTTCACCTTCTCCTCTAATCCTACTATTCTATTTTTGAGCTCACCTGTAACCTGTAGAATGGATTTAAGGCCCGGATTCACTTGACACAGCTGTTTTTTGAATTTCTCTTGCATAGGGTCGTTTGATCTTTTGCAGGCCCCGCAAATCCATTGTTGAGTCCTTATGTGACCTGTTTGTAAGATTTAAATGTGTTTTCTCTGGCTCTTTTTATGCATGGTCATGGCTGATCCAATATTTTTCTGGGGGGAAAAATATGGATAGCAAAACCAGTATAAGATTGTAACAAAAATTATATCACCTCATTCATACTTTAAAACAAAATAAACAAGAAAGTATAGTTTAATAAAAACAAAGAGAATCCATTCATGTAAGTTTTGGTGAGGAGACATACAAAAATTCTTTCAAAACTTGCTAATGTATTTACAACGCAACCATCTTATCATTTCGTCACAGAGCTGGAAAATTACAAAATATTTTGCAAAAAACTAGAAACTAGAACTAAAATTGGATTTAATCAACAAAATTTCTATAACTACCCGCCCAGAATGAGGATAAGACCCTCATTCTTATATAATTTTTTACAAAAATATCTACCTAATTTTCCCCCCAAAACCTTCCTAAGGGATCCTTAAAACTTTGCTTTGTGAAATCCAAGATCTTTTCCAAAATGAGGGAAATATCTTCTAACTGAAAATGTTACATCCCTCTTCTGATTGGGCTAAGTGAAAAATATGCAACATAGTGACACTTGGAGGAAAGGAAAATGGATATTCCTCTATCCTTCAATAAAATTTTGGTCCTTTAGCAAACTGCATTCTGTTAAGAGAAATCTTCATACTAGAATATCTCATCATGAGGGAAAGTTTGTTTTGATCTCTTTCCTCCTTCTTTAGCTTTCTTAGTCTACATCAATGGGTTGATTTACCAAATTGTCCCCTATCCTATCCATGTAAGCATCAAATTTCCCAAACATTTGTATGATATATTCTTCATTGAGCCCTAAATGGTAATGGAAGATTATTTCCTACCTAACACCTACATCATTAAGCTCCACAGAAACAATTCTTCCCTCCTTCATTTTCTTCGCCAATTTAGCAATTATTAATTCAATTCTCCTGGCTTACCAAGAGCATGATCTCTGAAGATATTAATCATTTTTTCTATATTTTCCACTCTAATCCTTTCCCATAAACTTGTTGATAAAAGAATGGATATTATCATTGTACTCATCTGATTCATCCCTTGCTTCATCAAAACTTTAGATAGAATTTATCAAAATCTCTACCCTTACCTTCATAGCTTCATGGTATTCATGTTGATTTCCTGCAGACTTAGGGGACATAATTACTTTCCTGATAACCAATTCATCATCCAATTCCTTAAGGGCTTCTATGTTTGGTAACATATAACTCTACATCTTTTTCTCGGCTTCACAGTTTTCCATCAATGCCTTAATTGTCTTTGCTTTATCAAAGATATGGGAGTAGCATTTCACACACTCCCTAATTACTTCAGCACCTCTAGATACCAAATCATTTTCCCATTGAATGATGTCCTCCCCTCTTTCTCCCAAATTACTTACCCTTTTGATATCATCATGGGTGTTCTCAGGGACTTCAACCTTCCTTGTCTTGTAGGTCCTAGTCATTTTTCTAACTAGGTTGGATAAGGCTTAATTTTTGGCCTTTAGATATTTCTTAGTCTCCTTAAATTTATCAATTTCCTTGAAGACTCCCTCTACTGCCATGAAGAAATTATGTTTAATTTATCTCGTGGAGTGTTTACTTGATGGGATTATTATGACCTGGAAATAAGACGAAGATGCTTCACTTTGGAGAACATTGATATTAGGAGTTACAACTTATACAAATCTTTCTCCCTTCCTATTTAGAACTTCCCTTAAGATAAATTTTTCTCTTTTGGGTGGCCTATCGGGATTAAGGATGGCTAAATTTTTTAGATCATATTCATCCAATTTTATTTCCACCTACTTCTTCTTTTGGATGGTACCCTCTATCCAATCCCCCATTGGTAACCTATGTTCATCAGGAAATTGTGGCAACAAAGCTATAGGAATAACTATAAGGGATTTGGGGGATGAAGGAATTACATAAATACATTAAGTTGCCACATTGTTGGTTCTTTTTTAGTAGCTTGCTCCAAAAATCCACTATGACTGTGTATTTTATTCATAGGCTCATAATGGTCTCTTAGGTCTTCACCCCCTGGGATGGTTGGTTATCGACCTCTTCTGTTTGTGTCAAGCTCTCATCCATTTTCTCACTGGAGACATGGATTATCTCACAAGGTTTCTGGGAAGCACCATTGGTCACTGGAAACTGGGTTTCACAAATTTCTTCAACCATCTCAGTGTCCTCATGTGTTACTGATATTGTGACACTCAAAGTCTCCACTTGTATTACTTCCATTGTGATCCCTCCTACGTGAGACTGTGTTTCTTTGTATTCAACTATCCTAATAGTATCTTACACTTCATGTTCACTATCTTGCTCTATTCCTACCACTGTAATACTTGGAAATTACTTCGAGGTGAGCTCAAATCTCACTCCAACTTTAGATGTTTTAGGATCCTTTTGATGATGTTATATTATTAGTGTCTCATTTCTCTGTTGTGGACTGGGTAATGCATTGGGTATAGGAACATTCATAATTGGTTGTTCCTTAATGGTGTAAACAACCTAAGATGATGGGGTAGTAGGGGTTGAGTTAATAAGAACTGATTCCATAACAAGTGGAATTGATCGAGACCGGGAAATGATGGGTTAGGGGATAGGGACATCAGGAACCAATATTTTCTTGATTTTCTTTGTTTCCTATAAATCAACCCATTCAAATACCTTAGTCTATTTTCTCCTTTAGAGGTGAACTCATTTGTCCTCCTCCTTCGAGTATTGTAGACCCATCTCTGGTGTTGGTATCTTATGAGGTGCTTCAGACAAACTCACCCCTTTAGATTTTCTTGGAGTATATGCCACTACCTTTTATTTTCCCTTTGATCTTGAAGTAGATGCTTGAAAAACTCTCAGAGGAGTAGTATGAACAATATGGCCCCTACTCATACTTCCCTAAAGTACATCCTTAGCTCTCTTTGTCAACTAAGTAAGGGAGGTCTTAGTCTTGCTAATCTAGGCACTCACATCATCCCTTAATAATGTAGACATTAACTTCTTAAAAGGGACCTTAATCCCCTACTTCCCTTAAATGTCCCTGGTAGCATGGATCTTCCTGTATGGGGAAGGACATCATCAAGGTACTTAAAAGCCGTGTATTCCCTTAACACAAGAGTTTTTTGGTAACTTACATCCATGCCCTTTGAAAATAACCACCTTAGAGAGAGTCGGATGATATTTATGATTCTATATTGATTATTCCTCCTTTAATCAACTGGAAGAAAGGTATGAGAGGTAATATTTCCTTTGATATAATCATCATTGATTACATTGTCATTATCTTCTAATCCCTCAGGAGCCTGAATAACCCCAAAATCCACCATCTGGGACAACGTTATCCCAGAGTAATCCCTTTGTTTGACTTCCCTCTCATCTCCACAATCCATCCAGAAGTCTTCATAATAAGCCTCATGTTCCATCTTAGTGGGTGAAATATTGCATATAATCTATTTTACGTCATACTGAGGCTTGACCTCAAATCTATCCAATATACATCTACCCATTTCTGCTTCCAACGTTCTTTCCTTTTGGATGTTTAGGTAAGTATAATTCCCAATAGTCATGGGAAACTTGATAGGGGATGTGAAATGTTTTTGGTGATGATCTAATGTATTGGTAATAATTTCCTCACTAACTCCATCAATGCCCACTTGTCATCTTCATACCTAGAGAGTAAATAAGGACTCCCATCAAAACCACTAACCATTATATAAGAAAAGGTCCAAAAATGGATAAAATAACATCCATACTGGGTGATAACATTCTTGGCATCCTGAGAAAATATTTCAGTCTCCCAATCAGGGTTAAAAATTTAAATTATAGGAACAAAGAAGAGATTAACAACATTCATGTAGTCTGGCATATAATTTTCCAATTTTAGTTGAAAGAAGACATTGTATACCTTAGCGTTACTAAGATCACCCTCCATTTGCAAGCATAGGAAATTTATGTGGAAATCAATGTTGTAAACCAAGTAAGAAGTCATAAAGAATTCTTCCATGCCAACGTTTTCTCCTCTCGCAATATGAGCAACCTGTATCATCTGTTCATGAATTCAACTAATTATTATCTCAGACCAAGGGAGGATATTTTTATTTGTAAGTATTACCTCAATGAATTGGAACATCCATTCGTGAAAAAGGTTGGTGGATTCCATACCCATTATTTTTTTCAACAGTGTAAGTACATTTCCAACCTCCTCGATGAATTTAGTTTTATTCAACTTTTTAGTCATTCTGGAGGTAGACCCCAAGGTATTAGCCAACCAATGAATTTTCATAATATTAGTCCATTTCTTCTACCGTAAGTTCCAATATGACTGTGTTGATTACTTGGTAATGGAACCTTCCTCTCGTGTAGGAGGAAAACTTAGCATTATATCAAACACCTACTCTTAGAAAGTTAAGACCAAGCCCTCATTCCCATACATATATAATTTTGGGTGGATACCCATACAAGTTTTGGGCATGGAATAGTGGGAGGGAAAGGAGTGGTAAGGTCAATATAACTGTTAACCATAAGGGCCATATTGTTACTTCTTTCTAGGGAATGAAATCTCAGCCTAAACTCATCTAGGTTGGCATTAACAAGGTCAAAATTTGTAATTCGGTCCAGGGGGAACTGAGACTGGAAGTTGTCTTTGCGGAATATATATGAATCCTCATGGTTTCAGCACCCTTTCAATAATCCCACTTTTTGTTGAGAAAAAACCTTAAGCTTTCCTTTGAAGATTAACAAAAATTAAGAGAACCAATTTACTCACTTGTTCAAAGAGAGCTCTGGTTATTGTTTGGAATTTGAATGAAGAACACCATAACTCCTTTCTTGCTCTTTTAGAACACCTTTTTTTAAACCCTTTTGAGGCCTCTTGGGTACATTCTAAAGTTTCAATATTTTAGATGCAGAGTGTATATTTATATTGAGTTCTCATATTAACTACTCCCGGATTCTTACATTATTGCCAAAGATTGCATGCATGGGAAATTCTCCATGATTCCCATTTTTTTCTCTTTTTAATCATTGCAATATTTTCATGTCCTATCACCCACGTATTTCATTTACATGAGTTACTCCATGTTGACCAGCCCACTTCTACATATTTATATCAAGTACGAATAGTGCATTTATGATCCTCCTTAGTTTGTCGACAGGACTCGAGAGAGTATTGTAAAACAACACTCACCTTTTCCAAGATGCATAATTCCTTTCCTACTCCACTCACGGTTGCATGACACATGCTTGGTCAACATTTCTAAGTCACCGAGCCTCAGAGCTATTTCTACAAGTTACATTTCTCAAAGAGGTGTGAGATAATCTATACTTTTTCTATCCGGTCCCTTGATTGCTAATTTCATAACTCCTCCATCAGGACTTTGGGGCCTGGAGTTAGCTTGTACTTTGCACAATCATAAATGTACAAGAGTATAAAATGATATGTGTTTTTTTGTATGTGGCTTCCAAACCTTTTAGAAGACCCTTCATTATGGACTTCAGGAGAAAACATGCATCTTAGAACTGCAGAAATTTTAGTACATCCATCAGAGACTAAGTGTTTCATTGTTAGCTTAGGAGAAATAATCACCGTGCTTTATCATACTATTGGGAACAATGATAGTCATGACCCGGTCAGAATTATGAGACTCGGAGACAACATAACACTTACAAGGATTATTCACAACCATTTATGTGGATTCTCAAATGAAAAGAGCTCAAACTAGGAACCAATTAGGAAAAATGACACAAATTACATAATAGTGCCTACATTTATCGAAAAAAATTATGGGCACCAACAATGGCTCCAACTCAGGGATAGATTCCCTCAGCGGGTGCCTGAAGAACCACATAAATGAATAGAAGAGGAAAATTCCATATGCCTATCAATCTAACAATGAAATCACAAATAATGAAAAGTAGGAAAAAACATAGACCACAATAACCACCATCCAAAAAAAAACCTAGAAAAAAAACTAGGCAAAAAAAAACAATAAAAATAGAAAAAGAACAAGGGAAAATGGACACTTTACAATGATACAAAGACATACCTTTCAGTCAAGGAAATTCTTCGTCCTGCCATTGACAGGAAATTCTAACATTTCTCCATCCATGTCTTGGAAGAAAAAAGTGTGCTCGCCAATTATGTCCCCTATAAAGTAGAGGCATGTCTAAAGGGCATCAAATTTCCCATGCTTACATTTATCCTCGTGTCTTTTGTCCCACAATAATACCAAATCTCCTATACTAAAAGCTTGAGGAGTAACCTTTTTTGTCGAATATTTTTTTGAGTCGTTCTCTAAGACTTACATGTCTTTGGTAAGACTGTCTCTTGACTTCATCCAATTTGTAGTCACAAAATCATGCACTTTAGACATTTATTTATCCGGATCTCAAACTACTATTTAGAAGGTTCTTTAGGGAAAAAAATACTAATTAACCCCCATCTTTTGGCCACTTTATTTTATTGTATTTCATCATTAAAAACCTCTTGCACCCATAGTGCCTAGTCAAATTTTGTCATCCCGCATCATTTTAGCCTCAGACTGAGGTGCCCCAGAATTAGTACTGGGGGCACCCATGGGTGCCCTTGTATCCAACTAGGGGCACCCCGATCCTTCTAGATTTTTCCTACCACTTTTTGGGATCTTTCTATCCATTTTACATCTTTATCTTTCTTGTGGTTGGCCTTTTTGGGGTTAATTACAAAATTAGACCAAGAGAACCCTATAAATATAAAGTTATGAGACCATAATGAGGGACCTAACATCACTTACTACTATCACTCCATCTAGATTTGCATCCATTTATTGCATTGGAGATCACTTGCATCCACATAGCTCCATCATCAAGAGCACAAGGCTAGGACATCTACATCACACTTCATAGGGGAGGGATTATATTCTATTCCATGCACACATTCTATTACATTTTCTACACATATTTATTTCTCGCTACTTCAAAAAGTGCGACTGATCACAAGAGCAACCTAGGGCATGTTCACACACACTTGCACATAGAACTACATCGGGTTATGAGATGTAGTGCATCATGCTCAGTTAGTAAGTCCACCATTGTGGACAACTGAGGATTAGTCTAAACCCCTTCATATGCATTATTCATTTTTAGGGTTTGATGCTTGTTTTGGGGGTATTGCATGTATTTTATTCCATCTTGGAGTTATTGGAGACATACTAACGCAGGATAATGAATCTTGATGCGATACACAAAATGATGATTTCAGATCACCTTCTCAGCCTTGTGAAGACTCAGTCTCAGAGCTTTTGCACATAGACCAAGGTGCCCAGATTGCAGACCATAAGCACCCAAAGGCACCCCAATCCTCTTCTAGGCACTCTAGTCCAGACTAATATCCTCAAGATCCATCCTTTTTGGGACTTCTGCATAGTCGTTCCTGCTTGCTGATTTTTCCAGTCTACCTCTATGACACAGTCCTTGACAGTACTTCATTGAAATCAGCTTCAGTTATTTCCTCTACTCTCTTATTAGCACATTAGGGTTTCTTTTTTTGCATTAGTTTTAATTACTTATGTCATTTACATGTTCATCTTAATACATTTATTTACTTGCTTTATATGTCTTCCTAGATTAGATTAACTATCCTTTAGTACACCTAGTTAGTTAAATTTTTAGTTAATCATTTTGGTGAAACTTGACATCTTTCATCAAACTTAGGGATCCTCATATTTTCCTCTATCATGGGGTCAAGTTTCCTTTATCTAATTTACTTAACAGATACCCTAATTTTCAGGGTACTGTTTTGCAAAAATCCTTAGACACCAAGTATTATGATGACAATACCTGCCACACGAACTAGGTCTATATGTTCGCTTGTTTATTTAATGACCCTAGTGAGTCTCCATCTACTTAACCCCTATTGGAATCAATTCAAGCTTTACATACATTTATTTCAAGATAAATTTGTCAGCTATGGAATCCACGATCACATCCATCAAATCATGAAATTCAATAACTTAAGGATGCTTCTCAATCACATGTTTGTGCTCCTTCTCCATCTTATATGCAATCTATGTCTAATACATGTCATATGATCGAACCTCAAGACATGTCATTTCCCGAGCCTCTTATATTTGAGCAACAATACTATGCCACATGACATTCTTATTCGTACTCCTTAGTCATCAATTGATCACTTTGAGCACCTACTCATTGCTATCCTCCTTATCAGCTTACAAAATATCAAGGTCATCCATATTGTAACTATCATAGAATCAATGGACATAATGAAAATGATTGTCTATGCTTTACAACATAGGATCAAACATCTTAAGTGTCAAGGTTTTATCTCATTCAATGCAATGCCCATGTTACATTGTACTACTCCAAAGGTTAGAGATCGCACATGGGCTCCTAAGGATATCCTCTTTGGTTAGTCACGATTCACCTAAGATCAATCACCTATGGTATCACCAAGTCAAAAATGTCCAACCACCTATTCACATTTGTTCATAAACCCCTCCTACTAAGTCATCTACAACATTACCAAAATTCAACCTAATGAAGTCTATCTATTTTTCACATGCAACTTGTTTCTAAAATCTAGGCATCAAATCTTAATTTCGTCCCAGAACCATGTCAGCTTTCCTATGTGCCTTATGAAAAGCTAAGCACTTCCGACTTAAACCAAAGATTCCACTCACCACATCCTACCATTAACCTTGTAAGCCAAGACCTGCACATCGACCTAGTCATACATTCAACAATCACCCGGATCCTAAAGTTAAACTTTGGTATGAACCATCGGATCCAACTCCTCTGTTACTTTAAGATGCCATCCTTTTTTTAATATTAACTACTCCATGACATACTCCACTTAGTGAATTTTGACTAGATTATCATTGGTATAAATAACTTGGGGACTCATAGTAGTTCACACATCCCTACCTCCTACATCCCATCACTTTTGCATCAAGGAAACTTACTCCTTTACATTGGATCTACTTACTATCATTTTGACATAGTACTTCCATCACATTCATGCACTTGGGGGGCATGGTACTTCACCTTCCCCCCCACCTCATCTTAGTTTAGTCACACTTATCATCTTTTACATTATTATACACTCATATCCTCACATTAGGCATATTCATCATACATTCTAGCGTCATTACCCGATGACGACACTCTTGTGCTTCGGTTCACACTTGACTATGTTGAGGGATTACTACTACACTTGAACCCCACACACTACACTATAGGCATTACACATTGCATTTCATCACACATCACACGACATACACCATTCATACATTTTGTCTACAACATTTCCATAATTTACATACATACACATCATACTAGTATTCATCTTACACGTTTTACCATACATACATATCATCGACGCCATTTACATCCTACATCCTATATTAGTCATATACCATACATACATACACTATATATGATATTTCATCACATATTTCCTTACATCCTATATTATTATATTACATACTAGTCTAGCATCATATAAGCATCATACATTTACATTAGCTTAGTCTATGTACATACATTTACATACATCACTATATGCATTACTCCTTATTACATTATACACATCTAGCATTGCATTTTACATACTACATTTTTTTACATACTCTTATCTACATGTATTACATCTATTGATATAAGCTACATTACTACATTACATTCTACGCATATGCTACTCATCACATTTTACGTCACTCTAGTTCCTTTTCCATACTTGATATTTTAAAAATCAAATGCACCTTGGCATATTTATTACATTCTCACCTTTCACGATGCGACATTCCTATTAGTTACATACGCTTTAGGATACATTGTCACTACGCATTCTATCACTCATGTACCCGTATGATACGTAATTTAGATCACTCGGTCCATACTCGTACTGACCATAAGGGTTTAGGCTAAATAAAATGGATTCTTACACATTTTCTAGTGGTACTCACCTTTCACCATGCATGACATTCATTAGGATAGTGACATACGCTTTAGGCTAAATCCTCACCTATTCTATATTTTTTGTAGTGGTATACACCTTAGGTTACATCACGGTACTCCTTATTATTCATCTCAGTAGTGACATACGACTTTAGGCTAAATCGTCACCTATTATATCATTTTCTAGTAGCTCTACACCTTAGGTTACATCACCACACCCTCCTTACATTTTTAGTGATATACACTTAGTGTTAAATCATCACTCATCTATTCATCTTATAGTGATATACGCTTAGGCTAAATCATCACTCTTACATTTATTTAGTCATGATATATGCTTTGGCTATAGGGTTCACATGCACACATCATCATTTCTAGACTCACATCTCATCACTACACGTACACATTCCTCACAGTGCATTAGATACAACACACACTACTCACCGGTTTCCCGATGATACACTCTCATTTATGGTTCATTCTTGACTTCTTGAGGGGGGAAAACAAAATGAACCTCACTACATACACTTTCCATTCACTCGGGGGGCATGCAACTCCTATCATTCCATCTTTCATTCCATCTCCATCCATCCATAACATATTGCATTGTCTTGGGGGCATTTATTCTTTTTTACTAGTGTTTTACATGGTCACTTTACTACACATGTTAGATTGATTTCTTATATGTCATTATCTATACCATCCACACATGCACATTCACACCTTTTTCTAGTTGTGATCACAGATACAAATCTCTTACACACAACATGGATGCTTCGCCTCCTACCCTTCCTACACTAGTCGTTAGGGGCATCCAAATTCGTCTCTCATAGTGTTATTGTTTCATTTTGTACTTAACACTTTACATTACTTGGTTATACACACTTTTGACATATTGGTTATTTCTGCTAACATGTTAACAGGTGTTTCATGTGCAACAATTTTTTGTATAGGATTACATTGGTTTCATGGCTACTTGTTTGTTTACACTTGTATGTTTACATTGTTTGTTTTCTTCATGTATGTGGGCCTTGCCCTATGTTTGGTGTGCACACTTGTTTTTTGTTTGTAGGCATCATGATGTACCTTACTGTGTCTTGTTACATCTTGAGTGATGTCCCATGTTTGCATCCCACTTTATGTAGCTTACTTGTCTTCTTGCATGTTTACACTACTTATGTTTGGTAGTTTTTACATTGTCTGCGTACTTTACATTGGTTTTCTACATGCATGTGTTTTTGTATTAACACTTATATTTGGCTAGCCATCCTTGTTTGTGTGTGCCTTGGTTTCTACCAAGCACATTCCCTTCCCCCATACAGGGAAAAATTACAACATTACATGTGGTTGTTCCTCTTTTGGGGCCGCATTCTCCTATCAGTGACGTCGCATGCGCCCCCAAAGAGGGGGGGGCATCATTTGGGGTTTTTATACTATACATAACACATTTATTTTACACTGTTTTGGTTTAGTTATATACAATGAGTGGGTTCAGACAAGCCTATGAGACCCATACACAGTGGATTTTACAAGGACATGGTGTCCTTAGCATTCTGGGAAGTAATTATAGGCTTGGAGGTTACAATGGGTGTGCCTCTCTACACTACTTCTGTCAGTGGCGTCGGATCACCCAAAAAACTAGGACAATCCAGAGATCTCTTCACACACATTCAGGGAAGCATTTAGAGCTTGGAGGACACAAGGCATTTCCTTCCTACACTTCTTTGGCTTATGGCGTGAGCATGTGATCCCCAAAAAAACTCGCAGTACAGGATATCCTTCTACACTCTCTCTCTCGACATGGATCAGGTGCACATGTTCCATTTATATTTATATTTACATTTTCCATTTAAATTTTGACATTTACATATGCATGTGTCTTTTACATAGCATTTTTACACTTACATACATACATATTTGACTACTTGATCATTTTCTCCTTGCAGGTCCAGCAGTATGAGAAATAAGCTAGTCAAATGGGGGCAATAACAAGCAACAACAACAACAACAACGTCAATGACAACACTCTGCGATAACACATATGATTTACTAACCATGTAGGTACACTACACACTGTAGTAGTTACACACGCATTCTGCCATAGGTTAACTCTCATTAGTTTTTATTTACACAATTTTCATCTTTAGTTTCCACGCTCCTCTACCTTTTTATCATTCCACGCTTTTTCTAGTCCTTCAGCATGCCTTCATTCATCATTCTACATTGGTATCAAGTACGCATCTCTATCTACTTTATGTTACCAAGTTTCCAATCACTAACATAAAGTGGGGGAAAAATGTAGTCACAAAATCATGCACTTTAGACATTTATTTATCTCGGTCTCATACTACTATTTAGAAGGTTCTTGAGGGAAAAAAGTACTAATTAACCTTCATCTTTTGGCCACTTTATTTTATTTTATTTCATTTCTTCATTATGAACCTCTTGCACCCATATGCCCAATCAGATTTCTATCATCTTGCATCATTTTATCCTGAGTTGGGGTGCCCAGATTAGTACTGGGGTTCCCATGGCACGCCTTGGTCCCATCAGGGGTGCCCCAATCCTTCAAGAGTTTTCCCGCCACTTTTTGGGATCTTTCTATCTATTTTACATCTTTATCTTTCTTGTGGTCAGCCTTTTCAGGGTTAATTAAAAAATTAGACCAAGAGAACCCTATAAATATAAAGTTATGAGACCATAATGAGGGACCTAGCATCACTTACTACTATCATTCCATCTATAGTTACATCCATCTATTGCATTGGATATCACTTACATCCACATAGCTCCATCATCAAGGCTAGTACATCTGCATCACACTTTATAGGGGGAGAGACTCTATTCTATTCCATGCACACATTCTTTTAAATTTTCTACATAGTTATTGCTCGCTACTTCACAAAGTGCAACTGGCATGAGAGCAACCTAAGGCATGTTCACACACACTTGCACATAGAACTACATCGGGTCTGAGATGTAGTGCAACGCTCAGTTAGTAAATCACCATCGTGATCGTTAAGGACAGTTTGACCCCTTCATATGGGTTTGATGTTTGTTTTAGGGTTTTACAGGTCTTCTATTCAGCTTGGAGTATTGGTGAAATTCACCGTAGGACAACAAAGTTCATGTGACACACACCTAGGGTTTCAGACCACCTTCTGGCCCTGTAAAAACTAGTTTCAGATCTTTCACACAGACCAAGGCACCCATATTTCATACCAGAACACTCGTTAATGCTAGTCTGGATCCACTCTTTTTGGGACTTCTTTATAGTCGTTCCTACTCTTGATTTTTCCAATTACCTCTGTGACACTCTCCGACATTCATCTGTTAAATGTTGAGTTCTTTCATCACTCTCTTTAGTACATTAGGGTTAGCATTTCATTTTTCATAGTTGTTTATCTTTCTTTCACACTTCTTTACCACATTTATTTACTTTATTTACAGGTGTTCATAGCTTACATTAACTATCTATATACTACCTAGTTAGTCCATTTTTAGTTAATCACAATTCAATAATTTGGTTTATCGTTGCCTCATAAGGGTCAACACTCTTTCCATCTTCCAATTGTTGAATCAATTAGTAAGCTGACAACTACAAATGAAGGGGGGGAAAGTGCTTGAATACCTTAAACCAACTCAAATGGGATTTTACCCGTGGTTCTCTTAGTTATAAATGTATCAACCCATAATTCAAATTTGAGTTACCCTCCCCATTTTCATTTATTTATCTCCAATGGTATTTGGAGTATTTTGAGAAAAAAATTATTATTGGATTCTACTTTCCCATTTCCTTGAGGGTTATAACTAGAGGCATAGGTAAGATTTATACCAAAAATCATGACACATTTTCATTAAAGGATTTATCCCTAAAACTTATAGAATTTTTAGTAACCAACTTATCAGGAACACCAAACCTATAAATTATGTGATTAAGGATAAAATCCATAACCACCTGATGAGTTTCTTTCTTAGTAGGAATAGCCTCAAACCATTTAGTAAAATAGTCAGTAGCTACTAAAATCCACTTATTTCCAGTGCTTGAAGGCTTTGACATTCACCGATAAAATCTAACCCCCATTTCTTAAAAGGGGCCTTTATAGAAATAGGTTGCAAGGGGAGAGACCTAGATGCTTTCAATCTTCCCAAAAAGTGCTAACAAAGTTTCACATTTTCTGACCATTAAAGGAACATATTTAAACAAGGACGACCACCAATAACCATCTCTGAGAATCTTGTGCATCATGACCTTTCCAACAAAATGTCCCCCACATAACCCTGCATGAAATTTATGGACCATATTTGGGGATTCTTCCTAATTAATTCATCTCAGTAGAACTCCCTCTGGGATTTTCCAGGCTAATCCATAGTCTTTCAAGGTGTATTTTTGGGATACCAATTTGAGTTTCCTTTTTCAGTTCTTATTTAGCCCCTTTGAGCAATTCAAATTCTTAAGATAATATATTATGTTTTTGTACCAAACTGAAAGGCTCACCTCTATGTGGGGATATTGCTCATCTTCTTCAACATTATGGATTTCAACAATCTATAAATTTTTCTCGGTCATAAATCTTGCATGGCCTAGAGCCTGCACCTGTTTGTTAGTTTGTATTTCCATGTCATATTATTGAAGCTATTTAACCCATCTGCACCTTTTATTGGATACTTCCATCTGAGACATGATTTCCTTTACCATTGTGTGAGGTACATATTCTATAATCTTGGAACTAAGAATATAAGGTTTGAAGATTTTGGTTGCTTTGACCAAAGAGAAAGCTTGATTTTCCATGACAAGAATACTTCAACTCAGATCCTTGCAAGGATTTGCTAAAAAATGCAATAGGATTTTCATGGCTTTCTTCATTATTTTGTAATAAGAAAGAAGTAATAGTGAATTCAGAGGCAAATGAAAACATCTAAAAATATTTTTATAATCGAGACTAGCCAACATAGGAGAAATCTTGAGTTCATCCTTTACCCCTCTGAAATATTGGGTCACTTCATCACCCCACTTGATTAACTGATCCTTTTTTAACATATTGGTGATTGGTAAAGTGATTTTAACGAAATTCAAAATGAATCTTCTCACAAAATACATCTACCCAAAGAAATATTGAATACCTTTTTATACAAGGGGATAGGAACTATGTTAATAGCTTATACTATTTCTAGATTAATCATGACTCCTTGGTGAGATAATATGTGTCCAAGAATTTTGGCCTTTTGCACACCAAAATGGCATTTCTTGGGATTCAACGAGATGTCATATTCCCTACATCGAATAAATATTTTCTCCAAATGTAACAAGTGGTCACCTATGTTTTTGGAAAAAACCATGATATCATCTTGGTACACAACAATGCACTTATTTATAAAAACTGCAAAGGCAACATCCACTGCTCTCTGGAATGTGGCCCTAGAATTCATCAATCCAAATGGCATTATGACATACCCATAAGTACCCCATGGAGTAGTGAACTCAATTTCATATTGTTTTGGTTCCTTGACCACAACCTGATTATATCCTAAGAAACCATCCAAGGTAGACAACAATTATGATCCCGTTACCTTTTGTAGTAAATTATCCATGTTTGGCAACAAGTAATTATCTTTAAGTGAAGTCCGATTCATATTTATAAAATCAACACAAAGCCTTATTCCTCCATTAATTTTTCTCACTTTTACTTAATTGGCCACCCATGAATAATATCGAGTAAGCTTTATGATGCCACCATCTCGTGACTTCTTCAACTCTTCCTACATCTTGGTTGCAAGAATAGGTTTAATAGGCCTGTGCTTCTGTCTGAAAGGGTTAGTGTTGGGTTTCAAGGGTATCTCATGCTGAAACAATACCAAGACCAAGGCAATCTTTATACTTTATTAACAACTTAGTATAAGCCTTTCTTTATTCCTTATTCAAATTACTCCCTACCCATACATTTCTAGGATCCTAGCCCGAACCCAAATTACACTCCACAACATCTCTTGGTAAAGTAGTAGATTTACAAACTTCTCTGTCAGTACTATCAAAGGAAGATTCTAAACTAACTAACCCCTTGGGATTACATTAGTCTTTAATTCTTTTCCAAAAAGGGTTTCCTTCCCCTCACATACTTCTATCATAGGCTCCAAATAAATAATTTGGTTAGTGAACTCGCGTTGACAATTTAAAAATATTTTTATGTGTGAATCATCATCAAATACCTACCAATGTTGAATATTATTTGGTACAAAATGTCAAGCACGTACTTCTACCTCAAACTTATAGTAAGGGGGTGAATTTTTCTTGTCATATTGTGAACCCAAGACTGTCAGTCTATCAGTTACTACATTTTTTATTCTCTCATGGTACTCAATATTGAATGAATCAAATAATTCAAGGAGATCCATACCACATTTTGGTACTTACTTTAACCGTTGATTTTTTGTCACATACAATTTTATCACTTGCTTGATTACTAATTCAGAGTCCCCTTTAACCAGGAGATCTTTTATCCCATGTCTCCAAGAAATTCTCAATCCTAACATGAGTGCTTCATACTTCAACCACATTATTCATGCATTCAAAATTCAATCTAAAGGAAAAATTGAAAGATCCACTATTCGTAGAGATCAATACCACTCAACCCCATTACCACTACTTGAACATGCTCCATCAAAGGTCATGGTCTATGGGACCGCCAGGTCTTCAAACTGAGAATTTTCATCCATACATTGGTCTTCAAAATCAACATTGCCTATGAAATTCTCCATGTCTACATTAACAAAAAGTACTTCATAAGAAGGCATTATTAGGATCCTCAATGAGGTGGAGCATTTTATCTTCTCTATATAACTTGACCAATTTCCCTTCCAATGGTATGGAAGCATATGACATATCCATTTGGACACTTCTGGCCACACTAGTGGCCCACTTTCTTGACAACAACATTCCCCATTTGGCGGGGCAATCAACTAATGACAACATTCATAGTTAAGTACTTTCCTAGATGTGTTACCAACTATACAATCAATCATCTCACATATCCCACCACTAGGTAATTCTCTAGAATCCATAGCGTAACATTTCCTGAAAGCAATAGTTATCTTTAAGGTCAACTCATTCATGACTTCAAGAGGCATGATGTTACATGAGGCTCCATAATCAAACATACAATTGAGTACAACCATCCATTTATAATAAGGGTCATGTGAAAAAGGGGTTCAAATCCAATTGTGTTTCTACCAAAGAAGTTCCCAAATATACTTCAAGAGGAGTTTTCATCTCCTCTTCAGTTTCTTGTACCTCAACTTTCAATAATTATGGGGGATGATTATTTATCAATAGGATCATTTGTTCACAATGAACTCATAATTCTTTAAAACCTAAATACTCAAAATCTCGCCTCTTATGTTCAGGGATCCTTAACAATTCCACAATGGGAACTGTAATTTTAATCTGACTTTAAATCTGGGCCATATCACACACACTATATCTTGGAAGAGGGGCACTGGGGGGTACTGTGATTGTTTTATCAGATGGAAAAAGGGATTTTCTAGTGGGGTTTGGGGAAGAACTACTTGGCTCAGGATGAATTACAAGGGTTTCCTATTTAACACATTATTATAAGGAGCATCTTTGGGGATATTAGAAAGAATAGGAATCCTTGTTTTAGCTACAGGAGTAGGTCCTTTAATTTTCCTATTTCTTAGATTATATTCCTTTTCCTGAGCAACTGCAACATTGATGAATAACTTTTTATCCTCACTTGGAAGGAATGTCACCATCATATTTCTTGATCATCAAGGCTCTTAAATACTTGAAATCATGATTAGGTAATTCAAAATATTGGGCCATATCAGCCTCAACATTAATTTCAATAGGGAGGGACCTAACCTTGTCAACACAAGTCCATAAATTCAACCACAGTTCGGGCATAGAGGAGGTCAATAGAAGATGCATCCCTCTCACATTCTTGGTTGACATTCAATCATGCATACATCAAAAAATCAACATCAATCAATTTCATCATCTGTAGGTGGATCACATGGAACATGGGGCAATAAGCATTTATCACACCAATCAATGGCATGTTCTTCCTCGATAAAAACTACTCTTCCCACCAAAGGATCAGAAACTACTTTGTTATCTCTAAAATTTTGTTCTTACTAGCATGACCCATAGGTCCTTTTCCTCTATCTTCTCCCCTGAAATCCCCTTTGGCTTGATTTCCAAATCTATTATGTCCAAGTGTTTTGATGTTGATTTTGAGGATTAGGAGACAATCCTTTTCCAGCCCGTGCTAACTTATAAGAAATTTCCTTAACAACACCTGCAAAGTCTTGACAACTTCTTCAAGGTCAATTGTCTTGCTAGTATGAGGCTTCTCTGGGTTAACCAACTTCACACCCTCTCTATTTGGTGGTTTCCCGAATGGCTTTAATATTATTCTTGATATGGATAGCCATGGTAAAATCTTATCTCAGGGTCTGAGGATTTTTGTCTCTCAAGTAATATGTTACCTTCTTATCAAATGCATCTGAATACTTAATAAGACAAGACTCATCACTGGGCCTTATATTATTGGGAAACCTTTTCAGGTTTTATTGAATCTGGTATTGAAGTCCTGGACACATTCATTGGGATTATTCTTGATATTTTCAAACTCAGACAACAGAAACCTTGGATCAGTTCTATCACCATACAGAACTCTGAATGCATTTTTCATCTCTTGCCATGAATTAATTGATCCATCGGGAAGTGCCCTGAACCATTCATGAGCATCTTCCTCTAAAGTGTGCATAAATAAATTCACATACACATCCTCAAACTCAACCTCATAATCATCCATTACATTCTTAAACAAATTTAAATGGTGATCACCACTGATAGCATTATTTCCCTGGAACTTAGGAAATCTCATCCTAATCTCATTGGGGACCTCATTAGGGTAACCTTCCATGCCATTAAAATTAATGGGTCCATATGTGTTAACTCTAAAGGGTTCCCTAGGAGGGGGCCAACCATGTTATCTTACACAGTGAACTTCAGGTGGAGGATGGTGTAGCCAATGCTGGATAGGGGTTTGCTGGTTTAAAGGATTTTTTGAACAATATGTGATGAAAACTTCTGGGAGGAGTAATTTATAAACCAAATCCCCTAGTTCTCATTAGTAAATAAATGAATAGGATTAGGATTACCTCGTATAGCCTTTGAATCAGGATATTTCTTGTACAAAGAATGTAAATGATAATCCAAACTAGATGCGTCAAAGTTTGTCAGATGTGCTAGAGTAGTCCTCAACCAACAGAATATCAAGCTTATTAACTTGAATGCAACTGCTCTTTGAAACTCTGACCAATTATAGGCTTCTATATCTTGCTTCCTTTGTCGAACAACCTCTAACTCAGGAAGCAATTTCTTTGTGGGATCAAATTTGAAAGAAGACCGTAATCCTTCTAGTTTTGTAAAATGAAGAGCAAATTAGTAAATACAATTGGATGAAACCAATCTATCCCAAAGCTTTACTTTAAGGAGTCACCACTAGAATATCAAATTCTAGAAATAGATGGAACTTTTAAGCATATAAGTATTCTTTTCAAGAAAAATCAGAGTTACAAAAACTCAAAAATAGTAATGAGATAAATGTAAATGTCCCCAAAAATGATGCCACTTGGGTGTTGGCTCCCAAAATCGCACACCCAAGGAATTGAGCAAGCTAACCAAAGTAGGTTGGCCTTGAAGGAAATGATGAACAATGAAAATTTTTGTCATTGATAGTTGGGGATTTTTCAACACTCAACCTACTGACTCAATTATGAGAGGTGATCAGGAGACACCTTAACTAAGGGGATGGCTTAGCCCTACTACTTCTATGGCTTCTTCCTAGACCAAGGTGAGAGGACCTAGATGGAGGATCTGAATAAAGGAAAGGATATTTATTACTTGGTTTCCTTTATAATTGGTGTAAATTAATTTGAAGCAAGTGCAGCCACAGATACAATACTCACTCATAAGAGTTTTCACTTGATTATTATACGCACTTGACACATAAAATACATATCAAAATAGACAGATAATGAACAATCACAAATATTACTTCTGCGTAATAGTATCAACCAAGGGTGCTTTAGATGATATTGGATCACAGACTTGGTGAGATTTCAGCAAAGCATACTGGTAATGAACAAATCTTAAACATGGCTTTGCAGAATAAGCATATGTATGGTATGCAGGTATGATATGCTTAATAGGTGTGAAGATAATTGGATATTCTTAGTTGAAATTGAAGGTGAGAGGGTAATTTATTTTGTGACTTTGGTATGTTAATGTTCCCATGGAAAGAATCCATCCTTAACAATGATGCCTTGAAAAGAACAATCAATTTAACATAATTTTTGAAATAACATTTGCATTCATTGATACTCAATTTGCACAAATGTCATCAATAGTATTCAAAATCCTAACTACAAATTCTTGAGTTAGAGTTTAGATAAAGAACTTGCTATATTTGTTTCATACACCCAAAATACCCTTAAGGGATAATAATAACCCTTCAAAAGTAATGTTTCCCTTAGGATTTTACAACCAGACTGAACTATTGTAAGTATACACTACTCTACAACATTCTCACAATGACCAGAGGAATGCAACAATTGAAGAAGGACCTTTGCGTAATTAACAAAGTAAAACCAACACAAGATTGTAACAGAAATTATATCACCTCATTCATACTTTTAAAACATAAGAAACAGGAAAGTATAGTTTTATCAAAATAGAGAGAATCCATTCATGTAAGTTTTGTAAGGAGACATAAAAAATGCCTTCAAAACCTGCTAATGGCTGTACAATGCAACCACCTTAGCATTTCCTCACAGATCTAGACAATTACAAAATGTTTTACAAAAAACTAGAAACTGGAACTAAAACTAGAACTTGATCAACAAAATTCTACAACTACCCGCCCTAGAATGAGGAAAAGACCCTCATTCTTATACAATTTTTAAAAATATCTACCCAATTTCCCCCCCAAAACCTTCCTAAGGGATCCTTCAAACTTTTCTTCATGTAATCCAAGATATTTTCCAAAATGAGGGAAAATATTCTAACTGAAAATATTCCCTCCCTCTTTTATTGGGCTAAGTGAAAAGATGCAACATAGTGACACTTGGAGGAAAGGAAAAAGGATATTCCTCTATCCTTCAACAAAAATTTTTGTCCTTTAGAAACTACATTCTGTTTGGAGAAATCTTCATACCAAATATCTCATTGTGAGGAAAGTTTTTTTGATTTCTTTCTCCTTTCTTCTTTAACTTTCCTGGTCTACATCAATGGGTTGATTTACCAAATTGTCCCTTATCTTATATCCCTATAAGCATAAAACTTCCCAAACATTTGTATGATAGATTCTTCATCGGGCCCTGAATGGTAATGGAAAATTATTTCCTATGTGACACCTACATCATTAAGCTCCACAGAAACAATTCTTCCCTTCTTTATTTTCTTCATTCAGTTTAGCAATTATCAATTCATCTGTACCCATCATTGCATAGTAGACAAACTGAAAGTCCTCAATTCTCTTGGCTTACCAAGAGCATGATCTCTAAAGAGATTAATCAAATTTTATATATTTTCCACTCTAAGCCTTTCCCCACTATCTTGTTCCAATCAACTTGTCAATCAAAGAATGGATACTATCAATGTACTCAATTGACTTTATCCCTTGCTTCATCGATAATTTTGATAGAATTTATCAAAATATCTACCCTTACCTTCGTAGCTTCATGGTATTCATGTTGATTTCCTACAAACTTGGGGACATAATTCCTTCCCTAACAACCAAGTCATCATCCAAGTCCATAAGGGCTTATATCTTTGGAAACATATCACTCCACATATTTTTTCTTCAGCTTCACACTTGTCCATCAATGCCTTGGTTGTCTCTTCTTTATCAAAGATATGGGAGTAGTGTTTCATGCACTCCTTGATCACTTCCTCACCTCTAGCAACCAAATCATTTTCCCACTAAATGGTGGCCTCCCCTCTTTCTCTCCTAGATCACTTACCCTTTTGATATCATCATGGGTGATCTCATAGATTTCAACCTACCCTGTCCTTGGGTCCTAGTCAATTTTCTAACTAGGTTGGATAAGGATTCATTATTGGCCTTCAGATCTTTCTTAGTCTCTTTAAATTCATCAATTTTCTGGAATAATCCCTCCGCTCCATAGAGAAATCATGTTTAATTTATTTGGTGGAGGGTTTACCCAATGTGGGATTCTTGTGACCTAGAAATCAGATAGAGATGCTTCACTTTGGAGCACATTGGTCTTAGGAGTTGAAACTTCTACAAATATTTCTACCTTCTTATTCAAAACTTCCCTTGAGACAAATTTTTCCTTTTGGGTGGCCTAGTAGGGATTAAGGATGGCTAAACTTTGTAGATCATCATCATCCAATTATATTTCCACCTTTTTCTTCTTTAGGAGAGCATCCTCTATCCAATCCCCCATTGGTAACCCATGTTCATCAAGTGATTGTGGTACCAAAGCTATAGGAATAATTGTAAGGGCTTTGGAAGATGAAGGAGTTGCAAAATACCTTCACATGGCCACACCTGTTGGTTCCTTGAGAGGATTTGGTCCTCCACAAGTCCATTGTGACTATTTGTTTTATCCATAGGCTCAGACTGATCTCTTTAGTTCTTCACCCATGGAGATGGTTGGTTATCGACCTCTTTTGTTTGTGCCAAGCCTCATCCACTTTCTCACTAGAGATGGATTGTATCACAAGGTTCCTGGGGAAGCAACATTGGTCACTGGAAACTGAGTTTTAAGAATTTTGGTACCCACCTTAGTGTCTTGAGGTGTTATTGGAACTGTGATACTGAGAGATATCCCCATGTATTACTTCCACGATGATCCCTTCTGTGTGAGACTATGTTTCTGTCATCCTCAAATATCCTTGCCAGCATCCTACACTTCATGTTCACTATCTCACTCCTCTCTTGCCACTGTTGCAATACTTGGAACTTGTTCTGGGGTGAGCTCAACTCTCACCCCAACTTTTAAGATGTGTCAGGCTCCTTTAGATGTTGCTATATTATTAGCATTTCAGTGCTCTGTTGTGGACTGGGAAAGAAATTGGAACATTCACAATTGGTTGTTCCTTAGTGGGTGAAATAACCTGGGCCAGTGGGGCAACAGGGGTTGGGTTAATAGGCACTGATTCCATAGCAAGTGGAATCACTGGAGATTGGGAATGATGGGTGAGGGGAAAGGGACATCAGGAACCATTTTTTCTTGACTATCTTTGTTTCCTCCAAATCAACCCATTCAAATACCTTGGTCCATTTTCTCCTTTGGAGGTGAACTCATTCTTCCTCCTCCTTTCAAGTCTTATAGACCCATCTCTGGTGTTGGTACCTTATGAGGTGCTTCAGAAAAACTCACCTCTTTATATTTTCTTGGAGTGTATGCCACTACCTTTTCTTTCCCATTTGATCCTAAAGCAGATGTTGGAACAACTTATAGAGGATTAACATGAACAACAGGGGCCCTACTCATACTTCCCTGAAGTACCTCCTCAACTCTCTTTGTCAACTGAGTAAGGGAGGTTCCAGTCTTGCTAATATGGGCACTCACATCATCCCTTACTAATGTGGATGTTAACTTCTTAAAAGGGACCTTAATCCCTTGCTTCCCTGAAACATCCTGGTAGCGCGAATCTTTAGTATGGGGGAAGGATATCATCAAGTAACTTAGTAGGCCTTGTATTCCCTCAACACGAGAGTGTTTTGGTAACTTACATCCATGCCCTTTGAAAAAACCACCTTAGAGAGAGTCTAATGATATTTGTGGTTCTATCTTGATTATTTCTCCTTTCATCAACTTCCCAATCGACTGGTGGTAAAGGGCTGAGAGGAAATATTCCCCTTGATGTAATCATCACTAATTACATTTTCATTATCTTCTAATCCCTCAGGATCCTGAATAACCCCAAAATCCACCATCTGGGACAACATCATCCTCAATTAATCCCTTTGTCTACTTCCATCTCATCTCCACAATCCATCCAAAAGTCTTCATAATGAGCCTCATGCTCCATCTAAGTGGGTGCAATACTATGTATAATTTGTTTTATGTCATATTGAGGCCTGACCTCAAATCTATCCAACATACATCTACCCATTTTTACTTCCAATATTCTTTCCTTTTGGATGTTTGGGTAAGTATAATTCCCAATATTCATGGGAAAATTGATAGGGGATGTGAGATGTTTGTTGGAAATGATTTGATGTACTGGTAACAATTACCTCACCAAATCCATCAATGCCCACTTGTCATCCACATACCTAGGGAGTAAATAAGGACTCCCATCAAAACCACTAACCCTGATATAAGAAAAGGTCTGAAACTAGATAAAATAACATCCATACTGGGTGATAACCAGCTTGACATCCTAGGAAAATATTTTCAGTCTCCCAATCGGGATGAAAAAGGAAAATTACATGCGCAAAGAAGATATTAACAATATTCCTGTAGTCTGTCATATAGTTTTCCAATTTTAGCTGAAAGAAAACATCATATACCTTAGCACTACTGAGATCACCCTCCATCTGCAAGCCTAGGAAATTTCTGTGGAAATCAATGTTATAAACCAAGTAAGAAGTCATAAATAATTCTTCCATGCCAGCCTTTTCTCCTCTTGCAATTTGAGCAACCCCCATCATTTGTTCATGAATTGGACTACTTATTATCTCGGCCCAAGGGAGGTTATTTTTATTTTTGAGTATTACCTCAATGAATTGGAACATCTATTCATGAAAATGGTTGGTGGATTCCATACCCATTCAGTCAGTTCAACAATGTAATTACATCTCCAACCTCCTCAATGAATTCAGTCATGTTCATCTTTTTAGTCATTCTGGAGACGGACCCCCAAGGATTAGCCAGCCAATGAATGTTCATAAAATTAGTCCATTTATTTACCCATGAGTTCAATATGATTGTATTATTGATTACATGGTAATGGAACACCTTCCTCTTATGTAGGAGGAAAACCCAATCATTCTATCAAACACTTGCTCCTCGGAAAGATAAGACCATGCCCCTATTCCCATCCTGAACTTCTCTTGTTATAGGGTTATAATGTTGGGCACATAACCATACAAGTTATGGGCATGGTGTGGAGGGAGGGAAAGCAATGGTGAGAGTCAATATAATTTAGCCACAAGGGCCATAGTGTTACTTATTTATGGGGAATGCAACCTCTGCCTAAACTCATCTAGTTTGGCATTAACAAGGTCAAAATATATAATTCAGTCAAGGGGGAACTGAGACTGGAAGTTTTCTTTGGGGAATATACATGAATCCTCATGGTCTTGACACTCTTTCAACAATCCCACCTTTTTCTAAAAATAAACCTTAAACTTTCCTTCAAAGATTCTCATAAATAAGAGAACCACTTTACTCACTTTTCAAACAAAGCTTTGGTTACTGTCCGGAATCTGAATGAAGAACACCATAACTCCTTTCTTGCTCTTTGAAAACACCTTTCACTTTAACCCTCTCAAGTCCACTTGGGTACTTTAAATTTTTGAGATTTTAGATGCAGAGTGCATATTTATATCAAGTTCTCACATTAATTACTCTCAAATTCTTACATTAATGTCGAAGATTGCATTTGTGGGAAATTCTTCTGTAATTCCCAAATTTTTCTCTTTTTAACCATTGCAATATTTTCATGTCCTATCACCCACATATTTCCATTTACATGAGTTACTCCCTGTTGATCGACCCACTTCCACATATTTATATCAAGTATGACTAGTGCATTTATGATCCTCCTTAGTTTTTCGATGGGCCTCGGGAAAGTATTGCAAAACAACACTCATATACCTTTTGCAGGATACAACATGCATTTCCTGCTTCCACTCATGGTTGCATGACATGTTATTGGTCAAAATTTCCAAGTCATCAGGCCTCGAAGCTATTTCTATAAGTTGTTATTTCTCAAAGAGGCATGAGATACTTTATACTTTTTCCATCTAGTCCCCAATTGTTATCTTTATGACTCCTCCATCAGGACTTTGGGGCTAAGAATTAGTTTACAATTTGCACAATCATAAATGTACAAGAGTATAAAATGCTACATGTGTTTCTATATGTGGCCTCTGAACCATTTTAGAAGATTCCTCATTGTGGAACTTTGGGAGAAAACATGCATCCTATAGTTGCAGAAAATTTAGTACATCCCGCCAGCAACTAAATGTTTCATTGTTATCTCAGGGGAAACAATCACCATGTGTTTATATCATACTATCAAGAACAATTATAGCCCTGAGTCGGTCAGAAATTACAATACTGAGAGACAACATAGATGCTTACAAGGAATTGTCCACACCTAATTATGTGGAATCTCAAACAAAAATAGCTCAAACTAGGAACCAATTAGGACCAACAACACATATTACACAATAGTTCCTAGATTTATTAGGACAAAATATGGGCACAAACATTAGGGATGAAATCAAAGGATTTATTCCAGTTCCTTTATAAATGTGCCTACCTAATCAACCATTTCACTGTGTTTAGGAGTCCGTTTCCCAACTTTTATGCATATCTCAAGGATGATCCAATGAAATTTAATAATTCTTCCTTTATCAGCTATAGGGAAATGTATATAACATTTGTTTCCATTTTTAGACTTGGATTCGATGTTTTTAACCTTTAACTCTCTATTCCTCCTACAAACCCTAGTTATGATACATTACAGGCCCAAGAACAATCAAAATCTTATTAAATAATTATATTTTATCTTCAAGGTTCTAAAATTGGCATGAATTTCTTCCTCCAACCTTAAGCAAAGGATTTCCTTACCATTGCATTCTAAGAAGAGGTCCACACATGTGAGGAAATTTTCTTTCCCCTGAACCGATCTATAGATGCAGATCTTCACACAAGGTTCCAATGTATTCCTTTCTTCTAACTATACAAACACAACTCCCCTGAATACAACAATAATCAACTGTCCTAAATACATCATGCATCATCCATACAACATGAAGATGTCAATAACAAGCCTCAATACAAATCTCATAACTTACATTTAAATTCTTGCCAAAATATAGTCACAGTCAGGCTTTATTCTTACATGCACTGAATGAAACCAGTTATTTAACCTCCAAAATTTGTATTAACATAGTCCATCATCTCTTCACACGTGATAACTGATACAAATCTTCATTATCATTATTAGAATGATTATGAATCAAAGCTTCACCTATTTGAGTTATTCTCTATTATCAAACACAATCCAAGGGTTATCCTAAGGCTAGAACAATGTATCCAATACTAGAACCTCATTCAACATTCAAATGTACTTCAAATATTCTACTAGTCCTTTTAAAATGAACCATTAAATATTTAAACCACAACCAACCTACATACATACTTCTTGAGGAAGTAACACAATAAGAGAATCCTGTAAAATAGATGTTTTTCAATATACTTAGCTAAATAAGATATAAAATTGCATGTTTCTTCTCATACTTTCTTTCCTCCTTCATCCTCATTACATCCCTCAAGTATTATATGTCCAACTAACTCATACTCCCTCACATATTTGAATTTCCTCTTTTCTTTTAGCTTCTTCTTGACTCATAAATGACTCATATGACTCATCACATGCCTTTTCAATACTAAGAAGGCATTTTTACAATATTTTAGACAATTTAAGTGACTTTATACTTCCTAAAACACATTATCACATAACTAAACTCACTTAAACACACTCACTCATCAACTAATCACTCTCATCCTTGTAGTTACATGTTTGAATTTTTTAATATGTAATTTGGAGCGAAAACTAGAATAATGTAATTTTGAATGACTTGACCCTTTTTGATGACCTCAAACACTTTGTCTTGTTTATTTTGACCCCCTTCAACCATAAATAAATACATTGCACTTTTAAAGTTCATTGGATGATGCCCCCGCATCATACTCCCTAGGTGGAGAAAAAGTGTCCATGTAATTGCTTGCATAGCTAAGTTTCTAGCAACGTCTTTGATGTAGCCTAGAATTCATTGAAAATATCCCAAGGTGTGTTAGCACATCACTCATATTGAACTGAGCACTCACCCGAAGTGCAAAAGGGTACCAAGTCCCTCTTTAAAGTTTCTTTTCTAGAATGTTAGCATGATTGGGCACGTATATATCCAAATTTATAACAAATAGTAACCAATCCATAGTGCATAAACAAGATCTAGGTCTAAACCATATGAAAGATTGACTAAACAATGATTATAATTAGATTTACCATGCAAGAACCATATTCAATCACATCTAACACCATTATCCAACCAATATGATCCGTTATATTAAATACTGTAAAACACATAAGCTTCATACATCATAGGTAATGTCATCATGAGTCATGTGCGTGAACAAAACCAACATCATAACTCTAAAATAATCAGGACTGTTTAAACCGTGTAAATCAATACATATATATATGGGTGGGGACTTTCCCTTCACCACCTATGCACCTTCCAAAAATAGGTTGCATGTTAACAATATCCATGCGACCTTACATCAATGTACAAAAGCATGCAACTGCTAATAATAGATCTTCTATAGTTAACTTTAAGAATAGATCCTATTATTAGACTAAGACTTTGTATGGTGCCCAAATTACTGCAACTCCCAAAATATCCTTGTGTGAACTAAAAGTCTCCATGTCATTGCATAATAAGCACTCCATATCCAAAAATAGCCTAGACAAAAGTGGTTATGTTGGGCCTTGAATTCACTAAGTCCCAAGGCAGAAGGAGTGCACACATGTAAGGCAAGCGAGTAGGAAGGTTCTCAAGGAAAGGCACGTGGGAGAATAATTCAACACATGGAAGCATATGAGGGTTTGGGGACTTAGCTGCATTTTGAAGGCAATATCGTAGGAGAAACACGTGAGGGCTCGAGTAGGCGTGATGGATGGATAAGGTGCCAACTTGGAGCCTTGGAGGTCAAGAAAATAATATACCACATAGGGAATATTCCCATGAGAAACATTAAAGTTATTAGATTCCTTTGTAATATCATATAAGAACCTAATTATGAAGGACCATACTTCCACTTGGCACGCGATCTAATCATGGGTGAAACTATGATGGTGAATCTAGATTCTATTTACAGGTGTGTTGGGGTCTGAAATAAATAGAGTTAGAGAGGTAACGAAGTGCTGCAAGAATGATGTTACTAGGCATATATGTTTGTGCTTGGGTCTAAACAAGGGTTGTATTGTGAAAGCGTAGCTAGGATCTCTGTGTAGAGTAGTTTTGTAAGGTTGGAATGTTAGTTCATGATGTATTTGGTCCAAGATGACCCCATTTGATTTAATATGGCTATTGTAAATTGATTTAACTAATATATGGGGATTTGTTTTATCTATTTGTGTCTATGGAATAAACCCTAGTATGTTTTCATATTATTCATGGTTTATATGTGTTTCCATTATGATTTTTATGTTTAGCTTATGCAACATTTATGCTTAGAACTAGATCCAATACCTTCATACTAGACTTAATGAATGTGTTCTTATTCTAGGAAATATTCCTCCATTAATGGTGGAACATTCTCACAAGGATCACATAAAGGAGGGGATCAGTACACATGCACACCTTGTATGAGTTCCCAACAATTGGGTGATAGGCCGATGTGCTTAGGGTTTAAAAAAATATTATAGGACAAAGGTAAATGAGACTACATTTTGGTTCTGTTCTTGGGACATATTTTGATGCTATTACGAGAATGATGAGTGATGACAGAGTGTATGACCTTGGAAAATGTCCTAACCTAGCTTAAAATCAGAGAAGATGAGTTTTCTCATAGGTTCAGCACTCGATCTGAGTTTGATATACGTAAATAGGTAGAGGAGCACCTATATTGTGAGATCTATGAGACGTTATTTTCTTATTTTCGAGTAGAAATGTATGAATGGTTTTCACTGTATGCTTTGAGGAAGAGTTGGTACCATACACCTTGTGTTTGGACCTAAGAAGAGTATCAGAGGCTACATGATGTTGACCTAACCTAGACTTGTGTTCTCGATCACTAGTGGAGAGGTGTGTTGACTAGATATACCTTGGAGTACGTAGTTTTTATATATTATTTCCTAGATATTATTGATTTTGAGTTCTTACGAGATCCAAGAGGATCATTCTTCCTTTTTTTTTTTTTAACAATAAAGATCCTAATCATCACTCCAAGCATGGAGGCACTCCCTATGGCTGTCTAACTTCGCACTAGGCATGGGGCATGAAAGCTAGTGTGGTAATAGATGGTGGACCTTGTGATGGAAATGGAGAGAGAGGAGAGGAAACTCAAGTATAAGTATTTAATGAGAAAACAAGAAGCTAGAAGAGTAGATGGATATATTGAGGTAGACGTTGTGGGAAGGATTTGAGGTTTACACATAGTATGTGGAACCTGACCAATCTAAGATGCCCTATCTTGGCAAGCATGGAAGAGAAAATCCCTTGACTTGTGGAGAGATCTCATCATATGAAGAAAGGACGAGATCCATAAGCACACATCTTAACCCACATGGAAACCATAACCTTGCAATTAATTCTCCAGTCCCTGAGATATGTTTTGATAATCTAGTTGGTATTGGTATTGATAGTTGAGAAACAACTAGTAGATATAATTTTTCATTAAGTACATCTATAACAGCACATACATTTCTGGTGTTTGGAGGTATCTTCTCTAGTACAAAATTTAGGAAAGGTGTGGCTCTAAAAAGTTTGGGTATCATGTCTGGAAGTTGTTTAACATCACAAACTGTTGGCACAGAGTTTAGTACAATGGTAGGGACACATATAAAAACTACGTCAGGTCCCTTACTTTCTACTATAGGAAGATTTGGTGGATCCGAAGGGATTGGAGCTAGTTGATCTAGTGGATTTAGTGGTGGAGGCAACACATGAGGGAATCAAGGTCCTGGATCTAGTGGTCAAGGTCCATAACACCATCAACACAAGTATAAAGAGATGTTTCTCCACTTACCTGATTACAAGGACATTGAGGATGTCCCGGAGCATGTACACAAGTGTGAGTTGCTATGGCATGGGAAGGGCATCACTATCTCAAATTAGAAATCAAGTCAGTTTACAACTACATTACAAGGGCACATGCATAACTGGTACTGGAAGTATTTCCCCAAACATATGGTGGTTGATTATACTACATTGCATGATGAATTCTTGGCAGAGTTCCACATTCCTTAGTTTGAATAGAAGAGCATCAACATATTCAAGGAAATCCAACAAGGTATGGTGGAGAGTGTTTGGGATTATGACGTGTATTTTAAGAATCTCTTATCAAAATTATCATATGATAGCCATCCATCCCAACATGTAAAATGGTTCATCGAGGACTGGGTAATGCCCTTCAGGTGAGCCATTTCACACAAAACTTTTTCGGATCCACGCAAGGCCTTGGAGATTACTTTACGCACTCAATCTGTGGGGAGTGTTGACACTTGTGTGAGTCTTTTTTTGGAAGCTTAGATTACTACAAGAGTGAGTGCCTTGATTTGTTGCATTACTCATGGTGTGGGAAGAAACACAAGTATGAATAGTTCTCAATGACCTTTTCAGATGGGAGTTTTATGACCTTTTCAGATGGAATCAGAATAAGGAAAAAGGCATGGGGATGGGGAGTGTAAAGATGACTGATCCACAATGGATGCCAAGGGTAGTTCTTTACTCTAAGCTAGAGAATTTTTTAGTCACTACACACGTTGATGCTACATGTGCCCAAGAGGAACTAATGCAGAGGTCCCTTACAAAAAGAGAAGAAGTGATACATGTGAAATATATTGATCCTACCAAAAATATGGAGGTGTACCAATAAACCATGGAGGTGATTAGGAGCTTGCAAGGAGAAATGTAGTGTCTGAAGTAAAAATTGTTCCAGTTGAAGAAGAAGAGAACTGAGGTTCCTCAACAAGATATATATGAGGTTAAGGAAGTGTGTAAAATGTTACAAAAGGAGAACATTATTCCCATGTTATGATAATCACTGAGGGAGAAGGTAATCTGTGCTAGAGGATGGCGTGAGAGACAAGTCTTACATGCTAACCTACCTCCTCACAACATTGATTATGATAAGGAGATCACACTGAATGCAGTTGTTGATGGGTGGCTCCTAAGTAATATATTGATTAACATAGGTGTGAAGGTCAATGTACTTATTCTATATGCATGGAATCAAATGGGGATGCCCCCATTATATCCATATTTGAATTTTTTGTACATGGATAATAGGACAAATGCCATGCCTCTAGGGGTGTTGAAAGGTGCATACATTACTAATCAAGGGGAAATGTTTATTAGAGACTTTGAGGTTCTAGATATTTCTGAGGATGATAGTTTCCAAGAATTACTTGGGTTCCCTTGGTGCTATGTAAACAATGTTGACTTGCATTTTAATAAGGGCTACATCAATTTTGAGAACAAGGAAGATCGCATGATCATTCCACTGACTGATAGATAGTCTGTGCCATATGTGGGTCCATTGGGTAAAGAAGACTTAAACAAGATATATGTGTGCACCATTAGGGACCCAAATTTTGTTCAACCATCAAAGGAAGGGATCATTAAATGGGATGATGTTTAGTCCATAAGTGATACAACCAGCGTTGCTTGTGACAGCTAGACACATGGGATATATGAATTGGTTGGAAGGCATCTGATGGATACTTAGACTCAAGTCATCAAATCATGCTCAATTAGGCACTTAGGAGGAAGGAAGTTTCTATGGTACATCAGGAATCTAACCCTTATGTATTTTGATGTGAAATAGAGACCCGGTTGAAGTGTCAAGTAGAGAGAAGGAATATGCTTACCTATATTTTATGTAGGAAAACAACACGTTGGTGGGTGACACATCGACATAATGTTCTAAAGTGGTACAAAGTAAGAATCATGCTCTCTGTTAGGTTTCTCAGAAGCAATGTAACTTCTCAAATTTGTGACTATGATGGTAAGGGATTTTCCTCATGCCATATTTGGGATTGTGAGAAGACTTTGATGCAAGGATGAGAAGCTCTAATCCCTTCCCTATAGGTGCATAAGTTTTGTTCCACCTCATAGGGTTGCACACGTTTATGGTATATTCATTCAAAGTTGCAGTGTTATACAGGGAACTTATAGGAGTTGACAAAGGATCTTGCTCAAACATTTGAAGATCAGAGTACTAACCCATCAATGAATGAGGTGTTATAGGTATTTAAGCACCTTACCTTGGGAGAAAGTTCCATGGTGGAGGATAGGTTTCTATTGCTGCTAGGTGAACCAGAGTTGGGGGTATGCTTCATGGAGGAAGAATCTGAGGAAGTACAACTTGAGCATGCCTACCTAGAGAAGGAGAAAGGAAAGTCAGTCTACTTGATAGATAATGAAGAGGTGGAGAACTTGGATGTTATCCATACATAAGGTACGCATAAAGTGTTATATATCACTGATGAACAAGTGCGTTCTTACCAAAATCCATTATAGAAAAGTAAGGTTAACATTGGTATGGAGGTGGAACAAAAGGAAGCTATTATTGGGGACTACTGGATAGACCAGAAGTCTTAAAGATTATTGAGCTTCTATGTGATTTTCAGAATTTTTTTCCCTATAGGTACCATGAACTTAAAAGAATTCACCCCTCACTAGGAGAAATGAGAATCAAATTAAAGGATGGTGCATGCCCGATTTAGAAGAGACCTTAAAGGATGAATCTGAATCTACACATAACATTTAAGGAGGAGATTTATAAGATGATAACATCTGGCATTAGAGAAGTCATTGAAGAATCTGAATGGGTAAGCCTGATATTCAATAGTATCAAAAAGGATGGGAGAATAAGGATTTATGTTGACTATAGGGATTTGAACATAGTATGTGTAATTGATCCTTTTCCAACCCTGTTCATTGAGGATATCTTGGAAGGATTAGTTGGGTGCGAGATCTATTCATTTACATATGGGTTTTCATGATACCACAAAGTTTGAATTATAAAGGAAGACCAAGAGAAGACAACTTTCATCACTAAATGGGGAACTTTCTCCTATACAATAAAACCTTTTAGACTGAAGAATGTTCCTGTTGTGTTTTCACGCATTGTGGATTAGGCATTTCAGGACTTCATTCACAATTTTCTTCAATTCTACTTGGGTGACTGGATGGTTTATGAATTAGTAAAAGACCAATGTGATAATCTATGGTTGATGTTTGAGAGATGCAGGTAGTTAACCATCTTCCTAAATATTAAGAAGTGTGTTTCTTCACTCCTTTTAGCACATTATTGGGGCACATTATTTGTAAATAAGGCTAACTGGTAAACCCCGTAAAAGTTGTTGTTATAGTGGGATTAGAGGAGCCTACCAGTCAAATCGAAGTACGTGGGTTCTTATGAAATACATGGTACTATAGGAAATTCATCAAGGGATATGCCCTAATTTGCATGACCATTGAACAACTATTGAAACATAAAAGTAAGTTCTATTGTGGAGAGGTGCAACAGGTGGAATTTGACACGTTGAAGAAACCTTCTTGCAAGAAACCTTTTCATGTGCATGTTGATACATCCAAGATGGAAATTAGAGAAGTCTTAGCACATCCTAGAGATGGGATTGTTGATTATCCCTTGTGTTTTTCTAGTAGGAAGCTTACTCCAACATAACCAAATTATACCACCATAGAGCAGGAGGCATTATCAATAATCTATGAGTTACAGAAGTTACAGAAGTATTTTCTAGTAATTCCTTTTATTTTCTACACAAACCACATGTCATTAAATTACATCGTAAACAAGCCCATTTTACAAGGGTGCTTATGTCATGGGATACTATTGTTATAGGAGTTTGAGTTTATGGTTGTGGTGAAACCAAGGAAAATTAATTCAGGACCTGATCATTTGTCAAGAATTACTTCGAGAGAGGACACACATATTACTGAGGATATAATGCTCAATGCACAATTATTTAGGCTACAACACATGCCATTTGAATTTGAAAATATTTCCCTTTTCTTATGAATGGGTGGGACACCAGAAGAGATGAAAGCATTAGAGAGGAAGCACTTAGCCATACATGTCATGCGCTATATGTTAATTAGTGGAGACTTATATAAGCTAGGTCGTGATGATGTTTTACGTCGGTGCGTACTACAACATGAGTGTAATTCAATCATGGAAGAGGCTCATGGTGGAATTGTAGGAGAAAACTATGTGGGGAATGTGACTATGTATGAGATCCTTTTAGCTGGCCTTTGGTGAGAAATGGTTTACAAGGATTGTATCGAGTATTGTAAGGCTTGTGATCATTTCCAACACCTTGGTAAACCAATGAAAAGAGATGAAATGTCATTAATGAATATCACCAATGCAAAGCCATTCGAGAAGTGGGAAATTGAATTTGTAGGCCCTATTTCCCCACTCGCATAAAGGACAGGTTTGTACTATATCATTACATACATAAACTATCTTACACTATGGGCAGAATCATCATCTATGAAGGATTACACGATGGTGAAAATATCTATATTCTTGTGGGATAATATAATCAGCATGTATGGATGCCCACTGAGATTAACAAGTAATAGGGGTACTAATTTCCAAAATGATACATTTAGAATCCTCTTGGCAGAATTCATGGTGGCCCATCACAAGACTACCCCTTATCACCCACAAGGTAATGGGACAGCATGGAATATTTTAACAAAATTTTGAATCACACGTTTACCAAGATTTGTGATGTTGGGAGATAGGATTAGGATGATAAACTTTTTGCCATGTTATGGTCATATCAGACTAATAAAATATTAAACAAGGCCACACCTTTTCAATTAGTGTTTGGCATGGAGGCTATACCTCTTGAATTCATGTTACCATTGCTACGTATCATGTGCATGGTAGGTTTAGATGAGGAAAAAGTTCTTGGGGAAATCATTGACAAGCTAATGCAGTTGGATGGAAGACGTACAATAGCACAATGGATCCAAAACATGGAAAAATCTAGGATGAAGGCATGGCATGATAGAAACATCAATAATAGGAAGTTTGAGGTTAGGCAGATGTTGTTATTTTATGATTCCAAGTTTCTACGCCACTGAGGGAATCTTAAAGTACATTAGCTAGGTCCATATGTGATATCTCATATACTTGATTTAGGTGCTTGTAAGTTACAATAACTAGATGGAACAATGTTTTGTGGTCATTTTGATGGGAGTAGGTTGAAGACCAAATATAAATAAGTCTTCAGTGTGTTTTTAAATAAGGAAGTATTTCCACGTAGCTTAGGATTTCCCTTAATGTAATTTCCTTTCTTCGTGTTTCCCTTTTTCATTGATTTTCTTTGTCTTTTCATTTTGGTTGTGAATTTATGTGCCGATATCTTGTTAAATTTTTTAAAAGGGTTTTAATGCTGTAGAGGACCGTGCATATTTTTAGTGTGGGGTGGAAGGTGTCAAAGAAGCATTTCTATAAAAAATATGTGGTAAGGAGAAGTGTTTAAGTGATGTGCATAGGCATCCAAAGTGAGAAAACCAAAAGTGTGTGGGTTCATAAAAAGCACAGGTAGTCGAGGAGACCATGAAATAATATTGGTGTCATAAGGATTTAAGAAAACCATACAAGACATGGGAGCAACATAGGTAGGATATGGTAGGAGGGTTGACATATTTATGGCATGGGGTGTGCACACAAGTTAGTTTGTTTTCAAAGAAGTCTTCCACGCCAGAAGGTTGAATAGAATATTTTTGTGAAGTTTACACATGAAGAGAAAGTGATTGACAAAACACATGTGAGGGATTTCATTGGAAAAAGATGAAATACATTTGTACATTGGTATATAGCATTGGATTTTTTGCAGAAAAAAAGAAACTATAAATAGATAGTTGGTGGTGAGTTATTTTTGTACCTTGCATTTGTGTTGAAGAGCTCTTGTGAACTAGGGCATCCTTGTGAAGAAATTTATTTGTGGAGATTTATGTGTGTAGCAGAAGATTCAATGGATTTGTGAACCAGAGTGGAAAGGGAGTACACAAGTGTGGGTAGAGAAGTGTTTTTGAAGGATTCACGTGGGTGTTACATTCATATTATGGAAATAGTACTTTCCAAGTTAGGGTTTAAAAAGCTAGGGCATGCGATTTGGAGGGGTTTTCTAAAAGGAGTAAAGCCACGGAACTAAGAAGAGTTAGGGTAAGAATAAAGATCTTAGAATTACCATACGAGAAGAAATGGCACAAAGGAATGGATCTAATGTTTCAATGAATAAGGGTAAGGGTAAGAGAAAAGTAAAACTTGTTGTATCAACAAGTTTTAATGAAGAATGATAGGAAGAGATGCAATACCCAGATAGTATGTTGATAGGAATGGAGTGGGTTTATCATGTGCATAAGATGGCCATAAGAGATTATAACTAGAAAAAATTATATGGTCACTAGAGTTAGTTCATCTGATTGGAAAGAGGACATGGGACGATAAGCCTATTTATGACAACTTGTTAAAAACCACATTAAAGAAGGCCGACCTCCTACAAATCTATGAGTTACCCTTTTTTGGTAAACCCGATAAGTTGTACCAGTGGTTGATGTCAAAAGTACATGAGGATTATTTCTACTTTGTAGGAAGAAGAATGTGACCTAACTTACCTAGTTGATTTCAAAGTGCACTGGACTTATATACACAGGAGAATTAATGGAGGATGATTTAGATGACAAGGACATCATTAAGGAGACAACTGCAAAGTATGAGTATAAGAAGGGTTCATGTTACTTTAACATTAGACAAGAACATAAACCCAACTATGAAGATGGCCACACATCTACTTACCAAGATGAATGAACAAGAGCGAATGGATGTAAGTGAACAAGAATTGATTAACATTTTAAAGAAGATTTCAGAAGGAAAAATCTACAACCTCTCAGCCTTCATTTCGGAGGATATTATAAATGTGGTGCATGATGGAGATAAGATTATGTATGGTAACATTCTCTTTACCATTGTGTTTTCAGATTATTGAAGTGCCCGATGAGCCGAGGAACTATGTATGGGAATACCTTAATGAAGAAACCCTCCCCTGTGAAGAGGTTTAAATCCTACACTTGTGACTCAATGATTACATGCCATACAAACCGCATGCTTAGAGAAGTTGTATAAGAGAATGCACGATGCATTTGGGGAGAAATGGAGAATCCCATGGAGTAACTACCAGCCTTGGTGGATAGTGAAGCTAAGTTTGTTGTATACAAGCATTTCTGCATAGGTATTTATACTTTGACTGATGAAACAAAAATCCCTTGGTGTAAACTACCCTTTCCCTTCACAATGCACAATACTTTCAAATTGCACGGTCAACAAGTTTAAGGAGGTCAAAGAATTTAAGATTTTATCTAAGTGAGGTAGATCAGGATACCACATGCTGCGTTGCCAAAGTCTAGTTTACCCTAAGAAGCATGTGTATGTGGAGAAGTATGTATTCCATGAAGTAAATATGATGAAGTCTATGTATCAATTCCTATTGTAGGTAAAATGGCGGAAAAGGTGTATATCCACCTAAGGCCAATGTTTGAGAAGGACACATATATGGAGGATGATGTCTCCATTCCTGAGAACCCTACCTTGAAGAAGGGAACAAAGAGAGAAAGAGTAGAGACCACAACAATTAGGGCGCCGAACGCACATACCATTCATACTACAGTAGCGTAGGAGTCAGGTGTAGGAAAAAATACCTACACATGGAGGAAAAATTTTATTGTTAAAGAAGAGATACTAGAAAAAGAAGAGTCCCCTATGTTAGAGGAGTCACTGGTGAAGAAGAAGCAGAACCAGTGGTGCAAAGCTCAGACTCTGAGTAAACAGAAAATGAAGTGTGATGACTCTAAGGAAGAGGATAAAGAGCACGATGAAGGTAAGAGTCTCCATGTTCATGATGTACATAAGTCCGATGAGGAAAGAGATGAAGAGAATAATGAGTATGATGAGGGCACCCATAACAGAGGAGGAGGTGAGGAAGTAGACATCCATGCTTAGAAGACCCTGACCCTGACCAGAGAATAGATAGATGAAACATTACAGAAGGAGGTGGTGGGTATTATACAACAGTTAGTGGAGCATAAGGTAGAGTGCAACACCGATGAAGTGTTAAAGGAAACAGAGGATATCGTGAGTGTAGGGAATGAGTATGGAAGCATGGGGGGAGATCCCAGCCTAACAGTGAGTGTCCCCAAAGTAGCGTTGCACCAGTAGAAAGGGCATTGTAGGAGTGTAGGAACATGCCATGACTTATATCAATGATCCAAACAAGGTACTACATGCATTTTTCCAAAAAAAATGCCCACAGACCAACTCCTTGCTTGGTCTTCTTTTGATGAAGAGAGTGTGTACCCATACACAAGAAAAATTCTATCCTATGCTTTTGAGTCCCACGTTGATGAGCCTGAGTTTGAGGTTAATAATGGTGTGTTGGAAAATGAAGACACCAGATGCCAAGGAAGTAAACCCTCTTGTGAATTCCCAATAGCTTTTGGATGAAAAAGTTTGTAATGCACTCAACAAAGTGTCGTCAGGTGGAGGTAAAAGTAAGACTTTTCGGTATAAATGAAAGAATAAGAGTCTTGGAGGATGAGTGTGAGAAAAAAAATCTGGAGATCATTGAGAGGGACAAAGAGATAAAACAAAAGGAATTGATCAATGTGTAGTTAAGGCATGATCTGAGGGATGAAATGGTGGAGGTGCATTCTGATTTATCACATTAGCTCACATTAATTGTGGGCAACCTATATGCTGGAGGTCATGACCAACGGTATGGTTGAAAAACGAACCATAGAAAGCACTTTCTTTCTCTTTCTCCCTCTCCGATTCTTACCAAAACCTCACAAAAATTGAAAATACACACATTCTTAAACAACATCTTACCTGGAAGAAGCTAAAATGTAGACACTAAAATTAGGTCACACTCCCCTTTCATCCCTCGACAAATAAGCACCCTTCATCACATTCACCTAGCCATGGCCCCCTTCACCCCACTAATATTAATTTAATTAAATTAATTCATTATCCTCACTATATTTATTATTTAAATATCTTAATTTAAATAATATCCACACATACACTTCACCTAGACACCTCACCAAGCCAACTCACCCTAAAACCTATTCTTAGTAAGTTGTCATAACTAACTAAGACTTACCTAAACCCTAAAAATCAATGCCTACATTCCCTCTAACCACATTCCCGCATGCTTACAAGAAGCTCCCAGTTTAATCCATGTAGGTTAACGACATGAGATCTGAGGAAATCAAGAGGATCTCCTAGTTTAGTAAACCTAGGAAATCCCTCCTTGACTGATGCCGGTTACCCCTAACCGTCACCAGTTAAGCCGGAACTTCCGTCGGTTACCCTTTTAACCCCAAAACGACCTTATTCTCAAGGTTGGTAGAAGGTTGGAAAAGATTGGAAAATTTGGTGAACATCAGACACATTTCAAAGAGATATCACATCTTCTGAGAGCAAATTCTAGTGAGAACATGCATGCAAGGAAGGAGATCAAGCATCTTTTCCTACACAACCATCCCAGTAATGATCTGATCTAACCAAGCAAAGAGGAATGTACATGCAGCCCATGCAGAAGCTTTCCTTCAGTTGGTGATCACCTGCAGCCTTCAACTCTCATAGGCCTCCATCCCTCACTCACAGGCGTCCAGGACCAGAATCCAAGTAAGTAAACATTATACTTCTCTAGTTTATTCCATTTCATCATTATATTATCATATTTTGTTTACCTAGCCACCCATTGACCTCCTTCAACACTCACCCCTCCATATACCCATTAAAACCTCACCAAATCCTACCTAAATCACCCAATACCTCATCCTGACCAACCAAAGTCCATTGTGCAATCACAAAGGAGACCTAAATCTCATTCTGTGGCATTCCCAGAACTCCACAGTAACCAGCACCGGTTACACCCAACCACCACCGGTCACCCTTAACCGACATCAGTTACTGTATTTTCCCATACAACCCAGAATAGTGACCTATCCACCTAATTCTGCCTCACCCTCAATCACCTGTGATCTTCCTGAGACCTCTGTCAGACCTGCAGAGACTCCAGAACCAGTTACTTGACCTTCAGATCCTATTCTAACCTAGCCTGTTAGATTAGATCTATTTCTTATTGTGTTTTAAGTGAGATACCTAAATCATTTTGAACTACAATAGGATTTACCTTATTTACTCACATTAAATTGTTTAAAACAGTGGACTGACAACCATCTAGGAAGTATCACACTTCCCGGATCTAGCACACGCTAGGCAGTTCACTGCATATATTGTTTAACTTTTTCTGGTGGTCTTGCTTTGTATTACAGGTAGTTCCTCCTAGCCAAAAGGAAGCTCTCACAATCAGCTGTGGATTCAGAAGTCATACGCGCATGCAACAACCCATTAACCAACATTTGAACAGGTATTCCTCCTATGCCCGTTACCCTATTTGTTTCATCAATACTTCAAAGAAATGATCTAGAATCAGGTGAAACATTTTGGCACACCCGGTGGGACCCATCTGGGGTTCCTTGCATTTCATTCATTCCTAGGAAAATTTGTGTGTTTGTTTCCCTTCTGAAAAGCATACACATTAATTTTCTTCCTTGGTAACCCACCTTTTCTTTCTATTTTCTCTAAAGGAAACCTTTCTTTTGGTGTAATTAAAAAGAACCATTTCTTCATGTTTTTTGCATTATAGTGAAAGAGCATCCCTCTTCCTCTTCATCTTTTTGTGTCATCCAACTTCACACTTCGATTTGGGCTTAAAAATAAGTGCATTGCATTCTAATTTATCACATTAGCTCACATTAATTGCAGGCAACCTATACGCTGGAAGTCATGACCAGCTGATGGTTGACAAATGAACCATAGAAAGCACTTTCTTTCTCTTTCTCTCTCTCTGAGTCTTACCAAACCTCACAAAAATTGAAAATACACACATTCTTAAACAACATCTTACCTGGAAGAAGTTGTAGGTGATCACACGATCACGGCACAGTGGGCACCCAGCTCGCTGCTCTGTCGAGTCATACTTCAGAGTGAGGCCCGCCCCCACCATAACATACCTGAAACCTCACCTTTTAGATCTCCTTCTTTGTAGGAAGCCATCCTCACCAAAAAATTCTATTTCACAATTCATGTGTCAGTCCTTAAATAGCATAAGCTAAACAAACATAATAGAAAAGGCACTCCTAGGATCACATTTTTCTTAGTGTTTTTGTTTGGCTTGCATTTTGAGGTGAGAGATCACGTTCTTCATTTTTCTTGTTCATCCTTGCACGCTCCTCATCATAGCTGGTGTATTCTAGCTTCACCTGAGTGTGCTTGGGCCATATCATCATCATTCTCAGAATTCTGGGTCTGATTCTACATCAGATTTTAATTCACAACCACTTTTCTTTCATCACTGTTTCAATTTCACAGTAACCATCGTCGGTTACCCTCTGACCGTCGTCGGTTATACCCAACCGATGTCGGTTCCAGGTCCTTTTGTTAACCTACCAAAAAGGACATTTTATTCATTTTCTTCCACTTTTCACAGTCCCTATCACTGCCATCATTCCCATTGACATTGTAAAACACCATCAGATTTGGCATACCTGTCAGATTTGACCTTCTCCCTAGTTTTTTCACTCACTGACCATTTTCTACAGTGACCGGCAGCGGTTACCCCTGACTGGCGTCGGTTTGCCTTAACTGGCATCGGTTAGCTTGTTTCACTTTCCAACCACCATTTGGTACCTAATCCACTTTTTACCATTAGATTCACCTATTCCTACTATTTTCTGTGTCATTTACAGAGAAGCAGCCCTACCTGATCAGTACTGGTTCACATGGTGCTGACTCAAAGACAAGCAAGCACACTCATATTTCATGCCAGTTGTCAACCACTCCCACCTAGTCCTTCACCACCTTCCATTTTATCACCAGCCATGGATCCCATCCAACCTATCACTATCACTACCAGAGATGAGGAGTTCACATGACTCCTTGACCAAAACCTGCCACCTTGCATTTTTACCTTTCCCACTCATCCACTCGAGATGCCTCGGGTCAGTTGATATACGACATGCCTGTATCTATCCCCTGGACTCTTGCTCCCACTCCTGCATTGGCTCCATCTAGCTCTGTGTTGCCCGCATCTACCTTACCCCAAGTCGTTTCGCAGCTAGGTCCTATACCCCGCTATGACTGCCACGTCTGCCACCTCTGTTACCCCCGCCACATCCACCATACCCTTGACAACTACCCAAAACGCAACCTCATCTGCCCCTAATGTCTCACACATACCCATAGCTACACTACCACCTCCCGTGTCAGTGACCCCTACCCCTTTTCAGAACGTGGTCCTTTCCATTCCACAATCATTAACTCTCATTGCCACTAGGGTTACCATGACCCTTCCACCTCCATATACATACTATCAGCACCTCCTGTTTCATCCATTATTCACTCAGGGTACGTACCTCCTATTTCACTACCTTCTTCCCAATCAACCTACATGGCAGCACCATACACTGGAGTGCCACCCCCATTATATGCCCAAAACCAACCCTCTCACGCTACAGGAGGCACCCAATCATCGCAACCTACCAACGACCTAATCAAATTGATGTTGGACAAGATGTAAACATTAGAGGCATCGGTTTCTGGCTCCTACAACACTCTCACCTACGACGAGATTTGGACAACAAGCCCATCCACCCATCCATTCCTATCCACCCATACCCCGTGCATTGGGAAATGCCTAAATTCAATCATTTCAATAGCAAAGAAGACCCGCAACAGCATTTTTGGTCATTCAAACACGGGTGTTATCTGATCGCTCACGATGATGCCTTGCTCTTGAGAAATTTTCCCATGTCTCTGACTGGACCTGCATTAGATTGGTATAGTGGGTTACCTAGACACTCTATATTCTCATTCAATCAGGTAGCCCAAGCCTTCTTGGATCATTTCTCTATCAATATCATCAAGAAGGTTACCATGACCGACCTATACTCCACGCGTCAGTATGAGGATGAATCTATCACAGATTTTGTTGCTCGCTGGCGTAGCTTGATCAACCAACTCACCTTCTAACTGCCACAAACAGAACTCATTGAGCTCTTCACGTGGGATTGTGCTAGACATATCTCACCGACCTTGTAGGTCCAAACCTTCCAAACATTCGATGAAGCATTCACTATGGCATGAAAGTTAGAGATTCAGGCCATCAAAGAGAAGAAAATCCAATTATGTAATAAGAATTCAGACATTCAAGTCGAATGATACCTCTTCTTCTTCCAAACCACAAACCAATTACTCAAAAGCTAAGGGCACCGCAGTGGTACTCAAGGCTGGCCCATCTCATCCATCAAATCAAGCTACCCCCTCATCTAATCTCTCACCCATCCAAACTTTTCAATTCAGATGAGAGCAACGGAAATACACCCCAATTTGGGAACCTTACTCTTCTGTCTTAGAAAATCTTATCAAAGCCAGGGCCATTACCCTTCCACCCATAAAACCACACACTAGTTTTGACCCTTCTCACCCCATGCCCGCATGGTATAAAGAACATGACTTCTGTAACTATCATCGAGTAAAGGGTCATAGTGACGGTAATTGCATCACTTTCAAAAATATTTTCCAAGAAATGCTCAAGAAAGGTGAGTTAACCGTGGATAATCCTAATGCACCTGCCAACCAAAACCTACACATCTTCAAGAAACCATTTCCCAACCATGCCCCTTCTTCTGATCAAACCGGTGAGACCTCAACTCATGATACCCATACCCGTGAGGTCCACGCTATCTTTAATGACATACCTGTCACCTCCCAATTACCTCACATTCCTTCCATAGAGGAAATCCTAGCCCAAAATCCTCCTTTTGCATCAGAACCAACCTCCCCTGTTCCTTCACCCACAGAGGAACATCTTTCATCTCCTTCATCACCTACGGAGGAGTCTTCCACTAACATCGAGACCATCTCACCCCTGGCTTCTCCACTTAGAGAACCTTTACCCACAGTACCTCCTCCACCCATAGAGGAGCACCCATTACCTCCTCCACCCACAGAGGAGCACCCATCATCTCCTCCACCTATAGAGGAGCTCCCATCATCTCCTCCACCTATCATAGACCCAGTTGAGATACCTTTTCCTCTTGGTGAGCATTCTCCATCAACTACCCAAAATCCTGCAAACCTACTTTCGGCTATCCTACCCACGAAAGCTGAAGCTAGCCAATTTCCCCTCTAAGACACATTTTATAGGAATTGCCATTAGGTCCTCATCAACTCCACCTATAGACATGTCATTCTCGCGTTTGGCTGATCACTTAGATTATGTGGATAGATCCTTACTATGGGGACGCCTTTTGCTTCCTGTCTCAACACAGATGTAGAGGTCACTTGCTGATACCTCCACTATCTACCCAAAAATATTTCGACCAATCAAACCAAACACAACCACCTCTATCACAACTCCTTCCACGACACCTGTCATAGCTCAAACCACATCCTTACCCATAGCCCAATCTATATCTAAACCCAAACCCACACCTATGACATCATCCTCGACTAAACCTATTACCACTTTAGGGGTCACCCCAACTACCAGCCTTACTCATCCACCTATCAAACTGGATTTAGCTACATCTTCCAAAGACAACACCACACCTACTCCAACACCCAAATAGAAGCACCACACCCATAGAACTCATACCTCGGCTGTGCCAATCACACCTACACCTGTCCCATCCGTCTTAGGATCTCAACTTCCCCACATGGTCAAGAAACCTCTACCCACTAATAAACCAAAAACACAACAACCCATTCCTTCCTCACAAACCTCTAACCTACCCAGATGCCCAACATGACTTACACCCACACCTGTAACATCTTTACCACCCATACCTCCAATACCCTCAGTTATTGCTTCACTTCCCACTACACTTCAGTCACTGTCTCTCACACCCCAAGCATGACCTGTGTCATCTACCTTCATAGCACCTCTCGTTATCCCCATGGGTAACTTCACCTCTTCCCCCATCTACTTTTCCTTCTAGACCTCGTACACCCATATCACCTTTACCCAAGAAGGTGCGACCCAAAAAAAAAACTCCACTACCCCATAATAAGGTAGTCAAAACAACCACACACCCTCCTACCCATCCATCTACTATACCCCTACCTAAACAAACATGACCAACACCCAAAACCATGCCAGCACCCAAACCCATAGCTCGACCCACTCCTCCTCTTCCAAAGACCATTCCTCAACAATCAACCACACCTACACCCAAACCCACGTTCACTTCCCATTGCGATCCACTAGCAGGGTCCTATGCCAAAATTTTAACCAACCTCCTTGAGACTTCTATGTCATCACATTACCGCCACTCAGACCTTATGACCCCCTCAAACCCAAGCCAAAAGGGTTTGACGATACTAAAATTTTTGCACTTACCATCATGTGTCAGGGCACGATGTGGAAAACTACAAGGCCTTGAAAACCATCCTTATCTAGTTGTGTCCTCCAGAAGCCAACTTTGATGATGATGACCTTCTCGACAAGGATCCTACTTCACCAACACCCATTCCCACACTATCCACTCAACAACCACAAACTCCATCCTCACAACTCCTAGAGCCACCCCCAAGATTTGAAATTAACATGGTTCGCATCAGAGAACTTGCCACGCCACCACCCAAATGTCATTGTGCCCAACTCACCTCACATGGTTTTTCTCCTCCGGTAGGTTTTTTCCCATCATGTCATTATACCACTCACCCTACACCTTCTCCATTTTCCAACTCCCCTTAGATCAACATGATACACATCACTACACGTGCTCAGAAGGATAAGGGTAAAGAAAAGGCAACTGACCCACCAACCAATCCTATACCCAACATACCATCTGCACCCATACCTAAAATCACTATCCGCAGCCCTACGTACCCCATTTCTAACGGCATCACACATCACACCATGCTCAAACAATTACACCAGTCTCCCCTCAAAATGTCCCTATATGACCTCATCCAAACCTCAGAATCCCATCGTCAAGCTCTCATGGAGGTTCTTCAATCTATTGAGGTTTTACCCAATGACCCTACACCTGTAGCCTCCATTATCACACCCCATCATGTAGCCTCTCTCACCAAATTACCACCTTCATCTTCACCCCACCCTATTCACCAAGTGGCCTCCCTTAGCTTCTCAGAGGAAGAGATCGCGCCACACCAAAATGATGACCCAAACCTAGCCCTCTTCATCTCTATCCACATCGATGACATACGGGTACACCGTGTGATGATTGATGGGGTCGCTAGCATTAACATCATTTCATCCCATGCATTCACTCAAATGCGCATACCTGACAATTACATGCATAAACATCCGGTCATGTTGCATTCATTCAATGACGCTATCACCTCTACACTAGGCACCATCATCCTCCACATTCACGTGGGCCCCCACACTGTTCTAGAATTATTTTACATTTTGGAAGGGGAATTCCAATATAACCTGTTGCTTGGCAGACCCTGGATTCGTGTCATGGGTTGCGTTCCTTCCACTTTGCATCATTGTGTAAAGTTTGAACACAAAGGACACACCTATACCATTCCAGCTGACCCATCACCTTTTAAAACATGCAACATGCTTTACCGACCCAACGATGTGCTCATACCTATTAAGCTGACTACCTCCATAACCGTTACTTCTTCACCTACACTTCCACTTACCAGTGTAGCCACTACTTCTACCACACATACCTCCTCCATTCCTACCGCTGCCATAACCTCCACGGCTGACCCATCAGCTTCCTAATCCATTAACTCCACCTCCACATCGACCTCCAACACATCATCCATTCCAGCTACCTACATACCAACCATTGATCCCTTGGAAGGTGTTTTTCAATGCCTCACTCTAAGGGGAGTACCACCTATATAGTGTCAACACATTCCTTACTCCACAAGAGTATGGAAGTCTTCACCAACACCCTCTTACGATCACTACATAGGAGAACGCCTCCTTATATGGTCCTCCTCACCTTCATACTAACCTCACCTATGGGGGACTTGATACTACCACTTACACACCTGAACCACCGTCACAAACTCACCCCTTTTCCACTGACTTCCAATCACTTACCAATCACCATTTCGACCACACCTTCCTGTACCAATGTGCGTGGAAGGGTTTTGGTTTTGGCTTTTATGAGCAAGGCCGCCATAACATTATTCCATGTACCACCTGCAAACATAATGACCATAGTGGTATCGGCTTTCCTGAACCACCTACCAAACAGGCCCGCATTGAACTCATTAAGGACATTAACCCTTCTCCACCTTCTTCACCCGCTCCACCTTCATCACCACCTTCACCGACGGAGTCGATGGATCCTGAATCTATCCCTCCTAACTTTTTTTTTTCATAAACACCATTTCCTTGGGGCCTTTGACTTATCAACGTGAGGGTGAGGCCCCTTCCACTCTTCCCTTCCTATATCTTGAAATGATCAATGATGATACACCTTCAATTAACATCGTTCAATGTCAGGATGATGAATCCATACTCACCTACCTTGGTACAGAAGACTCATATATTCATCGTTCATTACCTTCTGAGACGTAAACCATGTTGAATGAATCGACTATCGAGATCAACATTCATACTCAGGATGACCCACACATCCTAAATCTTATCGGACAATCTTTAGATGCTATCTGAACAGGAAGCCATCACTTCTTTTCTCAGAGATCATAACCACGCTTTCGCTTGGTCTTACGTAGACATGCCTAATATTGATCCCACCATAGTGGTCCACAATATCGTAACCGTTCCTGATGCCAAACCCATTAAACAAAAGCTGAGGAAAATGCACCCTCACATTGCCCTTCTCGTCAAAGAGGAACTTCAGCACCTTCTTTCCATTTCCTTCATCTTACCCATTGATTATCCTCGTTAGATTTCTAACATTGTCCCTAAGGTCACTAAGTTCATGACCTCAACCTAGCCATGGGGGACTCCTTATTTGCATGGACCTTCTGCTGACCTCAACCTAGCATGAAGATCAACACAAGACCTCATTCATCACCCTTGGGGGACCTTCTGCTATCGAGTCATGCCTTTTGGCCTTAAAAATGCTGGTGCCAGATATCAGTGGGCTATGACTTACATCTTCCATGACATCATGCATCACATATTGGAAGATTACGTGGATGATCTCTTGGCCAAATCTAAACACTGCTCCGAGCACCTTGCCATCCTCAAAACCATCTTTGACCGTCTCATTAAATATTGCATCCACCTTCAACCTAAGAAGTGCATCTTCGTAGTTCTCTCAGGAAAACTTCTGGGATTTATCGTTTCTCTCCCATGGTATAGAAGTTGACCCTGCTGAAGTCAAGGCCATTCTCAAAATGCCTTCACCTACTAACCTTAAGCAACTCCGTAGCCTACAAGGTAAGTTACAGTCTATTCACCGTTTCATTTCACAATTATCTGATCAGTTCCAACCATTTCATCATCTGCTCAAGAAGGATGTCTTCTTTAAATGGGATGATGACTGCCACAAAGCTTTTGAGGCCCTAAAACAATACCTTCTCTAACCACCCGTACTCATTCCACCTAAATATGATCAACCTTTTTACCTATACATATCCACTACTAATCATTCCTTGGGAGCCATGCTCGCCCATCGTGATGAACAACACAAGGAGAAGGCAGTTTATTACATAAGACGTACTCTTTTGGACTATGAAACCTGATACACCCATCCCAAAAAACTTTGCTTAGCCTTAGTTTTCGTTGCCACCAAACTCCGCCATTACCTAATCAACCACAAAACCTATGTTGCGACCAACACCGACCCCTTACACTTCATGTACGCCAAACCTTATCAAAATCACCGTGCCGCATGATGGCTTATGCTTTTAGCTGATCTTGACCTCGAATTCATTCATCAAAAGTCCATCAAGGGCCAAGCTATCACTGACCAATTGGCTGACACACCTATTTTCAAATGGGGATCAACCCTCTAATTTTGACTTTCTAGATGAGTCAATTGCTACCCTTTCCCTGGATGAACCTCCTTACCAAATGACACTCTTCTTCGACGGTTCTAAGTGTTAGCGTGGGGGTGGGGCTGGTATTATTCTCATTCCTCTTGATGGTAAACCCATCTACCTTTGTCTTTCAAATTAGATTTTGAATGCACCAATAATATTTGATGAATACGAAGCGCTCGTACTAGGTCTCCATGCCGCATATGCCCTAGATGTCAAATCAATCAACATCTTTGGTGATTCTTCAATTGGTCATAAACCAAGTCATTGGTATGTACCCATGTTATAATAAGAGATACTTCAAAAGTATAAATATCATGTAGACATACTTTTGACCACCTTTGATTGTTACACCCTTCAAACCATTTTGACGTTCAACCAACAAATTTTTAGATATACCATGGTCTACTTGACTTCCCAAATACCTGTGTTCAGAAACCGATTCTAAAATCGGGTTTTCACCAAGCAATGACTCCAATCACCTTCTTATTTACCTCGTGATGTTTACTCGATTGGATCTGCTACCCCCATGACCTGAGTGAAAGGTTTGGTATCAAACAATACTCTGAACTACCTTTGTCTCTCCATCTTACCTCCTGATCTCACCCCGGATAACCCGGACAACGCGCCTTTCTTAAAAAGGTCTCTCGAAGCTTACATCATTCTGGGGGGCCTCCTCTATAAGTGCAGCTTTGATGGTATTCTCTTATGATGCCTCACAAGTTCTGAAATTCCTTATACCATTAACGAAGTTTCATGATGGCATATGTGGAGGTCACTTCAATGGCCTTACTGTTGTTAAAGCATATTCTTCACCTGGGCTATTACTGACCAACCCTTAACCATGATTGTTGCGACTACGTCAAACATTTTTTAAAATTCCAACAAAAATTCCAATCTTCATCATACACCCAGCCGTGCCTTATAGGTCACTCGAAGACCTTTGGCCCTTCTCTCAATGGGGTTTGGATCTTGTCTGGAGAAATTAATCCTCATTCTTCCCAACATTATTTGTGGATCAATGGATCATCACTGCTACCAAATACTATACAAAATTGGTGGAAGCCATACCACTCATCTCCATGAAAGCTAAGAAAATATGTGAGTTCATTAACCACCAGATCATTTTTCACTTTGGTATTCCTCATTTTGCCTCATCACTGACAATGGAAAACAATTCAAAAACAAAACATTGCAAAAATTTGAGGACGCCTTTGGAATTCAGCTTAGTTTCTCATCACCTTATTACCCACAAACAAATGACCAAGCTGAATCCACTAAAAAAACCCTCAACAAAATTCTTATGAAATTGGTTGACGATACTCTTGGAGAACCTGAAGCAGATTGTGCATACACAGCAAAATAATCCAATATATTCTATATATTTTCAGGCTAATTCTGGGCAATGGCTATTCCATGCAGCCAGGAATGTTGTTTGACAGTGATGTCAACTTCTACTATAATCTAGGAAGTATACAAAACAATCCAAACTCCCATACATGCTATATTGTTATAACAAGACTCGTAAACATAGCTAACAAATTATAATAAACCATGTGAATACTAATTCCTAACATTCCCCCCCTTAGTGTTTACATGGTAGAAAAACATCCACTCTGACACTCAACTGCAGTATGCTTCAATCCCCTGTCGGCATGTCCAACTCTTGAGTGACTCATTGACCTTGCCATCCAAAAGAAAGGGGTCTCTCCTTCCATGGTTCCAAATAGGCTTACCATAAACCTTGAAGTGATTCAGGAACCTCATGGAACTGTCGATTCTCGTGTGGTTTTCTGGACTCCTGGACAAACCCTTTCAATGATTTCCCCATGAACTTGACATACTTGGTGCTACTGTTCAAGATCTCTATGCTTATACATCCAGGGACATTTGTTGATGTAGGAAACACAACTTGCATATCACAAAACTGCACAATAGAAGATATAACTGAAAAAATCTCACATTACTTCCTATGAAGAATCGTAATGTTCCTTAATTAGTAGTCAATGTCTTTGATCGCTGGCAAAAGCGATCTCGAACAACATAGAAAACTGTGCCAAGAGTGCCACTGGAAGCTCCATTCCTTGACTAAGTCGTTTTGTAAACCTTGTAGCATGGGAACTGGAACATTGGTATGTATTCCCCAACAGGTAATGTGAAGTGATTATTGGTAACACATATGGATACCTTTCTAGAAGCACTGCAACGAAAACATTCTTGAATGGATCCCTACTAGTTAGGTCTTGCTGCACATGGTCACTAATGCTAGTGAACGTATTCTTCCAGCTGACATCTTCTAACGAAGTACGGAAGTCAGAGGATAACTGACAGTCATCTGTGCCTCCAACACAACTTTCTTTCCAACATCCATCAAGATACCAAACAAAACATTTTGAACTCTGCAAACATAATCATACTTGAGAAATGTGTTCATGTCACATCTTGAAAATACAAGGATATACTCACACTCACACTTGTGCCACAAATCATTTTGTGCGGTTCTCCCGTGCGTTGGTGACTGACGATAGGTCGCTATTTATGACCTCCAGCCTCCGGATGCCTCCATCCTCCATTTTTCAATGCTGCTAGCTCAGCTGATTTGCTCCTGGATAAATGCTCAAATGCATATTAAAGGACGTCGAGATTCCACCGATAGTGCGAGTTGTGAAAAAAAAATTATTTTTACCACACACATTCCTTTGACTTTTGACAAGTACTATTTTTTGCAGTGACTCCGTTGACCGTACTGACAATTACAAAATATCATTAAAAATAAAACCTACTACTAATCACCTATACGAAACTCAAAATCTTGACACATTTTTAATGACTCTAGTTGAATTGACTGACAAATGTATTATAACAATGACAACTTAAGAAAATATATATATTGACAGTACAGATGCCAATGATTTTTAATATGTGACAACATCTAATAGAATTTTGACATTTCTGAATACAAGACAACATTACGTAGAGAACATATTACATGACTCCTTTGATGGTTCCAAGTGTCATTTGATGAGGGCTTTGTTTCATTCTTTGAAGGAAGACTACAAATTACTCATTCACAAGTATCGTCTTACTGACATTTAATAAAAACTGGACTTGACTCAAACAAACAAAGACTATACTAACTTTCACGTGGAGATTCTGGTCCCTGCACATGTTAGAATGTCAGAAGATATGTATCTGTGAATCAACAATCGACATATACACACAATAATGAAAACATGCACCATATACGCTCATAGATATTTGTATATATTTGACATGCGGTGCAGACTTGTAATACAATCCTTCAATATCGACCCTTCAACAGCCCACACAACTGATTAGTTTCAGATACCAATGGCACTCTTTTAGCTTCGACCTCCAAAATACCTGCCACGGCTCATACAGACAACACTTGATTTTACAATTATTTTTTATCACCTTAGCAATACTCCAATCACCTTCTTCGATTTACTCATGATGTTTACATCGATCGAAGGAGGTCTATATGCACTAATACCACCAAACATAATCTATCCAATCCACTAACTCTTCTAGGTAACTAACGTACAATACACAGATACGCGTCCTCTCCATTTCGACTCCTGATCGATGCAGCCGAGTGAAATGGAAACTTGTTCCTTAAATTTTCGCGTCTCTCAGAAGGAAGATTGCAGGAGGAGGGAGATCCTCAATACATGGCTTTGATACCATTCTCACGATGCCTCAATGCAAGCATGCTTGAAATTCCTATGTAAATACCATTAAGAAAAGTTCATGCAAATTGCATATGATAAAAATATAACAATGCAGTGGATTTAAAAATGTTACCATCAAGCTATTCTGCATGGCGCTAAGGTGTACCCTTAACATTCAATTCAGTGCAAATGAAACATTAGTGTAAAATGCCAACAATCTGTTTAACAACTGTTCATGAGTACAACCACATTCATGAATACAGGTTACCTGTAATTTGGCCCTCATCACGTGGGGCAATGAAGAATAATATGCGCCCCTGAAATTAATTTACTTTCCCATCACAAGCAATGGATCATACGGCTCTGATACCAAATCTTGGAGAACAATCTCAGATGAAAGCTGATACACAGCAAAATACCAATCATTCTATATCACTTTTATTCTCATACACCTCATTATGATAGCCAGGAATGTTGTTGAACAACTTCCTAAAAATAGGAAATACATTAACAATAAACTTCCCGTACTAATATATTGGCATACAGCTTAGTTTCTCACACCCGTATTACCCAACCATACTAAGCCAAATCATAATAAACCATGTGAATACTAATTCCTGAAAGTGGTTGACAATGATACTAGGAAGGATTGGCATACGCACATTCCTTTTACCCTATGGGCATACCACACTAGTATTTGCACACTTCTACTACGGCCACACCATTTTCTTACAGTCTATGGTAACAGAGGCTGTTTACCTCTCAAATTCCAGATTCCTATCACTCCACATTTCTCTCCATGACATGCTAAATGATGATGACTTTCATCAGGACCATTTAGCACAGCTAGAGTTATTAGACGAACTGTCATCTTAACACTCTGGATCACCTTCAAGTTTCTACCAAAACTGTATCAAACGTGCCTATGACAAACATGTCCATGCACAAACCTTCCAAGTCGGTGATCTTGTCCTGAAAGAAAATCAACACGTAACTAAAGTAGAAAAAAAGTAAACTGGGCAAAATTTGCTCCTAATTGGCTTGGACCATACATCATGACTCATACCTATGGATCAGGTGCTTATCATTTATCTTCACTTGATGGTAAACCCAAACCTGAGCCCCTTAATATCCTTGCATCTTCAACCATTCTATTGTTGAATTGTAGTCCTACCTCACCTTTTGTCTCTTTCCAAGCTCATCCCTTGAGTGCTATTCATGCTCATACACCTCACCAATGATTAAACAAGAATCATGTGAGTACCCATGTCACTTATTATCTTCTCTTGAATATGTGCACCATAGGTGCTGTACATAACATGATTCTCATGGATACTTTTAGTCTACCTTTAGATGAGATCCCATATGGTTTTTCACCTTTCCTTTTGAATAAGAGTCCTAATTCTCCACCTTGGTCTTGTCCATGACTTCAAAGACCTCACATGGGACCAAACTCCTTGAGTCAAACTTCTAATAAAAATATGACTACCTCAAAAGGACATCTTCCTCTTGAAAACTAATGCTATATTATAAATAGACTACTCCCTTGAAGGACAGCTATGTAAAGCTCTTCTAAAAAAAATGAGAGCAACCGAAGCTTCCCACATCAATCAGCTTCACGAAGACCTCAAGGAGTTAAATTTTCTTCATCCCATATAGACTTCCCACATCCGATCAGTCTATCTCAACTATAAGTCAAAACACTCAACCTTTTTGTCATGGACTTGCCCATTGTGATCTAGGTTCTCTTGCTCAAAACGGCATGCTACCTATACCATATAAAAATTAACTACTTTTCACCCTTCTTACCATGCCCACTCTCATTTCCTACTTACCTCAAGGGACTTCTTGGAACTTCGAACATTTGGTGATCATGTGACTACTTTTCACCATAGAACAATCAATCATGCAATGTCTTTAGGGTCTTACGTTCATCACCTCCACCAAGGTATGATCTACTCGGTATGATCCTACCCAATCAGGTGGCTTTATTGCCCCCTCTTATCTTTTAACCATCTTTGTTTACATTTTGATTACCTTATATAGGACTTGGTCCTCGACTGCTTACTTTTGGGGTAATATTCTTCTTTCGCCACAATCACCCTCACCTACATCATTTTACCTATAATCTACCCACACCTAACAAACCTAAACCCACAACATTCCTAAAAACCTACCAACTCATTTTCATACCTCCTCATATTCTTCCCTAGCTCATGGGAGAACTACATCGGCCTGAGGTCCCTTTTCAGTGGGACTATGTAGGCAGCACTCCGAGGGCATGGGGCCCTTGGAGGTTAGCTTGGCCATCCTCTACCCTAAAAATTCATCTTCCATGTGGCCTCACATTACATCACACCTCACTTAGTTTCTCATTTTATACCCAAAATTGGAAATTGAACCACATACATAACAAGTTGTTTCATATTTTAAATATTATCATAGCATACATTTATTACACCTACCATTTCTCTATCATCACTATGCATAGATTATACCACATCTCACATATGACCCATATTATCATTCATTGCATAAAATAATGAATCACAACTTCACCTACTTTCAACTCAACCATGCCTACATCCAACCTAACTTAAACCATGCCCAAACCAACCTAACTCAACCATGCCTAAACCAACCTAACTCGATCCATGCCTATAACCTAACTCAATCCATGCATAATACACCTAACTCAACCATGCCTAACCAACCTGACTCGATCCATGCCTATAACCTGACTCACCATGACTCAATCCATGCCTAAACCAACCTGACTCGATCCATGCCTATAACCTGACTCAACCATGCATATAACTTGACTCAACTGCCTACACCAACCTGACTCGATCCATGCCTAAACCAACCTGACTCAATTCATGCCTATACCAACCTGACCTCCATCATGCCTAACTCACCTAATTTCCATCCATATCAACACAAAAAATACGTAATCTCATAAACACATTAACAAATCAAATACATAGCATGTATCTCATCATATAAATAAATGTGTATCTCAAAATATACATGGCTATCTCATCATGTCCATCATCTCAAAATCATCGGCACACGTAGGCTGATATACAATACAAAATGTCATCGGCATGCAGGCCGGTCTCATATATACAATAATAATAATGAATCAATACAAAATCTCTTCGGCACGCAGGCCGGTATATGCTCAAAATATAAAAAACCACTCATACATCCTCACTGTCTCTCGGCACACAAGCCGGTATGTGATCAAAACTATACAACTATCTCTTGGCATGCAAGCCGGTGATAATATCACAACATAACTATCATACATCAAAAACCAGGTGACCACATATCAAGGCATCTCGGTGGATGTCCTCCATCTCGTGTATCACCTATACCTTCGGCCTCCTAGGTCCCTACTGGCACCTCAACTAGAGCTAGTCTCTGTGCACTGGTAGCCTCTACCTGATCGGGCCTCAGAGCTCGCTGACCCCCTATGCTCTCCACACTGTGAGTGTGGGATCTCGTCCTCTCACTAGACGCCTGTTGTGTCCTGTACTCGGCATAGGATATGAAGTCTATCACAAAATGCCATCAGCTAGTCTTGATAGTATCTAGGCTCACTTAGGGCATCCCGTAGCCTAGATACAGGCACATGGTCTGTGGTGGTCCCATAGGTCTCGGCCCATGTACCTGTCCTGCGAGACCCTGTCCCCGCTCCTGCCTATGAACTGGGAACCTGCTCCCAATGCCTGTGGTGGTGCCCCCTACCCCTGTGCCTATATCTGGGCCTGTAAGACCCCAATCTCTGCCTGGGCTATGGCCAACTGGCCCTGTAAACCTACCACCTGAGCCTGTAAGGCTACCACCTGACTATCCCCCTCCTCTCCATCTCCATCTCCTCCACTCAGCCATCTGGGCCTACAGACTGGCCACCCTGTACACTATAGCTCTACTACCCTCTGCCTCAGAACCCTCCAGTTGTGTCTGCAGTATACCCAACTAGGTAATGAGAGTAGCCACCTACCCCTATAGGGCGTCTCTCTACACCGTGATGGTGGCTAGATCCAACTACCCTGATCTGGGTGGTATGGCTCGTAACTGAGCCACCCACCACTGCCTTTACCTAGTCTGTGCATCCAGCATCATCTATCCACCGGTCCACTGGCTGCTCCTCCTTCCCTGTGGGCACTGTATGTTGTGGTAGAGGTAAGGGCCTCTCCATGTCATCTCTCTGAGTACTATCGGGAAGGGCAGAGGTATGTCCTCATACTAACCTGAACTACCTTCTAGAATCTATCTACCGGGATCATCTCATACTCCCCGAGCATGGAGACCCTGTATCCATCTCTCTAGCTAGAGCTCAGCTAGCTCCTCATACATATTCCTATACCAGGGGAATCCCACATATGGCCTCCATATAATGTCCACTCCAGACAACCCCTCCAGTAATTTCCGAGAAATGGGCCACATCATGTGTGGGCCTCTCAGATCTCCACTCTCCAATCATCTGGCACCCCATTTCCTGTACCCCACCCACACAAATCGCACTGTGGAATGCATCTTCTTCACGGCATCCCTATAGGCTACACAAAAAATATGTGCTCGTATGCACAACAGTGAAGTAAAAATGTATAGCACAAGCTAAACCTGCGCAACCACCCATATGCCCAAAACACCCTGTATACAGCTACACCAAAAATGCTGGTGCCTAGGAAAATTAGGTCTCATCCACCATCATGTCATGGAGTACCCCCATCAGTGATCAAGGAAAACATCCACCCTCTACATCTGGCATTGCATAGCAGTACACTGCCTCCATCAACAGAACCACTAGCCTCGTCTCCTCTAGACAAGCTAGGTACATCTCTCTATAGCTCAAGTTGGTGCTATGGAAATCTCAGGTCGGGCCATCCCCCTCACCAAACATAGTCATAATCATCTCCTCAGAGGCCTAAGAGGAAAAAGAAGTAGACCTATGGCACCCAATATGGGTAACCTAAAGAATCTAGAACATGTCCTCCAGGGTGATAGTAATCTCACCCATCGGCAGGTGGAATGTGTTTGGTCATGCAGAATCCCATCTATCGATGAGCACGGCCATCAAATTGGGTTATTGGACAACATGTCTATAACAATGAACTCCACTTAAGCCCAACTACCTCCACACGCTGTGGATACTTCGGGGTCACTACGCCATGCGTACTATCATCAAGTAGAGGTAGTACCCCTGTCCCGACATATGTAGCTACGCTCTCCCCTGCATCCAATATAAGAATGACCATTAATTTACATCGGTATCAATCCATATTCAACCAATTATCATTTCCGTACATCCTTATTTTCACCCTACCTATTTCAACCTACCTAGCTCGCATCAACTTTTGGACCTTTTTTCCCCCTAACCGGACCGGTGTCGGTTCAGCCTAACTGACCCCGGTCACCCTTTGACTAACACTGGTCACCTGATTGGTGACTAATACCGGTTCACCCTTACTGACCGTTGGTCACCCTTTAACCAACATCAGATCACTTGTTTGGTGACTCGATACCAGTTCACCCTTACCAACCCCAGTCACAACTTAACCAGCATCGATCACCTATTTGGTGACCAATACCAGTTCCACCTAACCGATGCTGGCCAAACTTGATCGACGCCCGGTCATTGTCGCGGAAAAATCCTGTGATTTCTCAAAACCACCCTTTCTAAAAAACCTCTCCCCTTCCCCTTTTACCCCACCTACAATGACCTAAACTACCCTTGGACCTCCACCCACCTCCACTATCCCATTTATTACCCTCCGCATTCCTCTTTTTACCCTCTATTCCCCCAATTCCCAACTTCAAATTTTTAACCACCCACAAAAACCGAAAAACCAACAAAACCTATAAACATACCCCTAAACTAATCCTCTAATCTATCAAATCAACTACACGTAGAGTCATGTGAACTTACCTCTTTACGCTACCACCATCTCGATGGCATGTTTGGTTGTTGTACCGGTGGCCCGCCTGATCCCTCTCTGGCCTCCACCATCACTGAACTAGCTACCTGTAACCTCTCACCTAATCGAATCCCTTGCAATGATCATGTGGACCCGCTGCTCACCAATCAATCACTCATCGATCACACCACCAGCTCACTGTATTCCATTCCATCTCGACACTTTTCTCTCTTTTTCTCTCTTTTTTGTCATTTTCTCACTTTGTAACAATAACAAATGAATTAATAAAAACATGGATTTTTTGTTTTTATAAAAAACCTGACCTAATCGACATCAGTTACCCTTGACCAGAATCTGTTGCATGCCCTACCTCACCATCGTCAGTTGACCTACTATCGACGTCAGTTATCCATGATTTGGTATCGGTCACCCTCACCTACACATTGCCCTCAATATTTGCCCTTTTACCCTACCCCTAAAACTCCTTTTTTTACCTCACCCAACCTTCACCTTGATCATTTACCCCACCCCACCTTTACCCTACCCATTTAACTCACCTTTCCTCGACCTCATCATTTACTACCTCCCTTTTTCCTCCTTTAGGGACTTGTTATTTAACCCCTACCTTGGCCTTACTCATGTTATGACCTAGATATTTATACCTGGACCATCGCTCAGTGGCCTTTGACCTCATGTGTTTGTTATACCTTGCAACACTATTACCTGTGTTGTTGACCTAATGACCTTACCTAGCCTATTTCTGTGACCATTTATCCTGACCCTACCTTTGGTGTACTGGAACATACCTAAACATTCTTACGTCTAACCTACGTCATCTTTCCTGACCATATCCTATACCATTGGATACTGGAATCACTTCAACCTTGTTTGGATAAACCTATCGACCTTAGACGATGTAGAGTTTTCCTTCTCTTTGGTTAAATTAATTCATTATCCTCAATATATTTATTATTTAAATATCTTAATTTAAATAATATCCACACATACACTTCACTTAGTCACCTCACCAAGCTAACTCACCCTAAAAACCTATTCTTAGTAAGTTGTCATAACTAATAAGACTTACCTAAACCCTAAAAATCAATGCCTACATTCCCTCTAACCACATTCCCGCATGCTTACAAGAAGCTCCCAGTCTAATCCACAGGTTAACGGCATGAGATCCGAGGAAATAAAGAGGATCTCCCTAGTTTAGTAAACCTAGGAAATCCCGCCTTGACTGACGCCGGTTACCCCTAACCGTCTTTGGTTAAGCCAGAACTGCTGTTGGTTACCCTTTTAACCCCAAAACAACCTTATTCTCAAGGTTGGTAGAAGGTTGGAAAAGATTGGAAAATTTGGTTAACATTAACACATTTCAGAGAGATATCACATCTTTTGAGAGAAAATTCTAGCGAGAACATGCATGCAAGGAAGGAGATCAAGCATCTTTTCCTGCACAGCCATCCCATTAATGAGCTGATATAACCAAGCAAAGATAAATGTACATGTAGCCCATGCAGAAGCTTTCCTTCAGTTGATGAGCACCTCCAGCCTTCAAAACCTCTCATCAGCACCTCCAGCCCTCACTCATAAGCATCCAGGACCAGAATCCAAGTAAGTAGATGTTATACTTCTCTGGTTTATTCCATTTCATCATTATATTATCATATTTTGTTTACCTAGCCACCCATTGACCTCCTTCAACACTCACCCCTCCATATACCCATTAAAACCTCACCAAATCCTACCTAAATCACCCAATACCTCATCTTGACCAACCAAAGTCCATTGTACAATCACAAAGGAGACCTAAATCTTGTTCTGTGGCATTCCCAGAACTCCACAGTAACTAGCACCGATTACACCCAACCACCACCGGTCACCCTTAACCGACATTGGTTACTGTATTTACCCATACAACCCAGAACAGTGACCTATCCACCTAATTCCCTTTCACCCTCATTCACCTGTGATCTACCTGAGACCTCTATCAGACCTGCAAAGACTCAGAACCAGTTACTTGACCTTCAGATCCTATTCTAACCTACCCTGTTAGATTAGATCTATTTCTTATTGTGTTTTAAGTGAGATACCTAAATCATTTCGAAATACAATAGGATTTACTACATTAAATTGTTTAAAATAGTGGACTGACAACCATCTAAGAAGTGTCACACTTCCCAGATCTAGCATACGCTAGGAACTTCACTACATATATTATTTAACTTTTTCTGGTGGTCTTGCTTTGTATTACAGGTAGTTCCTCCTAGCCAAAAGGAAGTTCTCACAATCAGGTGTGGATTCAGAATTCATACGCGTGCAACAACTCATCAAACATCATTTAAATAGGTATTCCTCCTACGCCCGTTACCCTATTTGTTTCATCAATACTTCAAACAAACGATCTAGAATTAGGTGAAACAACTTTTGGATGAAAATTTTTGTAATGCGCTCAACAAAGTGTCGGTGGAGGTAAAAGCAAGACTTTTTGGTAGAAATGAAAGAATAAGAGTCTTTGAGGATGAGCATGAGAAAAAAAATGGAGATCATTAAGATGGACAAAGAGATAAAACAAAAGGAATTGATTAATGGGTAGTTAAGGCATGAGTTGAGGGATGAAAAGGCAGAGGTGCATGAAGTCTATAAGAAGGTAGAAGTTATTTCAAATCCATTATCTTAAAGCTCTTGGACCTAGCCCCTCCTAAGAAGAAGTACGATTCGACCATGCACTGCTCGGAAGACTTGATGTGCATACTCACCATGGAGAGGAAACCACTTGTATTAGAGTCGGAAGAAGATGTGATGGTGTGCCAAAAGAAAGAAGAAAAGTTGAAGATATGGGAGACAATAAATTAGTACTATGAGCTCCTTGCCTCAGTGAAGACTACAGTAAAATGGTTAAAGTTGTGTATGATAACTATGGAAAAAAAGATAAAGTAGCAAGCATATTGGTTGCTAGCCATGAGGGGGATTTGAAGGAGTTTCAAGAGAAAATCAAGGGCAATAGGGTAGAGCAAGATAAAATCATGGCGAAGGTCAAGAATAAATCAGAGGTGATCAAAACCTTGAGGGTTTTGATTAAAAATAAAATGAAGGAATTGTACCCCCAAGTCACTCGCAGGATGGACGCACTAGGTAGCCTTAGCAAACACATGGAAAACATTGAAGATATGTTGAAGGCTAAGGGAGGTGAGCTAAGTTTTGACGAGGTTAACATGTTGGTGGGTGATTTACTTCAACATACACAAGGTGGGGTAGATTCTTGGGATAAAATTGAAGCATCCATGAAGAGATACTTCCCACTCCTCGTGCAGTAGTAGCCGGATCCTTCTATTCTTCCATTCTTTATTCAATTACAGATTATTTCATTTCTCCTACTCCTTATTCTTTGATGAAAGATAAGAGTGTTTCCGGGGATGGATAACACATGTAGTGTGGGGTAATTTTGGGCGTTGAGTTGACTAAGTGTCAAGGTAGAAGGAGCATGCATGTAAGGAAAACAAGTAGGAAGGCACTCAAGGAAAGGCGCACAAGAGAAGATGTTGGCATGCAGAAGCAGAAGAGGGTTTGGGGAATTAACCACGTTTTGAAGGTGGTATCATAGGAGAAACACGTGAGGTCCCGAGTAGGCATGATAGATGCATAAAGTGCCATCCTGAAGCCTTGGAGTTTAAGAAAATAATATTCCATGTAGGGAATATTCCTAGGAGTATCATTACAATTAGTGGATGCCTTTGCAAGCTAGCATAAGCACTCGATCATGGAGGACCACGCTTCCACTTGGCATGTGATTTTCTCATGGGTGAAACTATGGCGGTGAATCTAGATTCTATTTAAAGGAATGCTTGGGTCTGAAATAAATAGAGTTGGAAGAGGCAACAACATGCTACAAGAATGTTGTTACTAGGCATATATGTATGCACTCGGGTTTGAACAAGGACTGTAATGGGAAAGCGTAGCTAGGATCTCTGTTCAAAGTAGTTTTGTAGGGTGGAATGTTATTCCATGATGTACATGGTTTGAGATGACCCTGTTTGATGTAATATGTCTATTGTAAATGGATTTAATCAATATACAGAGCTTTGTTTCAGATATTTGTGTCTATGGACTAAACCCTAGTGTTTTTTTATGATATTCAAAGTTTAGATTTGTTTGCAATATGTTTTTGTGATGTTTATGTTTATCTCATGGAGCATTTATGCTTAGAACTAGATCCACTACCTATGTACTAGAGTAAATGCATGTGATCTTATTCTGTAAACCTTTCCTCCATTAATGATAGAACATTCTCACGAGGCTCACATAAAGGATGGGCTCGGCGCCCGTGCATGCCTTGGGTGAGCACCGAAAACTTAGGTGATAGGTCGATGTGCTTGGGGTTAAAAGAAATATTAGAGGATAGAGGTAAATGAGACTATAGGCTAAGCTTTGTGTACACTTGTCCTAGGTGTGCGCTATTTTACTATATTTCCATGTCCTTATATGCTCCATGTGTCTACCTGCCCAATCCTTATGTGATTTCATACTTGATTTATCATTTATCTACTCAACATTACCCTACACTAAATGCATTGCCACCCCCGGTAATGGGTAATCTTAAATTGTCTCTCCAAAGTAAAGAATGATAAATGAAAGAATTAATATTTTTTTCAAACAAAAAAATAGGATATCATTCAACACTCTTCTCCTCAATAGGCAGTATTAATTCTGGATACTCATTCTTAACTTTTGCCTCCAATGCATGTCCAATCACTTAAGGCCTCACATATGTTTTGTCTGGGACATCTATGACTATGGATTCTATCTCATCTTGAGTCATATTCTCTAATGTTCACTCTATGTAAGATTCTATAAATATTTTCCATACTAGAAATCATGCCTTCCATATAGTCCATCTTCCTCAACAATCTGTTTTCCTATCTCCTTCAACCTATTTTCATGTGCTTCTTGAGCACTTATAAGCGCTTTGCACTTCTCTTCCACTAAAGCAACTCTCTCCACACGCACACGTGTCTAATCCTTTATGGCTTTTAGGACTTCATTATCTTCTACAATTTTCTTCGTCCTATAAATTGCATATGGTGTCACACACATGTTCAAGGCCTGATCCACCTTCTTCAATTCATCTTTCAAGGCTTGTAGCAATGACTTATAACTTGTAATTTTTCCAAAAATGGTGGCTTTTACCCTTACTTCTTCCTCTGCAAGGTATTTTCACACATGCATACACACAGGCCCTTTATCTATGACCAGTTTTACAAGTTTCCATATATAGTGCATTACTGAAGGAATTTTTTTTGGAACTTGAGATTCTAGATGTGGCCTTACCTTAAGAATATCATCATCAATCTCCTTGGCCATATCGATCAAGGCTTCTATCTTTTCCTCAGCCTTTTCCTTCTCTACTTATGAGGTGCTTTATTTATGTATCCTTATCCTTGTTGTCATCCATCAACGCCCTAATGGTTATCACTTTTTCTGTGTACATACACGTAACCTTTGCAGATATCTTTACCAAGGCATTGCTCACTTGTTCATTTGACATAACAGTTGGCTTAACATTGACGTGTCAGATTTGGGGTGCTTTCTTCATTTTTCCCGAGACACATGATTCTTTGCATACGTCAATATCAAGCTAATCCATATGAGTCTGCACTGACCATGAAAACTACTTCTGTGTGAGCACGTTTTCCATCTTTGCATCCATCAACTCCGAACCATACAAGTCCTTAGTTTCCATAGTACTCTAGAAGAGCATGCGTATGATCTTGTTGCTATCATCCACATATCCAACCACAGGATTCACACAGTCTTCACCTTCTTTCTCTTCCATTTTTCTTTTTCCCTTAGGAACCCGGGGTGCCTGAATCCAAAATTGGGCCTTTGCCATTTTATACTTCTATTTCTATTTTTTTTCCCTTCGTCCATTCCTTATCATCCTTCATTTCTTCATCACAAGGCTCCTTTGTACCCTTAGTTTGTACTAGAGTACCTGGCATGCTTTCTCCATACTCACCCTCCTCTCGATCCTTAAGATTTGACTTGCACCTTCTCTTCTTCTTAGGATCTACTTTCTATGGATAAATACGAGGTGACCTTTTTAATGGCTATGATGACCCTGCGCCCTAACCCCTTATCCTCCTGAACACTCTATTGAACTGTGGCTCTTTGACTATCTATTCCACATTGATTTCCATTATGTTTTTCTCAAACACTTCATCCTCTTTCTCTTGTGATGGGGATGTCATATTGCACTCTTCCCTTTCTCTATATGTAGGCTATCTTCTACCCCTATGGTCTAACCCACCACTATCTTCATCAAGTTATTCTTCTTCTTCCTGAATGGGTGAAGTAGACTTTTCAGCTGCCAATGTGCCAACTGTGTGCTTCCCTTTAGGCGGGTTTGGCAGTTTGAACTCATTCTCTACATAATTTCCATTCTCTATCCTAGGCTTAAGCTGAAGGTATACCAATGCTGCCCCATTGTTTCCTATTTCCAAACTCACATGATTCATAGTTATATCATTTGAAACGTATCTTTCAATATAAGTAGACTTACCTAGATAGACATAATTCTTCTGTAAGTGTGGTAGTCACAATCTACCTTATCAACATTGTAGATTAACTTGCGTGCATCTAAGATTCTATGAATAAATACTTGAAAGAACCATGTGGTGAAAGCATAGGACGGTTTTCACTAAGGACTCTATGTCCTGTGCTTCATCGCAAAACACGCAATGCAAAAATGTTGATAGACTGCAAACTAGGAAAACTTACCTACTACCATGGGAAACTCCTTAGGTATCCTCTACTCTTCCTCGAATGGGGCTCAGAGTTATGCATACCACATCTCTACTCTTGGTTTGAACAGGCCACTCATGGTTCCCTCACAAAGATACTCTTTGAATCTCTCTGCGAGAGATTTCTTTTCTGCAAGGTACTCCCTAGATTTTTTTTTAGGACCATTGAGCACTCTAATCTCCAAAAACATAAGGGAAAATATATTAACACAAAAGAAAATTTTCTCACCTTTACATGCCTCTTTAATGATAATTTTATAAATTTATCTAAGTTGTAGGTCTCCCCTTCTGACATTTTATTTGTAACATGTAGCCACAAAGTGTTCACCTGTGACCATCTCTCCTGGTTGTTCAATTTTGTCAATAAGTGTGAGTCTTCCTGTATGACCAGATACTTCCTCAGCTTGTAAATATGTCGCACCCACCTTTTGTATAAACCAACTCCTTTTTGGTTTCTATAATTATTGCTTTATTAGTTAGGTCACTACTCACCTCTGTGCATGTGCTTTTCAAACCCATCAAAGTACCAATAAAGGGCGATGTAATCCTCATTCGTCACCCAGAAAAAATAGAAAAATTCCTCATGGACTCTACTCATAAGCCACTTGTATAACTTCTCTGATTTTTCAAAATAAGGAAATTCATACAACTATAAAACCCCTACCTTTATTGGGATCTTCTCCCCAGCATCGTCATATATGAGCATGCCATCCATTTTTCATTTGTTTGTCTTTTTATTCAACAATTCATGTAACTCCTCCTTGTTATCAGTTGTCCTATGGTTGTAATCACTGACTTTGCTTCGACGGACATGGGAATCCCAATCATGGCCTATAATCACTTCCTTTGGATATTGCATTTCAAAAAACCTACTTTTAGGGGCATCCTCAATCTCAATCTCAACTTCCTTTTGTTTCTTTCCCCTTGTACCTGTGCCCGTGGTGCTCTTTTTGGTGCCATTTTAATCAAAAAAGATGTGTTCTCTTACCTCCCTCAAACTCTGTAACTTGGTTATGTGTGCCCTAGCTCGAACTCAAACCCTAGACGCTCATATCTCTTTCTCGCACACCTTCACCTTGCTCAAACACTTCAACAAATGGAGTGTAATAGTTCCTCATGCACAGATCTTTGACCAACCCAACCAGTTTGTATCTCTCCACTCTTCATAACCATCTTAGCTAGCTCACTCGTAAACAACTTGCTCGAGAATTTGTAATCACAAAGTTAAAAATGGCCTCACAACCCCTCCTTATATAGATTTTTAAAAGTTATCACATTTATTGCTCCTTCACCTACCACCAATCCCCAGCATTAATGCATCATTTTTCAATGTTTTTGCACTATTCATTGCCTTGCCACAGTCAAAACCTTCTGGCACGCCTTCTACTTTTTGGCCACAGACCTCCTTCCGCACACCCATATTTGCTAAAGTACCTTGCCAAAACACCTTCTTCCAAGTAGTTTCCACTGTTGCAACCTACCTCACATTATATTGTGTGTCTATTTTTCCATCTTTGGACTTCATTTAGGAGTAATTTTTTCTATCTGCACCCTTCCAAAAAGCACCTGCACAAAATTTTCTTTATGCATACCCATCTTCAAATGATAATCAACTATATTCAACTTAGTAATGAACCCTGTATATAAACCACCCCATACTAAGGGATGTGTGTTCCTCTATGCATAAAAACACTCATATAGTAATCAACTTCTGGCACGCAAGCACACTTATTACACAAAACACTAAACTAAAGTGACAAAGCATAGCAACGATGAAGGAAACCCACATAAAGGAAACACACTAAGGGAAACCTAATCTAAGTGGCAATACTTGCCTGTTTAAAACACCAAGAAGACTTATTTATAGTAGGGCTTCAGCCTACTCCTGTTGAAGTATCTAGGCAACCGTGTTCCATCCAGTGCCTCTAGCTAGAAAACTCCTGAGTCAAGTATATAAGTGATAACATATGGTCCCAACCAATGCACCTTAAGCTTTCCAGGGTAGCACAAAAACTTTGAATCATACAGAAGTACCATTTTTCCAACCTCAAGATTCTTATCCTTGATGTGTCTATCATGCCATACCTTCTTTTTGGATTTTTCTTACTTCTAACTCCATCTTGATATGGTGCGCCTTTCATCTAGCTGCGTCAATTTGTCAATCCTCGCTTACAATGCTTGCTCATCAGCTAGACCTGTTGCATGCACAATACGCAAAGAAGGTAACATGAATTCCATGGGGAGAACTGCCTCTGCACCAAACACCAATTGAAATGGTGTTGTTTTATTCAACCTCTTGTAGGTTGTCTGGTATGCCCAAAGTACAATAGAAACCTTGTCATCCCAATCTCTCCTTCCAACATCATAAAGTTTTTTATCAAGGTATGGCTAAATATCTTGTTGAAAGCCTCAACAGTTCCATTTTCCTGAGGGTGATATGGGGTTTTCCTATGGTGTGCAACCATAAATTCATTCCAATAATATCATGATAGTCTCATTAAGGAAATGAGTACCCTATCACTCATTAAACTTAAAGGGTAACCATACCTGCTGATAATATTTTCCCACAGAAACCTTGTTGTTGTAGCTATTGTGCAATCCTTTGTAGGCATCGATTCCCACCGTGTAATCATTACAAGTTATAATATAGCATGATCCCATCCTACGCGTGGCTGGGGAAATAGGGCCCACAAAGTCGATTGCCCATGTCTCAAAATGTTTTGCACTAGTAATAGGCCTCAAAGGCATTTCATCTCATTTCTCAGGCTTTCCAAGGCATTGATAATGGTCACATGCCTTACAATATGCTTTGCAATCCTTCTACAATGTTTCCCACCATAGACTAGCTAGTAGAATCTTGCACGTGCAGTGGCATCCCTTGCATAGTGTCCACCTAAAATACCACCATGAACCTCTGCCATGATTGCTTCTTACTCATGAACAAGTACACACCATCACAAAACTTTGTCATGGCCTAACTTGTATAAGTCTCCACTGATCAACATGTAATGCATGACATGAATAACAAGTTGTTTATTTTCTAAGGCCTTCATTCCCTCGGGTGCCACATATGTGCATAAAAGTATAGCAATATCCTCTAAGTCTAAGGGTGCATTGTTCAACCTGAATAAATATGCATCTGAAATTAAATCCTCAATGCTCTACACATCCTCCCCTGATTGAATCCTTGATAAATGTTCTGGACCAGAATTGCTCTTACCAGGCTTAACCACCACTATAAAATTGAATTCTTGAAACAACAGATCCTAACAGCATATGTGCCCCAGAAAAATATAGCAATATCCTCAATTCTGAGGGTGCATTGTTCAACCCTGAATAACTGTGCATCCCTCAATGCTCTACGCATCCTCCCCTAATTGAATCCTTGATAAATGTTCTGGACCAGAATTGCTCTTACCAGGCTTAACCACCACTATAAAATTGAATTCTTGAAACAACAGATCCTAACAGCATATGTGCCCTTGTAAAATGGGCTTATTTACTAAGTACTTCAGTGTCATGTGATTTGTATAAAATATGAATGGGGTAGCAAGTAAATATTGTCAAAACTTATGGAGCACGTAGATTATAGACAAGGCCTCGAACTCTATCGTTGTATAATTTTGTTCTGCTGGAGTCAACTTTCTGCTAGCAAAGAAAATAGGATTATCAACAATCCCTTCTCCAAGATGAGCTAATACGAAACCAATGGCCATGCCAGAGGCATCTACATGAACGTGAAAAGGCTTAGACCATGAAGGAAAGTGTAAAATAGGTGCTATAGTGAGCCTTTCCTTCAGTGCGTCAAACGCGTGCCATTGTGCCTCACCCCAATAGAACTTTCCTTTTCTCCTGAGTAATTCTTCTAAGGGTGCAGTGATCTTGGAATATCCCTTTATAATTTTTTTGTAATAACTTGTGTGCCCCAAGAATCCACACACCTCTCTTTGGATAGTAGGCTCTTCTAAGCCCAAAATAACAACTACCTTAGCATGATCCAATAACAAGCCTTCTTTACATATGATGTGCCCCAAAAAAATTCCAAAGGGTGTGGAAAATACATACTTCTTAATGTTCAAGGAGATGCTCAACTATCGGCACCTCTCAAACATCAGCCACAAATTATCATAGTGATCTTTCACAAGCCCATAGACTGTTCAATCATCCAGATACACCTGTAAGAACTTGTGAATAAAATCCTAGAACGCTTGTACCACTATGCGTGAAAATATTACATGTGCATTTCTTTAATCCAAAGGGCATAACCGTGTATGAAAAACTTCCCCACTCGGTCATAAAAATTTTCTTCTCTTGATCTTCTTCATCTATCCTTACCTAATGATATATAAAGAATCCATCAGTGAAGGAGTATATTTCGTACCATTCAACACCTTCCAATATTTCCTCAGTAAATGGTGTGGGAAAGGGATCAATCACACATGTAACATTTAACTCCCTGTAATCCACACAAATCCTGATTCTGCCATCTTTCTTGATCTTGATCACCATAGGGCTCACCCATTCTGACTCCTCAATTGCCACAATAATTCCATAAATTAACATTTTGTCAATTTCTTATTTTACTTTGACGTGCAAGTTTGGATTCATCCTATAAGGCCTCTTCCGAACTTGGGTATGCACCTTCTTTTAGCTTTATCTTCATCTCTCCTAATGATTCATGTATGCCCTTCAATTCATGATAGCCTCTAGGGAGAAAATCTTAAAATTCACATAATAGCTCAATGATTTTAGAAACCTCAGAGTCAGACCAGTAATCTCTAATAATGGATTCCTTAGGTTCAACATCCATTCCAATGTTCATTTTCTTAGTCTTCATAGGCTCATGGCAGGTGCGTACCTTCTCATTTGCACTATCCAAGACTTCGTGTGTATCCTCTGTGTGCTCAATATCTAGGTTTTCTACCTCTTTGTCATCAACCATGTAGATCATATTACCATTTTCTCTTTCTAAATAGGCATGCCCAAGCTACTCTGCATCTATTTTTCCCTCTTCAAAGCACACCACCAGGTCTGACTCTCCTAACAACTCCTAAAGTAACTCTTTAGATTTTGCACTATCCCCCATAGTGAAGTGTTTCATAACCTACAACACCTCATTCACCAGAGGTTTAGAAGAAAAGTAATCAAAGGTCTGATTCATACCTTCAGTAAGTTCTTGCCAATTTCCAATTGCCCTATTCAACTTTGCGTAGACATACCATAAGCGCGTGTAGCCTCATAAGGTGGAATAAAAATTGTGCACCCATAAAGAAGGTGGTAAAGCTTCCTGCCCTATTGTCCAAAGTATCTCACACTATTGAACATGGTGTTAAATAGGATCATTACCATGAAAGGCACATATCTGAGTAGGCACATTGCTTCTTAGAAACTGAGCAGATAAAACAATCCTTACTTCCCTCCACTCTGAAATATTACCCATGTGAACCATCCACTAGCGTACTGCCATCCCTCATAGAGTATATAATAACATGTTCCTTCTTTCCATCTGACATTCCCATTGAACTTCTATAGCAAGCAAGAATACTTCTGGATTCTCTTCACCTGTGTACTTTGGCACTTTGACTGCTACCTAAACGCTTGATACTATGTGGCTTACTGACACGTGCGCAGGTGCACTTCATACTTCACGCCCAACCATTTCATAAGTATCGTGCACCCAATTATCACATGTAACACTTGTAGTATCACTCATTGACTGTGCACCATCCCACTGGAGAACTCCTTCTTTTGATGTCATAAGAACTTTTTGGATCTCGAATGGTGCGTACATAAACTTTGTTCAAGTCTTCTTCACTTAATGGCTCTACATAAGGTTTAGATTTCCCATCTGTCAAAGGTTTAACGACTCATTATTCCTTATTCTCAAAGCTGATATACCCCTTATTGAAGCACAAGTCAAGTGTTGTTTACATAACACCAAGGTCACCCAAGTAATGTGGGAAAATTGTCTGCTTCTGCAAGCGCTAAGACCTCAAAGTCCCCAGTGAACTTGGCCCCATGTATAGTAATGGATGCATCTTTTAAAACTCCAATGGGAATTTCCCTAGTCTGATTTTCCATGAACAACACATTAGAAGATGACTGTAATGAAGGTCTTCCCATCTGAACCCACACATCCAAAGTAAGTACATTCACTTTTGCACCTGTGTCGATCAAGATGTTACTCAAAATCCAACCATTAACAATAACATTTAGAGTAATATCCTTGTCATAATCCAAAATGTTCAGAGGAATATTAGCATGCAAAAGCTACCTCTCATGCTCAGTCCCAGTGCATGGAGTGTTTCCCTTCAACCAGTTCCCTACTAATGGAATAATATTCTCTTGGCGCAACATCTTGCAAACCTCTTTCAAATAATCAACATCTATCTAATGGAGGTCAGTTCTTTTCTTGTCTTCTAACTTCTGTGACTATTCCTTCAAACACTATATCTCACCTTATAAATTCCAAATTACCTCTATGGTTTCTTGATAAACCTCTTTCTGATGCATAGGGTCTACAAACTTGGCATGCATGACTTCCTCTTTAGTAATGGTAGGCTTCTGTTGTAGCATTTCCCTGGCGTGTGTAGCCTCCACATGTGTGGTAATATTAATAGGCATAAACTCATGATCAAGCGTTAACTTTAACATCCAATGGTTTCCATGGAATGCTATACTCTAACCATTCCCATGCCCTTATTTTCTTATTTATGTTTCTTGATTAAATGTTCATACAAGTCTGGGCATTCTTCATAACTATGACTCTTTCCGAAAAAAGAACACACAACATTCTACAGACATTTACGCATGTAGTGATAAGGAGATCCACATATATAACAAGTCCCACAAGGGAAATCACTCCTTCAACCCCTGTGACCTCGACCTCTGAATCCACCTCTGTAACCTCAACCTCTACCATGGCCTCCATCAGAATGCCCCTCATTGTGATCATAGTCAAGATGCTCACCCTTCTCCTTGGAATTACTTGCAACACCATTATGTCATCATCCAATATCAATGACATCATGGATTTGATAAATCAAACTGCAATCTTTAGTATCATGAGTCAAGGACCTGCAAATCTTACAGTAACTAGACACATTCTTTCTTATCACTTGCTACAATAATTGGCACTGACTTGAACTATGTTCCAAGTGACATATCTCACAATCTAGAAACAAGGAGCACACTGATTTATGAGGGAAACTATCCTCAGTATTCCCCTCTACTTCACAATCTATACACCAAATTCCATTGTGTGTCTCATGTGTTAAATTAGCAGATAATTTCTCTAACTATTTTTCCAATGCTTCAATTTGGGCTTCCAAGAATGGGCTCACTCATCTGTTCACACTTCCTACTGCCTCAACACATGAGGCTACTTTAAGTTCCTCATGCAGATATATATAAGTCTTATGTGAAAGCACCCTCCTAAAAGGTGTGATCATTCCTCCAACGAACCATTGTGTATGTTGGCTTGCATGTATGTCATAAGATAAATTAGAGATAAGAGGCTTGAACCGAGCATCATATTCCTGAACACTTTTAGTAGTGCCCTACTTAATATCCTTGAGATTGCTTATGCTTTTCTACTTGAAATTGGGGATATTAAATTCCTTTAAGAAAGCATCTCGCAACACCATATAGTATATGTAAGTCTAATCAGGATCAAAAAATTTGTACCAGTTGTGTGCATGTCCCTACAATGTAGTAGTAAACTATCTTGCCTTGCGCTCTAGAGCTATAATCACCTTTGCACGCCATAGTATCTCACACATATGCACGTGCTAAGTTACATATTTAATGCCTCTATACTCTGGCAGATGGAGAGACAACGCCATGTAAATTTTATGAGGTTGGTGTGGCCCTTTCCCACAAGATCTAGAGCATGTATTTCCTCCTATATTTCTACCACCTCAATATAATCCAGTACCCAAGCTACCTGATCCTCCTTATCCACCCCCTCTAGTAGGTAATGGACCAGAATATTCTCTACCTTGTGTTCTAATGGTTGTGCTAAACTGAACATCCATAGTCTGTGAAGTTGCACTACTTCTAGGTGTTATGTCAAGGTTATGTGTGCCTACGTTTTGTGTCAACGATGCTCTAGAAAAGAGACCATAAACTGGTCCTCCAAATAAAATAGATGACAATTGCACCATAGATGAATAAGCCCCCCGATTAACTCCTGAACTTGAATGCAAATTAACCCTATCTACTACAACTCTATTGCTCCCACTAACTTCCTGATTACTGATTGTTGTAGAAACTAGAAAACCAAGTGCAAGGCCTAGGTTGCCAGGTAGATTCAGATGTGTGCACATGGAAAATGTCATCTCTACCAACACGCTCTCATTTGAGGCTGAAGAGGTTTCCCTACCATGTTTTCCCAAATGGGGGAGATCCAGATGCTTTGGCTCCACATCTTCTACATAATCTCCAAATCCTTCATGAGCCATCTCTCTCCACAATGCCATATGTTCTACAACTTCACACTACTTCTCTAAATCCCTCTTGCATGCATCATTGAACTTAAGTTACCTTTCTTCCCTCTTTCTTTCTACCACTAGGTCCTCCATCCTTAACAAACCTTCTCCTACCCGCGCGTGTGGTGGGGTTTAGTTAGCCATCGGCTTCGATTCTAAATCTAGGGTTACAATTAGGATCTTGATCATCCAGTGGAATACCCCACAAATATGATCCTCTAGGTTCACAAAAAACTAAAACTCAGCAACCTCCAGGAAAGAATAAGTCAAAACTATGTACTCAAGAATATTGTTGTTCAAAACACCATGAAACCAAACATTCACAGAGCGCGTCCAAATCAGATCTTATCATACAAGGTCTAGAATTATTCTTGCATCTAAACAAGCATGCAAAACCTCCAATTCCTATTAGATGCATAAGAAATCAACCACTCGTACAGATCTATAGGAAAGATAGCAAAGAATGTCTCATACAATGCATTGTACAGATTCTACTCAACCCACGCGTGAGCATTAAAACTAGGTCCAGTGCTAAATCTGTGAGCATACTCTTCTTCCAAATCTTGGAACCACTACTTAATACTAGCCAAGGTCAATTAGTATGTCTTCCTCATGCAACATCTTGAAAAATAGTTGAGAAAGAGGTCCTGACAACAAAACCAGTGATGTAGCCTAGAATTCACTAAAAATATACTAAGGCGCGATGACACATCACTCAGCTTGAACTGAGTGCTCATCCAAAGCGCCCAAGGGTACCAAGTCCCTCTTTAGAGTTTCCTGTTAGAATGTAAGCTTGATTATGCATGTATATATCCAAATTTATAACACATAGTAACCAATACATAGTGCATAAACAAGATCTAGACTAAACCATACGAAATATTGACTAAACAATTATTATAATGAGATTTACCATGCAAGAACCCTATTCATTCACATTTAACACCATTATCCAGCCAATATGATCCATTATATTAAATAATGTAAAACACAGAAGCTTCATACATCATAGTAATGTCATCATGAGTCATGCACGCGAATAAAACCAACAACATAACTCTACAATAATCAAGACTAGCTAAACTGTGCAAATCAATACATATATATAGGGGTGGGCAATTTCCCTTCACCACCTATGAACCTTCTAAAAATAGAATGCATGCTAACAATAGCCACGCACCCTTATATCAATGTATAAAAGGATGCAATTGCTAATAATAGATCTTTTATAGTTAACTCTAGGAATATATCCTATTATAAGACTAAGACTCTGCTTGGCACTTGAATCGCTACAACTCCCAAAATAGCCTTGCATGAAATTCAAGTCTCCATTTCATCATGTGCTCAGCACTCCATCTCCAAAAATACCCTCGACAAAAAAAGTGGATAAGTCTTGTGTACACTTGTCCTAGGCACACGTTGTTCTGCTATATTTCCATGTCCTTTTATGCGACATGTGTTCGCACATCCAATCCTTATGTTCTTTCATACTTGAGTTATCTTTTATCTACTCAACAATCTTCATCTTTATTACTTGTCCTTGGTCCTCTTTCCTTTCTCCCATTGTGCTTCCTTTCTTCATGTCCACCTGGGTCCCACACTTTTGTCTTTGCTTCATTTGTTTACACTTTGCTTCTTTCTCTCTTTTTCTTCATCTACACTTTCATCATATTCATTCTTTCATTCATTGTACCTGTACACACAAACACAAGAATACCAAAAATAAATTATTTTGTATGTTCTACGTTGTTCTCCATCTATGTACACCTCATATCCAGTTTGTATTCATCACTAGTATTTTAAAAATATTCATATTATTGTTCATTTATTTGCTCACTCATCTTCTACACCATACCAATATACTCCATGACTGTACTTTCTTTATCTTTTTTCTCATTTTTATCATCTTGTGCCCAAGAAACCATCTTTTTTACAACCATACCTACACTTTTCTCATTTCCATACATCTCATCTAGCAATGCTTGCAATAATTCATCACATTCAATCATGTAAACTTGATCACACTCTTTCCTTTCAACATGCTCAACATCTTCAAATGCACAATGAGATCCATTTTTTACAATTTGAAGGAATTCACCCAAAAAATCATCAATATCCGTCAATAAATCATCCATTTTGCTTACCTTATCTGCATTCTTTGCTTGCTTCACTTCCTTGACCTCTAAAATTTGATTATTTTCCACGAGTTCATCTTTTTTTACTTTGTTCTTGTCTTGTTTCTTTTCTTTTCCATGTCATCTTCACCTCTTTTTTCTTTTCTTTTATTCTTAAGAAATTTGAATTCCCATGTTTTTTTTTTCCTTGTTCACTTGTCCTTGTTAACTCTTGCTTTGGATTTTCATCTTCCTTCTTTGCTTCTACCTTCTTCACCCATATAGGAATTATGTAACCATGCCCTTCAAATGGTTTCCAAGTATTCTCTTGACTCTTTTCTTCATTCTTATTCTTGTCAACCTTTTCCTCTTCCTTTTCTTCTTATCTTATCTTTTTCTCTTCACTCTTGATCATCTTCTTCATCTAAAATATCTGATTTCTTCTCTAAATCTGTAGTATAGGCCATTTGGCTTTCTTATTCATCACAAACTCAAGGTTAGTGCTCTCTTTCATCATCAAATCTCTTAACCTTTCTATGTCTTTTCTCAATTATATCATCTCTTTCTCTACCCATTCCTCTTGCTTCTTATGCCCTTCTCTCTTCTTAGCTTCATCTCTCTTCTTTCTCTCTATTTCTTCTTGTCTTCTTTTGTGGCTAATCAACTTATATAACTCTCTTATTGCCTCATATTGGTCCATGTTCTCTTTTTGACAAGTATTTTTCACCTTTTTTATTCCTTCACACCTCACCAAGGATTGAAACCTAGTCTTTTAGTGTCTTCACTCTTCTCTTTCACTTCACACTTCAATTCTTCTCACTCTTCACTTGTTCAACAAAAGCATTTTTCTCTCCTAACATACATGCTTTGCCAATCTTTAAAAACTTTTTCTTTTCCACTTCAACTTCTTCAAAATTGTATTCTTTGATCACCATGTTGGCACTTTGTCTTCTAGTCTGATCATCCAAATTGAAGATTGACTCGAGAGTAATCAAGCCCTTTGGGAGCTTGTTGATTTTTAATTGTATTATTTGCTCACCATATGCCTCTTGCAGTTTAGCCTGATATTTTGCAGCAAACTCTACTTCCTCTTGTAGTAAAAGAATGATTTGTTTATCACTATCGAAGACTTGTCAACTACCTACATTATCAAGAACTGCAGGACAAATGACTATATTAATAGGTTGTAGTTCCTCTTTCATTATATCAGTAAGAATGTCATATTGTGAGCTAATAGCTACAAGTTGATCAACATCTTGGTTCTATTTATAGGAACCATGTATATTCTGAAAGATTCAAAATATTCGATCAAACTCCAGACCATGTTTTTGTAAGACCTTAACAAATAATTTTTTTATGTACTGTGGGACTCTTACCTGATGCACAACCAATTCACTATCCCCAAAAATAGTTAAGGCTTTGGTCCCCTTCTTTAGAGAAAACTGAAATCCTTTTACAAGAGCTTCATATTTAACAACATTATTAGTGCAGCTAAATTGTAGTCGAAAGGATGAGAAATACTTATTTCCTTCTAGATAAAGTAGCATAACACTAGTACCTGCCCCATTCTTACTCCTCAAACCATCAAAGAAAAGCTTCCAAATTCCTTCCAGTTTATTTTGGGTTTTGACGAGCCGTAGTATAACGATAACTTCTTTGTGAATGCAATACGTACCCAACCCTATTTCTTCGATAAGTGGCAAGCCATATTTTTCTTCAACCAATGCTTTGGCATAAGGGTTCAAACTGATGATCAATACTTACCTCATCCAACACTGTGTCTAGGAACTTCCTCCACCAGAGTAGTTGATTCATGATCGAGAACCTCTTTTTCTTGATCACAAATGGTGTAATTTCCATTTATAAGACTAGCCGATATAAGGCTCCACATGGTTATAAAAAATGGGTTATGACCTTATAGTAACCTTAGTCCCATACCGAGTCCTAAGAATCAGGTGTGACCAATCCACTGAGAGATAACCACCCATTTTAGTGGTGAAGTCTCGTGAAAGGCATATAACAAAGAGGGGGGGGGAAGATCAATAACTGATTTATCTTATGTCAAAAAAAAACTAGGGACATATGGAGATAGTAAGTTGAAGTCCTTTGATAACCCCAAAAGTCTGAACTATTGTACCATCCAATTGGACAACTCCTCTAGAGACCAGTGTGTATAGGTATTCCTAGTACATTTGACAATTTTCTTAGGCATAACTAAACTACTTATACCAGAATCAATCATACAGTTATGTACCAAATGTTCTGCCAATAATTAAAGAGATATAGAATGGAGGGGGCTTATTGGTTTTAGGAACAACCTTTCCTTCTGGTTGGATTAAACTTGTAGTATTTGACGATCCACTTTGTATCACTTCACTAGATGCACCAAATTTTTTTAAAGCTTCTTGCAACAAATTCCTCTGAGAAGGAATTGTGAGTGCTTCCCACATGGTAATGTTAGGTTGGTCCTTTTCATTTGTTTGACAATGTTGAAAGGGAGACCACTCACTTTTCCTACATTCTTTTGCATGTTGGAATCATCTTTTGGAAAGTGCTTGTTGGGTACTGTGATGCCTAGAAGGGCCTTCCTTTCTTATGGTGTGAGTAGTTTGTGTTTTAGAAAAAAATTTCCCCATCTTTATCAATCACCACTTGCATGGCCAAGGTTAAGAAGTGGATGCTTGGTCAAATTTGGGAGGATGAGGATTCCATTTCCCTCTTTTTGGAACAAGTATTTACTGCCACTGATGAAGAATTTGTATTCAACCCACAAAATATTCCTCCTGCCAATTCAATAAGGTGGTTTCCTCTGATACCTGTGGTTGATTTGTTTCCCTTGCGTAGACACTCTTTTGTTGGCTCAGTAGGAACAAATATACTTTGAACCATAAGAGCTTGGCTAAGAACCCCATTGGGAAAAATATTTTGATTATGTGGTAGGGAACAAGGATAACACCATTCATAATCTTGGACTAGGTTATTTTGCATGGGTACAAGGGCTCTAGAAGGCTTGTATTACAGCAAGAGGATTCCTAAAGTTTAGAGGCTTGACATTTGCAACCTGGTTTTTTGATTGATTGTTTCCTTGAGGAGGTTGATGATTGGGTTGATACTAATGATTTTGGGGCTGATAGGGACGATCATACTAAGATTGTTTCCTCTTGAGAGCTACAAGTTCATTCCCAAAGGTTTGCAGCAATGACTTAACTTCAAAAAGATCATTTGAAGGTCTGGCTGGTACTGAGCTGAGTTGTTTAGATAGCAGTTGGAAGAGGAGTAATGGTAGGTTGGTTATTTGGGAGCTCTGGATACAACAACATTGGAGGTCTTGGAGTTATCTTTCCTTCCTAAATCAAAGAATTTTCCACTCTTATAGCAACATAATAAGCATTAGGTAAATGTATTTCCTCCCATAGACTATATCATAACTACTACATCACTATTTAAAGATCTTAAGTAGTACAAGAATGCATTATTGGGAGAAGGATTTATAAGTGTTGAATCCTATTCCAAGTCTTCTGAAATCGGAAGTTGAAATCACTCATATACTCTTGAGGAGCTCTCTTTATAGTAGTAAGTTATTCCATGAGTGAAAAGTGATCACTCTTTTCTTTGAACTATCTTGCAAATATTTTCTCCCAATTCATCCCAAGTGGTTATAGTACCGGCAGCTAACCCACAAAACCAGTGAAGTGATTTTCCTTAAAGGAAGTAGCAAGGAGTCTGACTGCAATGTTTTCTTTTGTGATATTATGTACCACGCAGATACTAGCCACATCAAGGATATGTTCCACATGAGTAATATGAGTTTCCCCTGTGTAAAAGGGAAAAATTTTGAGGGTGGCAGTAGGTATAGGATCACATTGAGCCAATTGGAGAGGACTACTTGCATTGAAAGGAGGAAAAATTTGGTTCCTTGTAGGAGACTTCCATAGCAGCAAGAGGTTGATTATTTCTGGGTGAAGGAAACCTTCCGTAAGGGGGGTTAAATGACCTCTACAAGGTGATACTGCAATCGGTGATTCTTCTCCTTCTTCTTGGAGGAGGCAAAGGATAACTCAATATGCATATAATTTCCTTTCCTTGAAGAATGTCTTGTCTAAATTCTTCACATAAGTTAACACACTGATACTTGAAGTCCATAGATATGGATTCACCAGGTACTTTGGTTCATGCAAGTAAAAAGAGAAGTACCAACTCTTTGTCCCACTGGGCATGCCAAAAATTGTTGTCACATGGATCATGCACCCATTGAATCTTTGAGTGATCCTATGAAACATTGGAACATCCCCAAGGTGTGGGACCTTTTCACCTTGGGATGAACCTCCAGAGAAGGTTGGACTTCCTTTGAAACTTGGCACACTTGATTTAGGATCAATGTGTAAGGCTATAACACTTGAAAATAAGATAATCTACTATATTCTTGGGATAAAGGTGAGAGATAAAAAACTAATAACTTGAAAGGGGTGATGCACCAAGTATAAACTGAACAGAAAGATCCACTTAATTGCACAATTAATATCTCAGAACAACATATGGCATGCACATTTCCTATAACCTTTTCAATCAATGATTGGATGAATACCACACTTCAATAATAGAAAGGAAACAAGTTTTCCACAACTGAAATGTAAAGAGTTTATATCATTTCCCACAAAGATTAAAACAAGATAACTGATCTAAAGGTAGATTAATCAATCAAATCCAAGGAACTAAACATCCACAAGTGATAGATAGATTAACGAATAACACAATATATCAGATATTCAATGAAAAAATATTGTTCTGAATATTATTAAAAGGCTCAAAGCAGTTTTAAAACTCTTCCAAGATTGAAGAGTGATTCACCAAAGATCTAAAAGTCATCCATAAAACATAATGCATACCACTATTTATAGACTAAATAGGTTGAGCCATTACAACTCCACCTCTAACTAATTAATTACTAAAAATAGAGTGCATTAAAGTTTCTAGGGAACAAGCTCCCATAAAATAGAAAAATAAGTTACATAGGTTTGACCAAGTCAACCCTACAACTTTGACCAATCTAGAACTTGGGAGCTATCCATCAATGGTTGTCAGACTTAGCTTGGGCCAACAACATCCTTTCCTTATTCAGGTTCTTCTTCATCCTTTTCCCACATAGCCATTTTGTGCTTGTATTCGATGAAACACTTGATAATCCCCTGTACCTCCTCTTCCTCTGGTCCATGCACATGTAATGGTTTACCACATCTTCTATCTCAACTTCTCTAGAAACCTTGGCTGGTAATCTCTTCAACTTACTCATGACCTTCTTCAGCTGACTTATAAAATTTTGATATGAAACTAATTTGTAAATGGAATCAATACTGAAGGTATTCATCACATCATCATCCTCTTTGACCAAAATTTTGAAACTTGTTATAATTTGATCAATGGGAAGGAAATCAATAGTCTCATTAATGAACTTACATTGGATATTATCAAATTCCTCTAAAATTTCATTTAATCCATCCATTATTTCGACCTGTTTCTCATCCAATTTCTTGATTAGATCCTGCAACACCTGTGCTCTGAACTCCATGGATTTTTGGAACTCAAATAACTTTGAGGCATCATCAATCACACCCTTCTGAAGGAGAATAGATTGAATTAACATCTCTAATTTCTCTCCAAGTATTCAAGTTAAGGTCCAAATTATTATTATCTTCAGAGAGGATTTCATCCAACTTCATGATAGAAGTTCTTTCAGCATATAAATCATTGTACAATTCCACAGCCATTTTGATTAGTGGATTAGCTTCCTGAAGCATGCATTCCATCCATCCATCAATGATCTTCCTTTCTGGCCTATCTTCTCCACTATGTGGTAGGATGTATCATCGAATCTTGAGGAAATGACAAGAGTCACTTGTGGCTTGTGATGGTTGTGTAACTTTAGTAAGAAGAGAAGTGAGTTTCTCGACCTTTCCTTTCAACTCATATTTTGTTTCCTTGTCCTTATCATATTTGTCCAAAAAATTACCAAGAGCCACTTGTACATCCTTCTTAGCTCCTTCATGTGTAGCTTTTCCCAATGCAAATCTAGAGATATGGTAATCCATTGTTGTGATGGTTTCTTTTTTCTTTCCTTTGGTGGGGGTAGCTATCTCCATGAATCTTTCTCTTGATTAGTCTATTGATAGATTAGAGACAACTCTTGGCCACTTGGCTTGTCTCTTGGGAGTTAGATCCAAATCACTTAAATCAACCACATCAACAAGGGGCACCTTTTTCTTCTACTTGGGATTCTGGTGATATAACCATTTAGGTATAGCAGAAGAAGACAAAGATGACATCAATGGCATAGTCATAATAGAACTTGGGATACTAGATACTACAATGGCACTTAGTGGCATCGATGGAAAGTGGAAGGGACATAGTGATAATAGAGGGTGTAGTGGTCAAAATGGCCTCAGGAGAAGATGAAATGGAAGTGGAAATGGAAGTGGAAGTAGGAAGGAGTTGTTGAGGAAGTGGAGTGGAAAATGGATATCCTATCATCTCTCCTACTAAGAGTGCAAGGAAGAGAAGAAAATACTTGAGCCATGGAAGGTGAAGGGAAAGGAAGAAATGGGAAGGGAAGAAATGGAAGATGATAATGGAGGGAGTGGGTTTGAAGGTGGAAAAGATGGTAGGGAAGGAGGGAGAGAAAGTGACAATACCTGAGACACGACTGGAGAAGTACTTAAATCAACCACTTCAGAAACTTAACCTAGGAGATACAACCTTGGTAGTGGAAGCCTTTTTAGAAGAGGAACCTCCTATAACAAATGAAATTTTCCATGGATTTATAATGGCCTTATGGGTCAACCTTTTACTCCTTGAGGATGTAGGGTGACCCACTATTGACTGGGCTTGAACTATCCCTATAGGTTGATCTGACACTTTGGGTGTGATACCCAAAGTTTTCAACCAGTCATATGTTCTCTTTAAAATGGGCCCCACCCTTTCTTTTGTATTATTACATTCTTCCTTATACCAATCAATCCAAGGAAAAGGTTGGTTAGCAATATTATCCCTTTTATAAGTGGGATCAAGTATCTCTTCATCATCCTCCAATCCTTCAGGAATATCTGCAATGCCAAATTGTACTATCTCACTCAAATTCAATCTTTCAAAACTCTCGTTACCTTATGATAACTTCATCCCGAAAATGGATCCAAATATCCTCTAATTGAGGAACGTGAGTGTTGGCTAGCCCTGTCTCACTAAATTTACCCCAATAATCAAAGTTTTTTCTTGGATGAAAAATTCTCAGGGTGACTTGAGACATCTCTCCTTCCACATTCTTGGCTTTATAGATGTTGGCACACATATACCTCCCTATTGAAATAGGAAATTGGACTCCTACCTTGTGCCACTTGTTTTGGATTTTGTGATAATCCAACAACTGAAAACTAACTCTAGTAATATCCACTTGTCACTTGAACATCTTGGAAACTTATTTGGGGCACCTGAGAATCTTGGTACCCTGATATAAGTGAAGGTTGGAAATTACAGATAAATGCCTCCCCATTCTTGTACTTCTCTGAAAGCCTCATCTAAAATCCTTCATTATACAAGTCTTTGTCAAAATAATACAAAAGGACAGAAAGAAAAGTGTCAGTTACTCTTCTGAAATGCTTGCTTCCTTCATCCATAGTAAGTTGAGGATAGAATTCATAAATCTAGGAGGTACTTCTAACACCTTTAGTATTCAAACCCAGGATATTCCTCATCACAGTTGTTGCATAGACAAGAAAGGAGGTCATGAAAAAATTATTTGAGGTCATTACATCTCCCAATTGGAAACATATTGAACTACTGATATGTTCTCCCCACTAGATAAACTCCTTGTTTTTCTTAATAGTAGCTATATAAAGAAACATCCATTCTTGAAAACTCTCTCATTGAAGTGAGACTGGAAACCCTACTCAAAAGCACAATGATATCATTGACTTCCTGAATGAAGTCCAAATGAGGAATTTTTAGGAATATTGGTGGTACCTTTAGCCAAGTAGCTCTTAATCATGACCTTTGTGTAAAAATTCATATTCTTTCTCCCAATGTTCAATTGAAGACTCAGGGGAAATTGTTACATATTCACCCACATCAGGAATCTTAAATAAATCCTTCAAAAAATTCACTGTCCAATCTAATCACAACATTACCATCATCATATTTTATGGTTTTGGTGGCTTTGTCAAAGTGTGAAGCTATAGTTAAGACAAATTCTGGACATTGCATGGATGTGGGAAAAGTAGCAGTGAGAGGAAGCCCACTGTCAAAAATGGCTTACATTAAGGATTCTTATTAGGATCATTCACTTCTTTCCTAGAACTCGGCCATATCTATGTGCCCTAGATCAATATCCCCAATATTTTCAACATCTGAGGATAGACAAGTGTGAGGAGATAATCCAAAATAAGTATACTTCATTTTCTCTTTTCCCTTTGAGGAAGAAGCAGACATTGATTCAGAACCCGAATGAAGCCTAAAGAATCCTTTGAAAACCCCCTAAAACTCTGAAAAAACTGAAGTATGAAAGTATGAAAAGGAAGAACTTATTGAAATATTTGAACACCAAAGTTACCAAGTGTCTGAAACCTGAAAGACCTCCAAAGACTAAAATACACTAGATGTCAAAACCTGAAAGACCTCTTAATGCTCTGAAAGTCTGAATGATTATGAAATCTGAAGTAAAATATTTCTGAAAACCAAAATTGGAAGGATCTGAAACCTGAACTCTTGTATCTCTGAAAAAACCTAAAGAGAACACTCTTGAAGTGCGTGTCTCTGAAACTTCTGAAACTAAGAAGTTCTAATTTGAAAAGAAAAAAATGCCAAGTTTAGAAACTTGTAGGATGAACTTTCAAAAGACCTCAACTTTCACAAAACGATGATCTCTTCAACATTTCATAGATATGAAGAAACTTGATGTCTGCATGATGTGAAACTCATAATATTGAGTACAAATCTCAATTGCCATGGTTGAATGAGGGTCGAGATTAAGAAAAACATAATGATAGAAGCCATGATTGAATCAATAAGATGAAACAATGAATAAAATAAATAAAATATAAGAGCAAGGAACAAAACGAGACCCAGATGATCAATATTAAACCAAAAATGAAGAAAAACACAAAAATTACCTTTTTATGATGCCTTGGAAGTACAACTAGGGCTTAGTAAAATTCAGGATGTCAAAGTAAATCACCAGGTGAAAATGACGGGTGAAAAATATAGGTTTATATAGGTAAACCAAATAATTTAATACCCATAGGCTGACACGTGTGAGTTATTGAGCCATAAATTATTTTAAATACCTGAAACCCAAAGTTTGTGTGCAAACCATTTTTAACTAGACAACATACCCCGAAGTATGAAACCTGAAAACCAAAAGTTCTGAAATTTTGGAACTTTGAGAGACCCATGAATGTAAATACCCAAAAGTGTATATCGAAACTCCGAAACCTAAAAACCTGAAGTTCCAAAATTTTGGAACTTTGGTCTTTCAACTTTCAGGGTTTAGAAAAAAATATTCACACAAAAAATAATATAACCCCAAACTTCTGAACTTAAGAAGCTCTGAAATATCCAAAGCCTAGAAATTTAGACTTCGGAGTTTGGGAAATTTATCAAATTTGTGAAAGAAACCTCCAAATTTAATCTACATGATAGGTAAAAAATTTGAGGTGGAAATTTTTTGTAAAAAGAAGGGTGAAAATTTTGAAAGTTTTAAAATGACCTTCTCAACAAGGGTATTTTGGAAAGTTAACATTTTTGGCGACATCCATGGAATTCTTTCCTGCTAAGCTCTGGTCCAGTAGCCTTAGGAAATGCATTGGGTAAATAAGTATTTAAACTAGAAATATTCACAACACATAGGGGACAAGCAAAATGAAAAAAAAAAAAAACTATACAATGTGTAAAGAACTTAGAGGAAACAAACCTAGACTAAATGTACAAGGAAAAAACTCTCAAAACAAGCTTTGAGATGCATCCCATTCACATGAATGGGAAATTATTCTCCATTGAGTCTAAATAAGAAAAATGAATTGGGTTCCTTGTAACTTGTGATGATATATGGCCTGTCATCACCAATCCGGCACTATGATAATTCTTCACCGGGAACTCCTCGTGCTATGATTATTTACTAATGCACAGCCTTTAGTTTGGTGGATGTAATCTGGAAACACAACAACAAACATAACACAAGAATACCATAGACTATGATAAGAAGGAATGATGATAAATCTGAAATATCAGAGTAAATTATAATATTAACATGAAATTGTTACAATCTCACCCATGAGGTACTTCAAGTGTTATTGACTTCACTTTCCTTTCACCAAGACTATGGGAGAAACTTTACAATTACACCTCTTAATGGCTTCTTCAACACACCTTTAAACTGATGGCTTCCTTTGCACACTTCCTACAATATTTCTCACTACTTCCTTCTATGCTAAATGAGGGGGGTGGCCTCTTTATTTATAGACTTCTAGGCTTATCCATCTTATCTCTAAGATAGGATAAGAAATCCACTCTGACGAATCATATTCCATACCTTAACTCTTATCTGTACATGTAAGCTTATCTTTTAAGATAAGATAAACCTTATCATTTCACATGGGTTCCACATTTTTAGACTTTTTATAAATAAAATATACAAAATATTTATGACCTCACTCCTTGTCCTTATTACCAATATAATATTTCTAATTCCTAATCATGTAGACCCTACTTCTCTTCTTACCCCAACTTTGACATTTTAACATTACTGGACCACTTACGATAGCTATTTACTTTTTACCACAACATTCCTATTGTACTTTTGACTATTGCCGTACTATACATTATTGGCGGCATCGTACTGGCAGCGCCGTTATCTTCTATCGGATGCTACTACTAATTATACTTAACAACATCCTATTCCTAATACATACATTAATAAAATAGAAATTACGGAGGCAAATTTTAGTGTCGACATCTTCCCCCTTCCTAGCTTCTACTCCGTCCTCAGAGTAGACTATTCTGGTACTTGGAAAATCTTCAACTTGTCATGGTTGACCCATTTCGTAATGGGAGTGCCATCCAATTCCTCCAGTCGGTACGTACCATTTTCATGCACAGCTACTATTTTGTAGGGCCTCATCTATTTTGGAAGAAATTTTCTCTGTCTTCTTTTTTTGTATATGGAATCATATACTAGAACCAAGTCATTCACATGAAATGGAGACCACCGGATCTTTTGATCAAAGTATTCCTTCTGCTTCATTTTTTTTCTTATAGCTTGTATCCTTAGCTATTTCCCTCATTTCCTCTAGCAAATGAAGATGTACCAACCTTTCTTTTACTGAATCACTTTCATCCATTCTTTCATTTTCCATTACTCTGACCGTGGGAATATCAAACTCAATAGGAAGAATTGGATCAATGCCATAGGCCAACTGAAATGGGGAGTATCCTGTTGCTGACTTTGATGTTTCCCTATATACCCACAATGCTGCATGAATCCTCTTATCCCATTTATGTACCTGCAAGGCTGCATCTTTTGCTAGAATTTGACAAAACACAAAATTTGTTCGTTCCACCTGTCCATTTGTGCTTGGTTTGTATGTTATTGCCTTCCTGTGCTTAATAGAAAACTTATTGACTAGGGCTTATACCACCTCATTAATGAAGTGGCTTCCTTGATCTGTTACAATTTCTAATGGACAACCAAATCTGGTGACAATGCATTCATATATGAACCTTGCCACTTCATCCATGGAAGTTGTTTTCAATGGCCTAGCTTCAACCCACTTGGTTAAATAATCTGTGGCAACTACAATATACTTATTTTGGCGTGAGGTAGTTGGAAGTGGACCTAAAATGTCTATTCCCCACTTTTCAAAGGGACCAAGTGTAAGAATAGTGTGAAGAAAGGGGAGATAGAAGAGAAAATAACAAGAAAAGGGATCTTGAGTTATCCGCAAGGCATTGCTATATAAACAATTTTATTCATCATATTGCTAGCAATCTTCATCATCGGTCTTGATTATTAAGATATGAGCATACGACAACAACGTAGAATGACATGAAAAGATAAGATACAAAGAATTGTTCATTTCTTAAAAACATCTATCTCCATGCAACATACACGAATGTAATGCAGTACGAGAATAAAAAAACTCACCTAACAGGAAATAAGTACAATGACACACACTCAAAATAACAACGTTTAAGATAGTTGCACAAATAGTTTGTTATCGAGCTACAATCCCAAATGTTATAATAAATGAAAAGGGTTGAAAATGATGCCCCAAAAATTTGTATATGTAAGGGAAAGGATGGAGGACACCTAGGTCTGATGAAAAAGTAGTGTGCATAGCAAAACAATACCATGCAACTCGTGCCCCAGAGTATCGATGAAATAAGTAGCGTATATTTTGTAAATGATTTGGAGATTCAGAGGATCCACGAGTCGTTGTCTCAATGTGCGTGGAAAAGATAACAAGATATGAGATGAACATCGTACGAGAGACACAAATTTCAGTTGCAAATGAGTTAATTACCAATTTTAGTCCATTTTCAAAGTTTTTACGATTTGTTTGGATTTTTGAATGATTTCATAATTTTTAAATTTTTGATCGGTCAGAAGAATTTAAGGAATGGAAGGATCCTTAAAATCACACGAAAAATGCACCAGAGTGAAGAAAAATGGGCATCAGGTAGGAGTAAAATGCCTCGGTGAGAAGAAGAATGAGCCAAAAAGAATTATTTAAAAATAAACATGGTGATAGATAAAATAGAAGAAAAAAAGGATGAAAAATAATGCCTGGAAATATTGTAAAAATACCCTAGGGCGAAGAAGAAAGTGCTAGGTGGAAAATAGTGCCCAACGCAGAGGAAAATTAACTAGAATAATTATTTAATAAATTTAATCAATTTAGTGAAGAGAAGAAGTATTAGGGTGATCACGACGGAGAAAACATGCCCTGGGGGCATCATGACAACCTAATATACCCACCCGGGAACTAGCAGAGCTCTTGAAAATTTTTACCACGAATGAGTGTGAGAGCATTGGAGTGAGATGGTGAGACTTTTGAGGAGGAGATGAGTAGACTGCATCTGGGAGTATCTTTAGGATGCAGTGGATGAACCCTACATGAGTGCTCTATCCTTTTTTTTTTTCCTTTTTGCATTTAATTACATTTTTAACGTCTTTTAGGCTAGTTTATGGAGAATTTGACGTATGATCGTGTGTGCATGCATCCAAAATATGGGTACTATCAACATCAATCTGGCACTATGATAATTCTTCACTGAGAACTCCTCGTGCTATGATTATTTACTAATGCACAACTTTTAGTTTGGTGGATGTAATCTGGAAACACAACAACAAACATAACACAATAATACCATAGACTAATAAGAAGGAATGATGATAAATTTGAAATATTAGTGTAAATTATAATATCAACATGAAATTTTTACAATCTCACCCATGAGGTACTTCAAGTGTTATTGACTTCACTTGCCTGCCAACAATAACTATGGGAGAAACTTCACAATTACACCTCTTAATGACTTCTTTAACACACCTTCAAAATGATGGCTTCCTTTACACACTTACTCATACAATATTTCTCACTACTTCCTTCTATGCTAAATGAGGGGGGTGGCCTCTTTATTTATAGAACTTCCAGGCTTATCCATCTTATCTCTAAGATAGGATAAGAAATCTACTCTGACGAATCATATCTCATACCTTAACTCTTATCTGTACATGTAAGCTTATCTTTTAAGATAAGATAAACCTTATCATTTCACATGGGTTCCACATTTTTAGACTTTTTACAAATAAAATCCACAAAATATTTATGACCTCACTCCTTTTCCTTTTACCAATATAATATTTCTAATTCCTAATCATGTAGACCCTACTTCTCTACTTACCCCAACTTTGACATTTTAACATTACCGAACCACTTACGATAAATATTTACTTTTTACCACAACATTCTTATTGTACTTTTGACTATTACCGTACTATACATTATTGGCGGCGTCGTACCGACAGCACTGTTATATTCTATCAGACGCTACTACTAATTATACTTAACAACATCCTATTCCTAATACATACATTAATGAAATAGAAATTACGGAGAAAAATTTTAGGGTCAAAATCTTCCCCCTTCCTAGCTTCTACTCCATCCTCGGAGTAGACTATTCCAGTGCTTGGAAAATATTTAACTTGTCGTGGTTAACCCATTTCATAATGGGAGTGTCATCCAATTCCTCTAGTCGGTATGTACCATTTTCATGCACAGCTACTATTGTGTAGGGCCCCATCCATTTTGGAAGAATTTTTCTTTGTCTTCTTTTTTTGTATCTGGAATCATATACTAGAACTAAGTCATTCACATGAAATGGAGACCAACGGATCTTTTGATAAAATTATTCCTTCTGCTTCATTTTCTTCTTATATCTTGTATCCTTCACTATTTCCCTCATTTCCTCTAGCAAATGAATATGTACCAACCTTTCTTTTACTGAATCACTTTCATCCATCCTTTCATTTTTCATAACTCTCATAGTGGGAATATCAAACTCAATAGGAAGAACTGGATCAATGCCATAAGCCAACTGAAATGAGGAGTATCCTGTTGCTGACTTTGATGTTTCCCTATATGCCCACAATGCTACATGAATCCTTTTATCCCACTTATGTACCTGCAAGGCTGCATCTTTTGCTATAATTTGACACAACACAAAATTTGTTCGTTCCACCTGTCCATTTGTGCTTGGCTTGTATGTTGTTTCCTTCTTGTGCTTAATAGAAAACTTATTGACTAGGGATTCTACCACCTCATTAATGAAGTGGCTTCCTTGATCTGTTACAATTTATAATGGACAACCAAATCTGGTGACAATGCGTTCATATATGAACCTTGCCACTTCATCCATGGAAGTTGTTTTCAATGGCCTAGCTTCAACCCACTTGGTTAAATAATTTGTGGTAACTAAAATATACTTATTTTAGTGTGGGGTAGTTGGAAGTGGACCTACAATGTCTATTTTCCACTTTTCAAAAGGACCAAGTTGAAGGATAGGGCATAATGGAGCTGATGAAGTCTTACGGTTACCATGTGTTTGACAAATATCACATGTCTTACAATAATTATAACAATCTTTAAAAAGAGTGGGCCAGTGATAACCTGCATCTAAGATCCTTCTTGTTGTAAGTTGTCCAGAGAAGTGCCCTCCACATGTACCATTGTGGAATTCTTCTAGTATTTCCTTCCCTTGATCACGTCCAACTGCCCTCTTGTACTGTCCATCAGGTCCTATTCTAAATAATACTCCATGCAGAATAGAATATGGGCGACTGGCTTGAGTAATCTTTCTCTTAGTCTTTGCATTAGCACCATCAGGAAACTTGAATTCATTCAGATAATTACAAATATCTATGTATTCACTAGGGATTGTGTCAAGGGATAACAATGTTGCATCGGGGAAATCATCATCATCACAAGATGATCCTAAACCATCATAGGCTCGAGAGAGTGCATCTACATTGACATGCTTCTTTCCTGGCCTATCTATAATATCAAATTTAAATTCTTGTAGCAAAATTATCCATCTTGCTATCCTCCCTGATGGGTTAGGCTTATTGACAATATATTTTAGAGCCTGATGATCTGTTACAACTATAAATTTCTGCCCTAGCAAGTAATTGCTAAACTTCTTTACAGCAAAAATGATAGCCAGAGCCTCTTTTTCAGTTACAGTATAATTTACCTCAGCACTGCTCATTTGTCTGCTCCTAAAGTAAATTGGATGTTCATTCCCATTTTCATCCTTTTGGCTCAAAGTACTTCCTAGTGTTGCATCTGAGGCATCAGTGTACATAATGAATGGCTTGTTCCAATCTGGATTCTTTAAAATAGGTGAAGACACCATAGCTTCCTTCAGTTGTCCAAAAGCTTTATGAGCCTTATTTCCTGGTTCATAAGTAACATCCTTCTTCAAGAACTGGGTTAGTGGATGTGCAATCTTTGAGAAATTCTTGATGAACCTTCTATAGTACCCCACATGGCCTAAAAATGATCTCAACTTACTTCTATTCATAGGAAATGGTAAATCTTTGATTTTTGAAACTTTATCAGGATCAGTACCAATACCATCTCTGGATACAACATGCCCTAACAAAATGCCTTTAGAACATCCAAAGACACACTTTGTAGGGTTTAGTGAGGCTTGTACTTCATCTAACCTTTGAAATGTTGTCTCCATTTGGTGCAGGTGGTCCAACTTGCTCCCATAGATGCAAAAATCATCCAGAAATACTCTGATGAAGGTCCCAATGTAGGGTTTGAACACCCTATTCATCAAATGCTGGAATGTTTCCGCAGCATTACACAACCCAAAAGGCATAACTCTATAAGCAAACGTTCCCCAAGGAGTGGTAAACGTGGTCTTCAGTTGATCTTTCTTTGCTATACAAACTTGGTTGTAGCCGCTATATCCACCAACAAAACTATAGCACTCCTGGCCAGCTACTTCGTCCAAGATCTGATCTAAAAATGGAAGAGGGTAATGATCCTTCTTTGTTGCCTTATTGAGCTTCCTGTAATCAACACAAATGCGTAGCTTCCCATTCTTTTTTATTGAGATCACAATGGGAGAAACCCATTCTGAATTCTCCACAACAAATATGAATCCTGCATCAAACAACTTATCTATTTCTTCTTTTACAGTCATGGAAAAATTAGGATTCATTCTATATGGCATTTGCTTTATGGGCTTAGCACCATCTACCAGCTCAATAGAATGTTCTACCCAACTTACTTGACGGAGTTCCTTGTAATCAAAAATGAATATGTGTATGTACCTTCGAAAGAGCTGGAGGTAGGATTCATTCTCACTCTCCATCACAGCATCACCAATCTTTATTTGTTGGAGACGATCATCAACTTCTTCTTCAGATATTTGTATGGGGTCATGAGTTGGTGTGACTGGAAGGATATCCATGACTGAAACATCAACCTCACTTTCTTCATCTTCAGTGTCCACTTCACTGGTACTAGAGTAATCAGAGGATGTATAATCATCAGTTTCATCACTTGAATCCATAGGTTCTACCTTATGATGTCGAGGGATCACGTTTATCTTCACCCTCTCTCTACCACGTCCAAGTGTCATGAAACCTTCATTCCATTAGTTTCTTACATGAACTCTCCTTAGCCATGGTCTTCCCAGTAGCATTGGGTACGCAACAGTACCATTTTTCATCACCTGAAAGTCTACCACACATAGAACACTCATAATAGATATTGCCACATTTGAAACTACACCTTCTTGTTTAGTTTTTCCTTTATTTAATGACCTTAACATAAGTGTTGAAGGGCAATCAATTTTTAAACCCAACATATTCATCACAGACTCGGTCATTACATTAACTGCAGCACCTCCATCAACTAAGACATCATGAATTGAAATACCATTACATAATACCTCAGCTTGTGGAGCATAGGGATCCGCCTCTGCCTCCAAAAAAAGGACCTCAACCTCCTTCCTTCGTCGAGCATTGAGTCCACTTCGCAACTCCCGCCTCTTCTCAGAAGACATAGCCAAGAGTTGACCATATGTAATATTTGCAGGCCTTTTAGACAGATCTTCCAAGATGGAGTATGGTCCTTGCCCCTGTGAAATAAGAAAATCCTGCACACCCAACTTTATTCTCCTATGTTTCTTACTAGTTTCTCCTTTCATCTTCTTAGGATCATTTCCATCTTGATTATCTTTTTCTTTCTTTCTTTTTGTTACAAACACATCTACTTCATTATTTCTGCTCTTATCTATTACATCAAAAGAATTCACAGGTGCTTTTCCTTTATCATTATCTCCTTTACCAGATGTAGAAGCTCTATCTGGGCAATTATAATTATAATGACCCTTTTTATAACAACCATAACATACAACTTTAGAAATATTTCTTTTTGGACCTCTATCTCCTCCCTGAGAACTAAATTCTTTTCCTTGAAAAAAATAATAGTTAACTGACCCATCTTTTTGAGTAGATCTTCATACTCAGTAGATGTACTAGGAGAAATATTTGTGCTCACCAGGAGTGGTTGTGGATTCTGGACCAAAGGTGCTGGTGTAGGCTCTACTTTAGCAACAATTTATTTGGGCTCCTCTTCCATGCTTTCTTCTTGCCTTCTTGCAATCTCCTTTGCTTGTTCAATGGTAGTTGGGCGGTCATACTTCACTCGTTGTCTGATCTCTGGCTTCATCCCAAGAATGAAGTGCTTACATAGGAGATTATCCACACCGTTCATCAACCCATCCGCTAATCCTTCCTTCCGGATCTAGGCATCGAGCTTCCTCCTTAGCTCTAGAACACGAGCATGATAATCCCTTATCTTCTCCTTCTCTCCTTGGGATAGCTTTGTGATCTCGATCGTGAGATTTACATATTTCTGTTGTTCACCAAATTCTTCAAGAAAACTTTCAGTTAATAAATCCCATGAATTTTTCACATTTTCACCTAGTGTTTCAAACCACCTAAGTGTTGAACCATCCAAAAAGATAGGAAAAAATTCAGTCCATTGTTCCCTTCTTATAAGGCCATTACAAATATAAGATCGTTTAAACTCTTGAATAAAAGAGGAAGCATCTTCATTAGATTGGGCTGAAAAAACAGGAATCTTCCCCATTTTCAAAAGTAACCACCGTAAAATACCAACCCACAAGTACAATCAACAAGACTTATGTGCACAAATAATTGGAATCACTGTAATAGAAAGTGACTTTACACCTTTCTACAGTAAAATAGAAATGACCACGGTAACTATGGTAAAACTTGACTTACTGCGGTAAAAACTGACTTTACTGTGGTAAATACTATTCACAGTAAAAAGTGAAGTTACTGCGGTAAATACTATTCACGGTAAAAAGTGACTTTACTGTGATAAATACTATTCACAGCAAAAATGACTTTACCATGGTAACTACTATTCACGGTAAAAATGACTTTACCATGGTAACTACTATGCACAGTAAAAATAAGGTTACCCTCCAATCAATTTTTGACTAAGTGGGAATATCTCTCCAGAAAATCCACCAACGAGGAATGGTCCCGGCAACGGAACCAAAATGTCATCACCAATCCAGCACTATGATAATTCTTCACCGGGAACTCCTCGTGCTATGATTATTTACTAATGCACAGCCTTTAGTTTGGTGGATGTAATCTGGAAACACAACAACAAACATAACACAAGAATACCATAGACTATGATAAGAAGGAATGATGATAAATCTGAAATATCAGAGTAAATTATAATATTAACATGAAATTGTTACAATCTCACCCATGAGGTACTTCAATTGTTATTGACTTCACTTGCCTTTCACCAAGAATATGGGAGAAACTTTACAATTACACCTCTTAATGGCTTCTTCAACACACCTTTAAACGGATGGCTTCCTTTGCACACTTCCTACAATATTTCTCACTACTTCCTTCTATGCTAAATAAGGGGGGTGGCCTCTTTATTTATAGACTTCTAGGCTTATCCATCTTATCTCTAAGATAGGATAAGAAATCCACTCTGACGAATCATATTCCATACCTTAACTCTTATCTGTACATGTAAGCTTATCTTTTAAGATAAGATAAACCTTATCATTTCACATGGGTTCCACATTTTTAGACTTTTTACAAATAAAATATACAAAATATTTATGACCTCACTCCTTGTCCTTATTACCAATATAATATTTCTAATTCATAATCATGTAGACCCTACTTCTCTTCTTACCCCAACTTTGACATTTTAACATTACTGGACCACTTACGACAACTATTTACTTTTTACCACAACATTCCTATTGTACTTTTGACTATTGCCATACTATACATTATTGGCGGCGTCGTACTAGCAGGGCCATTATCTTCTATCGGACGCTACTACTAATTATACTTAACAACATCCTATTCCTAATACATACATTAATGAAATAGAAATTACAGAGGAAAATTTTAGTGTCGACAGGCCCACTCCAGAGGGCATCAAACTTATCATGTATGCCTGGTTTGGCCCTGTCAACATCCTATTTGAGAGATAAATATTCTTCTTGAAACTTCATATTGGACACCTTCTTGTCAAAATATTGATTTACTTGAGATTGATGTTGCTCTAAAGTCTTCATTGCTTTGTTCCTAATTTTTTCTAACTCCATTAGTTCAGTGAACCTGATTTTCATACGATCATTCTCCATAAATTCTAGTTAGTGTGCCAACTCCAAAGAAGGTAGTTCTAGAGATTGCGGGAGCTTCGCTTCTCTCCCGTACACTAGCATGAAAGGATAATTTCCATTAACTCTCTTAGGTGTGATCCAATCTACCCACAAAGCAGTTTTGAGTTGTGTGTGCCAAGTCCTCCTATTAGTTTCCATTGTACGCTAAATGATATGTATGAGGTTTTTGTTACTAGATTTGGCCAATCCATTCCCTTGTGGATAGTAATTAGAAGAGGTCTTGAGATAAAATCCATTCTTGACGGCCCATTCACTCAATTTTAGGCCAATAAATGCCATTGCATATCATAAAATTATTGTAAATGGGACACTAAATCTTGTCAGTATTCCTTCCAGAGAATCAAGAACAACCTTCTCATTGCCTTCTTTCAATGCCACAAATTATGTCCATCGAGTAAAGTAATCTGTTACGGTAAGGACCCATTTATGTCCATTTCTAGATTGAGGATTAATTATTCCAATGAAATATAAACCTCATTGGACAAAAGGTTGATCAACCTGAATTGGAAAAAGAGGAAGAGCCAACAGCCTCAGGTTTCCAGTGAAGAAAACACACTCCTTACATTTCTTTACCTAGAGATGTGTATCTTTGAATAAATCTGGCCAGTAGTAGCCAACCCTCATGATTTTTACAGCAGTTGTTCATGTAGAGTAATGCCTTCCTGATAAACCATTGTGAAATTCTTTCAATATCTTGTTTACTTGTTCCAGCCCGATGCATCAAAGGAGAACATTATTTAAGTCAATGCGAAAGAGAACATTATCTACCAGAACATAAGGAATAGACTAAAGATGAAAGTTCTGTCTTTTTATTCTATCCATATCATCAGGGTATACCCCAGAGACAAGGAAGGCCTTCATCTTTGACAACCAATCAACCTAATCATCTTCTGTGTCATTATTCAGAAGTAGCATATCCTCTTCATTTTTCAATTCCAAATCTACCGCAAGATGTTGGCACAAACCTTTACTTATGATTAGCTTAGTAACCTTGATGTGTACTTCATACTCCATCACCTTGGTAATCCATCTGGCACGTTTATCATTCATATCTTTATCCAGCAAAAAATCCTTAACACCTGGATGTGACACCATCAAGTGGATTCTATTATTGGAAAACATGTGCCTGAAATTTTTCAAAGCCTGGATGATAGAAAAACTTGCTTTTCAACAAGTGAGTATTTGAGCTCATATCCTTTTAGAGAATGGCTGAAGAAAACAATCAGTTGTTCCATCAGATCATCATTCTACTGAGTGAGGATACTAGAAATAATCTCCTAACTTACAAAATCATAAAGAACGAAATCCTTATCAAACTTTGGATTCACCAATGTAAGCACTTGAGAAATGGTTGTCCTAATGGCTTCGAAAATTTCCTTCCCTTCCTTCAGCCATTAAAAGGGCATATTTTTCTTCAACATGGCTATTAATGGTTTGGCCAAGGATATGAATTGAGCAATGAATCTCCGCACAAATTTTATTGTTCCAAGAAAAATATGAAGGCATTTTCTTGTGACTTGGGAGAGATAGAGACAAAATTGAATGTATCCTAGCTGGATCAATTAAAATCGCTTCCTCTGAAATCACATGTCCAAGAAAATTTCCCTCTTACACAACAAAAATACATTTCTTAGGATTTAATGAAACCCCAAATTCCCTGCATCGTTTGAAAACCTTTCTTGAATGAGCTATGTGATCCTCTAGTTGTTTAGAGTATATTGTTATATCATCCAGATATACCAAAATAATATCATTGATTAGACCTTTGAAATCCATATCCATAGCTCATTGGAAAGTAGCGCCAGCATTAGATAATCTGAACGACATCTTGTTGTAGGTGTATGTACCCCATTTGGTAGTGAAAGTTGTGTTGAATTGATCAGATTCCTTAACCAATTTTTTTTTGTACCCCAAATACCCATTAAGCAATGAAAACCTTTGCGTTCCTGCTATTGTTTGGAGGCTCTTCTCCATAAATGGGAGAGTATAATGATCCTTTAATGAAGCCTGGTTTAGGTCCTTAAAATCAACATATAATTAGATCTCTCCATTTTTATTCGTAACGGGAACTAAATTAGCTACTCAAGAGGAATGCTTAATTGGAAAAATAATACAAGCTTCAATAATTTTAGAGAGTTCCTTCCTCATTAGTGGCTCAATCTTGGGATTCACTGGTCTTTGTTTCTACCAGACTGGTTTAGCATTGAGATCGAGCTCGATAGTATGTTACACTAAACCTAGGTCAAATCCACGTAAATCCTTGTAACTCCATGCAAAGACATCATTAAACTCTTTGCAAAGTTCAACAAAATCATTTTTCTCTCCTAACATACATACTTTGCCAATATTTTGAAAACTTTACCTTTGCCACTTCAACATCTTTGATCACCATGTTGGCACTTTTTCTTCTAGCCTGATCATCTGAATTGAAGATCAGACTCAAGAGTAACCAAGACTTTTAGGAGCTTGTTTCTTTTTAAATGTATTATTTGGTCACCATATGCCTCATGTAGCTTAGCCTGATTTTTTGTAGAAAACTTTGCTTCCTCTTGTAGGAAAAGAATGATTTTTTATCACTATCGAAGACCTTCCAACTGACTACATTATGAGGAACTACAAGGACGAACGACTATTTTAACAAGCTATATCTCCTCTTTAATTATATTAGAAGGTTGTAGCTTTTCTTTTTCTCTGTTTTACTCTCTTTGGTTTGAAAGTCTTGATCTTCATTGTAAGAGTTAAGCATGTTTAACTCCTTTCATGGACTTTTTTATTTCTTTCATGCTCATTGGTTTCTGTTCCTCCTTTTGTAAGGCCTCTGGGAGCCGATCCCTATTTTTACCTTATCTAATAAAAAATTATATCAGTAGGAATGTCATACTGTGAGCTAATAGTTATAAGCCAATCAACATCTTCGTTCTGATTTCTAGGAACCACGTATATTTCAAAAGCTTAAAAATCTTTGATCATACTCCAGACCCAATTTTTGTAAGACCTTAACAGATAATTTTTGATGCACTGGTGGGCTCTTACCTGATGCATAGACAATTCAATATCCCCAAAAACAATTAAGGCTTTGATCCCCTTCTTTAGAGCTAACTAAACTCCTTGTACAAGAGTTTTGTATTCAGCAACATTATTAGTGCAACTAAATTGTAGTCGAAAGGATGAAAAATATGTATTTCCTTCATAGATAAATTAGCATAACATCAGCACCTACCCCATTCTTACTCCTCAAACCATCATAGAAAATCTTACAAAGTCCTTTCAATTTAATTTGGGTTTTGACGGGATGTGGTATACCTGGAACCTTCTTCATGAATGACATAAGTACACATCCATGTTTCTTCGATAAGTGGCAAGCCAACTTCTTCTTTAGCCAATGGTTCAGCATAAGGGTCAAACTAATGATTGATACTTACCTCATCCAACACTATGTCTAGAACTTCCTCCACCAGAGTAGTCGATTCATGATCGGGAACCTCTTCTTCTTGATCATAAATGGTGTAATTTCCATTTATAGGACTGGAAGTATAAGGCTCCATGTGGTTGTGACAAATTGGTTCCACCCTTATAGTAACCTTAGTCCTATACCAATTCCTAAGAATCATGTGTGACCAATATGCTGAGAGATAACCACCCATTTTAGCGGTGAAGTCTCATGATAGGCATATAACGAAGAGGGGGGGAAGATCAATAACTCTACTATATCTTGCATGAACGAAAAACTAGGACACATGTGGATAGTAAACTAAATTCCTTTGAGAACCTCAATAGTCTAAACAGTTGTACCATCAAATTGGACAACTTCTCTATAGAACGGTGTGTACGGTACTCCTTATACATATGCAATTTTCTTAGGCATAACCAAATTTATTGCACTAGAATCAATCATACAATTATGTACCAAATGTTTACCAATAATTAAAGAGATATAAAATGGAGGGGGTTTATTGGTTTTAGGAACAGCCTTTCCTTCTGGTTGGATTAAACTTGTAGCAGTTGATGATCCACTATTGTATCACTTCATTAGATGGACCAAATTTTTTTAAAGTTTCTTGCAAAAAATTCCTCTAAGAATGAATCGTGATTACTTCCCACATGGTATATGTTGGTGTTCAAACTTGCACCTATGTCTCGAATCTGGAAGAACCGATTTGTTTGAGACAACAATGGAATCATCTCCAAGTTATGGGACCTTGTGTGCTAGAGATAGATCTTCAGAGAAGGTTGGTTCCTCTATCTATTTCTACTTCTACTGCTACTCATAATGTTGAAAGGGAAAACTAAGCTAACAATGCCAAGGGACCAAGGATAAAAGGATAATAGAAATGAAAACTAATCTAAGGAATGAAATAACACTAGAAAAAGAGGGATGAACACTATCTGTTATGAGAAAAAATGAAGGAAAAGGTGTGAAAGAAGGATAGGCACATGTAGCACAATTAAGATGCATTTACCAGATCAATTTTATAGAACACGACTAAAAAGGTAACTGCAATGAACGTAGAATGACACAACAAGCATGCAATGTAAAAGAAAGGCAAGAAGAAAAAATACAAACATGCTTAGGATAGAGAATAGTCACAAAACGATGCTTCCATTACTTCCATAAATGCACAGATCTGTTATAATGGTGAAAGAGGCCAATACCCACATGTGCAAGCCATATCTAGAGGTCTCTGACTCAGAATAAAGAAATATGAATTCCTTAGCAAAGTGCATAAGGATCTAAAGTGTCCAACATTAACAATGAGCCTAGCTCTTACATTTATAAATGAATTCATGGAGGAAAAAGAGAAGAAGGAGGGAAAATACAAATTTGAATTGCAACCACCAACAAGAAGCATTTAATGCCTATAAATTTGTCAAATGTGCTTCCCCAAGTCTACTTGGCATGTTGGAGAAGGAAAGAGGGTGGATCAGATCAAATTGGGTGTTTGGAGTAATTAGATCTACTCATTAATGCCTAGAAAGATTTTTTTCCCATTTCTTATCAACCAGATCCGCAAATAATTTGAATTTGAATGTCTACCATTGTAGCCTATGTCAGAAGCTATCGATTGAGACTGAGCACCATGCGCCGATTGGAACTCTATATATAAAGATATGGTTTTCAGAATTTTTTCATATTTATCTACTCATGTAAGACACGTGACATGCGTGGATTGGCTTAAAGGATGGCCAAGTGTGTAAATATTCTTGTCATTTCTAACACGTGTCACTCATTTATTTTTTACTAAGGTTTGGCACCTAATTGGAACATTTTAATAGGTTAAGTGTGGCACACTGAAGCATGTCACAGAATGACGTGGAACAAAATGGCGCAGAGGAGGGTGAAAAGATATGCACACAAAAGAATGAGGCACGTGAAGAAGGAAAAAGGAAGGTGCACACAATCTTAACGCACGTAGGAAATGGGGTAAATTGGTGAGCGGAGAACGTATGGTCAAGGTGCAACTATTACAAGGTAATGTGTGAGGTGTACATGAGGGCCAGAGAATTAGCTAATTGAAGCAAATGCAATGCACACATGAAAGCTGAATATCCACTAGGAAGAAGGTGAATGCGCAAAATATGCATGTCTGAAGGTAAGAGTGGAACAAAGAGGAAAAGGAAAATGGAAAGGGGAGAATGGGAAGTGTGCAAGGGTGCACGAGGAAACAATGGCCAAGTGAATGTGCCAAGGAGACAACTGAGATGCACACCACTTGTAATGAAGATCTCTAAGCTAGAATATGTATGTAAGTTGTCTGAATAACTAGAAGAGTTATTTACATAACAACTTTTGTGAATTTTGGGGCCATCTACTTGATAAATGAAGGAGATCAGTAACCTAGAGCATCCATTGGGCATGGAGTCTACTATGTAATCATGAAATTCTTATCTTCAGCTTTGAAGAATTGCTCATGAATTCATTTTAAGGATCATTTATGGACTCGATTATGATTCCTACAAACTACTGAAAGAAGATTGACACCCTAGAAGAAAAAGAAGAGTGCACGCGAGAAGAAAGAACTATTTACAAACAAACAATGTGCATGCAATGCACTTAGAGGAATTTAAAATACTCTAATATTTACAAAATGATGCAACAAACTTAATGGAAGGGTTTGAGATAGATCCCATTTACTGGGATTTGTAGCGCACCTCCATCAAGATGAGTTAACTCGAAAGAGTTAGCCTCCTTGCATGAACTTATGATGTATGGGTCACTCCAAAGTGCTTGAAACTTTGAATGGTGCCCTGTTTTAGCTTTGTTAATATCTCATTTCAAAACCAAGTCCCCAACTTTGAAAGCTTGAGGCCTGGCCTTTTTGTCAAACCATTTCTTTGTTGCTTGTTGATGTTGTTCTAGCTGAATCATTGAAGAGTTTCTTGATTCTTCAAGACTGACCAACTCTATCATTCTGATTTCTCTCTGGTTTGCGCCTTCGAGCTCCAGCTATTGGAAAAGCGCTAATGAGTTCAAATCCAACATCAAAGGAAGGGTAGCCTCCTTTCCATAGACAAGCTTGTATAGGTGAAGTTCCTATTGTCTTTTTAATTGTGATTTTATCTACTCAGAGCACGCGCAAGACCTTTATATGCCACTATCTTTGGCTGATGTTCATTATGTGCTTCATGATCTTGATCAGGTTCTTATTTGTTGACTCTGCTAGACCATTTCCTTAAGGGTAATAGTTGGAATAAGTCCTCAGATAGATGCCCAAGTGCATTTAGAGCCCAATCAGTGATTTTAGTGCCAAGGAAGCATTTTGCATTATCAAAGATAATGGTTTGAGGAATGTCAAACCTTGATGGAGGAGGAGCCTAGTGAGTGTCATTAATGTTATATTTTTGTACTGAGCTTAACACGTTGATTCCTTGATTTTTTTACACTTTTTTCCAGTTTTGTATAGTTTTTTCGTAGAAAATTTGAAAATAGATCTGATTGGTCCAGTTTTACACTTGAAGGTGCAAGACCGTATGAGTTTGCCTATGGTTTTGAGACCCCCATTGCGCAAATAGTTTAATCCATTTGGATTGGATCGTAGAGGATGCATTATCAATCTCTAAATTTGATACATCTATGAAAGAATTTTTTTGTTTAGAGATATTTATGTTGATGGTGTCGGTTGTGTGCATTTGTAAACGGGATGTATGCTCATGAGATTTTTTGGACATGTGAACCATTATGAAATTAAGTATTGATGAGTTTTAGACTTAGAAGATGTTTGGCAGAGAATCCATCGTGATACATCTATACTATGGTTTTTTTTGTCTGTGCGCCGATACTGATACACCTTGATGGCACGCTGTCAAGTTTGTGTCTTGCATCAGAGATGTGCACCTATGAGAACATATGGGATAGATTGTGAGACCTCATGGATGTCATTTCTTTGCATTGGGTTTAGATGATGCAGAGCGGGTTTTTACCCTTGGATATATCTAGGCTACATCATGTAGATAGATCCATGTGGATATATCACCAAAACATGCATTCTAATCAATCGCACTTTGCATGAGTGGCAAAATGCTTGATACATGTACATAATGAGGCTTCCCACAGGGGAGATGATTGTGTGCATTCTCAGCAGGATGTATATCCAATATTGAGCTACCTCTGTATTAGATTGTTGGATAGAGGGTATAATGTGTTACATGTAGGACACACCATGATTATATGGTGACCCATGTACATAGGTATCTTGTTGGGATGGTGCAGTGCAGAAGAGTTGTCCATTAAGCTCAGTGCATTTGATGACAGTCTCTTATCCCACAGGTGTGGAAGACTAACACCTTGCTGTGATTTTTAGCATGAGCATAATTGTGGATGGTGGTGATGTCGTGCAATATCTTATAGGATGTGAGAAGATATGTCTATCTATGTGAGAATATAGGGGAATTCAATATGCATGGGCATCGGAGCTGATGCTAGCACACTTGTACATGGATCTATATAGTTGTTCACTTTAAAGAGTCATGTGTGGAGGACATGGAAAAGATTACATTCACATACAGTGCCATGCGCATAAAGGATCACATTCTTTGTGTACATTTGGGTTGGTGAGTGCCATGGGTATATAGTAACCTCTTGCTAGAAATTTGTTGAGGTGAGATGGGGCCTACCACTATCCAGTGGTAAAAGTGTATGATACGATGACTTATAGCATCTATTCTAGATAGAATGAACAAGTCTATGGATATCATATGGAATAAAATGCCTAACAAAATTGATCTTACCTAGGAAGGACTGACATGAGGATGATGTAGAGCTATGTAGGATACATCATACTTGTTGGTCGTCAAATAGGACTTTTAAGAAGAGCAACAGTCAGGGGACAAGAAGTCCCTCCTCTTTAATGGGAGAGGTTCCCTTATTCAGAAAAGAACTTATTTACAAATATACAAAACATGATTTTATGGTTGAACTTGGATATTACGAAAGTGTTTTCCGCAAGGATCATCAGTTACAAAAGGACTGAAGAAAGGGAATACGAGGATGAGCAGAAGAGCAACATGCAGAATTATAGATAGCAGAATAATCCTTTATGTATACGAAGTTGTAGTGAATTTAAAACAAGATCGTTTGCATTGGATGAACAAGATGAGATTACCAGACACAAAGTTCTGTAAATAACCTTCTTCAGATTCATTAATCAAGGACACAAAGTTCCTTCTTGGTTATACAAGATCACTATACTCGCAATATTTGAAAATATGCGATCAGTGAGACTAACGAACTAGAAACAAATGATCTTCACGAAATTAAATGAAAACACAAGAGATAACAGAGATTAGATAGACAATGAATGGAAAGCCCTTTTGTATTGATTTCTTTATGATCTATTTACACTTTCAGAAAATATGCCCAGTTCTTCCTCCTTTCGAATGGCGTAGAAATGCCATTATATAGCTTACAAGTCAGTTACTCTTCGTAACCGTTTCTTTTAACCAAGAATAGTTAAGGACTGCCAACCGCAATACCTCAACCTTTTACAAAGAAAACGGAAAAGAAAGGGAAGAAGAGAAAAGAACGGGGAAGAAGACAGGTGGCCAGTCACTGAGAGGGACCCACTGACTTCAGAATCCGCTGCCTGAACTTCTTTAACGCCTCAGCTATGTCTCTGCCACGAGGGACTGACGTGTTGGTCGTAGACTGAGTCCAAAATCCAAGACACTTCTCCATCTCATTATCAAACTCAACATGAGTATGATAATCTTTGTTTGCTTCTTCAATGGCAGATTGAAGAGAGCAAATCTCCTTCATTTTCTCCTTGGAGATGGAACTTTCCTTGAATAGGTTATCTTTGACAAAAGCTCTGAATTGAGCTTTGATTTCTTGCAAGGAAAGGGAAGTACCAGAAGTCTCATCCTGAAGATGACAGTGTATATCTTTGAAAGTAGAGACCACCAGTGTCTTGAAAGCTTCACCCTTCTGCCAACTGTTCTTCAGTTCTCCCAAAGCCTCCTCCAGGACTCTGATCTTCATATCGATAGTAGCTAGGAGGACAGAGCCGCAAACCAAACTCGGAAAGGAATTACAGAGGGAGGGGAACACGCGTAGGTTTGCAAATTGCAAGGGTTCGAGCAAAAGATAGCATGGAAGTAGTGCGAAAAATGCAAGGGGGAAATGCTTGTTATATAGCCGTTTAGGAGAGAGAAAAGCCATGAATGCGCATTTAATAGATAACCACCAATTTGAATAAGCATGATATTCGGGTAGAGCGGGAAAAATAAGCACGAATGACACTTGGTACGCTTGGGACATGTGAGACGCGAATGCGCGAAACACGCGGCTCGGCCGGTTCGGGCAAAATGGGGAGAAGACGCACAAATGCATTTTGGGACACTTGGGACGAAAACGCGCGAAGGACGCGGTTCGGGTGTTTCGGCTGAAAATGGAACAAAAGGCCCGTTTGAACTTGGGACATTTGGAACAAAAAATTCCGGAGTACGCGGCTCGGCCGGTTCGGGCGAAAATGGAACAACTTGCACTTTTTGATTTGGGACATTTGGAACAAGGAAGTGCGAAGTACGCGGTTCGGGTCTTTCGGCCGAAAATGGAACAAAAGGCCCGTTTGAACTTGGGACATTTGGAACAAAAAGTTCCGGAGTACGCGGCTCGGCCGGTTCGGGAGAAAATGGAACAACTTGCACTTTTTGATTTGGGACATTTGGAACAAGAAAGTGCGAAGTACGCGGTTCGGGTCTTTCGGCCGAAATTGGAACATCTCGCACAATAAGTTTTGGGACACTTGGGACAAAAAGTTCCGACGGGCCCGAAAATGGAACAACTTCGGGGATTTCGGCCGATCGGGGAACAGAATGCACTTTCGTACTTGGGACAGGCGGGACAAAAATGTCTGACAGGCCCGAAATACATACAAAATGACCCAAAACACATATTTTCTCAATTTTCACGACTTAGGCACTTTAGAGAAAAACACTCATAACTCAAAATTTTGAAATTTTACTTTTATCAGAGCAGGGAATTTTGAGTGGACAACAGCTGGCTCCTTCTGGGGATGACTTGGCATAAATTCAAGGAATGAGGCAAGGCAAGAACTTAGACAAACTTAGGGAAAGCAGACCAGTGCCTTATCCATTGGGCAACGGAGTCAAAAACAGACCAATACAGAGGGCAACACACCAAAACAACAAAAGGAAAACACACCAAAAGAGAGAAGCAAAACACTGTACAGAATATACAAAGGACTCCCTAGTCACCTAGGATTTGAACAACTTGAGATACTGCCCACTATAAGGAAGTGGGAGGGGAGAACCATCCATGTAATCAAGATAAAAGGAATTCTCACCAGCAAAGTGTCTGATCTTGAAAGGTCTGAGCCACAGGGAATCAAACTTTCCATGGCTGCCACGAGGTTCATGTCTTTTGTCCCATAACAGCACGGTGTCTCCAACTTGGAAATCTCTGAACCTAGCTTTCTTGTCAAACAGGACCTTTACCTTCTGCTAGTGAACAGATATCCTATCAACAACCATTAATTTGTCCTCAATCAGTTTGTGCAGGTACATAATTGTCTTGTCCAGAGCATCACTGAAGCTAGTATCCTCAATGGCCTTCATTAGGTGCAGGGCTGGCAGTTCCACCGTCACTGGCAATTGAGCTTCTACTCCATACACCACTTGAAAAGGAGACATTCCAATAGCTCTCTTTGGTGTAATCCTGTCTGCCCAAAGAGCATCATAGAGCTTCTTGTGCCAGTTTCGTTGAGACTCATTGACCAACTTTCTTATGATAGTCACCAGATTTTTGTTAGTGGATTCTGCTTGCCCATTGCCCTGAGGGTAGTAATCTGAAGAGTGAGCCAAAGAAATACCATACCCATAGCAGAAATCCATTATCTCAGCTGAAGAGAAATTCGAAGCATTATCTGTTATAATCTTGTTAGGTCCACCATACCTTACCAAGATGTTCTCTTTGATGAAGCTGCATACCACTTCAGAAGTAGTGCTCTTGACTGGAATAGCTTCCACCCATTTGGTGAAGTAGTCAGTGGTAGTTAGCACATGAGTGTGACCGGCACTAGAAGCAGGATTAAGTGTACCAATGAAGTCCAAACCCCACTGTTGAAATGGTTCCTCAATCACGACTGGCTTGAGAGGTAAAGAAGCCAATTTAGGTCTTCCTACAAAAGTCTGACAAGCCTCACATTTATCCACCCACTTGGATGCATCTCTGAACAAGGAAGGCCAATAGTATCCTCCACGGAGTATCTTATGGGCTGTAACCGTTGATGAATAGTGCCCTCCACATGCCTGATCATGAAAAGCTGAGAGCAACTTTCTCTGTTGTTCTTTGTCCACACACTTCAAAAATCTCCCATCCAAGCCACGCTTGAACAAAGCATTTTCCCATAATACATATTGTGCTGACCTCAATTTAACAGTCCTCTTTTCTTTGGCAGTTAAATGAGAGGGGCATTCCCCATAGGTGAGAAAATGGGTGATGTCAGCATACCATTCGTCAACTGAACTAAGGAACAGAACAGTAGGAAGGTCAACTTTCTCCAGTAATTCATGCTTAGCTCCTTCAGCGATGAGCTCACAAAGGCCTTTTCCACGAACCAGCTTGGTTGGTTTGATGTCAATGTCATACTCTTGGACCTTAGCAACCCAGTTCCCTCTCTTGGATCCAAATTCTTGTTGTGTGAGAATCAACTTAACAGTTGTATCTGGAACCAGCACCATGGAGTGAGAGTTGAGGATATAAAAACGAAACTGCTTCACAGCTTTGACCACTGCAAAAGCATGCTTCTCCATCATGGTGTATCTCAACTCATGATCCTTCAAAATATAGCTCATGAACGCAATTGGGAGTTCATGCTCATTAGAGTCTTCTTGAGTTAAGACGGCAGCCAGGGTATTATCTGTAGCATAGCAATAGATGATGAAATCTTTGCTGAAATCAGGACAGGCCAAAACTGGAGTTTTAGCGATAGCTCTCTTGATACCTTCAAAGGATTCCTTTCCTTCAGAAGACCAACCAAATGTTTGCTTCCCTTTCATCATCTGGGAAATATTCAAAGTTAACTCTGCAAAATCAGGGATGAATCTTCTCAAGAAATTTATCTTACCAAAGAAAGAGTGCACGCCCTTTTTGCTGGTTGGGAGAGGAATTTGCTGGATGGCTTGAACTCGTTCAGGATCAATCTTAATACCATCCTTGGAAATGATGTGCCCTAATAATTTTCCCTTAGTGACACAAAAGACAGATTTTTTAGGGTTCAGAGAGATCCCATGCTCTCTGCATCTCAATAGAACTGTCTCCAGGTGATCAAAATGATCCGCTCTTGTCTTGGAAAACACTGTCAGGTCATCAAGGTATATGACAATACATTTCCGTTTCAAACTTCCAAAAGCAAGATCCATGGCTCTCTGGAAAGTGGCACTAGCATTAATAAGCCCAAAAGGCATTCTCTTGTAAGCAAAGGTGCCCCAAGGAGTAGTGAAAGTTGTTTTATGTTGATCTACAGTATCAACCTCTACCTGATTATATCCAGAAAATCCATCAAGCATAGATAACATTTCAGAGCCTGTTACTGCTTGCAATACTTGATCCATCATGGGCAAAGGATAATTATCTTTCAGAGAAGCCTGATTCAGGTTCCTGAAATCAACACAGATGTGGATCTCACCATTTTTCTTCCTGACAGGCACAATATTTGCAATCCATGTTGAATGGTGAATAGGAAAAATGATTTTAGCTTTCAACAACTTCTGTATCTCCTGAAAGATGGTGTCACCTACTTTGGGGTTGTATTGTCTCTGTTTCTACTTGAAAGGCTTAATTCCAGGCTTAAGAGGAATAGAGTGCTGCATATATTTTGGTTTGAAAGCTTTCAAATCTTCATAAGAGTAAGCGAGAACATCCTTATACCTTTTCAAAAGATCAATTGCTTTTCTCCTCTCATCCACTGTGCAACATTTCCCAATATTCACTAGCTTAGGGTCAGTAGGACTCCCAATATCAATCTTATCATACTCAGCTGATTGCTGAGGCCCAGAAGAAGCTCTAGATTTCACATACCTGTCATGCTTATCAAATAGTTCCTCCAAACTCACCAACCCTTTAGGAATCTTGTTTCCTTTGAGATTGATGCATCCATCTTGATCTGTTTCTTCTCCTTGGGTGACAGCTTTGTCAAAGGGCACACTTTCACGAGGTAGGTTGTCACTTCCCTCAAAATACAGTTGTTCGAAATTACCCTTGAGTTCCAGGAAGGAAAGCAAATGTTGATCATCATTGAAAACTTGCCAGTTATTGGTATTATCAGGTACACTAGGCCGATGGACCATCTCAATGGTGAACTTATCCTGAGAGAAATCAGGATGAGGAATCAGCAGTGACCCTGAGACTGCTAGTGAATCAGCCCTGCTGTTCTTCTCCCTAGGTATGCCTCAATGGAGAAAGCATCAAGGAATTCGATGGAATCCCAAACCTGATTCCGGTAATGCTTCAGCCTTCCATTTTTTACTTGATAAAGGCTCCTGACTTGCTTTACAATCAACTCTGCATCACCACGAGCCAGAAGATTCTTCACACCTTATTCTTTGGCCACTTGCAATCCAAGAATGAGAGCTTCATATTCTGCTGTGTTATTAGTATTCTCGAACTGCAACTTAAATGAAAAAGGATGAAGGACATCCTTCAGGTGACACTAGTAGACACCAGCTCTAGAACCAGCTGAGGAACAACTTCCATCAAACTCTAAAACCCAAATACCATTAGGGTCTTTAGTTGACATCCTGGGAAGTTGGATTTCATCAGGGGACATAATCATGTAGTTGCCATGATCCATATCCTCATAGAGTATTTGTGCTCTAGGATCATCCGTTTTCTGCACAATATACTCAGACTGCTTTTCAGGCAACAACTTCTTCATTTGTCCATTGACAGGCATGAGTGCATGCGACCAGTCCATCTGGATTTCCCCACCCACATCTTTGCAGAAGTTCCTACTTAGCAACATCCCGTATGAAGGAGGGATATCTGCTACTAGGATGGTAGCCAACACTTTCTTTTCAGGCAAGGCAGCAAAAGCCACTTGCGCATCTTTAATTCTCCCCGACCAGGGGCACTTCTTTACTTTCCATGGAGTAACAGGATCCATAAGTGCGAGTGAGGGTCAGGCCTAAAGCATGAGCTACTTTAGCAGGCATTACGTTATCTGAAGCTCCTGAGTCAATGACACAATTACTGAGCCTATGACCAGCTATTAGAAGTGTTACATAAAATGGTTTAATTTTGTCACCAGGCGAGGTGACAGCAGCTACCAGACTAGGCTGTGGTGCAGAAGGAGGAGTGGGCAAAAGGCCTTTAGAAGTGGTCTTAGAATGGGAATTAACAAATTGAATCATCTTGGCAAAAGCTTTGGGATGGGTTTGATAGTACTCAGCTTCTGAGATTTGGACCTTGGTCTTTTTCAGGTGATCAACAATATCAAAAGACCCAAAAGTGGACGGGCCATCATCATTTGGAATTCTAGGCTTATCAACTTTAGGAGAAAAAGAAGAAGCAACTTTGGTAGCAGGATTGATAGGACTCACCTTTGGTGCAGATGAAGTAGGGATAGGAAATCCTCTTTTTGCAATAACAGGGATAGTTGCCGACTGCTCCTTAGATTTCTTTATGGGCTGTGTCACCTTCTCCCTCTGCTTTGTCTGCTCTCGAGTCATGACAGCAAATGATTCACTATTCATGTCTGCTACCACTTCATCATAATCATCTCCATCATCGATGCCCTCAGTGGTAAAGAAATTAACCCGAGATCCCTCAAGTTCTTCTACCTCATCATCAAATTCTTCCACATACTCCTCGCAAGCTTCATTGTCCTCATCATCATCTGGTTCTTCAACCTCACAGGTTGCATTCACAGGAACTTTAACAGGAGGTCCTTCAAGTGCTAGTCTTGTTTGAGAAGCAGGTAAACGATTTCTGGGCTGAAAATTCCTTCTTGGAACATCTGCATAAGGGGCATGCTGAGCCAATTGTTTCTTTATAGCAATAAGATCATTCACAAGTTTCTGAACTAATGGATCAGTATTAGGTCCAGGGGTGGAAGAGGAAGAAGCAACAGACTTAGATTTGGGAGGGTCTCTTCTCAACTTCCCTGACATGATCAAGTCATCCTCGATACTAACAGCAAGAGTTTGATCCTCGACCAATGTTGCGAGATTAGCCCTTCTTAGTGCATAACTAACTTTGGGAGATTGAGCATTTAGGAAGAAACACTTTTGAATTTGATCAACAGGGTGAGTATTTACAGGAATTTGTTGATCAGTCTGTTGAATCGGGCCACAAACTCTCTCATGGGTTCTTGTGAATCTTTCTTTATCTGAGAAATTTGAACAAGCAAAGCATGCACATCTTCTGCTGGCTTGAAACGGTTTTTGAACTGAGTTCTCATCGTGTTCCAGTCGGTGATAGCATTAGCTGGAAGGTGGTAGAACCAATCAGTAGCATTGTCTTGTAATGTCTCAACGAACAGCCTCACGAAGACATCTTCATGTTCGACTCCCAGAACTCCACAGGCAACAATGAAAGTTGCGATGTGTTCATCAGGATGCACTTTTCCGTTGCCTTTGAATTTGGGGAAGTTCTTCCGGTTACCTCTAGGTAACTCATGCAAAGGCTGAGTGAGGGCCAGGGGCCCGACACGATGACCCCATGGTAATGGCACCGCCATTCTTTGAAAAATGGCTTGGAGAGGAACTGCAACACCAGCAAGAATCAAAGCTTGAAGATTGGGGCTAGCTGGCTCTGAAGGAATACCACCCGTAGGACTTCTATCTTGAATAGGTGGAGTGCTCGTTGAACGAGTTCTTCTATTTCTTGTTGAAGGAAGAGGAAAACCCTACTGCTCCAAAAGATGAAACTGAGAGTCTTCAATACCAAGGGTCCTTCTCCCTCGAGTAAAACGTGGAGTCGCCAGATCAAAAGATGATCGAAAAATTACAGAACTAGAATATGATTTTCCCCAGCGGAGTCGCTAAAAAACTGTTGGTCGTCAAATAGGACTTTTAAGAAGAGCAACAGTCAGGGGACAAGAAGTCCCTCCTCTTTAATGGGAGAGGTTCCCTTATTCAGAAAAGAACTTATTTACAAATATACAAAACATGATTTTATGGTTGAACTTGGATATTACGAAAGTGTTTTCCGCAAGGATCATCAGTTACAAAAGGACTGAAGAAAGGGAATACGAGGATGAGCAGAAGAGCAACATGCAGAATTATAGATAGCAGAATAATCCTTTATGTATACGAAGTTGTAGTGAATTTAAAACAAGATCGTTTGCATTGGATGAACAAGATGAGATTACCAGACACAAAGTTCTGTAAATAACCTTCTTCAGATTCATTAATCAAGGACACAAAGTTCCTTCTTGGTTATACAAGATCACTATACTCGCAATATTTGAAAATATGCAATCAGTGAGACTAACAAACTAGAAACAAATGATCTTCACGAAATTAAATGAAAACACAAAAGATAACAGAGATTAGATAGACAATGAATGGAAAGCCCTTTTGTATTGATTTCTTTATGATCTATTTACACTTTCAGAAAATATGCCAAGTTCTTCCTCCTTTCGAATGGCGTAGAAATGCCATTATATAGCTTACAAGTCAGTTACTCTTTGTAACCGTTTCTTTTAACCAAGAATAGTTAAGGACTGCCAACCGCAATACCTCAACCTTTTACAAAGAAAACGGAAAAGAAAGGGAAGAAGAGAAAAGAACGGGGAAGAAGACAGGTGGCCAGTCACTGAGAGGGACCCACTGACTTCAGAATCCGCTGCCTGAACTTCTTTAACGCCTCAGCTATGTCTCTGCCACGAGGGACTGACGTGTTGGTCGTAGACTGAGTCCAAAATCCAAGACACTTCTCCATCTCATTATCAAACTCGACATGAGTATGATAATCTTTGTTTGCTTCTTCAATGGCAGATTGAAGAGAGCAAATCTCCTTCATTTTCTCCTTGGAGATGGAACTTTCCTTGAATAGGTTATCTTTGACAAAAGCTCTGAATTGAGCTTTGATTTCTTGCAAGGAAAGGGAAGTACCAGAAGTCTCATCCTGAAGATGACAGTGTATATCTTTGAAAGCAGAGACCACCAGTGTCTTGAAAGCTTCACCCTTTTGCCAACTGTTCTTCAGTTCTCCCAAAGCCTCCTCCAGGACTCTGATCTTCATATCGATAGTAGCTAGGAGGACGGAGCCGCAAACCAAACTCGGAAAGGAATTATATAGGGAGGGGAACACGCGTAGGTTTGCAAATTGCAAGGGTTCGAGCAAAAGATAGCATGGAAGTAGTGTGAAAAATGCAAGGGGGAAATGCTCGTTATATAGCCGTTTAGGAGAGAGAAAAGCCATGAATGCACATTTAATAGATAACCACCAATTTGAATAAGCATGATATTCAGGTAGAGCGGGAAAAATAAGCACGAATGACACTTGGTACACTTGGGACAAGTGAGACGCGAATGCGTGAAACACGCGGCTCGGCCGGTTCGGGCGAAACTGGGAGAAGATGCACAAATGCATTTTGGGACACTTGGGATGAAAACGCGCGAAGGACGCGGTTCGGGTGTTTCGGCCGAAAATGGAACAAAAGGCCTGTTTGAACTTGGGACATTTGGAACAAAAAGTTCCGGAGTACGCGGCTCGGCCGATTCGGGTGAAAATGGAACAACTTGCACTTTTTGATTTGGGACATTTGGAACAAGGAAGTGTGAAGTACGCGGTTCGGGTCTTTCGGCCGAAAATGGAACAAAAGGCCCGTTTGAACTTGGGACATTTGGAACAAAAAGTTCCGGAGTACGCGGCTCGGCCGGTTCGGGCGAAAATGGAACAACTTGCACTTTTTGATTTGGGACATTTGGAACAAGAAAGTGCGAAGTACGCGGTTTGGGTCTTTCGGCCGAAATTGGAACATCTTGCACAATAAGTTTTGGGACACTTGGGACAAAAAGTTCCGACGGGCCCGAAAATTGGAACAAATTCGGGGATTTCAGCCGATCGAGGAACAGAATGCACTTTCGTACTTGGGACAGGCGGGACAAAAATGTCCGACAGGCCCGAAATACATACAAAATGACCCAAAACACAGATTTTCTCAATTTTCACGACTTAGGCACTTTAGAGAAAAACACTCATAACTCAAAATTTTGAAATTTTACTTTTATCAAGGTGGGTTGATCGTGGCTATGAAGTCAAGACCACATTCTGCAAAAGGCTCATCTGCTTGGATTTCTCAGAGGGGAATTGTGCTACCAATTTTTTCTTTCATGCAACATGGACCAAGTGCATGCCTTCAATTTTTTGACCCACTTGTGTGCATCTACAAACAAGATAGGCTTAAGAATATTCCTACCATTATGATCTTTTGTATCTCTCAAAGACTTTCTCCAAGTGCACCATATGATCCACGTTTTTCTTTGAGAAGATAGTGATGTCATCCAGGTAGACCAATATGAACTCATTGATGTAACCTTTGAACGCAATGTATGTGGCACGTTGAAATGTTGAGCCTGCATTTGATAGACCAAAGGGCTTCTTCTGATATGCATATGTTCCCCACTTGGTTGTAAACACCATTTTTAATTGATCCTCTTCTTTCACCAAGATCTGATTGAAACCTCAATACCCATCCAACATTGAGAATCTTTGTGCATCGGCCATAGTCTGCAAATTCTACTCCATTGAAGGAAAAGGATAATGATCCTTTAGAGATGCCTTGTTGAAATCTCTGAAATCAACATAGAGTATGATTTCATTGTTCTTCTTTCACATCGGAACTAGATTCGTGACCCAAGTAGACTACTTGATTGGAAAAATAATCTTCGCCTCAATGAGTTTGGATAATTTCTTCGTCATGAGGGGCTTTATCTTTGGATTGACTAGTCACTACTTTTGTTTGATGGGCTTGATACCAGGATCAAGGTCAATGGAGTGTTAAGCAACACTTGGATCAAAACCTTTGAGGTATTCATACTCCACGAGAAGATATCACTGTATTTTAGATAGAGGGAGATGAAGGCATGTTTTTCATCATGCACGTAAGCTTTACTGAGAAGTAATTCCTTTTCATGCTTAATAGTGATTGGGGAGAATTCTTCTTGCATCACGCACATATACCTTTCTTCACCCTTGAACTCATCATCAGAGCTAAACATTTTCTCTAAGGTGACCAGCCCTTTAGGCAACTTATTTGTCTTTAGCTATATTAATTGGTCACCATAGCTATCATGCAAATTAGCTTGCATACTTGATGAGAACTTACCTTCATTCTGGATGAATTGGACGATCTTTGCGTCACTGTCAAACACTTGCCAACTGATGTTGTTATCTGAAATGGATTGTCTAATCACCATCTTAATGTGTTGAGTGTTTCCTTTAACAAAGTCCTCAACAGGAGAGAATTGTGAACCCAGCGCAGCCATCTGGTCATCTTCCCTATTCATTTTATGTGGCACCACCTACATATTTAGAGCATCAAAGCTCTCAAGGAGGTCCCAAACTCTATGTTTATAAGATTTGAGCATCTTATTCTTTTTCATGAACTTTTTTAGTGACTTGGTGGATAACCAAATCTGTGTCCCCAAAGATCTGTAATGCCTTAATCTTCTTCTTTTCAGCAATAAGTAGATAATGCACCAACGCCTCATGCTTTTCCATATTGTTGGAACATGTAAACTACAACCTTTTCATGAAGAATAATTTCTCATCCTTAGGGGAAATGAGAATGAATCCTACTCTTGTGTTGTTTTTTCTTCTGGATCCATCAAATTATAACTTACATAGATCAAGGTTCTCTTCACTTTGCTTGAGCGTGCGCGGTAGCACAACTTATTCTTCAAGAATGAAGTAAGTTCTAATCCTAGTTTCATAAGCTTCCAACTTTTTAACATATGGGTCAAATTTATGGTGCCTCTCTACCCACTCATCAAGTAGTAGATCAGAAATAGAAGGTGGAAGAGGATTCTCTTCAGGAACTGAAGCTTGTTCTTCTTAGATCAAACAATTGGCTTGGAAAGGGGATCTGACATATGACTCTACATAATAGGAAAATATTGGTTCAACTTGTATGGTAAACCGGGTACCATACCTTGTCTTGAGTAACATATGGGTCCAATCAGAAGACAAGTAACCACCCACTTTAGCGGTAAAATATCTTGACAGACATAAGGCAAACAAAGGGCGTAGATCAATAATTAACACATCTTGAGTTATTGTTAGACTTGGACATGCATGGAGGGTTAACTCAAGCTCCTTGATGATTCCTAGGGTAGTGACAGTTGAACCATCAAGTTTCAGGACTCCTTTAGTCAAGGGGCTATACTTAAGACCTAAGACATCAACAATTTTCTTAAGCATGACAGAATTACTAGCTCCTAAGTCAATCATATAGTTATGGACAAGATATTTACCTATGATCAAAGACATATAGAAGGGTGGGGTTTTAACAACTTTAATTACTTGTTTCTCCTCTTCTTGGCAGATATTGACAGAAGCACGTGGCTTTTTATGGCTGCATCAGTGTGCAGAAGTAGGGCTAGAGCTTCATGCAGTAAGTCACACTGGGATGGAATGGTCAGGGCATCCCACATGGTAACATTTATGTTTGTCTTCTTCATTTGGTCCATAATGCTGAATGGAAAACCCACTGACTTGCGCATTTGAGGAATAGTAACATCCTTTCTTGATTGCTTGGGTATAAAGGCAGGAACCTTAACTGGTGCAGAGGCTTGACCTACCAAAGGAGGGGTACACACCACTTCCGGAGGATCTTTACACGGAGCCTCAAGTGTAGGAACTTGAGTGCTTTTACTACTAGATGTCTTAGCTTCTTCCTTTTGATTTTGAGGGTCTACTTGTGTTTTTGGAATTGTGACCTGCATGCCACACTCACGAATTATGTTCTTATATCTGGTGTTGTCCACAACTTGTGCGTGCGGTCTGCTTGTATCCTCTGCAGCTTGGTTGATTACACATGAGTCCTTAGCACCAAAGAACATCAGATTTTCCTCTGGAGGAGCTTTTGGCCTTTCTTTGTTATCTACTTCAAGTGTGCTTGTTGTAGGCTCAAAGCTGGGAGAATTCTGAATCATGCAGGCTTGCACATGCATAATGATACTAATTATGATGCATATTACAAGGAAATCACAATTCAGACTCTTGTGCCATGTTGTTTTGGACTGGGAAAAGTGCTTGACATATACTGGCAACTTGAAGAGAAGGCGCAGGAGGATAACCTGCAAAGGCAAGTGCGCATTAACATGCCATCTATCATTCTCCTGGTTTTGTCCATATCTTTGATTTCCATACTGATTCCGCCAAGGTTGATTGCTTTGGATTTGCGCTTGATTGGAACTACCTTTGTAAGCTTGCACCTGTTGCTTCTCCAATTTTATGACCTTGTTGGACAAGTTTCTAATCAGGGCCTTTAACTCGTCATCTTCCTTTTGTTGTGCAGGGGAGTAGGATGTGGATGTAACTAGTTGTACACTCTGCACTGGAACTGGAGCAATAAAAGGTTAGGGTGCTAGAGACATCTTTGGGAACAAGAGCGTAGGAGGCCTAGGTGCCAACTTACCAACTTGAATGAGACTTTTTTCTACCCTTATTTTTAATGTTGTATGTAGCAGGTAAGGTTATACCTCCCATAGATTGAATCATGATTGAAATGTCACTATTCAAAGCCCGTAGATAGTACAAGAAATCATGTTGGGCTACAAGCCTTATCACTTGAGGAATTATGTCCCAAGTCTTCTGGAATCTGATGTTGAAATCACTCATCTGCTTGTTGGGTGCACACTTTGTTTTAGTTATCTTCTCCACAAGTGATAAATAATTTGATTTATCTTCAAAGTAATTGCAAAAAGTTGTTCCAAGCTCGTCCCAAGTAGAAATAGATGCAGATCTCAAGCCATGGTACCATTGGAGTGCTTTACCCTTGAAAGAGGCTATAAATAACCTGAAAACAACATCATAATGTACAATCAGATAGACAGCATACATTGGCCACATCTTGAATGTGTTCTAGAGGGGTGACTTGATTTTCTCTCATGAAGTATGGAATACTTTTGAGCATGGTCGTTGGCATATCATGCTAGGCATTAAGATTGAGCGGGCTTCCACCAGTGAAGTTGGAAAAGTTCCTTGGAGGAGGAGGAGGTTGAAGCACCATGGTAGGGCACGCTTTTCTATTTTAAGGAGTAGAGTACATGTAGCACATTGGAGATGGGGATGCGCATGCGAAACATCTGTTATATGTTCTTCTCAGAAAAATATGGAGGTATTCAAAATATCCTTCAGCTGCAACACTTTGTCTGGTCTGCACTCTTCTCATAAAAGGCACTCAAGACTGTAAAACAGATGCTCTTGAAATGTTGGGATTCGTCAGATGTGTTAAAATAAGCCTCAAAATGCTGGAAATACTAAGTTCACACACCAGAACTTAGCAATATGAAATTTGATATTTCACTGTTGGTCCCACTAGGCATGCCAAAAACTGTTGGTGGTCAAACTTTCACCCGTGTCTCAAACCTAGAAGAACCAAGTCGTTTGAGACAACAATGGAACTGTCTCCAAGTTGTGGGGCCTTGCGCGCTTGAGATGGATCTCTAGAGAAGGCCGATTCCTCTATTTATTTCTACTTCTAATGTTACTCCTATGTTGAAAGGGAAAACTAAGCTAACAATGCTAAGGGCCCAAGGATATAAGGATAATAGAAAGGAAAACTAATTAAAGGAAGGTGATAGCACCAAAAAAAGAGGGATGAACACTATCCGTTCTGAGTAAAAATGAAGGGAAAGGCATAAAAAGAAGGCTAGGCACATGTAGCACAACTAAGACGCATTTACCAAATCAATTTCATGGAACACAACTAAAAAGGGAACTGCAAGGGATGTACAATGACACAACAAGAAAACAATGTAAAAGAAAGGAAAGAAGAAAGAATAAAAACATGATTAGGACAGAGAATAGACACAAAAAGATGCTTCCATTACTTCTAGAAATGCACACATCTGTTACAATGGTGAGAGAGGTTGATATCTACATGCACAAGCCATATCTAGAGGTCTGCGAATTAGAATACAAAAATATGAATTCTTTAGCAAAGTGTGTAAGGATCCAAAGTGTCCAACATTAACAATGAGCCTAGCTCTTACTTTTATAGATGAATTCATGGAAGAAGAAGAGAAGAAGAAGAGAAAATATGAATTTGAAATGCAACCATCAACAAGAAGCATTCAATGCCTACAAATATGCCTGTAAATCTGTCAAATGTGCTTCCCCAAGTCTGATTTGTGTGTTGGAGAAGGAAAAAGGGTGGATCAGATCAAATCAGGTGGTTGGAGAAATTAGATCTGCTCATTAATGCTTAGAAAGATGTTTTCTTATTTCTCACCTACCAAAGCTGCCAAGATTTTGAACTTGAATGTCTAGCACTGAAGCCTACGTTAGCACCTATCAATTGAGATTAGGTGCGCATCGATCAAAGCTTTGTAGCAAAAGATATGGATGTCATAAGTTTTTCAAATTCATTTACGCACATAAGAAATGTGGCACACACAGATTGGATGAAAGGATGACCAACTGTGTAAATCTTCTCATAGTTTCTACCACGTGTCACTCATTGATTTTTTGCAAAGGTTCGACACCCAATTGGCACGCTTTGATAGGTTATGTGTGGCACACTCAAGTGTGTCAGGGAATGAAGTGGCATGGAATGACATAGAAGAGGGCACAAATATATGTGCGTGGAAGAAGGTAGAAGGAAGCTACGCGTAATCGTAACGTGCGCAGAGGAAATGGGGAAAACTAGTGAGTAGAGAACATATGGTCAAGGCACAACTATTACAAGGTAATGTGTAGAGCGCACACGAGGGATAGGGACTTAGCTTATTAAAGCAAGTGCAAGGCGCATGTGCAAGATGAATAACAACTAGGAAGAAGGTGAATGCACAAAAGATGTGCACAAGGTAAGAGTGGAACAAAGAGGGAAGGGAAAATGGAAAGGGGAGAAGGGGAAGTATGTAAGGGCATGCGAGGAAATAGTGGCCAATTTAATGTGCTAAGGAGACAACTAAGGTGGGCTCCACTTGTAATGAAGATCTCTGAGCTAGAATATGAATGTAAGTTGTTCGAATAACTAGAAGAGTTATTTGGATAATAGTAACGCTTAGGTTGGTCTTTTTCATTTGTTCGATAATGTTGAAAGGGAGACCACTCACTTTTCCTACATTCTTTTGCATGTTGGAATCATCTTTTGGAAAGTTCTTGTTAGGAACTATGATGCCATAGGGACCTTCTTTTCTTGTTTTCTTAGTAGTATGTGTTTTAGACAACTTCTTTCCTACATCTTTATCAATCACCACTTGCATCTGAGGATGTGAAGTGGATGCTTGGTCAACTTTGGGAGGTGAGGATTCAATTTCCCTCTTATTCGAATGAGTATTTTCTACCATTGATTCATAATCTGTATTCAACTTGCAAAACTCTTCCTCCTACCAATTCAACAAGGTGGTTTCCTCTTATACTTGTGGCTAATCTGTTTCCCCTTGCGTAGACACCTCTTATGTTGTCTCAATAGGAACAAATATACTTTGAAACATAAGATCTTGGCTAAGAACCCCATTGGGATAGACATTCTGATTGTGGGGTAGGGAGAAAGGATAACACCATTCATAATCTTATACTAGGTTATTTTGCACAAGCACAAGGACTTGTAGCAAGAGGATTCCTAAAGTTCAGAGGTTTGACATTTGCAACCTGGTTTTGATGTTTATTTTTGCCTTGATGAGATTGATGATTGGGTTGATACTGCTGATTTTGGGGTTGATAGGGACGGGCATATTGATATTGTTTCCTCTTGAGAGCTACAATTTAGTTCCAAAATATTTACAACAATGACTTAACTTCAAAAAGATCATTTGAAGGGCTTGGTGTAGACTGAGCTGGTTGTTTAGAGGTTGTTGGAAGAGGAGAAATGACAGGTTGGTTGTTTAGGATCTCTGGATACAACGACATTGGAGGTCTTGGAGATATATTTCTTTCCTGAATCAAAGAATTTTTTTCTCTTATAACAACATCGTAAGCATAAGGAAATATAGCCCCTCCCATAGACTGGATCATAACTACTACGTCACTATTTCAATCTCTTATGTAGCACAAGAATACATTATTGGGAGAAGGTTTTATAAGTACTAGAATCCTATTCCAAGTTTTATAAAATTAGAAGTTGAAATCACTCATATACTCCTAAGGAGCTCTCTTTATAGTAGTAAGTTGTTCCATGAGTGACAAGTGATCACTCTTGTCTTTTAAATGCTTGTAGATATTTTCTCCCAAATTGTCCCAAGTGGTTATAGTATCGGCGGCTAACCCATAAAACCACTGAAGTGTTCTTCCCTTAAAGGAAGTAGCAAGGAGTCTGACTGCAACATTGTCTTCAGTGATATTATGTATTGCATAGATACTAGCCACATCAAGGATATATTCCACATGAGTAATATGAGTTTCCCCTCTGTAAAAGGGTAAAATTTTAAGGGTCGTAGAAATTATAGGATAACGTTGAGCCAATTGGAGAGGACTACTTGCATTGAAAGGAGGAAAAACTTGGTTCCTTGCAGGAGCCGCCATAGCAACAAGAGGTTGATTGTTTCTAGGTGGAGGAAACCTTGCGTAAGGGCAGGTAAATTACCTCTACATGGTGATGTTGAAACACTTCTTCTCCTTCTTCTTAGAGGGGACAAGGATAACTCAATATGCCAATAATTTCCTTGCCTTGAAGAAGCTCTTGTATAAATTCTTCGCATAAGTGAACATGCTTATACTTGAAGTCTAGAGATATGGAATTACTAGGTACTTTGGTTCATGTAAGTGTGAAGAGAAGTACCAACTCTTTGTCCCAGTTTTTGTGCCAAAAAATATTGTCACATGGATCACGCACCCGTTGAATCTTTGAGTGATCTCATGCAACGTTGGAAAATCCCTAAGGTGTGGGACCTTGTCGCTTTGGGATGAACCTCCGGAGAAGGCCAGATTCCTTTGAAACTTGGTGCACTTGATTTAGTATCAACATGCAAGGCTATGACACTTGAAAATAATCTAATCTACTATATTCTTGGAATAAAGGTGAGAGATAAAGAACTAATAACTTGAAAGGAGGTGATGTATTGCAAGTATAAACTTAACAGAAAGATCCACTTAATTACACAATTAATATCTTAGAAAAACACATGGCATGCACATTTCCTATAATCTTTTCAATCAATTGTTGGATGAGTACCACACTTCAATAATAGAAAGGAAACAAGTTTTCCACAAATGAAATGTAAATATTTTATATCATTTTACAAATACTAAAACAAGATAACTAATCTAAAGGTAGATTAATCAATCGAATCCAAACAACTTCATCCACAAGTGATAGATAAATTAATGAATAACACAATATATCATATATTCAATAGTAAAATATTGTTCTGAATATTACTAAAAGGATCAAAGCAGTTTTAAAACTCTTCCAAAATTGAAGAGTGATGTCAACAAAGATCTAAAAGTCATCCGTAAAACATAATGCATAACACTATTTATAAACTAAATAGGTTGTAGCCCTTATAGCTTCACCTCTAACTAATTAATTACTAAAAATAGAGTGCATTAAAGTTCTAGGGAACAGACTCCTGTAAAAATAGTAAAATAAGTTGCACATGTTTGAAATAAGCCAACCCTACAACATTAACCAATCTAGAGCTTGGGAGTTGTCCATCAATGGATTTCAGACTTAGCTTGGGCCGGAAGTATCCTTTCCTACAACGTTCAGGTTCTTCTTTATCCTTTTCCCACAGTAATCATTTTGTGTTTGTATTTAATTAAACACTTGATAATCCCATGTACCTCCTCATCCTCTAGTCTGCACGCATAATGGTTAGACCACATTTGTTGTCTCAACTTCTCTAGCAATTCTGGCAAGTAATCTCTTCAACTTACTTATGACCTTCTTCAAATGACTTATAATTTTTTTGCATTCTCTAAACTAATTGTAAATGGAATCAATATTGAAGGTCTTCCTCACATCATCATCCTCTTTGACCAAACTTTTGAAATTTGCTATAATTTGATCAATGGGAAGGACATCGATAGTCTCATTAATGAACTTACAGTGGATACTTCAAATTCCTTTGAAATATCATTTAATATCTCCATTATTTTGACCCATTTTTCATCCAATGTCCTAATTAGATCCTACAACACGTGCTCTAAACTCCACGGATTTTGATTCTTAAGATCACCAAAAGGTGCAAGAGAATCCAATTGAATAATCAAAATTTCAAGTTAATCCAAATGTTAAAAAGATAGAGATCAAAGTTTTTTTTGGATTCTCAAGATCACCAAAAGGTTCAAGAGAATATGCAGTACAAAATCTTTTGTCTAAATCAAGTAAAGCATGGAAATACAACACTCATCAAAACATTAGATATGTTAGAAAATGACCAGTTTCACAGTAAAGGGAAAACATGTAATTTATATAAGTATAAATCCTGAATTTATGTTTTAATTTCTTAGTTCACTTCAATACCTTTCCAATGCAAAAAAAATGGATTCATTTCGAGCTTGGGAGCAAAAGTTATGGCCTTTAATTAGGAAGATAGGTTATGCATATGCTCTTATACTCACGGGTGTGCACTTAACATGTACTCAAAAAATGTGAAAACAAACGTCCCTTAATCTGCAAAAAAGTCAAATTCTTTAAAAGATTCAATTTTGACAACAACCCATCACATTAGTATATGAGTAGAATACTTGATGCTATCAAACATTAACATTCACGATTCGAAAACATAACATTTTCAAGAAATTGATAAATCTAGCATGTAGAATGATGAAAAAGTAAGCTCTAAAAATGAAACAACATGGAGAAATCTTGAAATTTTCTCACCATAGATTTAATTTTTATAGCAACCCACCACACTAATATGTAAATAGAAGACTCAAAACTATCAAACACCTAACCTACACTCTCAAGAATTTAAGATTTTCAAGAAATTGACAAAACTTATGTAGAATGTTGAAAAATGAAACTCTAAACATGAAAACATGGAGAAATCTTGAAATTTTCCCGTCAAGATCAAATTTTGATCAGAATTTCACCTCCTTTATACCTACAAGGAAGACTCAACGCATGCAAACTCAACAAAACAAGTTAAGAAAAATAAGTTAGATCAACATGTGCAATTTTAAGAGGGTTAGTAACCAAAATTGAAACATAACTACCAAAACTTGAAATTAAGTGCAAAGGAACAATGGGGTAACTCCCATAGTGTTCCAAATGGGTAATGAATTAGTTAACAATGCAAATGAAATCAAAGCTAACACCTAATAGCTTTTCTAATACAATGCTAACTACATCAATATACCATCATGCTTAGAGCTTAAACAAAGCTAATCTATTAACATTATTGTATGATTAGACCATGAAATGAAGATTCAAACTAACATGCTAAACAAATTAACCTCTATCTCTAATTGAATGCTAATGAAATGAACCTATTTATATCCTGGTAGCAATCAAAAATGTTGATTGTATGCTTGAATCCCAAGGTTTTCAAGAATGGAGTCTTATTAATCCATGGCTACAAGACCATTTGACATATCTCCATATGACTTCAAAACTTAGATGGATAAATGCAAGAAATGAAGATAGCTAGCTCCTCTAATGGAAGAATTCTCTAAGATGATAAAATGGCTAAAGTTGGCTCTATGCTCATTTAGGTGTGAGTAGAAAGGTTAGAGGAGGGTTCCTTTTATAACCCAATGGTTTGAAGAAGTTTTGCATCCTATTGTATGTGGGATAATAGCAAAGCTAGGTTAGTTATGGATAAACATGGTTTAAAAGTGGTTCAGTTTACTTTAGGAGAGTTTAGTTTGTCTTCTAGTGACTCATGGGGATTGAGGGGGTTTATTAATTAACCAAAGTGATTAATTAATAGGTGTGCAAGCTTATAGAAGCTTTTTAGAGGAATAGTTAATATGATTTATGTTATGAGAGGATTTTAATCAAATAAATGAAAATTTATTGATTAAATAGAAGAGAAAATTAATTAATTAAGAATAATTAATTAATCTATGATAGAAAGGGGTATTAATTAATTAGAAATAATTAATTAATCTAGACAGAAAGGGGGTATTAATTAATTAGAAATAATTAAATAATCTAGATAGAAAGGGGAGCTTAATTAACGAAAGGTCGTTAATTGACGTCGTTGTTGGATAGAAAATTTGAATTAACTAACGTAATATAATTACTTAATGACAATAGCAGAGAAAATGTGTGACATTGACGATATGTCATCAATTTGCGGGAAAGGGTATAATTAGTTCAATTTAAGTATTTAAATTGCTTGAGCTAAATTATAGGTTTCTACATTTTCCCCTCTTTGGGGTGGCGTAAGTGGCGCCACTTCAAAGATAGCACACAGATAAAATTTTAATGGGGTAGAAGAAAAATTAGCAGAAGTGAGAGATGCTCCCTTGAGTTTCGATGGGGTGATGAAAGAAAGCGATCGACAATCAAAAAAGGTTAGAGAAATGGATAGAAGAATGGGTAGGGGTAGGATGCCCCAGGTGAATTAGAAGAATAGTGTTGATAAGAGAATGATGTAGAAGAGGAATGAAGATGGAAATAAAAGAGCAAGCTTGCATCGAGTGTATTGAAATAAATTTAGTGTCATCATATTGCCAAAGATTTATGTCATAGGTCCTTATTAAAAATATAAGCATACGAAAAAAGTAAAATGACATGAAAATTCCTACCATGAACAATTGTCCATAGTTGAAAATTACTAACTCAATGCAACATACAAAATGCAATGCAATATGAGAAGGAAACAAGCTCATTTAACAGGGAAACAAGTACAAACACACATACTCAAACCAATTTTTGATGAGTCAAGATGGTTTGTACAAATGATTGCGATTGATAACAAGGGTGAAAAATGATGCCCCTAGCAAGGATACATGCAAGGGAAAATGATGAAGGACACCGGGTCCAAAGATAAAGGCTGTTGTGTGCAACAAAACAATATCAAGCATGAATGGGTGTACCCCAATAGTACCGATGAAGCAAGTAGGCTAGCTTTGTAAATGGTTGAAAATATAATGATAAACATTCATTTGATTTGTGAAAATAATGAAAATTCTAGCAAGGTATGGAATGAATACCATGCACAAGACATGAGTTTCATCCGCTAAGGGTTTTTTACCTATTTTTGTAAATTTTACAATTTTTAGGATTTTTGAGAAATTTTGAAATTTTTATGTGTTTGTATTGTTTCTATGTTTTTTGAAAAAATGTTGATTTTTTAATATTTAGGGATTTTTGTGTAGACACTAAAATTAGGTCACACTCCCCTTTGGTCCCTCAACCAATAAACACCCTTTATTACATTTACCTAGCCATGACCCCCTTCACCCCACTAATATTAATTTAATTAATTAAATTGAATCCTCAATTATTATTATTTAAATATATTATTTAAATAATATCCACACATACACTTCACTTAGACACCTCACCAAGCCAACTCAACCTAAGACCTATTCTTAGTAAGTTGCCATAACTAACTAAGACTTACCCAAACCCTAAAAATCAATGCCTACATTCCCTCTAACCACATTCTCAGATGCTCACAAGAAGCTCCCAGTCTAATCCACGGGATAACGACACAAGATCCAAGGAAATCAAGAGGATCTCCCTAGTTTAGTAAACCTAGGAAATCCCACCTTGACTGACACCGGTTACCCCTAACCATCGCCGGTTAAGCCAGACCACCGTCGATTACCCCTTTTAACCCCTAAACAACCTTATTCTCAAGGTTGGCAAACATTGGGAGAAAAATTGATGAGAAAGAACACATCTCAGAGAGATAACGCATCTTCAGAGAGTAAATTCCAGCAAAAACCCGCATGCAAGGAAGGAGATTGAGCATCTTCTCCTGCACAGCCATCCCAGCCATGATCTGATCTATCCAAGCAAAGAGGAGTGTACATGCAGCCCATGTAGAAGATTTTTTTCAGTTGGTGATCACTTGCAGCCTTCAAACCCATCATCAGCACCTCCATCCCTCACACAAGCATTCAGGAATGAAATCCAAGTAAGTATAACATCATACTTTCCTGGTTATTTCATTTCATCATCATTTTATCATTCATTGTTTATCTTGCCCCCTATTGACCTTCTCCAACACTTTTTTTACCTCCATATACCCATTAAAACCTCACCAAAGCCTACTCCAATCACCCAATACCTCATCCCGACCAACCAAAGTCCTTTGTGCAATCACAAAGGAGACCAAAAGCTTATTCTGTGACATTTCCAAATCTCACAGTAACTAGCACTGGTTACACCTAACTGTCGTCAGTCACCCCTGACCGACATCAGTCTCTGTATTTTCCCACACAGCCTTGAATAGAGACCTATCCACCTAATTTCACCTCACCCTCAATCACATGTGATCTACCCGAGACCTCTATCAGACCTACAGAGACCCAGAACCAATCATTTGACCTTTGGATTCTATTCTAGCTTAGCCTGTTAGATTAGATCTATTTCTTATTGTGTTTTAAGTGAGATACCTAAATCATTTTAAATAACAATAGGATTTACTTTGTTTACGGCATTAAATTGTTTAAAACAGTGGACTGACAACCATCTAGGAAGTATCACACTTCCCGGATCTAGCATATGCTAGGCAGTTCACTGCCCATATTGTTTAATCCCTTCTAGTGGTCTTGATTTCATTACAAGTAGTTCCTCCTAGCCAAAAGGAAGCTCTCACGATCAGTTGTGGATTCAGAAGTCATACACGCACAACAACCCATCAACCAACATTTGAACAGGTATTCCTCCTACGCCCGTTACCCTATTTGTTTCGTCAACACTTCAAAGAAACAATCTAAGAATTAGGTGAAACATTTTGGCACGCGCGGTGGGACCCATCCGAGGTTCCTTGCATTTCATTCATTCCTAGGAAAAAATTGTGTGTTTGTTTCCCTTCTGAAAAGCGTACACACTAATTTTCTTCCTTGGTAACTCCACCTCTTCTTTCTATTTTCTCTAAAGGAAACTTTTCTTTTGGTGTAATTAAAAAGAACCATTTCTTCATGTTTTCTGCATTGTAGTGAAAGAGCATCCCTCTTCCTCTTCATCTTATTGTGTCATCCAATTTCACATTTTCAATTTGGGTTTAGAAATAAGTGCATTCCATTCTGATTTATTTAATTAGCTCACATTAATTGAGGGTAACCTATACGCTGGAAGTCATGCCTAGCTGATGGTTGACAAACAAATCATAGAAAAGCACTTCTATCCTTTTCTCTTTCTCTGAGTCTTACCAAACCACACAAAAATTCAAAATACATACATTCTTAAACAACATCCTACCTGGAAGAAGCTGTAGGTGATCACATGATCACGGCATAGTGGGCACCCAGCTCACTACTCTGTCGAAGTCATACTTCAGAGTGAAGCCCGTCCCCACCATAACATACCTGAAACCTCACCTTTTAGATCTCCTTCTTTGTAGGAAGCCATCCTCACCAAAAACTCTATTTCACAATTCATGTGTCAGTCCCTAAATAGCATAAGCTAAACAAACATAATAGAAAAGGGCACTCTTAAGATTACATTTTCTTAGTGTTTCTGCTTGGTTTGTATTTTGAGGTGAAAGATCACATTCATCACTTTTTTTTGTTCATCCTTGCATGCTCCTCATCATAGCTAGTGTATTCCAGCTTCACTTAAGTGTGCCTGGGCCATATCACCATCATTCCTAGAATTCTAGGTTTGATTCCACATCAAATTCTAATTCACAACCACTTTTTCTCATCACTGTTTCAATCTCACAGTAACCGTCATCGGTTACCTCTGACCGCCATTGGTTAAACTCAACTGACATCGGTTCCAGGTCCTTTTGCTAACCTAATCAAAAGGACATTCTCACTTCACTTTCTCTCCACTTCCCACAGTGTCTGTCACTATCATTTTTTCCCATTAACGTTTTACACATCCCCAGATTTGGCATACTTGTTAGATTTTTCCTTCTGCCTCACTGATTTACTCACTACCTATTTTTTACAGTGACCGGCATCGGTTACCCTTAACTGACATTGGTTTTCCATAACCACATCTGTTAGCCTGTTTCACATTCCACCCACCATTTGTCGCTTCATCCATTTTTTTTCTTGCTATTCTCTGTACCATTTACAGAGAAGTAGCCCCACCTGATTAGTACTGGTTCATATGGTACTGACCTGAAGACAAGCAAATGCCCTCATGTTCCACGCCAATTGCCAACCACTCCCACCTAGTCCTTCACCACCTTCTATTTTATCATCAGCCATGGATCCTATCCAGCCTATTAATATCGCTACCAGAGATGAGGAGTTCGCATGACTCCTTGACTAGAACCCTACTACCTTGCAGTTTTACCTCTCCCATTCATCCACTCGAGATGCCTCGGGTCAGTTGATATACGAAATTCTCGTATCTATCCCCCCAACTCTCACACCCACTTTTGCATCAGCCCCATTTGGCTCTGTGCTACCTGCATCCACCTTACCCCCAGTCGTTTCGCAGTTAGGTTTATACCCGCTATGACTGCCGTGTCTGTTACCTCTGTGGCACCCATTACATCCACCATACCCTCGACAATTACCCCAAACACAACCTCATCCATCCCTCATGTCTCACACATACCTGTAGCTATATTCCCACCTCCAGTGTTAGTGACCCCTACCCCATTTCAGAACGTAGTTCTTTCCATTCCACAATCTTTAGCCCCTATTACCACTAGGGTTACCACGACCCTTCCTCCCCCATATACATACTACCAACAACCTGCCTATGTGTCATCTATTATTCATTCCGGGTATGTACCCCCTATTTCATTTCCTTCTTCTCCACCACCTTACTTGGCAGCCCCATACACTGGAATGTCACACCCATTATATGTCCCAAAACCAACCTCCTCACGCACTATAGGAGGCATCTAATCATCACAACCCACCAATGACCTAATTAAATTGATGATGGATAAGATGCAAACATTGGAGGCATCGGTTTCTAGCTCCCACAACACTCTCACCTACGATAAGATTTGCAATGAGCCTATTCACCCATCTATTCCCATCCGTTCATACCTGTGCATTGGGAAATGCCTAAATTCAACCACTTCAATAGTAAAGAAGACCCACAACAACATTTGTGCTCGTTTAAACATGGATGTTATTTGATTGCTCATGATGATGCCTTAATTTTGAGAACCTTTCCCATGTCCCTCACTGGACCTGCATTAGATTGGTATAGTGGGTTATCCAAACACTCCATATTTTCATTCAATTAGGTAGCCCAAGCTTTCTTGGATCATTTTTCTATCAATATCACCAAGAAAGTTACCATGACCGATCTATATTCCACACGTCAGTACGAGGATGAATCTATCGTAGATTTTGTTGCTCACTGGCGCAGCCTGATCAATCAACTTACCTTTCAACTACCACAAACTGAAATCATCGAGCTCTTCACATGAGCTTGTTCGCAGACATATCTCCCTGACCTTGCAAGTCCAAACCTTCTGAACATTCGATGAGGCATTCACCATGGCACGAAAGTTAGAGATTTGAGCCATTGAAGATAAGAAAATCCAATTACGAAATAAGAATTTGGCATTCAAGTCGACTAAAACCTCTTCTTCTTCCAAACCGCAACCAATTATTCAAAAGCTAAAGGTACCACTAATGCAGTGGTACTCAAGGCCGGCCCAGCTCATCCGTCTAATTAGGCTACATCCCTCATCTAATCTATCACCCGTTCAGGCTTTTTGATTCAGACAAGAGCAGCAAAAATATACCCCAATTGGGGAACCTTACTCTTTTGTTTTAGAAAAGCTTATCAAAGCTAGCGCCATCACCCTTCCAACCATTAAAACCACACACTAGTTTTGACCCTACTCGCCCCATGCCCATGGTATAAGGAACAATATTTCTGTAACTATCACCGAGTAAAGGGTCATAGTGATGGAAATTGCATCACTTTTAAGAATATTATCCAATAAATGCTTGGAGAAAGGTGAGTTGACTGTGGATAATCCTAATGCCACCCCCAACAAAAATCTACAAATATTTAAAAAACCATTTCCCAATCATGCCCCTTCATCCAATCAAACAGGTGAGACATTGACTCATGATAGCCATACTCGTGAGGTTCATGCGATCTTTAACGAGGTACATATCAACTCTCAATTACCTCACATCCCTTCCATAGAGGAAATCCTAGCCTGAAATCCTCCTTTCGCATTGGAACCAACCTCCCCTGTTCCTTCACCAATAGAGGAACACCTTTCATCTCCTTCATCACCAACGGAGGGGTCTTCCGCTAACATTGAGCCCATCTCACCCCTAGCTTCACCACTTAGAGAATTTTTACCTACATTATCTCCTCAACCCACAGAGGAGCTCCCATTATCTCCTCCACCCACAGAGGAGCACCTGTTACCTCCTCCACCCATAGAGGCAGCGCCCATCTGTTCCTCAACTTAGAGAGGAGCTCCTATCATCTCCTCCATCTATCATCGACCCAGTTTCCATACCTTTGCCTCTAAGCAAGCATTCTCCATCAACTACCTAGAATCCCATCAGACCTACTTTTAGATCTCTTACCCACAAAAGCTGAAGCTAGCTAACTCGCCCGTCTCTAAGACAAATTTTATGGAAATTGCCATTAGCTCCTTTTCAACTCCATCTATATATGTTTCATTCTCATGTTTAGGCCAATCACTAAGATTATGTGGATCAAGGCTTTACTATGGGGGCACCTCTTACTCCTCGTCTCAACACAGATGTAGAGATCCCTTGCTGATACCTCCACTATGTACCCAAACAGATTTCGACCGATCAAACCAAATACAACCACCTCTGTTGCAACCCCTTCCATGATACATATTAGACACCCAAACCATACCCTTACCCATAACTCAACCTACATCTAAACCCAAATCACACACCTACAACATCTTGACTCAACTAAACCTATTACCACTTTAGGGGTCACCCCGACCACCAGCCTTACTCATCCACCTATTAAACTGGATTTAGCTACATCCTCTGATGTCAATACCACACCTACTCTGACACCCAAACCAAAGAACCAAACCCATCGACCTCATACTACACCTACGCTTGTCTCGTCTGTCTTAAGACCTCAGCTGCCCAACATGGTCAAGTAACCTCCACCCATCCATAAACCAATAACACAACCCATTCCTTCCTTACAAACCTCTAACCTACCCAGGAACACAACACGACTTACACCCACACCTGCAGTCTCTTTACCACCAATACCTCCAATATCCTCAGCTATTGCTTCACTACCCACTACACTTCAGTCATTGTCCCTCACACCCCAAGCACGACCCGCGTCATCTACCTTCACAACACCCCTGTTATCCCCATGGGTAACTCGCCCTCTTCCTCCATCTGTTTTTCCTTCTAGACCTTGTACACCCGCATCACCTTTACTCAAGAAGGTGTAACCCAAAAACAAAACCCCACTACGCCACAATAAGGTAGTCAAAACAACCACACACCCTCCTACCCATCCATCTATTGTACCCCTACCCAAACAAACATGACCAATACCTAAAACCACACCAGCACCTAAACCATAGCTCGACCTGTTCCTACTCTTCCAAAAACATTTCCTCGACAATCAACCTCACCTGCACCCAAACCCACGTTCACTTCCCATTGTGATCCACTAACAGGGTCCTATGCCAAAATTTTAACCAAACTCCTCAAGACTTCTGTTATCACATTACCACCACTCCAACCTTATGACCACCTCAAACCCAAGCCAAAAGGGTTTGATGATAATAAATAGTTTTCGCATACCATCGTGTGCTAGCGTGCACCATGTGGAGAAATGCAAGGCCTTGAAAACTGTCCTTATCTAATTGTGTCCACCAGAAACCAACTTTGATGACGATGACCTTCTTGATGAGGATCCTGCTTCACTGACACCCATTCCCACACTAACCACTCAACAACCACAACCTCCAATTTCACAACTCCTGGAACCACCCCCAAGATATGAAATTAACATGGTTCACATCAGAGAACTTGCCATGCCACCACCCCAATGTCATTGCACTCAGCTCACCTCACAAGGCTTTTCTCCTCCAGTAGGTTTTTTCCCTTCATGTCGTTACTACCACTGCATCCTACACCTTCTCCATTTGTCAACTCCCCTCAAATCAACATGATACACGTCACTACACGTGCGTAGAAAGGCAAAGAAAAGGAAACTGACCCACCAACCAATCCTATACCCAACATACCATCTACACCCATATGCTAAAATAACCATCCATGGCCCCACATACCCCATTTCTAATGGCGTCACACATTGTACCATGCTCAAACAATTACACCAATCTCCCCTCAAAATGTCCTTATACGACCTCATCCAAACCTCAGAATCCCATCGTCAAGCTCTCATGGAGGTTCTTCAATCTATTGAGGTTTTACCCAATGATCCTACACCCATAGCCTCCATTATCACACCCCATCATGTGCCTCTCTGCACGCAAATTACCACCTTCATCTTCACCTTTCCACCTTGTTCACCAAGTGGCCTCCCTTAGCTTCTCAGAGGAAGAGATCACGCCGCACCAAAATGATGACCCGGATCTAGCCCTCTTCATCTCCGTCCACATTGATGACATATGGGTACACTGTGTGATGATTGATGGAGGCGCTAGCATTAACATCATTTCATCCCATGCATTTTCTCAAATGTGCATCCTGACAATTATATGCATAGACATCTGGTCATGTTGTGTTCATTCAACGACGCTATGCACCTCGCACACTAGGCACTTGTCATCCTTGCACATTTGACCATGGGTCCCCACACTATTCTAGAATTATTTTACGTTTTGGAGGGGGAATTCCAATATAACTTGTTGCTTGGTAGACCCTGGATCCATGTCATGGGTTGCATTCCTTCCACTTTGCATCGTTGTGTAAAGTTTGAACATGAAGGACACACTTATACCATTCTAGCTGACCCATCACCTTTCAAAACATGCAATATGCTTTACCGACCCAATGATGTGTTCATACCTATCAAGCCATCTACCTCCGTAACCAATACCGCTTCACCTACACCTCCACCTACCAGTATAGCCACTGCTTTCACCGCACATACCTCCTCCATTCCTACCACTGCCATAACCTCCATGGCTGACCCATTAGCTTCCCAATCCGTTAACTCCACCTCCACATCGACCTCTGACACATCATCCATTCCAGCTACCTACATACCAACCACTGATCCCTTGGAAGGTATTTTTCAATGCCTCACTCTGGGGGGAGTACCGCCTATATAGTGTTAACACATTCCTTACTCCGCAGGAGTATGGAAGCCTTCACCAACACCCTCGCTATGATCACCGTATTGGAGAACACCTCCTTTATGGTCCTCCTTATCTTCGTACTAGTCTCACCTATGGGGGACTTGATACTACCACTTACACACCTGAACCACCATCACAAACCCGTCCATTTTCTGTTGACTTCCAATCACTTACCAATCCACCATTTCACCCACACCTTCCTGCACCATTATGTGCGTGGAAGGGTTTTGGTTTTGGCTTTTACGAGCAAGGCCGCCATACCATTATTCCATGTACCACCCACAAACATAACTGACTGTAGTGGTATCGGCTTCCTCGAACCTCCTACCAAACAGGCCCGCATTGAACTCATTAAGGACACTAGCCCTTCTTCACCTTCATCTTCATCACCACCTTCACCCTGCTCCACCTTCATCATCACCCTCACCAGTGGAGTCGATGGATCCTGAATCTATCCCTCCTAATTTTTTTTTCATAAACACCATTTCCTTGGGCCTTTGACTTATCAACGTGAAGGTGAGGCCCCTTCCACTCTTCCATTCCTGTATCCTAAAATGATCAATGACGACACACCTACAATTAATGGCATTCAATGTCAGGATGATGAATCCATACTCACGCTACCTTGGTGCAAAAGACTCATATATTCATCTAGTCGCTACCCTCTGAGACAATAAACCATGTTGAATGAATCGACTATCGAGATCAATATTCATACTCAGGATGACGAACCGCACATCCTAAAGATCAGATAATCTTTAGATGCTTGCTGAACAGGAAGCCATCACTTCTTTTCTCTGAGATCATAACCACACTTTCACTTGGTCTTACATAGACATGCCCTGAGTATTGACCCCACCATAGTGGTCCATAATATCGTAACCGTTCCCGATGCCAAACCTATCAAACAAAAGCTGAGGAAAATGCACCCTCGCATTGCTCTTCTCATCAAAGAAGAACTTCAGCGCCTTCTTTCGTTTCCTTCATCTTACCCATTGATTATCCTCGTTGGATTTCTAACATTGTCCCTGTTACTAAAAGCAACAGGGGGACTCCACATTTGCACGGACTTCCGTGACCTCAACCTAGCCTACCCAAAAGATGACTTTCCCTTACCTGGTATTGATCAACTGGTTGACCTCACCATGGTCATGAGATGTTATCACTCATGGATGGCTTCTCAGGTTATAACCAAATTTTGCTTGCCCCATAAGATCAACACAAGACCACATTCATCACCCCTTGGGGGACCTTCTGCTATCGAGTCATGCCTTTTGGCCTTAAAAACGTTGGTGCCACATATCAGTGTGCTATGACTTACATCTTCCATGATATCATGCATTGCATATTGGAGGATTACGTGGATGATCTCTTGGCCAAATCTAAACATCACTCTGAGCACCTCGCCGTCCTCAAAACCATCTTTGACCGCCTCATTAAATATTACGTCCGCCTTCAGCCTAAGAAGTGTGTCTTTGCGGTTCTCTCAGGAAAGCTCCTGGGATTTATTGTTTCCCTCCATGGTATAGAAGTTGACCCTACCAAAGTCAAGGCCATTCTGGAAATGCCTCTGCCCACTAACCTCAAAAAAATCCATAGCCTGTAAGGTAAATTGTAGTCCATTTTCTGTTTCATTTCACAATTATCTGATCGGTGTCAACCATTTCATCATCTGCTCAGGAAAGATGTCTCCCTTTAAATGGGATGATGACTGTCACAAAGCTTTTGAGGCCCTCAAACAATACCTTCTCCAACCACCTCGTACTCATTCCACCTAAGATACGATTAACTTTTTTACATATACATATCCGCTACTGATCATTCCTTAAGGAGCCATGCTCACTCATCGCGATGAAAAACACAGGGAGCAAGCGGTTTATTACATAAGTTGTACTCTTTTGGACTATGAAACCCGATAAAACCATCCTAGAAAAGCTTTTCTTAGCGTTAATTTTCATTGCCACCAAACTCCGCCATTACCTACTCAACCACAAAACCTATGTTGTGACCAACACCAATCCCTTTACACTTCATGTACGCCAAACCTTATCAAAATTAGTGTGCCGCGCGATGGCTTATGCTTTTAGCTGATCTTGACCTCAAATTCATTCACCAAAAGTCCATTAAGGGCCAGGCTATCACTGACCAACTGGCTGACGCACCTATTTACTCGGGGACCAACCCTCTAATTTTTACTTTCCCGATGAATCCATTACTACCCTTTCCCTGGACGAAGCCCCCTTACCAAATGATTACTATTCTATTCGACGGTTCCAAGTGTCAGCATGGGGGTGGGGCTGGTGTTATCCTCATTCCTCTGGATGGAAAACCCATGCCTTTGTCTTTCAAACTAGACTTTGAATGCACCAACAATATTTTCGAGTATAAAGCACGCGTACTAGGTCTCCAAGCCACCATATGCCCTAGATGTCAAATCAATCAACATCTTTGGTGATTGACAATTGGTCGTAAACCAATTCAATGGTATGTACCAATGTCGTAACGAGATACTTCAAAAGTATAAACAACATGTCAACATACTTTTGACCACCTTTGATCATTACACCCACCTTCAAAACCATCCCACGTTCAACCAACAAATTTGCAGATACCATGGCCTACTTAGCTTCCCAAATACCCACTTCCCCTACCTGATTCCAAAATCTTTGTCACCCATACAATGCCTCCATTCACCTTCTTATTTACCTCATGATGTTTACCTCGATCAGAACCAACACCCCTGACCTGAGTGACCTTTGGTATAAACAATACTCTGACTACCTTTCCTCTCCATCTTACCTCCTGATCTCACCCATAACGGACAAGGTGCCTCTTAAAAAGGTTCTCATTATGTCATTCTAGGGGGACTCCTCTATAAGCATGGCTTTGATGGTATTCTCTTACGATGCCTCACAAGTTCTGAAATTCCTTATACCATTAAGGAGGTTCATGATGGCATATGTGGAGGTCACTTTAGTGGCCTTGCTGTTGCTAAGCATATTCTTCACCTAGGCTATTATTGGCTGACCCTTAACCATGATTGTTGTGACTATGTCAAACATTGTGTCAAATTCCAACAACATTCCAACCTTCATCATACACCCAGTCATGCCTTACAGGTCACTCGTGACCTTTGGCCCTTCTCTCAATGGGTTTGGATCTTGTCTGAGAAATCAATCCTCATTCTTCCCAATGCCATCAATGGATCATAACTGCTACTGAATACTACACAAAATGGGTGGAAGCCATACCACTCATCTCCACGAAAGCTGAGAAAATATGTGAGTTCATTAACCATCACATCATTTATTGCTTTGGTGTCCCTCATCACCTCATCACTGACAATGGAAAACAATTCAAAAACAAAACATTGCAAAAAATTTGTGATGCCTTCGGCATTCATCTTAGTTTCTCATCACCTTATTACCCACAAACCAACAGCCAAGCCAAATCCACTAACAAAACCCTCAACAAAATTCTCATGAAAGTGGTTGACGATACTGGGAAGGATTGGCATACGCACATTCCTTTTTCCCTATGGGCATACCGCACTAGTATTCACACTTCCACTGTGGCCACACCCTTTTTGCTGGTCTACGGTACAGAGGTTGTTCTATCCTCTCGAAGTCCAGATCCCCTCACTCCGCATTTCTCTCCATGACATGCTCACTGATGATGAATTTCGTTCAGGACCACTTAGCACAGCTAGAGTTATTAGATGAACATCATCTTAACACTCTGGATCACCTTCAAGTTTACCAAAAAATGTATCAAACAGTCTTATGACAAACATGTTCATGAACGAACCTTCCAAGTCAGTGACCTTTGTCCTGAAAGAAAATCAACACGTAACCAAAAGCAGAAAAAAGTAAACGGGGAAAATTTTCTCCTAATTGGCTTGGACCATACATCATAACTCATACCTATGGATCAGGTGCCTATCGTTTATCTTCACTTGATGGTAAACCTGAACCTAAGCCCCTTAACGCATTGCATCTTTGACCATTCTATTGTTGACTCGTCATCCTACCTCACCCTTTGTCTCTTTACAGGCTCATCCCTTGAGCACTATCCACTCCATACACCTCCCTAATGATTAAACAAGAATCATGTGAGTACCCGTCACTTGTTATCTCCTCTTGAATATGTGTACCACGGCGCTGCACATAGCATGATTCTCATGGATACTTTTCATCTACCTTTAGATGAGATCCCATGGTCATTCCACCTTTTCTTTTGGACAAGAGTTCTATCATCCACCTTGGTCTTTTCCATGATTTCAAAGACCTCACATGGACCAAACTCCTTGAGTCAAACTTCTAATAAAAATATGACTCCCTCAAAAGGACATCTTCCTCTCGACAAATTGCTGCTATAAATAGACTTGCTCCCTCAAAGGACAACTATGTGAAGTTTAACAAAAAAAAATGAGAGAAACCGAAGCTTCCCCGCATCGATCAGCTTCACAAAGACCTCAAGGAGTACCATATTATTTATCCCATATAGACTTCCCCGCATCGATCAGTCTATCAAAACAAAAAAACTTTTTAGTCATGGACTTGCCCATTATGACCTAGGACCCCTTGCCCAAAGGCCTTGTTACTTCAACATATAAAATTAACTACCTTTCACCCTCCTTACCATTTCCACTCTCATTTCCTCAATTACCTCAAGGGACATCTTGGAATTTAGACATTTGGTGATCCTGTGACTACTTTCATCTGTAGAATAGTCAATCGTGCAATGTCTTTAGGGTCTTATGTTCATCACCTCTTTTCAAGGTATGATCTACTCGGTATGATCCTACCCAATCAGGTGGCTTTATTACCCCCTCTTATCTTTTAACCATCTTTGTTTACATTTTGATTACCTTATACAGGACTTGGTCCTTGACGCTTACCTTTAGGGTAATCCTCCTCTTTCGCCATAATCACCTTCACCTACGTCATTTTACCTATAATCTACCCACACCTATTAAACCTAAACCCACAACATACCCAAAAACCTACCAACTCATTTTCATATTCTTCCCTAGCTTATGAGGAGAACTACATCGGCCTGAGGTCCCTTTTTTCAAGGGACTATGTAGGTAGCCACTCCGAGGGCATGGGGGCCCTTGGAGGTTAGCTTGGCCATTCTCTACCCTAAAATAATTCATCAACCATGCCTAACTCACCATTTACATCACATTTCACTCAGTTCCCCTTTTCTAACAAAATTGGAAATTAAGCCACATACATAACAAGTTGCTTCCCATAGCATACATTTATTACACCTACCATCTCTCTATCATCACTATGCATAGATTATACAACATTTCATATATGACCCATAACTATCTTACTTCATTGCCTAACCAAACCTAATGACCATCAGCCAAACTAACTCACCATGACTTTCAACCTCTCAACCATGCCTAACCAAACCTGACTCAATCCATGCCTAAACCAACCTGACTCGACCATGCCTATAACCTAACTCGATCCATGCCTATAACCTGACTTGATCCATGCCTATAACTTGACTCGATCCATGCCTAAACCAACCTAACTCCATCATGCCTAACTCACCTAATTTCAATCCACATTAAAGTAACAAATCCATATCTCATCTAAAACAAGCCATAAACCAATGTCTCATAAACACATCAACAAATCACAAAATACCATGTCTCTCATCATATAAATCAATAAATGTGTATCTCAATATACATGTCTATCATCATGTCTATCATCTCAAAAATGCTGGCACGCATAGGCTGATATATATATAATACAAAATGTCATCGGCACGCAGGCCGGTCTCATATATAAAAAAAATGAATCAATACAAAATATCTTCAGCACACAGGCCGGTATATGCTCAAAATATACAAAAATCACTCGTACATCCTCACTATCTTCGGCACACAAGCCGGTATGTGAGGCCAAAAATCTACGGCATATATATCAAAAAATCACTAGTATACATCAAAAATCAGGTGACCTGCATATCAGGCATCTCACCGGATGTCCTCCATCTCCATGTCACCTACACCCTCGGCCTCCCTGTGCCCCTACAGGCACATCACCTCAGCGTCTGGTTCGCCATGCACTGGTGGCCTCTCCCTGATCAGGCCTCAGAGCTCGCTGACCTCCTATGCTCTCCACACTATGCATGCGGGATCTCATCCTCTCACTAGACACGCTTGTCGTGCCCTGTACTCTCCGTAAGATAGGAAGTCTATCCCAGCCGCCATGAGCTGATCCTGATAATATCTCACCTCACCTAGGGCATCCCATAACCTAGATATAGGCATGGTCTTTGGTGGTCCCATAGGTCTTAGCCCCTGTACTTACCCTGCAGCGACCTGTATAACGACCTGCCCTGAACAACGACCATGCCCTATGCCGGCCTATGAATTGGGACCTTCTCCCTTGTGCCTGTGGTGGTGCCCCCTACCCCTATGCCTATATCTGGGCCTGTAAGGCCCCAATCTATGCCTGGGTTGTGGCCAACTAGCCCTGTAAACCTGCCACCTGAGCCAAGTAAGGCTGCCACCTGACCATCTCTATGTCTCCATCTCCTCCATCTCCTCTATCCTCTCCCTCCACCATCTGGGCCTGCAGACTAGCCACCTATACTCATAGCTCTGCTACCTCTACCTCTGACCCCTCCAGCTGTGTCTGTAGTATACCTATCTAGGTAATCAGCATCGCTACCTGTCCCTGTAGGGCGTCTCTCTGCACTATAATGGTAGCTAAGTCTGGCTACCCGGGTCTAGGTGGTATGGCTCGTAACTGAGCCGCCCACCACTGCTGTGTACCTATTTGTACATCTAACATCATCTATCCACCCATCCACTGGCTCCTCCTCCTCCTTATAGGAATTGTAGGTTGTGGTAGAGGTAGAGGCCTCTCCACGTCATCTCTCTGATACTGTGGGAAGGATGGAGATGAATGTCATGTACGAGCCTGAACTACCGTCGAACCCCTGTCTACCAGGATCATTCTCATCCTCCCCAGCACGGTGACCCTGTATCCACCTCTCTAGCTAGAGCTCAGCTAGCTCCTCATGCATGTGCCTATATGAGGGGAATCCCACATATGGCCTCTAGATAATGTCCACTCCAGACAACCCCTCTAACAACTTCCAAAAATGGGCCACATCATATGTCGGCCTATCTGATCTCCGCTCTCCTACCACCAGCACCCATCTCCTGTATCCCACCCACATAGATCTCACGCTGGGAATGCATCTTGTCTTGGGGCATCCCTATAGGTCAAACACAGACTATGTGCTTGTAGGCCCAACAGTGTAGTATAAATGTAAAGCACAGGCTAAACCTGCGCAAACCGCCCATATGCCCATAGCTCTCGATATAGCTGCACCAAGAATGCTGGTGCCCAAGAAAACCATTGTCTCCTCTACCATCATATCATGGAGAACCCCCATCAGTGATTGAGGTAAAGCATCCACCCTCTGCATCTAGGTAGTGCATAGCATCACACTGCCTCCATCAATAGAACTACTAGCCTCGTCTCATCCAGACGGGCTAGGTACATCTCACCATAGCTCAAACTAGCACTATGGAATCTCATATCCACCGCCCCCTCACCAAAAACTATCCCGATCAGCTCCTCTGAGGCCTCGAAGGAGATAGAGTAAACCTAGGCACCCAATATGGGTAACCTCAAAATCTGGAACACCGTCCTCCAAGGTGATAGTCATCTCACCCGTCGGAAGGTGGAACGTGTTGGTCGTGGAGTCCCATCTATCATGAGTGCAACCATCAAGCTGGGCTACCAAACAACATGTCGGTAGCTCCGAATCCCACTCAATCCCACTACCTCCACATGCTACAACTCCAAAGGGGTCGCTAAGCTACATGCAATGTCACTAGTAGAGGCGGAACTCTATCCCGCATGTGTAACTGCGCTCTCCCTGCATCCAATCCAAGCACAACATTAATCCACATTTTACCATGACCATATTCATCAAATTATCATTACCCTCCACCCTATTTTCACCCTACCCATCTCAACTACCTAACCTACATCACTTTTTTGCACCCTTGTGCCTAAAAGCCTCGACCGGTACCAGTTTATTCTAACCGACTTCGGTCACCTTTAAACCAACATCAGATCACCTATTTGGTGACCGCTACCGGTTCACCTTTACCGACCACAGTTATCACTTAACTGGCATCGGTCACCTGTTTGGAGGCCGATAATCTCGGTTCTACCCAACTGACGCCAGCCAAGCTTGACCGACGTCGGTCACTGTCGTGGCAAATCCCATGACTTCCCAAACCCCCCTTTTTTCTAAAAACTCTCCCACCTACCCCTTTTACCCCACCTACAATGACCTACACTACCCTAGGAACCTCTACCCACCCCACCTATACAATTTACTACCCCTCCCCCCATCTTATTGACCCATTATTCCACCCCATACCCCACATTTTAATTTTTCCTACCCACACAAACAAAAAAACAAAAACCCTACCAATAACAATAACCAAAACCTCTCATCTATCTAATCACCAATAGAGAATTAGGTGCTTACCTCATCGCGCTGCCACCATCTCGGTGGCACGTCTGGCCACTATTCTAGGTGGTCCGCCCGAGCCCTCTCCAACCTCTGCCATCACTGAATATCTACCATACACACTCCAACCAGTCGACTCCCTCGCAAAGATCTCATGGGACCCGCTACTCACCAACCCAACCACTCATCAACTAACACTGCCAGCTCATTGTCCAGAAACTCCAAGATACCTTTCTCACTTTTCTCTCTATTTTGTCCTTTCTTCACTTCGCAATTCAACAAATGAATAATAAAAACATAGATTTTTTTGTTTTTATAACCAAACCCAACTTAACTGACATCGATTCTTACCATTAACGGGCATCAGTCATGTGCCCATAACTAACTATCGTCGGTTATCCTATAACAACATCGGTTATCCATGACTACCATCGGTCACCCTTACCTACACATTGCTCCTTACATTGCCATTTTACTCCACCCTCTACCATGCTCCTTTACCCATCCATACCTTTACCCAACACCATTATCATACCTATCCTGACCTCATCATTTACTTCCTCCATTTTTCCTCCTTTGGGGACTTCTTATTATTTTACCCTTTCCCTCAGCTTTACCCATGTCTTGATCTCGATATTTGGTCCTAGACCATTGCTTAGTGACCTTTGACCTCATGTGTTCGTTATACCTTACGGCACTGTTACCTATGTTGATTGACTTGATGACTTTACCTAGCTTATTGTTGTGATTGTTTATCTTGACCCTCACCTTTTGTTTACTAGAACATACCTAAATGTTCCTACACCTAACCTACTGTTGTGTTTCTTGACCTTTTCCTATACCCTGGATACCAGATTCACTTCAACCTTGTTTGGATAAACCTATCGACCTTAGATGATCTAGATTTTTCCCTATTCTTCAACCTTGGTAGGCGTATTGCAGTTTATACGTGTGCATGTGTTTTGACTATTGCTACCTTTTACCCTTACCCATTATCTATATTTCTTGAATAGACCTTTCAATCCTTTTTTCCCCATGTACCCACTTGCCTTTCCCTCACATATACCTTTTTATCAAACCACTCACCTCTTCATCCTGCTGCCCTTGTCAGTTCTTGGTTTGAGGGGGATCACCTTCACCCTCACATGAGGCAACCACATCTTATTTTTGTTAGCATCACTTACTAATACAAGCTATGTAACAAAAAGGGGGAAAATTTAGACATTAAAATTAGGTCACACCCCCCCCTTTTGTCCCCTCGACCATATAAGCACCCTTTATTACATTTACCTAGTCATGACCCCCTTCATCCCATCAATATTAATTTAATGCATTATCCTCACTATATTTATTATTTAAATATCTGATTTAAAATAATATCTACACATATAGTTCACTTAGACACCTCACCAAGCCAACTCAACCTAATACCTACTCTTAGCAAGTTACCATAACTAATTAAGACTTACCCAAACCCTAAAAATCAATGCCTACATTAATCCCTCTAACCACATGGTCCTGCATTCATCACAAGAAGCTCCCAGTCTAATCTGCACGATAATGACACGAGATCGAAGGAAAATAGGAGGATCAACTCTGGATTTTAGTAAACCTATGAAATCGCGCCTTGCACCCGATGTCGGTTATCCCTAACCAACATTTGAACAGGTATTCACTCCTATGCCAGTTACCCCTATCTGTTTCATCAACACTTAAAACCCCTAAACTGATCTAAGAATCAAGTGAAAGCATTGGGAGAAAGTTAGATGAGAAATGAAAAAATCTCAGAGAGATCACGCATCTTCAGAGATAAAAATTCCCTAGGGTGAAGACTCACATCCAAGGAAGGATATGTGAGCATCTTTTCCATGCACAGCCATGGTGAACCACAGATCTAAAACTGATTATCCAAATAAAAACAACATCAGTGTGCATGCAACCCATGCAGAAGCTTTTATTTAGTTGGTGATCACTTGCAGCATTCAAAAACCCATGCCCCTAGGGCACCTCACAGCGGGTTATACACATACCTTCCGGAATGAAACTCCTCCCGAGTAAGTAATAAAGTCATACATCTCCGGTTTGTTTCATTTTCATCACTATTTTATCGTACCCATTGTTTGTACCGTGAGTCCCTACCCGCGACCTTCAAGCAAGATGGTTCAGGGTGCAGAATAGACCCATTAAACTCACTCGTAAAAACCATATCAAGAGTACACCCGGAATGACCTCATCCTGACCAACCAAAATCCTTTGTGCAATCACAAAGGAGACCAAAACTTCCTGGTCTTTATACGCATTCCCAAATCTCACAGTATTTAATAACATTAATTAGCATTTAGACATGGCACACATTTATATGATTCATGATGATTATTATGCTTATGGATAAGGATTGCATCATGATGTTGTCTAATTTTATTTCTTATGTATGTACCATGATGGATATTGATGACGTATCACATGTATTTGATTTTTATGATAGATTTGTAGATTATATCAATTGTATTATATATGCGATGTTCTAGATTAGTGAACGAGATGATATGATGATATTGGTGCAGGGGGGGTAGATTTTGATATTTGTGATCCCTCTTGCCCCAATTTGATGATATAATAGCTTAGAATACATGTATGATGTACACGTAGCATTTTATTTATATATGATGTATATATGATGTTAGATGTGATGATATATATTGAGATATGATGATGTGATAACAAAACTATGTACAATTATTTACAAGTATGCAAAAACACACTTCATATGTAAAAGTAAGAATGAATATAATCTAAGAAATAAAAGATGAATCTAACAAAGTATGTTTAAGTGATTAACTATACAAATGTACAAGCAAGTATAAACTATACAAGCAATTAATCCAAGCAGCAATTATAGTGGCACAACTTTCAGAGACCATAACTTTTGCACCGTAGCTCTGATTGACTCCATTCAAAAGGAAACAAAAATCTTGGAATGTGTATAATGTGATGAAAAGGTGTGGAAATTTGTTCGGCAACATTTGACCTCCGAAATCCATGTTTAAGGGGCCCAAATTGTGATTTTTCTAGTGCTATCTAAAAATAGTAAATTCTAAAAATAATATGTTTCAAAAAATTAGTGCACATGTAAGTCTTGGAAGATAAAACACCTCATCTCCCTCGAGACCGGTGACCTTCCACATTCCTCTAGGTGCCATTTCATATTTCTAAAATTATTATAAATGCATATGTAACCTGAAAAGGGATAGACATCTCCTGGCAGATATAACTGATGTATTTGAAGTCATTGAGTAATTTACAACCTCTTTTCAGAGATAGTTGTTTTTCAATTCATCTAGAACAATTGATAATTTGTTCCTTAAGTCTAAAACCCCTTAGTTTTGGATCAATGGTATTAGAGCCAAGTCCTGTTGAGAGTGTATGATCCCTAGAACGAGGTCGGAATACAAAAAATCTTGGGTGGTCCACACACCCACGATCCTTCAGAATACTTATCTGTTCGCTGCAGGTGACCTCCAATGGCGGACAACACCAGGACGGATGATCCTCTCAAAAATATGGTGAATGAAGCTCTTAGGGAGAAAAAGGATCAGATGCTACAACAATTTACCCAGATTCTATAACAACTACAAGTAGGAAATCATGCCTCCTCATCTATAAATTAGTCCTTTGGTGCCCCGACTCCATTCAAGGTGCAAGTAAATTTTGAAATTCCTATTTTTGAGGGTAAGATCAATTCTGATGCAGTAGAGAACTAGTCAGACCAATTAACCTCATATTTTTCTAATCAATCAATTTACTGATAAGGAAAAGATAACATTTTCTCTATTGAAATCATCTCTTGCTGTTAAAAATTAGTGGGGCGTGTATAAGAATGGGCTCGAAAGGGATGAGCTAGGAATCACAGAGGAACACGCATGGAATGATTTCATGGATTCCATAAAGGAAGAATATTACCCTGTGGGGGCCTATGATTATTTGTACATACAGTGGCAGCAACTCCGTCAAGGTAAGGACCATTCAATTCAAGATTATACTAAAAAATTTCATTCTCTGTCTGCAAGATTGGGCATTCAAGACATAGAACAACACAGGATTCTAAAATATCACAATGCCCTACAATGGAGCATCCGAGAGGACATGGAATTATTTCAGTTTCAAACCCTTGGTGAGGCATACAAGTTTTCAGTCAAGATTGAACAAAAGCATAAAATGATGACTACCAAGAACCAACCCGCGAGGGGGGAAAAGGATAAAGAAGGTAAGACCCGAGACCAAGGTTGGAAACAAAAGGAGTTGCAAGGAAATAAGATGTAGAAGGAGAAGATAGGGAAGTGTTGCGACCTCCACAAAATAAATCACCACTCTAAGGAAGAATTTCGAGCCATCAAGTCCTTACTCACTGAGTCATCTTCTTCAACACTCTCTAAACCAGCAGTTACAGACCCCGAGGTCAAGGATGAAGAGGATGAAATTATAGATGTTGAGCTAGATGTGATCATTACCACCTCAAAAGTCAAGAATATGGATGAGAAGGAAAGGCTCTTCCACTCCAAGCTCTGGGTAAAATATAAGCCACTGCATTTCATCCTTGATAGCGGAATTCCAAAGAATTTAATTTTTGTTCATGTTGTAAAGATCCCGAACCTCCCTGTGAAGTCACATCCCCAGACATATAGTATCAGGTGGTTAAACCTAGGAAGAGACCTCCAAGTCACACAACAATGCCTCCTTCTATATTCCATCAAGCCCTTCCATGATGAAGTCATGTTTCATGTTGCTCCATTAGATGTTTGTGATATACTCCTAGGCCAGCCATTTATGCGAGATAGACATGGCATCTATAAGTCATGACCTAGAAGGGTCACCATTACCATTGGGAGTCGACATTATCAGATACCTGAGGTCATTCCCCCAAAATTTGTCTCCCTCATCAGTGTCAAACAATGCAAGAAGTTAGTGGAGAAAACCAAATAGTTTGTCATCTTCATGATCAGGCGAAAACCTACAAACAAAATTATTGCGTCCTCCATGGACATGCACTCAATGCAGCAATAGAAGTAGCTCAACCAAATCATAACCGAGTATGATGATCTATTCCAGACACCTAAAGGAGGGCCATTTTAGTGTCAGGTAAAACATGTTATTGATTTGGTCTCGAGGTCTCCTTTACCAAACAACCCTATGTACTGCAGGTCAGTCCTTGAAAATGAGGAGATCAAGAGGCAACTCCAGGAATTGATTCAAAAGGTACATATTAGGCCAAGCTCTTCACCCTGTGGAAGTCTAGTTGTCTTGGCGCCAAAGAAGGATGGAACATGGAGACTTTGCATTGACTATCGGGATTTGAACAAAATCACTGTGAAGAATCGCTACCCCCTCCCAAGGATTGATGATTTGTTGGACCAACTCCGCAGTGTAAAAATTTTCACCAAAATTGATCTCAAATATGGCTATCACCATATCCCTATCAAGCCCACCAATGTTTGGAAAACTACATTTAAGTCTCGTGAAGGCCTATTCAAATGGTTGGTCATGCCTTTTGGACTAACTAATGCACCTGCAACATTCATGCGGATGATGGATGACATCCTATGGCCCTACACCAATTGCTTCGTGGTAGTCTACCTAGATGATATACTCATTTATAGCCAGACCTGGGAGAGGCATTTGCAACATGTTCTAGAAGTACTTCAGACCCTCAGGAAGCACAGACTATATGCAAATCTAGATAAGTGCACATTTGGGATGACAAAGGTCTAATACTTGGGTTACGTCATGGATGAGGAAGGAGTCCATGTCGACCCAGAGAAAATTTAGGTTATTCAAAGGTGGCCTACCCCAAATATTCTTACAGAGCTTCGTAGCTTCCTGGGCCTTGCCAATTTCTATCGCCGGTTTGTTTTGGGTTTCTCACATATTTCCTGGACACTCAATCAGGCAACTAAAGGAGGGAACAAGGCTAAATTCCAATGTGGGGAAGCAAAACAAAAAGCATTTGAAGGGCTGAAAGAAAGTTTATACACGGCTCCTATCCTTTCCCTTCATGATATACATCATCCATTCAAACTAATGATAGACGCATCTGAGTATGCCTTGGGAGCTATTATCATGCAACATAGCCACCCTGTTCCATACCATAGTGAAACATTCAATGACATAGTCAGGAAGTACCCAACATATAACAAGGAGCTTTATGCCATTGTCTAGGCATGTAAGCAGAGGAAACACTACATGTTAGGGAAGAAGACAGTAATCCACACTGACCATAGCCCTTTGGAGTTCCTTTAAACACAGAGCAAGTTAAGGAATGAGAGATGCTAGAAATGGGCCACACACCTACAATAGTTTCACCTGATAATAAAGCATAAGAAGGGAAGTGCCAATTCAGCAAAATATTACCTAAGCCGCCATCCAATTTCAGTCCTCACAACTATTCTTGATCTCTATGGACATCAAACTTCAAGTTGGTGTAGTTTGTATGAGAAGGACCTTGAGTTTTCAGACACATATCAGGCCCTCCGTGAAGGAAGACATGTCTCTGATTTCTATCTAAAGGATAATATCCTTTGCCATATGGGACACATCTATGTTCCAGCAAGTGAACAACAGAAGATGATATGGGAAGCACACTTCAGCAGGACAGCAGGGCACTTTGGCATGGACAAGACATTGGCATTACTTCAGAAGCATTTCTAATAGCCTAATCTAAGGATTGATGTGGTGAAGTATATTAAGTCTTGCACTCCTTGTGCAATTGCTAAGCCAACTAACAAGAAATAGGGATTGTACTCACCATTGCCAGAATCAACCAAACCTTGGGTATCTATCTTGATGGACTTCCTCTCAGGCTTGCCAACTTCAAAACATGGGAATGATGGTGTTTTTGTTGTAGTTGATTGATTTTCTAAAATGGTTGTAATGGTTTCCTGTAAGAAAAATATTTCTACTGAAGATACTGCTAAACTTTCTTTCAGTCATGTATGGATCAACTTTGGGCTCCCCAAGTCTATTGTTTTTTATAGGGATAGCAGGTTCCTGAGCATCTTCTGGTCCACCTTATGGGGAATGCTAGATACAAAGTTGATGAAGTCCACATCCTTTCACCCACATACTGATGGGAAAATAAAAGTGGTGAATTGCCTAATTTTTGACATGCTTCGTATGTACCACTCCAAGCACTCCCGCACATGGGATGAGGCCTTGCCATACTTACAACATGGATACAATTGAGCCCTGCACAGCTCCACTAGACACAGGCCATTTCAAGCTTGTTACAGATTCTAACCTATGGCTCCCATCGATGTATACATCCCAATTCCTACCATGGAATTCACACCTCATGGAAAAAGTGAAGCAGAAAAGGTGACAATGTTTGTTAAACAGATCCAGTACATTCAGTAGCAGGTCCATGACATTTTATAGAAAATGAATAAAAATGTATAAGAACCACAATGATCAACACAGGGTTCCACATCATTTCAAGGTTGGTGATAAGGTTTGGTTGTGACTTCAAAAGGAACAACTTGCAAGTCCACACAGAAAGATTTGACCTCTCTGGTATGGTCCTTACACTCTCGCTAAGCAAGTACGGGAAAATGCTTTCGAGTTAAATATTCCACCCTACCTTGGTCTGCACCCCATCTTCAATGTGGAACTCCTCAAGCCATATAATCCACCTTTGTTGGATACTTTAGTCATAGTAGAACAATTGGACATCTATGAGCTCAATCCAGCAAGTCTTTCCCCAGTTGAAGAAGATCAGATTGTGGACAATTTGACTAAGACCACCAGAGGACAACCTATTCAACTCTATTGTGAGATAAGAAAGGAAATCTCAGTCACCAAGGTGAGTGGCTCACTGTATACCAAGTAAAGAATAAATTTCCACATTTGATGGGGCATCTTAATGCAATGGGGACCATTTTCTTCTGAAGGAGGGAGGAATAATCCAGGCAACAATTACAGTGGCGCAACTTCCAGAGACCATAACTTTTGCACCGTAGCTTTGATTGACTCCGTTCAAAAGGAAACAGAAAGCTTAGAATGCATAGAATGTGATGAAAAGGTGCAAAATTTTTGTAGGAAACGTTTGACCCCATAAATCCATTTTTAAGGGGCCCAAATTGTGTTTTTTGTAGTGTTGTCTAAAAATAGTAAATTCTAAAAATAGTATGTTTCGCAAAATTAGTGCACATGTAAGTCTTGGAAGATGAAACACCTCATCTCCCTCAAGACCGGTGACCTTCCACATTCCTCTAGGTGCCATTTCGTATTTCTAAAATTATTATAAATGCATATGTAACCCGAAAAGGGATAGACATCTCCTAGCAGAGATAACTGATGTATTTGAAGTCTTTGAGTAATTTACATCTCTTTTCAGAGATAGTCTATTATTCAATTCATCTAGCACAATTGTTAATATATTCCTTAAGTTTGAAACCCCTCAGTTTTGGATCAATGGTATCAAAGATAAGTCGTCTTGAGAGTGTATGATCCCTAGAACGAGGTTAGAATACAAAAAGCTTGGGTGGTCCACACACGATCCTTCAAAATACTTGCTTGTTCACTGCAAGTGACCTCCAATGGCGGACAACACCAGGACGAATGATCCTCTCAAAAATATGGTGAATGAAGCTCTTAGGGATCAAAATAATTAGATGCTACAACAATTCACCCCATATTCTGCAACAACTACAAGTAGGAAATCATGCCTCCTCATCTGTAAATCAATCCTTTGGTGCCCCGACTCCATTCAAGGTGCAAGTAAATTTTGACATTCCTATTTTTGAGGGTAAGATAAATTCTGATGCAGTAGAGAACTAGCTGGACCAATTGACCTCATATTTTTCTGTCAATCAATTTACTGATAAGGAAAAGATAACATTTTTTCTATTGAAATTGTCTCTTGCTGTTAAAAATTGGTGGGGTGTGTATAAGAATGGGCTAAAAAAAGAATGAGCTAGGAATCACAGAGGAAACCCACATGGAATGATTTCGTGGATGCCATAAAGGAAGAATATTACCCTGTTGGGGCCTATGATGATTTGTACATACAGTGGCAGCAACTCTGTTAAGTTAAGGACTAGTCAGTTAAGGATTATACTGACAAATTTCATTCTCTGTCTGCAAGATTGGACATTCAAGATATAGAACAACACGATATTCTAAAATATCATAGTGGCTTACAATGGAGCATCCAAGAGGACATGGAATTCTTTTAGTTTCAAACCCTTGGTGAGGCATACAATTTTTCAGTCAAGATTGAACAAAAGCATAAAAGGAGGACTACCAAGAACCAACGCCACGAGGGGGAAAAATGATAAAGAAGGATAGACCTGAGGCCAAGGTTGGAAACAGAAGGATTCATAAGGAAATAAGATCCAGAACGAGAAGACAGGGAAGTGGTGCAACCTCCACAAAATAAATCGCCACTCTAAGGAAGAATTTTGAGCCATCAAGTCCTTACTCGCCGAGTCATCTTCTTCAAAACTCTCTGAACCAGTAGTTACAGACCCCGAGGTCAAGGATGAAGAGGATTAAACTATAGATACTGAGCCAGATGTGATCATTGCCACCTCAAAAGTCAAGAATATGGATGAGAAGGAAAGGCTCTTCCACTCCAAGCTCTGGGTAAAATATAAGCCCACTGCATTTCATCCTTGATAGTGGAATTCCCAAAGAATTTAATTTCTGTTGATGTTGTAAAGAGCCTGAACCTCACTATGAAGCCACATCCCAAGCCATATAGTATCAGGTGGTTAAACCCAGGAAAACACCTCCAAGTCACACAACAATGCCTCCTTCCGTATTCCATCAAGCCCTTCCATCATGAATTCATGTGTGATGTTTCTCCATTAGATGTTTTTGATGCGCTCCTAGGACGGCCATTTACGAGGGATAGAAATGGCATCTATGAGTCATGACCTAGAAGGGTCACCATTACCATTGGGAGTCAACGTTATCAGATACCTGAGTTCATTCCCCAAAAATATGTCTACCTCATCAGTGCCAAAAAATGCAAGAAGTTAGTGGAGAAAACCAAACAGTTTGTCATCTTCATGATCAGGCCAAAACCTACAAACAAAATTATTGCAGCCTCCATGAACATGCACTCAATGCAACAACAGAAGCAGCTCAACCAAATCATAAATGAGTATGATGATCTATTCTAGACAACTAAAGGAGTGCCATTTCAGTGTCAGGTAAAACATGTTATTGATTTTGTCCCGGGGTCTCCTTTACCCAATAGCCCTGTGCACCGCATGTAAGTCCTTGAAAATGAGGAGATCAAGAGGTAGCTGCAGGAATTGATTCAAAAGGGACATATTAGGCCAAACTCTTCACCCTGTGGAAGTCTAGTTGTCTTGGTGCCAAAGAAGGATGGAACATGGAGACTTTGCATTAACTATCGGGCTTTGAACAAAATCACTGTGAAGAATCGCTACCCCCTCCCAAGGATTGATGATTTGCTTTACTAGCTCTGCAATGCAAAAAATTTCACCAAAATTGATCTCAAATCTAGCTATCGCCAAATCCCTATGGAGCCCACCAATGTTTGGAAAACTGCATTTAAGTCTCGTGAAGGCCTATTCGAATGGTTGGTCATGCCTTTCGGACTAACTAATGCACCTGCAACATTCATGCGGATGATGGATGACATCCTACGGCCCTACACCAATTCCTTCGTGGTGGTCTACCTAGATGATATACTCATTTATAGCCAAACCTGGGAGAGGCATTTGCAACATGTTCGAGCAGTACTTCAGACCCTAAGGAAGCACAAACTGTATGCAAATCTAGATAAGTGCACATTTAGGATGACAAAGGTCCAGTACTTGGGTTACGTCATGGATGAGGAAGGATTCCATGTCAACCTAGAGAAAACTCATTCAGAGGTGGCCTACCCCAAAGAATCTTACAGAGCTTTGTAGCTTCCTGGGCCTTACCAATTTCTATCGCCGGTTTGTCTTGGGTTTCTCACATATTTCTTGGGCACTCAATCAGGTGACTAAAGGAGGGAACAAGGCTAAATTCCAATGGGGGAAGCACAAAAGAAAGTGTTTGAAGTGCTAAAAGAAAGCTTATGCTTGGCCCTTGTCCTTTCCCTTCTTGATCTACATCATCCATTCAAACTGATGACAGATGCATCTGAGTATGCCTTGGGAGCTGTTATCATGCAACATGGCCACCCTGTTACAAACCATAGTGAAACATTCAAAGAAACAGTCAGGAAGTACCCAACATTTGAAAAGGAGATTTATGCCATCGTCCAGGCATGTAAGCAGTGGAAACACTACATTCTGGGGAAGGAGACAGTAATCCACACTGACCATAGGCCTTTGGAGTTCCTTCAGATATAGAGCAAGTTAAGGAATGAGAGACACCAGAAATGGGCCACATACCTATAATAGTTTCACCTGATAATAAAGCATAAGAAGGGAAGTGCCAATTCAGCAATAGATTTCCTAAACCGCCCTCTAATTGCAGCCCTCACAACTATTCTTCATCTCTATGGACATGAGACTTCAAGTTGGTGCAACTTTCATGAGAAGGACCCTGAGTTTTTAGACACATATCAGGCCCTCCGTGAAGGAAGACATGTCTCTGATTTCTATCTAAAGGATAATATCCTTTTCCATATGGGACACATCTGTCTTCTAGCAAGTGAACAACAAAAGATGATCTGGGAAGCACACTTCAGTAGGACCGCAGGGCACTTTGGTGTGGACAAGATATTGGCAGTACTTCAGAAGCATTTCTACTGGCCTAATCTAAGGACTGATGTGGTGAAGTATATTAAGTCATGCACTCCTTATGCAATTGCTAAGCCAACTAACAAGAAATAGGGATTGTACACACCATTGCTAGAACCAACCAATCCTTGGGCATCTGTCTCGATGGACTTCCTCTAAGGTTTTCCAACTTCGAAACATGGGAATGATGGTGTTTTTGTTGTAGTTGATCGATTTTCTAAAATGGCTGTAATGGTTTCCTATAAGAAAAATATTTCTGCTGAAGATACTGCTAAAATTTATTTCAGTCATGTATTGATCAACTTTGGACTCCCCAAGTCTATTGTTTATGATAGGGATAGCAGGTTCCTGAGCATCTTCTAGTCCACCTTATGGGGAATTCTAGATACAAAGTTGATGAAGTCCACATCCTTTCACCCAAAGACTGATGGGAAAATAGATGTGGTGAATCGCCTAATTGTTTACATGCTTTGTGTGTACCACTCCAAGAACTCCTGCACATGGGATGAGGCCCTACCATACATACAACATGGATACAATTGAGCCCTACACAGCTCCACTAGACATAGTCCATTTCAAGCTTGTTATGGATTCCAACCTATGGCTCCCATCAATGTATGCATCCCAATTCCTACCATGGAATTCACACCTCATGGAAAAAGTGAAGCAGAAAAGGTGACACGGTTTGTTGAACAGATCTAGCACCAGGTCCATGACATTTTACAGAAAATGAATAAAAATTATAAGAATCATCATGATAAAGATGAGGTTCCACATCATTTCAAGGTTGGTGATAAGGTTTGGTTATGGCTTCAGAAGGAATGCCTTGCAGGTCCACACATAAAGATTCAACCTCTCTGGTATGGTCCTTACACTCTCACTAAGCAAGTAGGGGAAAATGCTTTCGAGTTGAATCTTCCACCCTACCTTGGTCTACACCCCATCTTCAATGTGGACCTCCTCAAGCCATATCATCCACCTTTTTTGGATACTTTAGTCATAGTATAACAATTGGACATCTCTGAGCTCAATCCAACAAGTCTTTCCCCAGCTGAAGAAGATCATATTGTGGACAATTTGACTAAGACCACCAGAGGACAACCTATTCAACTCTATCGTGTGATAAAGAAAGGAAATCTCAAAAATATCAATCACCAAGGTGATTGGCTCACTACATACGAGGTAAAGAAGCAATTTCCACATTTCATGGGGCATCTTAATGTAATGGGGACCATAGCCTCTGAAGGAGGGAGGAATAATCCAGGCAGTAATTATAGTGGCGTAACTTCCAGAGACCATAATTTTTGCACCATAGCTCCGATTGAATCCATGTTCAAAAGGCAACAGAAATCTTGGAATGCATAGAATGTGATGAAAATGTGTAGAAATTTGATAGGACAATGTTTGACCCCTAGAAATCCATGTTTAAGTGGCCCAAATTGTGATTTTTGTAGTCCTATCTAAAAATAGTAAATTCTAAAAATAGTATGTTTCACAAAATTAGTGCACATGTAAGTCTTGGAAGATGAAACACCTCATCTCCCTCGAGACTGATGACCTTCCACATTCCTCTAGTTACCTTTTCGTATTTCTAAAAATATTATAAATGCATATGTAACCCGAAAATGGGATAGACATATCCTGGCAAAGATAATTGATGTATTTGAAGTCTTTGAGTAATTTACATCTCTTTTCAGAGATAGTTGTTTTTGAATTCATCTGGCACAATTGTTAATATATTCCTTAAGTCTAGAACCCCTCCAGTTTTAGATCAGTGGTATCAGAGATAAGTCATCTTGAGAGTGTATGATCCCCAGAACGAGGTCAGATACAAAAATCTTGGGTGGTCCACACACGATCCTTCAAAATACTTGCTTGCTTCATTGTAGGATGACCTCCAATGGCGGACAACACCGGGATGGATGATCCTCTGATGAAATATGGTGAATGAATCTCTTAGGGAGCAAAAGGATCAGATGCTACAACAATTCATCCATATTCTGTAACAACTACAAGTAGGAAATCATGCCTCCTCATCTATAAATCAGTCCTTTGGTGCCCCGACTCCATTCAAGGTGCAAGTAAATTTTGGACATTCCTATTTTTGAGGGTAAGATCAATTATGATGCAGTAGAGAACTGGTTGGACCAATTGACCTCATATTTTTCTATCAATCAATTTACTGATAAGGAAAAGATAAAATTTTCTCTATTGAAATTTTCTCTTGCTGTTAAAAATTAGTGGGGCGTGTATAAGAATGGGCTCGAAAGGCATGAGCTAGGAATCGTAGAGGAACCCACATGGAATGATTTCATGGATTCCATAAAGGAAGAATATTACCCTATTGGGGCCTATGATGATTTGTACATATAGTGGTGGTAACTCCGTCAAGGTAAGGACCATGTCTGGTTCAAGATTATACTGACAAATTTCATTCTCTGTCTACAAGATTGGGCATTCAAGACAAAAAACAACACATGATTCTAAAATATCATAGTGGCCTATAATGGAGCATCTGAGAGGACATGGAATTATTTTAGTTTCAAACCCTTGGTGAGGCATACAAGTTTTCAATCAAGATTGAACAAAAGCATAAAAGGAATGACTGCCAAGAACCAACCCGCGAGGGGGAAAAATGATAAAGAAGGCCAGACCCGAGGCCAAGGTTGGAAACAAGAAGGAGTCATAAGGAAATAAGATGTAGAAGGAGAAGATAGGGAAGTGGTATGACCTCCACAAAATAAATTTTCCACTCCAAGGAAGAATGTCAAGCCATCAAGTCCTTACTCATTGAGTCATCTTCTTCAACACTCTCTGCTACCAGCAGTTACAGACCCCGAGGTCAAGGATGAAGAGGATGAAATTATAGATGTTGAGCTAGATGTGATCATTTCCACCTCAAAAGTCAAGAACATGGATGAGAAGGAAATAATCTTCCACTCCAAGCTCTGGGTAAAAGGTAAGCCACTGCATTTTATCCTTGATAGTGGAAGTCAAAAGAATAATAATTTTTGTTGATATTCAAAAAAGTCCTGAACATTCCTCTAAATTAAAATCCCTAGCCATATAGTATCGGGTTGTTAAACCCACGAGGAGACCTCCAAGTCACACAACAAGGCCTCCTTCCATATGTAATCATGCCCTTGCATGATGAAGTCCTGTGTGATGTTTCCCCATTAGATTATTTGTGATATGTTCCTAGCCCATCCATTAATGTGGGATAGACATAGAATATACGAATCATGACCTTGAAGGGTCATTCATTATCATTGGGAGTCAATGTTATCAGATACCTCGAGGTCATTCTCCCAAATTTTTTCTCCCTCATCAATTCAAAACAATGTAAGAATTTGGTGGAGAAAACCAAGTTAGTTTTTCGTCTTGATGATCAGGAAAAAACCTACAAAGAAAATTGGTGTAGCCATCGTACATGACACATTAACTACAATCCAGCATACAGAAGCATCATGGACCATATCATAACCGATGTATGATTATCTATTCCAGTCACCTCAAGGACCGCCACATCAATGCCAACTAAAACATGTTATTTATTTAGTCATGGGGTCTCCTTTTCCCAACAACCCTGTGTATCACATAGGTTAGTAGTTGAAATTGAGGAGATCAAGAGGCCAATTCAAGGAATTGATTCAAAAGGGACATATTAGGCCAATTATATTCACCCTGTGGAAGTCCAATTGTCTCTGGTGCTAAAGTAGGATGGAATATGGAGACTTTGTATTGACTATCGGGCCTTGAAAATAATTATTGTGAATAATCGCTACCCTCTTCCAAGGACTGATGACTTGCTAGAGCAACTCTTTGGTGCAAAAATTATTTTCCAAAATTTATCTCAAATCTATGGCTATCACAAAATCCCCATCGATCCCATTCGATGTATGGAAGACTACATTTAAGTCTCAGTGAAGGTCTCTTCGAATGGTTAGTTCATGCCCTTCAGACTAACCAATGCACCTCCAATATTTATGAGAACGATGGAAGACATTCTATGCGGCCCTACACCATATTCCTTTTTGGTTTTTTACTTAGATGATATACTCATTTATATCCAAACATGGGAGAAGCATCTACATCATGTTAAAGAAGTAATTCTACAGACCCTCAAGAAGCACAAATTGTATGCAAATATATAAAAATGCAAATTTTCGATGAGAAAGGTCCGAGTAATTTGGGTTACGTGGTGGATGAGGAAGGAGTTCATGTTCGACCCAGAGAGAAAATTCAATTTATTTAGAAATGGCCTACCCTCAAAGAATCAAGTACAAAACCGCATAGCTTCCTAGGTCTTCCCAATTGATATCACCAGATTTGTCTTGGATTTTTAACATATTTCTTAGGCACTCAATTAGGTGAATAAAGGATGGACATAAGGCTGATATTCTAATGGGATTAATCATAGCAGATAGATCATTTGAAGGTCTGAATGAAATGTTATGATCGTCCTGTGTCCTCTCCCTACCTGATCTACATCAACCTTTCAATACTGATGACAAATGCAACTGAGTATGCACCTTAGGAGTCTGGTATCATGTAACATGCCCACCCTGTTGCATGTCAGAGTGAAACATTAAATGTCACAGTTAGGAAGTGCCCCAGCATATGAAAAATAGCTCTATGTCATTATCCAGGCTTGCAAGTAGTGGAAACACTACATTCTATGGAAAGTAGATAGTAATTCACACAGACCATAGGCACTTTGGAGTTCCTTCAAACACACAACAAGCTAAGGAATGAAATACACATAGAAATGGGCCACATACCTATTATAGTTTCACCTGATAATAAAACATAAGAAGGGAAGTACAAATTCATTAGTACATTTTCTGAGCCACCCTCAAATTATAACCCTCACAACTATTCTTCATCTATGTGGACACGAGACTTCAAGAAGGTGAAATTTTTATGAGAAGGAACCTGACTATTTAGACACATATCAAGCCCTCCGTGCAGAGGAAAACATGTCTCCTAATTTTTATTTACAAGACAACCTCATGTGCCACATGGGACATGCATCTTTGTTCAATCTAGTGAGTAATATAAGATGATCTAGGAAGCACACTTCAGCAGGGACCACAAGTCACTTTGGCATGGATAAAACATTGTACATTACTTCAGAATCATTTATACTAGCCTAACCTAAGGAATGATGTGGTGAAGTACATCAAATCTTGTACCCCTTGTGTAATTATCTAAGCCAGCCAACAAGAAGCAGGGATTGTATACACCATAGCTGGAACCAACCAAGCCTTGGGAATTTGTCTCGACGGAATTCCTCTCAGGTTTTTCAACTTCAAAACATAGGAAAGCTGGTGTTTTTGGTGTAATTGATCAATTTTCCAAAATGGATATAATGTTTTTTTGTAAGAAAAATATTTCTGCGTAAAGATATTGCTGAACTCTATTTCAGTCATATATGGATCAACTTTGAGATCCCGAATTCTATTGTCTTCTGATACGGATAAAAAGTTATTGAGCTTCTTCTGGTCCACATGATGGGGAATTACTGGACACATAATTTGATGTAGTCCACATCCTTGCACCCATGGACTGATGGAAAAATAGAGGTGGTAAACCACTTGATTGATCACATGCTTTGTATGTACCAATCTAAGCACCCTCATACATGGGATGATGCCCCACCCTACATACAACATGGATACAATCGAGGCCCTACACAACTCCACCAAACACATTCCCTTTCTAGTTTTGTTATAGTTTCCAAGCCCGTATGGCTACCCATTGACGTGTCCATTCCAGTGTAAGACCATGGAATACACGACTTCATGGAAAAATTACAAGCAGAAAAGGAGACAATGTTTCTTGAATAGATCAAACCATATGCAAAACTAGGTGCTATGACATTTTGTAGAAAACAAATAAAAACTATAAGTAATCACCATGATCAACATATGAGTTCCACATCATTTCCATGTTGGTGATAAGGTTTGGTTGTAGCTTCAGAAGAAAAGGCTTGTAGGTCCACATAGGAAAGATTTGACCTCTCTAGTATAGTTCCTTACACTCTCACCAAAAAATTAGTGAGAAAATGCTTTTGAGTTTAATCTTCTACCCTAATCTTGGTATGTACCTTGTCTTTCAATATGGTCATCCACAAGCCATATCACCCACCTCTTCTTGGATACATCATTCATAACAGAAAAATTGGATATATGTGAGCTCAACCCAGACAAGTCTTTTCCCCATTTGAATAAGATCAGATTGATGGATACTTGGACTAATGACCACTAGATGAAAACCTATTCAACTCTATCATGTGATAAAGAAAGGAAAAACTTAGTCACCAAGGTGAGTATCTCACTGCATACCAGGTAAAGAAGCAATTTCCACATTTGATGGGGCATCTTAATACAATGGGGACCATTGCTTCTGAAGGAGGGAGGAATAATACAGGCAGCAATTATAGTAGTGCAACTTCCAGAGACCATAACTTTTGCACCGTAGCTCCGATTGACTCCGTTCAAAAGGAAACGGAAAGCTTGGAATGTGTAGAATGTGATGAAAAGGTGCAGAACTTGGTTTGGCAACGTTTGAACCCCGAAATCCATGTTTAAGGGGCCTAAATTGTGATTTTTGTAGTGTTGTCTAAAAATAGTAAATTCTAAAAATAGTATGTTTCGCAAAATTAGTGCACATGTAAGTCTTGGAAGATGAAACACCTTGTCTCCCTCGAGACCGGTGACCTTCCACATTCCTCTAGGTGTCATTTCATATTTCTAAAATTATTATAAATGCATATGTAACCAAAACAAATTACCTGTGTCATACTAGCCTTGTTCCCAGAGATAACTAATGTATTCAAAGGACCTTGAGTAATTTACATCATCAAACCTCAGAGATACTAACATTTCAATTCACCTCATAGCATGTCATATGTTTACCAAAATTTTCCTTAAGTCTGAAACCCCTCGGTTTTGGATCAGCAATCAATGTACACAAACTAACAAACAAAGCAAGAAACAAGATAAAACAAGTAAACTAAAGCTCTGTTTTTACCACTAAGACCAGACTCTTCAGTAAATTGACCATTTGTAGGACCACACACAGAAACAATTAGACTATTGTTTTTGTGTTTTCTATTTTTCAAATAAACCTGTGATTTCTGTTTTTCTATTGAAAACCTGTTAGAACTTTCTATGCCATTTACGGTTTTTCAAGTCTATCATGACCATTTTTTTTGCTTTTGAAACCATGCCTAGAAACCATTTTGTGATTTTCTAAGGTTGACCAAAGACATGACATTACCAATCAACCTTCATGTTTGACCTTAACTTACACCTGATGGATATTCACATGACACTATGGACACCCTTTTTCATAAATGTATTTTGAAATAAATGAAAACAAATAGACACAATGGCCAACAATTTTTAGCATGTGGATGGGCATAGAAATATGATATATTTAGTAAGTGGACATTTTGGCCTAGGTTTGCATCAAAAACATTATTTTGAATTTGACTCCACGTTGTGATCTAGTGATCCAATTTTTGCTATGTTCGCCCCACTAAATCTATTGGAAATAAAAAAAATTAACCTTATAGGGCATAAGTTGCAGGTTTGAAGTAGTTATGGCAGCTATTAAAGGAGTCTGTAAGCTTCAATTGTCACAGGGATGCCTTGGAGAAGAAAACTCAGTGAAAAGTTTAGTAGAATTAGTTTTCCGGCTTGTTGGCAATGAGAATAAATCCATGTTTTAGCAATCAAGGATGCATTGGAATAATTTTAACATAGTCACTCATGTTTACAGGTAATTAGAGGTTTTTAAAATATGGAGTCTTGGTCTAATTTGGAAGAATAAATGAGGTAAAAAGTATCTTCTTATGTTTTATAGCTTCCCGATAGTGTATTTTGAGTATCATATGAAGTAACAACACTTGGTCTGAAAATCTAGGGTTTTTGATTTAAAATTATGGCTTGGCATGACTAATTATAGAGAGATGAATAATGGGGCACATTTTATTGGAGTTCCCCTCTTTCCACTCTATAATCCATTTTTCCTAGAGACAAGAGGTGGCAATAAAATGTGCCTCAATATGATGGTGTCAATTGTTAATTTCTGGTACAATATGAGAATATGAGTTTAGCACTCCATCGGAAGAAAAAGGATCACTTCAGGGACCATGGGAAATATATGAGGGGTGGGGCACATTTTATTATCCCATATATCCACTTTTTTCCTTATTTCCTAGGGACAAGAGGGGACAAATGGGACACACGAGACAAGAAAACATGTCACTGAAACTAACTGAGAAAATGGCTAAGAATGGAAACTTGAGAACACATTTCCTAGAGCTCCAGGTATTTTCATGAAAAATATTATATAAATTTTGAATCCCAAGACCATTAAAAGGAAAATTGGATTGGTTTCAAGACCTGATTCTTCCTTCGTCTCCAAAAAATGACCATTTTTCATTTGGGACAATAAGGTGAGTCTACTAAAAATGAATTGCCATGAGAATCCATTAGGATTGTGAAAGATGTTATAATTTCAGCATGTAGAGGACTCCTCTAGTTTTTTTATGCCTACTTTATTGGATCCTAACTCTTTACGAGCTCCCATAATCATTTTCAAAAGATCAAGTTCAATTTTGACTGTACACTCCTTGCACCTAAAAAGACCCGCTATTGCACTGTTTTTTCCCTAACCCTCAAAAACTTTCCTAAAAATTTCCTAAATAATTTTGAACATGTTCATATGTATTCAATACCACATATAGATGAGTATCATATTTTTGTTCCATTTTGAGGGATGCACACCCAATCCTAAAAATGCCAGAATTAGCCTTTCTAGGTCAACCGGAGAACTAGCTGTTGGAAGCACTTCTCTATATGAGATGAATGAATTTTTTTATCTCATTTCAAACACCTGAAAAATATTATTCAAAACAATGGGAGGAAATAGAAGGTTAGGATGGGAATGACACATAATGAAAACTAACTCAGAGAGAGGTTCAGGAAGACTTAGGAGCAAATTTTAGCATTTGGGTCTAGTTTTCATGCTTGAAAGTTTGAAATTTTTACAGAACAAATTTGCATTAAAAACTGGCTCTATCTTGGGGAATTGTTTTGGATCGAGTGCAAGGAGGACAAGGTAAGTAGGAACCCCATAATCTCAAGACACTGTGTGGACTAGTGCCTTGTCCATTGGGCTTATCGAGTTAATTTCTTCCCCACCAACACAAACCAAAAAATACACTAACAAAAGGGAAACACACCAAAATAATAAAGAAAAATATAGTGGAAAAGGAAAATATATTACAGGGGAGGGATATTTACATAGGTGGGGAAATAATGTACACATATAGATAAGTACACACCATTATGGAATAATGAACTAAATTAGGACCTCCGAAGCTCAAATATCAGTATCTGATCATGTCATGCTCTCGTGATGGATTTACATGGCTTGAGAAGAAGGAGAGAGACCAAAAATCCATCTTCATACTTGTATAGCATTGAAAAAAATCTTGCATTCAATGAACACTTGTGATTAACAAAAATTAACTAAAATGTAGGTGAAATAATAATAGTTAATTTAAGCTAGAACAACATGTAAATAAATTAAGTAAATGCAGTAAACAAGTATGGAAAATGACCCAAGTGACTAATCTAATGGAATTAGAAACTCTAATATGAAAGAAGGTTAAGGAAGTGACTCAGCTAGTACGAGGAGCTCGTTGGACTGTGTCACAAAATAAATAGAAGAATCAAGAAGCAGGAATGACTGTGTAGAGGTCCTAAAAAAGATAGATTAGGACTGGGGCACCTGGAGAAGGACTCGAACTCCTATGGACACCCCGGTCTACAATATGAACACTCATGTCTATACAAGAGGTCCAAAACTAAGTTTTATAGGTTCAGAAAGTAGTATGAAATCCTCACTATGTGTCACATTAAATTTGTTGCACTACTCCAAGTATTGTTGATAATCCAAGATGAAAGAAAGACCTGCAAGAAACCACAAGAAGTATCAAAACCCCTAAAAAAATAATGCAAATGAAGGGGTCAAATTGTCCTCAGCTGCCACAGTGGAGGTCTTACTAACTGTGCATTGCACTACATCTCAAACCCGATGTAGTTCTATATGAGTGTGAGTGTGTGATCATAGCCCTATGTGCCCTTATGCTAGTCACGCTTTGTAAAAGTAGTGAGTAATAACTATGTGTAGAAATATGTAATAGAATGGTGCATGGAATAGAATAAACTTCCCCCATATACTTGTGTGATGTAGATAAACTAGCCTAGTCCCTTGTGATGGAGCTAAGTGATTGCAAATGATCTCCAAATGCCTTAGGTGAATGCAACCCTAGGTGGATGATAGTAATGTATAGTGCTTGGTCCCTCATTATAGTCTCAGAAATTTATATTTATAGTGTTCACTTGATCTAATTTTGTAATTAACCCCAAGAATGGCCAACCACCAAAAAGATAAGAAGTTGAAATGGCTAGAAAGTGCCCAAAAAAGTGGTGGGAAAGTTCAAAAAGAATCGGGGCGCCCATGGGTGCCCCAATGCTAGCTTGGGCACCCTAGTCAATGATAAAATAACATGAAATGAAAAAATTGCCCCAATGCATAGCCTATGGGCATCCCAAATCATGTCGATAAAATCGGACATGAAGTGAAAATCATCTGAATGGGCCATGCCTTAGGTGAAGAGGTCAGAAATGACGAAATAAATCAAAGTAAGATGGCCAAAAGACGAGGGTTTAATTAATAATTTCTTCACTCAAAAACCTTCTAAATAGTAGTATGATTATGGGACTAAATATTACCCAAAGTGCGTGATTTAGTGACTACATTTTCCCCCACTTTATGTTGTTGAGCAGAAAGCTCGGGTAACATAAAGTAGATAGAGATGCGGACCTGATGCCACTATAGAGTGATTTAGAAGGCGTGCATAAGGACTAGACAAAGCTTGGAGTGAAAAAAAGATGATGGAGCATGGAAACTAAATGATGAAAAGTGTAAAAAAGAGTGATGAGAGTGAACCTATGACGGAAACGTGTATGTAGTTGTTGATGTGTTTGATGTTACCTACATGGTTGGAAATGGTGTGTGATGCCACGAAATGTTTTTGTTGAGGTTGTTGTTGTTGTTGACCCCATTTGACTGCTTCTTTCCCATACAGATAGGACTTGCAAGGAGAAAATGATCAAGTAGTCAAATATGTATGTATGCATGTGTAAAAATGCAATGTAAAAGAATATGTATATGTATGTAAAATCATGTAAATGTAAAATATGCAAATGAAAAATGTAAATGGAACATGTGCACCTTATCCATGTTGAGAAAGAGAGTGTAGAAGGCTATCATGTACTGTCAGGGTTTTTTGGGCGATCTGACACCATAGGTCAAAGAAGTATAGGGAGGAATTCCATTCTATCCTTCAACGTTTAACTTCTTCCCTGAATGTGTGTGAAGAGATCTCTATACGTCCTGGTTTTTTAGGAGATCTGAAACACTAGTCGAAGAAGAATAGGGAGTAATTCCAATGTATCCTCCAACCTTTAACTACTCCCCAGAATGCTAAGGACAACCATGTCTTGTAAAATTCATTATGTACGGGGTTCGTAGACTGGTCTGAACCCACTTGTTGTATGTAACGTACAATGCCAAGGGTGTAAAGTACATTGAACTGAACTAGTGTAGAAGCACTATGTAGAATTTAAAACCCCAAATGATGCCCCCCCTTTAGGGGGTGCATGAAACATCGCTGATGGGGGAATGTGTCCCTAAAAAGGGACCAACCGCTATGAACTCTAAAACTCAGCCCTACAAGGAGAATGGAATGTGCTTGGTAGAAACCAAGGTGCACAAAAACAAGAAGGCTAGTCAAAAAAATTGTTAGTACAAAAAGTAATGAATGTAGAAAGACAATGTGTAATCTACACAAACAGTGTAAAAGCTACCAAGCAATATAGTAATGTAAACACACAAGAAGACAAAGTAAGCCACAAAAATCAGGTTGTAAACATGGGACATCAGTCATGATGTTGTTAAGACATGCAAGGCCATCATGGCCGCATAACAAATAAGTGTGCACACCAAACATAGGGAAAATCCCACAGACAAGAGAAAATAATAATAAAAAAGGTAAATAAACAAGTATGGAAGAAAATTCCCTTACATAGAAAATGTTGAACATGAAGAATCCATTAACATGTTAGAAAGATAACTAGTATGTCAAAAGCATGTATAATAAAGTAAGGTAAAGTGTTAAACATAAAATGAAACAAAAGAACTTGTGAGAGACGAATGTGGATGCCCCTAGTGACCAATGTAGGAAGGGTAGAAGGTGAGCATCCATGCTGCATGTAAGATACTTGTATCTGTGAAAATAGCTAGAAAAATACATGAACACGCATGTGTGGATGATATAGATAAATGATATACAAGTAAATCTAACTAGCATGTGTAATAAAGTGACCATGAACAAGAAAAATGTAAGAAGATAATAAATGCAACCATAATATGCAGTATGTTGTGTATGGATGGAATGGAATGCAAGATGGATGATAGGGGCCGCATCCACCCTGAGTAAATGGAAGTGTATGCATTCAGGTTCATTTGTTTTTTCCCCTCAACAGTCAATAATGAACCATAAACAAGAGTTCGTCATCAGAAATGGTCAAATAGTGTCTGTTGTGTTTAGAACGTTTGTGATGAGTATGTTGTGCATAGTGATGATGATATGTGACATATAGAAGAGATGTGCATGAACCTTATAGCTGATGCGTATATCATGACATGAATGAATGTAGGAGTGACGATTTATCCTAAAGCTTGTATCCACTACAAGAGGAATAGTAGGGAGTGGTGATTTAGCCTAAAGCGTTTACCACTACACGATGACAGGAGTAAGTGATGATTTAGCCTATAGCATGTGTCACTATCATATAAATGTCACATGATGAGAATGTTGAATGATAGATGCATGATGAATGTAAGGTCCATTTGATTTGTAAACCCTCAACAATCAAGTATGGACCGAGGAACTAAAGTGTGTCATAGGGTAGTGAGTGCAACACGTATAAGATGATGTAGTATGTGTGATGAATATAATAAATGACCATGTGATGTGTAAGATATGTAATATGCAATGAAGTATTATGTCATGTAGATAAACAGTCATGTATTATGTAGAATGAGTAGTATGTGATGATAGATGCAAGTTGTGACATAGAAAGTATGATGAAATCTAGTAAATGTATAGTATGTGATGCAAAAATTTCATGATAGTATAATTTGTAGAATTTGTCATGATACGTGTAGATGTAGACTAAATGGAAACTAATGTAGACTATCTAATAAATAATGTATGATGTAAGATGTATGAATGAGATATTATTTTTAATACCTATTGTGTAGTGTGTGGGGTTCATGTGTAGTAATCCCTCAACAATCAAGTGTGAACCGAAGCACAAGAGTGTGTCATCAGGTAATGACGATGCTAAAATGTAGGATGAGCATGCCTATGTTAGGAAATTGATGTATGAGAATGTAAAGATGAGATATGATTATATGCTAAGATGATGTATGTGTAAATGTTAAGAGTGTGATGTAGTACTATGTATGGATGCTAACATGGGAGGATGTGTTAAATGTTTTGCCCACAAGTGTATGATAGAGAAGATGACTATGTGTCGTTATCTAGGAGATCATCATTTTCATGATCAAAACCTACTAGAGTAGCATCAGAAACTTGATAAGCTATAGAGTGAGGAGGGTTCATACAGGGACCCATTGCGGTGGAGTGTGTACACATTCATTTCATATTCTTCATCAGTAAAGGTGATCAGTGGGGAAATGCAGTAAGCATGCCAACAAGAGATATTTACAGTATGAGCAGGGAGAAGAATCATTATGAATATATATATGTCAAAAGGCATATGGAAATGTAAGAAAAGAGTGATGAGCATTTCTATTTTACTACCAATATAGTCCAAGCCAGGACTGTCCAAGTGGTGAGTGGAGAGTCACGAGGGGTATGTGCACGCAACAAAGACCGTCAAATGAAATACACGCAAGCCATAAGCTTCTGTAATGTGAAAATAGCCAGGATAAAGATGTGGGGAATGAAGAGGTGGTAAGATGTCATTAAGTGTCATGTCAAACCTAAAAAAAAATTCACGTGGAAAAATAGTGTCTAAATAAGTAGAATCAATAGGGATATGTTCCCAGAAGGACCTGTTGATGAATAGTGCATGTAAAAGGGGGAAAACGAAGATGTAACCCATGGAGGAGAAGATGAAATAGTGTCTACACTATTTACAGACCCTCATGGTATAAGTACCACGTAACATGAGTAGAGGGAGGGGTCTTGAATTTATATTCGTCTAGGACCATCCTAGCCAAAAAGGTTTCTTCAAAATAAGAGTTGTAAACCATCATCTAGGATTAAAGTCAAGTTGATCAAATGTGTCGATCAGTTAGTTACGATAGCGTCATATATCGTCATCACAAGTCCTTAGAATGGATAACTATGTGGGCATCATTGTGTTTGATGCCTGTATCAACTAGTAATTGTTAGGATGTAAACTAGGTGTATGGAGTTGCAGGTTTCATGTACTGAGTTTTGATAGCTGAATTTCTTCGGCGGTATCAGGCTTTAGTAACTTGGTTTCGAATACAGGAAGTAACCAACGTCGGTTAGGAAGTGACCGACGATGGTCAGTCATCTGGGGACCGACATAAGTCAGGAAGTGATCGGCGACGGACAGGCAGCGACTGACGTATCGGTCAGGAAAGTAATGGGCGATCGGTTACCTGTGCGGCGGTGCTTTTTTTTATTTAAGTCAAGAGAATTATATCTAAATAATTTGTTTTAAAGATGATTTATTGATTGCAAAATGCATATTTAAAGTTTCCCCAAAATAGTTATATATGCATGTATGCATCTAGTATGCTAGGGTTATGAGGAGAATAAATCATTGAGCAATTAGAAGAATTGTCCATGTAAGTTTTCTTAGAGTGAGCAAGAAAGAATAACCGAGTGAGGGAGAAAGTACGTATGAACATCTTGTGAGAGATGTTGGAAGACAACAATATCTTCATTGTATTTCCTCTGTAAAGCAATTGAATAATAATATTGGTCATTTCTTGGTGGACATAGCCCACACTGGGTGAACCCCATTAAATATGGTGTTATCTGTTCTCTTCGGGTTTACTTTGTCTTCTATTTTTTTCGCATGTCATTGCTTAGTATGCTGATATCTGATGTAGAGATTTGTGTACAAAACTGTTACATGGTTTAACCCCAACAACTGGTATCATGAGCTTTTTGTTTGAGAGGTTTTATGTGTTGACAAGATTTACTCACAAAGGGTTTTCTAATTGAGCAGGAGCTACAGAGCAATGGTGGAAGATAGTAAATACAGAGTAGAGAAATTTGAAGGTCATAATTATCAACTATGAAAGATGCAGGTGGAGGATTATTTGTATCAGAAAGATCTATACTTATCGTTGGATGAACATGAAGGCAAGACCGATCACATATGAGTGATGAAGAATGGAAGGTTCTTGACAGAAAGGCTCAGGGATCTATAAGATTGAGCTTGACAGCATCTGTTGGCTTCGAATATTCATAGATGCAAAAACCACAGTAGAGTTGATGAAATATTTAGAAAATTTGTATGAAAACTCCTAGTGCTTCGAATAGAGTTTATTTGATGAAAAAAATTGTTTAATTCTAAGATGCAAGAAGGTGGATCTATATCTAAGTCATTTGAATGATTTATGTTCTATTATAAATCAATTAAAATTGGTATAATATTCCATTTGATGATGAAGTGAAAGCACTTTTATTCTTATGCTCTTTGCCAGATAGTTGGGATAACTTGGTAATGGTTGTTAATAATACAACGGACTTCTAAAGGTTTGAAATTTGATGATGTGGTTAGTGTAATCCTTAATGAGGAAATACGTAGGAAAAGCTCAGGAGAAACATTATTTGGAAACACTTTAATTGTAGAAAGTAGGGGAAGATCTAAGGAGAGATCATCTAAGAGAAAGAAGAATTATGAAAAGAAAGGATATGCAAAGAGAGGATTGTTGGTTCAAGGAAAACAAAGAGAATTTACATCAGAGAAAGGAAAGAAACAAATGGTGCATCTTCTAAGGTAATGCAAGATGCCCTTATTCTCTCCTTGGATAATAAAATTGAATCATGGGTTTTAGATTCAAGAGCTTCTTTCCATGCTACCCCTAATAAGGGTTATTTCAAAAATTATGTCCAGGGTAATTTTGGGTATGTTTATTTAGGAGATGATGAACCATGCAATATTATTAGTAAAGGAGAAGTTTATCTAAAATTACAAAATGGAAATACATGGATATTGAAAGATGTGAGGTATGTGCCAAGCCTTACGAGAAATTTAATTTCTACATGACAACTAGATGAATCTGGTTGCATGGTTACATTCACATCCGACTATTGGAAGGTTACCAAGGGATCTCTTGTTGTTGCAAGAGGAAAGAAGGTAGGAACATTGTATTTGTCTACCTATATTACTTATTCCTTTTCTGTGCTATTTACTTCAGATTCAGATGCAAGCATGTGGCATAATCAGCTAGGCCATATGAGTCAAAAATAAATGTAGATCTTAAAGGCTAAGGGTAAGTTATGAGATTTGAAACATGTAGATCTTGATTTCTGTGAGCATTATATATTTGGAAAGTAAAATGAGAGTGAGATTTCTCAAAATTGGGGCAAAAAGAAGAGAAAAAATTGGAGCTTGTGCACTCAGATGTGTGGGGACCAGCCCAGGTAGCTTCTCATGGAGCATCTCAATATTATGTGACTTTCATTGATGATGCCACAAGAAAGGTATGGGTTTATTGTATTAAACGTAAATATGATGTTTTTGATACTTTTAAAAGGTGGAAAGCCCTTGTGGAAAATGAATCGAATTCAAAGTTAAAATTCCTTAGATATGACAATGGTGGTGAGTACTGTGGCTTTCAATGATTATTGTTCAGTGAATGGAATATGCAGAGAAATAATGGTTCCTAGAATACCATAGGAGAATGGTGTTGCTGAAAGAATGAACATGACAATTATGGAATATGCAAGAAGCATGAAGATACATGTTGGATTACCCTTATAGTTTTGGGCAGAAGCAGTAGACATGGAAGTTTATTTAATTAACCGTGGGCCTTCAAGTGTGTTGGATGGTGAAATACTAGAAGAAGCTTGGACTAGAAAAGAGGTAGATATTTCTTTCCTTAGATTATTAGGTTCAAAAGCTTTTGTGCATGTTGATAAAGAAAATAGAAAGAAGTTGGATGCTAAAACCAAGAGATGTACTTTTATTGGTTGTGGCTTTGGTGATTTTGAATTCCATTTTTGGGATTTAGAAGATTGTTAGGATTCATGACATTGATTGGAATGAAAAGAGAATGTACAAGGATCAAATTTTGGTACCCAAATATGAACCGGTAGGAAATTTTGTTGATGAAAATACATTCTCATATTTAAAAGTGACACCTACAAGGTTTACACAGTAACTAGGGTCAGTTGACAAACATGACCGGTTTCAGTCACCTGAACTGACGTCAGTTACAGAAGAGCGGTAAGGCACCGACATCAGTTAGCCTAATTGGCATCGACTACAAGTGACCGACGTTAGTCACTATCAGAGATTGATAAAAATTTACAGAATCAACAGATTGAGCCTCCGACACCCCAAATCTCAGTGAGAAGGTCACAAAGGGAAAGTAGACCTCCAGATAGATTTACACCTTCCTTATCTTATTTATTATTGACTGGTAGTGGTGAACTAGAAAGTTTTGAAGAAGCAATGCAAGATGAAGCACACAAGAAGTGGGAGCATGGAATGGATGAGGAGATGGACTCCTTGAAACAAAATCAGACATGAAATTTGGTCAAGTTGCTAGCAGGTAAAAGAACATTTCTATAGAATAAGTGGGTTTACAAAATCAATGAAGAAGAGGGTGGACTAGAAAAGGTATAAGGCGAGGCTTGTGGTTAAAGGGATTTGCACAAAAATCAAGTAATGAATTTGATGAGATTTTTTCTCCTGTAGTTAAGATGACTTCCATTTGTAATGTATCTAAGTTTTGTTGCAACAAAATATTTGCATTTAGAGTACAGCTTGACGTTAAGACTGACTTTTCTTCATGTTGATTTGGAGGAAGATATTTATATGCAATATTCTTCTTGGTCATGAAGTCAAGGGTAAGGAGAAACTTGTGTGTAGATTTAAAAAGAGCCTATATGGGCTCAAACAAGCTCCAAGGAAATGATATTTGAGATTTGACAGTTTTAAGCATGAGCATGGTTATATGAGATGTGAATATGACCATTGTGTATATTTTAAGGAGCTTGGAAATGGAGACTTATGTTATTTTGCTACTATATGTGGATGATATGCTTGATTATAAGATCTTAGTATGCAAGACATTTGTAAACTTAAATAAAGGTTAGCTCACACATTTGCAATGAAGGACTTGAGAGCTGCAAATAAAATCATTGGCATGCAAATTCTTACGAGACAGGAAAGAACAAGAAGTTGTATTTGTCTCTAGGAGGCATTATATCAATAAGGTGTTAGAAAAGGTTTAATATGTACATAATTCAAAACTTGTTAAGTACACCTATGGCTGGACATTTCAAATTGAGCAAAAATCAGTGTCCTATCATCACACGAGGAGGTTGAGTATATGGCACGATGTTCCTTATGATTCAACAATAAGAAGTCTTATGTACGCCATAGTTTCTACTAGACCAGACATTGTATAGACAGTGGGAGTTGTGAGCAGATTTATGGCCAATCGTGGTAAAGAGCATTGGAAATCAATCCAATGGATTATCAAGTATTTGAGAGGGACATCAACCACATAGTTATGCTACAGAGGGTCAAATATTTATTTATGTGACTATGTTGACTTAGATATGACTGGTGATTTTGATGGTAGGAGAAGCACCATTAGATATGTTTTCACATTTGGTGGCATGTCAGTTAGTTAGATTTCTAGATTGCAAAAGGTTGTGGCCTTATCTACTACAAATTTCGAGTATGTTGCAACTACAGAGGCTATCAAAGAGATGATATGGATGTTTTTTACCTAAATTTTTTTCCAGTTAAAACTGAATAGGAAATAGGTTAGCAAGAATACTTGTGAGATTAGGTCGAAGGTTGAATGTGTGCGTTACTGACTTTTTGATCTAAGCTAATCGTGAAGATCTTCCCTTTGGCTAGGAGGAACGACCTGTATAAGAAACACAACAAGACCACCAAATAGTATTAATAATATAGGTTAGTGGAATTCCTATCAAGTGCTAGATCCGGGAAGCGAGGTGCTTCCTAGAAGGCTGTCAATCCACTTTCAAATACAGTTTAATGCAATATCATGAAGTAAGGAAATCCTACTGTAGCTATACGATTTAGGTATTTCATGCAAATACATTAATCCAATCTAATCTAACAGGAAAGGTTATGATTACATTTGGAGGTTTGGTAGCTTATTCTACATTTTTACAGGTTTGACAGGGGTCTAGGATTGATCGGGTGAGGTATGGGTTAGTTTTGGTTGATCGAGAGGATTGTTGGTCAAATGGAATGAAATGACACAAAGAATGATATCAGTTCGGTGACTGATGTCAGTATAGAGGTAAAATAAACGATGGTTAGGGAACCGACGTCGATAGGGGCAATTGATAATAATTTGATTAAAATGGTTTTTGGGTTTCCTTGTGATTACACAGAGAGTGAGAAGGGTGTGGTTAGGTTCATAACATTATGAAGAAGACTCGGGGATACAGAGGGAAGCCACAGAAGGAAAAAATGATATAGGTGGTTGGGATGGTAGATTGGTGAGGATATGGAGATAAAGGAATACAAATAGAAATAAAGTATAATGAAATAGGTAAGGAATATATAATTTAAGTAAGCACAATATGATTAAAATCATGAATACTTACTTGTCTTTAAAGATCCATACGTGAAGGTGGATGGTAGTTGATCCGTGAAGAGATACTGGAGGCAGTGTCGTAACAGTACTCCTGTAGTGTTCCCGTGAGTATTGAAATACTCTAGAAGGAGAACTGGATGCTTGCTTGGGCCTGTGGTTGAGTATTTTGTTTCATCTAGATGTTGAGAGGCTTAAGATTTGTGCTTGAATGTAATAGTTCTCCCAAAACTGAAAATGACCAACTTGGGTAAAAGTTTTCAAAGTTGTATATAAAGTAATCGATAGTAGTTAGGTGACCAGCGTCAGTCGAGGGATAACCGGCGTCGGTTAAGGCAGGTAAGTCTAGGTTTACCAAAAATAGGTAGATTTCCCAGATTTGGTGTTTTTTCCAAGTTAAGTCCATTTAGGGAAGTGGAGTTCTTGGTAGAAAAGGTAGGAAGGTCATAGAAGAAGTCCAATTAGGTTTAAGAATAATTCTTAGTTAGTTAGGTCAAGTGGTGACTTATCACTAAGAGTGATGACTCGGTGCTAAGAGTGATGACTTGGTTAATGTGAGTTAAATGCCTCTAGCATGGGTCCAAGGTGGGGTGTAATGATTAGGTAGAGGTGTGAGGATGAAATTAACTTAATTAAAATAATTAAATCAATTAATAATGTGAGGATGAATATATTAATAATAATTAGTAATGAGGTCATGGTGTGTATAATTAATTGAAAGGGACCAAGGGGAGTGCGACCCAAATTTGGTGTCTATATTTGCCCCTTTTTGTCACGTAGCTTGTATTGGTACGGGATGCTGAAAAAAATAGGAAGTCGGTGTCCTAGGTATGAGCGGAGATCAGGTTGCCCCAAGTATGGATGAAAGTGATCCCCCTCAAACCAAGAACTGATGAGGTAGGAAACGGAGTTGGTGAATGGTTTGACAAATAGGTTGTTAATAAAAACAAGGGTGGATGGGTTGTAGGTAAGGGTAATAGTCAGGTCAGGTAATAGGTAATAACAATCAAATGCATGCACATGTATCGATTATAATAAGGTACTAGGTTGAAGAGCTTACAAACTATATTTCATCAAAGGTCGATAGGTTTATCCAAGCGAGGTTGAAGTGCTTTAGGTATCCAAGGTATAGGATATGGTCCTAAAGCCTAACTAGGCAAGGTGTAGGAATTGGTAATAGGTTTTGTTCTAGGGCACTAAAGGTTTGGTCAGGATAAACATCACGACATTCAGAAAGGTAAGGGTGGTAGGCTAAACAAGTCAGGTAGCATCATTGCAAGGTATAGTGAGGGAAAAAATGCAAATGTCCAATTGGAGGGTCAGGTTTGGGTGTGTAGGTGGGGTCATGGGTAGGGTCGAGGTATATGCAAAAACATGTCCCTAAACGCAATTAGGGAATGGAATATGTATGATAGGCTTGTGGGGAAGTTATTAATAGGTGTTGGGAAGTGTAAAAGGTGCAAGAATAACATTTTTTTGGGTAAAACAAGCATTTTTGAGGCCATGTGGTTAATTGAGGTGACTGATGTCAGTTAGAACTTAACTGATATCAGTTGACTGGGGCATGACTTGACTGACGTCAGTCATGTTGATTTGGGGCTAAAAAGGGAAAAACCACTTTTTACAGATTCATTTTTTGATTGTTAGTTATAGAAAATGACAAGTGAGAGGTGTGGAAATGGAAAACGACAGTGCTGAGTCCTGAATGGAGTCAACAATCTGCAAGGAGGTGATTGGCATCCAGTAGATGGGCATGAGATCAAGTGAATCCATTTGATTGGTTATGAGCGGAGGAGTGGATTCGTGGCCATGATGGAGCCCAGATAGGGAGCAAGAGTACCACCGACGTAGAGACCTAAGGTACCATCTAGGAGATGACACCAAATAGAGGTAGGGATTAATCCTCATGACCTAGTTTAAACAAATATGGGTAAAAATGAATGAATTTTAGGGGGAAGTTTTGTTTTAAAAATATGGATGAAAATGGGTGAAATTGAGGTGGGGAAGCCTAAATATAGGTTAAATAGGTTTGGAAATGAATGTAGGTTGAATTTGGGTGGGGTAGGATAGGTTTTTAGTGGGTCTGGTCATTTTCATTGAAATGGGAAGAGTGGGGTTTCGATTTATCACCGAAACAGGGACCAAAATTGGTCAAGGGTTGGCTGACATTGGTTGGTTTTGGCCAGCATTGGTAAATGTTGGGGTGACCGGCATAGGTCAAGATGACCGATTACGGTCTAGGTGACTGATTTCAGTCACTATAAAAAGTGACTAGGTGAAAAATGGGCTAGATGGTAAAGTTAAATAGGCGAGGAAGGGGTAGGTGAAGGCTAATGTAGGTGGCAGAGGGTTAGGCACAATTTGGCAGGTGTGTGATAGGTATGTCGGTGAAATGATCTAGGATATTGGGTGAGTATGATAATGGAGATAGTAGGTATTTAGGTGAATTAGGTAAAGGGATATGTATTAGAAACCTATTGAGGGGTAGGTATGATTGATGTGTTTAGGTATCATTTGGCACAAAAAGGACTAAGTACGAGGTTAATTTGAGGTTTGGGTAATAGGTAATTTGAGAGGGTCGCGACTTGATAGTGTTGGTTTAGATGATGTAGGTGAGAGATCAGTTAACTATGAGAGATAAAGAACCACCTTTATTGGTACAGATGAAGCCTAGTGTGACAGTTGAGGAGTGGGAGCACATAGCAGATCTGAGACTTAGTTTGATCAGCCACTATAGGCGTATAGGATGAGATCCTAGCTTGATGGTCACTCTCATCGATAGATGGGACTCCGTAACTAATACCTTTCATCTACCAACTAATGAGATGACCGTCGCATTAGAGGATGTGTATAAGATCTTGCGGCTTCCTATTGTTGGGGATCCAGTGTATTCAATTTCAATTAAGGCATCGGTGGAGCTGATAGTGGTGGTATTTGGTGAGGTGATGGGCATGTTGAGTTATCAAAGTGTGAGTCTGAGTTATGGGGATATGTATGCAGCATATCCATAGGAGACCAGGCTATCTGTTCTTATGATGGTGGCAGTAGGTTGTTTTGCTCTCCTAGATTCTGAGGGTGGGAGATTTCCACGAGCACTGATGGGGGTGCTACAGGACATGATCAAGGATCAAGTCTTCTTTGTGTGGGCACAAAATTTTCTATTCTAGCTATATATGGAGCTATGGGCCTATGGTAGGTTGAGGAGATTTGGTATGTGTTGTACATTCTTGTTACACTACTAAGCGTATGCACACATTATGTGTGTGCATCTAGTTGGGTTACCATGACAAGATTGGTTTAGGAGTGGTTTATACATAGTAGATTTTAGGAGATGGGTACCAGTCGGGGCACAACCAAGGGTAGCTAGGGCCACATATGATGTTATATACTATAGGCAGCTGTGGGAGGGCCTATCAGTGGTGGATACAAGCAATGGTTGGTGGCATAGCTACGGACGGCATTGTCGAGGCCAGGGAAACCTGATTTAGTGATAGTCATAGTGAAGAGGGATACATTGGAGGGGTAGGTGGCTACCCTACATACACATATTATAGGATTATAGTGATAGATGACAGGGGTACAAGCACATGTGACCACCTTGCAGACATAAGTGATGACCTTGCAGGCCCAGGTAGTATAGGCACAGGCTCCCGCATAGGGTGGAGATGGGGATGGAAGGCAGGTAGCTTCTTTACAGGCATAGGTGGTCAGATTATAGGGCTATTTGGCCACAACAAAGGCACAAGCGATTGTCCTACATGCCCAAGTAGTTGCACAGGTACCACCATAGGTATAGGGACATGGTCTAATAGTACATACACCTGCACCAGGATAGGGTACACTTTTCATCGGGTAGAGTTCATAAGGGGAAGTTAGGCCAATGGAACCACCCTAGACTATATCCATGGTGAAGTTCAAGGATTCCCTGAACAAGGCTCGCTATTATCAGGACCATCTAGCCACCATAGGGATTGATGTGCCTTCATATGCCGAGTACCGATCCCAGCAGGCAGTCAGTGAGCAGACTAGATCCAACACTCACAGTTCTGGTAGCACAGGGGGTCTTCGGCCCCAGAGACAAGACCAAGCTGAGGTTACTAGTTCTCGAAGACCAAGCCCCATAGAGGGCAAGGAGGAGGAGATGGAGGCCAGGTAAAGACCTGCAAAGGGTGGTGAGATTTTGGCAGGGTACGTGACTAGTAAGGAGGAGGAGATATGTGAGACTGAAGAGGAGGAAATTTGGTGGGGAGATGATTGATATCCATATCTGATAGTGTATTATCATTTTGATTTTTGATAAATATACCAGCCTGCATGTCGAATATGTGAGATTGTACATGAAATTTTTGAGACACTGATACTTATTTATATCTATGTAGATATGTATTGATTCACAGACACTCCCATTATATAGTTGATGATGTTTATGGGATGGATGATGTACTTACTTTAATTGTCATTGTTATTGTGTATCAGGAAAACTAGTTGAGTTAAGCATGATTGAGTCGAGGTCATGTAGGTATGATGGAGTCAGGTATAGGCATGGTGGAGTTAGGTATGAGCATGGTTGAGTCAAGGTTTTTGTGTTTGATTTAATTTCCAAGTTATTGGTATTATGGAAAATAAATGATGATGTATATGTATGTTATGGTTTAAATTTCCAAGTATTTGATATCATGGAAATATTAAATGAGTTAGGTAGAATATGGATATGATTGTAAAATGGTAAATGTGATGAAATAATGTATGTTTGTTGTGATATATGAATTTCCAAGTTTTTGTGTGAATGGAAACTAACTAGGGTAGAATGTGAACATGAAAGGGGGGAAATTGATTAGGGGTAAAAGTGGTCAAGCTAACATCTAAGGGCCTCATGCCCTCAGAGTGTTGCCTACATTTCCCTGACGAAAAGGGGCCTCAGGCCAATGTACTCCTCCCATAAGCTAGGGAAGAATAGGATGAGGATAGATGAATGGGCTAGTGGATTTTAGGCATGATTGAGTCTAGGTCCTTTTAGGCATGGTTGAGTTTAGGTCATTTTGGCATGGTTGAGTTTAGGTCATTTTGACATAATTGAGTTTAGGTTGAATAGGCATGGTTGTCATCTAGGTTCAATAGGTGTGGGTGATTTTGGTGGAAGAGGAATTCCCAGAATGTAGGTTTCAAAGGTCTGGTCCTATGAAGGAGGATCAATAAGTAAGAAAAGAGGTGAATGGTAAGAGGAGACAAAAATCCACCTAATTGGTAAGAAACATTACGAGTTTATCATACCAAAGATTGGCTTATGAACATAAACCCTAAATGTGTTGAATGATTAACTGTTCGAAAGGTGAATAAAGTCACGGGATCATGAAATGTCACATCTACAACACATCCCTTGAGTAATTAGAACATTAGAAAGGAAAGGCGGTGATGTGAAAGAGGTTGTGTAGTGTAACTTGGTTGTGAGACAACATGCCTCTTCTGCAAGATACCTACGATCAAAATAGGCAATTCCATGACGAATTTTTGTATCTTTTTCTGTTTGCTTTTGCTTTATAGACTGGTCGATGTGGGAAGTCTATGTGGGATGAATAGAATATCTCCATAAGATCTTCATGAAGTTGATCAATGTAGGAAGCTTCAGAATATTTTTATTTTACTTTTACAGAAGTAGTCTTCTTTTTGTGATAGACTATGTGCAATATGGCTAGCTTTGTATAGCTGTCCTTAAGGGGACTAGTCTATTTATAGCAGCAAGATAGAAAGGTAGATGTAATTTTTAAGGGAGGCATCTATTTGCTAGAAGTTTGAATCAAGGAGTTTGAATTTGAAAATCTCGTATATTACTTTTAAATTATTATTATTTATTTATTTTTTGGACTTTTTGGTCATGGACAAGACTATAGAGAAGTTTAGGCTTCTTTTATGAAGACAAAACCATAACACACATGAGTTAGCTATGAAAGAGAGGTTTTAAGTGACAAAAGACCATGGGATTCCATCTTGAAAAGGATGAATAGTATCAATGAGAACCATACCATGAGTAGATCCATGGTACTCATATTGAAGATAAGGTTGAAAGGTGATGGGTAATCACATCATTCTTGTTTAGTCATTGATCCTTAAAATAGGTAAGTGGAAGGTGGATGTTTCTCAAGGGATAAGCACTTAATAGATAGAAGGTGATATAGGAATTGATTTAACAATAGAATGGTCAATGATGCAATGCATTGAGGGGCTCAGGTTTGGGTTTACCTTTCAGTGAATATAAATGATAAGCACCTGATCCATAGGCATGAGTAATAATATAGGGTCCAAGCCAATTAGGGGGGAACTTTCCCCGTTTACTTTTCTCCATTTTTGTTACATGTTAATTTTCCTTCAAGATGAGGTCACCGACCTAGAAGGTTCATTCTTGGACACATTTATTGTAGTTATGTTTGATATGTTTTTGGTAGATTTGGAGGTGATCGAGAGCATTTAGATGGCATTCGTCTAATAACTCAAATTGTGCCAAATGGTCTTGGAAAAAATAATCATCATTGAGCATATCTTTGAGTGAGATACGAAGAGATGAAATTTGGACTTCAAGAGGCAAAACAACCTTAGTACTGTAGACCAAAGAGAAAGGTGTGGTACCAGTTGAGGTACAAATACTAGTGTGATAAGCCCATAAGGCAAAAGGAATGTGCGTGTACCAATCCTTACCAATATTGTCAACCAATTTCATAAGAATTTTTATTTAGAGTTTTGTTAGTTGATTCAGCTCGGTCATTCGTTTGAGGGTAATAAAGTGAAGAAAAAACTAAGTTGAATGTCAAACGCATCACAGATTTTCCGTAGGGTTTTGTTTTTGAATTGTTTTCCATTATCAATGATGAGGTAGTAAGGAAAACCAAAGTGAAAAATGATGTGATGATTGATGAATTCACATATTTTCTCAGCTTTTGTAGAAATAAGAGGTACAGGATTCCACCCATTTAGTGTAGTATTCGGTAGCGGTAATAATCCATTAATGACATTGGGAAGAATGAGGGTTGATCTCTCTGATAAGATCCAAACCCCATTGAGAGAAAGGCCAAAGCTCTCGTGTGACCTGTAAGGCATGAGTAGGGGTGTGATGAATATTAACATGTTGTTGACACTTCACACAACTCTTGACATAGTCACAAAAAACAAGGTTTAGGGTTGGCCAATAATAGCCCAGGTGAAAGGATACGCTTAGCGAAAGCTAAGCCACTGAAGTGACCCTTAAAAATCTCGTCGTGAACTTCCTTGATGGTGTATGGAATTTCAAAACTCGTAAGGCATCACAAGAGGATAGCAAAAAAAATTACTTTTATAGAGAAGACCCCCCATGATGACATAGCAAGAGACATTTTTGAGAAAGACTCGGTGTCCATTGTGAGTAAGATCTGGAGGCATAATTGAAAGGGAAAGATAGTCAACAAACTACTTATACCAAAGGTCACGTGGGTCAGTTTCAATGTTTCCTACAAGGTTGGTGTCTCAAATTAGATAAGAAAGTGATTGCAACCTTTTTCCTGTGACAAATATTTTTGAGTCAGAGGGCGAGGCGAGGGATTTGAGAAGCAAGACAGGTCATGGTGTCTGACAAATTTATTGGTTAAACGCGTGGTGGTTTGAAGTTCATAATGGTCAAAGGTAGTCAAAAGCATGTTAACATGATGCTTATACTTTTGAAGTAATCTTGTTATGACACTGGTATATACCCTTAACTTGGTTCACAACCAGCTGAGAGTCACCAAAGATATTAATCGATTTAACATCTAAGGCTATGGCAATTTGAAGACCTAACACGAGTGCTTCATATTTCATGATATTATTAGTACAATCAAAATACATTTTGAAAGATAATGGTATAGGCTCACTGTCAAGAGGAATAAGGATAACGCTAGCACCATCCCCACGCTGACATTTGGAACCATCGAAGAATAAGGTCATCTAGTAAATGGTATCATCCAGGGAGAGGGTAGTGATGGATTCATCAGGAAAATCGAAGTTAGAAGATTGGTGCCCCGAGAGAGGGTGTGTCTGCGATTCGGTCAACAATTGTTTGTCCTTTGATATATTTTTTGATGGATGAATTCGAGATCTAGGTTTTCCATAAGCATGAGCCAATGTGTAACACGTTGATGTTGGTAGGGCTTAACGTACATGTAATGTAAGGGGCCACTATTGGTGACAACAAAGGTTTTGTGGTTGAGTAGGTAATGGTGAAGTTTAGTGGTGACAAAAACTAAGCCTAAGAAGATTTTATCAACATGAGAATATCTAGTTTCATAGTCTAAAAGCTGTACAAGTTATATAATAAATTGTTTTATCCCTATGTTGCTCATCATGATGAGTGAGCATGGCACCCAAGGAATGATCAGTAGCAGAAATGTAACGGTAAAATGGTTGCTCATCCTTAAGGGGAATGAGCACATGTGGTTGGAGGAGGTATTATTTTAAGGCGTCGAAGGATTTTTGGTAGTCATCATTCCATTTGAAGGAGACATCCTTTTTGAGGAGATGATGAAATGGATGGGAGCGGTTGGAAAGCTGAGAAATAAAGCAATAAATAGATTGTAAATTTTCTTGCAAACTAAGAAGTTGGCAAAGGTTAGTAGGTGGAGGAATTTTGAGAATAGCCTTGATTTTAGTGGAATCAACTTCAATGCCATGCAAATAAATAATAAAACTAAGGATATTTCCGAAGAGAACAACAAAGACACACTTTTTAGGTTGAAGGCGAACATAGTATTTGATGAGACAGTCAAAGACAACTTCAAGGACAACAAGGTTCTCAGCCCGATGCTTAGATTTGGCAAGAATATCATCAATGTAATATTCCAATATGCTATGCATGATGTCATGAAAAAGATAATTCATAGCTCGTTGATATGTAGCACCGGCGTTTTTAAGGCCAAAGGGCATGCCACGATAATAGAAGGTCCCCCTAGGGGAAACGAAGGTGGTTTGGTGTTGATCTTCCGGGGTAAGTAATATTTGGTTATAACTTGAGAAACCATCCATGAGTGATAGCATCTCATGGCCAGTGGTAAGATCAACTAGTTGGTCTATACTAGGTAGAGGAAAGTCAGCTTTGGGGTAAGCTAAATTAAGGTCACGGAAATATGTGCAAATGTGGAGTCCTCCTGTCACTTTTATGACAGAAACTATGTTAGATATCCATTGGGGATAATCAATGGGTAGGATGAAGGAAACCAAAAGAAGGTGTTGGAGTTCTTATTTAACAAGAAGGGAAATGCAAGGATGCATTTTTTTCATCTTTTGTTTCATAGGTTTGGCATCAAGAATGGTTACGATATTGTGGACCACAATGTTTGGGTCAATACTAGACATATCAACATAAGACCAAGTAAAAGCATTTCTATGATCCCACAGGAAAGAAGTGAAAGCTTCGTGTTCAGCAGCATCTAAAGACTAGCCTATTTTTAGAATGTGCAAGTTGTCTTAAGTGTGAATATTGATCTCAATGGTTGATTCATTCAACATGGTTTGCATCTCAGAAGGTAATGACCAATGAATATAAGAATATTCCGCACCAAGGTAGGTGAGAATAGACTCGTCGTCCTGACATTTAACAACGTTAATAGAAGGTGTATCATCATTGATTATGTTAGGATACAGGAAGGGAAGAGAAGAGGGACCCTTGTCATTACACTGATAAGTCAGAGGTCCCAGGGAAACAATGTTTACAAAGAAAAAAAAGTTAGGAGGAATGGATTCTTGGTCCATAGACTCTATAGGTGAAGGTGGTGAAGTTGGTGAATGGGGTGGGGAATGTTTATCATCCTCAATGAGTTCAACTTGAGTCTTCATAGAAGGTGGTTTGGAAAATAAAATACCACTACGGTCTTTATGCTTACGAGCAGTGTAAGGAATGACAGTATGGTGGTCATGTTCATAGAAACCAAAGCCAAAGCCCTTCCAAGCACAACAATGGAGGAAGGTGTGGATGAAACAATGGTTGGTGAGAGATTAAAGGTTGGAGGAAAATTGTTGAGTTTGGGAAGGTGGCTCAAGTGAGTAGGTAGAAGCATCAAGTCCCTTATACGTTAAGTTGGTGCAAGGGTGGGGAGGATTGTTGGGGAAAACCTCACCTATGTGGTGATCATAGTGGGGATTTTGCTTAAGGTTAACATACTCTTGAGGAGTAAGGAATGTGTTAATGTTATAAAGGAGGTACTCCCCCAAAGTGAGGTGTTGAAAAACACCTTCTAAGGGATCAATAGTTAATATGTGGGTAACGGGGATGGATGAATCACTGGATAGTTGGGAAGAAGCATTAGTTGTTTGATAAGTAGATGAGTTGGCTGATGGATTAGCTCTAGAAGCTACAACAATAGTTGGAATAGAGGAGTTAGTTATGGAAGATGTATCAACAAAAGTGGTGGATGAGGCAGTGGCTGAAGAAGAAGTGGTAGCGGTGGTAGATGCCTTAACTGGTATAAGGACATCATTGGGTCAATACAACATGTTACAGGTCTTGAATGGTGAAGGGTCGACTGAAATGGTATAGTTATGTCCTTCATGTTTGAATTTTAAACAACAATGTAAGGTTGAAGGAACACAACCCATGGCGCAAATCCAGGGTCAGCCAAGTAGCATGTTGTATTGGAGTTCCCCCTCTAAGATATAGGATAATTTAGGAATGGCACGAGGGCCTACAAGAATGTGGAGAATGATGGTGCCAAGGGTGGAAGTCCTATCATCATTAAATGAATGCAACATAACTGGGTTATTATGCATGAAATTGGAAGGGATTCCCATTTGGTTGTATGCATGGGAAGAAATGATGTTAATTTTGGCACGGCCATTGATCATAATGCGTCGAACACATATATTATCGATGTAGATGAAAATAAATAGGGTGGCATTAGGATCATCTGATTGGAGAGGTAAAATATCGTCATCAGAGAAACTAAGAGAGGCTACTTGATCAGTGGTAGTCGGAGCAGAGGAAGGGGGTAAAGTGGTGAGAGAGGGCACATGGTGAGGAGTGATAATGGATGCAACAGGTGTAGGGTCATTAGGTAGAACCTTAATATATTGCAGGATCTCAATGAGGGCCTGACAATGAGACTTAGAGGTTTAGACGAGGTTATACAGAGACATTTTTAGAGGAGAATGGTGCAACTGTTTAAGCATTATATGATGGGAACCCCTATCATAAATAGGGTATGTGGGTCCATAGATGGTGATTTTTTGTGTAGGTGTAGATGGAATATTGGGTAAAATAGTAGTGGATGAGCTGGTTGTTTTCTCCTTTCCTTTATTCTTCTGGGCTCGAGTGGCAATTTGAACCATATTAATTTTTGGTAAAGGAGAAATTGAGTTGTGATAGGTGTAGCGACAAGACGGGTAAAAATATGGTGAGGGCATATACTGGTTTTTTGAAAACAATGTAGCATATTAGCATCTTAGCAGAGGTTTGGCTAGCTCTCTTATGCGGACCATATTGATCCCAAATGTTGGAGGAGGATAAAAGGATTGTGGAGGGGGAGATGAAGGATACTTAATAGGAACGGGATGAGGATATGTGGTGATAGTCCAGGTGGAAGAGGGTCCTCATCTAAAATATCATCATCATCAAAGCTTTCTTCGAGAGGACATAGTTGGAGAAGAATAGTCTTAAGAGCTTTACAACTTTCCACATCATGCCCTGACAGATGATGGTAAGTAAAAAATTTGGTATCGTCAAACCCTTTTGGTGTAGGTTTGAATGGGTCATAAGGTCTAAGTGGTGGCAATGCGATGACAGAGGTTTCCAAAAGCTTGGTTAAGATGTTGGCTTAAAAACCCTTCCAATGGATCACAATGTGAAGTAAGTTTGGTTTTGGAGGGAAGTATGGGTGACTTTGGTGGGAGAAGCATCACTGGAGGTGGAATCAGAGGTTGAGAAAGTTTTACCACCTATTTGGTAGATAGTATGGTTTAAGACTTTGGTTACACCTTCTTGGGTAAAGGTAAAGAAGAAGTGCGTGATGTAGAACGGAAGGCAGATGGCAGAAGGGGTTGGGTTAGCCAAGGCAATAATGGAGGTGTGGTGAAGGTTGTAGTAAGAGGAAATGTGGAAGGTACTGGCTAAAGAGAATGAAATGGCATAGGTAATGATGAGGATACTGGAAGTGGTGCAGGTGTAGGAGGTAAAAAGGGTGTAGGTAACGATGAAGGTACAAGCTGTGTAGGTAATTTGGGTGCAACAGACGATCATGACGAGGTACGATGTTGTGCTTTTGGTTTACTCTAGGTAGGAGGTTTCTTGGTCAAGATTGATGGGTGACGACCTAGGATAGATGGAAGTGTTGAAGGTGACAGAGGGGTAGTGGGTGAAGCTAATGTATGTGGCCTAAGAGGTTGGGTCTTCCTCTTGGGTGGGGGGAATGGTCTTTGTGATATATTGTGAGGATGTGGCTAAATTTAGTTTGATAGGAGGATGGACTAGGCTTGATGTCAGCATGACTCTTAATGTGACAATGGGTCTAGACACGAAGGAAGATATAGGTGCAGGTAAGGTTTTAGGCATAGGAAAAAGTTCATTTGGTGGTAAAGGTTTAGGTGTGGGCGAGGGTGATGAAGAAGGGGTCACTACAACTAGCATGGGCATGGTGGGTTTGGTTACCTAAAACACCTTTGGATAGATCGTGGAATTCTCGGCATACAACATTTGCATTTTAGTTGAGACATGCAATCGAAGGCGTCCCCAAAGCATGGAATTGTCAACATAATCCAAGTGGTTGTCCAAACTTGAAAAAGACACTGTTGTAGGGGGGATGATGTTGATTAGGTAGTAATCCCCATGAATAATGTCTGTGAGGCATAGAAATGGTTGGCTTCATACTCTGTGGGTAAAAGAGATGAGAGAAAAAGAACAGGATCCTTGAAAGTCAATGGAGAACTGTCACTAATAGGAAGGGACGCTTCTAATGGATCTCCTGTGGGTAAGGGAGGTGACAAGTTAGATGAGGGTAATTTCATCTTTTGGTGAAGAAGAAGGTACACATGACTCTCCAATGGGTAGAAGAGTAAGTACTATGTGTTGTTCACCAGGTTGAGAGATGAGTGGGGAAGCTACATCCGATGATATGGTGGAATCCTCCATGGGTGAAGGAGGAGATAAGGAACACTCCTCTGTGGGTAAAGGAGCAGATGAAATAAGTCTCTCTGTGGATGAAGAATCTCGTGCAAGAATCTCCTTGATAGATGGAGTAGGAGGGAAATGAGTAGGAAGATCTAGTATGATGACGAAAACAACATGAACCTCACGAATGTTACTGTCATTAGTCGAGGTTTCACCAGTTTGGTTAGATGGTGGGGTGTGATTTGGGAATGCCTTTTTGAATATGTGAAGGTTCTAATTATTTGGTGCATTAGGATTATCCAAGACGAGATCTCCATTATCTAACATTTCTTGGAAGACATTTTTGAAAGTTATAAAATTACTGTCGCTATGACCTCTAATGTGATGATAGTTACAATAATTATTCTCTTTGTACCATGCAAGCATAGGACAAAAGGGATCAAAACCAATATGTGGTTTGATGGGTGGAAGAGTGAATGCTCCATTTTTTAGAAGTTTTTCTAAAACTGAAGAGTAGGTTTATCTTACGGGCGTATATTTTCATTGCTCTCGCTTGAACTGGAAAGCCTGAACAAGAGAAAGATTGGAAGAAGGCTTTGATTGGTTGGATGTGTGAGATGGGCCCGGATTTCAAAACTACTACATTGGCAAATATTTTTTCTTTAGAGTAATTATTTTGTAGTTTGGAAGAAGAAGAAGTGTCATTTGATTTGAACAAAGCATTTTTGTTACGTAATTGTATCTTCTTCTCTTCAATGGCATGAATTTCAAGTTTTCAGGACATGATGAATGCCTCGTCAAACGTATAGAGAGTTTGAACATAGAGAGTTGGAAAGATGTGTCTAGCGCAAGCTCTAGTGAATAACTCTAGTAACTTAGTTTGAGGCAATTAGAATGTGAGCTATTTGATCAGGCTCCACCAATGAGTGACAAAATTTGCGATAAATTCATCTTCGTATTGGTGTGTCACGTACAAGTCGGTCATGGTTACCTTCTTGAGAATGTTGATAGAAAAGTGGTCTAGGAAGGCTTGAGCTACTTGGTTGAATGAGAAAATGGAGTGCCTAGGTAGAGCACTATACCAATCTAAAGCCGGTCTAGTCAAGGACATTGGGAATGTTTGCAAGAACAAAGTGTCGTCATGAGTGATCATATGACACGCATGTTTAAAAGACTGCAAGTACTATTACAGGTCTTCTTTGTTGTTTAAATCGGTTGAATTTAGGAATTTCCCAATGCATAGGGTATGGAAAAATTGGAATGGATGGGTGAATGGGCTCATTACAGATTGATGGGTCGTTGTATTCTTCCAATCATTTAACTGACATAATCTTTGTTAGTGTCATTCTAAACCAGGGCTATGTCCTAGGCAATATGAAATGGAGTCTAGGAGAACCAGTTATACGTTGAGTCTACTGGGGGGTTGCTTAGTTTTAATGACTATTCTATGGAAGTGCAGTTAAAATCTACGGAAATTAAATACAAGTCTACAGAATTCAACTATGTGCAATGAAAGGAATTTTAGCAACTAATCTTCTACTGTAAAATAAAATACGCACACACTTATTCTTAACAAATTAAATCACAACTGAATAACTATGGAATTTTTAGCAGAAAGCAAGACTATTCATGAACTAGATTTGCATAACAAAAGCATCTATTCTAAGTGAAAGCGGTAATGGAGAAAGCAGAGATAGTTAATCAAAGCATGCATGTAAAAACTCATCAAATGATAATTGCAGTAAAACTAATCGAAGGACTGTATGCATGAACTCAAAGTAACCTTGTATCTCCTCAGTTGAGTGGGCCCTTGCTCTTCCTTAGGATAGAGTGATCAACAACTTCTGATTCTCAAAATGTCGTGGCTTTCATTAACTTCGAAATGAGTTCATAACATATCAAAAACAAATCCAGAATAGTATGCAAATAATCTTCTTCGATAATCAAAAAAGTGGTACTCAAGTTCTGAAGACAAAGTCTTCATATAGATAATGTTGGTTACAAGATCTGCCATATCAGGGGGCATTAAACACTGTCCATCAAATATCAATTAAAAATCATAGATTCCTATGGGCCGTTAGAATCAAGCCCAAGCTAATAGGTCAATTTGATGGAAACAGTCTTCAGCCGCATGCTTCGAACTCGGGCTTCTTATCCACTAGTAACTTCCATCATCCCCTGCACACATCATCACGTTTGATCTCATAAAGGCAGTTAGTAGGAGGTTCATGGGATAAACAGTTTTCATAAATAATAGCAAGGAAAATGCATCAACCTACTAACATATGACTACACAAAACATCCCCATATACTAATAAGTCATATCACAAAGAGTATTTCCAGTTTGAAGAAATGATATTAATGAGCCAAACAATGCACTCATCATTTTCCCCCTGACTTTACCTATTGCATGTCCCAATGCAACTCATCTGCACCCTACTCACCTTCCAAGTTGTTCAGCCATGTCATACTCCTCGAATTGATCAGTGTATTGCTTTGTGGTATTCTTGCAGCCCTGAGTATTGGAGGTAATTTCCACCCAGGTAGTGAAACTGTCATGGGACTGTGTTGCATTGTTCTGCCAGGTCGTGAGAGGGCTCAAGAGGAGTGGTGGCCATACTTGGAGGCCTTGCCCATTCATCAGTGTATTGCTGGCTGGTTTTCTCTATAGTTTGTTTGATAATGGTGATGAGAGCATCACCCCTACGCATGCTCCAGCTCAAATTCTGGGGAGAGAGAACCTCCCTACGTTTTAAAGGTAGGCTTAAAGTATCCCATATCCTATCACAAGCTTGCCAAGCAGCCCCAAAATTCTCCTGACTATAATTTTCAAAATCAATAACACACTGAAGAAAAATCTGAGAATTATTCACCCCAACCCCTGCCTGATAGTAAAATGATCGAAAGTTTTTCCACAGGGTGACATCTGTATGATGAGTTGGGTGAATGTGAAATCCGATGGACTGAGCAGTGTTATTGAAACTGTCTTATTTGTTGCCTCCAAATTATCTTGATTCCGCAATACAGACTGAAAGGATTTAATTTGAAAATCACCCACAAATAGGTTGATCAAGAAATCAGGGACATTGGTCACTATCATGTTATGTAGATAAAATTCACAGAGCAAATTTTGAATTTTCGGAGCACTGCACTTGTAAACTGATAAAAAACTAGGGCCATCGGGAATTTCGTGAGGGGCTTGAGAACACAATTGAAATAACTACCAAGAATAAAATTATTCTTGGACATACATGTTGTAGACTAAGGAGGGTTTCCTACAAGATAGTAGTTTGATGGCCAAAGGATAGACAAAGTCTAAGATAGATGTTACTTTTCATTTTCCTCTTCCATAGATTCTTTTTCTTTTTTTTAATTTTTGATTTTCTTTCCACAATTCCCTTTCCTGAAGGGACAACTGTTGGAAATTATTCAAGAGGGTAAGACTCTTATCATGTTGTCACTTTAGACAACTTACTTCAAGCTGCAGGGCAGCAATCTCCCGAACTTTTTCTACTATCTTTTGTGTAAATTTAGCTTGTAATAAAAGGGTGGATTCTTCCATACCTTGTAACTGAGATTTTAGCAATGTGATCTCCTCCAGATAGTTGTGAGAAGGTGCCACTTGGGTGTCAAGCATTTCCGGAGTTACAGTGTGAATTTCTGTAGATGACGGAATAACAGATGATGGAGCGGCCGGGTCATCCTCTGTATGCAGTTCCTCCCGAATGTGGGCGGTATCATCAGGCAAGGACTCTGATTGGAAACTGCCTATCTACAAAAATGAGCTAAGCCGTCGGGACCATGGTTGCTTGGAAGAAGATGGGGCCATGGGACACTTGCCTTTTGAATCAGAAATGGATGGGGATGGTCCCTCAGGAGTACCAACTGTGTCGGCATGCTCAGGAACATTAGCTGCCTCTGCTTGGCTATGTGAAGGGCAAGGGCCCGATGCAAGGGTAGACCGAGGTGCAGAAGAGAGACCAGATTTTAATTGCTTTAGGCCTAGACCCTTCGCCACCAGCACGTCCCTCGAGCCTCCGCTTCGGTTCGAAAGAAGACTTGGTGTGAACACAACAGATGAATCAACCCCGGGTGCTTAATCATAGACTTGCCTCCACTAGACCGGTGTTTCTGGGCATACTTTAATGATGGAGTCTGCGAGGTACTCTGGCAAATTTACCCGAAGGGCCTGGTTGACATGTCCCTTTTTAAGGTGAATGAGTATTTTGAGTGCATCACCACCTAGAACAGAGGCCTGGCCGTCGCATATGAAATACCGGTTGACCCATTTAGCAATCTCACCCCAGATTCCAGGTAAACTTGTCCACTTAACACCCTTCTGGACACCCAATGGAGTCAGATGACCTCTGGGAGTGCCTCTCCTTTGTCGTGGAATTGAGCAATCAGACTTTGTAAAGGGGCATTCATCATAACCTTTAAACCAAAGTTTGGTAAGTCAGACAGGTCAGAAATGACCTGACTGGTAATTTCAACTCTCCGTCCACCAACTTGTGAGCAAGTGGACTCAAAATTATTCAAGAACTCTTCCACAATGCCCTCATCGAAACCTTCAAATTACTGAATGAAATCCAACCATCCAAAATCATGAAATACCTATGAAAGGGTGCATTCCGGAGCAAGGCATCAGGTGAAGTAGGTTCTGATGTCTTTCACGTGGTCCCATGTTGAGCCAAAAAGTGAGAAATACATGGTAGCGGAAAAACTAGAGCAGAGCGTCTCTTCCACTTCCCGTCTAGTGCCTGATAAAACCAGTCATGATTGATGTGCATACCACAATGGGAAGAAGTGGTTGTAGAAGCATTAAATTTCAAATGACACCATATTCCTTGGGTAGCGCAACATCAAGCGAAGGTGATGGCAGAAAAATAGTGATGAGACCAGCCACCCGTGTCAGATTAAGATTTTTGCAGCGGCACATATCCCATGGTTGAGGAGCAAGCGCCACCTGTCCTAACGTTGGAGAGTGCGACACATCAAAGCATGTGGTGATTTATGAGCCATTACTCCTTTTATGCCATCATTCATAGAGCCGGATTTGGAAAGAGATCCAGAATGACCATAACAATCATTTCATGATGGCGTCATAATGACAATGAATACATGGGGAAATGTTTTGCATAGAAATATCATTAGCAAGTTAAAATGCACTTACCCATGCCACATTTAGTCAGCCAATATCTGTAGATTCCTACGCCCTGCAATTTGGGATGAAACATGATTAGCAGCAGTAGAAATAATGAAAATTCCTGCATTTATTGGAAATTAATATAAAAATGCTAACTAAGGGAAGAAGATCGAATGAAGGACCATCTTCCTTTATTGAATTTGCAAAAGATTGATTACTCCATGCGTGAGAGGCAAAGAGCCTCCTCAGCATGCATGTCTTCTCATAACAGAATGTCGTCAATGAAAGTCTTCTTATCCAGCGGTTGGTGATAAACTCGGAGCCTATGCCCATTCACCAGAAGAGTCTGTTTGTCTCCATCAATCGGTATCAATCGAACAGAGCCATTATCAAACACTTGATTTACCTGATAGGGACCTAACCAACACGTACGCAACTTGTCTTTAAACTGTTGATAGTGGGAATCAAAGAGTAAAACCCACTGTCCTTCATGAAATATCCTTTTTTTGATGTGAGCATCATGCCAAGTTTTTCGCTGATGCTGTAGAATTTCGGTCTGTTGCTGTGCCTCCATCCAAATTTCATCTAATTCATTCAACTACAACACTCGTTCATGTTGTGCTTCATCCAAATCGATCCCAACTTCCAATGCTGTTCACCAGGTGCGCAACTCGAACTCAACAGGTAACAGTGGATTCTTCCCAAAGACCAACTCATAGGGAGAGAAACCAGTAGTTGTTTTCCAGGTCGTGTTGTAGGCCCAGACGGCCTCAGGAAGCTTTGGTACCCAATTCTTTCTATCGGCATTGACCACCTTAGTTAGAATATTCTTGAGCTCTCGATTGGTTACCTCCACTTGCCCATTGGATTGGGGGCGATATGGTGATGATTTCTGGTGCCTGATTTTGTAGATTCCTAAGAAAGCTTCAATCATATTTGAAACAAATTGAGGACCTTGATCAGATACAATGGCCCTTGGTGCTCCAAATCGTAGCAATATCCGGTTGTAGAGAAAATCAGCAACAACATCTTCATTGGCAGATGCCAATGCTTGAACTTCAGCCCATTTGGTGACATAGTCTATGCATACCAAGAGATACTCCTTCCTGAAAGATGGAGGATCAAATGGTCCAACAAAATCAATACCCCATTTCTCAAATGGTCCTAGAACCAACTGAGGGTTTAGAGGCATTTCCGTAGAAAGTGTAGGTTTTCCCATTCATTGGCATGCATCACACTACCACACATACTTTTTGACAGTCTTATGGAGGGAAGGCCAATAATACCCTACTCCAAGGATCTTGTGAATTGTTTGTTTCACTTAATAATGTCCACCTCCTAGCTCATCATGACATGCTCACAGTATGTCATGTACCTCATCCTCTCGAACACACCTGTGAAGAACCATGTTAGGACAACATTTAAATAAGAATCCGTTACACCATTTATATGTTGCACTATTTCTAACCAATCGCCTTCTTTCCTTATGAGTAAAATAGGCAGGAAACTTCCCTGTTGTTAAATAATTTACGAGATCAATGAACCAAGGGAGTCTTAGTAGAGATAGCAAACAAGTGTTCATCAGGAAATTGGTCTTGGACTGCTTCGTCATCACCTGAAACATTTATTCTGGAAAGAAAGTTAGCAACAACGTTAGATTTCCCAGGCTTATCTATAATAGTGAGATTGAATTCTTGCAACAAGAGTAACCAGTGAATGAGCCTTCCACCAACCACTGGTTTGTTCATCAAATATCGAATGGTAGAGTGGTTAATGTAAACAAAAATTTTATATCCAGTGATGTAATGACAAAATTTATTCAAAGCATATACAACAGCCAAAAACTCTTTTTCCGTAGTAGTGTAATTCTTTTCCATAGGAGTCATATTTTTGCTGATAAAATAAATTGAATACATATGATCTTCTGAGTCTTTTTGTCCAAGGACAGCGCCCATGGCTGTATTAGAAGCATCAGTGTGGATATGGAAAGGTTGCCCCCAGTCAGGGCCACGTAAGACAAGGGTTGTTGTCATCTTTTCTTTGATAGAATCAAATGCCTGTTGACACTGAGAAGACCATTCAAAAACACAATCTTTGGTTAGCAATGAAAACATTGAGGCGGCAATTTTGCTAAAATCTTTTATGAATCGGCGGTAATAACCTGCATGGCCAAGGAAACTTTTGATGTCAGTCTGATTAGCTGGTGTAGGTAATTGGGTGATGACTGATATCTTTTTGGGATCCACCTGTATACCTTGGGCTGAAACATGGTGACCTAAGACAATTCCTTGATCAACCATCATTAGACATTTTTCATGACTCAGAGATAGTTGGTGTTGTTCACATCGACTGAGTACTTTCTCAAGATTATTCAAAGATTCTTCAAAAGTGGATCCATGGACAGTGAAATAATCCATGTAAACCTCAACACATTCATTAGTAAGATCTGCAAAAATGGCCAAGACTGCCCGCTGAAATGTAGCGGGGGCATTACAAAGCCCAAAAGGTAAGACTCTGTAAGTGAATGTACCCCAAGGGCATGTAAAAGTAGTCTTATCCTGATCAGCAGGGGCAATACTAATTTGATTATACCCACTAAACCCATCCAAGAAAGAGAAATATTTCTTACTAGCCAAATTGTCTAGGACTTGGTCAATGAAAGGTAGGGGAAAATAATCTTTCTTGGTGGCTTTGTTAAGTTCCCTGTAATCAAAACATATTCGCCACTTAGCATTATTCTTGGGAATAATAACTAATGGGGAAACCCACTGACTATCAAATATAAGATAGATGAAACCTACCTTTAGGAGTTTTTCGATCTCAGTTTTGACGATGTCTCTCAATGCTGGATTGATTTTTTGTTGTGTCTACCTTATAGGTTTGACATCATCGGTGTAAATATGATGTGTACAGATGCTAGGATGAATTCCTTTCATATCAGTGTAATCCCAAGCAAAAGAATGAGAATGTTTCTTCAAAACCTCAAGCACCCTAGCTTGTTGATTAACCTCCAAGTCACTTCTTATAGTCAGCTCTCTACCCATACTGACAAGCACCTGCTTAGTATCATTCGCAAGAGCAAGCTCTGTACTAGTGATAAAATAATTCAATGGGCAAACATGGGGCTGAAGCATGTGCAGGATGGATATGTTATCAAAAGACAGGACCTTAGTTACAGGAAAATAGAAATCAAGAACTAAATGTTCGGAATTATAAGCATAGAATTTCCTACTAGACTCAACAGAGGTAATGTCTAATGTCGACATTCCGAATTCTGTAGTAGTAGTGCTGATTTCCGTAGTTGCAGAGTCTTTAGAATCAGTCACCGCATATGGCTCTGCAACTTCTGTCATATTGTTGTCCACTCAAAATTCCCTACTCTGTCAAAGGTAAATTTTCAAAATTTTGAGTCTAAGTGTCTTTTCTGTCAAGCTGGTGGTGTGGAAAAAGTCTTGGAAGTCTAAAAAATCTAAGTTTGGGTCCTTTTGTAAGTATTTCGGGCCTGTCGGATAGTTTTGTCCCGGTTGTCCCAAGTACAAAAGTGCAAGTTGTTCTCCGACCGGCCGAAATCCCCGAAATTGTCCTATCTTCGGGCCCGTCGGAAGTTTTGTTCCATGTGTCCCGAAAGCTTTTGTGCAAGTCATTCCGATTTCGGCCGAACCATCCGAACCGCGTACTTCGCACTTTTCTGTCCCAAATCAAAAAGTGCACTCTATTCCCCGATCGGCCGAAACCTCCGAAATTGTCCCATTTCAGGCCCGTCGGAAGTTTTTGTTCCATGTGTCCCGAAAGCTTTGTGCAAGTCATTCCCGATTTCGGCCGAACCATCTGAACTGCGTACTTCGCACTTTTCCTCTGTCCCAATGGTCCAACAAAATAATACCCCATTCTCAAATGGTCTAGAACCAACTGAGGGTCAGAGGCATTTCCGTAAGAAAGTGTAGGTTTTCCAATTCATTGGCATGCATCACACTACCACACATACTTTTTGACAGTCTTATGGAGGGAAGAACAATAGTACCCCTGCTCCAGGATCTTGGAAGGGTATCGTTTCACTAATAATGTCCACCTCCTAGCTCATACCCCCTGCATGCTCGCCAATATGTAAGTACTCATCTCTCAAAACATCTGTGAAGACAAATAGTCAGGAAACATTTAAATAAGAATCCGTTACACCAGTTATATGTTTTTTTGCGCGGACAACTACTTCTAGCCATCGCCTTCTTTCCTTATGAGTAAAATAGGTAGGAAACTTCCTGTTGTTAAATTAATTTAACGAGATCAATGAACAGGGAATCTTAGATGGAGATAGCAAACAAGTGTTCATCAGGAAATTGGTCTTGGATTGAACTTCGTCATCACTGAAACATTTATTATAAAGAAAGTAGCAACAACGTAGATTCCTAGGCCTTTATCTATAATAGTGAGATGAATTCTTGAACAAGGTAACCAATGAATGAGGCTTCCGCAACACTGGTTTGCTTCATCAAATATCGAATTGGATTGTGGTTAAATGTAAACAAGAAATTTTGTATCATGAGTAATGACAAAATTATGTCAAAGCATATACACAGCAAAAACTCTTTTTCCGTAGTAGTGAATCTTTTCCGTAGAGTCATATTTTTGCTGATAAATAAATTGATACATATGATATTTTGAGTCTTTTTGTGCCAGGCACAGCGCAATGGTGTATTAGAGAGCCATCAGTGTGGATATGAAAGGTTGCCCCCAATCAGGGCCACGTAAGCACAGGGGCTGTTATCAGCCTTTTCTTTGATAGAATCAAATGTCTGTTGACACTGAGAAGACCATTCAAAAACACACTCTTTGGTTATCAATGAAAACATTGGGGCGGAACTTTGCTAAAATCTTTTATGAATCGGCGGTTAATAACCTTCATGGCCCAAGGAAACATTTGATGTTAAGTCTGATTACGGTCTGTCGGTAGGGTAATTGGGTGACATGACTGACTGTGATCTTTTTGGGGATCCACCTGTATACCTTGGGCTGAAACATGGTGACCTAAGACAATTCCTTGATCAACCATCATTAGACATTTTTCATGACTCAAAGATAGTGGTGTTGTTCAACATCGACTGAGTACTTTCTCAAGATTATTCAAAGCTTCTTCAAAGGGATCTATGGATAGTGAAATCATCCATGTAAACCTCAAACACAGTCATTAGCAAGATCTGCAAAAATGGCCAAGCTGCCCGTTGAATGTCGAGGGGGCATACAAAGCCCCAAAAGGTAAGGACTCTGTAAGTGAATGTACACGCAAGGGCATGTAAAAGTAGTCTTATTCATGATAACAGGAGGCAATACTATATATTGATATACCCACTAACCCATCCAAGAAGAGCAAATTTTCTTACTAGCCAAATGTCCAGGACTTGGTCAATGAAAAAGGTAGGGGAAAATACAATCTTCTTGGTGCTTTGTAATTCCCTGTAATCAACACATATTCGCCACTTACCATTCTTCTTGGGAACCATAATAATGGGGAAACCCACTGACTATCAAATATAAGCTAGATGAAACCTACCTTTAGGAGTTTTTTCGATCTCAGTTTTGACGATGTCTCTCAATGCTGGATTGATTTTTTTGTTGTGTCTACCTTATAGGTTTGGACATCATCGGTGTAAATATGATGTGTTACAGATGCTAGGATGAATTCCTTTCATATCAGTGAATCCCAAGCAAAAGAATGAGAATGTTCTTCAAAACCTCAAGCACCCTAGCTTGTTGATTAACCTCCAAGTCACTTCTTATAGTCAGCTCTCTACCCATACTGACAAGCACCTGCTTAGTATCATTCGCAAGAGCAAGCTCTGTACTAGTGATAAATAATTCAATGGGCAAACATGGGGCTGAAGCATGGTGCAGGATGGATATCTGTCAAAGGTAAATTTTCAAAATTTTGAGTCTAAGTGTCTTTTCTGTCAAGCTGGTGGTGTGGAAAAAGTCTTGGAAGTCTAAAAAATCTAAGTTTTGGGTCCTTTTGTAAGTATTTCGGGCCTGTCGGATATTTTTGTCCCGGTTGTCCCAAGTACAAAAGTGCAAGTTGTTCTCCGACCGGCCGAAATCCCCGAAATTGTCCTATCTTCGGGCCCGTCGGAAGTTTTTGTTCCATTTCGGCCGAACCATGTCCGCGTCCCAAAGTCTTTTGTGCATTTTCGGCGGCCGAAATCCCGCCGAAATTGTCACTCTGTTCCCCGATCGGCCGAAACCTCCGAAATTGTCCCATTTCGGGAACCCGAACGGTACTTCGCACTTTTTGTCCCAAGTGTCCCAAAACTTTTGTGCACTCTGTTCCAATTTCGGCCGAACCGGCCGAACTCGCATACTTCGCACTTTTCTGTCCCAAATGTCCCAAATCAAAAAGTGCACTCTGTTCCCCGATCGGCCGAAACCTCTTTTCGGAACTTTTTGTCCCAATGTCCCAAAGTTAAAAAGTGCAATCTGTCCCATTTTCGGCCGAAACTCCCGAGTCGCGCACTTCGCTCTTTTTCATCCCAAATGTCCCAAAATGCATTTGTGCGTCCTCTCCCCGTTTCACCCGAATCGGCCGAGCCGCGTGTTTCGCGCATTCGCGTCTCACATGTCCCAAGTGAACCTAATGCAATTCATACTTAGTTTTTCCCGCTCGACCCGAATGTGCTAAATTTGAATTTAAGTTGCGAGGATCAAATTCAAGAAGCAGTTACGAAGGACGAATTTCAAGACGCCAGTTACACCAGTTTTCAGAGATATCCATTGTCATCTTCAAGATGAAACGTCTGGTGTGTCCCTCGTGGCAAAGACATGGCTCAGACGTGGAAGAAATTCAAGAAGCGGTTTCTGAAGACGGTGGGTCCTTCTCAGTGACTGTCCACCTGTCTCCTTCTTCATTCTTTTCTCTTCTTCCTATTCCTTCCGTATTCCTTGTAATTGGTTAAGGTATTGCGTTTGGCATTCCTTAACGATTCTCTAGTTAAAAGAAACGGTTACAAGACGTAACTGAAATTTGTAATCTATATAATGGTCTTTACACGCCATTTCGAAGGAGGAAGAACTTGGATATTTGCTGAAAGTGTAAATAGATCTTAAAGAAATCAATACAAAAGGGCTTTCCGTTCTTTGTCTATCTGATTCTTGTTGTCTCTGTGTTTTCCTTTAATATTGTGAAGATCATTTTGTTCCTAACTCGTTTAGTCTCTCTGATTGCATACTGTTCAGTTTTGCAAGTACAGTGATCTTGTACAACCAAGAAGGAACTTTGTGTCCTTGATTAACAAATCTGAAGAAGGTTATTTACGGAACTTTGTGTCTTTAAATTTAATCCCATTCAGCTAATGCAAATGATCTTGTCTTAAATCCTTTGAAGCTTCGCATACACGAAGAATTATTCTGCTATCTATAATTCTGAATGTTGCTATTCTGCTCATCTTCTTATTCCCCTTCCTCAGTCCTGGCGTAACTGATGATCCTTGTGGAAAACACTTTCGTAATATCCAAGTTTGACCATAAAATAATGTTCTGTGTATTTGTAAATAAGTTCGTTTCAGAATAAGGGAACCTCTCCCATTAAAGAGGAGGGACTTCTTGTCCCCTGACTGTTGCTCTTCTAAAAAGTCCTATTTGAAAACCAACAGTTTTTGGCGACTCCGCTGGGGAAAATCGCATTCCAGTACTATAATTTTTCGATCATCCTTTGATCTGGCGACTCCGCGTTTCACTCGAGGGAGAAGGGCCCTTGGTATCGAAGATTCTCAGTTTCAGCTTTTGGAGCAACAGGGTTTTCCTTTCCCTTCAAATAGAAGAACTCGTTCAACGAGCACTCCACCTGTTCGAGAAAGAAGTCCTTCAGAGCCTGCTAGTCCTAATCTACAAGCTTTAATCCTTGCTGGTGTTACAGTTCCCCTCCGAACCGTATTTCCAAGAAGAATGGCACAAGTACCATGGGGTCAACGTGTCGGGCCCCTGGCCCTCACTCAGCCTTTGCATGAGTTACCTAGAGGTAACCGAAAGAACTTCCCCAAATTCAAAGGCGACGGCAAAGTGCACCCTGATGAGCATATTGCAGCCTTCATAGTTGCGTGTGGAGTCTTGGGGGTTGAACATGAAGACGTCTCAGTAAGACTGTTCGTCGAGACGTTACAGGACAATGCTGCTGACTGGTTCTATCACCTTCCGGCTGGTGCCATCATCGACTGGAATACCATGAGAACTCAGTTCGAAAGTCGTTTCAAGCCGGCAGAAGATGTGCATGCACTGCTTGCCCAGATTTCTCAAATAAAGAAAGATCCATCGGAACCCATGAGAGAATTTGTGGCTCGATTCAACAGACTGATCAACAAAATTCCTGTGAATACTCGGCCGGTTGATCAAATCCAAAAATGTTTCTTTTTGAATGCCCAAACGCCTAAAGTCAGTTATGCTCTAAGAAGGGCTAATCTTGGAACGTTAATTCTGGATCAAGAACTGGCTGTTAGTGTCGAGGATGACCTAATCATGTCAGGGAAGTTGAAGAGAGATCCTCCCAAATCCAAATCTGCTGCTTCTTCCTCTTCCACCTCTGGACTCAATACTGATCCATTAGTCCAGAAACTTGCAAACGATCTAGTAGCCATAAAGAAACAATTAGCTCAGCATGCACCGTATGCAGATGTTCCGAGAAGAAATTTTCAACCCAGAAACCGTTTGCCAGCTCCCCACACAAGATTGGCACTTGAAGGACCTCCCGTCAAAGTTCCTGTGAATGCAACTTGCGAGGTCGAAGAACCAGAAGATGATAATGAAGCTTGTGAGGAGTTCCTGGAGGAATTTGATGATGAGGCAGAAGAACCCGAGAGATCTCGAGTCAATTTCTTTACCACTGAAGGCATTGATGATGCAGATGACTATGATGAAGTGGTAGCAGATATGAACAGCGAATCCTTCGCTGTCATGACTCGGGAACAGACACATCAGAGGGAAAAGGTGACACAACCCCTGAAGAAGTCCAAAGAGCAGCCTGCAACTATTCCTGTAATTGCCAGAAGAGGATCTCCTATTCCTACCTCATCTGCTCCAAAGGTAAGTACTGCCAATCCTACCCCTAAAGTTACTTCTTCTTCTTTTTCTCCTAGGGTTGATAAGCCTAAGATTCCAAATGATGATGGACCATCCACCTCTGGATCCTTTGACATTGTAGATCATCTAAAAAGGACCAAAGTTCAAATTTCAGAGGCTGAATATTACCAAACCCATCCAAAAGCTTTTGCCAAGATGATCCAATTTGTAAATTCCCATTCCAAGACCACCTCCAAAGGCCTTTTGCCCACACCTCCTTCTGCACCACAGCCCAGTCTAGTAGCTGCTGTCACCTCACCTGGTGACAAGATCAAGCCTTTCTATGTAACACTCCTTATAGCTGGCCACAGGCTCAGTAACTGTGTCATAGATTCCGGAGCCTCAGATAATGTGATGCCCGCCAAAGTAGCTCATGCTTTAGGCTTGACCCTTACTCGTACTTATGGATCTTGCTACTCTATGGAAAGTAAGGAAGTACCTTTGGTGGGAAGGATTAAAGATGCACAAGTGGCTTTTGCTGCTTTACCTGAAAAGAAGGTCTTGGCTACCATACTAGTAGCAGACATTCCTCCTTCCTATGGAATGTTGCTAAGCAGAAACTTCTGTAAAGATGTGGGTGGAGAGATTCAAATGGATTGGTCACACGCTCTCATACCTGTCAATGGACAAATGAAGAAGCTACTACCTGAGAAGCAGTCCGAGTACATTGTGCAGAAGACAGATGATCCTAAAGCACAAATACTCTATGAGGACAGGGGCCATGGTAATTACATGATTTTGTCCCCTGATGAAATCCAACCCTGCAAAATATCACCTAAGGATCCCAATGGTGTCTGGATCTTAGAATTTGATGGCAGTTGTTCTTCGGCTGGTTCTGGAGCTGGTGTTCTGTTAATATCACCTGAGGGCTGCCTGTACCCCTTTTCATTCAAATTGCAGTTCGAGAACACTAACAATACAGCAGAGTATGAGGCTCTCATCCTTGGACTGCAAGTGGCCAAAGAACGAGGTATAAAAAATCTTTTGGCTCGTGGTGATGCAGAGCTGATTGTGAAGCAAGTCAGAAGCCTGTTTCAGGTAAAAAATGGGAGGCTGAAGCACTATCGGAACCAGGTTTGGGATTCAATTGAATTCCTTGATGCCTTCTCCATTGAAGCAATTCCCAGAGAAAAGAACAGCAGAGCTGATTCCCTGGCTGTCTCGGGGTCACTATTGATTCCTCATCCTGAATTCTCTCAGGATAAGTTCACTATTGAGATGGTCCACCGACCTAGTGTCCCTGACAATACTAATAACTGGCAAGTCTTCAACGACGACCAGCATTTGCTTTCCTTCCTGGAGCTCAAGGGCAATTTTGAACAACTGTATTTCGAAGGAAGTGACAACCTGCCTCGTGAGAGCGTGTCTTCGGACCAAGCCGTCACCCAAGGAGAAGAAACTGATCAGGAAGGGTGCATTAAGCTCAAAGGAAACAAGATCCCCAAAGGTTTGGTGAGTTTGGAGGAGTTGTTTGATAAACATGACAGGTACGTGAGATCTAAAGCTTCCACTGGACCTCAGCAATCAGCTGAGTATGATAAAATTGATATTGGGAGTTCTGATGACCCGAAGCTGGTAAATATCGGGAAGTGTTGCACATCAGATGAAAGGAGAAGAGCAATTGACCTTCTAAGGAAATATAAGGATGTGCTTGCTTATTCTTATGAAGATCTAAAAGCCTTCAAGCCAAAAGAAATGCAGCACTCTATCCCTCTCAAGCCAGGAATCAAGCCTTTCAAGCAGAAGCAGAGGCAGTACAACCCAAAGATAGCTGACACCATATTTCAGGAGATTCAGAAACTGCTAAAGGCTAAAATCATCTTTCCCATTCACCATTCGACTTGGATTGCAAACATTGTACCTGTTAGGAAGAAGAATGGGGAGATCCGCATCTGTGTTGATTTCAGGAACCTGAATCAGGCCTCTCTGAAAGATAACTACCCTCTGCCTATGATGGATCAGATTTTGCAAGCGGTAACAGGCTCTGAGATGTTATCTATGCTTGATGGCTTTTCTGGATACAATCAGGTAGAGGTTGATACTGCTGATCAACATAAGACAGCCTTCACAACTCCTTGGGGTACCTTTGCCTACAAGAGAATGCCTTTTGGGCTGATTAATGCCGGTGCCACCTTCCAGAGAGCTATGGATCTGGCTTTTGGAAGCTTGAAAGGAAAATGTATAGTCATATACCTTGATGACCTGACAGTGTTCTCAAAGACAAGAGCGGATCACTTCGACCACTTGGAAGCAGTTCTGCAAAGATGCCGAGAGCATGGGATTTCCTTAAATCCTAAAAAATCTGTCTTCTGTGTTACAGAGGGAAAGCTATTAGGACACATCGTCTCAAAGGATGGCATCAAGATTGATCCTGAACGAGTTCAAGCCATCCAACAGATTCCTCTCCCTACTAGTAAAAAGGGCGTGCATTCCTTTTTCGGTAAGATCAATTTTCTAAGAAGATTCATCCCTGATTTTGCTGAATTAACTTTGAATATTTCTCAGATGATGAAAGGAAAGCAAGCATTTGGTTGGTCTTCTGAAGGAAAAGAATCCTTTGAGGGTATCAAGAAAGCTATTGCTAAAACTCCAGTTTTGGCCTGCCCCGATTTCAGCAAGGATTTCATTATCTACTGCTACGCTACAGATAGTACTCTGGCTGCTGTCTTAACCCAGGAAGATTCTGATAAACATGAGCTACCAATTGCCTTCATGAGCTATATCCTGAAGAACCATGAGCTAAAGTACACCATGATGGAGAAGCATGCCTTTGCAGTAGTCAAAGCTGTCAAGCAGTTCCGTTTCTATATCCTCAACTCTCACTCTACGGTGCTGGTCCCAGATACGACTGTAAAGTCAATTCTCACGCAACAAGAATTTGGATCCAAGAGGGGAAACTGGGTGGCTAAGGTCCAGGAGTATGACCTTGATATCAAGCCAACCAAGCTGGTTCGGGGAAAAGGTCTTTGCGAGCTCATTGCTGAAGGAGCCCAACATGAGTTATTGGAGAAGAAAGCTGACCTTCCTACTGTTCTGTTCCTGAGTTCAGTTGATGAATGGTATGCTGACATCGCTCATTTTCTCACCTACGGGGAATGCCCCTCTCATTTAACTGCTAAAGAAAAGAGGACTGTTAAATTGAGATCAGCACAATATGTATTGTGGGAAAATGCCTTGTTCAAGCGTGGTTTGGATGGGAGATTTCTGAAGTGTGTAGACAAGGAACAACAGAGAAAATTGCTCTCAGCTTTTCATGATCAGGCATGTGGAGGGCACTATTCATCAACAGTCACAGCTCATAAGATACTCCGTGGAGGGTATTACTGGCCTTCCTTGTTCAAAGATGCATCCAAGTGGGTGGATAAATGTGAGGCCTGTCAGACTTTCGTGGGAAGACCTAAATTGGCTTCTTTGCCTCTCAAACCAGTTGTGATTGAGGAACCTTTCCAACAGTGGGGTCTAGACTTCATTGGTGCACTCAACCCTGTTTCTAGCGCTGGACATACTCATGTGCTAACTGCTACTGACTACTTCACCAAGTGGGTGGAAGCTATTCCAGTCAAGAGCACCACTTCTGAAGTAGTATGCAACTTCATTAAAGAGAACATCTTGGTTAGGTATGGTGTACCTAACAAGATTGTAACAGATAATGCCTCAAACTTCTCCTCAACTGAGATAATGGATTTCTGCTACGGGTATGGCATCTCTCTGGCTCATTCTTCAGATTATTATCCCCAGGGAAATGGACAAGCAGAATCTACCAACAAGAATCTGGTGACTATCATAAGGAAGTTGGTCAATGAATCTCAGAGAAACTGGCATAAGAAACTTTACGATGCTCTTTGGGCAGACAGGATCACACCTAAAAGAGCCATTGGAATGTCCCCCTTTCAAATAGTGTATGGAGTAGAGGCTCAATTGCCAGTGACAGTGGAACTACCAGCCTTGCACCTGATGAAGGCCATTGAAGACACTAGTTTCAGTGATGCTCTGGACAAAAGGATCATGTACCTGCACAAGCTGAACGAGGATAGATTGGAGGTTGCTGACAGAATAGCTGCCCACCAGCAGAAGGTGAAGAGTCTGTTTGATAAGAAAGCTAGGAGCAGAGAGTTCCAAGTTGGTGATACCGTGCTGTTGTGGGACAAAAGACACGAACCTCGTGGTAGCCATGGAAAATTTGATTCTCTATGGCTTGGACCTTTCAAGATAAGACACTTTGCTGGTAAGAACTCTTTCTATCTTGATTACATGGATGGTTCCCCCCTCCCACTTCCTTATAGTGGGCAGTATTTGAAGTTGTTCAAGTCCTAGGTGACTAGGGAGTCCCTTGTATATTATGTACAGTGTTTCTGCTTTTTGCTTTTGGTGTGTTTCCCTTCTGTTGTTGTGTGTGTTGCCCTTGTATTGGTTTGTCCTTGACTCCTTTTACCCAATGGATAAGGCACTGGTCTGCTTCACCGAGTTGTCTAAGTTCTTGCCTTGTCTCATTCCATGAATTTACACCAAGTCATCCCCAGAAGGAGCCAGCTGTTGTCCACTCAAAATTCCCTGCTCTGTCAAAGGTAAATTTTCAAAATTTTGAGTCTAAGTGTCTTTTCTGTCAAGCTGGTGGTGTGGAAAAAGTCTTGGAAGTCTAAAAAATCTAAGTTTTGGGTCATTTTGTAAGTATTTCGGGCCTGTCGGATATTTTTGTCCCGGTTGTCCCAAGTACAAAAGTGCAAGTTGTTCTCCGACCGGCCGAAATCCCCGAAATTGTCCTATCTTCGGGCCCGTCGGAAGTTTTTGTTTTTGTCCCAAGTACCCAAAAAATCACAAAAGTGCAAGTTGTTCTCCGACCGGCCGAAATCCCCGAAATTGTCCTATCTTCGGGCCCGTCGGAAGTTTTTGTTCCATGTGTCCCGAAAGTGTCCCCAAAACCATCCGAACCGCGTACTTCGCACTTTTCTGTCCCAAATGTCCCAAATCAAAAAGTGCAATCTGTTCCATTTTCGGCCGAAACCTCCGAAATTGTCCCATTTCGGGCCCGTCGGATATTTTTGTCCCAAGTCCAATTTCGGCCGAAATTCCCGAATCGCGCGTACTTCGCACTTTTCAAATGTCCCAAATCAAAAAGTGCCTCTGTTCCAATTTCGGCCGAACCGGCCGAATTGTCGCGTACTTCGGGCCCGCTCTGAACTTCGTCCCAAATCAAAAAGTACTTCGGGCCGAAACTTTTCCCATGTCCCGAATGTCCCAAAGTTAAAAAGTGCAATCTGTCCCATTTTCGGCCGAAACTCCCGAGTCGCGCACTTCGCTCTTTTTCATCCCAAATGTCCCAAAATGCATTTGTGCGTCCTCTCCCCGTTTCACCCGAATCGGCCGAGCCGCGTGTTTCGCGCATTCGCGTCTCACATGTCCCAAGTGAACCTAATGCAATTCATACTTAGTTTTTCCCGCTCGACCCGAATGTGCTAAATTTGAATTTAAGTTGCGAGGATCAAATTCAAGAAGCAGTTACGAAGGACGAATTTCAAGACGCCAGTTACACCAGTTTTCAGAGATATCCATTGTCATCTTCAAGATGAAACGTCTGGTGTGTCCCTCGTGGCAAAGACATGGCTCAGACGTGGAAGAAATTCAAGAAGCGGTTTCTGAAGACGGTGGGTCCTTCTCAGTGACTGTCCACCTGTCTCCTTCTTCATTCTTTTCTCTTCTTCCTATTCCTTCCGTATTCCTTGTAATTGGTTAAGGTATTGCGTTTGGCATTCCTTAACGATTCTCTAGTTAAAAGAAACGGTTACAAGACGTAACTGAAATTTGTAATCTATATAATGGTCTTTACACGCCATTTCGCAAGGAGGAAGAACTTGGATATTTGCTGAAAGTGTAAATAGATCTTAAAGAAATCAATACAAAAGGGCTTTCCGTTCTTTGTCTATCTGATTCTTGTTGTCTCTGTGTTTTCCTTTAATATTGTGAAGATCATTTTGTTCCTAACTCGTTTAGTCTCTCTGATTGCATACTGTTCAGTTTTGCAAGTACAGTGATCTTGTACAACCAAGAAGGAACTTTGTGTCCTTGATTAACAAATCTGAAGAAGGTTATTTACGGAACTTTGTGTCTTTAAATTTAATCCCATTCAGCTAATGCAAATGATCTTGTCTTAAATCCTTTGAAGCTTCGCATACACGAAGAATTATTCTGCTATCTATAATTCTGAATGTTGCTATTCTGCTCATCTTCTTATTCCCCTTCCTCAGTCCTGGCGTAACTGATGATCCTTGTGGAAAACACTTTCGTAATATCCAAGTTCAACCATAAAATAATGTTCTGTGTATTTGTAAATAAGTTCGTTTCAGAATAAGGGAACCTCTCCCATTAAAGAGGAGGGACTTCTTGTCCCCTGACTGTTGCTCTTCTAAAAAGTCCTATTTGAAAACCTGCAATAGTGGCCGGAAAAGAAGAACTCAAAGAGTTAGCATCCAAAGAATCCACCCATACCTAGTCACAATTGTTCGTATAAGGCTGGGTAGGAGGATTTAATGAAATGTGTTTGGATTTCTACCGATTTAGAATTGTCATGTTGCCTAACCTACAGTTAATGTAAGCAGCAACTGTAGCCAGCCAAGGTCTTCCTAAGGTGACAGGATATCCCAACTTTTGAGCTTTAGGCTGCAAAACCATGAAATCAACTGGGTACTCCCATGATTCAACAGTGACCATTATATCTTCAACCACACCATCAGGTACAACAATGGATTGATCTGCTAACTACAAAACAGTGTTGGTTGGTTGAAGTTCTGTCAAGGATAGTAGGTTAAAAATTTCTGTTGTGATGAAATTACTAGCAGCACCAAGATCCACCAAAACATTAGATATTGATTGGTTGTTTATACAAATAGTAATGACAGGGCTCCCAGGATCCCCATATTTTGGTGAGATGTGGGTGCCAGCAACTAAATCAATCAAATTCCCTTCGACTCTGATAGTCTTTGGGTATTTCTTTTTTCTTCCTGGTGTCTTTATACATTCGTTTCTAATGGTTTGGTTTAGTTCAGGGATGTTCCTTATTACACGCAGCAGTGGAACCTCAATATGTACTTTTTTCAATTCCTGAACTAGTTTTGTTTCATCTGCAATTCGAGTGTCCTGTAATCACTCAGGAAAAGGGGATGTAGTCTATTTGGGTATTTGATCATCCTGTTTGTCTGGCATTGGTGAAGAACTAGTGTTACCCTTAAGTTTTTCTTCCTTATCAACATCATTAGGCATTTCTGTGATAACAACAAGAGGGTTCAATATTTTACCAGATCGTAATCGTAAATTACCAATAGTGTTAACCTATATGGTGTTACCTGCATCTGTGTCATCAATCAAAGTTGTCTATTGATTTTTAGGATTGGATACAGGTTGAGCCGGAAGTTGTGTTTGTGTTGCTTGTCCTTGATTTTGGTAGGCTTGAGGTGGAGGCATTAAAGCTTGTTGCGGTTGCTGGAACTTGCATTGTTGATTATTGTTTTGTGGTGGTGCCCAGGACTGATTTTGGCTAAAATTTTGTTGAGGACCCCACTGCTGATTGTGCCAAGGATTGGCTATGGGTGGTGGAGCCCAACCCAGCTAAGTGTAGGGATTTTTCCAAGGTGGTGGATATGGATAAGTCATCCAGTTTGAGTTTTCCCACTCAGGTTATCCCCAAGAATACTGAAAGGCTTGATTTGGCCATGGCATTCTCCAAGGATTCTGAGTTAGTCTAGATGGGAACCCACCCTGATTGTTTGGTCTTTGGATGAAATTTGATTCAACACTTGATTGAGAGATGGCATTCAAACCTCCCTTCAACTGTGGTAGAAGTGTGCAATGCTTAGTGTCATGGTCAGCAACTTTGTAGATTAAGCACATATCTGTGACATCCAAAGGACATTCTCTCAAGGGGTTTCTCTTCTGACATTTAGGGAAATACATGTCCAATGGTTCTTTCGCAGGGGTGGATTTTGCCTTGAGTCCATCTATGGTGGATGTTAATTACAGCAAAATGTCTGTTTTCATGTTGTCCATTTCTTCTAGAAGTTCAGAGGTACCCAAAGACTTGGATGTTTGTTTCCTTCGTATTCCTCCACATGTTCTAGAATATCTTCTACATAGCTCAGTAATTTGTTCCATGGTGAGCTTATGCACGTCTCCACCTCCCATGAGATGGAGAGAATCCTTGGCTTCCTCATCCAGTCCTTTCATAAAGATTGTTTTAATGATGTTTGCATGTAACTCATACCCACTGCATTTATGGAGAAAGAGGAATCTATCCAGATAATCCTCTAGATTCTCATCTTTCTTTTGCCGTATTTGGAAGAACTCTTCCTTCCTATCCCTTCCTCTATAATAGTCTTGGTATTTATCTAGGAAGGTTGTTTCCATGGCTTCCCAGGAATTAATGGAGTTAGATGGTAACCCCATAAACCATCTCATAGCAGAATCTTTGAGAGTGGAGGGAAATAGTTTGAGTTTTTGATTGTCAGTTCGGTTGTCATATGTCTGGCACAGGATTTTAAATTCAAACAGAAACTGATCAGGGCCTTCTTTGGTCATTCCTTGAAAGAGGGGTAGGATGGATGGTGAGATGTTTTTCATGGGTGCATCCTCATCTACATCGAGAACAATGGGATATGTAAAGGTTCGTCCTAAAGGTTGGTCTTCAGCATTCCCAAGATCCCCCATTGCAGAATGATGTGAAGAGGATACAAAATGCTCAGAAAGGGGTCTAGGCGTTGAATTGGAATCTGTATCACTCTCAGTGTTTCTCTCTTGTGAAGTGTCTAAAGAGATTTATTGAATATTGCGTGCTATAAATCTCCCTTGGTTATCTCGTGACCTATGCATCCAGGTTGGTTGGTTTAAATTGAGGTCTGAGAGAACTACTAGTTTCCTATATGAACTCCATTAACACCCATAGAATATGGAATAAAATAATGGAGCTTATGGTTATTTCTCTGGAAATGGTGCCAAAAATGATGGGTCGTTGTATTCTTCCAATCATTTAACTGACATAATCTTTGTCAGTGTCATTCTAAACTAGGGTTGTGTCCTAGGCAATATACAATGGAGTCTAGGAGAACCAGTTATACGTTGAGTCTGCTGGGGGGTTGTTTTAGTTTCAGTGACTATTCTATGGAAGTGCAGTTAAAATCTACAGAAATTAAATACAAGTCTACGAAATTCAACTATGTGCAATGAAACGAATTTCAACAACTAATCTTCTACTGTAAAATAAAATACGCACACACTTATTCTTAACAAATTAAATCACAACTGAATAAATGGAATTTTTAGCATAAAGCAAGACTATTCATGAATTGGATTTGCATAGCAAAAGCATCTATTCTAAGTGAAAGTGGTAATGGAGAAGCAGAGATAGTTAATCAAAGCATGCATGTAAAAAATCATCAAATGATAATTGCAGTAAAAGTAATCGAAGGACTGTATGCATGAACTCAAAGTAACCTCGTATCTCCTTGGTTGAGTGGGCCCTTGCTTTTCCTCAGTATAGAGTGATCAACAACTTTTGATTTTCAAAATGTCATGGCTTTCATTAACTTCGGAATGATTTCATAACATATCAAAAACAAATCCAAAACAGTATGTAGATAATCTTCTTCGATAATAAAAAAGGTGGTGCTCAAGTTTTGAAGACAAAGTCTTCATATAGATAATGTTGGTTACAAGATCTGCCATATTAGGAAGCATTAAAAACTGTCCATCAAATATCAATTAAAACTCATAGATTCCTACGGGCTATTAGAATCAAGCCCAAGCTAATAGGTCAATTCGAGGGAAACAATCTTCAGCCGCATGCTTCGAACTCGGGCTTCTTATCCACTAGTAACTTCCATCATCCCCTGCACACATCATCACATTTGATCTCATAAAGGCAGTTAGTAGGAGGTTCATGGGATGAACGGTTTTCATAAATAATAGCAAGGAAAATGCATCAACCTACTAAGATATGACTACACAAAACATCCCCATATACTAATAAGTCATATCACAAAGAGTATTTCCAGTATGAAGAAATGATATTAATGAGCCAAACAATGCACTCATCACAGATCTCATCATAAATTAGAGCATTACGTGAACCAAAGACATAGGCTTCTAATGTCTACATCTTTTCCATCATCATTTTGATAAGATCATTGGTAAGTTGTGATGATTTGGAACCCCCTGTAGTATAAGGGGGTAAATGAGGAGGGTATGACGTGGGCGGCATCCCAACATGTGGTGGTACCAAGTACAAAAAGTGTGAGGAAGGAATGTAGGTCGGAATAGATGTAGATGGTAAATATCCTAAATAAGAGATAGATGAAATAGGGGGTTGTTGGTGATAAGTGTACGTAGGTGGAGTGGACATAAAGACTCTCGTAGCAATCAAAGGAAGAGATTGCGGGATGGAAAGGACAATGTTTTGGAAGGGAGTACGGGTTGCTGACACCATTGGTGGTTGACATGCAATAGGTATATGAGAGGTGGCGGGTGCATATAAACCTACACTCAAGGCAATTGATAAAGGCATGGTTGGCATCGTAGGAGTGGCAGACGTAAAATGCGTGACATATTTCACAGGTGCAGCCGATATCGATGATGTAGAGTCAAGCTGGGAAACCACATGTGGTAAGGTGAAATAGGGTAAGGCTAAACTAGTAGTAGTTGATGCAAAAGTGAGTGCGAGGGTAGAAGGAATGGACACAGACATGCCGTATACAAACTGCCCTCACGAATTATGGGTAGATGAATGAATGAGATAGTACTACAGAGCAGCGGTGTTGTGATTGAGGAGTCATGCAAACTCCTCATCACTAGTGGGTATGGCAAGAGCTTGATTGGGGTCCATGGGTGATGAGATTAAAGGGGGCTATGGGCTAGGTAGGAGCTGCTGGCGAATAGTGTGAAACACGAGAGCATTAGCTTGTTTATGAGTCAAAACCATGTGACTGATGATAAACAAGTATTTTGAGCTTTGTTGATGATGCAGAAACACATAAAAAATGGGGAAAAATTAGTCTAAAATGAGTGATTATATCGATGTTCTGATTGGAAAATCAAAACAAAGAGTTCGACATTGGTTGGGGTAACTAATTCCGGTATGAGGGTAACTGTCATCAGTCGGCTTAAACCGATGTCTATTACTCTGAAAAAATAAGAGACTCAGATATTTGGGAATGAAAGGTGAAAATGGGTCAACCTGGGTCATGAAAATGATATCAGAGACTCAAGAGTGGGATAAAATGGTGGAACAAGCCATGAAAAAGAACCAGAAGGTGGAGAATACTATTTTGGAAAAAAGAACCAAAAAATCATATAAACCAATGTTGGTCAGTTAACCGATGTTGGTAAGATGATACAACCGATGTCAGTCACTAGACTAATATTGGTTGCTGTGAAATCTGGGAAGAGAAGAAAAATGAATTTTTGGTTATTTAGATCAAATAAAAGGGCCAACCCAGAGACTGAGTATGGCTATGAGGAGTCATAATAAACCCATAATAAAACAGGAATACACCAGTCATGATGTGGGGCATAAAAGGATAAGAAAGAATGAAGAAACACAACTCACACCTCAAAACGCAAGCAGACAAAAAGATAACAAACACAAAATCCTAAGTTGTAGATTTTATGTTGTGGCTTATACCATTTAGGACTAACTGTAAGCAGGATATAATTTTTTGTTAACAAAGGTGCCCTATGAAATTCGACAACTATGGTTGGTTTCAGGTAAGTTTTGGCATGGGGGATCCTTCTTTGAGATGATGATTGGACATAGAAACTAGATGAATCCCACTGTAAATCCTCTGATCGTGTGATCCTTAACAACTTCTTCTGGGAAAGGTGTTGTTTAAGAAGTGTGTAGTTTGTTTTTAGTGATTTGGTATAGAGAGTGTGCAAAATGTGAGCTACGGTTCAATTTTTTAACCATCAGTTGGGCATGACTTCTAGCATATAGGTTTCCCACAATTTAGATTAGCTATAATGCAACAAACTCAACAATGCAAGTGCACAAGTTTTAAAACCCAAATCCACAAATTATATTCGATGAGAACAAAATATGAAGAGGTTAAGGGTATGAATTTCACTAAATGCAATATAAGAAAAGAAAGAAAAATTCTTTTTAATCCCGAAAAACAAGTGTCACTGAGATAATCAAAAGAAAATAATATTTCCAAACAAGAATCTTAATGTGAACTTATTATGAAAATAGACACACAAGTTTTTCCCTAGGAATGAACAATGCAAAGAACCCCTAAAGGGTCCCACCGGGCATGCCAAGATGTTTCAGCTAATTTGTTGCTAGTTAAAACTAAATAGGAAATAGGTTAGGAGGAATACCTATGAGATGTAGGTCAAAGGTTGAATGCGTGCGTTACTAACTTTTTGATCCATGTTGATCATGAAGAGCTTCCCTTTGGCTAAGAGGAATGACCTATATAAGAAACACAACAAGATCACCAAATAGTACTAATAATATAGGTTAGTGGACTACTTAATGAGTGTTAGATCTGGGAAGCGACGTGTTTACTAGAAGGCTTCCAGTCCACTTTCAAATAAAATTTAATGCAAATATCATGAAGTAAGGAAATCCTATTGTAGCTATACAATTTAGGTATCTCATGTAAATACAATAATAAAATCTAATCTAACATGCAAGGTTATGATTAAATCTGGAGGTTTAGTAGGTTATTCTGCCTTTTTGTAGGCCTGACAGGGGTTTGAGATTGATCGGGTGAGGTATGGGTTAGTTTTGGTTGATCGAGAGGCTTGATGGTCAAAAGGAATGAAATGACATAGAGACCGATATCAGTTAGGTGACCAATGTTGGTATAGAGGTGAAACCGACGATGATTAGGTAACTGACATCGGTAGGGGCAATTGATAATAATTTGATAAAAATGGTTTTTGGGCTTCTCTTTGATTACACAGAGAGTGAGAAGGGTGTGGTTAGGTTTGTAATATTACTGAGAAGACTTAGGGATGTAGAGGGGGAATTCATGGAAGGAAAAAAGTCTATAGGTGGTTAGGCTGGTAGATTGGTGAGGAGGTGGAGATAAAGGAATACAAACATAAATAAAGTGTAATGAAAGAGGTAAGGAATCTATACTTTAAGTGAGCACAATATGATTGAAATCACAAATACTTACTTGTCTTTACAGATCCGTAGGTGAAGGTGGATGGTAGTTGATCCATGAAGAGACTCTAGATTAAGTGTCATGGCAGTACTCTCATAGTATTCCCGTGAGTATTCCAATACTCTGGAAGGAGAACCATATGTTTGTGTGGGTTTGTGGTTGAGTATTTTGTATCGTCTGGATGCTGAGAGACTTTAGATTTGCGCTTGAACGCAATAGTTCTCCCAAAAATGAAAATGACCAACCTGGGTAAAAGGTTGCAAAGTTGTATATAAAGTAACCGATGGTGGTTAGATGACCAATGTCAGTCGAGGGATAACCGACGTCAATTAATGTGGGTAAGTATAAGTTTACCAAAAATAGGCAAATCTTCCCAGATTTGGCATGTTTTCCAAGTTGAGTCTGTTTAGGGAAGTACAGTTCTCATTAGAAAAGTTAGGAAGGTCATAGAAGAATTCCAATTAGGTTTAAGAAGAATTCTTAGTTAGTTAGGCCACGTGGTGACTCAACACTGAGAGTGATGACTTAATGCTGAGAGTGATGACTTGGTCACTATGAGTTAAAGGCCCCTGGAATGGGTCCAGGGTGAGGTGTAATGATGAGGTGGAGGTCTGAGCATGAAATTAACTTAATTAAAATAATTAAATCAATTAATAATGTGAGGATGAACATATTAGTAATAATTAGTAATGAGGCCATAGTGTGTTTAATTAATTGAAAGGGACTAAGGGGAGTGTGACCTAAATTTGATGTCTATAGGATGAGCAAGTTCATGGAAGAGTTGGGAAAGGAACAAGAGGATTGCATATTATACAGTGATAGTCAAAGTGTGACTCATTTGGAAAATAACTCAACGTTTCATTCAAGAATGAAACACATTCAGTTGAGATATCACTTCATACGATAGGTGTTAGAGGTTGGGTAACTGAAACTGGAGAAAATTCATACAAAAGAGAACCACGTGGATATGATAATGAATCCGTTGGAAAATGAGAAGTTGGAGCTACACTCCACTTCTTTTGGTCTTTGATTTTGAGACTTGAAGAGGAAGAAATAGGCCAAGGAAAGAATCCAAGAATGGAGTTGTACTGTATAGTGCAACAATTTATCTCCAAGTGGGATATTGTTGAGTTATGGAGCTTAATTGCTTCACATTAGCATGCTTTATTAACTTTCTGGAATACACAGTAATCAACATTAGTTGGGTAACCGTCGTCGGTCACCTAGGGATCGACATCGGTCAAAGCAAGTAGGAATCAATATTGGTTAAGGTAACTGACATCGGTTATCTGTGCGTGATTGATTTTATTTAAGTCACAAGAATTAGATATAACCTTTGATATAAAGGTGATCTAATGGTTGTAATTGCATAGCTAAAGTTCCCTAAGTTTGTATATGCCTATGTAAGCTAGAAAGCTAGGGTTAGAATGAGAGAAATCGTTGAGAATTATAAGAATTGTAAGAAGGAATTCTTGGAGAGAGAAAAAGAAAAGCTTGTGAGGAAGAAAGTACTATACATTTGGGAGAGGTGTGGAAGATTGAATATCTTCATTATATATCCTCTCTAAAGATTTGAATAATATATTGGTTATTTCTTGGTAGACGTATCCCACACTGGGTGAACCACGTTATATCTTGTGTATTTTTTCTTTTAATTTATTTCTGTATTTATTGCTTGTATGCTTAGATATGATATATGTGTGTGTGTGTGTGTACAACTGGTGTGATTAACCCCAACAGGTGCCTCAATAGATGAAGAAGAAGTGGTCATTGAGGCGGGTATGGTGGGTGAGATGAGAGTTGTAGTATGAGTAGAAACAACCAGAGTATGTGTAGCAACAGAAGAAGGTAGCGACACAATAGACTGACCAATATTATATGTGTTGAGACTACTATATGGAATATGTTGCGGAGGTGGGGTAGGTATAGTAGTAGTAGGGTCTATGCAACAATATTTGAATGGTTATGGATTTGCAGTGATATTATGTTCATAGCCATCATCCAAAAATGTGACACATTGGTGAATAGTAGATGGATCGGTTTGCATTGCATGAATCCAAGGTCTACCTAACAAGAGATTGAATTAAAATGAGGCATATATAACATATAAATAAGTTAGAATAGTCTTAGTCCCAACTCTAATTTGGAATGAAATAGTTCCTAACCATGTACGAGTGGTAGAGTCATAACCTTGGATGATAGTAGAATTTCTAGAAATGAGAGTATCTTTAATACCCAGTTGTTGTAGAAGAGAATAAGCACATAAGTCTACGACCGACCCATTATCAATAAGAACTTGTTTAATACAAGTGGTGCTAACAACAACAGTAATGAGAAAAGGTGCACACAAATTACTTTTAGCAAAAGGTGACAGATCGTCATCAGTGAAAGATATAACATGTGGCAAATTGTGAAGACACTGTATAGGATGTGTAAAGGCCACCGTAGAGTTATCAATTTCAATATGAATAACATGAAGGGAAACCTCGAGCATGTTATGACAATCTAGTGCATTACGTAAGAAGTCATAAAGAGAGATCTTAACAGGCATATTTTTAAGTTGCTCAATGATGTCATAGCCCTTAGAAGTAGTAGAAGGAGGTGTCAAAGTAATGGGTGGAGGAATAGAAGCGAGTGAAGCCATAGGAGGATTAATACGAGTACAAAAAGTAGTAACTACATTAATGGATGGATCAGCCCGAGGCGTGACAAATAGAGGATTATGTTGGGTACGTATGCGCATGAAATCAGCAACGGTAGTAACCGTGCTTGAGACCTCAGTTGGTGCAAAGGTAGGATAAGAGGATTGATCCATAACTTGGTAAGGAAATGGCATTTGTCAAAAGGAAGTGTTGGAAATGTTGGGTTCACAAAAATGATTAACTAAAATGTGGGTAATATGATAGTTAATCTAATTAGGAACATTAATAAATAACAGTAGATAAAAGCAGTAAATAAATATAGAAAGTGACCCAAACAACTAGGTTAATGAAAATAAAAACCCTAATATGCAAAGAAGGGTTGGAAGGAGCTTAGCTGATTTGGAAAACTTGTTGGAGTATGTCGCAGAGATGATTGGAGAAACAGGAGGAGGAAATGATTATGCATTTTTGGGTAATCTGAGTGGACTGGGGTGCCTGAGAGAGTATTAGGGCATTTGTGGGTTCCCTAGCTTGAGTTCTGGGCACCCTGGTCTGTGCAAGAGGTCCAAAAACCATATTTGTGGGGTTGTTAGATGATTTGAAGCCTTCGATGTCTATCGCACTAAAGTATTTGAATTGTGTTAAATGTCGTTGGTAATCAATGATGAAGAATAGACCTACAAAACCCCAAGAAAAGCATCCAACCCTAAAAAAGAAAGATGCATATGAAGGGGTCAGACTGTCCTCAGCTACCACAATGGTGGACTTACTACATGAGCATTACACTACATCTCATACCCAATGTATTTCTATGTGCAAGTGTGTGCAATAATGCCCTAGGTGCTCTTGTTCCAGTCACACTTTGTGAAAGTAGCGAGTAATAACTATGTGTAGAACATGTAATAGAATGGTGGATGAAATAGAATAAACTTCCCTCCTATACTTGTGTGATGCAGATGAACCAACCTTGTGCCTTGTGATGGAGCTAGATGGATGCAAATGGAGCCTTTGATGGATGCAACCTTAGGTGATGATAATAGTGACTAGTGCTTGGTCCCTCATCATGGTTTCATAACTTTATATTTATATGTTTCTCTTGTTCTAATTTCGTAATAAACCCCGAAAAGGCTGACCACAAGAAATATGAAACTTTCAAACAACAAGAAAGTGCCCAAAAAGTGGCAGGAAAGTGAGAAAAGGATTAGGGTGCCCTAATTGTGACTAGGGCGCCTGTCGGCACCCCAGTCAAATGTAAAATAGCACGGAACGATAGAAACAAAATGGGCATGCATGTTGAGAGGTCGGCAATAACGACAGAAAGAAAAAATATGGGAATTAATTAGTACTTTCTTCACTCAAAAACCATATGAATAGTAGTATGAGACTAGGACTAAATAATGTCTAAAGTGTGTGATTTTGTGACTACATTTGTCAACATATTAAATAACCAACTTAAAGCCAATAAATATTTTTTTCCTATTCATGTTGCGTCTAAATTACCCTTATTTCTCAATATCATTTATTTCTTACAATACCTTGTTTTGATATTAAGGATATCGTGTTGTTTTTTTGGATCAATGCAAGGAAAGGCATTTTCCTTCCCATTTATTTAGCTAAAATGGTAACACATAAGTAGGTTAAAAATCAATTGGTGGAAACTGTAATTAAAACAAAAAAAGATAGAATGTAAAAGATTTGAACATCATCTCTATCAAGAATACTTGACTAAAAAGCATGCTGATAATAACAACACATTGTATACTTCATAGGTTTGGAATAACACACTACATATTCGTTGTTGCATACATATGCTCCTTGGATGGTGCAAATTGAAATATATTCCATACTCCCAAAAATAATAAACGCTCAAACTAAATTGACTCATAATAGCCTGTAAAATTCGTTAATAAAAACACAACATTCTCTTTAAATTTGCAATAGCATACTCAAAAGACATTAAAGAAAAGGGATCTCATATGACTCTATTTTTGAGTTAGCAGATTAAGACAATAGTCTTTTATTTATATTATATATATTTTACATCAATCTCACCTTTTTCAATTTTGTGAGGTGAGCATAATTTTTTTTATGAAAAAATGCAGCATAGACTACGAGATAGGCTATGTTGTTTTTCACTTTATTCAAATCATCGAATCATGTTCATGCTGATAAATCATATTATAATTATAGCTAATTGTAATTACAACTAACAATTTCCATTTCATTATATTAATAATATTGCCTTCATTTTGTAGATTTGGACAACAACCAAATAAAACACAATATGAAATATTTCGACAAAAAACACAAGGTATATACATAACCAAATATTTTTGTTACTTTCATTTTCTTAGCAACAATAAAATATCGGCCATTAAAAAAATAAGTAAAATATAAAACAACTAGCAATATATTATTATTTTCTACAACAAGACATAAAATTATTACACAAAAAAAAATGAAAAGGTCATTTGAAAGAATCAACACACATGGCCCGAAATGCAAGCCCAAACTAAAAAGGTAAATAATCACTAACATCATCTCTCCAACTCTTTATTCAATTTAGCGGTGACAACAATTTCATTATTGCTTATAAGAAAGAAACAACACCATGCACTCTGACAATAATCAACAAATTTTACAACTACAATGTTAGAGATGTATTTGAAGGATATGTCATTCTCATCTGCAAAATAATGCTTCAAAAGGAACTAAACAAAAAAATCCTATGAGTAGACCTAATAGAAAAATATGGTGAAATGATTGTTATACTAAATGTAATTGGTGCATCTATCAGAAAACATGAGGAAAAACTACAACCATTAATACGAGAACACAAAACATCATCATTGCATGAAAGATAAGCTATACTTGTTGATATTGTGATTGCATACTACCACTAAACAAAACCAACACCATAGAGAACATGCCTTTGGTTTACATTAAGTACAAGTTAATTCCAAAATACATCATTAAAACAAATCTTGGACAGTACAAATACTTATGCAATTAGAAAAATTGCAGCCATAGTTACCTCCACAAAAAAATGTGGAACACTTTTAATGTTTAAAATAAAACATGGAAATTCCATAAATGAAAAACATTTTTTAGTACATCTACTTTACCACTCTCCATCCTTTCCTTCTTTTCTTTTTTCTTTAAAACAACTAAATTTTTAAAATTAAATACATTTTTCAAAATGAAATATTGACTAGTTTGAAATATTTGCACCTTGTAGTCATGAAATCACACACTTTCTAGTTACATCATGCCTCTAAGTATCGCATTATATACATGATTCCTAAGAAAGCAGACTAGAAATTAACAACACTTATTTTACTCTTTCATTGCTTTTATCTTTCCCACACTCTTTTTATTTACTTTTGTGGAATGACCATTGTACTTTTGGATACTAAATGACATGTGACCAAGCTCTATATTGACCGTTACATCTTGCGAGCATCCCAGATAATACCACCCATTAGGGACAGAAGTGCCCTAGACGTTATTGTCCCCTTTGGTTGTTTTTGTCCCTTTCCCTCATTTTCTTGATTTTGAATTTCCACATCGTTTGGTGTCTTTTCTAAAGTCTCTTTTATCACTTTGGCTCATCTTTTCAATTGATAATGATGAAATTAAAACAATTTAATTGTGTGTGTGTGTGTGTGTGTGTGGCGGGACAACTTGGGGCTAATACTTACTATCTACTACTTGGTAAAAGAGAAACATTCAAGAACTATATTTGGGCTGCATTATTCACTACATAGGAGGGGCTATATTCTGAGTTCCATCTCACACATTCATCTTAGGGGAAAAGTATTTGTAGCCTACCATATTGGTGTGATTGACACAAGGGCAACCTAGCTTCAAGGGACACAATTTAATCACACACATAAACTAGAACTACATAAAGTTTGAAATGTAGTGCAATGCTCAGTGATAATCACATTAGGGTGACCGTCGAGGTTAGTCTGACTCAAGCATATGCATTATTTATTTCATCTAATGTTTGATTGAGCTTTGTGGAGGTAGTTAGGATTGATTTTGTAGGAACAAGTGTGATACAAGAACCCTACGATAGATCCAAATCAATAAACAATAAAAGGAAGGAACCAAGTTCAGACCTTGAAAATACTAGAAGCGGAGCTACTGTCAGGACACTAGCACCCATATCAGACACTAACACATGGGGTAGTCTTGTCCTCCTATGGGTTCTCCTATACAAATAAGTTCTAGATCCCAATTTCTTAGATAGTGTCTGTACAATCTAGATCCAACCTTCTCGGTCTATTTCCCAGCCCAGAATCAACCCAGATCTTCTCATACAAGCTAAGTCATTCTTAGTCTCCTATTTGGTATACTTACTTGTACCTTGCATGCTAGATATTTTTTGTCACTACTATATTCATTTGATCTCATTCCTCTGATAAGATTTAAATTTCTTTAAATCACACCTTTTTCACTACAATTGAAAGAAGCTCTGTAAAAAATAATCGTTGACCTATTTTTTCAAAAATATAGTCAAAATAATTGGCTCTAAAAATTTACTAAAACATGTAAATCAACTTTTATCACACAATTGAATACAATACACATGAACTTGAAGAGTTGCAAACATTGTTTAATGCAACAATTGAGGTAATAAATGTGTACAGTCTATCACTTTCTACTTGAATTTTTGTTAATCGCAATCATTATCTCTTAAAAACTAATTACATTGTGTCAACTCTTTCACTTTATGTCAAGTAAATGGTACATTGTGCATTCTTAATGTCTACTTCAATCCATCTGAAAGTATTTATACAAATTGAAATGAAGCCTTTCATGCACCATAACTTGCACAAATTGCAATAAGGAAAATGCATTCCCTTATGCTCATAACTCATTCTACAACATAGAAAATACAATAATAACAAATGTTAAATTCATTCTCTATTGTTTTCCATTGTCAAAATTGTTGTCTGCACTAATACAAACCACTCATGAACAAATACCTACAAAATAAAAGTGACACCATATATATCCTTTATGGTTTCACCACCTAGGAGATGTTTACACTCAATCAAAATAATATCATAATCAATATAAAAACTAATATGCAATAATAAGGTACACAAATAATTAGACATATCATTGGAAATTTATGCCAATTCCAAACTATACTTCAAAAAACTCATTAGTGAGTAATAATATTGTTTTTTCATCTTTATGCAGATATAATTGTGGAGACACATGCACAACCATATGACACATATTTCTCCACAGTAAAAAGCCTCACAATTTTGTATCGATATTATAATCTACACCTAATACTGTAAATGATCCTCATAATTATTTTTATTAAAGAAATTAATGTACATGAAAACAAGTTAAGTGTGTATTTTTCTTGAATTGATAATAAAGAGTATAACTCACTCTTAAAATGACATACACAATTACTTCCACTAAAGAAATAATTTTATAAAACACTTTTAACATGATGTTTTGTACATTTTTTAGAAGAACACCTAATGTCAATTTGTTGTTAACTATATCCAACAACATTGTGTGGCTAACATTTGTGTAATGACAACTTGAGCATGGAGTTTTCTAGATGATTTAGAAGAACTCCTAATGCTAATTTTACATTAATTACATCATACATTTCTATATAGATTAAATTTTTGAAATGAATTGTGTACATGTTTCCTACATACATAATGTTGTTATTCATACTAAATAACAACAATCTATAGTCTACATTAAAATGTCTTAAAGTGTGCTTGTGTAGGAAATGTGTGAATATATCGTGTGCGGATTATCATTGGGGTGTTATGTCACCATCAAGTGTTGTGTGTGTGTGACCATCAAGTGTTAGGTAGTTATGTCACCATCAAAATTTAGGTAGTCAGGTCACGATCAAGTGTCAGTAAGCTAAGTCACTATCTAGTATTAGTGAAACTAAGTCACCATTATAAAGATAATCCATGCTAATATAACAAAGAAATTTTCATAAGTATAGTTGTATCTCTAAAATGAATTTGTGCCAAATCCTTTTAGATGTCATATGATTTAAGTGAGTACCATATATGTATCCAAATCTATAAGATGAACATGCCCACACATTTTATGTGAATATGATCAATCCTAAAATATGAATGATGCACCATCCAAAATCCATGTAAATTTGATTTTTTTTAGTGTGGCCATCTCACATCCATGTAAATCTAAAATGAGTCATGTAATTTTTAATGATGGGCCCTCCCAAGTCCATAAATTTGATATAAAAACCCGTAATTTATCCTGGATAGTTGTATATGATGTATGCGAATACCACCACCTTGTATACTTGTTGTATCATGGCCATGATTTGTGTGAACTACTAAAAGAGACCATAATATGCATCCTTTTAGGATGATGGATGCTTCCATGTATTAATTATCTCAACAAATAACATGTTGGCTATAAAGAGTATATAATCAAAACACCCAATATGTGAACCACATATAAACACAACGGTATAAGAAATATGTATAAGATATGATCATTAGAGAAAATGTAGAATATTTCATCTCATGGGTAAGAAACATGATAAGTACAACCAATAATATATAGATATCAACAACTAAGAGTGTAACAATGAACAATAGATTAGCATGCAAGTATACACACAACTTGACAAGTAATGGATCTATTATGAGCTATGACAAGACATTAAATGACAAGATCATAATAACACATAGATAAATAACAAGACATGATAACTTGACACGTATTAGTAGTTAGCTATGTGAACTAATCAAGTATGCATTAATCAATGTACTATGAGAAATTTGTATATAGAAATGAATGTGCTAAGAACACATATGTCAAGATCAAGATATACATCAATTAACATGTTATGAGAAAGTATGTCTGGAATAATATATTTATCAATCAGTGTGTTAGGATAAGGTTTTTTATTTATCAAAATATGCATCAATCAATATTCTAGGAGTAAGTGTGTCTAGATAAAGATATGTATCAATCAATGTGTTAGGATAAAGTGTGTGTAGATCAAAATATTTATCAATCAACGACTTAGGAACAAGTGTTTCTATAAACAATGTATGCTTCAAACAATGTGTGTCATACAAAAAGTGTGTCTTAACAATATGGCTTAAGAAATATGTGTCTCAAGCAATATGTTATAAATGATGTGTTCCAATCAGAAAATATATCAATTAACGTGTCCAAGAAGCAATATGGGCGGCATGAACCATGTAAAATTAAATTAGCATAGAGTATATAAGTATTGAATATGCAAAATATAAATAAAACAATGACATAGAGCAAACAAAACATAGAGCGTACATTGACATAGAGAAAACACTAACATAGAGAAAACAATGCACAACATAGACAATGACATAGAGATTATAATGGAGAGAGAAAATAGTAGTATAGAACATATATATTGCATATAACAAAAAATGCCACGGAGCATATAATACATAGATAAAATAGATCATATAGTACATAGAGAAAACATTGTCATAGAGATAATAATAACATAGAGAATACAAGTGCATGGATCAATCAAGAAATAAAATAAAACAAGTACATAAAGCATACAAGTGCATAAAAGAAAACAATTTCAGAGAGAAACCATGGTATAGTAGAAAACAATGTGTAGAGAATATAAGCACATAGAGAAATAAAGGTATAAAAGTATAAAGATGTATGTAGCAATCAAAGATCAGACAAGGTGTAGCTGAGAGTGTGCCTTGAATGAATGATGTATGAAACAATATGAAATATTTAAAAATAGGAGCCCAAGACCAATAGAAGTCAAACAAGCATAACAATATGCAGTAAATTAGTAGTATAAATGATGCATGAGCATCCAAGGTTTAGGGAGATCTTTCTTAAATTTTTACCAAGTATGGGTGCTCAAAGAAGTTGGAAGGTGTGTAAGAAGGAAGAGGAAGCATAGTAAGTCAAAGGAAATTTTGTGCAAAATTGTACGAGTAATTTGTGTAATGGAAAACAACATTGACACAATGTGTGTGAAAGTGCATGGTAGACTCCAATCCCAATCCCCAATCTAATAGAGAGGGGAGAGAGGGAAGTACGGGTTAATCGATTCTAGATAGACAACTAGACTCTATATAGTAGGTCCAATAATAAATCCATATTTCTATTGGCCCTAGATGGGAATGGAGATGGCAAAGATTAGTTGATTGTGAAGAATTCTCCAACAGTCACCACCAGGTCCAACACTACAAAACTATAGGAAAAAATGCACACCACATATAGTTAAACGTTTGGCATAGGTTCTAGGATTGGCATGTCAACCTTGAGACAAACACACACATACATGCATATGCCAATGAAACACTAGATCAATATAAACAAAGATATGAACAAAGTAGAATTGCTACTAATATATTAAGTTTGTGATGCAGGAGCATAACTTGCGGAGACCATAACTTTTGATCTAACCGTTGGATAGTTTTGAAATTTTACAAGGTGGTAGATATACATTAGTACTCTACTATAATAAAATTTATTTGTAAGGTTGTGGCCATTTGGACACTTTTTCTGGCCCGTATTCCTTCATCTAGTGGCCTAAAATTGGCTCTGAAAGTTTTTTTTGCTTTTGACTAGGTCTTAGAACTTAAATAACTTTTGTTGTGCTTGTTAGAATAAGTCAAAATTTCGCGTGAGCCTTAATTTATGAAGGCATATTTGGCACGCAAATTTTGGGGCCCATCCGAGTTGTTTTGCCAGTAGGTAATTTTTGGCATTTTAGGGTTTTTTTGGTAATTTAGGGTTTTTCAACATTTTAAGGTTTTTAGAGTAAACATGAAATAAAAGGTGGATTGTAATGATGAAAAGGATTAGTGTAGATTCCAGAATGAGAAGAAAGCTATTTTGAAACTCCTCGTTTTTATTTGTAAAGCTTTTTATGTGTGTTTTGGAGGCATTTCAACCTCTTGCAGCTGGATTCACATCAGTTTGGATTGAGGGAGGGCCAATGATCGTCCTCATATGAGTATTACATTGAATCTCTCTTCTAGACTGAATTTTTCCAACACTAGCTCTCTATGCTTTTATAAAAAGAAGTAGATACTATTATTAGGGTTGAAGAGTAGATTGCTTGTATAAATTTTTTACCTTAGTCTATTAGTAGTTGCTTTAACCTATTAATATAATGGAAGTCAGTCAAGTCAACAAATTGATTGCTACTCTTCTCTATTAATAGATATGGATAATTGTACACCAATGGGTTAATTATTCACATATTATATTACAAGCGCATTTTAATCACATACAATAGTGTATGATTAATTAAATTTAAATACACAAACACAAACATGAAGGTTTTGTGAGTCTTGTGCTGCTACACCTACCTATATTTCATATAGAAAAATATTATTAATTATTGATTACACTAGATGTAAAAATCTGCATAATGCATTTATAAAAAAATTACAAACAAAACATGTAAAATATATCACCACAGAAGTTGCTTTGCAAACCCACTTATTTCAACTACCCACTTTCCCACATACACTGATAGATTCCCTAAAAATTGCAAGGAGCATTCTTAAGGCCGCCATTACCCTTCTTAAATCCCTTTACCATCATCTTCCTCGCCCGCTTCAATAATCTAAAGTGGCATGAGGCCTCATGTGTCTACATGTCCAATCCAGTATAAGTGAAATTGTTCTCAATCTGATCTGTTGGGGCAACATGAAAGGTTATGCTTGATTGAAAGGATACCCTACCATACTCCACGATGTCGTGTTTTGAAGTGGGTTTGAATTTTATGTAACACCATTATTTTATTCGTCAACATTAGTGGTAGTTGCAAGACATGTGCCCTTAAGTGTGTCAATGATCGATTAGTGAATGCTCCAGATACCTACAATAATGAAATGTAAAGTGTAACATGAATCCATTTATAATTCTTTGGTACCCATTAATTATGAATTTCCTACACAAAATAGCATTCAATCAATACAAATAAATACGTGAAAAATGAGTCTGCTAACTAGCCAGACTCATGTGTCATGATTCTACGTAGGGCGAAGATATGTGTGACAGGCATCCTATGGAGTATTCTCTACTAGTCTAGATGTTGAGGTTAGCCTAACAAAATCACAAGCAAAAAACTTTCACACCACAAACATGAAGGTTTCGTGAGGGTTGTGCCCATGTGCCGACCGTCATTGTGCTTGGCAAAGCAATTTTAATTGTTGATTATATTGGATGTGTCGATTCACATAAGATATTTTTAAAAATCTACAAAAAAACATACCAAATCTATCACCATAGAAGTCACTCTACAAACACGCTACGTGGATGAACTTACTTATGTCGTATGCCAACGAAAAACTTCAAGTACATTGCACCCATCCATTGTGTTTTCTCTGTTAGAAGTGCAAACCATTCCTCCCCTTGAGATGATATCTGCTAATGTAAATAGTTGTGATGTGATGTAAAATATTTAATCACTAAACTAAATAATACCACCATAAGACACATCAACCAATATTAATAACTATGATGAACATTGAATTACTAAAACACTTTAATACAACATGATGTATCAACCTATATTTAAAAAACGAAAAAAAAAACAAATGACACCACCTCTATTAATTATTATGATGTTATTAATATTAGTGATGTTAATTTAATACTAGTACTAAGCTATGCTCTCGATATAATTTTTATTCTTTTTTATCAATAAACTTATTTTGCATGTGACCGCTTTTAATAACATAGCTTATAAATCATGTGATAAAACACTTTTTTTCGTTAGTTTAAAATACAGATTTAGACACAATTTACAATTCATGGTCTTGTTCCAATGTAAGATTTGTGCTCCTTAAAATTTTTTTATATATTTTGAGAAGTTTGAAAAGTTATAAGTGTATATGGATCTTATGAAATATTTTAAAAAAAGATTGATTGGATGTGGTATTTTGAGAAAGTTATAAGTGTATGTGGACTTTATGGAATATCAAAAAAAATATGATTGATTACATGTAGTATTCCACCATGATGTGGAAGGGCTTTTAATCACATCAATGAGTTTACACCACTAATCAATATAAATTTTAAGACCTTTATAAAAATCAAACAATATATAATATTTGGTAAATTTTTAAAAATGATTTCTAAAATATTGGCGAATGTCATAAATTGAAAGAAAATATAATCTTCCAGTAGCAACTATCGGCGATAGCATAATACTCTCGCATAATATTCTCAGTCAGTAGTAAATTTCTCTTTTATGCGTACAATAAATGTGATTTAGATATAAATATTTGACTATTACTTTAAATGCTAAGCAAATCAACTCAAACAATTAACTTATACCCAGATAATTTAAACGAAATAACAAACTAACACACACCTCAAATTAACCAAGTCCACATTTCAAAAATTTAAATATTCATTAACGAAAATTAACTACTAAAATTTACACTCCCACCAATTTAAAATAGGGGTTCTCATTTAAAATGACATTTAACACCTTCCTATGCCCACGTACCAACTTTAGTGAATCCTATGAGCAGCTTCTTTATGTTTCATAGGTAGCTCATTTCACTTAAATTTTCCAAAAAAAGAAACCTAAATAGATAGTTTTCATATTCCATAGAAAGGAGAGCTACTAGTGTATATAATCAAAGCCACCAATGATGGAAGGGACCCTTGCAATCTCATCAATAAATTTACACCACCAATTCAGAGTCGGTGAGGACCTCTCATTTGAAGTGAGGTACAACTACTACTGACCTTTGTCAGCCACAGATGATGATGGCCAATGGCCATGAGACCCACATAACAACTTTTGGTGAAGCCTGTAATTATCCTTATAGGCCAGGTGTCTCTCCTCCCCATGTCTGCTAATTCATTTATCCAGACTTTCCTAATCAAGAATCCCAAGTAAGCCTTTTCTTGATCCATGGAAGAATATCTCGAAGAAGCAATGGCTGCGTTCACAGCAATTTCAGAGGATATCTTAATCAACATCTTTTCGAAACTCGAAGACGATCCTCGATATCTGGCGAATTTAGCTTGTGTATGCACCAGATTCAGCTCTTTAATACGAACAATTTGCTGGAAGAAAAAGTGTATGCATGAGATCCCGATCGTCGTTAGAGATTTGTTGCAGACCGCACGGCCCGCCGCTAAGTTGGAAGAGCCGCCAGGCGGGTGGGCGGCGCTTCAGAAGCTTGCCGTGTGCTGCCCTGGCCTCTGGCACGCCGGCGTCTTGTTAGAAAGCTGGGATTATGGCCTGGAACGAGACATTGGCCCCAGCCACCACTACAAGATCGAAACCCACCAAGTGCAAAGCCCCTCCAATGGCGAAGGAACCAGCGAAATCCAAGCTTCCTGGACTCTGTTTGATGATCTCCATTTCGATATGGAGTATCAGCCTGAGCTAGGGTTTGGTCAAAAACCAAGCGAAGTGATTGTTTCGGAAGATAATGTTGAGGAAAAGCAAATTGGAGAAAGTGGGCATGGCGCTATGGAGGAGACGTGTGGACTTGAGCAATACCCACATGGAGACACTGCCGGTGCAGCTAACTTTGTATCAGGCCCTGCAGAAAACCCTAATGAGAGAAGTTTTTCAGGGTTTATTGTGGAGTGCCTAGTTGGAGAAAATGGGCATGGTTTTAGGGAGGGACGGTATGGATTTGAGCAATACCCACATGCAGAAAGTGCGAATGCAGTCAGTACCGGATCAGGCCCTGCAGATTACCTTAACGGAAGCCATTTTTCAGCTGAAAATCCTTCATTCAGTGAGTCTGAGGCAAAGAGAAAAGAGAGTCCCTGCCTCTCGCCTGATGAGTGCTGTGATGAAGACTCTGATGCAAACAAGAGGACGAAGAGAGGAGATCAACAGCACCCAATAAAGCCACATCTAGCAACTGGGGTATGGAATCTTACAAGAGAACAGGGCAACAAGCTTCTGCAGAGTAGGTTTCGCGGGGACATTCTTTATATATGTGATTGGCCTGGTTGCATTCATTCGGAGGAGAAGAGGAATTACAGGCTGTTTAGGGGGGTTTTTAAGAATTTCAAAAATTCCCACGTCTGGAGGAACGTCAAGGATATGAAGGCTAAGAAAACTGTGCTGAACTGTGCTTTCTGTAGCTCAAAGGGAACTTGGGACATGCTGACCACTTTCTGTTTGAGGAGGTCGTTTGAGTACCATGATGACGGGGAGCCTGTTGTGAGGGCTTATGTCTGTGAAAATGGACATGTGGCCGGGGCTTGGACAGACAGACCAATGTATAATTAGTCTTAATTCAATTGCAGTTTGACGAAGAACATTTCTGAATGTTATTATTATAATTGAAACTGATAAAAGGTCCTGATTCCTGGATCTGTCTTATTACAACATTGTCTTTAATCTTCTGAATTTCAGTTTGTTAAGAATATCTTAGAAGAATGAAGTCTTTTAAGATTTCTGAATAGCAGTTAGAAGTAGAATCACAGCCAAAGCTAAGATATTGATTTTATTGGTGCTGCATTTATGGATTCTTGAGGGGATATTGGGAGTTTGGTTGCTGATTTGTGCTCAAAGGAAAACGGATTATTTTTTCCTTTCTGACTGAATTTCTTAACATGAAGAGCTCATCATAGGGTGAGGTAGCAGTGACAATATTGGGCACCAGTCCAACATATACAGTGTTACAAGTACTTTGATCGAGACCCATGTTCAGGTCATTTTTTGCAATTTACTGTTCTCTATTATTGTAAATTTAAGGCTATTGTCAGTATAACCAATTTGGACTAAAGCCTTGTTCTTGTCCTTTCAGTTAGGCTAGAAATCCATTTTTTAAGCTGTAGTTTTCCTTCGGAAAACATCTATATTAGCATGTTAAATAGCACTTTGTCTACATGGTTTGTGTATAGTTTTTCTAAATATATCTGATTATATGGTATAATGCAAGCATAGCTTTTAATTGTCATTTCTTGAGATTTTATGATGCTGTAACGGTTTTTGGCCTTGAGAACGGGCTAAATCTTATGGTCAGATCTATCGCCCGGGACTTTCGTGCTATTGCTTGCCTATGATCTTCCTTCCTGTCTTGACTAGTTGGCATGACATAGGTCTTGCTCCCTTTAATTCCAAGGGACCTAATGCCTTCCATTTCAGAAGATTCTATGTTACTATATTTCTTAATATTGGCCACCACTATTGTAATGCGCAAGAATTGCCCTCTGAAAACCAATATAAAATTGCCTGTTTTTTCTAGAAATTTATTAATAGCACGCTGGACAGGAGCAAAAATAGTTATCATGACTATAGCTTATATTGCCAACATCTTCCAAGTCCATCCACATCTTCTAAGTCCATGGATTTAAACTTAAGCACTTTTTTCTGCAAGTCAAACCTTCCATTGAAGGCTCCGAGTGCAACCGAAAACAAAGAGAAGTCCTTTCTGGAATCGTTTCTCAATGTGCATTTCAAGCATTAGGGTGTAGTTGATGTAGGTGGAGACTTGGACTGTGTGTGCCTTGAACCATTCGGATGATCTGAAATTGAATTGATATGAGTTTTATGCATTGTAGAGTTGAACTAATGCATTGTGGTGATTTTTCATGGAGAGGAAACCTAGACAACTTTTAACTATTTAACAAAATCACAGTTTTTCAAAGGTCATTGTTTCTTGTTGGTCTGGAAAAACCCCCATCTTTTCGAAGTTGGAATTTCCCCCCAAGCATGCTTTGATTTCAAGAATAAATTGTGGAAAGAATTAAATTATTTGATTTCAAGAATAAATTGTGGAAAGAATTAATTTAATTTTCTTTAGTGGAAGGGATTGATATGTGTATATGTTTGCATTTCCCTGCTCTTCATTCCATGATGCTATGATCACCTGCAATGCCAACATGGCAGTCCAACTTGGTTGCAAGTGGTAGAGTATAAAAAGTTGAAAATAGTGTCACCATCCATTGAAAGCATCTCCTCTGCTGACATGAATTTGCACGAGGACTGCTTTTCTTTACTCTCTGCTTTCATTTGGCATTTGTTTGTGTAAATCCTTAGGATGGGATTTAGTTCCACATTAATCTCTTTATTTGTGTGTCAACCAAGCACTAGCTTCTTGCTCTGGTTTTTATAGGTCTTTCTTTCCATGTTTGCGTTGGATTACCACAAGGCTTAACACTTATCTATCAAGCTTGTATGTATTCCTCGATGCCATTTGTGGCAGGGTCGAGAGTTAACCGAACCTATCTACCACACAGCTGGATCAAAATTCACAGATACAATAGAAAAGCCAAAATTTGCACCCAGAATTTGTTTCTCGTTATTAATTCTGCAAAAATTAACACAGACATCTAGTTGAAAGAGAACACACATCAAAATCTTACTAGTATTTTCTCAAAATTGTTTATATCACACAAAAATGATCTGATTGGTCTTAAACATATTTCAGCTACCTGTTTCCAATCTTACAACCCTTTGCAGTAATATTTGATGCAGGAGCATCCTAACCCTCCATGCGACATGATTTCTTAGCACCTTGGGGATGAACAAGCGTTTTCAACAATCAAAGGTTCATAGGTACGAGTCAACCATTTTATTTTTGGCTTTTTGATTATATTAAAGTCCAAGCTTCATCACACTCGACTCTAAAGCATCCTTTAGCTGATAATCACTGATTGTTAGTTGGGTAACCACATTGGAGGCCATGCCTCGTTAAACATAGCTGACATCCGTAAGTGTGTATCAGCTGAAAATATACGGGATTTGGCTTTGGGATAAAGAGCATTTAATTAGAAGATTAAAAAGAGGCTCAATAGATGAGCATAAAGAGTTTAGCTAATGGTGGATAGAGAAATCAGCTAGAAAAGGGTAAATACAAGCTTGGGGAAGCTTGAGGGGAAGAGAAACAGAGAAGAAACCAAGGAGGCAGTGAAAGGAAAAATGAATTTGAGAGGAGCTATGTAAAATTGGCCAAAACTCAAAATGCTCAGAGTAAAATTCTGAGAGAAGTTATTATTGCTTTTGGGCCTTGGCGAGCTGATAAAAAACCTCTTTTGGTTTTTGTACAGTAGCAAGCGTTAGAGAGAGATATGTGTTTGAAGAGATGTCATTTTAAAATGTTTACACTTGTTTTAGGCGTTCCAGACCTATGTTTCAAAATCTAAGATTGCAGTTTTTGTGGGTTTTTGCATCTTAGTGTTGTTTGTGAGACATATTGCTGATTGGATCACTCTAGAAGGCGGTCTTCGCATTTAGAGCTTTAGGGAGTCGGAACAGAGTGTTTGCAGCTTGTGAAACCTGTAGTCAATTGTAATAGTTAGGTCATTTTTCGTTTCAGGCTCAGCTTGTAAGCTTTGTAACTATGTGGCCAAGGAATGGAAACATGTATGGGTTCGAAACACGAAATCAAAAAACCCCTCATTCTTAGTCCATAAAAGATGAAGCACTTAAAATATGCTGTATTCATAAAAGTTCAAAATGTTCAACATGCTTAAATTTTTGAATGTTCATGAATCGTGACATAAAAGAGAGTGTGTTTTGGCATTCGATATAGTGTGTTTATATAGGTTTACACCTATATTATTCAGTTATTGACGATCTCTCTTGCACGACTCATCGGCGCATCAATCTTCTTGAGTGCATGGCTCAAGGATTGTACAGGGAAAGGGAAGGGGTCGGCTCGTGGTATTTTAGGAGAGATGTACATATGATTTTCTGTTATTCCTCTCTATTCCTTCATATTACCTTAATACCTCCTATGATGTCTCTCTGAAATCTGGAAACTCTGAAATCTGGCCAAGCTAAAATTTGATGGGACCTTCCAAAACCTAGAATCTGCATTATAGCTGTAAGATATCCGAAACCACTCTCAAACATCCTGGAAGTATAAAGATAAAATATAACTTAAAAGTATAAGCTTTTGGCTGTTTCTTTTTTTTTTTCCACATTTGAAGTGACATTTCTGGTGGACATGTGACGGTAATGTTCTGGGTTTGTACTGGATATTGTATGGAAATGGCAGAGCTGTTTCTGTACTGTTTCTGGTATGAACCTGGCATGTAGCAGAGTTGTGGGTCCATTTCAGACATTTTTCTGTACCCATGTCCTTTTCAGGTATGTTCGTGCACGGAAACGAAGGTCCTTATGCATTTCCCTGCAACCAAGCTTTGTAAGATCCCTTAGAGATCATATCGATGAATTAATAAAAACAAATGAAATTGTGTTGTAAGTTGTAGGATTGAGACTCAAATTTAATAGTTCTGTTATTTAATCAACTGAAAGGTTTGCGGGCTGAGTTCTCAAGCTGCAGGGCTAAGGGCATCCATTCACTTAGACCTCCTACCCGACTGCATCAATATTTGACGAATCCATCATCAGAGAAAGAAGTTCATCGTTTTTGAACTACAAACTTGGCAATCTTTGAACTAAGCTTCACTCTATCCAGATATAGTTTGATGGATCTTGATACACATCGTGATCTCCAGTTTCACACTTGTATGGAATAGACTCAACGTATCTCTAAAACTTGATATTCAGATTTTGGCTCTTCTTTGTCGCATTTGACACAGTGGGGTTGTCATGTACTTTGTTGCACTTCTTCAATTTGGAGTTAATGGGACTCTGCATCGATCTCTACATTGCAGGAGAAGGTGCACTCACACCCCACTCTGCTCGAGGAGAATTTGGTGTTAGGCAAAAGAAGGTGCTGCTTGCAAGCCAAAAATAACAACGGTCACATAATAATAGCACAATTACTATTTGTTGTAATATTTTACTTATATGTAACATTGAACTTTGCACTGGTATGAATTGAGAGCTATACTAAATTGAGACTTTTTGTCAGTTGCAGAAACTAGCACAAGATTGCTCTTTTGGAGAAATAAATATTTGAGCAAATAAAACTAAAGACGATACCAAATGGAACACTACAACAAAGTAGGAATTTAAGGAGTCGGGCACAATAATAAATTATGGACGTTATGTTTTTTATTTTATTTTTGAAAAGTGCTTAAATTACTCGAGGAAAAATGCAAAAATCAGAAGATACAAAGATACAGAGGTCCTTGAGGGGAAAACCGGAAACAATTAACAAGGCTCCCATAACAGGAGCAGACTGAAACAAGAAATGCATAAACCAAAACATGCATCAAGTTATGAAATCGAGGATTTGTCCATTGGTGTGTGGAGGTGGAGAACTTATCTCCTCTGCAACATTTTGAGACGTTACTTAATCTTCTCGAACACGACATGCAACTCTTCGTTTTGAACATTAATGTATATTGACCGCAAGGAAATAATAGACAGAATATGAGTTTGTTAAATAACTAATATAATATAGTACCAGGTCCATTCCCAGCCTAAAGACATTAACAAATGGAACACTTCAACAAAGCAAGGAATGTAAGGAATCAGGTATATTATTAAATTAGGAGCACTTCAACAAAGTAAGGAAGTCAGGAATTTGGGATATTATAAATGAGGAGCACTTGGACCAGGGAAAGAATGTTTGGAATTTGGTACATTATTAAATCAAGGGACTTTGCTGAACTAATCACCGAGTGAGCACTTTAGTAACATAAGATAAAGAATTCAGCAACTTAAGGTAAGACTTGTATAATTTATTGAGCATGGAAACATTAGAAAAATACTTCATACCGAATTAAAGTGAAAACATTGATCATTTTTATGCGGAAGGCATTTAGTAGTGAGGGTAGGCCTGCCCCCTCTGACAATATTCAAAGATCAGACGGTGGAGAAAAGCCTGTCAGGATACGTTGAAATCTGACGGCTCAAAATATTCATTTCAAGTGCAGGCACCAAATGGAAGGAAACAATATTACTAGCAATCGCGACGGACCGTGCGATTTGGAAGCCGTAAGGGATCAGACGGGTTTTTTTTTCATAATTTGCTTTATATTTGCCTCGAGAGTGGAACAAAACATAGAGAAGAAATGTGTTAACAACTGTATGTAGACATATTTCGTCCCAATTATCGTACCTGCTGAAAATTATTAGTACAGACTCGATACGAGATGTAAGAAACACTAAAATATGCAAGGGAAGCATGGGAATTGCAAAATTAAATAAAAAGAACATTTTTTGGGAAAAAGTAGACAAATGTCGTTGGTCTCAAGTGTTGCAAGTGACTTCTCTATGGCTGCCAGCATCTCCACAATCCGACCAAAACTTGCAGTCATGATTGAAAACATGTTAACTAAGTCATGATGTATTTTATTGTGTATTTATGTATTTTGTAAATCTAATTGAAGCAGTTTGTTTTAAATTAATATAAAACTATTAATAATGGAATTTGAAATTTCATAATTAGTTTGAAGCATCACAAAAATTCAACTTCAATATAAAATTAATCACAAATTTAACAATCATTAGAGATTGCTCATTTTCTTCAAAAGCCAAATGAAATTTTTGGAGATCAAGTTGTTGTATGTGGATCTCAGTAATGAAAAATGCAGGGATAAAGGACTCAATGTAAAGAGGCATAGTAAAATCAGCTAGAAATGAGGACTTACAAATACACAAATTAAACAAATTCTAAACAATTCGGCCTTAAATCAAAACTTGTTTTCATGAGAAAATTTATATTGGATAATCTCTTTACTATAAACTTAGTCATGGGAATGCAAACCATATAGATAAAAGCTAGCTCTTAGAGCTCTAAACCAACCCATATCAAATAAAAAAAGAGGATGCTTGACATGGCCAGGATAATAATGAAACATAAAATTTTACTTGAACACATACTATATATTAAAGAGGGCCTGTGGTAGCTCCCATCTTTAACCATAACTTAAATAACAGACATAAAAAAAGGGCATGAAAAAAGATTCTCTTAGGGACATGTCGTTGAAACTATACAGAGAACAACCATACAAAAAATGTGAGAAGTAGAAGAGTTCATATAATTCTCTTTCATGTACCTTGGTAGTAGACCACCAATCACGGTATACTAAAGTAAAAATTTAAAGGTCAACGATAATTCCTTATTTTTTTGTCTATGTTGCACTAGTATTTTACCTTTCTTTGCCATATAGTTGTTCGTTGGTCTAGGGCCTATTCTTATTGTTGCTAGAAGAAACTAAACTGGCACTATGACATCCAACATTTGTGGGTTAGCTCTGTTCTCTTGTGAGTTGTAAGAGAACTTCCTTTTAAAGTAATTAACAGAAGCATGTTTGTGAATTTAGTTTAACTTCCTCGTTGCAGGAGGTATGTGAATTTGATTCAATGTTGTTGGATGGGATTATCTTTGTGCTTTTCGTCACATGTTTGTTCCTTTTTTAACAATTTTTGCTCTATATGTTGGTGTTCAGAAGACATGTTTTTGTAATTTTTAAAAGCAATGGTACATTAAATAGCCTACTTATCCTTTGGGTTGTAGTCTTGCAAATGCAGAATTATTTTGCACGCAACCATGACAATGTACGAAAGTGATAGCAGGAAACAGGTCAACAACAGAGAGAATACCCACATTCATGAAGGTCTTCGATAGCTTGCTAATTGTCTCTTAGCAATCCGTAGATCCAGGGGAGTATGAAAAACAATGCATGGTCCATTAGCAAAAAGAGGTTCTCTCTCGCTTATGCAAAACTCTTTATCGCTTACAAGGAAACACACAACATAATTCCTATAAAAAATTAATTCAGATGTTTTACTAAGAAGTTCTCTCTCAGCAACCCAAAAAGCAACAAAGTAATTCCAAGTTTCCTTACAGGAAATTCCTCATCATTCTGCGTTTTTTTCCACTTCTCCACATGGTCCTTAACATATTTCTAATTCAGGCCCAATGAAAAATCCTTTTTGAGACAACACAAGGCCCTGTTCTGAGACAAACTAAAACTAAAACATTATTGATCAAACAAGGCCTAGATCAGTGTGTATAATTGTGCTGGTTTCTGACCAATAAATTTTAAAAACTAAGACAAATTCCACTGATCTAAAAATCTAATAGCTAACTCAAAAGTTATATAACAAATTTTGCGGAAAAGAGAGACGAAAATTGTGAAGGAATCATTACACCTCTTAAGATTTCATATCGATAAAAGCACTAATATAATTGTGTAATATTTTATAATTCAAAGAAATCCTTCTGCACACCTAAGTAATCATGGGCAGAGCTTGTTGGTAAAATATCATTGCAGTTCTTATGAAAATAAAAAGACTGACCAACATAACCATACCATATATCTAAAATAGGAAAGCAAATTTGTAACAAGTACAATTTAATAACAATGTATCTTAACAAATAAGAGTAAGAGGTCGTGTACGAGTATGTATTTTAGTATTCCAATGACTTGATAATGACCAAAATAACATCTAGCCTAAATAATGTATCTCCAAAAATTCCTCTCAAATATTCAGGCAATGAATCCCAAAGTCGGCAAACTTCTTGATACTTACCCATCCATCGTATTCTGTTAATGAATATTTTTTATTCTGGAAGTTCCTTTTTTAAATCCAGCAATTTCTTTTGGATGATTTTGGAGCAGCGTGGAGGCAGAAAAATCCTCATAGCATTTGAAGAACAATTTATGAGAAGGAAAGCCAGAAGAGTCACAGCCTTTTCATCCATCTCTGGCCCAATGTGGACATGTACCTTCTTCAGATTTGCTAATATCAACTCTTATGGCACCATGTTTACTAATATCATCTCCTGTATGAAAAAGAAGGTGGGTTAATTCAAACAGAAAAAGAGGGAAAGAAATTACCATCCAAAATGATCCAAACAAATGCTTTGGACTGGATGGTACAACATTTTGCAGACAGAGCAATAGATTAAAAAGGATCATTAAAAAACAGAAAAAAATTAATGCATCACAAATTCATAAGCTAATGTGAATCTGGCGATCAGGCTAGGGCACGACCGAATGTAATTAATCAACCGAGATGATATTTCTTCCTGTTGTGTAAACTAAACAACAAAAACAGTAAATATATGTATATACACCTCCATTGCCAGGCACTATTGTGTGTGGGAGGGCGGTGGCTTGGTCGCCCATCCGTCCCTGCCTCCGTTCGAACCATGGCCGTAGCCATTACAACCCCTTTCGCATCCCCCTTGCATGGCCATGATCTACAATCCGCACCACTCTCACGCAGGTATGAGGGACCATTGTCATTCCGCACAAATCGACGGCCATTATCATTCCTCACACATAGACAGCCAGATTTGCTTCCAACAAAGCACAATCCCTGTGCTTCGCGTAGATTGGTTGTTTCCTCTGAGATCCGTGATTTTCCCTCTGCCGTTCGATTTCAACGACAATGCAGCAGCCAAAGATAGCCGTATGATCTGTGAAAGTTGTCAGAGAGAGGAGGTCTCATTCCACTACAAGAACGCCTTACGGCGTAATTAACAAGGTAATTCCAAAATTTTATGGTGGGATGTCCACCAGAATGGGGTGCAGATCTGCAAGATGTCAGTATGCCTTCCCTTTTGTCCCTTTTCAGATGTAATGCTTCAGAGTATGAACTCACACTGTACAGATGTGCAGTGAAAGTATTTAGATGGAATGCGGGCATCAGAATGTGCAGTGATCGAGTCCCCTAAGACGACAGAGATTACCAGAAATCCTCTCTTGGTTTTGGTGAGAACAAGGCTGTTGATTCTCCGGTGAAGAGTGATGATTGGCGGACCTTCAGAGTGTGCCTGATATACTCCAATTCCGTTGTGCCCAGGAATGTCAACAGCACAGAGGTGGGGCGTGCGAGATATCTAATATTGAAGAAGGATGTGTGTTGGTTGCCACATATAAATTGAAAATCCATCCTGTCCTTTCAGAAGCTGTAGTCCTCGTTCTTCGATGGCGTTCGTTTAATTCAACAGGAATTATGTTAAACAAGATGTTTCCTGGTAATTATATGGATTTAGCCGATCCAATGTTAACAGATTTACGTGTTCCTAAGTTTCTGAGAGGGCCTGTGTTGGGAAGTTCAGGATTTGGATCTAAATTTTACCTTGTGATGACACATCAGGATTCAGGATTTGGATCTAAAGGGATTGTAGGATTCGAGTGTACTTTGCCCGGTTTGTATTTGGGAAATAAGGGAGTGTGTTTGGAGAGCGAAATGAAAAGAGGCGGCGTTGGAATGTGGCTGTATTTGGGTGAAGTGGAAATGGAAAAGAGACATGTAACAGTGCAAGTAGAGGCATTCGGATGGTGGAAGGTCGTGGCTTGCAGTAGCTCTGCTATTTTTCGTGGCATTTCATCGTCTCCAACTCACATGTGGTGGCACTTTAATCAGCTTCTAACCAATTAAGAAATGCGAGGGAAATGTGCTGTGTACACCAATCAATTTAAATAAGGTTGTGCACCAATCAATTTAAATAAGGTTGTGCACCAATCAATTTAATTAATAAAATATAAAATGAGACCATGCAATTGGTTTTGTCATTCAAACATTAGACTGATGAAACAAGATGAGGATCGGTAAATTCATTGAGATTATAATTACGCCAAAGGCATTTAGTAGTGAGATTAGACTTGCCCCCCTCTGACGACATTCATAGATCAGACAATGGAGAAAAGCCTCTTAGGATACGTTGAAATCTAACGACTCAAAATATTGACATTTTCCAAACAAAAAAAAACTCTCAACCCCGTGAACAATTCTGCAGACATTTTCCAACCAACTCGTGGGCACTCGATTGGTGGCACGGGTGAGCTCTGGCTACTGTTCCAGTACGAATACCTGAAACACCATGTAAGTCGCCCTCTCTGCCTCGGAGGGATTCGAACCCGCGACATTGATGTTGGAGTTCAAAGCATCTGTTGCGTTTGCATTGTTGATCTTGATCGATTGCGCGAGCTCGTCTTGGAAGGTGTGCTTCTGGAGCATGTCGACTATCTCCTATTTGGAATGGCGGCTGAGAAAAACGGCCTCCGGGTGAGCTTCGTGGAGGGGAGAAATTGGTGATGGTGTTGCTGCCGCAGAATTTGTGAGCAGCGGTGTTGTATGTGATGACGGCTTCTTCTTCGCCATTAAAGGTTCCTAGCCAAATCCGTTGGTGTCTCTCGTAAATCTGTGTGACCCAGCAACCCTTGGGTTGCCGACACCACAAACTGGGGTCTTTCCAACACTTGATGCAGGTTCTAGACGGCTCAGCCGTTGAGTAGGAGGGCTCAGCGGATTGATTTGGTGCAGAGGAGTCGGCAGTGGGCTCGGCCGTTTTATTTTGCACAGCCCAAGATAGCTTGGCCGCTCAATGCGAGAATGAACTCGCCCAATCAGCTCCATATGAGCTACAATAACCCTTCAACTCGTTTAGGAACTAGCCCGAGTATTATCTGCGTCTCTCTGTTAAACAGAGCTACCTAAGTATTTCTTCTTCTTCTTCTTGTTGAGTGGGATCTGTAACGAGACGATGACGTCTGGGTCGAGGCTTCTGACATGGAAGGAGTGAGAGAACAACAAGAGAAGGGAGCAACGAAGGAGAGCAATAACGACTAAGATCTACTAGGGCCTGCACATGTACGAAACTACAGACTCCCCAAACATTGTGACAACAATGAAGTGCTTAAGGCCCTCACCTCCGAGGTTGGCTGTATCGTCGAAGAAGATGCCACAAATACCGCAAGGTGAAAAAGAGACCATAAACCCTCATTCGAATCCCACATTTATTATCAAGCTCGTCTATTTCGTTTTATGTTTTTGCAATTGAGTGAAAATGAGGAGGAAACCTTGTGGATCTGCTTTACAATAGCACTGAACATTTTTCTGTTTGTTTCGGATCTCTTTTACTTTTTGCTAATCTCGACGATTAAATGAAATTTCCACAACCATTAACTGGAAATCAGTTACATCATGATGTACTCTCTCTTTTGTCTTTCCCTCAGGGACAACCTTTGTTAATTATGGTGACTACTTATATATATTTATATTGTCATCTTTTGGTTTGCATGTGTTACATCGATCTTGAATTTATAGTTTGCATTTTTGCAAGGATGTTCGCAGGCGAAGCGGATAGATACGGGCAGCAACGCCTTGGCGTCGATGAGTCCTTGTAGTTCCTACCACCATAGCCCTGCCGCTTCCTACCACATGTCCCCTGTCACCTCCTCTTTCCCTAGCCCGACGCCTTCCTACCAAGCCAACCTCACCTCCTCCTCATTTCCCAACCTGGGCCCCTCCTACGCAGACGTTGCAAACATTTGTGCTCCAGGTGGTGGAAATTACCTTATATAGCCCACATGATAGCGACGACCACAGAAGCCAACCAACTCGGTGGTGGAAGGCCTGACTCGGCCTCAATACATGGTGCAACTCGCCTGCCAATGTAACAGCTCGGTGCAGAGCTCAGGAAACAGAGGTGGCTTGCCCAAAGCCACAACCAGCGAATAAAAAATGTCAACTCGCCAATGTGGGTTAGCCACGTAACGTTGAAGTGTCGTTTACCTTTTGGCTGGCCGCGGTTGATGTAGTGTGGGTTCCATGGCCATCACGGTCACGTGGTGAGTGGAAGTCTGGCGTGGCGGCACATTCAGCGGACCATAATATATCTCCTAGCTATATATATAGTACCTTGCACCAATCAGCTTCCTGTATACACAAAGTAATCCACATACAACAAGTGGACAACTTAACTGGTTGAAGTAAAATAAATTTTAAAAAATATGACAGATGTTGAGGAAAAATATTTCAATAGTGTCTAAACTATCATTTTCTATAGAATATTTCAAATATCTCCGAAATACTTTTTCAATGAATTGCACACCCCATGCCCTTTCTCCTTAAAACAATTTACAAAAGAGGTACGCGGTCATAACATAGAAGAGTATCACTTTGCTTCTTCGTAACACTTTCTGCACCCTTGGACATCACCTCCCTCAAACCCCTTCTTCTTCACCCCTCTTCACCTACCATTGTTTTGATCCCTTCAATTTGACTTCTTTGATACATCCCCTGCGGCATTTTCGACCTCCACGTTATCATAACTCTCGAGGTGAGGGCCATACGTTGGATAAAATTATAATTTCTTCTTTGTGCCTCAACAAGGCCTTTTTCATCGAAACCTTCTGATGCAGGAAGTGCTTTCAATCCTTCTACACAATCATCTCAAATGCCTTCCATCTTCATCTTCCTTTTCCCCTTCGTGTTCAATATCTCTTTTTTTAAATATATCGGCCAACGCCGTGCTGTGCCACTTCAAAATATAGATTACATCACTTGGGTGTTTGATACCTTACCCAAAGCACCCAAGTGATGTAACAATCTATGTTGTAGTGCTTTTTATGTCTTTCTTTTAATGGTTTATCTTGTAGTTTGAGAGGGGTTTGTTTGTCTGCTTTGACATATTTATGTTGATTCAATATTTGTATACTTAATAGTATATAATATGAAAGTAAATATTTCGATTAAATTTTTATGAAGGAACTAGTTTTATTGCAGTTGTGATCATGCATGAACATCAAAGTTGAACAGATTAATATAAACCATTCAGACTTCAACGGTAATTCATCTCCTAAGAAATCCCCATAGTACAATCCAAAATGATATTGCTAGATTTACAGGTAGATAAACCTTCCAGAAGGCAGCTTAAATTGTAATGCATAAAACAAGGGCAATAATCATTCCGCGCTCTGAGATATTGCCAACTGGAAGATTCATCGAATCGTGGAAGATCCAAGGATAAATGTCGAAAGGGGCAATCTTTTCACAGGACTATAGCAATTGGTTGGATGATGAATGAGAAATACTGACCAATATATTCAATCTACGATAACCATTATATATTTTCAATGATTACAAGTTTGTTAGCAAATGCTAAGATCAAGTGTCTTGGTCATGTATTTTCACAAGTGGCCATTCTAATTCAATAAAATCCTTTCTATTGGGGAGTTTCAGGGAGGCATTCGTAGGTCATATTGCATTGTGTAATGCCAAGCACCAAAGTTTTAGCTTTAAAGCTTCAAAGATTGCAGGCCCAATCAAATTTGGTGATGGCCAGCTAATGTTTATCCAAATTATGATCCACATTATGGGTAGAGGATATTAAGCATGATAATATAAACTCTAGAGTCAAAAAAATAATTGCTAAAGTTTCACTTTGAATTCATTTGACGTGTCGTTATACTATATATGGTAATAGCTTTAGGATTAATAAGTAATTCACCAAAAGAAGCTATGGCAACCCAAAAGAATTCTTCACCCTCTAACCCCTTCGTATTCACCCTTCTTGCTATACTGGAGTTCTTTCATTCCTCAAATTTCACTCCTTCATGACATCCCCTTCGGCGTTTCCGTTGTACATACCACGTACAATTGATAGTATAATAGATTAATAACATCACGTGATCTAAAGGTCTTCAATAGTAGGTCACAATTAAGAAGGGGACTTCATTAAAGCATTTACAAACACCTTAAAAACTAAGCATTTGCACTCGAGTAGGGCAATGTGAATGCTAATGATAGATGCCATTGACGAATGATTTGTGGAAATATGAAGGTCAGCACTATAAGCCTCTTATCCTCATTGGCAAAGCTAATTGATTTGTTTGTAGTGTGTATACTTATATGTATCTTTCTCGATAAAAGACTTACTGTTACAATGCATAGATTTATACCATTCTTGATTTTAATAGGATTATAGGAGCTAACAAACTCCACTATATGCCCAACATATTCGTGATTTTTCAAGAGGAGGACCATAGTGCCCAAGCATATTGTGATTTTTTGACTCCCACCACTTTGATGCCCAGGACATGAGATCGTGAGCTTTGTTATACTCCATTTCATATGCCGGAAAGGATATCGTAATCGCTTACGATCTATCTTTAGCATTCAAGTGAGAAGGAAACAGTTAAAAGCTTCCCTAATGACAGATACAAAATTTCCACAATCACTAAGATTGTTAGTGTCAGATCATCTTTTATTGACATCGTCACACTATCATACTTGGATCCTTCCACCCCACATACGGCTGCCCTTGTAGGTCTAAAAACTATCAGTGTGGCTATTATTATCCTTCTCACATTTTTTTATTTGTTATTAAATATTCATAGGTTTGCTCACCCCCTTGTTGTCCCCAATACTAATGGGATATTTTTTGCTGTTTGAGAAAGCCTTGTTCCTCCTCAGAGGATTAAAAACTGCAAGATTAGGCTAACTAATGGAAACATACAAAAAGTAATGCCGATAACAATGATAATTGTGGTGCCTATAGCTTCACAATTCAATGTTTGTAACAAAATGTTGTATTTGGGGTAAAGGAACATAAGCTATATACAAGTCAAGGATTTATCTATTATAAGCATGGTTCACGAAATGATTTGTTGACAGGTTAATGATTGGAATACCTATCCGACTTACATATGGGATAGAGCACATTACACACTACATATGCAATCGACACATAAACTAGATACGTGCATCCAATTGTACCACAACTAGGTATGCATATATAATGATAGTTTATAAGTAATATTCATATATGAGACGTACCGTAATTATGGACTAAAACATAAAAGTCCTGATTCTCGGGACTAAGCTTTACATCACAAACACTGTCACAGTCTATACAGTGTACCAAGCATTAGAAAACTATAAGCAGTATACGTAAAGTGCTTGGTGTTGCCATAAGTGATGTGTGTGTGTGTGTGTCTCTCTCTCTCTCTCTCTCTCTCTCTCTTTATATGATAAATATAAATTTTAATGAGTATACTATTATATAAAACACACGTAGAACAATGGTTAAAAGGCTCCCAAATAGTGAGCATACACGTCATATATATATAAGCTTGGGCAAAGTACCTTCAAGCTCGATCGACAATTATAAATCTCATAGAATATGGTATATATCCAAAGTGCCTTGTTGTGCAAACATTAATGCATTCATGATTATATATTTTTTGAATAAGTAAGGACATAGTTCACCATTTTAAACTCAATTCCCAAAAAAATGGGGTTCTTGAGATAAGTTGTTCAGAGTGATTCATAATTGCTATGAGGCTCGGTTAGTAGATATTTCTTTATCAATTATCCATTGCAAAGGAATAGTATCAACTGGCTTGTTCGTGTTTTTTAAAACGATAGGTACACTGACAAGAAGAGCCATATCAATTGGTGATCCTCTTTTGTGTTGTTAGATACTATTAAAGTGTGTTGATGTTGATGCTAAATGAGGAATTATTTGAAACTGATTATGGCTATGAGTTTTTTAGAATCAGTATTTATCCGATGCTGGACAGTTGAACAATGATGCGGCCCGGTGGGCAGCACCTATCTCTTACTTGCACGTTAATGAGTGTGATAATAGTTTTCGGTGAGTAAAAACACTTCATTATCAATGAGCTATGATTGTAGCTTCTAGTTTCTCAGAATGCTTTATTTTTCCCAGATGTCAACATAATATGTATATATCACTGTATAAGAAACCAGATTTAAAGAAATCTCATGTCACATTCCTTAGTGATTGAAAAAGTTAGAATGTTAGGAACAATCTTTAATAGTCAAACAATTCACCTTTTAATAACTTTCTTGAAGGATATTATAAAGTTTAATTAAGTGTGGAGGCAAAGTATAAAGCTTTCACCTTTCAAACATATAAAGAAAGGTTTACAAACTTAAAAACATCTTGCCTGCAGAAATCCTTGTCTTTCTCAAATGTACTATGTAGCATATAAGTACATGATAGACATTGCTAGTTTACATTCTATAATTATGTGCTACAAAATATATTGAGAAATCCTGCAAGCATTAAAAGATTAACCTCTTCAATAAGCAAACTCATTTGAAAATTGCAATTGATAATTAGATGCACTTCGATGATACTCAAATTTTAGACGTGCCATGTAGGAGTTTCATATATGTACACTCCTTCATTCATTTCAGAATTTAACTAGATCTATACATTAACAAGACATACTTTCTATGGAAAAATGTGTGTAAGATTAATCAAGATGCTTTTCATTAAATAGAAATGCAAGTTGGAGGTTGAAGTGATTTTGTACGTATTTTCATAATTATTGTTTTGGAGGTGTAAGCTTAGATCAGTATAGAAATTCCCTCCCTAATCGGTATCAACTGATAACGATTCTATAGAATCAAGTTACGAATGAATCTCCCTTGAGTCTCACCATGATCTCAGATATATTATACACAAATGGTTTGCATCATGCAAATTTGAGTAGAGATAAATTTAGCATGGAATATGTTGTTAACTAATATTTAGTGAAGGTAACTAGATAGAGTCCTATTAGTGTTATGGCTATATAAATATGATATGTATGTATATTTCTATTAATTCTGTTAGGAAATAACCATAGTTACCTAAGTCTCAGTTACGTGGGGATAGGGGAACAAAGGGATGGGGTTTCCGGAGATGACAATTTTTTTCCCCAAAATTTGGGGACGGCTATTAAAATAATAGATAAAAAGTAATATTTAAATATTTTAACTTTATTCAATGAAATTTAGGGATTTAAATTGTATTTAATGTATTTTAGGTACTTTCAAGATTATAATTCAAAGTTTTTGGGAAAAGTTACAACATTCTTAAAAGTAAAAACATCTGAAAACCTTAGTAAGATTTTTAAAAAATAGGTGACGTCCCCTCCAAGTCCCTGAAATGTTCCCCGGAACGTTCGGAATGTCACCAAAATAAAGGGGACGCGTCCCCACGTAACACTGGAAATAACAAAGATTTTATAGAAATACCGAGTAATGGATATCATAGTATGGGATTTTCTTTTAGGCAGGTTTGAAATGATAATGACAAATAATGTACATGTTATGATTTTATGGTCTTTACAATTATTTGTTGGTGTCGAATCACAGCACCCCTGGGACTCCGCAACGCGATCGTTTGAGACTCCCAGTGCGATTGCACAACATGGAGCTTTTCCCAAGTGTGGGACCTCGCGAAATCGGAAAAGCTCTCCGGATGAAGGCCGGCTCCTATTCCTCTGTTCAGATGCACCAATGAAACGCAGAGGTTTACCCAAAAAACCTAATCTAACTACCAAGGAGACAGGGAGAGAGAAATGCATGAAAAATAAACCTAAGCTAAGGAGGTGATGCACCGAGGAATGAAGAACATATGTTTTGCCAATTAAACACAGACCACAGAAATGCAATGCAATATCATGCACAGATAAACATATTCACAGTGAAAGATCAGGAGGATGCAAAATGAAACACATAGAGGGTTGAGAAACATCCACAGTCATGCATTTATTTGCTCCGAAGGTTGATACAATACACTGCAAAAAATGCCCAGAGGCAAAGGTGCATTACAGTTTCAAATGGGAGGTTTGAGCTCCACAACTCCACCTGCCAAAGAGAAGAAGGGAGGAGGCACAAAACAAAAATGTTCAACCTTTAAAAACAGCCCCCTCCTTACATTTTATATGGAGGAAAAGAGAGGGAGAAGAGAGGAATTCGAACTGCCCCAACTACCTCCAAAACTGCATTCAATTCTTCAACAACCATGGTGGCAGATGAGATCCCCAACGCCTGTCGGGTTCGGAACTTCCTCGTGCATTTGCATCGGGCTTGGAAACTGGCTCGACATGCTTCCTTTCCATGCTCTTCCGGCGTGTTTTCCCGATCTTTTGCGTCGGGTTTTGGCGACCCGAAAACCCGAATTCCCTTGTTGTTCGGGTTTTGAAGACCCCCCGACATGTGCATCGGATTTTTTAACCCTTCCGGCGTCCTTTGGTGTCAGGTTTTGGCGGGCTCCCGACATGCTCCTTCATCATGCGTTTCCGACCCGAAACCCGATTTCCCTTGTGCGTCGGGTTTTGAAGACCCCTTGCGACATGTCTTTTGGTGTCGGGCATTTGGCGGGCTCCCGACATGCTTCTTCGACGTGCAAACCCGACTATGAAACCCGCTTTCCTTTTTCGTCGGGTCTTCCAACCCTTGCGGCATGTCTTTTGTTGTCGGGTTTTGAAAGCCACCCGACATGCTTCTGCGCCCTGCTCCCCCGATTCGTTTTCCCGATTGCATTCGCGTCGGGTTTTGCGGCCCCTGCAACATGTCCTCGCCATGCTCTTCCCCCCTGTCCTCCCGACTCCCGCGATTTGCCCTGGTGTCGGGTTTTTCTGCCTCCCCGACATATTTCCTATGCGCCCTGCTCCTCCGCCTCTAAAACCCGCTTCCATTCGCGTCGGCCGTTCTTATTGCTGTCGCGCGGGGGGGGGGGGGGGGAATATATACAACAATTTGGCGACTCACGGGGTTACCTGCCTGCTAGGTAGAAGATCAGTGGCCTTTTAGCAATCCATTGGGCATGGAGTCATAAGCGATAACCTGAACCAACCCGATATCCGATCCTGAACCTGATACCGCAACTCCTTCTCTGAGAGCACACTGAACTTAAGAGTTGTTCTCACCAAAAAACCGCTGCAATGAACCATGCCAGAGCAAAACCAACACCACAAAAACTATGTACAAAACTGAAAATCATACATGCCCCAAAATGGAACATGCAGAGTGTGCACAAGCACTTCTTCTGCTGAAAGCAAACCTACCTACTCTACTCTAACTGGAAGCAAAGGAAAGCTAAACAAACCCTGCAATTGGTTGTGAGAAATAGCTTCCCTTCCTCAGAAGTGGCAGCCATGCAATTGATTTGGAGCTGATCATGGCTGTTAGGATGAGTGGAAAATCAACAAGAAGCTGGTCTTCCACCCAAATCATCAAGGTGTCAGCTGAAAACAAATCCAATACCTCTTTTAGTTGCTCTGCATTTGGATTGAAAAGGTATGGCAGCTGATCCTTGGTACTCTGTAACTCACCCTCATGCTCAGAAGCAAGCATGACTGGTTTTGGCTTCTCCCTTGGCTCCAATGAAGCCAAGTATCTGATTGGGCAAGGTCTGATCCGTTTGATATGCCCATAGCTCTGATTTTCAACTCCAAAAATGGAGTTCTCTTGCAGACCCTCCGAGATGGATGACGTGGAAGAAATGGTGGAATCCTTCTGTCCTTTCTCTTCCTCCAATGAAGAATATGGAAGATTAAAATCTTCCAATTTTGATTCCAAAGAGCTGCTGCAAGATGCAGGCTGCTGCAAATGAACGTTCTCCTCCATGACAACAGGCTCTGGCGTTTGGAATGTGGATGATGAAAGAGAGAATGGTGAAAACTCAACCGGTTCTTCTCCATCAAAACAGTCCTCCAAATCTGACAGGTAAACTGCCTCATTGTTGTCCCGCTGTTCGTGTTCAACTTCCTCCATGGTGTCCTCTGGATCTGCAACTTGACCACCATGGTTTCCTTCACTCTCCAATATTGAGTTTGAGAGATCAAACTCCTCTTCAGTACTAGAACTCGGGAGAGGTGAAGTAGAAAGAAGAACTGAAGGTTCTCCTGTAGCCTGCTTTGTGCTCAAAGCCCTTGGATCTGCACTTTTCTCCTCCACAACTAGGATGTGCTCCTCTTCTTTTGCCTTTGGAGCAGCTTCTCCCTCCTCTATTACTCGAAGGCAATCTTGCTCTTGAATGAGCTCCTCCTCCAGCATGAAGTTCGTCAAGTCAAACTCTTCGATCTGCTGCTCTAGAGGACAAGTTGGGACTGCAAGATCTCCTTCTTCTGCTGCAACAGAATCAGTCCTGACCACCATTTGTTCTCCAACCCCAACCTCTTCTGTAGGCCTAACCATCAAGGGGATCTTTGTCATCCCAAATCTAAGAGCCCAACTCTTCAGACTTTGAATTTCTTCCTCTTTGTTGGCACTCTCTTTTTGCTGTGGTTTTCCTTGGCTGGCATTCTGATTTTCATCCTCCCAACATGGATTAGGGAATGCAATAGGAGGGATAGGTTGAAACTCAACTGATTTGACAATTTTGTGTGGTGGTGGAGGCGGTGAAACCTCTTGTTTCTTTGGAGTGGAAGGTACTTCATTTAGCTCTTGTGGAGGGGGTTTGGATTTGGAAGAGAAGAGGGCAGAAAAACTGAGATGGGATGGAAGACTAGGGGGTAGAGGGATGGATTCAACATTTAGGGCAGCAGATGGTGAGTTTAAAACTTGACACTGCTGAAATGATATAGATTGAGAAGGAGGAAAAGAAAGAGTATGAGGTGGTGTGCTTACCCATTGACAAGGTTGCAGAATACTTCTCTCATACACCTCTATTCCTTCAATCCACCTTGTAAGTAATGGCAGTGTTGCAATCATGAAGTCTAACTTCTCTTGAGAGCTGTAATGCCTTGGAAAAGGTCCCACCCATGGACAAGGTGCTCTGCAACCAATTCCAAATGCTTTCATTTGTGCCTGAGCCCTAGATTGCACCATGTTCACCTCCATCTTTTGGATTTTCTCCAGCAGATCTGCATTTTCTTCTTCATTGTCTTCATTGCATGCGTACCCTTGCTCTTGGAAAGCTCCATAGCCAAACTGATTTTGGCATTGCTGCTCATATGGGTATGCATGTTGATCCTGAACTTGACCAAAATGCTGATTTGGAGGATTTGTAAAACATGTTGGAGGTGTGATATATTGCTGCTGTTGATGTGGATTCCATGATGGAAATGAAGTCATGGTTGCACAACTTCATGGAATGGAAAAGGATGAAAGAGATGGAAAGAAAGATGGGTGGAAATGGATGGGAACGGGTCTGTAACTCAGAGAAATGGGTTGCTGATCAGGTGGAGTCGCCAGATGTGTTTTTTGAAAATGCCTCTAAAAGGCTGGATGTTGCCAAGTTACACACCAAACTTGACAATATCGAAATCGAGATTTAAAATTTGAAAGACCCGGAGGAATGCAATCTTCAGTTCGGAACTCATGTCATGTTGTGCAGCTGCGGATTCCCGAAAAGCACAGTCGGAACTCAGGTCATGCGATGCAACTCACAAAACCCGAATTGCTATGTGTCGGAACTTGGAACATGTCCGACACCCCTCAAAACCCGAAAGGCTGTTTGATGTTTTCGGATCCCGAAATCCCGAAATCACTGCTGTCGGGGGTAGGACCATGCAATGCATCCCCCGAAACCCGAAACACTACTGCTTCTGCTTTGATGCTCTCGGATCCCGAAATCCCGAAATCACTAAAAAACCCGAAATTTTGAAAATCAAAATCTCAAAAAACTAAAGATACCCTTTTGAAGATTACAGTCAGATCTACCAACTGGTGAAATTTTGACTCGTTTTGAGCAAGTTAAGCCCTTGAAAAATGATTTCGGAGTTCAGGCTAGGAGGTGCAAAATCCGAAATTTGTAAAAAACTGCAAATTTTTAGTGCAAATTTCATGAAAACTCCTTCAAATTTTTGATGGAATGACCTCTTGGTCCCACCGGGCATGCCAAAACTGTTGGTGTCGAATCACAGCACCCCTGGGACTCCGCAACGCGATCGTTTGAGACTCCCAGTGCGATTGCACAACATGGAGCTTTTCCCAAGTGTGGGACCTCGCGAAATCGGAAAAGCTCTCCGGATGAAGGCCGGCTCCTATTCCTCTGTTCAGATGCACCAATGAAACGCAGAGGTTTACCCAAAAAACCTAATCTAACTACCAAGGAGACAGGGAGAGAGAAATGCATAAAAATAAACCTAAGCTAAGGAGGTGATGCACCGAGGAATGAAGAACATATGTTTTGCCAATTAAACACAGACCACAGAAATGCAATGCAATATCATGCACAGATAAACATATTCACAGTGAAAGATCAGGAGGATGCAAAATGAAACACATAGAGGGTTGAGAAACATCCACAGTCATGCATTTATTTGCTCCGAAGGTTGATACAATACACTGCAAAAAATGCCCAGAGGCAAAGGTGCATTACAGTTTCAAATGGGAGGTTTGAGCTCCACAACTCCACCTGCCAAAGAGAAGAAGGGAGGAGGCACAAAACAAAAATGTTCAACCTTTAAAAAACAGCCCCCTCCTTACATTTTATATGGAGGAAAAGAGAGGGAGAAGAGAGGAATTCGAACTGCCCCAACTACCTCCAAAACTGCATTCAATTCTTCAACAACCATGGTGGCAGATGAGATCCCCAACGCCTGTCGGGTTCGGAACTTCCTCGTGCATTTGCATCGGGCTTGGAAACTGGCTCGACATGCTTCCTTTCCATGCTCTTCCGGCGTGTTTTCCATGATCCCGCCCCGGAAACCCGAATTCCCTTGCTGTCGGGTTTTGAAGACCCCCCGACATGTATTCGTTGTGCCATGTCGTTCCGCCTGTTTTCCCGACGCTAAAACCCGCATTTGCTGTGCGTCGGATTTTTTACCCCTCGCGGACATGCTTCTTGGGTGTCGGATTTTGAAGGCCCGCATACATATTTCTTTGTTGTTTCTCTGCCATGCTTCCTCGGCGTGTCTTTCCCGCCCCCGAAACCCGCTCTGCCCCTGTGCGTCGGGTTCTCCATCCCCCGCGACATGTCTTTTGTTGACGGGTTTTGAAAGCCACCCGACATGCTTCTGCGCCCTGCTCCCCCGATTCATTTTCCCGATTGCATTCGCGTCGGGTTTTGCGGCCCCTGCAACATGTCCCGCGCCATGCTCTTCCCCCCTGTCCTCCCGACTCCCGCGATTTGCCCTGGTGTCGGGTTTTTCTGCCTCCCCCGACATATTTCCTATGCGCCCTGCTCCTCCGCCTCTAAAACCCGCTTCCATTCGCGTCGGCCGTTCTTATTGCTGTCACGCGGGGGGGGGGGGGAATATATACAACAACCACCATTGACATAATGATCATTGGTATATTGGGGTTTATATGTTATCATGGACCCAACCAATCATCTGACTTGGGATCAATTTTTTGATTGAATGAAGATTTCAAAATCACAGGGAAGGTCAAATAAGTAAACATATTATTCCTATACCCAGTCAACCATTATGTCAGTAGGAGGGTCACTTCCATTATGGTGTGAGCCATATTGACATAAGGATCATAATATATGGAGGTTTATAGGTCACCCTGCACCCGGCCAACTAATTAATGTAGGGATTAATTTTTCAAATGAGGATTAGTTACAACTGACCATAAACCATAAATTCTTTAACCTTGCCAATATTCTTAATCACAATATACCACATTTATATAAGATTTTTTTTTGGATTGACAACTTAATGCATGCCTTGTCATTTTTGTGATCCATTGTTATAAACACCTAATTTTAGCATGGGATTAGTTGATTACTTTGGTGCTAGTGCATTTATGTGTATAAATTATTGGCGTGTACTCCCTTGTGCAATCATTCATCAACTTAATTTTCTTACATCATTGACCCTTTATCAAATTCCTTTAGTGTGTTTTATCGTTTTCTTCTCCCATTATGCTTTTTTATCCTTGCATTGCTCATTTTATGTATTTTGTGATCATGGGTTTTCCCCTTTATGCTAATTTTACATCCTATGTTTTTTGTGACTTCTGGGGCCTTGACCACCTTTGTGGGTTATTGATCATTTTCACATCATAAGAAGTTTGTCACTTGCCCATGAAAATGGCTTTGTTGCCTTTTTGGGCCTTGACCATGTTTTATTGAGTTTTGTTCCCCTTTTATTCCTGTCCATTGTGTCTCATCTTGTGCTTGAATATGGTCCTAATTTGAATTCAAGAAGTCTAAACATACATATTGATGCAGGAGCATCACATAAGTTCAAAGATTTACATGTATTTTAGAATTTTGGCTAAGTATTGGACTACGTGCAAGAATCATGGGGGTCATGACACAAACAAGGGCGCACTAGGGTATAGCATGATGGTGTGCAAAGTTTTGAACAACGATATGAGTTATGGGGAGAGAAAAACAACGATGACGCGTGTCTTTCTATTGTTTGGCACACACAGATGGACTATTCAAAGAAGAGGAGGCACATGCACAAAACGACAAGGTGATAGGTGAGGATCTGGACCGCCAACTCAACAAAGGACGTGGAACCTTCCAAATGGAATAACTCTCAACTAGATAAGGTTATTGGATGCCATTAATGCACAAAAAATCAATTTCTAGATTGAGCAAAAAGGTGCAGGTTCTAGAAGAGTTTACAATTCTCAAATGAGGGGAAGACAAATCTATAAAAGCCTACCTGGCATTTCATTAAGGAGCTTCTGGTGAACAAGGAGAAGGATTGAGCCATTGAAGAGATTTAGCTAGAGTGACCCACAAACCATTACCTTGAAGTCTTTAAACTTGCTGCAAGTTTATGTGACTGCCCCAATAATGGGAACCATTTATATATGCCATAAGGCCTTAAGTTAATGAATTTAAATCTTGTTAGGGTTAATTCAGTTGCATTTTCACTCTACAAGTAGCCCAAGGTCGTCCCGATCCGACTAGGTCATCATCAAGTGGTATCAGAGATGGTTTCTTGTGAGGACTAATAGAATGTCAACCGTGAGGCAACTAGTCAAAGAAGCAAAGATGATGCCAAGAAGAGCCACTAATGTAGGAGTAGTGAACGCAACTAATGCAACAAATGTAACTATTATGGGAGCACTAGAACAAGTTATGAAAAAACTAAGGGGTGTGAGGACTAGGCTTGAGGTCATTGAAGAAGATTGATGGAGAGGATTTGTGGCACCAGATGCACGAAGTGATGATGAAGGAACAACAAAAAGAGGCACATGAAATGGAGGAGCTATTGGAGATAAAGAACAAACGAGGCATAAGCCATGAGCACGGGGTAACTGCAATTGTTACAGGTTATTTCAAGAATGGGTCGTGGACCAAGAATGGGGTGTGAGGACTAGGATCGACGTCGTTGAAGAGGACTGATGGAGAGGATTTGTGGCACCAAATGCACGAAGTGACGATGAAGGCACAACAACAAGAGGCACATGAAATGGAGGAGCTGTTGGAGATTAAGAACAAAACGAGGTAGAAGCCATGGGGATGGGGTAACTGCGATTGTTACAAGCTATTTCAAGAACGAGTTGTGGACCAAGAATGGATGTTCCATTTTTTCTAGAAGGTTAGACCTAGAAGAATTTATAGATTGGCTTACAAGCATGAGCGAATATTTCAAGTTTAAGGAGATAGTTGACCTATAACGCGTCAAAGAGGTGCAAATGAAGTTGAAGGAGCATGCAACATTGTGGTGAAAGGATGCACAAGATGAGCAACAAAGGAAAGAAAAGGAAAAGATAACACGCTGGGATCACAGGGTCGCAAAATTAAGGAGTAAGTTTTTGCCATCCGACTACCAAATGTGTTTATTCAAGAAGTTGCAAAACTTGAAGCAAAATGAGATGTCAATAAAATACTACATAGAAGATTTTCACTGAATCATGATACAATATGGACATGTGGAAGTCAACCAAGATAGGGTCACATGATATATCAATGGCTATAAATTGTATATTTTCTACATTTCTTAACATTTGTAACATTTCTACAATTGCTATATTTGTTAGTGTTCCAAAATCTTCATAGAAAATGTAGTTTCTCTATAAGTTTAATCTTCGTATAAGTTTAATTTTCGACTACCACAAAAAAAATGTAGGTGGAAGCTACAATTTGATTTCCACAATAATTAATTGTGAAATTATCTTTGTTAAAAATGTAGAAATGTTACTCTTATCAACCAATTCTTGATTTATTTTAATTGTTTGAAATACATTATAATAACAATGCCAAAAAACCAATTAAAACATTATAGATCAAAAATAATTTCTATTTATTACATAAATTATACAAATCATAAATTTTTGCAAGGATGTTTGCAGGGGAAGCGGATGGATACGAGCAGCAACGCCTTGGCGTCGATGAGTACCTATAGTTCCTACCACCAGAGCCCTGCCGCTTCCTACCACATGTCCCCCATCACCTCCTCTTTCCCTAGCCTGACGCCTTCCTCCCAAGCCAACCTCGCCTCCTCCTCATTTCCCAGCCTGGGCCCCTCCTACACAGACGATGTAAACATTTGTGCTCAAGGTGGTGGAAATTACCTTATATAACCCACATGACAACGACAACCACAGAAGCTGACCAACTCGGTGGTGGAAGGCCTGACTCGGCCTCAGTACATGGTGCAACTCGCCTGCCAATGTAATAGCTCGGTGCAGAGCTCAGGAAACAGAGGTGGCTTGCCCAAAGCCACAACCAGCTAATAAAAATGTCAACTCGCCAATGTGGGCTTAGCCACGTAACGTTGAAGCATCGTTTACCTTTCGGCTGGCCGCGGTTGATTAGTGTGGGTTCCATGGCCATCACAGTCACGCGGTGAGCGGAAGTCTGGCGTGGCGGCACATTCAGAAGACCATAATATATCTCCTAGCTATATAGATAATACCTTGCACCAATCAACTTTTTGTATACACAAAGTAATCCACATACAACAAGTGGACAACTTAACTAGTTGAAGTAAAATAAATTTTAAAAAATATGACAGATGTTGAGGAAAAATATTTCAATAGTGTCTAAACTATCATTTTCTATAGAATATTTCAAATATCTCTGAAATACTATTTTAATGAAATGCACACCCCATGCCCTTTCTCCTTAAAACAATTTACAAAAAAGGTACGCGGTCATAACATAGAAGAGTATCACATTGCTTCTTTGTAACGCTTTCTGCACCCTTGGACATCACCTCCCTCAAACCCCTTCTTCTTCACCCCTCTTCACCTACCATTGTTTTGATCCCTTCAATTTGACTTCTTTGATACATCCCCTGCTGCATTTTCAACCTCCACGTTATCATAACTCTCGAGGTGAGGGCCATACGTTGGATAAAATTATAATTTCTTCTTTGTGCCTCAACAAGGCCTTTTTCATCGAAGCCTTCTGATGTAGGAAGTGCTTTCAATCCTTCTACCCAATCGTCTCAAATGCCTTCCATCTTCATCTTCCTTTTCCCCTTCGTGTTCAATATCTCTTTTTTTAAATATATCGGCCAACGCCACTGTGCCACTTCAAAATATAGATTACATCACTTGGGTGTTTGATACCTTACCCAAAGCACCCAAGTGATGCAACGATCTATGTTGTAGTGCTTTTTATGTCTTTCTTTTAATTGTTTATCTCGTACTTTGAGAGGGGTTTGTTTGTCTGCTTTGACATGTTTATGTTGATTCAATATTTGTATACTTAATAGTATATAATATGAAAGTGAATATTTCGATTAAATTTTTTGAAAACAATTTCTATTACATTTTATCATGCATGGGCATCAAATTTAATAATTAATTTCAACCATTCACACTTCAATGGTTATTCATCTCCTTGGAAACATTAAAAGCAACATGTATTTAGATTTAATTTAGTAAAATGAATATTTTAAATTGTAATGCATATATTGTGGGCAATAATCTTTCCGCGCTCTGTATTCCCAACTGGAAGATTCGTCAAATTGTGGAAGATTCAAGGATAAATGTCGATGCACAATCACACACAACTATATAGTTTTGTATGTATTTTGTATTTTTTCCCAATATTTCAACCCACGATAAAAATGATATATTTTCAATGATTACAAGTTTGTTACAAATCTAAGATAAGGTGCTTGGACATTATTTTAACATTGTTATAAAAAAGATTTATATAGTTTCACATTCATTTGTATTTATGTTGAACGTGCATTCCCAAGAACAAAAGCTTGAGCTTTGAGGCTTCAAAAATTGTAGGCCCAAAAAAATTTGGTATGGCCAGCTAATGTTCAAATAAAACTAAATTCTTTTTGCATCATAATTACTCTAGAGTCAAAAAATAATTGGTTGTTGCACTCTGACTTATTTGACATGTTGTTATTTAATGGTAAAGTTTTAGATTGTTTCCCCTTTCCGTTTTTGCCACTCTCTCACTTCTCCACCCTCTAACCCCTTCGTCTTCACCCTTCTTCCTTTGCTATTCTCTCTCCCTCAAATGTGACTCCTCCAAAAGATCCCCTTCGGCATTTCCATTATACATTTCATGTACGATTGCTAGTATAATAGATTGATAACATCACTTGATTAAAGGTCCTCAAAAGTAGGTACATTTAAGAAGTAAACTTCATTAAAATTTATAAAATCTTAAAAACTAGCAATTGCACTCAAGCAGGGTGATGTGAACGCTGAAGGAGATGCCGTTGACGAATGATTTGTGGAAATATGAAGGTAAGCAAGAAAAGGATTTATTTTGGTTAAGGTAATTGATTTGTCTGTAATTGTAGAATAATATGTATCTTTCTCGATAGAAGAAAGAGTGGTAGAATAATAATTTATAACATTCTTGATTTTAATAGGATTATAGGAGATAACAAATTCAATTGTATCATTTTCTATGTCAAGAGGAGAAGAAGTGAAAGCAAATCGAATTATATCATTCCTAATACTTCAATGAGAAGGAATGGGATCCAAAGCTTTTTTATAATTTATTTCAAAAGACAGAAAGGAAATCAAATCGTGTGATCTATCTTTAGCATATAATTTGATTGAAACATTAAAAGAAGGGATAATGAGAGATACAAAATTTCCACAATCACTAAGATTGTTAGTGCAATCATCTTTATGATCGTACTTGTACTTGGATATTCAACAAAACATATGTGCCATGTGTCTAAAAACTACCAATACCATTACTATCCTCCTCACATATAGGGATATGAACTAAAGACTAATAGGTTTGCTCATTATTGTCGCCACAATATAATGACATGACATGGATAGAGTAAGCCATGAAAGTCCGGAGGATTAAAAACTATAAGATTAGGCTAAGGAATAGAAACATGCAAAAAGTAATGGATAACAATGACAATTGGAAACTTAAGGGAAATTAGGGTTTGTAACAAAATGCGTAATTGGGGTAGGGAACCTAAGCCAAACAAGTAAAGGATTCAATAAATAAGAGGGTTCATGAAATGATTTGTTCAAGTTAATGTTTGAAAACCTTAATAGGGGATAGAGAACTTAGAAACTAATATGCAATCGAAATAATCAAGATAAGTGTTCCAACAACCAAAACTAAAAATACATGTAAAATGATATTGATAAGTTATATTCAATTGAGATGCACGATAAGTATACTAAAACATAAAAGTCATGATTCAAGGGACTAAGTCAATACTCACATTATCAAGTGTTAAGTTACCAACTTTAGATGTCTATAAGAGTTAGATGTCTTGGTGTTGCCACCATTGATTATATTTTTGTATTGAGTTATTGTTGTCTCTCCATTGATAATATCATCTTCCTATTCATTGTGTTAGGCGTTACCAATGGTTCAAAGGCTCCCAAACCTGAAACCACGTCATTTAAGAAGCTTGGGCATAGGGCTTCAAGCTTGATTGACAATTGTTTTCTTATAGTTGGTTATTCTCCCTTGTTGGCAAACACCAATACCTTTACGATTATATATTTTTTGAGAAGTAAGGACATAGTTTACCATTTAAAACTTAAATCCTAAAAAAATGGGGTTATTGAGATAGTTGTGGATGACCTATGTTATGAGCCTCGGTAGTAGATAACCTTTATCAATTTTACATTGAGGAATGTCTCTATTTTTTTGTCATTTAGATATCAGTGGTTGCCCCTTTTTTATAGGTCATGTGTTTTTTTGATAGTCAAGTCAAGTGTGTTGTTTTGATGATAAATATCAGTTTTACTCTTTGTTTTTTTTAGGTGAGTATTAAGCTGGCAGTTGAATAATGATGGGCATAAATACACTAATTTATATTAAAAATTAATAATGATTTTGTGGTATGATTTCATTCAATTCTTTTGTGAATAGTTGTATTATCTTATTTTTCTAGATAATATAATTGTTATTTCATTTAAAAAAAACCAATTTAAAAAAATCTCATGTAATTCTTGTGATTGAAATTTACAATTTTCAAAATCTTTAAAATTAAATAAAAAAACATATAACACATCTGTAATTAAAAAATTAAGTGTGGAGGCAAAGTATAAAGCAAATCTTAAAAACATATAAAGAAAGATACAAACTTAAAACCATTGCCTGCAGAGATCCTTTTGAGTCAAAGCACTTTGAAATATAGAAAGCTAAGCCAAAAATATATAAAGAAGTGTACAAATATATTGTGAAATCCTCTGTTTTAAAAATAAACCTTACAATAAGCAAATATTTGAAAATTCCCATTGATTATTAATACTTCGAAATACTCATTTTTTAGACGTGTAAAATAGATCACATGTCATAGATTTATTATTTCAGTAGTAAACAAAATCTATACACTAACAAGACATACATTTAAATTTCATTAATCAAACTATTATAATTAGAAATAATAGAGAATTATTTTTAATTTTTTCATCCTTATTGTTTTGGAGCTGTAAGCTTAGATAGTATAGAATTAGCTAATAATCCGTGTGAACTGTTCCGATTCTAAAACCTAGTTCTGATCCTTTTTTAATAATGTAATATAAAATAAAAAAATTGTTTGCATCATCAAATTTGGTTTATATAAAATATAAAAAATATTGGGTAGCAAAAAATTAGGAAAATAACAAAGTTCTTTTTATGGAAAATTCCATATGGGATTTTTTTTTTGTGGTAGGAAATAACCATAGTTACTTAAGTCTCGGGGACGGGGGGATGAAGTTTCCAGGACGGCAAAAAAATTCTCAAATTTTGGGGATGATTATTAAAATAATATATAAAAATTAATATTTGAATTGAAATTTAGGTATTAAAACCGTGTTTAATGTATTTTAGGTACTTTCAAGATTGTAACTAAATGCTCTTGGTAAAAATAACAGCTTTTTAACAGTAAAAAACATCATATTTTTTTTGAAAGATTTTTTAAAAATTGGGGACGTCCCCTCCAAGTCCCGAAGTCCCCGAAACATTTGGGACGTCCGGGACGTCACCAAAATCTAGGGGATGTGTCCCCGTGTAACACTGAAAAATAGCAAAGACGGTATAGAAATAGCCGAGTAATGCCAAATCATAGCCTATGGGAATTTTTTGAGGCAGGTTTGAAATGATAATGACAAATAATGTACATGTTATGATTTTATGGTCTTTACAATTATTTTATCAAAAATTATTACATTTGTTATATATATATATATGAAGATTTATATCTTATTTGGGATAGTAAGATATGAAGGTAGAGGTAATTGGATGTGATTTGTTTTTAGGTGTCATAAAGTCACAAATGACAAGAAGGGAAGGCCAAGTTTATTAGGAGGGCCACTTCCTTTTGAGTTTCACCACCATTGACATAATGATCATTGGTATATTGGGGTTTATATGTTATCATGGACCCAACCAATCATCTGACTTGGGATCAATTTTTTGATTGAATGAAGATTTCAAAATCACAGGGAAGGTCAAATAAGTAAAACATATTATTCCTATACCCAGTCAACCATTATGTCAGTAGGAGGGTCACTTCCATTATGGTGTGAGCCATATTGACATAAGGATCATAATATATGGAGGTTTATAGGTCACCCTGCACCCGGCCAACTAATTAATGTAGGGATTAATTTTTCAAATGAGGATTAGTTACAACTGACCATAAACCATAAATTCTTTAACCTTGCCAATATTCTTAATCACAATATACCACATTTATATAAGATTTTTTTTTGGATTGACAACTTAATGCATGCCTTGTCATTTTTGTGATCCATTGTTATAAACACCTAATTTTAGCATGGGATTAGTTGATTACTTTGGTGCTAGTGCATTTATGTGTATAAATTATTGGCGTGTACTCCCACTTGTGCAATCATTCATCAACTTAATTTTTCTTACATCATTGACCCTTTATCAAATTCCTTTAGTGTGTTTTATCGTTTTCACTTCTCCCATTATGCTTTTTTTATCCTTGCATTGCTCATTTTATGTATTTTGTGATCATGGGTTTTCCCCTTTATGCTAATTTTACATCCTATGTTTTTTGTGACTTCTGGGGCCTTGACCACCTTTGTGGGTTATTGATCATTTTCACATCATAAGAAGTTTGTCACTTGCCCATTAAAATGGCTTTGTTGCCTTTTTGGGCCTTGACCATGTTTTATTGAGTTTTGTTCCCCTTTTATTCCTGTCCATTGTGTCTCATCTTGTGCTTGAATATGGTCCTAATTTGAATTCAAGAAGTCTAAACATACATATTGATGCAGGAGCATTCACATAAGTTCAAAGATTTACATGTATTTTAGAATTTTGGCTAAGTATTGGACTATGTGCAAGAATCATGGGGGTCATGACACAAACAAGGGCGCACTAGGGTATAGCGTGATGGTGTGCAAAGTTTTGAACAACGATATGAGTTATGGGGCTAGAGAAAAACAACGATGACGCGTGTCTTTCTATTGTTTGGCACGCACAGATGGACTATTCAAAGAAGAGGAGGCACATGCACAAAACGACAAGGTGATAGGTGAGGATCTGGACCGCCAACTCAACAAAGGACGTGGAACCTTCCAAATGGAATAACTCTCAACTAGATAAGGTTATTGGATGCCATTAATGCACAAAAAATCAATTTCTAGATTGAGCAAAAAGGTGCAGGTTCTAGAAGAGTTTACAATTCTCAAATGAGGGGAAGACAAATCTATAAAATCCTACCTGGCATTTCATTAAGGAGCTTCTGGTGAACAAGGAGAAGGATTGAGCCATTGAAGAGATTTAGCTAGAGTGACCCACAAACCATTACCTTGAAGTCTTTAAACTTGCTGCAAGTTTATGTGACTGCCCCAATAATGGGAACCATTTATATATGCCATAAGGCCTTAAGTTAATGAATTTAAATCTTGTTAGGGTTAATTCAGTTGCATTTTTCACTCTACAAGTAGCCCAAGGTCGTCCCGATCCGACTAGGTCATCATCAAGTGGTATCAGAGATGGTTTCTTGTGAGGACTAATAGAATGTCAACCGTGAGGCAACTAGTCAAAGAAGCAAAGATGATGCATTGGGATAAGAAGAGCCACTAATGTAGGAGTAGGAGTAAGGAACAACAAAAAGAGGCACATGAAATGGAGGAGCTATTGGAGATGAAGAACAAACGAGGCATAAGCCATGAGCACGGGGTAGCTGCAATTGTTACAGGTTATTTCAAGAATGGGTCGTGGACCAAGAATGGGGTGTGAGGACTAGGCTCGACGTCGTTGAAGAGGACTGATGGAGAGGATTTGTGGCACCAAATGCACGAAGTGACGATGAAGGCACAACAACAAGAGGCACATGAAATGGAGGAGCTGTTGGAGATTAAGAACAAAACGAGGTAGAAGCCATGGGGATGGGGTAACTGCGATTGTTACAAGTTATTTCAAGAATGAGTTGTGGACCAAGAATGGATGTTCCATTTTTTCTGGAAGGTTGGACCTAGAAGAATTTATAGATTGGTCTTACAAGCATGAGCGAATATTTGAAGTTTAAGGAGATAATCGACCTATAACGCGTCAAAGAGGTGCAAATGAAGTTGAAGGAGCATGCAACATTGTGGTGAAAGGATGCACAAGATGAACAACAAAGGAAAGAAAAGGAAAAGATAACACGTTGGGATCACAGGGTCACAAAATTAAGGAGTAAGTTTTTGCCATCCGACTACCAAATGTGTTTATTCAAGAAGTTGCAAAACTTGAAGCAAAATGAGATGTCAATAAAATACTACATAGAAGATTTTCACTGAATCATGATACAATATGGACATGTGGAAGTCAACCAAGATAGGGTCACACGATATATCAATGGCTTGATATTTGATATTCAAGAAGAACTCAACTTGTTGCACATCCAGACAGTAAAGGAAGCTTATCAACTAGCCTTGAAGGTGGAAGAAAATTTTGACGGATACTCTTCAAGGTGCCTATTGGGATATGTTGTTACACAGCTAAAAGCAACGGGTTTCCGCCGCTGAAGCTTACAAATGGAAAATTCCTCTGGTGTGACATGAATGGAACGGGTATGAGACTTCTGATAGTGAATGGAATCGTCTACTTGAAGGTGGAGTTGAAAGACTTCGTCTTGGAGAAGCTACAGATCTTTGTGGAGATCTTTCTCTTTGTCTTCTTTGTGGGGAAAGTTGCAAATAATCAAATGATTCGCCTCTGGATACACTTAACCTTGTTTGTACTCTTCTCATGAAAAAGAAAGGACTCAATTGATTGAAACCAAAAGATATCAGTCTTTGGGAGTCGCCGGATGTGTTGAAAGAATGCCTCTAAAGGCTAAAAATACTAAGTCACACACCAAAACTCATTAACAATGATTTAAAGCTCATCAAACTATTCCACTGGGCGTGGCAAAACTGTTGGGGCTCAAAATTACACCCTGCTCTGAATCATGGAAGGTTCATTATTTTGAGGCAACATGGGACTGTCTCCAAGTGTGTGACTTGCAGCTCGAGAAAAACCTTCTGAGAAGGTCAGCTTCCTCTATTCCACGGATTGGAAAACCTGCAAAACACAACCTACTTCTAATGCTAAAACTACTCTTATAACTACACTACACTAACACATCCAAGGAACCATGGAGAGAGATGGAGAGAGAGAAATGCAGAAGGCAAATCCTAAGCTAAAAGAGAGGTGATAACACCAAAAGAAGGTGGAACTCCTCCGATTCTAAATGACATAGATACAATTTCGTATAAAACAGACCATGAAGATGCACACAGCTATAATACAAACAAGTGAAAGAATACAAAACATGCAAGAGAGCAAATATATTCACACCAAACATATGGTATTCGAAGGAAAGAGGGAAACCACACTTGCATTAATTGATCCTTTACGGTTTACACACCATTTCGGGAGTTACAAAGGTTGAAAGCATGAAGTTTCAATTTCTCTAGAGGAAAATCTGAAAATATGCGAAGGAAGAACATGAGAGGAACCCTTAAAAAGTGCACAAGCACTTGTATTTATACAACTCATGGAATCTGTCACATCCCACAATTTTAGTTTGTGTTATTGAAAGGATAAGTCGCTAAATGGTGAATGGTTTACGATGGTAGGGTAACAAACCATGTTGCGTAGTTGAGTATGCATCTGCACGTACATGTGTGTACCTTGAAAAGGATATACACACTTACGTGTAGTTACATGTGCAACCGCGCAACAACTCATTTTGTCTTGTGTTCGTAAAGGATTTGACATTTACAACTTATTCTTATCTTGGATTGTTGTTATATGTATTTACCTTGTTGGGTATGTTGTTTTTGGTACATGAGTTACTATTTAATTGTTGTATCGGCAATGAATATTGTTGTGCACTTTTCCTGTTGAATGAGATCGAGGCAATTTGGTATGTGCATAGTTACCGTACCTGTCATTAATATTGTTATTTTACTTTTCATGATGGATGAAGTGATTCGCAAAGTATGAATGAACTTGTTCAAATTTTCAATACATTAGTCATGAGGAAATAATGGCAACTGTGTAGAGTACTAATTATGTGGATACATTTACGATCATTGATAGTGTAAGAAGGAGATGACCTTGATCAGAAACATGTAAAGCCATTGATTTGTTATAATACGGGTTTGATTATCCTTGTTACGAAAAAGGATGGTACAATTTTTGGAAATATGACTATTTATTGATTTGTCCTTACTATATGATCATTAAGTGTTTAATTCGACCATCTTTTGTTGGAATGAACAACTCATTTTTATGTCAATCTTGGACTGATTGTGACTCTATATTAAAAGACCAATGTTGTGGTTGTTATTAACAATAAACTATTGTTTATTTTCACTGGGTTTTGATGGTCATTGGGGTTAGTCATCTCATGTTTAAGAGATTCATTGACCCAACTCCACTTGCATTTGAATACACCACAGCACACACATGTGTATATATATACATACATAAATACACACACACACACACACACCACACATGTATATATGTATGTGTGTATGTATGTGTGTGTGTATGCATGCCATGCATGCATACACACACACACACCATACATATATACATATGTGTGTGTGTGTGTATATATATTTATGTATGTAATACATACACACACATATGCACACCACACACACACACACACACACACACACACACACATTGGTCTTGCACCATGGGACGTGGATTGTAAGCATTGTGCAAAGATATTACTATGCAAGTTTGTCGAAAATGCAATCTACATAGTTCATTGCTTAAACCTAGACCACGTGCATTGATTTTGATTATTGTTAACCCTATGGGTAAAAGCTATATTTGAAAAGCCTTGGTCAAATGGTTGATAATAAGGTATACGAGCATTGTTACTATTACCTTTGGGTAATTAGGGCTCGACCTCACCATACAAAGCTTATGCTTTAAATATAAGTTGCTTGCTTGAACTACGTAAAGTTGGGGAAGATTGATGGTTGGGCAGAATTTAATTTAAGTAAAAATATGGTCTCAGACCATAGTGAGGTGGACAATGCAATGTTATAGATTAAATAATTGTTATGATTAAACTTAGTCGATCACCAACCATACACATAGGGTTAAAGAGTTTTAATTAATCCATTATTGGCTTGGTTACCTAAGCTATTAATAGCAAATTATATTAAATTTAAAGGCCAAAGGCTGACCAAGAAATAGCTTGAGAAGTTTGTGAACTGGGAAATGCCTTCGACCGTTCGATGAACATCCATGCAAAATTGAATGGTGGTGATTTTCTTCTAAAAATTAGTTTGAAACTAAACTTAACTGGCGGTGGTAATGCCAGAAGTTTAGGAGGGAACTGGTACTCGGTAGTTGCTTGCATTTATGAAACTTAATAGGCCACCATGGACCTCAGGAGAACCATAAAGCTTCTCTGCAGGAAGCTATTGTGGAGGTTAATGGTATTTTTGAGCTCCATTTTTGGACTTCTATCTTTTTGGCTCTTTCGAGCTCTGCATGGGAGAAGAAGAATAAGAATATTAGCTCGGGTTGCATGTATGTTGTTAAACTAATTGTAGAGGAATTTTTGGATCATTGCTGAGCATTGTGGGATAAATAAAATGGGAGTCGAGACTTTCTCTGGGTCTGTTATTCATTTTCAGACTCAAAGAAGAATCTGGTTTAGAGCCACTGAAAGAGGTTTGAGGAAACAAGAAGGGTTCTAGGATCTTATCCCTTAGGCATGAAATGTTCTCCCTTTTTCTTTATAGTTTTAATCGTTATGATATTTGTCTAAGTAAATCTCTACAATGTATATGCATTGATAGTTTTCTGCGTGGTTGTGCGTTATGTCACGGGGCTAGCTTTAAAGCGGAATAAACTAGCCAACGTGCGGCACTGAGACACTACTTTTTTCACTCGCCTTAGAGGATCAAGCTACTCCAGTAGTTCCAGACTACGCCTTTCTCCATTCTCATACAACCCATTCCCCAACTGCATCTCCAACCAATGCACAAGTGAACCTTTCCAACACCCTTCACAATTGCCCCTACAATTGCTCCAAAAGACCACTCGCCGAATACCACGGCTGCCCATACAACCGTCGGGAGCTCTATATGCCTTCTTAGTCCACTTGAGGGAATGCACAACTCACGCCTCCCAAGACTCATCACTTCTAGGCCGCTGGCCGGCACACTATCGAACATCCCACTGTTCTGCACAAGGCCACTGGAGGAACATCACATGCCCCTATCTGTCATCCATCCATGAGTCTGCCTGACTTCCCCCGTCGGTGCACGAGGTATGGGCAGAGCTGACTCACATGGAAGACGGGATGCACATGCATGTGGAATGCGATATAGGCGACTTTGCCGACGCGGACCGATAATCTGATCCCATTGACGTTGAGGGCTGCGCTCAGACCCCTCGGAGGCTTGAGTTGGATCCATCCCGGAACTAGCTGACAAGAGCTCCTGCAAATGTCGTGGACAAGAGAGCAGGTGGTACAGGATTCTGGAGATGCGCAGCACGAGGGATCGGCACCAAGGTAAGAACAAAGTTTCTTGTACACTGGAAGGGATCAACCCTTCTTATGCAGACACCTGGGTGCGGCGAATCATTATTGACGAAGACAAAATTTAGGAGTTCTTAGGGAAGCAACCCCTAATAAAATTTTAACTCCAAGTGGATAACGGAGTTACTCCCGTGTTAAGTCGAGTGACTGCACCGGCGCCGAGGGCGTCTGGGGGAGCGTATAGGGGGATGATTGAAGATATCTCCCCCACCAAGCGAACAAAGCGATCTGAGCTCTCCTACGACCCTGAGTTAAGCAAGAACAATGCGAAAGACAGTTTTTTGCGAATGACAAGTGAATGCTATGAATGCGATTGCAAAGCAGGTGAAATCCCAGGTATGCCCATGGAGGAGGCAATCTGGTAATGCCTCAGAGTGATTGCATTGGATTGAGTGTGAGGATCGTGCTTGGTTCCGATTCTGTCATGCAGAGTGCAGCACTTCAACCGACTTGAGATCAGTGGATCTTGTTGATTTGGGGCTACAAAGGGCCCTTCATTTATATCAGTGGTGGCTTGGTGAACCATCACTTTGCAGAAATCAGAACAGGCACAGGAATCAGGTTGCAAACCTGGGAAAATAGTTAAGCGCGCCCGTGTGAGAGTATGGGATGGGTGACCTCCCGGGAAGTTTCCGGTTTTGGCTCCCAAAGTTGCAGAGTTAGTGCAAACACGTGATTCTGTGGCACTAGGACCGTGCAGAGGTCCATTTGTACATTGCTGGGCATTTTCGGCTGAGTTCAACCCAGTTCCTTTGTAAATACTCTTGGATTGTGAAGCCTTTGTAATCCAGCTCGTGGAGCACCCTTTTGTATTTAATACAGAGCTCTGTTTTCTCAATCTTGGGTGGCATTAATATTTTATGGGGTTTGCAACTATCACTCGTGCAGGTCCTCGCTGGAAAGGAAGAAGGCGTAGTCTGCGAATCCTCACTAAAGGTCGTCGCGGTGCCGCATGGGCTAAGGAGTGAAATCCCTGAACCCGTGACATGTTAAGTTGAAATATAGCTATGGCCGCCTTACTATACATGCGAATGATTAAGTGTTTGGGGGATAATTCTGATTGTGTGCACTTGTAATTGTTGCCAAAGATTGTGGGTTATAAACTCATTATGGGATTCAGTCTAGATCTTAGTCATTTGGAGATATCTGGGTCTGAATAGTTATTTTTCAAATAAGTTTATTGTTCCTTAATTCCGGATTGAGTACCGAATAAACTCATTTGGGTTTACGATTACATATATAAAATACCCTATTGGTCAGTATGTATAGGCATTTACATAGTTGACGCCTTCAGTTAATTTCTTTCTCTTCTGAGCAAATATCATTAATGAGAATGAATATGAACTCCGTGCCTTTGTTTAGATGGCATTTGACGTAATTACAGTCGAACCTCGCATATGCGGGTTAAGCTGAGTTAAGAACTTTTGGGCTAGCTCCATTGTGGAAAATAGGAACTATGTATAGGAATGCAAAATCGAATTCTAGTACTATGTGAGTTTTTCTTTTACCCTTGAGTCATACTGACATGGTTGATGGAAGTCTTACTCTTGAGTTCTAATTTGATTAAGGCATGGCATGGACTTGTTGTTTGATGTCGACAGTGTAGGTTGTGTATTCATTCGATAAAGTTTGTAGTTCTGATTGGTTGAATATGAAAAAGAGTTATCATAATTATTGATTTAAAAGAGGAAAGTCTTTGTTGTTTTGGAGATGTTAAGGAAAGTTCAGAGGGAATTAAGGTATTTATATTTCTCTTTGTTGTCAAAAAAGGCTTCTAATCCTTTATATTGTCAGGGGTGGTTGTAATATTCCTTTATGTCCGACATGATTGACATGCCAAGGATTAATAAGTCAAAGTGTAATGTTTTCTGATTATGAAGAAATGTATGGATCTTGTTTTCAGTTAAATTAATTATCTTTGAACTAATGAAATAAATTATTGTAGTTGTTGAAATATGAAAAAATTAGGTCATGTTTCAGTAGGGGAATAGTGGTGCACCCTATGTTAGGGGGCCCACAAAATAAATTCTATAAAATATGGGAGTGTGATTGCACGTAGTTTAAGATTTTTTTATGAATGTTGAATTGGAGGGAAAGATATATTTTGCATTTATTTAAAATTGTAAATTTTAGTTACACTACATTTTGGTTTACTTGATCATGGGTGAAAATGGTTGAACTTTAAATTTTCAAAAGGTAAATCCTACATGTCATTATGATTGAGTGTTGTCATGTCAAAAATGACTAATCATTAGGTACCTTTATGACAACTATTGGGTGTTTTGTATTCAAGACACTATATCCACAATTGGACCCCGCTCAACTATTGGTGTCTCTCCCCTAGCTAAATAAGTATATTATTTGCATAGTTGATACGTGTGGAATATGTGTTAGAAGGCAAACACATGAATATGGTTTGGTAAACTAATAGATTGTTATTGGATACTGTCTTGATTGTAATTCATGAATATTAGTTTATTTTATTTAAAATAAAGTCTTAATTAAATATGTCTTACTTATGTGGAAGTAATATGAATGAAAGCAATAGGAAATGATTTATGATTTCTTATTCATAACCTCGTATGTTATTTATATTGCTAAAATTTATTCATTTAAGCATTTTAGCAAATATAAGTTGTAAAGATGAGGTGGACAACCTTTCATGCCAGTTCGGTTGGAAATGACCATGTATAATTTTTGTACTTCAACATTTTCATATTGCAGGTTAAAAACAATGCGAAAGGAAATAAAGTCGGGATTACGATAAACGTACTTGACATTGATTAAATTGTGAAATATCTTAAATGTATTGCATTTGATTGACATTGATTGATTGAGGAATATCATATTTGTATTTGTATTGTTAAAAGCAAAAGAAATTACTTTGCATGATGTAAGAAAGGTAATTAAAGACCTGTTGTACTTTATTATTGTTGTAATATCGATATGTTCTATAACGAGGCTTTTAACCTCCATGATATAAATATATGTTGTTGTTTTACAACGTACTTGTGTTTCTATTAAGTGTTATGATGCCGAATTTACGACAGATTGTCAATACATAATTACATGTATAATTTGATATAATGCTTTCGGGTGATTGAATAAGTAATGTATGTAAGATCAGACATTAATGCACGACAAAACAATTATTTTATTAAGATGCATTGCAAATTATTTAGTCTAACATGTTTAATTATACTTTAAAAGATATATATGAACAATTTATTAATCATATGTTTAATGATTGATCACATAATTATGTCAGCAACCTATTGTTGTGTTGAAACGAAAGAGATAGTCATAACGAACGATATCTTGCTACCGAATTATGATCACTAACAAATAGCGCGTTATAAACTAAATTAGCAATTGTTAATGATGTACTTAATGCTAATAGATAACATAAGACTTATTTGTTGACCTAGCTAACTAGGAGACTATAATCAATTATATGATACAAATAGGTTGTTGTCTTTCAACAATAGGGACATGTAATCACATGGATAAGTATCATCGCCGTATGAAAAAATTACGACGGTATGGAATGAGGTACAAATGTACTTTGAGACTATTGGCATATGGTACAAATGTACTTATCTGTCTAAGTAAACTAAATCAACCTAGTAACTTATAATGGACATTAGTGATTACATAAGTTGAAGAACAATGAACTTAATAACTTAAGAATGGAAAAGAATCCCGATACTATGATTGAGATGATTGTGCGGTGAATGTAAGGACATGTTTCATGTGGCTTATGTGTAGTCACGAAACCATGTTAGCAAGCGCGATGCCCGAAAACTATGGCCATAGTATTGCAAATGATTGATTGCGTTGTCCATCACCACTTCTTCTTTTAAACTGTGTTATGCCCGAGAGGCTACACTAAGAAGATACACATCATTCTTTAAACCTTATAAAATGTTTAACCAAATGATATACTGGGTATATTGACTCGTAATGAGTGTTGAGGGGGATCGGGGAGATTTGTAAACCCTTGCAGTTGCACATGGTTATCATAGCTTGTCTGGTTGGATTCTAAACATTAACTAATGTTGGATTAATTTATTGTTATTAATCATTGAAGATCAAGATAATTAACTAATGCTGGAATAATTCAGCGGTAGCTACAAATGATGTTTACTTATTTTAGCATAAGATAACTTGAGAGATTTATAACTCATGTATGTTGGAATTTAATGGTTGTGTGTTAAATTCATTGAAGGAATTAATTATAATTAATGAGTTGAATTTTCCCCTAATTCTGATGAAGTAAAAAGAGGTGTTACAAAATCAAGAAAAGAGGGAAGAGAAAGATGAAAGGATCGTTGAGCCATAATTCGATCTTCTGAAAGTTTGCTGGAGAAGCATGGGCACCATAAATTCTTATAGAGTTTACTTGTAGTACAAATATGGATGCCTTCAGATAAAAGCTAACTGCCACGACACGGTACCTTGACTCAATCACACGCCATCATATTGCATAGAATGACACCATACTTCATTAAATTCTAGTGGTTAGTTGTCTAATTCAGAAGCATGCACAACTTTCAGACCTTCCGCGACATTTGATTTTGTTTAGACCTCCACGGATTTTCATTTGTACTCAAAAACCCGCGGCAGACTACTGCCTTGTCCCACAGATTTTACCGCGGCACTTCAATTTTTTTTTCCTTCTGCAGACCTTCGCAGATTTCTCCCTTGCTTGTCTTGATGCATAGAACTTATTCACAACGCTTGTGAAGGTCTACTTCTTCGATCTGCGGTATTTACCCTTACAACCCATTTCCTTTGTTTCATGGTTTTTGAGATCCGCATATCATTATAATATCAAAAAACCCACAAAACACTAAGTTAGTGTTTTGTGGCTTTTGAACTTAGCCACTTTCTCCCAGCTCTTTGCGAATATGCAATTTCGTGGTTCTCTGACTCGACTTCAACTTATGGGGGACTAACTTTTTTAGTGTAGCAGAGGTCTAACAACTTTTGTGGAACACTATCATTGCTAAAATTCACCTAAGTCCTAGACTACTCATTCATTTGTTCTGCAGGTGTGGAGAACCTGTTGCAGACTAAATCAATTTCCCATTGGATGTTCTTGGCAAAATTGTGGCTAAGTCCATCTTTGATAGGTTGTTCAAAATTACATGGGGGTGTAATTTTGTTTCTTTACCTTAGATATAGGCCTTGGAAACCTATAGCTATCCTAGAGTTAGGGTTACTATCCAGTGCTTCTTGAGCACCTTTGGTATTTACGTCATATGTCTAGACTTAGATTTGATCCTTATGTTTGAGAACCCATTCGGGGACCCATATTTTCCCATCATACATTCCCTTTCTCCTGATTTTTCTCTTCCACTCTATTTTTGGTAACATTTTTTGGGCCTTAGAACACTTTTGTGGGTTATTGACCATTTGTTTGCCATAAAAAAATGGTTCCTTTTCCTTTTTGAGACCTTTTGGATCATTGGCCCTATTTTATGGAGATTTATGCCCATTTTGGTTGGATTTGATGTTTGTTGTGTGCTGATAGTGTGTTCATTTGAATTCAAGAAGTCTATCAATACATAGGTGTATTAGTGCAGGGTAATAGGAAAGAAGAGAACAACAAGACAAGAGGAAATCACACATTGAGTTATTTATTTTTCACTAAAGTGATATTGAAGAACAAACTTTATTCTATTTCTAAAGCATTCCCATGCAAAAATCCTAGGTCAAGCATTTATAGATTCTCTCTACTTGATCTATTGCACACATGGAAAAAATGTGGGTTAGGATACTTGGATGCACAAGATTTATTGTTGACTTACATCGAATGTTGCTTGCAACTTTGTTGATTTACAAATGAGTTGGTAATAATGGAAGGATAACATATGCCCCATTTAACATCCCCTATTTTTAATGGATTTTTCAAGAAGCTAAGCGTGGATTAGGTTTTTTTCAACGGGATGAATTTCTCAATAATTCATGAGAGAGCTAGTAAAACTTGGACAAAATTTCAGACATTAGGGCACACTAAACAGAATGATCATGCCATACCAAAAAAAAACATGCCTAACAATTTTTCTCCCCCATGAAATTGGCCACTATCCCAAAAAATGGGAAAAGGGGTTCGACATTTTAGTTTATCTGGAAGTGGGTCATCTTTTCTTGTCTTCTAGACCTATTTTTCTTTAATCTCTATTTACAATAATAGCCCATATTTTGTGATTTCAATGTATTTATGTCTATAACACTAATTCTCCAGTCTTTCCAAGCATTTACTTATTTCGCTCATATCCAACTACTCATATGCTATAAATGATCTAGATTAAAGCTTGCTTTTCTCAAATGAGGTATGTATTAATAATGCATATATGTTTATGGCATAATTACATCTTAGATGTGGTTAATTTTTTTGATGAAATAGATATTGTATTAAAACAACAAGTACTATGATACAAGTCTATCCACAAAAAAGAGGGTGGTATGGGAGTGTGCCCCAAAGCCACAAAACAAACTAAGTCGAAAAAGGACTTAGGAAAAAAATGATGAGGCAATGCCTAACAGGCACGATCCATTACATAAAAAAATAGACGTAAGCATACAAAAATAAGTAGTCATCCGCAAAATTTTGTCCCACGGGTAATGAATCTTGATTATGTCAACCTGAACATGGAAAGCCTTTCCCTATGTTGGGAGGATCCTAGCCGGAGCCTCTAGGGAGATCTTCTTCTTCATTTGCCTCTATCGATGCCTGTGATGGAGAGATAACAAGTGCAAGCTGTGATAACTTATACGACGGTGGCAGTAAGCTCCACCCATCATGGGCGGTAGCAAAAGGAGGCCCAAGTGGCAGGGGAGAGTCCCATCCCTATATGTGTGGAGAGCAGCAAGCACGAATTTGGGACCGGCGCTGGGAGCGGCTCTTGGGCCCACCACCTCTCTACTGACCACTACTACAACCATGAAGCGGCCTCTACCTCCAGGGCCACTTTGTTGGCTTGAACTTGAATATGCAATAACACATTAAAGATGACCATGGATTTGTTATACAGAGGAAAAAATGTTTATCCATAGTAGAATTAACAAAAAGGCCAATTATTTCTTTCTTTCGCATATCCAAAAAAGAGTTTTCCCTATGAAAGCATGCCAAATTTGGTTAAACCTTAGCGGCATCTTGGGATTTTGGGATTATCTCCTAACAAAACATGTTGCCAAGAAAAACACTCTGCCAGAACGGTGGAAGAATGAGTGAATCTAGTTCCAGACATTTTTGGCTTTGGAACAAAACCAGAAGATGTGCAATAAGGATTCCAAATGGCCACAGAAGGGACAATTTCGGGGTTGACCACGTCCTAATTGCACAAGGCAATTTCCAATTGGAAGGCCCATGGTGCATAATGTACTAGAGAAAATGGGGCAATTTTGTGTTCCAAACAAGCCAACCAAACAATTTTAAATCTCTTGGGCCAAGTCAAGGTGACATAATGAATTCCTGAACAAGAGTTGAGTTTGTTCGCCATGGGAAGGGAAGGTGAGGTGAGAGCCACCCATAGCCTTTGTTTGTCATGTTGTTTTGGAGAGGAGTATCCACATACCATTTTCAATCCTTCCACCATGGATGGGTAGAAATAACCGCTAGCTTGTGCAACATGTGCACATGTACCACCCGAGATGATTTCATCAATGGCTTCTTTGTCCTTCTGGTTCAATTTGAACTTGGCTTTGAGGATGTGCCACGATAGCCAAAGATTGTGATTGTTTGTAGAAAAGATCTTGGATAGTGCATATCCCCACCTAAAAATCTTAAGCGCGTGAATCTATGGCACTTTGAACTAGAAAACGATCTTGGAAAAAAAACAAGGGGGCCCACCAAAAAGAGTGAAAGTTGAAAGAAATCCCTTCATGGAAACCGTTGCCATTATAAAGAAGCCAGGGTTTGACATGTTCCCAAGCTTTCCAAATGCTTTTGATAACAAAGGAGCCCACAATTTTGACAGGGACCAGAGCAATGAGAAGGTTGGAAAAGCCTAATCCTCTCCATGTGGGACACCCATAAGGAGCCCCTTTAGAAATGCCATGCTGCAAAAGCACTTTCCAAGCTTCTTGCCCTTCAAGGCTCGGATAATCCATTTGGCACAAAGGGCATATGCCTTGTCTATGAATGTTATTAAGCCCCGTTCCTCCCGCTTCCCTTAGGGCAGATAGCAAACATCCTGTGCAACTTTGTGAAAGCCTTTTGCCAGTAGAGGGATTAGCCCACATAAAGTCTTTTAGGAGATTTTCTAATTTTGGGACATAATTTCTCAAAGGCACCCAACAAGAGGTATAATACACATGGGTTGCCTCAAAGACTTAAAAACAAATTTGAAATTTTCCAGCGAGTGAGAGCAGCTTAGTGACCCAATATTCCATTTTTTTGGCAACATAATGCACCACATATTGTCAAATCTCAGAGGGGGAAGCCTAGAAAGCAAAAGGAATACCCTTGAATTTAAAGATTTTTCCATGCTTGAGCCACTTCTAGTCGTACTTTCCCAACCATGAAGGTAAAAGGAGAAAAGATTGTTGATAACATCACATTTTACACCATTGAATAGAAGAACTAGATGCCAAACAAAACACATCCAAGCACTGCATAACATGAGCAATGTTGCGCTCTTCCTCAATAAGAGTGAGAAACAAATCATCTACAAAGTGTCAATTGAGAAGTTACATGGCGTCAGCGGTGGGAAGAGAGATGCCCCTAACATGACCCTGAGATTGTGGTTAGTTATTGCATATGTGTATCTAAAACCATTTTCCACATCTGTAGTTGCATAATAAACTAGTCAAGATATCTTAAATATATCTATATAAAATATTGCGAGAGATATCAATCTTGAGGCTCTTATCTTAGATTTTTCACATACCACATTGATTAATAACTTCATTACCTTGTTAACCTATTTCCTAATGACGGGTGAAAAATGAAATCCATCTAGTCATGCTATAGTGTCAGGTTTGAAAAATTCTTTTAAGCAAAAAAATATATGCTCCAAACTGCACCATACAACCAAGATATTACAATTTATACACATGGGTTGCTTCCAGGACTTCAGAACAAATTTGAAATTTTCCAGCGAGCGAGAGCAACTTAGTGACCCAATATTTCAATTTTTTGGCAACATAATGCGCCACATATTGTCAAATCTCAGAGGGGGAAGCCTAGAAAGCAAAATGAATACCCTTGAATTTAAAGATTTTTCCATGCTTGAGCCACTTCTAGTCGTAATTTCCCAACCATGAAGGCAAAAGGAGAAAAGATTGTTGATAAAATTACATTTTACACCACTGAATAGAAGAACCAAAGGCCAGACAAAACACATCCAAGCACTGCATAACATGAGCAATGTTGCACTCTTCCTCAATAAGAGTGAGAAACAAATCATCTACAAAGTGTTGATTGAGAAGTTGCATGGTGTCAACGGTGGGAAGAGAGATGCCCCTAACATGACCCTGAGATTGTGGTTAGTTATTGCATATGTGTATCTAAAACCATTTTCCACATATGCATGTTGCATAATAAAACTAGTCAAGATATCTTAAATATATCTATATAAAATATTGCGAGAGATATCAATCTTGAGGCTCTTATCTTAGATTTTTCACATACCACATTGATTAATAACTTCATTACCTTGTTAACCTATTTCCTAATGACGGGTGACAAATGAAATCCATCTAGTCATGCTCTAGTGTCAGGCTTGAAAAATTCTTTTAAGCAAAAAAATATATGCTCCAAACTGCACCATACAACCAAGATATTACAATTTATACACATGGGTTGCTTCCAGGAATTTGGAGCAAATTTGAAATTTGACAGCAAGCGAGAGCGACTTAGTGACCCAATATTTCAATTTTTTGGCAACATGATGCGCCACATATTGTCAAAGCTTAGAGGGGGAAGCCTAGAAAGCAAAATGAATGCCCTTGAATTTAAAGATTTTGCCATGCTTGAGCCACTTCTAGTCGTACTTTCCCAACCATGAAGGCAAAGGGAGAAAAGATTGTTGATAACATTGCATTTTTACACCACTGAATAGAAGAACCAAAGGCCAGACAAAACACATCCAAGCACTGCATAACATGAGCAATGTTGCGCTCTTCCTCAATAAGAGTGAGAAACAAGTCATCTACAAAGTGTTGATTGAGAAGTTGCATGGTGTCAGCGGTGGGAAGAGAGATGCCCCTAACATGACCTTGAGATTGTGGTTAGTTATTGCATATGTGTATCTAAAACCATTTTCCACATCTACATGTGCATAATAAACTAGTCAAGATATCTTAAATATATCTATATAAAATATGGCGAGAGATATCAATCTTGAGGCTCTTATCTTAGATTTTTCACATACCACATTGATTAATAACTTCATTACCTTGTTAACCTATTTCCTAATGATGGGTGACAAATGAAATCCATCTAGTTATGTTATAGTGTCAGGGTTGAAAAATTCTTTTAAGAAAAAAAATATATGCTCCAAACTGTACCATACAACCAAGATATTACAATTTATACACATGGGTTGCTTCCAGGAATTTGGAGCAAATTTGAAATTTGACAACAAGCGAGAGCGGCTTAGTGACCCAATATTCCAATTTTTTGGCAACATGATGCACCACATATTGTCAAATCTCAGAGGGGGAAGCTTGGAAAGCAAAATGAATACCCTTGAATTTAAAGATTTTGCACTATACTTGAGCCACTTCCAGTCGTACTTTCCCAAACATGAAGGCGAAGGGAGAAAATACTGTTGATAACATTGCATTTTATGCCATTGAATAGAAGAACCAGAGGCCAGACAAAACACATCCAAGCACTACATAACATGAGCAATGTTGCACTCTTCCTCAATAAAAGTGAGAACCGAGTCATCTGCAAAGTGCCGATTGAGAAGTTGCATGGCGTCAGGGTGGGAAGAGAGATGCCCCTAACATGACCCTGAGATTGTGGCTAGTTATTGCATCTGTGTATGTAAAACCATTTTCCACATCTACAGTTGCATAATAAACTAGTCAAGATATCTTAAATATATCTATATAAAATATGGCGAGAGATATCAATCTTGAGGCTCTTATCTTAGATTTTTCACATACCACATTGATTAATAACTTCATTACCTTGTTAACCTATTTCCTAATGACGGGTCCTATTTCCTAATGACGGGTGACAAATGAAATCCATCTAGTCATGCTATAGTGTCAGGCTTGAAAAATTCTTTTAAGAAAAAAATATATGCTCCAAACTGCACCATACAACCAAGATATTACAATTTATACACATGGGTTGCTTCTAGGAATTTGGAGCAAATTTGAAATTTGCCAGTGAGCGAGAGCAGCTTAGTGACCCAATATTCCAATTTTTTGGCAACATGATGCGCCACATATTGTCAAAGCTTAGAGGGGGAAGCCTAGAAAGCAAAAGGAATGCCTTTGAATTTAAAGATTTTGCCATGCTTGAGCCACTTCTAGTCATACTTTCCCAACCATGAAGGTGAAGGGAGAAAAGACTGTTGATAACATTGCATTTTACACCATTGAATAGAAGAACCAGAGGCCAGACAAAACACATCCAAGCACTGCATAACATGAGCAATGTTGCGCTCTTCCTCAATAAGAGTGAGAAACAAGTCATCTACAAAGTGTCGATTGAGAAGTTGCATGGCGTCAGCGGTGGGAAGAGAGATGCCCCTAACATGACCCTGAGATTGTGGTTAGTTATTGCATATGTGTATCTAAAACCATTTTCCACATCTACATGTGCATAATAAACTAGTCAAGATATCTTAAATATATCTATATAAAATATGGCGAGAGATATCAATCTTGAGGCTCTTATCTTAGATTTTTCACATACCACATTGATTAATAACTTCATTACCTTGTTAACCTATTTCCTAATGACGGGTGACAAATGAAATCCATATAGTTATGCTATACTGTCAGGGTTGAAAAATTCTTTCAAGAAAAAAAAAATGTTCCAAACTCCACCATACAACCAAGATATTACAAATTTTCAATTGACTTCTTGACGTAAAAAGAAAAACTTTGAAATGACAGTCAAATAAATGTTAATTTAAAAGTTGAAATTGCCATAAACAATCAAATAGATAACAAATTTAAGATTAAACATAAACTTGAACTCATTGCATTACACTTATCCACATTGTAGAGAGCCAATTGACATAGTAATATGAGATACTTTCCTATTGCCACATCATAGAATGAAAAACATAAAAACAAAATAACTATTTGTCATTTACTTTTTACAATACGTAGTTCCATATTATCATCTTATCAAAGAATTCCAGTCCACTACAACATAAAGAACAAATATACTATAAGCATAATATTTGTTAATATAAGGCAACCTTAAAAAGAAACAGCTCATAGTAGAATACTAACGAACATGCAACAAAGAAGTAGGAGAGTTAGAATAGCATTTTATGACAAACTATACATAGCAAAATACTATTTGAGCATTCTTATATGTTGCAAGAACATTTCACCTGGTCAGAACTAGGTACTTCAGATAACCAGTATTATTATGCAGTTCCTATCATATTAAAAATCCTGCATGTTTGTAGGATACTAGTTAACTGGAACATGATTTCTTTCTCTGGTTGGAAAACCAATTTTCTATTTGCTTTGGCTCCAGCCCTGTCCATCTTATGAATTCCAATTTGTCATTCTTCTGCACAAATTTCAAACAATTACAAGCATGACCAACACTGAATTTGTCCACCTAAAACTAGATTTCAAAGCAGTATTAATGCTTAAGATAAACATATTATTATTTACCAACACTGTATTATCCACCTTGACACTAGATTTGAAACCAGTAATAGAGCTTAAGATAAACATATTTACCGAAGGATAAGGATTGACTTCATGATTTTTGTCCCACCATTCTTGAAGGATCACAATAGCATCCTCAGGAAGCCTTGAATACCTTTTTGCTTTTTGAGCATTGATCTCTTCTTTGAGTTCTTTGGTGACTTGGGATATTTGGGACATTTGCAATTTTGCTATACAATACCCAAGTATATTAATGAACAACTCAAACTAAAATGTTAAGCCTAGGACCGACATAGAGAATTTCAGTATCAACATGGAGAATTTCATTTCATTTCAAGAAGTTTGCTCTTACTTAAAGCTGGCTGGATTCCTTCTTCCATCAAGGCATCTATTGTTGCCTGAAGTTTGGCTTCCATGTCCATTGCTTGTGAGCATTTTTGAGGGCCAGCAGAGGGTGCTCTGTTCCTGAGCCCAGAAAGGTCTCCCATGCTTATCAATTCCATGTTTTTTTCTACCGTTTTAAGAAATTCTGTAGTTTCATTGAAGATGCCATTCATTTCCTCTCTGTGACTATCCAGCATAGAACAGTATGCAACCTAGATAGAGGAGAAAATCACTCGGTCCAGATTGTTTCGCATCAATTTAGTTAGTTAGTTGATGGTCAGAAGACTAACTGGGAAAGGAGATCAAAAAGGGCAAAGAAATAGAATACCATGAATTGGTCCAGGTCTGGACAGGATCCAAGTGGTATAGATTTGGTTGACAATACCCTGTACTGCCCTACAAGCTGATCTATTTGGGCTTTTGCAGTTTGATCTGGGACTCCAACCTGAGATTAACAACAACCAAAGTTGCATTTCCAAAGATATATTATAAGAAAAGTAAATGAGAGTGTTCGGTGCATCTAACATGAAAATTATAAGATATGTTTGAAGAGTCAATACTGTCTAGAGGGATTATTTTTCATAAGTTCTAAAAACCTAAATTCTCATAATGTGGATATTTTGAAAAGATTTTTGTAAATGCTGGATGAATCATGATTTGCGATTGCAATTTAGGCATTTTCCTACCTATGTCACTTCTACAGATATATCTCCTTCAAAATCTTTAAAAACAGAAGGACAGAACGGACATTGTCAACAACTATCACAATAATTATCCAATTCAAAGAACACTAGCACCGTCTGTTTGAACGTTGATGTACAGTCAACAGTCGAGCTCTAAACAAGAACCCATTACCAACAATTTTTATTTTTTTAAATACTGTTAGAAATATGTAGATCAAGTCTCATTTTTCTAATAGCTGATAAGTCTTCTTATGAACATCACCTATTATAACAATGTTAGATTAAGAACGGCATATATTAGAATAATGTTTTTAAAGAAGTGGGGAGACTCTAAATTAAATAATATTAAACAAATTGTATTGCAGCTTATAAGTAATTTAAACTATTACTGTTAAAACATTTATTTAGAATTAACATCTAACTTTAAACATTTTTATATATTAAGTGGGACAACTTTGAACCTAGATTAATTTATGATAAATTGGAGCTAATTAGAAAGTAAGAGAACCTACAAAAGGTAAAACCACTTTTAAGTTAAGGAGCTACACAAGATGTTCTTAAGCATCATCTAGACATAATGAGTGCCAAGAGAATCATACGTGCTTGTGAGAGGTGGGCTTTTGTGAACTATTGCTCATGAAATATGGATTAATGTAAATTGACTTGAATCCCGAAAAATCAATACATAATTTAATCTATTGTGGAAACTTTGCTCCTATAAATGAATGAGCTAGGAATCTCCATATTGAATGGTTCATAAGACACTCATTTGTTGAAGGTTTTACAAATAAACTAGCAAGCTAAACAAGTTTGATGGTGGAAGAAACTCCTAATTAAATGTACAAGAACCCAAAAATACTTTAAAAAAACAATTTTAAATTTAATACATATTTTTGTTTGTTATTGAAACACACTTTTATTAATATACTTTTGTTTCTACATGGTTGTCCTATCACCGGGGCAAAATACACAGAATATGATAACAATATATTCCACAACTGGCAATGGTAGTCTGTACATATAGGAATTTTCCATCAGACAGAGAACAACCAGAAAAGCAAAAGAAAATTATTTTCATTCCCTGTATGTAAGGTCTAATGAATGCCATACTATTTTATATGGTAAAAGTTTTTGACTATACCAAGTCTGTTTGGAATGGATTAAAACAACAATATCATATGACATTATGATTGGGAACAAGGGGTTGAACTTCAACACTGCATTATATGTGGAAAACACTGGTAATGTGAAATCAAAACTATTTATCTTAAATTTTAACTTATTTATCTTATTTTAAAAATCCTAAATAAATGAACCTTAATTACTGCATTGAAGGATTACCTTAGAGCATTCAATGTGCCCAGTGAGGAAGCGCATGAAGAGGGGATGCGAGCAGATGTGGTCTGCCTGAATAACATGCATTGAATTTCCATGGATAGTACTGTTGGGGGCATGCACACAGGCACTCTCCACCACATCTTCATCTCGATCCATGCTCTGCATCATGTTTCTCTTTTTCTCTTCCACCATATAAGAGGAATTGATGGGATCAGTACAGCTCCCTACTTTCTCAACAGGCTCAGGAGGAGGAGGAGGAGAAGGCCTTAGACCATGACCGGTACTGCCACGAGTTGCCTGCAATGGCCGAAGCCACTGGGCCTGTAGTTCAGGTGCCAGAAACAGGTTTGAGAGCTCTTCATTATTTTCATAATCTTGCAGTGACATCAGTTTATCCACGCAATTGCATGCTTTTCCTTCTCCGATGGCTCTAGTCTTAGAAAGTACTGGATTTCGAAGATAGCCTGGATTCAGATTCTCCATTTGAGCACCTTCCAAACATCTAAACAGGGGGAAAAGGAGGTTTTAAAGTGGACATTCTTCCCCCCAATTAACAGACAAACCCAAAATGATAATGAAAGGAAAGGCTGGGCAAGAAATAGCTGATACCCACAGTCAATCTGGCCTTAAAATGTGTATTGTACACAGACCCACAACAATTTTAACTAACAGTAACCGACCCACAACAATTATAACTAGCAGAAATATGAGACAACACCTGCATTGTGGAATGCCAGCTTCATTGACAAAAGCTTCCAACAAAACCTGGACAATATATCATCTATTTGCAGAGGCTTTTTAACGTTCGCATTCATCGAGTTGAGCGTTATAGATACTCCTGTTTCTTTGCCGTTTAACCGCCTCAATTTTTTTTTCTTTAAAACTGAAATTAGTGTTAAATATTATAAATTAATTAATAGACCACTTTTATTATTATGCCAAACCAAAACCCCTGTAGTCAGTGTAGCTATTGATTGCACCGAAACCCCTGCGAACACAAATCTTTATTGTTGTGTTCGCCGCAGATCTTTGGATTTCATTAATCACAAAGCATGTTGGAAGGGTGACGAACTAGGTTTTGGCTTTTCAGAGGAGTGATGGGTGACACAAGCGAAGAGTGGGAGATGTATGGCATCAATATTTGATATGCAGAGTGGAGATATTTAGCTTTGTGCCATGTTGCAGTTATTTAGCTATTTCGTTCATTCGCCTAGGGCAAGGGTTTAATTATCTCACGCCCATACACACAAAAACCATGCATTTTCATTGGGTGCAAGGGGTTGGCCATGAGGGACGAGTCTGCAGACAATCAAGGTTAGATTTTTTAATCATTTTGCATAGTTTTATTTTGAGTAGTTATGCAGAAGGTGTTAATGTGGAAAGTGGTTTTGCAGTAATAATATCTTTTAAATTTATTAAGTAACTTCTTGGAATTTTCTAGGTGCATACAGAGATCAAAAATTGACATACTTGAATAGTATATTAGAAATAACCGCAACACATTACAATCAAGCCAAAGAAGGCAAAAATGTTGTGACTCAATAAATCAACGAGCAATAATTGAACTTCTTGGGATTTTGAAGGAGCACATGAAGGTCAAAATATTTGCACTATTTGTAAAATACTTGAGAAATAGGACTTACATATTTAACTATAATTCCATAGATAATCGTGATAAACTAGCAGTGGAAAATAAGTCAGAGAGATACAGAAAGCAAACCTGGGAAAATCACCCCAAATAGATATTTTTGACGAAAATGATATTGCTCCTTAAGTGGCGTAACTAGGTTTCCTTTGCATACTTATTTGGACTTGTTTTCTAGAAAATCGGTCAGAGAGATACATAACAAACTTGGGAAAATAAGCCCAAACGGAGAATTTTGACAAGAATGACACAACTCCTTAAGTTGCATTACTAGGTTTCCTTTGCTTACCTGTTTGGACTTGTTAATTTATTATAAATTGAATTAAATCTAATCGCAAAGTAACTACTATGATGAATGATATACAAATGCTAATATGTACAGTAGGACGCAAACAACCAAGCATGTATGAATGTAAAACCCTAAGCAAGAGAAGGAGATAGAGAGACTTGGTTGATTCCTGAGAAATTTGGAAGTGATATAGGCAGGTGAATAGCTAAAACAGGTTAAGAAGAGTGTCGTTAATGCTCGCACGAGGTTCTGAGACTCAAAAATGTGCTAGATAGGAGTGCCCACTGGAGGACAAGAGTGTCTTGGCACTAGTGTCTATTCTAGGCGCTAATGTTTGTGTAAATGATCTGAAATTGGCCTCTTCTGTGTAGGAGCTTCGCTACTAGTCTCTGTTTGTCGCTCTGATTTTGCTTTTTAATCATTGAATGTACTTGTAACCTGCAAAACAAGTTGTTGACCTGCACATGTCCAAAAACCACATCAAATCTAATAAAAAAGCTGCAGAATGTGGAGTCGGACTGACCCCGATGGTCACTCGAAGAGTGAACTTAGTACCGAGCATTGCATTACATTTCAGACTCTATGTAGTTCTCTTTGTAAGTGTGTGTAATGATGCCCTAGGATGCCTTTGTGCGAATTGCACTAAGATAGCATGCTAGATCTAGAATGCTCTAGATGCAAATGTGTGTAATGGAATAGAAAAAACTTCCCCTCCAATGTTGTATATGCAGAGTGATGCAACCCTTGTCCCTTGAATGAGTGTGCTAGATGGATGCTTTGAAGTGCTTTTATGCCTTTTTATGCAAACTTAGGTGATAGTAGATAATGTTTATTACTTGGTCACTTATTTTGAAAGCATAGCTATGTATTTATATGATTCCCTTGTTTGAATTTGGTAATTAACGACTAAAAGGCCGACCCAAAGTGGTAAAAAGTAATTAAGAAGTGAAAGGGGTCCAAAAGGATGAGAAAAAAGGTAAAGAAGGAAAAGAGTGCCTAGAAGGATAGGGGTGTCTAGTGCTAATGTCCCAATTGGGTGTTATGTCCGAGGCCATAGAAAGATAAAACAGTCTAATGTCGACAAGGGTGCAAGATGAATAAAGCTAATAAAAGTGCAGAAGACAAAGAAAAAGGCCAAAGGGAGTTGTCAATTACTAGTTTTCTTGCTTAGGAATCATGTAAATGCTATCATGCTTTTAGGACCTAGAAATGTACCCCAAGTGTATATATTTTATGTTTACATTTCTCTCCCACTTTATGTTGTTGAGTGAAAACTCGATATCATAAAGTAGATAGAAGATATGTACCTTGTAACCTTTGTAGAGAAGTGTGTAGCCAATAGCATGCCGAGTGGACAAGTGAAGTGTGGAGTGATTGTAATGTGAATCATGAAGACTAGGAAAGGGAAGTGGACCCTAGCGGTGAAGTGTGTGCGTAGTAGCCTATTGTGTTTGTTGATGCGAGCTGCTCCTTGTTCCGCATTAAGGATAAACCTACAAAAGAAGAGTGAGAGAGTAGTCAAAGTTCTGTATATGAGAAATCAAAGTAATGCATGTGTATAAGTAAGTAAAAGTATGTAAAAGGAAAGTGTGCACATGATGTATAAGAGTGTAAGAGATAGAAAAGTTGTCTTGATTTGGTTGGAGATATTGGAATTGAATGTTGATGGTGAGGTTTTTGGGTGATCTCACGCCAAGAGTAATTTTTTTGGACAATCTCACGCCAACAACGAGTTTTTTGGATGATCTCACACCAAGTGCAAGTTTTTTGGGTGATCTCATGCCAAAAGAAGAGTGTTGGGGAGAGAGGTCTAGATTTTCTCTCCTTCCATAATGCTTCCTAAATAAGCACCACTGCAGATGGTACATCTTGATTTGTTCTGATTAGTCTTGATTGTTCCAATTGTAACTGAAGGCAAGTGCCCACTATTGTAGAATTGTTTTGAAAGATGCCAAAGATTTTGTTGATATGAGAAATTGATTGTTTTTACCTAGGACACAAGTGCCCAGGGGGGACACAAACGCCCACCGCTACTGTCTTGGTCTAGGCACTAGTGTCTGCTCTGTATTTTGGACCTTGATTATGTATTATGTTGTGTTGTATTGTAGCTCTGAGATGTTGTAGGGGTGATTTGTTCACCCAATATATGCCCCCCTTGATTGGGATGTTTACAACGATTGGAGGAGAATGAGGTCCAAATGAGAGGACTATGATTTGATATGCATATCTGAAGTGTATACCTGCAAGGGTAGGGGATGTGCATGGTAGAAACCAAGGCACATGAAAACAAGAGAGGCTAGTACAAGTGTTAGTGCAAACAAAGCTAACATGTAATAGAATATAATGTGATAAGTAACTAGGAAGACAAGATAAACCACGAGAAGTGGGTTTCACATATGAGACATCGCTCACAATGTCACAATAAAATCATGGCCGAAGCGGCAAAAGGCATACAATAATCACACAAGACATAGGGCATAACCCACAAACAATTACATATAAGAGAAAACAATAGCAAAGAAAATGTGTCAGATAGCTATGGTTGTATATAGTTCTGCAAGGAAAATGCTACACATGAAGCACCCGTTAGCATGTTAGAAAGACAAGTAGTATGTAAAATTGTGTAAGATCAATGAAAAGTAAGAAGTAAGAAGTAGTAAGTACTGTAATGACAAAACTTGTAATGTGTCAAGTATGATAGTAGCAAAAGTAGATGCCCCTATGAGCCTCAATGTGGCTAGTAAAGAGCCATGTCGAGCATCATGCATCGTGTATGAATCTTTGATAGTTCTTGCATTCACCTTAAGATACCAAGTGAACATGCATGTGTATATAGAAAAGGATAATGACATATTAAGAATCCAGATAGCATAGTAAGCAAAGTATAACATGTACGTAGTATAAACTGACAAGAAAAAATGTAACCAAGTTATGCAAATGTTGCGCGAGTGTGATGGTGTGATATGCAAGATGTGTAGATGGTAGGAGCAGCTTTGCTCCTAAGTGGATTTGTATGAGATGAGGTTCATTTAGAAATGTTCCTTTAACAGTCAAGAATGAACCATAGAATAAGAGTGTGTCATTAGGAAATTAGTGTGTTGTGTGAGAGTATATTCCAGGAAATATGTATTGTGAAGCACAAAGCGTGGATTTTAGATTATGTGAGGTTTGTTGAAGAAGTGTTCTCTCAAAAGTTAAGTGTGAACCGTAGCACTAGAGTGCGTGATCGGGTAATGAAAGTACAATGTGTGTACCAAAGATGTAGGAGTGTTAAGATGTAACACCTACTTTATCAATGATCCAATTTAAGGGTTTTTTTTTTAAATTTCTCATACTATGTGCCTTTAATGATTTAAATACACAATATTTAAATCCAACATTAATTTTAAATTCAATCCATCTAATAACATCAAAAACCATGTGCATATGTATGGGTCAATTAGATCTACCCGATCCCTCACAACTCACTCTTTTACGAGTGTGTATACGAAGTATACGATTGGTTACTATTGGAGCTCAAATTGCACCCATCCTAAATCACAAGGATCTAGGGCTTTCAGGAAACATGGGATTGTCTCAAATTTTTGGGACTCAAACTGAGATAGAACTTTGGAGAAGGTCGGCTTCCTCTACCTATTTATAACGCTAAAACTACTCCTAGGAATTGAAATGTAACTATCTAACTATACTCTAATATTCCAAGGGACCAGGGTGAGAAGGAGATGCATGAAACAGAAACCTAAACTAGAGAGGCGATAACACCAAAAATAAGGGGATGAATACTCCAGCGAGAGAGAAAATGGAAGAAGATGATGATGAAGAGGGAAAAAATGAAAGCCACAGTTCAAAACTGCGTTCGGAACCCACTTTCACAATACACAATAGACATAGATTATGAAAGAACACATAAAACACACTTGTAAGTGAATGAAATGGGAACACAATAAAACAAGAACTAAGGCAGAAATGATCCATAAAACTGATGATTTTATTGCTTGACGATCATGCACTTATCATTACAACGCAGGAAAAAGATTCAAAACATTTTCAAAAATGAAATCCAAGGCATGCGACCCTTTAGAACACTTGCACAACACTCACGTGATGCCCTTGTATTCCCAAAGTATCCAACATTAGAATTGGGCATCACTTTACAATATATAGAAAAATTGAAGAAGAAGAAAGAAGAAGAAAACATAGGGAAATTTTAATTCCTTCTTCCACCATCCTACCACCCTCATTAATTTCTCTAAAAATATCTGAGCACTTCTGCAAGACCACTTCCCCACGCTATTTTCCTTGTTGAAGAAGAAATGGGCGCCCATACTGCATTAAATGTTGGTGGTTGTGTCATCTAGAAGTGTATCTTTTGCATGTTGGAGACTCCTTCCTCTGCCTTTCCCACCTACCACCATTTGATTCATGAAATCTGATTTAGATTGTGAGGATTTATCCAATGAAATAAGATCTATAAAGATCAGACCATTGGATTGGGAAGTAATATCCATTTTTAGTTCCACGCAGGAAGTTGCAATTTTCCTTTGATACATGGATTTCTGCTCTAGTTTGATGCGGTTTTTAACCCCCACAGCTTTGTCTTCTTCATTTTGTAGCTCTACTATCTTCTCTTCTTGACCCATAGTTTATCCAATGTGGCACATCTTCGAGTCAACATCCGCAAACCCTTTTGTTTCAATCCATGGGTTCCTCCTATTTTGCTTTTATCCGTGGATTTTTTTTTGTGTATCGTGGCTTGCTAAAACACCCATGACAATGCTCTAAACATTTCGTGGCATAATTCAGACTTCGGTGGATTTTCTCCTTTGGCTGCAGCTTTTCTATCTCATAGCACGACGTACTCAAAACCTTCTGCAACCCTTATTCATGTCATGCGGTAGTCCAAGTTCAATTTTTCAAGGGTGTAAAAATGGACAACATTGGATTGTCACCGGACATGAATAAGGGTCGTGGAAGGTTTTTGAGTATTCCACGAAATGTGATAGAAAAGTTGCGGACAAAGGAGAAAATCCATCGAAGTTTGAACCTTGTCGCAAAATATTTAGAGCATCATCGTAGGTGTTTTAACAAGCCACGATACACAAACAAAAGCCGCAGATAAAAGAAAAATAGTAGGAAACCATAGATTTGAAAGAAAAGGGTCTGCAGATGTTGACTTAAAGTTGTGCCACATTGGATAAACCACGGGTCAAGCAGAGAAGATAGTAGAGTCGCGAAATGAAGAAGAAAAATCTGCAGAGGTCAAAAATCACATGAAACTAGAGTAGAAAGCCTTGTATCAAAGGAAAATGACAGCTTCCCACGCAGAACTAAAAATGGATATTAATTCCCAATTCAATGATCTGATCTTTGCAAATCTTATGTCATTGGAGAAATCCTCACAATCTAAATCAGATTTTATGAATCAAATGGTGGTAGGTGGGCAAAGTAAGAGGAAGGCGTCTCCAACATGCAAAAGATACACTTCCAGGCGGTGCAACCACCAACATTTAATGGAGTATGGGCACCTATTTCTTCTTCAAAAAGGACAAATGACGTGGGGAAGTGGTCTTACATAAGTGCTCAGATATTTTCAGAGAATTTAATGAGGGTGGTTGGATGGTGGAAGAAGGAATTGGAATTTCCCTCTCTTTTCTTCTTCTTTCTTCTTCTTCCATTTTTCTATATATTGTAAAGTGATGCCCAGTTTTAATGTTGGATACTTTGGGAATACAAGGGAATCACATGAGTGTTGTGCAAGTGTTATAAAGGGTCGCATGCCTTGGATTTCATTTCTGAAAATGTTTTGCATCTTCTTCCTACATTGTAATGATTTGTGCATGATCTTCAAGCAATAAAATCATTGGTTTTATGGCTCATTTCTTCCTTAGTTGTTGTTTTATTACGTTCCTTTGCCTTTCATTCACTCACAAGTGTGTTGTATGTGTTCTTTCAGAATCTGCGTCTATTGTGCATTGTGAAAGTGGGTTCTAGATGTGGTTTTGAACTGTGGATTTTGTTTCTGACCTCTTCATCATTATCTTCTTCCATTTTCTCTCTTGTTGAGTATTCATCCCCTTATTTTTGGTGTTATCGCCTCTCTAGTTTAGGTTTTTGTTTTATGCATCTCCTTCTCACCTTGGTCCCTTGGAATATTAGAGTAGAGTTAGATAGTTGCATTTCAATTCCTAGGAGTATTTTTAGCATTAGAAATAGGCAGAGGAAGCCGACCTTCTCTGGAGGTCTGTCTCAGTTCAAGTCCCACAACTTGGAGACAGTCCCATGTTTCCTCAAAGCCCTAGATCCTTGTGATTTGGGACGGGTGTAATTTGAGCTCCAATAGTTTTGGCACACCCAGTGGGACCTTGAAATTAATATTTCCAGTTTTATCAAGTTTGGATGTGTATCTTGGTGAAACTCTAGCCTTAAGAGGCTCTGCAGCAACACATCTGATGACTCCATTAAAAAATCAATAGGTTTTAGCAGTACTTGTGATTCAAGTTCATGAGAAGGATTCAAACATTGTCTAGAACAAGAGAAGAAGGGATATTTCAGTATTTGCAGCTATCTCCAAGCAGAGGAAGAAGAGGAAGACATCTTCAGAGATCACCATCTCCACCAAACAGAACACTCTTAACACCTCCACCTGGTAGGCCCTTCTTGTAGTCAACAAGAGTTCTTAGACCAATCAGAATGGCTGCATAACAACCCAATCCATTTTTTAATTTTACTTAGTATAGTCCACTGGTCCTTAATGCACAAAATCCTATCCCAGTAGCAGGTTTTAAAAATATCCCATTCTTTATGGGGGAAAATCATGCTACTCCAGCTGATCACATTCAAGACATTGCAAATGTCTATGCCATACATGAAATTGCTGAGATGGATATAGCTATAAAACTTTTGGCTTCATCATTCAAAGGAAAAGCTTTACAATGGTTCAGAAGTTTGACAACAGACTCAATTCAGAATCGGAATGAGTTATGTACAACTTTGTGCAATCAATTTGAGAAAGAGAAGACAACTTATCTCTTTTGGAGTAGTTGACTACCATCAAGAGAGCACCAAATGAACAAATGGTGGATTTCAACTTCAGATTCCAGAGAACCTTGGACAGAATTCTAGTTCTTGTGAGACCTACAACAGAAGGTGATTTTCTTTACTTCTTAAAATCTCTTAATTCTAATATATTTATCATGATACAATCTATGGGAGGGATAAATCTACCAGCAACCTATGCAATTGCAATTAGAGCTGAAAATATTTTAATACAAGATGAGAAATTAGCCCCTAGGCCACCCATGCCCTTGTATCCTGAATTACCCCAAGCCGCCCAACCTTTATTAGCTCATATCCCTAAGCCAAGTCCAAAACTTGTTGCTTCTACATCTCAAACTCTTTCCCAACAAAAGGAGGATGAAGAAATGAAAGCTTTGATTAGAAATTTGACAAACAAAGTTATATCTCTAGAAAACAACAAGCCCAATCCTATAAAAATCATCAAAAACAAGGGCAATCTTCAAACCAGGGATATCATCCATATAGAAATCAACAACCTAATCAAAGATACACATAAAATCAACAAAATAACAGATGAAAAAGGTCAAAGTGCTCCTCTTCCATTGGCAACAATTCCGCCTCCACAAGCACTTCCCACTCCTAGCTCAAGCCAAGCATTGGTTCCAGTACAAAACAATATAACACAAGAAACAAAGTGGTGTTTTACATGTAATCTATTTCATAATCAACTTGGTTGTGAAAGGGAAATGCATCTTCAAGCATACATGGTTCAAGGTTCTTCCAGCCAACAAGAACCACTTCTAGAGGCACCCAGTTCTAATGCAGAATCAATCCAAGAAGCCAATATTGATGTCAATCTCATGTTCTTTGGAGCTGAGGATATTTGTGCAGTCAATCAAGTGGCCGGTGGAACTAACAAACCTCAAATCAGCGTTGCTAATAATACGCGACACAAGAAAAGGATGCTAGAATCACAACCTTCATCTTCCAGTCAAAGAAATGTCACGGCTAAGGAGAAAGAAGTCATTGTGATGGACAAGAATAAGCCGCCTGAAGTACCTAGTAGGTCTGTCTTGGACAAGGAGGTTTCTGCTCAATCAAAGCCGCATATTCAAGCACCACAACAACAAAATAAGGACAATAATATGCCATAGATGCAGAAATCTATAGGGTCTTCCATTTAACATTGTTGAGTAGATGAAGAAAACCAATGTCAATGTCACAATGTGGGATGCTTTGGCTATTCCATCACAATGTGACCTTTTGTGTGAAGCCCTCAAAAAACTACCTTAGGTGGATTCAGTGGTGCAAAAATCTCATGCCACGGTCAATGTATGTCAAGTAAAGAAAGACCAAGTAAGTAAAAGTGTCAAAACCCCACCTTTTTACATGTCATTAATTGTGGGAAAACATTTTGTTCATAATTATAAGATCGATTCAGGGGCTAGTACCTTTGTAATTCCCAAGAAAATTGTTGATATCCTGGCTCTCAAATACAGTCCTGTGTCTAATTGAGTCTTGCAACTTCATGGGTCAACCAAGGTGTATTTGGAGTAATAAAATATCTTGATGTCAACACTTCATGTCTTCCCAAGCCTCACCATAACCCATGACATTTCAGTAATTGACTTGCCTCCCATCTTTTCCATTTACTTGTTTAGAGATTTCACTACTAAGGTGGGGGGTTATTTGTCTTCATATTGGACTCACATGCTTTTGAGAACTAGATATGGTACAATATTTACAATACAAGATGAACCCATCTTTTCCTACCATATTGAGTCATATGATCCCACTACCATCCAATCAAACTTCCTAATACAAGAAGAACATGAACAAGACTCAGTTTCAGATGAGAAGCTTATTCCCCTTTCCATGCCTGATTTATTGCTAGATGAATGGGATGAGAGAGATCACAAATTTGATCCTTATGTTAAAGAGATCAAACTTTTTGAGATTGGTCTCGGTACTTATTGCATTCTCCAAGAAGAATCTATGATACCCACATTCAAACAAGAAAAGGAAACTACTTCTGGACTATGACAGATGTTTTTTGATGGCTCTAGAAGCAAGAAATGGAGTTGGGGTGGGTGTTGTGCTCATTTCTCCAATGAATGAGAAGTTATTCTTTTCTCATAGATTATAATTTGCATGTTCTAACAACGTGGCTGAATATGAAGCATTGGTCCATGGTCTCCTAATTGCTGAAAAGAATAAAATCAAGGAATTACAGATATCTTTGGAGATACTGGGTCAACTGGTTATTCACCAAGTCGGGGAAAGTGTGCCACAAATAACAAGTTGTTAAAGGCTTACAAACATAGAGTTTGGGATCTACTATAAGGATTTGACACCATTAACCTACAAGTTGTGCCTAGGAAGTTGAATAAGGATGCTGATCAAATGCCGGCTCTAGGTTCTCAATTTTCACCAATGGAAGACCTTGTCAAGGGAAATGTGCAACATATCAAAATGGTGGTCAGGCCATCCATTCTCAAATAATCAGACCAGCTGGCATAGTTTTTGACAGTGATGAAAAAATTGTCCAGTTTATACAAAATGAGGTCTGAGTTCTCCTCAAAAATGCAATCTGAAGCTGCAAGAAGTCTATGGTGATCAGATAATTCAACTGAAAACAAACAAATTGCCAAAGGGATTGGTCACTTTGGAGTATATATTCAATCTAGATGATGAATTTAACGGTGTAGAAAAGAACATGGTGGAAAAACAAAAATATTTCCAACCCAGTCATAATTGCCCCAGATAAAAAGCTTCTACTTGGGAAGGTATGTGATGAAAGGATAACCAAAATGATTTTGTTTCCTTGTGACTCAAAAGTTCAATGATATATTTTCATGGGAAAATGAATATTTGAAAGAGTTTAATCCAAACATATTTTAGCATTATATTGATCTTGATCCCAATGTCAAACCAAAAACTAGACAGAAGTAAGGTCAGCTAACCCCATAATTGATCCCCTCATGAGAAAGGAATTATCTAAACTTATTAAGGCCAAGCTAATGAATTTCCTACTAAGTACTCTACTTGGGTGGCGAAAATCTAGTTCCTAGTAAGAAAGGAAAAATGGATAAATTAGGCTTTACGTGTCGATTTTTCAGGGATTTCAATAAAGGTCAATCTCTAAAGAATCACTATCATTTACCTTCCATGGAGAAGATCACTACAGATATTAGCTAGAGCCAAAGAGATTTTCAATGCTTGATGGATACTCTAGTTTTAACCAAATCAAGGTGAAGGAGGAGGACCAATATAAAACTGCACTTACTACCAAATGGGGAATGTACGCATACCAGAAGGAATGCCTTTTGGATTATCAAACATAAGTGTAACTTTTCAAAGGGAGATGGATATTACTTTTAAGTGGTGTATCAATGACTTCATCTTGGTCTACCTGGATTGACATTACTGTATTCCTCTAAACAGAACACTGATCATATGAAGCTCCTAGAGAAAGTATTTGATAGACATGGAATTTGGCATGTCCCTCAATCCCAAGAAATGTAACTTCATAATTCCCAAGGAGGTAAGCTTTTGGGACACATTGTTTCAAAAGCATAGGGCAATATGTCATTGATCCATTAAATACATCTCGGCCTAAGAAGTTGAACAAGGATGTTGATTAAATGGTGGCTCTGGGTTCTCAATTTTCACCATTGGAAGACCTTGTTATGGGAAATGTCTCAACATATGAAAATGATGGTCAAGCCATCCATTCTAAATAATCATACTAGCTGACAGGTTTTTGATAGTGATGAATTTTTTTTTTAGTTTATACAAAATGAAGTCTGAGTTCTCCTCAAAAATGCAATCTAAATTGCAAGAAGTCTATGGTGATTAGATAATTCAACTGAAAACAAATAAATTGGGGCCAAATGGATTGGTCACTCTGGAGTAGATCTTCAGTCTAGATGATGAATTTAAAAATATGGAGAAGAACATGGCAGAAAAATAAGAAGATTTCTAACTAGTTATAATTGCCCCAGATAAGGAGCTTCTACTTGGGAAGGTATGTGATGAGGATGAAAAAATGAGCTTTTGTTTCCTTGTGCTAAAATTTCAGTGATATATTTTCATGGGACTATGAAGATTTAAAAGAGTTTAATCCAGACATAGTTCCAACATTCTATTTATCTTGATCCCAACATCAAGCCAACTAGACAGAGGGAGAGGCCAGTTAACCCCAAAATTGAGCCCCTCATGAGAAAGGAATTATCCAAACTCATTGAGGCCAAGATAATTTTTCCTATTAAGTACTCTATTTGGGTGGCAAATATGGTTTCAGTAAGGAAGAAAAATGGAAAAAATTACACTTTTTGTCAATTTCAGGGATTTGAATAAAGCATCTCTAAAGAATCACTATCATTTACCTTCCATGGAGTAGATCCTACAGATAGTAGCTGGATCCGAAATGTTTTTAATTCTTGATGGATACTTAGGTTTCAACCAAATCAAGGTGAAAGAGGAGGACCAATATAAAACCATGTTTACCACCAAATGGGGAATGTACGCATACCAGAAAATGCCTTTCAGCTTATCAAACTCAGGTTTAACTTTTCAAAGGGTGATGGATATTGCTTTTAAGGGGTGTATCAATGAATTCATCTTGGTATACCTAGATGACATTACTATATTCTCCAATTCTATTGATCTTGATCCCAACATCAAGCCAACTAGACAGAAGTAGAGGCCAGTTAACCCCAAAATTAAGCCCCTCATGAGAAAGGAATTATCCAAACTCATTGAGGCCAAGGTAATTTTTTCCTATTAAGCAATCTATTTGGGTGGCAAATTTGGTTCCAGTAAGGAGGAAAAATGGAGAAATCAGACTTTGTGTCAATTTCAAGGATTTGAATAAAGCATCTCTAAAGAATCACTATCATTTACCTTCCATGGAGCAGATCCTACAGACAATAGCTGGAGCTGAAAGGTTTTTAATGCTTGATGGATATTTAGGTTTCAACTAGATCATGGTGAAAGAGGAGGACCAATATAAAACCATGTTTACCACCAAATGGGGAATGTACACATACTAGAAAATGCCTTTTGGATTATCAAACTCAGGTGTAAATTTTCAAAGGGTGATGGATATTGCTTTTAAGGCATGTATCAATGAATTCATCTTGGTCTACCTGGATGACATTACCGTCTTCTCCAAATAGAGCACTAATCATATGAAACACATGGAGAAAGTATTTAAAAGATGTATGGAATTTGACGTGTATCTTAATCCCAAGAAATGTAACTTCACAGTTCCCAGGGGTAAGCTTTTGGGACACATTGTTTCAAAAGAAGGCATTGCCATTGATCCAGAAAAAAGCTTGGCCTAAGAAGTTAACCAAGGATGTTGATCAAATGGCGGCTCTGGGTTCTCAATTTTCACCATCAGAAGACCTTGTCAAGGGAAATGTGCAACATATAAAAATGTTGGTCAAGCCATCCATTCTAAATAATCATACTAGCTGACAAGTTTTTGACAGTGATGAACAAAATTTCTAGTTTATACATAATGAAGCCGAGTTCTCCTAAAAAATGCAATCTGAATTGCAAGAATTCTATGGTGATTAGATAATTCAACTGAAAACAAATAAATTTCCAAAGGGATTAGTCACTTTGGAGTAGATTTTCAGTCTAGATGATGGATTTAAAAATGTGGAAAAGAACATGGCAGAAAAACATGAAGATTTCCAACTAGTTATAATTGCTCCAGATAAGGAGCTTCTACTTGGGAAGGTATGTGATAAGGATAAAAATGAGCTTTTGTTTCCTTGTGCCAAAATTTTAGTGATATATTTTCATGGGATTATGAAGATTATGAAGATTTTAATCCAGACATTGTTTAGCATTCTATTGATCTTGATCCCAACATCAAGCTAACTAGACAGAAGAAGAGGCCAATTAACCCCAAAATTGAGCCCCTCATGAGAAATGAATTATCCAAACTCATTGAGGCCAAGATAATTTTTCCTATTAAGTACTATATTTGGGTGGCAAATCTGGTTCCAGTAAGGAAGAAAAATGGAGAAATCTGACTTTGTGTCGATTTCAGGGATTTGAGTAAAGCATCTCTAAAGAATCACTATCATTTATCTTCTATGGAGTAGATCCTACAGATAATAGTTGGAACCAAAAGGTTTTCAATGCTTGATGGATACTTAGGTTTCAATCAGATCAAGGAGTAAGAGAAGGACCAATATAAAACCATGTTTACCACCAAATGGGGAATGTATTGCATACCAGAAAATGCCTTTTGGCTTATCAAATGTAGGTGCAAACTTTTCAAAGGGCAATGGATATTGCTTTTTAAGGGGTGTATCAATGAATTCATCTTAGTCTACCTGGATGACATTACTATCTTCTCCAAGTAGAGCAATTGATCATTATGAAGCACCTAGAGAAATTATTTGAAAGATGCAGGGAATTTGGGGGTGTCCCTTAATCCCAAGAAATGTAACTTTGTAGTTCCCATGTGTAAGCTTTTGGGAGACATTGTTTTAAAAGAAGGCATTTCCATTGATCCAAAATGAATCTTGGCCATTATGGATCTTTTATTGCCAGATGAAAATAAGGATTTGCATTCATTCCTTAGAAAGATCAATTGTTAGGTGCTTCATTCCTAACTTCATAGGCTTGGTAAGACCTATCACTCTAATGCTCAAGAAGGATTCAGCTTTCAAGTGGACCACAGAGGGGAAAAGACAACTTTTAAAAATATAAAACAAGAGATTTCTCAAGATCCTACATTAATCAACCCTAACTACAACAAATATTTCATTCTATATGCTTATGGGGGGTGAGTATAGTATAGTTTGTGGTTTTAACTCGGTGAAATGATCAGGGACTGGAACAGCCTGTAGCCTTCTTCTGTAAAACATTGAAGAATTATGAGCTCAATTACAGCCACATTGAAAATAAAGTGTTTTCCATTATGAGAGCTCTTAAGAAGTTCAAGAGTATGATTGCTGCTAACTACATTGAAGTTTTAGTATCGCATTCCAGTGTCAGAGACTTCATCATGGGAGTAGAGATCAATGATAAACAAGATGGATGGGTGACTAATATTATGGAATATGATGTGACTATCAAAGCTACAAAATTGGTGAGAGGAAGGGCACTATGTGAGTAGTTGGCTTTAGATGTTGTGGAACCTCAATAAGCCTCCCTCATGAATTAAGATCTTGCAAACAATTTTGAATAGAAGAAGGATGAAAGAAATGTTCTTCAATTATCACAGTTGAATTACTAATATGGCCAAATTATTATCTATAGGTGTATATCCTCTGGGGTTAAAAAATAAAAAAAGAAGACATCTCAGGTTGCGCTCTATTACCTATACATTGGGTTGGTGGCCTATTGTTCAAAAGACATAGTCATGGAGTGTTGCTCAGGTGTATTGAAGGAACACAATGTGATAAAATTTTTACTGATTTTCTTGATGGTTTCTCAGGTGGGAATTTTTATGCTAAAGCTAAAACCATGAAAATTATAAAAGCAAGTTACTTTTGGCCTACCTTGTTTGTGGATGCTCACAGATGGGTTGAGAATATGTAAATAATGTGCTCTATTCACTGGAAATAAAATATTGGTGGCTCTCTCGCTTCATCCAATTCACGAAGATCAACTGTTTGCACAATGGGGTCTTGACTTCATTGGTATGATAAACCATACATCTAGTGCCAGTCTCAAGTGGGTTTTAACAGCCACAGATTATTTTACCAGATGAAAGGAAGTCGTGCCATTGAAGAAATTGTTACAAGGTTTTGTGTCCCTCAGGCTATTATTTTTTATAATGCAAAATATTTCTTGGGTTCCAAAATTTCTAATTGGGAGTTGGAACTTGGGATTTATCTTAAGACTTCTTCCAATTATTACCACCAAGACAATGGATTGGAAAAATCCACCAGCAAAAATTTGATTAGAATCATGAAGAGGAAAATGGACATCAATCAGAAGCAATGGCACACAAAGGTGAGAAATGCTCTCTAGGTGGATAGGATTACAGTGAAGAAAGGCAATTGACACTTCTCCCTATAAATAGGTATATGGTAAAGAAGCAAGACTTCCTTTGTCACTTTAGTCACCTTCACTTGAATTAGCTCAACAGTTGGAATTTGAAGGCACAGATCAAAGAGAGACCCAGAATGGCGGAATTGGCAAAACTTGAAGAAAATAGAAATGACACCATGATCAAGTCAGAACAACATCATGCATCAACTAAACGATGGTTTGATAGGAAGGGCTAGAGATCAGACATTCAAGTTTGGAAAATCTAGTCTTGAAATGGGATGCGGATTGAGCTAAAATAGGAAGACACTCCAAATATGATGTTATTTGGAGTGGACCATACATCCTCACCTCTTGCAAGATGGCTAACTCATTTGAGTTGTCTACTCTTGATGGAAATGTGATACAAATCCCAATCAATGGGATTCATCTCAAACCCTCTCATTAAGATGCTTCATTACATCTTGTACATAGTAGATTAGTCTTCAATTCCTCTAAGTTCTTTTTGGCACCTTGTTTTATTGCTAGTGTAGGTTTCTTACCCTAAGTGCTTTGCATAGTCTTGTTGCTTAAAGATGGTCCTCTTGCAAAAAATTTCATCACATTTTTAGGTCTTCCATAGGAAGATGTCCAAGGTATCAAGGATGAGTTGCATTCAACTCAGAAAATCAAATGCAAAACAACTAAATCAAGTTTGGAAATTCAAGTTCAAGTTCCGATTAGATTTCAAAATGTTCAGGTTGAATCAATGCCCAATGGATGCTTCAGGCTACTGATAAATTCATCTAGTAGGTAGATGGCCCCTATGAGTCACCAAAAATGTTGTCCATTTTTTGCACCCTTGGAAAATTAAACAACTTGGATTGCCACTGGACATGAATAAGGCCGGCAGAAGGTTTTGAGTATGTCATGGAATGAGATAGAAAAGCCATGGCTAAAAGAGAAAAGTTTTGGAAGTTTGAATCGTTCCACATAATGTTAAGAGAATTGCCATGGATGTTTTTAGCAAGCTGCAATACACAAATAGAAGCCACGGATTAAAAAAATAGGATGAAATCGTGGATTGAAAGAAAAGGGTTCGCATATTTTGTCTCAAATCTGCGTTACATTGAATAAACCACGGGTCAAGAAGAGAAGATAGTAGAGCCGCGGAATGAAGAAGAGAAATCTGCGGAGGTCAAAAATTGCCTAAAAATAGAGCAGAAAAGCCATGTATCAAAGGAAAATGGAAGCTTCCCACATGGAACTAAAAATGGATATTACTTCCCGATCTAATGATCTAGTCTTAGCATATCTTATGTCATTGGAGAAATCCTCACAATCTAAATCAGATTTCATGAAGAAAATGGTGGTAGGTGGGTAAGGTATATGAAGGTGTCTCCAACACATAAAAGATACATTCCAAGTGGCACAACCACCAACATTTAATGTAGTATGGGCACATATTTCTTCTTTAACAAGGAAAATGGCGTGGGGAAGTTGTCTTGCGGAATTTCTCAGATATTTTTAGAGAAATTAATGAGGGTGGTTAGATAGTGGAAGAAGGGAATTCAAATTTCCCTTTCTTTTCTTCTTCTTTCTTCTTCTTCTATTTTTCTATATATTGTAAAGTGATGCCTAGTTTTAATGTTGGATACTTTGGGAATACAACAACATCACGTGAGTGTTGTGCAAGTTTTCTAAAGGGTCGCATGCCTTGGATTTTATTTCTTGAATTTTTTTGCATCTTCTTCCTGCATTGTAATGATCTATGCATGATCTTTAAGCAATAAAATCATTAGTTTTATGGCTTGTTTCTGCCTTAGTTGTTGTTTTATTGTGTTCCCTTTCCTTTCATTCACTTGTAAGTGTGTTGTATGTATTCTTTTAGAAAATGTGTCTATTGTGCATCGTGAAAGTGGGTTTCGGATGTGGTTTTGAACTGTGGCTTTCGTTTCTACCCTCTTAATCATCATATTCTTCCATTTTCTCTCTTGTTAGAGTATTCATCCCCTTATTTTTGGTGTTATTGCCTCTCTAGTTTAGGTTTTTGTTTCATGCATCTCCTTCTCACCCTGGTCCCTTGGAATATTAGAGTAGAGTCAGATAGTTCCATTTCAATTCTGAGGAACAATTTTAGTGTTAGAAGTAGGCAAAGGAAGATGACCTTCTCTAGAGGTATGTCTCAGTTCGATTCCCGTAACTTGGAGACAACCCTATGTTGCCTCAAATCCCTAGATCCTTTTGATTTAGGACGGGTAAAATTTGAGCTCCAACAATGTTCTTTTTTAAGTGTCTACCTAAAATTTAGTCAACATAATTCCATCTGGCATCTCACACCTCAATTAGAAACTTGGAGAATTCGACAGTGTAATCAATAGCTTATACTACTTTGGCCAAAGTTTAAGAGACATGCTTACATGTTCAGTTTAATGATGACATGCTAGTCATTAGAAACTTGTCCTCTCAACATATCACTTCATTAAATTATTCTCGATTTGATTCAGTTAATCGAGACATTTATATTATAAGGTCATCCACAAGGTACAAGACCTATCCAACATGAATGGAAGGACACATCCATGCCAACTTAGGTTTCCTAGGGGAAAGAAAATTGTTTACGTCATGAATTACATCATTACGCAATCATTTCCTTTCTCGTAGCCAACTTAAGTATGTACTGAGGTGTACCTGATGTGAAGGATAGTTAACTCTCATGTCTTAGCGAGACTCAATTTTATATCTAACTGTGATAGTTAACTCTAGATCCCTACGAAAAGTCAACGTTTACTCAATGACCTACATCATTAAGTGATCCACTAATCCTTTGAGATATCTCAAGATGCACCTTGCTGCTTTCCCAATGACACAACTTTGGGTTCCTACATGAACCTGAATATATAGCTTACTGTAACGTTGATATCTAGTCTAGTGTAGGTTAGGTGAATGAGACTCCTAATCAAACTACTGATAGAGAGTGGCACTTACCTCAGGAGATGGATCTGAATGAGATAACTTCAATCTGTTCTCCATAGGTGTAGCAATTGGTGTGCAATCCATCATCCTGAATTTCTCGAGTGTTTTCTTGGTATATTTCATCTGGGAAACAAAGATGTGATTCTCTTTCTGACATACTTCCAATCCAAGACAATAGTGCATTAGCCCGAGATCGGTCATGTCAAATGATCGATTAAGACCTTTCTTTGTTACATCGATCATCCTCACTGAACTACCAGTGATGAATAGATCGTCGACATAGACAACGACAATCACAATCTCCCCCCCTTGCTTTTTGAGGTAAAGATTGGGATCGTATGGATTTCTAACAAATCCATGATGTACAAGATGCTCATCAATTTTGATGTACCATGCCTGGGGTGCCTGTTTGAGGCCATACAGAGATTTCCTAAGACTGCATACCTTTTCTTCTTGACCAAGTACTACATATCCCTCAGGTTGAATCATGTAGACTTCTTCTTGTAAATCTTTGTCCAGGAAGGCAGTTTTTACTTCCATCTGATGGACTTTCCAACCAAACTGTGCAGCTAGAGCAAAGATCATCCTGATCATTTTGATCTTAGCAATGGGAGTAAATGTCTCCTCGTATTCAATGCCTTCTTTTTGTGCATACTCCTTTGCTACTATTCTTGCTTTTGTACTTGTCCACTGTCCCATCTTCTTTGTTTTTTTTTTTTAATATCCATCTGCATCCAATGGGTTTATTCCTTGGTGGAAGATCGACAAGCTGCCAAGTGTTATTTTTCATTACTGAATGATATTCAAATTCCATGGCATATTTCAAATATTTTGACTGTAGGGGCTTCCTGGACTGTAGAGGGCTCATTAGACTCGATAAATCTACTCATCAAAGCAAAGTTAACTTCTTCTCTTGCTTTACTGCGAGTCCATGGTACAAGGTTGGATGTATCCAGTGGAGTATCCATTCTTGCATCTCATAATGTGCTAGTAAACCACTTGGGAATACACTGAACTGTTCTCATGGGTTTTGGTTCTATCATATCATCACCAGCATTCCCATCATCACTTTCATCATCAGTGGGAAAATCAACTTCAATTTTTACAACTAGTGAAGAATTTACATCAGGTGAGTCTGGAGGAGGAGCCTCTGCTTCCTTCTTCTCAAATAACTCAACATCTCTGCTGGTGTAGACTTTTCTAGTCTTTGGATCCATCAATCTATACCCAAGATTATCTTCACTGTACCCAATGAAGATGAGTTTATGTGACTTCATGTCCAATTTCTTTCTGTTTTACTTGGGTATGTGCATACTTTCTTTGCACCCAAATACTCTAAGGTGTGTAATAAATGTATTCCATTTTGACTATGCTTCTTGTGGTGTTACTTTGTCAAGAGCAACTGTGGGCAATTTTTTCAACAAATACACTGTTGTCTTTCCTGCTTCTACTCAGAATGTCTTTGCAAGTATAGATTCATCGATCATGCATCGCACCATTTCTATGATAGTATGATTTCTTCTCTCAATAACACCATTCTGTTGTGGTGTGTGTGGAGGAGGCATTTGTCAATGAATCTCGTGAGCATGTAGGTAGTCTTTAAACTCATTACTGGTGAATTCCTTCCCTCGATCTGAGTAGAGAGTTTTGATGTGATGACCAGTTTCATTCTCAATTGCTACTTTGAACTTCTTGAAGGTTTCAAAATCTTCACTTTTCTTGCAAAGACAAAAAAATCCACATTTTTCTTGAATATTCATCAACACATAGCATAAAGTACTGAAATCCAGAATGACTTGGTTGCATAAGACCTTAAAGATCGGTATGAACCATATCAAGCTTAAAATGAGCTCGATATGTACTCTTCTAGAATCAAGCTCTTTGTTGTTTTCCTACTAGGTAGTGAGGACACTTGTTTGTATCCTTATGAAGAGATTGTAACCCATGTACCATATTGTGCCGGTGAAGTGTCTCGAGATACTTGAAACTAACATGACCAAGTCTCTGATGCCACAATTGTGCTAAGGTAGATTTCTTATCCACAAGTGCCTGATCATCTTTGTGGAAAAAATCAAGTTAGAACATGCGTCCCACATTGAAGGCTTTTGCAACTATTTTCTAGACTCATGATTTGTCTCGAATTAAACATGTTTTCTTGCCATAATGACTGGGTAAGTGCAGGAAGTTGATGGACAAATTTAGGGTCATCCGTGACATCATATTGCAATCAACATAATATCAACTTGTAAGGATTATTAGCAATACAACACTCAAAATTAAACAAAATTATATTAATATGAATCGTAGAATCCGGAATCTAGTTTCTAAAATATAATTTTTGTAAAAAATGGCAAGATTAGCTAAATTAAACACTCAAAATAATGACTTGGTATTTTTTTTTAGAAACACCGATAAGATTATAGTCCGTTTGACAATTTGGATGACCAAAAATTGATATATAATTTTTTTCCTTTGGTGAGAAGTTATATGCCACTATCTATCTTGGGAAGGATTTTATTTTGTATTTTTTTGAGTAATATTTTATTTTTTTATGATTTTTTTCCGTGAAAGTGGTATGAAAACATAAAGAAAACAGAGCACTTTTTTGCCCGCCATAACTTCATCAAAAAATATTGAAATCAAATAATTTTTTTTTTTGAATATGTATATAATTTCACCACGGTTGGGATGGTAATTTTATCACATTTTGATAAGTGAAACAAATTCTGCAGTCTTAAACGTAGACATAAACATTCACATTGTTTAAAGACCTACTATTAGTAAAAAATTATAAAATGATATTTATCCTCTTCTATTCACTTTAAAATCAGTATTTCTACAAAGCTAATAGTCCTCCCCTACGCAATGGTACCATTTTTATGACATAGTTTTTAATTTTCGGCATGGTTCAATCCGCGGAAGACTAAATTTGATGTTTTGCTGTTTTTAATGTAAAATTCAGGATTTGATGTCCACTTAATTTGTCCCCCCAACTTGGTGCACTTACCCGACTATTAAAGTAAATTTTTAAGTTGTGATCAAATATTTGACTGACTGAAAGCATATTTTTTAGTCAACCCAGGGACATATATGAAATCTTATAATCTACAGTTGCGTGAACCAAGGGGTAGAGAAATGTTCCCAATCCCCTGAACTGTATATGAGGAATCATCACCTAACAGAACATGGTTTTTCGAAGGCGTGTCCCTCATTGGGGTAAACCTGTATTTGTGGCCATTCATGTGTCGAGTGGATCCTGAATCAACATACCAGACATCACTGGATGACGTGGAAGGTTCACTTGATTGAACAATGTACAAGAAATCTTCATTATCTGAATTTTCTTCTTGCTCAAAAATATTTCCTTGTTGATGGGGTCTTCTTTTCCAATTCCCTTTTTCTACCCTTGATTGTAGTTTTTATTTCCCTTGTGAGATTGTTGGTGTTGAGGTCCAGAATTACTTGATGAACCTTTTTTGTATGTATTATACCAACAATATTTCAATTCATGTCCTCTTTTACAGATTGGACATTGCTTCTTCAGTTGTTTGTCCCCTTAATGTTGATACTAATTATGATGTTAGGACTTTTGATAGGAATTATGTTTTCCTTTTCCTTTTCCTTTCCATTTTTGATGTGAAGAAAGTTCCTCCTCCTCTTCATCATCCTTATTATGCATGGCTTCCTCTTGTTACAGTAGGTTTACCAGCTTGTCAAAACTAACAGTCATATCTGACGCATTTAGTGTTGTTAAAAAATGTGGTAAGAAGATGGGAGTGCTCTCAGAACAATGGGAACGAGATCATCATATGTGACCGCTTCTCCTAGGGCTAGAAGTGAAGCCCTCAACTCTACAACTCTTCTTAAGAAAGCTTCAATTTTCTCATTCTGCTTGAACTTCGGTGTGTGTAACTGAATCTACAAATTTAGTATGACATTATTGTTTTTGGCCTCATATACCGTGCTCAATTTATCCCACACTTCTTTAGTTGTTTTGGCATCTCGAATATAGGGTTACACATCATCAAACACTCCAAACAAGATAATGAGTTTGGACTTTTGATATGCTTTATCAAACTGTCATTGTTGTGTTGTATTAGTAGTTGATCTGGTCAAAGTACCATTCAGAATAGGCCAAATCTCTTCAAACTCAAGTTGTGTCTTAATTTTAGTCTTCCATGCAACATAGTTACTTCCTCTAAGTAGTTGTGAATCTAGAAGAAAAAAATTGGGGGCATTGGTGTCCATTTTACAAAAATCACTGACAAGGTTGGGCTCTTATTACTCTAGGTATAAGGTCTCCTAATCTATATATCGTCATTCCGATATATCGAACCTTTCTATATACGCGCCCTTCTGATATACCCGACGATACATGGAAGAAGCTCTCCCTTTCTATATACCCGACGGTGCGTGAAAGAGGTGTTAATGTACGTGAAATAATTCAATATGTGGTACCGAGATAGTATTGAAAGGGGTCTATATGATTATTGACATCGGATCAAAGAAATATCCTCATATGCATGTGTAACTTTGCTATATGCTTGGATAATTTCTTAGTCCATATTTATGTCGTGCAATCGTTCAGAGACAGATAGGATGGCTCATAGTGTGTGCAGTGTGACCTTATTACTCCCCGTCGATTTAAAGGGTCGATGCCTAGACGACGTTGTTGCAACTATATTAGGTGTTAAGTGCATTAGTAATCATGATGACTTTACCCGTAAGTGCTTCCCAGAGGCACTATATATACCGAACACTACGAATGAAATATAGGATCTCGTGAGTGTTTTAGAACCAATTTTTATTGTTTTTTAGTACAATATTCTGCCAGTTTCTGAGCAGTTACAATTTTTTTGGTTGACTATGAAACCTGTAAATTAGTACAATATACTAAAGTATACAAATTACTTTCAAAAATCTAGAAAAATTGAAGGGCAGGTAAAAAAAATTGTTTTGGGGCCCTGGCGGCCACTGGAGCTCAATACAGAGCTCTAAGCAAAAGACCATAAAAAATAGTTCAAAATGAAGTTTTTAATGTCCCCTCATTTGGAAAAAAAAATGCTAAGAATGAAAAATTGAGAAAAATGGGAGAAAATAAAATTTTCCCTAAAATTAGGGTTTTCTTCTCTAAATTTGGTAGCTTGTTTAGTTGTAACTACAGGCTTTGATAGAGTTTTATGCCTCTATAATTGGTGATTTACGCTAAAACAATCCCTAAATGCAATATTTATAAAAAAATTTAGCTTTGGGGTGGGATTCAAACCCCAAACATCAACTAAGTGCTCAAAGCGCATATGTAATGTAATGAAGTAAATTACATTTAACGAATATGTAAAATACGCTCACCTTTGAAATAGCTTGACGTGGCACCTGATTGGGAGTCGAAAATTTTAGGGCTTCAACAAAAAGGGATCTGATATATTTTTCTTGTTTTCCTCCATCGGTTTATTGATTTGCACTCACTGTTTGTTATTGAACCACTTTAATTGGTCGCTGATTTGTTTACACCTCTGTTTTATTTGTTCATTGCTATTTTCACCATTTTTTTAATTGGAAGGTGTATAGATTTTATGTAGGTCGTAGGGTTGTTGGAACAGGATTCCTGAATACAACTCAACCACTTCAATGCAAAGTGGACAGCAATGTGAGCTCGACCCATATGGTTGAACCAAGGGCTCGACACAAGGGGTCAACTGAGTTACAAATCTTGGCGGTGTGGATTTGCCCTTCTATCTATCCAACACGCTAAAGAAATAGTGCTCGACCGTGGAAATAGTGGTCAGTTGGTGGCTTCAACGTGCCAATGCAATGTAAGGTCTAGGTCCTTGTGCAAGCATCTCGGTCTACCAATGAATATACAACTCGATCACAACAAATGCAAAGAAATATTTCACAAAGCTCGATTTGTGCTGCACAAATTTGCTTTTGATCTAATCAATTGGTTAGCTTGGTCAGGTGGAAGAGCACTCAAATAACTCATTCAACATTGATACTGCCAATGCAACTTAGTCAACATACAAGCCACTAGCTTGTTGTTTGGCTCGGTATGAGCCATATTAGAATTCTTTGCAAATATTGACTAAGTCCTCCACCTAAAGAAGAGTTCCTCTAAATGCAGAGGTCTAGAATATCCAATAAATGTAGTGGAAAAACTCCTAATGGGGAAATAGAATATATATTTTTTAATTTTGTCTAATTCAGATTTGCTCTAGGAAGCAATTTTCCTAGTGCCAGGGGCACCAAGGCAAAAACAATTGCTTTTCGTTTACCTGGAGATCAAACATGAGGTTGTGGGGAGGTAATGATGGGGCTGGGAAGTTATAGGAGGCTACATAGGCTCTTAATTGTTGCAAATGCTTCTCCAAGCTCCTCAATCTTGTCTTCTCTCTCTCTCTCTCCAACCTTCTCTGCTCACAGGTCGAGATAACCTACTCTAGTACTAAATGTAGCTTCAAAAACAGGGACGGAAGCATGTATAATTTATTAATGTGAAAATCAATCCCTTACAATAGTGCAGGCTATAATATTTATACATATTGGATAGCCTGGATAGAAACAAATATGGAGTTGCAACTATGCAACAACAAACTAAAATACATTAACTTCCAAAATACATCTGGGAAGCACAAATGAATAATGACATAATTGTTATAACATAAAAATTATACCCGTGAATATAAGAAGAAAAATATGGTTAATAAAACCATATAACATTATATAACTAATTAATATAATGTAATAATGTTATAAAACTATATAATAATAATTAATTATACAATGCATAATTAATTATCCTAACATTGAGTTATGTAGGAGCTTCTCTAGAATAAGAGGAGGAATAAGAAGAAGGAAAACATCAAAACATGCCTCTGGTGCCACGAAAAATTTAGAGGATCTGGACAATATGAAAACAAAGATTTTGACACAGTTAATTTCAACCCTAGATGGAATGCAAAGCTAAGGACAAAGTTGCAAAAGAACCTCTATACATATATTGTCCCAGATGCAGGAAAAGACATCCTTTAAAATAATTTCCTCTAGTTATCACATAAATTTGCATGATCTATGATGTCCCTGAAAATGACACCAACCATTGTACTCTTCTACCTCTGTTGAAAAAAAGGTTAAATGTTATGACTCAAACAAATGGAGAAGTAAACTTTGTTCAAAGATCAAATAATTAGTCTACTAATGCCCCTAGACTTGCTCGGAACCCCTGGATGATCCCATGGCCCAATCAAACCCCCCCACCAACTTGGGGAAAACCTGATTGGACACCACAATATTGGGTGGCCTACCCAAATCCAAAACCATGGATGCCTCCATAAAACCAGCACGGCTAGACACCACCATCCAATGCACATCCATGGCCAAACCAACAATGGTCCCCTCAACAAAAATATAATCAGCCAAGTAGGTTCACACAAAAACAAGCTTTAATGCCACCACCACAACAAAATCACCAGAAAGGGAAAGCAACACAAACTCAACTTCAATCCCAGCCTGTATCAAACCCAAAAAATCAACAAACAACCTCAATTAGTGAAGTAGGACAGGGTGAGACAATGCAATTTAATGTCATTAATAACTTGTAGATGAGATCTGGAAAGACAATAAACAATCCTCCAATAGTTATTATTGGGGTACCTAAGGAAAGAGAGAGAACTGAACATGTTCCACAAATTTCAAAAATTGGGGATGATCAAGAGAAAGACAAGAATGTGCATGCAGCTCCTTTGCCAGAGAGATTAAAGGAAATACAGAACGGGGAAGAGAAATCACTAGTTCAGTAGCTAAAAAAGTTGAATATTGAAGTCCCACTCTTGAAAGCAATAAGGGACATTCCTTAATTAAACCAAACCATTAGGAACCATTGCATAAAGACGTCAGAAAGGAAGAGGAAATACCCAAAAAAAATCAAAGTGGAAGGAAATCTAGCTGACCTTGTAGCTAGAAAACTTCTTTCGCAAAAATATGGGGATCCTGGGAGTCCATTCATTACTATTTTTGTAAATGGATAGTCAATATCTAACATTTTGGTGGATCTCGGTGATGTCATTAATGTCATAAAAATAGATACATTCAATTTTTTGTCTTTGACGTGATTACATCCAACCAATATTGTCCTCCAGTTAGTAGATCAATCTATTGCTATACCAGATGGAGTAATTGGGGACGTTATGGTTACTGTTGAATCTTGGGAGTATCTGGTAGATTTTATGGTCTTACATCCTAAAGCTCAAAAGATGGGATACCCAGTTATCTTAGGAAGATCTTGGCCAACTACTGTTGTTGCATACATTGACTGTAGGTTAGGAAAAATTACTATTTCTCTTTATCCTCCTACCCAACCATATATGGACGACTATGAACGTGTATGGGTGGATTCTTCAGATAATAACAATATGAATCCTACTTATTTGGCCACCATCACAGTAAAAAATCATGTGGAAGAAATTACAGAGATGTACCTAATGTTTGATGAAGAAGATATTATGGCTATGGAAACCAAAATTGTGGCTAAGGAAACTAAACTCGTGGCTAAGGAAATGAGTGTTTTGAACTCAGAAGAGAACAACATCACCTTAGTAAGTGAAATATCTATAGAAGGTTGTGGAGAGACCTAAGATTACCATGAAGGCAAAACATCAACTGATTTTCATTGTCCTTTAGCCAAGATTGTATCTTTTGAGAACATGACTATTTTTCACACGCTACAGCCTCACGATTGTCCATTAAACTCTTTGATTGTTGAGACATAACTGACTATTTTTAAATACACTAAACAAGTAACTATTGAGGTAGGAAAAGAATTGACTATTAGTAACAACTTAGAAGACTGACAAGAGACTAGGGTCATAGACCTCTTGAGAAATCATTTGAAAGCTTTTTCTTGGGATTATACTGACATGAAAGGGATTCATCCAAGCATCTACACTCATCTTTACATTGAGGATGTCAAACCATTCAGATAGCCAAAATGAAGGATTAACTCAGCACTAAAAGACATTGTCAAGGATGAAATAGAGAAATTGTTGAGGGTAGGATTTATCTATCCAATATCTGATAGTCAGTGGGTATCATTGCTTGTTATAGTTCCCAAGAAAAATGGTAAGTGGAGAATATGTATAGATTATAGGGAGCTTAATAAAGCCACCAAGAAAGATTACTTCCCCCTACCCTTTATAGATCAATTTTTAGACAATTTGGCAGGAAAGAAATATTTCTCCTTCTTGGATGGGTTTAGTGCATATAACCAAATTAGTATAGCACCTACTAATCAAGATAAGACCACCTTCACTTGTCCCTGGGGTACATTTTCATATATAGTTCTACCATTTGGACATTGTAATGCACTTGCCACCAATTAGAGAGCAATTTTAGCTATTTTTGCAAACCTCACCAATGACTATGTTGAAGTTTATATGGATGATTTTACTCTCCATGGGTCAACCTTTGAGAAATCTTTGAGTAATATTGAAAAAGTGTTAACCAGATGTGAGCAACACAAACTCTCTGCAAGCCATGAAAAATGCTTTATCAAGGGATTGTTTTGGGTCATCATGTCTCTGCTAGAGGTATCCAAGTTGATCATAAGATGATATAAGTCATTGCTAAGTTTCCTACACTAAAAAATTAAATAGACATAAAAAATTTCCTTAGACATGCAGGTTATTACAAATGGTTTATAAAAGTTTTTGGTAAGATTATTCCACCAATGTTTTCTCTGCTAGAAAAAGATGGTTTTTGAATGGAATCCTCAATGTCAACAGGATTTTGAAGTTATAAAGGAGAAATTGACCACTCTCCCAATCTTGAGAGGAACCAATTGGGGTCGGCATTTTCATATTCACATTGATGCTTCCAACACTACAATGGAAGATGTTGTTGGATAGAAAGATAAGGAAGAGAAGATGTATTCCATCTATTTCATTAGAAAAATCTGACCCCTATAAAGAGAAACTACACCACCACATAAAAATAATTTCTAGCTTTTTTTACTCTCTAAACAAATTCAGACACTACATTACTAGATATAAGATTTTTGTGAATACATACCATTCAACCATAAGATACTTAATGAAAAAACCAGTAGTAGGGGGAAGAATTATTAGGTAGTTACTTCTTTTGCAAGATTTGAGCTTGACCATTATTGATAATCCTAGAAAGTCTAATGTTTTTGTTTATTTTCTTTCAAGATTGAATGTTTCAGGAGATGGTGAGGCAGTTCAAGATCACTACCGAGATGAGCACTTATTTGCAATATCAACACGTCCTCCTTGGTTTGTTGACCTTTCCAATTATCTAACTACATGGAATTTTCTATCTTATTTCACTAGCAAAGAAATGAAAATATTAGTCATAAATAGTGCTACATATAAGTGGTGCAATGGAAATTTGTTTAAATGTTGTCTTGACATGATTATTTGCAGGTGTGTTCTAGAATATGAGGTATATGACATACTGAGAGTGTTCCGTGATGAACCCGGAGGAGGGAACTACTTAGTAAAGAGGACAATTCATAAGGTCATTGGAGTTTGGTACTACTAGCTCTCTTTCCAAAAAGTTTTCAAGAAATACGTAAGGAAATGTGATGCATGCCAATGAATGGGGAAACCCACTCTATCTTCTGAAATGCCCCTCAATCCTCAACTAGTCTTAAGGCCATTTGAGAAATGGGGGATTGATTTCCTTAGACGTATAGACCCCCCATCATATGGAAAAGAGTACCTATTGGTATGCATCGACTATGTTACCAATGAGGATGTTGTAGCTGAATTTTTATATGATAGGATCATGTTAAGGTTTGGGGATCTTATAGCCATAATATCTTATCAAGGACCTTAGTTTGTGTCCAACATGATTGAGGCATTTTTGAATATTTACAATATCAAGCATAGGAAATCATCACCATACCACCCCCAATCCAATGGGCAAGTGGAATTCACCAATAGATAACTGGAGAACATCTTGACTAAAGTTATAAATGCATATCAAAATAATTGGGTGCCAAAACTGCTTGAAGCAGTTTGGTCATAGAACACAACCTTTAAAACCACCACTAGTTTCTCCCCATATGAACTAGTATATGGAAAGAAGGCATTGCTCCCATTGGAATTTGAATTTCAAACTTGGAGAACAACATTGAACATAGGAATTTAGTTGGATGAAGCTCATCGAGATAGAGTGATGGAGCTGTATAAACTGGACGAGATGTGGATGGAGGCACAACAACAAGTTGAGATCCTTCAACATCAAAGGAAGGTCTTGCATGATTCTCATATCAAGACCAAAAGATTCAGAGAAGGAGACTGAGCCCTTATGTTTGACTCAAAATACCAACACTTCAAAGGGAAACTAAGGACAAGATGGTTAGGACCTTACCAAATTTAAAAGATATATGATAATGGATCTGTGAGATTTTTCTAATTGATTGTGACAGAATAACTTTGGTAGTGAACAACCATAGACTGATGTTGTATTAACAACCCCAGGATAAAGAAACCTTCGTTAAGGACATGCAGTTTTGTTAGGAATTCAATTTAGTGGAATAATTCAACTCCTACAACCATGAGTAGTTTGTTAGGAATATGCCAATAAAGGAAGACGACCATAGTTCTAATATAATCCTCTTCACCCCTATATCTAAAAAACAAAAATAAATTTTCTTTTATGCATGCAAATAAAGGTTAGAAGTGTAAATTATCAAAAATTGTATTAACCATAATTGATTTTCAAATGTAGCAGGTGAAGTGCCAACGGTCAAAAGTACGTTGAGCTGGTAAGGTGACATGTATTTACTTTTGTCCAAGGTATTAACTATATTTGAACTTCTCAATGCATTTGATTAAAAACATAAAAAAATTTAACAGAGTAATTGGTGAAATAAGAGGTAATGAAAAATGAATAAGGCATGATGTCACTCTTTTCGAAGGATTACATATGGCACGAGTGATAAGGATATAAGTGTGGGAACCATGTTAATGAATTAAAAGCTCGCCACATTCAACAATCACATCAGTCCGTTCCACCGTTATTCTATGCCACCATGATGCTATCATAAATTTAGGGGTAGTTTGAATTCAAGATACTGACATTGCACAAAACTACTCTACCTCTTCCAAGAAACTATCACCATTGTTCTAAAAATCTACCTCCTTACAGGATTTCCCATTTCTATTACAAACCAGTCTATTTGATGGGGAAGAAGAAGAAGTCAGAGACAGAATCTACGGAACCACTGTTGAGGAATGTTGTCATCTCTCAGGTCTTTCACTATGTAGGTTGGTTGATTTTTATTAAAGAAATTGAAGGGTTTGATGAATATTTGATTGAAAAGTTTTTGTCAAATTTTAAAGTGACTTGTTCTAGGGTAGGTTGGAAAAGGATTTAAATAGATAGCCAAATTGTTAACACAATCTCTGGTCTTCCAAATTTCAGACTCAAGGTTGTCAGTAATTTCCCCCTCAAAGAATTGATAGAAATTTTTCATGAGGAGGGGGAACCTCTTCTTGAGATAATTATTAATAGTTAATCCTTAGGAGATTTAGAAGAGTATTAAAAGTGATAGCTTATCAAACCATTGGAAGAAGTTATCTTCTTGGATAAATAGGTATTTCATTTGTGAGGGAAAATAATCAGTATTGGGAGGCAATAACCTGAAGATTTTGACCCATTTGAAGAGATTCGGGGAAATCCCTAAGCTCTAAGTCAATCACCCCGAGTACCTAGCAAATGTAGTCATAAAAGTGGGGAAAAAGTATAAAAATGGAGGTGGTGATGCTGCAGTTAAGCACACAAGGACTATTTAGTTGATTTACATGCACTAGGCCTCAAGGAGACCCAAGTGGAAAGAATAAAAATGACTATATGAGAAAGTTTCAGGTAGAAGAAGATCAAAGGGGCTCCTACACCAATATTTATCAAACCAACCCATAACTCTCAGCCTAAGATTCAACCCGATCCTCTTTCTACCCCTATCTTTATTAAATATTCTACAGATGAAGTCGAGAAACCCCCTGAGCCTATAAATTTGAAGAAAAAGGATATCATGTCAAACCTTTCTCAGAGTTCGGTTAGAAAGATAAGATCTAGTTCAGCAAGGAAGGATGTAGTTCTTGGACTTGCATTATCTGATGAAGGTGTAACCCAAATTTTAGAAGAGTTTGATGGAACTGAGACTTCCTCTGCCCCAGGAGATAAGTCAAGGGATTTTGAGTTTACATCATCCATTCCTAAGGAACGAAGGCATGCTGCAGAGGCACCAGAAACTCATTCGGAAGCTTTGGAAGACATGCCTACAACTCTAGAAATTCCTACGGTAGCTATGGAAACTACTGTGTAAGGAATTGGATGTACGGAATCAAAAAGAGATGAGGTTTTGAGGAAACAACAAGAGGAAATTTCTTCTCTAAAATTAAAACTAAAAGGTATGGAAGTAACTCATTTGTCTTTTCAAAATGAGTTTGTGCAAAATAATATAGAAATACATAAAGAAATAGATGTTTTGAGAATGGAAGTTACTAGTTTATAGAGACAAAAGGATATTAGGTTGAAAGCATGAGATGGTTTATCATCTCGTTAGACTCAACTCTCTCTTAGAAACAAGGAGCTGGTAGAAGAAAATAGAAAACTCAAGGAAGAGGTTGAATCTATCTCTAATGCAAAGAGAAAATTGGAAGCAATTGTTGAGCATGTCTTTCCTTTAGCTTGTTGAGTATGTCTTCAGTTTATAGTTTATTTCTTCAAGAGAAATTTTATTCATGACAGTTGCATAGAATTTTTTGTGGAGAGCCTCATGAGGATCCTGATGGAAAAACCTTTTTATAGATTTATCAGAGTTGTACTCTAGAAGTACAAAACTTGTGTGAATTTTATCTCCATGACATGATGGTTTCAGATGTTCTTGATTTTTTCAAAAATATGTCAGTAGAAGAGTTTCAGTTGAAATATTTCCACTCATTAATAAGGTATCAAATTGTGTGGGAAGAACAAACTTACATCTTTACACAACAGGCCAAAACTGTTGTTTTTTACATTTGACCTCAACACCATAATGATGTTTCAATGAAGAAGGATTTTAGGCCTTTGTATTACTAGGTCAGAATTGGTAGACACACCTCTCAGATCTTGGAAAATTTTGTCCAAGAATTTGAATCTTATTGTCAAAAAAACTTTGGCTAGGATATGAAAACCTATGATAAGAGATGGGACACCTTGAATCTGCCACTGAAACGAAGAGAAGTGATTTCTCCTCAAAATCTTAGTTGGAGCATGAGAAGGGGAGATGCACTTGTGGAAATTATTCAGTAGTTTACACAAAAAGTGAACAATGATTATAATGATGAATGGTTTGGGACACAGGTTAGACCTCCTTTGCTTCTTAGCCTAATGACTACTTTGAAAAATAGTGCTCCCCAATCAAATGAAAGCTTTACAACATGGGCAGAAACTATGTTTACAAACCAAGGATGTAAGGGCACAAAGAAACAATATGCAAATCAATTTGAAGAATATGACATGGAGAAACTACTTGAACAACAAAAATTAGGTTGGAGGTAGTTTGCACGAGGACTTACAAAAGGTAAAGTGCAAGAGAGATGATGAGTCCATAAATTGACTCATCATAGCATCTATATAACTATAAAATTTACTCCTAAAAACATTAATCAATTCATGGGAATGTTCTAAATAGTTATATCTAAAGTAAAAAGTGATGTATTTACCCTTATTTTGTCTTATGTGAACAAATTTCCAATGAAACTTCAACTAACTTCTTTATTGAATGATTTGGTGACATATGCAGGATGATGAGGCATATTTTCTGCCATTTTGTGTAGTCACAGTCAAAGGAGGCTGAGTCCACAACCACTATGCCATTTTAGAGGTTGGCCCTTAACAAGATACAAACTAGGACCCATGTTTCCAACAGAGTTATGGGGTGTCATGGAACTTTTATGAAAAACTCATTGGTTAATCTGTTGCCTATAGTTGTGGTATGTGTTATAATCATTTGTGTCTATAAGACACCTCATTGAACTGTTTCTTAGTTATTTTTTTTACCAGAATTACATCAGTAAATAGACAAAAATTATTTTTCAGTTGTTCTCTGAGTATGTAGCAAACTCTTTTTTTATCAAAACAATACATCATATTTTGAGGATACATTTATTTTAAGAAGTCTCAATCCCGAAGTAGAGAAAGGGCCCACTCAACTGAGGAGATTGAAGGACTAGTATTTCACGCAAAATCTTTACATTTACTAAGTTCTAGTTTTAATATCTTGATTTGGTGATTATTTGAATGCAATCTTGTATCTCTTTATTTCGGAAAATTCCTTTTACTCGTCATTTCCTTTAACAAGCATTTCATTCAGTAACTTTATTTCATTAGAATAGATGCATTTTGTATACTTTGTTTTCCATTTGATAGCTTATAAGATTTTGACATTCAATAGTTTAGACCTTTACTCACTTTCAGTAGTTAATTAGTGTAAAATAAGCATATCGGTACCAAACAAACCCCCCATAAAGAGAACTACCATAATGATTGAGTTGCATATCAACTTCTCTGCATACAACCTTGAACACAACCCTGGTCTACAATGACATCAACACTTGAATAGGTGGATTAAATGATTGGAAGTTACCAGGAGCCATCACCACCCAAATAATCATATACAAGTTTTTAAAATAAGCACATTGAGTATTACATGATGGTACCTAGGAAATGGAATTGATGTTTTCAAGTTTTCAAACTATATTTCCGTTTCGAGGTGCAAGTTCTAATCACCTATGTCGTAACCAAAACCCAACACTTCAAAAATAAAACCCATATCTATATTATGTTAGGAATTCATATAGTTAGTGCTCGACATTTATGCTTATTATATAAGTTTGGGTGATTATTATACTGAGTGAGTTTTTGAAACAACTCACGTATTGTATTAGTTGAGTGGTTTGGGGAGAGATCTATTTAGGGAGAGTTTTTAGAGAAACATCCTTGATTATAAGAGAAGCTTATCCTTTATCATTGTAATTTTCCGTATGATTTAATGAATCAAAGCACTATTGTGTTTTCATTTGGTATTAGAGCGTTGCATTCTTTCAATGGAGAAATAAATTTTTAGAGGGACAACTTTACTTTGTTTCCTGAGTAATATGAAGGTCTCATGTTCATTAGCCATGAGAATCCAGTAAAGATATTGTTGTTACGTGTGTATCATATAGTGCATCCATTTCTGAGGTGTGATCATCAAGAATAAGTAATTGTGGTCTTCATCTATATGTTTCACCAGATTCTTAGCAAATTAATGAAACATATAAGGGTAGTAGGCCAAGGAAGAATACATGTTTGTGGCATCGGTTGAACGTTATGCACATGTTCTGATTTCTCGATCCAAGTTGATTGCGAGAGCTCCCTTTTGGCTAGGAGGAAATACCTATAAATGCAAAACAATACCACCAAATAGAGTTAAACAAAAAAATGAGTGGATTGCCTGGCGGAAGCTAGATCCGGGAAGTGTGATGCTCCCTGAACAAACTGTTAATCCACTTTCATATAACAATATTAATGCTATTTAAATCTTACATGAAGTAAAGATCTTATTAGAATTGAAACGTTTTAGGTATCTCATAAAAACCAATATGAAAGGTCATTCAAATGGTTGTTTAAGGTCAAACAGGGGGGGTTGATTGGCTGGTGTTGGGTTGCAGGCCTGGTACAGACTCTGGGTAAGGGTTGGTAAGGATTAGAAATGTACCTAGGCTATAGGGAAGTGGGTATTAGCTCGTTGGTCTGAGTTATATTGACAGACACAATAACCGGTGTCGGCTAACTGATTGATGCCAATTAGGCAGAGTGACCGACGTCAGTTAGCTAACTGGTGTCGGTAGAGGAAATAAGTAGATTTTTATTAGGATTGGTTTCTCATACTCCCTGTGATTGCATAGAGGTTGGAAATGATGAGGGTGAGGTGGTAAAATGGTTCTGAAGACTCAGAGATGATTAAATTGGGTGGAAAGGGTATGATCAGGTGATGGGTTGGTGGAAGGGAGGAATTATATGGTTGTGGAGAGAAATAAACTAGAGATATGAATAAAAAATCTACACAAAGAAACTAGAGATTCAATGAGGAGATATTGAATACTTACTGGAAAATAGATTGGAGGACATAGGTGATGGATATAGTGACAGTAGATATCCAGAGAGAAAATCCATTGTATTCATGTTGCAGAAGTTTAGACCTTTGTGCCTCTCTGTTGTGAATTCATGATCGTGAAGAGGATGATGAATGGTGAACGATGTTGGTAGTGTTCCTATGTGTCTTCTTTTTCTTGAGTGCTGAAGAAATTAGAGTGCTCCAAATCTCTATTTGTATGAGATCCTAAATCAAATGACCAACCTAGGAAAATGCATTTGGAAATGTATTTAACCTAACTGGAAATGGTTAGGTGACCAACATTAGTTGAGATATAACCGGCGTCGGTCAAGGTGGGAATATCTAGGTTGGCCAAAAATAGCCAAATTGTTGCTATTTTGGCATGTTCTCTAACCTTCTACCGAGTGTCAAGTGATAGATCATAGAAAGATATGTAGGAGTCCTTTTAGGTTTGTTAATAAGAGTTAAGTATAGGTTTAGACTCGGTCTTAGGTCATTAATGAGGTTTGAGTAGGTCATTGAGTGAGGTGGCTAGGTGAGGTGATTAAGTGAGGATATTCATTAATTTAATTAACATGTGCACTATGGGATATGGATAGGTGGGATATGGTTAATTTAATTAACAAGGTTTAAATGGGAGTATGACCCAATTTTGGTGTCTATACTATATTCTCATTGGGTTCGAACCATTTTTAAAAAATCTTGCTATTATTGCTCATGTTTTTGTGAAGACATCGATAATAGTGGATCGTGGGTTTCACATCTTGAACTATGGTTTATCATTTTATCCACAGTCTAGAAGGGTCCATATCATTATCTGTGTCAAAAATCATGTATCCTATGATCTAGGTTATGGAACAATGAACGTCTCTACACATTCATATACATAAATATTTCATTCACCACTAGTACATACGTGCATCAGGCTCAAGATAAGAATCCTTATCTACATTCTATTCACCCATGATTGTGTATATGTGGAACCTGGAATGTTCTTTGGATCATTGAAATCTTGTCATTTAATCTATACTTCAATCTCGTATAAAATTTACCGCAATCACGCATCTACTATTTGTGTGACCTGCACTCCTGATTGGTTTGACATAGCTCTCTCAGGCATGTCAAATTTAGAAAGGTGGTTTGAAGCTTTTGCATCCCTGCAGAGAGATAAAGCGGCATTGGAAGCCTACGCAGACATCCATGTTTTGATAGAGATATTGCTCAATCCTCTCCAATCTCATCCATCTTGGCTCTCTATAGCAATGCAACCCTTGTTCACCTCATACACTATTTGTAAATTGAAATGTGTGGTATTTAGTTTGTGGTTTTTTGTGTTATATGTGATTTTAGTTTTTTTAAGTTTAGTTGTATAATGATTTTTTATTTGAATTCATTTAATTTTTGGATGTATAATCAATTCTAGTGAGTAAAGTTTATTTATTGTTCAAATAATTTGTGTTATTAGAGTAACCATTACTCACTAAATCCAATCTTTAATTGGATTGAAGTTTTGAACCTTTAGTGTTGTAATTATCTTTTGATACTTATGTCTTTGTTAAGATAGTGTCAAATCTATCTTGTCATTGTTCTATTCATGTCATTAAATTGCCATTGTCAAAAGTCTTGTAGTCATCAAAATTGAGTCAAAAGTGTGAAAAGTCGTGAAAATCCAAATCTTGAATTGGATTTTTTATCGTCAATATAATGTCCATCATTGTTGTTGTCATTCCATAAGTTTTGTAAGTTTGAGTTGGAAAAATTGTAAAAATAAAATAAAAATTCCTTAAGAATGCATTTTCGGTGGAATCCGACGTTCGGCTAAGGATTGCAATTTGAGCTTCAAAAACACATTTTCCTAAGTTAACAGCATGATACTAGAGGTTAGAGGAAATAGAGCATAGAGGGAAATCAACACTTCTTGTCAGTCACCAATGACAAGGTTGGACTCAAATTTGGTGGCAATATTTTATATTATTTTTAGTTGTTTGCTTTGAGTGGTGTGTGTAGAAATAAAATATGTTATACATTCCTTGCCAAAGATTGAAAAGAGGAGGATGCGAATTTTGGAACGTAAGAACAATTGTATAGGAGGGAAAGTAAACTGAAGTGATCCTCTAATTACACAGATCGTTTGACTATTGTACTTCTAACATCGATCGGCTGGTGAAATCTAGCATTCACGTAAAGTGAAAGTGGGAAATGTTGAGTTCGCTTATGTAGGTGAATCGGTGGAAGTGCGATCATCTAGTATGGGATTCACTGTGGTGAACACTATGGTGAAGTGGATTGGTCATGTGCAACAAGATCCTGACAATAAGATCCAAGCCAACAGTATGCAGAGGCATACGATTCTATTTCTAGTTCTTCAGATGTGTTTTCTTCCCATGTTTTCCTTAAGGGAGGGAATGTTAGGAATTCATATATTTAGTGCTCCACATTTATGTTTATTATATAAGTTTGGGTGATTATTATTTTGAGTTTATTGTTGAAACAACTCATGTATTTTATTAGTTGAGTGGTTTGGGGAGAGAGCTATTTAGGGAGAGTTGTTAGAGCAACCTCCTTGAGTATAGGAGAAACTTCTCCTTTATAATTGTAATTTTATGTATGATTTAATGAATTAAAGCACTATTGTTTTTTCACATTATCAGTTAATATCCATAGACACAAACACTTAGGGTAGAAAGATAGTCCTTAGTTTCTCATGTTTACAACAATTAACTAAACAACCACATATTTGAACAATACCAAAAATAGGTTTATCAAAACGAGGTTGAAGTGATTCAGGTATCCAGGGTATAGGATATGATCCGGAGATACAACTTAGGTTAGGTGCAAGACCGTTTAGGTATGATCTGGTACACCAAAGGTTTGGTCGGGATAAACAACACAACAATAGGAAAGGTAAGGTCACTAGGTTAATCCACATAGGTAATAACATCACAATGTATAACGAGTACATGAGTTCAAAAGTCACAAAAGGTAGTTCTAGTCAGGGTATGTAGGTCATGGCTTGGGTAAGGCTGAGGTATAGGTAAATAACAAGTCCCTAAACACGATTAAGGAAATGTATAGGTAATTTAGGCTTGTGGGTAGGGTGTAACAAGTGTTGTTAAGGCCAAAAGGTATTAGGAAGTAATGAGTTTAGTTATAAATGGGGAAAATGTAGGTGAAATGGTACTGATAGGTGACCAATGTCGGTTATAAGGTAACTGATTTCAGTTTGGTATAACCGACACCAGTCATGTCGAGTTAGGTTTAAAAAAGAAAAATATGTGTTTTACGGATTCATTTTAACTTTTTTTCATTTGTGAAAATGACATAGAGGTTGTGTTTCCATGGAAAGTGATTTAGCAAAGTGCCAAGGTGAGTTAGCAATCTACGAGTACAAGAGTTGGTGTTAACAAGTGGGTCAACGAGATTGAGCGGAGCGTGTTCATTGGTGGAGAGATTCAAGGTATAATTCGACATGGCATACATGAGAGAAGGTTCAGGTGGACCACCGACGCATCATTCAGACGTACCACTGAGTAGACGACACCGAGATGAGGTAGGAGGCATTCTGAATTGTTCATTTGGTTGAAAAGTGTGTTGTAAAATTTGGTTTTTATTGTAACTGAGGGTGGGGGTTGTAAATTGACGTTTGTGGGTAAAATGGAATGAAATGAAGGGTGGGAATAGTATAAGTAGGTAAAATAGGTTAGGGCATGAGGGTAGGGCAAGTTTGGGTGGGTGTTTGTAAGTATTTAGGTGTTTTGTGGAGTTTTTTAATAAGGGGAGGATAGGTTTTGGGTTTTGGTTATCGCGACAGAGACTGACGTCGGTCTAGGTTTGGCCGATGTCGATCAACTTTTGCCGATGTTAATGAGGGATAAGGTTACTGACACCGGTGCAAGGGAAATCGGTGATGGTCAAGGCGATCGACGTCAATTAAGGCTGAAGAAAAATAGGGGCAAGAAGGGCTAGTTTGGAAAGAAAAATAGGTAGGGAAGGGGTAAATGAAGAGTGTATGTAGAGGGATGAGGGTAAAATTTGAGTTTGGTAATATAAGATAGGTAAGTAGAGTAAATAATGTTAAGATGATGGGTCATGATTGTAAAGAGTATTAGTGTTGTGGGTGAATAAGGTAAATGGAGTAGGCATAATCGATGTGGTTGGGTATGGTTTAGTGGGTAATAGGTGATTTTTTTGTAGGCAAATCTTGACAATGTTGTGTTTGATGATGTAGGATATGGACTGTCATCACCAATACAACACTATGATAATTATTTACCGGGATCTCCTCATGCTATGATTATTTACTAATGCACAACTTTTAGTTTGGTGGATGGAATTTGGAAACACAACAAACATAACACAAGAATACCTTAGACTATGATAAGAAGGAATGATGATAAATCTGAAATATAAGTGTAAATTATAATATCAACATGAAATTGTTACAATCTCACCCATGAGGTACTTCAAGTGTTACTGACTTCACTTGCCTTCCAACAATAACTATGGTATAAACTTCACAATTACACCTCTTAATGGCTTATTTAACACACCTTCAAAATGATGGCTTCCTTTACACACTTACTCATACAATATTTCTCACTACTTCCTTCTATGTTAAATGAGGGGGTTGGCCTCTTTATTTATAGGAATTTAGGCTTATCCACCCTATCTCTAAGATAGGACACGAAATCTCTTCTGGCAAATCATATTCCATGCCTAAACTCTTGCCTTTACATGTAGGCTTATCTTCTAAGATAAGATACACCTTATCATCTCACATGGGTTCCACCTTTTTAGACTTTTCCATAAATAAAATACACAAAATATTTATGACATCACTCTTTGTCTTTATTACAAATATAATATTTCTAATTCCTAATCATGTAGACCCTACTTCTATACTTACCCCAACTTTGACATTTTAACAATATTGGACCACTTACGATAAATATTTACTTTTTACCACAACATTCCTATTGTAATTTGACTGTTACCGTATTCTACTTTATTGGCGGCACCGTACTGATGGCGTCGTTATCTTCTATTGGACGCCACTACTAATTATACTTAACAACATTTTATTCCTAATACATACATTAATAAAATAGAAATTACAGAGGAAAATTTTAATGTCGACATTTTCCCCCTTCCTAACTTCTATTCCGTCCACGGAGTAGACTCTTATGGACATTCTGAAGCTGGAGCCTAGAAAATATTTAACTTGTCATGGTTGACTCATTTCGTAATGGGAGTACCATCTAATTCCTTCAGTCGATATGTACCATTTTCATGCACAGCTACTATTTTGTAGGGCCCCATCCATTTGGAAAAAAAATTTCTATGCCTTCTTTTTTTGTATCTAGAATCATATACTAGAACCAAGTCATTCATATGAAATGGAGACCAATGGATCTTTTGATCAAAGTATTCCTTCTGCTTCATTTTCTTCTTATAGCTTGTATCCTTCGCTATTTCCCTCATTTCCTCTAGCAAATGAAGATGGACCAACCTTTCTTTTACTGAATCACTTTCATCCATCCTTTCATTTTTCATAACTCTCACAGTGGGAATATCAAACTCAATAGGAATAACTGGATCAATGTCATAAGCCAACTGAAATGGGGAGTATCTTGTTTCTGACTTTGATGTTTCCATATATGCCCACAATGCTGCATGAATCCTTTTATCCCACTTATGTACCTACAAGGCTGCATCTTTTTCTAGAATTTGACATAACACAAAAAAAATTCGTTCCACCTGTCCATTTGTGTTTGGCTTGTATATTGTTTCCTTCCTGTGCTTAATAGAAAACTTGTTGACTAGGGCTTCTACCACCTCATTAATGAAGTGGCTTCCTTGATCTGTTACAATTTCTAATGGACAACCAAATCTGGTGACAATGCGTTCATATATGAACCTTGCCACTTCATCCAAGGAAGTTGTTTTCAATGGCCTAGCTTCAACCCACTTGGTTAAATAATCTGTGGCAACTACAATATACTTATTTTGGCATGGGGTAGTTGGAAGTGGACCTACAATGTCTATTCCCCACTTTTCAAAGGGACAAAGTGGAAGAATAGGGCATAATGGAGCTGATGAAGTCTTACGGTTACCATGTGTTTGACAAATAATCACATGTCTTACAATAATTATAACAATCTCTAAAAAGAGTGGGCCAGTGATAACCTGCATCCAAGATCCTTCTTGTTGTAAGTTGTCTGAGAGAAGTGGTCCTCCACATGTACCATTGTGGAATTCTTCTATCAGCTCCTTCCCTTGATCACGTCCAACTGCCCTCTTGTACTATCCATCAGGTCCTATTCGAAATAATACTCCATGCAGAATAGAATATGGACGACTGGCTTGAGTAATCTTCCTCTTAGTCTTTACATTGGCACCATCAGGAAACTTGAATTCATTCAGATAATTCAAAATATCTATGTATTCACTAGGGATTGTGTCAAGGGATAACAATGTTGCATCTGGGAAATCATCATCATCACAAGATGAACCTAAACCATCATAGGCTCGAGAGATTGCATCTGCATTGACATGCTTCTTTCCTAGCCTATCTATAATATCAAATTTAAATTCTTGTAGCAAAATTATCCATCTTGCTATCCTCCCTTATGGGTTAGGCTTATTTACAATATATTTTAGAGCCTAATGATCTATTACAACAATAAATTTCTGCCCTAAGAAGTAATTTCTAAACTTCTTTATAGCAAAAATGATAGCTAGAGCCTCTTTTTCAGTTATAGTATAATTTACCTCAGCACTTGCTCATTTGTCTTACTCCCAAAGTAAATTGGATGATCATTCCCATTTTCATCCTTTTGGCTCAGAGTACTTTCTAGTGCTGCATCTGAGGCATCAGTATACACAATGAACAGCTTGCTCCAATCTGGATTCTTTAAAATAGGTGAAGACACCAGGGCTTCCTTCAGTTGTTCAAAAGCTTCATGTGCCTTATTTCCTGGTTCATAAGTAACATCCTTCTTCAAGAACTGGGTTAGTGGCTATGCAATCTTTGAGAAATTCTTGATGAACCTTCTATAGTAACCCACATGGCCTAAAAATGATCTCAACTTACTTCTATTCATAGGAAATGGTAACTCTTTGATTTTTGAAAATTTATCAGGATCAGTACCAATACCATCTCTGGATACAACATGCCCTAACAAAACATCCTTTAGAACATCCAAAGACACACTTTGTAGGGTTTAGTGAGGCTTGTGCTTCATATAACCTTTGAAATGTTGTCTCCATCTGGTGCAGGTGGTCCATCTTGCTCCCATAGATGTAAAAATCATCCAGAAATACTCTGATGAAGTTCCCAATGTAGGGTTCAAACACCCTATTCATCAAGTGCTGGAACGTTGCTGGAGCATTACACAACCCAAAAGACATAACTCTATAAGAAAACATTCCTTAAGGAGTGGTGAACGTGGTCTTTAGCTGATCTTTCTCTGCTATACGAACTTAGTTGTATCCACTATATCCATCAACAAAACTATAGCACTCCTGGCCAGCTACTTCGTCCAAGATCTGATCTGAGAATGGAAGAGGGTAATGATCCTTCTTTGTTGCCTTATTGAGCTTCCTATAATCAACACAAATGCGTAGCTTCCCATTCTTTTTTATTGAGATCACAATGGGAGAAACCCATTTTGAATTCTCCACAGCAAATATGAATCCTACATCAAGCAACTTATCTATTTCTTCTTTTACAGTCTTGGAAAAATTAGGATTCATTCTATATGGCATTTACTTTATGGGCTTAGCACCATCTACCAGCTCAATAGAATGTTCTACCCAACTTACTTGACGGAGTTCCTTGTAATCAAAAGTGAATAGGTGTATGTACCTTCAAAAGAGCTAGAGGTAGCATTCCTTCTCACTCTCCATCACAGCATCACCAATATTTATTTGTTGGAGACGATCATCAATTTTTTCTTCAGATAATTTTATGGGTTCATGAGTCGGTGTGACTGGAAGGATATCCATGACCGAAACATCAACCTCACTTTCTTCATCTTCTGTGTCCACTTTACTAGTACTTGAGTAATCAGAGGATGTCCAATCATCAGTTTCATCACTTGAATCCACAGGTTCTTCCTTATGATGCCGAGGGATCACATTTATCTTCACCCTCTCTCTGCCACGTCCAAGTGTCATGAAGCCTTCATTCCAGTAGTTTCTTACATGAACTCTCCTTAGCCATGGTCTTCCCAAGAACATTGGGTATGCAACAGTACCATTTTTCATCACCTGAAAGTCTACCACACATACAACACCCATAACAGATATTGCCACATTTGAAACTACACCTTCTGGTTTAGTTTTTCCCTTATTTAATGACCTTAACATAAGTGTTGAGGGGCGATCAATTTTTAAACCCAACATATTCATTACAGACTTGGTCATTACATTAACTGCAGCACCTCCATCAACTAAGACATCATGAATTGAAATACCATTACATAATACCTCAGCTTGTGGAGTGTAGGGATCCGCCTCTGCCTCCAAAATAGGGACCTCAACCTCCTTCCTTCGTCGAGCATTGAGTCCACTTCGCAGCTCCCGCCTCTTCTCAGAAGACATAGCCAAGAGTTGACCATATGTAATATTTGCAGGCCTTTTGGATAGATCTTCTAAGATGGAGTATGGTCCTTGCCCCTGTGAAATTAGAAAATCCTGCACACCCAACTTTCTTCTCCTATGTCTCTTACTAGTTTCTCCTTTCATCTTCTTAGGATCATTTCCATTTTAGATTATCTTTTTCTTTCTTTCTTTTTGTTACAAACACATCTACTTCATTATTTATGCTCTTATCTACTACATCAAAAGAATTCACAGGTGCTTTTCCTTTATCATTATCTCTTGTACCAGATGTAGAAGCTCTATCTGGACAATTATACTTATAATGACCCTTTTTATAACAACCATAACATACAACTTCAGAAATATTTCTTTTTGGACCTCTATCTCCTCCCTGAGAACTAAATTCTTTTCCTTGATGAAGATTAATAGTTAACTGGCCCATCTTTCTGAGCAGATCTTCATACTCAGTAGATGTACTAGGAAAAAGATTTGTGCTCACCGAGAGTGGTTGTGGATTCTGGACCAAAGGTGCTGGTGTATGCTCTACTTTAGCAACAATTTCTTTGGGCTCCTCTTCCATGCTTTCTTCTTGCCTTCTTGCAATCTCCTTTGCTTGTTCAATGGTAGCTGGGCGGTCATACTTCACTCGTTGTCTGATCTCTGGCTTCATCCCAAGAATGAAGTGCTTACAGAGGAGATTATCCACACCATTCATCAACCCATTTGCTAATCCGTCCTTCCGGATCTGGGCATCGAGCTTCCTCCTTAGCTCTAGAACACGAGCATGATAATCCCTTATCTTCTCCTTCTCTCCTTGGGATAGCTTTGTGATATCGATCATGAGATCTGCATATTTATATTGTTCACCAAATTCTTCAAGAAAACTTTCAGTTAATAAATCCCATGAATTTTTCACATTATCACCTAGTGTTTCAAACCACCTAAGGGTTGAACCATCCAAAAAGGTAGGAAAAAATTCAGTCCATTGTTCCCTTCTTATGAGGCCATTACAAATGCAAGATCATTTAAACTCTTGAATGAAAGAGGAAGCATCTTCATTAGATTGGGCTGAAAAAATAGGAATCTTCCCCATTTTCAAAAGTAACCACAGTGAAATACCAACCCACAAGTACAATCAACAAGACTTATGTGCAAAAATAATTGGAATCACTATAATAGAAAATAGACTTGACACCTTTAAACATGGTAAAACTAGACTTGACCATGGTAAAAACTATTTACTGTGGTAAACACTTGACTTACTGCGGTAAAAAATGAAGTTACTGTGGTAAACACTATTCATGGTAAAAAAGTGAATTTACTGCGCTAAATACTATTCACGGTAAAAAGTGAATTTATTGTGGTAAAGACTATTCATAGAAAAAAGTGACTTTACCATGGTAACTACTATGCACAGTAAAAACAAGGTTACCCTCCAAATTATTTTCTGACTAAGTGGGAATATCTCTCCAGAAAATCCACCAACGAGAAATGGTCCCAGCAACGGAACCAAAATGTCATCACCAATCCGGCATTATGATAATTCTTTACCGGTAACTCCTTGTGCTATGATTATTTACTAATGCACAGCTTTTAGTTTGGTGAATGGAATCTAGAAACACAACAACAAACATAACACAATAATACCATAGACTATGATAAGAAGAAATGATGATAAATCTGAAATATAATAGTAAATTATAATATCAACATGAAATTGTTACAATCTCACCCATGAGGTACTTCAAGTGTTACTGACTTCACTTGCCTTCCAACAATAACTATGGGAGGAACTTCAAAATTACACCTCTTAATGGCTTCTTTAACACACCTTCAAAATGATGGCTTCCTTTACACACTTACTCATACAATATTTCTCACTACTTCCTTCTATGTTAAATGAGGGGGGTGACCTCTTTATTTATAGGAATTCAGGCTTATCCACCCTATCTCTAAGATAGGCTAGGAAATCTCTTCCGGCCAATCATATCCCATGCCTAAACTATTGCCTTTACATGTAGGCTTATCTTCTAAGATAAGATAAACCTTATCATTTCACATGGGTTCCACCTTTTTAGACTTTTCCACAAATAAAATACACAAAATATTTATGACATCACTCTTTGTCCTTATTACAAATATAATATTTCTAATTCCTAATCATGTAGACCCTACTTCTCTACTTACCCCAACTTTGACATTTTAACATTACCAGACCACTTACGACAAATATTTACTTTTTACCACAACATTCCTATTGTACTTTGACTGTTACTGTACTCTACTTTATTGGTGGCACCGTACTGATGGCGCCGTTATCTTCTATTGGATGCCACTACTAATTATACTTAACAACATCTTAGTCCTACTACATACATTAATAAAATAGAAATTACGGAGGAAAATTTTAATGTCGACAGGACTAACTTAGGATGCGGGATAGAGTACCACCTCTATTGGTGCAGATGCGGTCTAGTGTGACTACGAAGGAGTGGGAGCATATGATGGATGTTGTACTGATTGGGATCCGACGCTATAGGCGTATAGCTCGAGATCCTATCTTAGTGGTCACACTCATTGATAGATGGGATTTAACGACCAACATGTTTCATTTACCGACGGGTGAGATGAATCTCACCCTAGAGGACGTGTATAGGAGCATATGGCTACTGATCATTGGGGAGCTAGTTTATTCTATTTTGGCGGAGGCATCAGTGGATCCGATAGTGGTTGTGTTTGGGGAGGTGATGGGAAAGCTAAGGTATCATTACGCAAGCCTTATTTATGGAGACATGTATACAACCCATCCTCAGGAGACGAGGCTAGTTGTATTGATGATGGAGGTGGTGTGTTGCTTTGCCTTATTAGGTGTGAAGGGTGGGAGATTCCCACGAGAACTATTGGGACTGCTCTAGGATATGATGGAGGAGCGGATCTATTTTTCCTGGGCACCGACATTCCTAGTGCACCTATATAGGGAGCTATGGGCCTACGGGATATTGCGGTGGTTTAGTTTGTGTTGCACCATTTTACTACACTGTTGGGCATACGAGCATATCATATGTATACGCCCAGTTGGTTTTCCACAACATGATTGGTTCAGGGGTGGATTACTCACCTAATTCAGATACAGATGGTGGGTACCAGTTGGTGGGCAGTATAGGGTGGCTAGGGCCACACATGATGTTCTATATTACAGGTAGTTGTTGGAGGGACTTTCAGGGGTCGATATTGTGTGGAGGCCCTACATAAGCTACCCCTCATTTAGGGGCATGATGGAGGAGTTAGACGAGCTTCAGCTATTGAGGTGGATACATGGGTGACATGTCGGCGAGCACGAGATGATACCTATAGACAAGGTTAGACGATAGTTCGGGCTGTTTCAGGATGTGCCTCCACCTTTCCCACAGTACTGGAGAGATGACGTGGAGAGACCCATGTCTCTCCCCACATCTCAGTGTGCTGACAAGGCAAGAGGAGAAGCCAATGGATAGGAAGATTTATGATGTTAGAGTCACCGATGGTTATAGAAAGTGATGGGTGGAACAGTGACGGGTGGCACCACTAAGACCAGGGCAGCCTAATCTTGCTACCATGACAGTACAGAGGGATGCCTTGCAGGGGCCACCGGGGTAGGGTGGCCACTCTTCAGACACAACTCACAAGTGTGCAGGTGGCCTCCCTACAAGCCCATGTGACAACCTTACCATTTGACCATTACACAAGCACAGTTTGTTGCCTTATAGGCCCAACTTACAACACATGGACCTCCACAGGCTCAGGGACAAGGTCCCATAGAATATGAAGTAGCGATGAGATAGGGTTCCATAGTACATGGAGGAAGATAGGGGTCACAGGTACATGGACATAGGCCAGGACTAGTAGGTCAGAGTTCACAGGTTGCAGTGAGACCTATGACACCACCTCAGACGATGACTATGGTGAGGTTCAGGGATGCCCTGAACGAGGCCCGTTACTATCAGGATCAGTTGATGACTACTGGGATAAATATCATGTCTTATGCTACGTATAAAGTAAAACATACATTGAGTGAGAGGACTGGGTATCACACTCATAGATTAGAGAGCACAGGGGGGTCGAACCCGTGTGGTGAGCTGAGAGACAAGGTCAGGGCTAGGTTACTAGTTCACATAGGCTAGACCCAATTGAGGGATAGGTAGAGATTAGACTGAGACCTATGGAAGGAGGAGAGATGTTGGTAGGGCAATAGATAGGTAGAGAGGAGGAGACATGTGAGACTGGCCCAGAGGATATGATGTGGGGTGACAATTAGCCATTGGATATGATCATGGTTTTGAATTTTTGATATATATGTCAGTTTGTGTGTCGAAGATAGTGAGGATTTATATGACATTTTTGTGATTTTGATTTTTCTACTGGCCTGCATGCCAAAGAGAGTGAGGTTGTATTTGAGTGATTTGAGATACTTGTAGTTATTTGTATCTGTGTACATATGTATTGATACACAAACTTGTTCATTTATATAGATGATGATACTTATTGTATGGATTATGTATCTATGTTTTTAATTTCCATTTTTATTGTGTATTGATGGAAACTAGGTGAATTGGTCATGATTGACTCGAGGTCATGTAGGCATGGTAGAGTCTAAGTCAGTTAGGCATGATTGAGTCTAGGTCAGTTAGGCATAGTTGAGTTTAGGTCATTTAGGCATGATGGAGTCTAGTATAGGCATGGTGGAGTTTAGGTGATTTAGGCTTAGGTGGACTCTAGGTGATTGAGGCATGGTAGAGTCAAGGTCATGTAGGCATGATTGAGTTAGGTTAGTTAAGCATGGTGGATTCAGGTATAGGCATGCTTTGGTTATGTTTATGGGTTTGATTTAATTTCTAAGTTATTGGTAGCATGGAAAAATGAATGATGATGAATATGTATGTTATGGTGTAAATTTCTGAAATATTTGATATCATGGAAATGTGAAATGATTAATGCATGATATGGTGATGTAAGAAATAGGTAGGTATACATGTTTGTATACTTGTATGTTTGTTTAATTTCCAAGTAGTGTATAAGATGCAAACTAACTAAGGTAGAAGGTGAATAAAAAATGGGGGGTGGAAATTGGTTAGGGTAGAGAGTAGTCGAGCTAACCTCCACCCCATGCCCTCAGAGTGCTGCCTACATAGCCCTGAAAAAAAGGGGCCTTGGGCTGATGTAGTTCTCCCATAAGCTAGTGAAGAATATGATGAGGTAGAGGGATGGGTCGGTAGGTTTTAGGCATAATAGAGTCTAGGTCAGTTAGGTATGGTTCAGTTTAGGTCACTTAGGCATGGTTTGAGTTTAGGTCATGAAGGTATGGGTGAATTGAGGTCATTTAGGTATGGTTAAATTTATGTGTCGAAGGTTTGGTCCTATATAGGATAATAAACAAATAATGAAGAAGGTAAAGGGTAAGAGGTGACCAAAAGAGCCACCTAATTGGTAAGAAGCAAAAAAATTCTACCATACCAAAGATGGGATTATGAACATAAGACCCTAAAGGCATTGCATGATTGACTATTCTAAGGGTAAAGAAAGTCACATGATTGCAAAATGTCACATTTGCGGCACATCCCTTGAGTGGGAAGGAAATTAGGGTGAAAAAGGTGATGAGATGAAAGTAGGTGGGTTTTAGCATAACCTAGTGTGAGACAACATGCCTACTTGGCAAGAGACCCAAGATCAAAATAGGCAAGTCCATGATGAAAAAGTTAATATTTTTCTTTTTGCTTTTGTTTTTGTTTTTGTTTTTGATAGACTGATTGATGTGGGAAGTCTATGTGAGATGAGTAGATTTTATCCTTGTGGCCTTTGTGAAGCTGATCAATGTGGGAAGCTTCTTAATATTTGATTTTATTGTTTTTCATAATAGTCTTCTTATGATGATAGACTATGTATAATATGGCTAGCTTTGTATAGTTGTCTTTTGAGGGAGCAGTCTACTTATAGCAGTGAGATAGAAATAGTAGATGTCATTTTTGAGGGAGTCTTTTTTTTTTGCTAGAAGTTTGACTCAAGGAGTTGAATCCCATGTTACTTTTGAAATTATTTTGATTTGTATTTTTAGGACATGGATAAGACTATAGAGACCAATAGGTTCTTGTGTTGCAGAAAAAACCACAGCACACAAAGGCTAACTATGAAAGAGAGGGTTTAAGCGATGAATGACCATGGGATTCCATCTTGAAAAAGATGAAAATTATCCATGAGAATCATGCCATGAGTAGAGCCGTGGTACTCATATTAAAGATAAGGCTAAAAGGTGATAGGTAATCACATGATTCTGGTTTAATCATTGATCCTTAAAATAGGTCAATGAAAGGTGAATGGTGCTTAAGGGACAAGCGTTTAATGCACATAAGGTGATATAAGAATTGATTCAACAATAGAATGGTGGAAGATGCAAATTATTGAGGGGCTTAGGTTTGGGTTTACCTTTGAGTGAAGACAAATGATAAACACCTAATCCATAGGTATGAGTAACTATATAAGGTCCAAGCCAATTAGGAGCAAGTTTGCACCGCTTATTTTTTTTCTCTTTTATTACATGTTGATTTTCCTTCAGGACAAGGTGACTGACTTGGAAGGTTCATTCATGGACACGTTTATCGTAGATAGGTTTGATACATTTTTGGTAGATTTGGAGATGGTCACGAGCATTGAGAAGATGTTCGTCTAATAACTCGAGTTTTGCCAAAAAATCTTGGTGAAATTCATCATCGTTGAGAATATATGTAAGTGAGATATGAAGAGATGGAATCTAAAATTCAAGAGGTAGAACAACCTCTATGCTATAGACTAGAGAAAAAGGTGTGGCAGTATTTGAAGTACGAATACTAGTGCGATAAGCCCATAAGGTAAAAGGAATGTGTGTATGTCAATCCTTTCTAGTATCGTCAACAACTTTCATAAGAATTTTGTTTAAGTTTTTGTTGGTTTATTTGGCTTGGCCATTTTTTTAAGGGTAGTAAGGTGAAGAAAAGCTAAGTTGAATGCCAAAGGCATCATAGAGTTTCCATAGGGTTTTGTTTTTTAATTATTTTCCGTTATCAGTGATGAGACGATAAGGGACACCAAACTGAAAAATGATGTGATGGTTGATGAATTCACATATTTTCTCATCTTTTGTAGAAATAAGAGGTATGGATTCTACCCATTTAGTGTAGTATTCATTAGTGGTAAAAATCCATTGATGACATTGGGAAGAATGAGGATTGATCTCGCTAACAAGATCCAAACCCCATTGAGAGAAAGGCCAAAGGTATCATGCGACATGTAAGGCATGAATAGGTGTGTGATAAATATTAACATGTTGCTAGAACTTCACACAACATTTGACATAATCACAAAAATCACAGTTTAAGGTAGGCCAATAGTAGCCTAGGCAGAGAATGCATTTAGCGATAGCTAAACCACTGAAGTGACCTCCACAAATTCCGTCGTGAACTTCCTTGATTGTGTAGGGAATTAGAACTTGTAAGGAATCGTAAGAGGATCTCATCAAAGCCACGTTTATAAAGAAGACCACTCATGATGACATAGCGAGAGACACTTTTGAGAAATGCTCATTGTCCATTACGATTAATGTTGGGAGGTAGAATCTAAAGGGAAAGGTAGTCACCAAATTTCTTATGCCAAAGGTCACGTGGGTCAGTTTCAATGGTTTCGACAAGGTTGACGTCTTGAAATAGATAGGAAGGTGATTGTAGTCGTTGTACTGTGACAAATATTTTTGAGTCGGAGGGCGAAGCAAGTATTTGAGAATCAAGACAGACCATGGTATCCACAAATTTATTAGTGGAACACAGGGTGGTTTGAAGTTCATAACGGTCAAAGGTAGTCAAAAGTATGTCTACATGATGCTTATACTTTTTAATTATCTTTTTACGACAATGTGTTGGGTTTTAAAATGGTACTTTAATCAAAACTAAAGTTAGGGGACAACAAGTCCCTCCTCTTTATGGGAGAGGTTCCCTTATTGAAAGCAAGCAACAAAGCTTATATATAAATGTACACTTTCATCTTAAGGTTGGGCCTCTGACATCTTGAAATGTTTTTATACCAAAAGATTATCAATACAAACAAATAGAAGAAATGAAGAAAGGAAAGAGAAGAATATAACAACACTTTCAGGAAATATAGATAACAGAGTATAACCCTATACATACTGGGAAAGAGTGATACAGAATAGAATCATTCACATTCATAATATAAGATATCATTCCATAGACACAAAGTTACAGAAATCATATCAATAAGAACACAAAGTTTCTTATTACAGAAAATAAATGATCCACATATTGCAGGTAAGCAAGAAGAGACAATAGATGAGATAGAGAGAAAGGGGAAAATCTTCTGTATTGATTTCTTTCGATTATATTTACACCTCAAACGTATAAGAGTCTCACCTTTTGCAATGAGCCAAGATCTTACATTTATAAATGAAGCGAAAAGAGGACAAGAAGAGGAGGAAAGAAAATCTGATTTGGAAGTTCACCCACCAACCATCAATGCCCCTGACATATCTACCTACATTCTGTCGAATCTGGTTCTACATGTCTTTGGAGTGTTAAAAAAGGAAGGATGGAAGATCATATCAGATTTGATCCAATTGAAGCAGTAGGATCACTGTATTAATGGCCTGAAAGATGTTTTCTATATTTCCACCCAAATTAAGATATCCAGTTGGTTCCCCATGTCTATTTGGCATGTTGGAGAAGGAAGGATGGAGATCATATCAGATTTGGTCTAGTTTAAAGCAATTAGATCACACATTAATTGTGTGAGAGATGTTTTCTAGTTTTCTAACCACCAACTCCTGTTACAAACAATATTTTATGTTTCCATGGTGTAGAGGAGACCACTACCCTTCCAAGGGTATACAATTTTTCAAATTTCGAGCACTAGAGCAAAAATTATGCTCATTTGAATATTTGAATCAAATCTGTACAAAAATGGTGAAAATGCAAAAATAAATCCGTGGGCCCGAAATTGAAATTTGCACCTTTAGCACAAAAGATTAAAAATTGTAAAAGTTCCCCACAGCCCCGCAAGCCCACAACTTCACATTTTGCATTTGGGTCTGACACGTGGCATTACCTGAGTTGTAACGGATTCGCGGCTCACTTTATAATTTTACTTCTTTTAGAAACAAGGCTCAAAATCTCAAAGTTCTCTACCAAGTCGCCTCTCTGCTTTGACTTTTAATGTAAGCTCAACATTTGACTTTTCCCTCTTGGAAACAAGGCTCAAAATCTCAAAAGGCTCTAACGATCTGTCATCACCAATCCAGCACTATGATAATTCTTCACCGGGAACTCCTCGTGCTATGATTATTTACTAATGCACATCTTTTAGTTTGGTAGATGTAATCTGGAAACACAACAACAAACATAACACAAGAATACGATAGACTATGATAAGAAGGAATGATGATAAATCTGAAATATCAGTGTAAACTATAATATCAACATGAAATTGTTACAATCTCACCCATGAGGTACTTCAAGTGTTACTGACTTCACTTGCCTTCCAACAATAACTATGGGAGAAACTTCACAATTACACCTCTTAATGGCTTCTTTAACACACCTTCAAAATGATGGCTTCCTTTACACACTTACTCATACAATATTTCTCACTACTTCCTTCTATGCTATATGAGGGAAGATGGCCTCTTTATTTATAGGAATTCAGGCTTATCCACCCTATCTCTAAGATAGGATAGGAAATCTTTTCCGGCTAATCATATTCCATGCATAAACTCTTGCCTTTACATGTAGGCTTATCTTCTAAGATAAGATAAACCTTATCATCTCACATGGGTTCCACCTTTTTATACTTTTCCACAAATAAAATACAAAAAATATTTATGAAATCACTCTTTGTCCTGATTACAAATATAATATTTCTAATTCCTAATCATGTAGACCCTGCTTTTCTACTTACCCCAACTTTGACATTTTAACATTACTGGACCACTTACGACAAATATTTAATTTTTACCACAATATTCCTATTGTAGTTTGACTGTAACTGTATTATACTTTATTGGCGGCACCATACTGATGGCGCCATTATCTTCTATCAGACGCCACTACTAATCATAGTTAACAACATCCTATTCCTAATACATACATAATAAAATAGAAATTACGGAGGAAAATTTTAATGTCAATATTTTCCCCCTTCCTAGCTTCTACTCCGTCCTCAGAGTAGACTATTCTGGTGCTTGGAAAATATTTAACTTGTCGTGATTGACCCATTTCGTAATGGGAGTTCCATCTCAATTCCTCCAGTTGATATGTACCATTTTCATGCACAACTGCTATTTTGTAGGGCCCCATCCATTTCGAGAAGAAATTTTCTCTGCCTTCTTTTTTTGTATCTGGAATCATATACTAGAACTAAGTGATGCACATGAATTGGAGACCAACGGATATTTTGATCAAAGTATTCCTTCTACTTCATTTTCTTCTTATATCTTGTATCCTTCACTATTTCCCTCATTTCCTCTAGCAAATGAAGATTGTACCAACCTTTCTTTTACTGAATCACTTTCATCCATCCTTTCATTTTTCATAACTCTTACAGTGGGAATATCAAACTCAATAGGAAGAACTAGATCAATGTCATAAGCCAACTGAAATGGGGAGTATCCTGTTGTTGACTTTGATGTTGCCTTATATGCCCATAATGTTGCATGAATCCTTTTATCCCACTTATGTACCTGCAAGGGCTGCATCTTTTGCTAGAATTTAACATAACACAAAAAAAATTCGTTCCACCTGTCCATTTGTGCTTGGCTTGTATGTTGTTTCCTTCATGTGCTTAATAGAAAACTTGTTGACTAGGGCTTCTACCACCTCATTAATGAATTGGCTTCCTTGATCTATTACAATTTCTAATTGACAACCAAATCTGGTGACAATGCGTTCATATATGAACCTTGCCACTTCAATCCATGGAAGTTGTTTTCAATGGCCTAGCTTCAACCCACTTGGTTAAATAATATGTGGCAATTACAATATACTTATTTTAGCATGGGGTAGTTGGAAGTGGACCTACAATATATATTCCCCACTTTTCAAAGGGACCAAGTGGAAGAATAGGGCATAATGGAGCTGATGAAGTCTTACGATTACCATGTGTTTGACAAATATCACATGTCTTACAATAATTATAACAATCTCTGAAAAGAGTGGGCTAGTGATAACCTGCATCCAAGATCCTTCTTGTTGTAAGTTGTCCGAGAGAAGTGTCCTCCACATGTACCATTGTGGAATTCTTCTATCATCTCCTTCCCTTGATCACATCCAATTGCTCTCTTGTACTGTCCATCAGGTCCTATTCGAAATAATACTCCATGCAGAATAGAATATGGACGATTGGCTTGAGTAATCTTCCTCTTATTCTTTGCATTAGCACCATCAGGAAACTTGAATTCATTTAGATAATTCTAAATATCTATGTATTCACTAGGGATTGTGTCAAGGGATAATAATGCTACATTTGGGAAATCATCATCATGACAAAATGAACCTAAACCATCATAGGCTCGAGAGAGTGCATCTGCATTGACATGCTTCTTTCCTGGCCTATCTATAATATCAAATTCAAATTCTTGTATCAAAATTATCCATCTTGCTATCCTCCCTGATGGGTTAGGCTTATTTACAATATATTTTAGAGCCTGATGATCTGCTACAACTATAAATTTCTACCCTAGAAAGTAATTTCTAAACTTCCATACAACAAAAATGATAGCTAGAGCCTCTTTTTTTGTTACAGTATAATTTACCTCACCACTGCTCATTTGTCTGCTCCCAAAGTAAACTGGATGATCATTCTCCATTTTCATAATTTTGGCTCAGAGTACTTCTTAGTGCTGCATCTGAGGCATCCGTATACACAATGAATGGCTTGCTCCAATTTGGATTCTTTAAAACAGGTGAAGACACCAGGGCTTCCTTTAGTTGTTCAAAAGCTTCATGCGCCTTATTTCCTGGTTCATATGTAACATCCTTCTTCAAAAACTGGGTTAATGGCTGTGCAATCTTTGAGAAATTCTTGACAAACCTTCTATAGTAACCCACATGGCATAAAAATGTTCTCAACTTACTTCTATTCATAGGAAATGGTAACTCTTTGATTTTTGAAACTTTATTAGGATCAGTGCCAATACCATCTCTGGATACAACATGCCCTAACAAAACACCTTTAGAACATCCAAAGACACACTTTGTAGGGTTTAGTGAGGCTTGTGCTTCATCTAACCTTTGAAATATTGTCCCCATCTGGTGCAGGTGGTCCATCTTGCTCCCATAGATGTAAAAATCATCTAAAAATACTCTGATGAAGTTCCCAATGTAGGGTTCAAACACCTTATTCATCAAGTGCTTGGAACGTTGTCTGGAGCATTACACAACCCAAAAGGCATAACTCTATAAGAAAACATTCCCCAGGGAGTGGTGAATTTTGATCTATCAGTTGATATTTCTCTGCTATACGAACTTGGTTGTATCCGCTATATCCATCAGCAAAACTATAGCACTCTTAGCCAGCTACTTCGTCCAAGATCTGATCTGAGAATAGAAGAGGGTAATGATCCTTTTTTGTTGGCTTGTTGATCTTCCTATAATCAACACAAATGCGTAGTTTCCCATTATTTTTTATTGAGATCACAATGAGAGAAACCCATTCTGAATTCTCCATAGCAAATATGAATCTTGCATCAAGTAACTTATCTATTTCTTCTTTTACGGTCTTGGAAAAATTAGGATTCATTCTATATGGCATTTGCTTTATGGGATTAGCACCATCTTCCAACTCAATAGAATGTTCTACCCAAGTTACTTGATGGAGTTCCTTGTAATCAAAAGTGAATAGGTGTATGTACCTTCGAAAGAGCTAGAGGTAGGATTCCTTTTCACTCTCCATCACAACATCACCAATCTTTATTTGTTGGAGACAATCAACAATTTCATCTTCAGATAATCTTATGGGTTCATGAGTTGGTGTGACTGGAAGGATATCCATGACTGAAACATCAACCTCACTTTCTTCATCTTCTGTGTCCACTTCACTGGTACTAGAGTAATTAGAGGATGTCCAATCATCGGTTTCATCAGTTGAATCCACATGTTCTACCTTATGATGCTGAAGGATCACATTTATCTTCACCCTCTCTCTGCCATGTCCAAGTGTCATGAAGCCTTCATTCCAGTAGTTTCTTGCATTAACTCTCCTTATCCATGGCCTTCCCAACAACATTGGGTACGCAACAGTACTATTTTTCATCACCTGAAATTCTACCACACATACAACACCCATAACAAATATTGCCACATTTGAAACAACACCTTCTGGTTTAGTTTTTCCCTTATTTAATGACCTTAACATAAGTGTTGAGGGGCGATCAATTTTTAAACCCAACATATTCATTACAGACTCGATCATTACATTAACTGCAACACATCCATCAACTAAAGACATCATGAGTTGAAATACCATTACATAATACCTTAACTTGTGGAGCATAAGGATCTGCCTCTGCCTCTAAAACAGGTACCCTCAACCTCCTTACTTCGTCATTGAGCATTGAGTCCACTTCGTAGCTCCCATATCTTCTCAGAAGACATAGCCAAAAGTTGACCATATGTAATATTCACAGGCCTTTTGGAAATATCTTCTAAGATGGAGTATGGTCCTTTTCCTTGTGAAATTTTAAAATCCTGCACACCCAACTTTCTTCTCCTATGTTTCTTACTAGTTTCTCCTTTCATCATCTTAGGCTCATTTCCATCTTGGTTATCTTTTTCGTTCTTCCTTTTTATTACAAACACATCTGCTTCATTATTTATGCTCCTATCTACTACATCAAAAGAATTCACAGGTGCTTTTCCTTTATCATTATCTCTTGTAGTAGATGTAGAAGCTCTATCTAGAAAATTATACTTATAATGACCTTTTTTATGAACAACTGTAACATACAACTTCAGTTAATATTTCCGTTTGGACCTCTATCTCCTCCATGAGAACTAAATTCCTTTCCTTGAAGAAGATTAATAGTTAACTGACCCATCTTTCTTGAGTAGATCTTCATACTCAATAGATGTACTAGGAAAAAATATTTGTGCTCACCGAGAGTGGTTGTGGATTCTGGACCAAAGGTGCTGGTGTAGGCTCTACTTTAACAACAATTTCTATGGGCTCCTCTTCCATGCTTTCTTCTTGCCTTCTTACAATCTCTTTTGCTTGTTCAATGGTAGCTAGGCGGTCATACTTCACTCATTGTCTGATCTCTGGCTTCATCCCAAGAATGAAGTGCCTACAGAGGAGATTATCCATGCCATTCATCAACACATCCGCTAATCCCTCCTTCCAGATCTAAGCATCGAGCTTCCTCCTTAGCTCTAGAACACGAGCATGATAATCCCTTATCTTCTCCTTCTCTCCTTGGGATAACTTTGTTATATTGATCATGAGATCTACATATTTCTGTTGTTCACCAATTCTTCAAGAAAACTTTCAGTTAATAAATCCCATGAGTTTTTCACATTATCACCTAGTGTTTCAAACCACCTAAGGGTTGAACCATCCAAAAAGGTAGGAAAAAATTCAGTCCATTGTTCCCTTCTTATAAGGCCATTACAAATACAAGATCGTTTAAACTCTTGAGTGAAAGTTGAAGCATCTTCATTAGATTGGGCTGAAAAAACAGGAATCTTCCCCATTTTAAAAAGTAACCACAATGATAAACCAACTCACAAGTACAATCAGTAAGACTTATGTGCACAAATAATTGGACTCACTACAATAGAAATTGACTTTACACCTTTCTACAGTAAAATAGGAATGACCACGGTAAAACTTGACTTATTGTGGTAAAAACTGACTTTACTGTGGTAAAAAATATTCATGGTAAAAAATAAAGTTACTGTGGTAAATACTATTCATGGTAAAAAGTAAAATTACTATCGTAAATACTATTCATGGTAAAAAGTGACTTTACCATTGTAACTACTATGCACAGTAAATACAAGGTTACCCTCCAAATGATTTCTGACTAAGTGGAAATATCTCTCTAGAAAATCCACCAACGAGGAATAGTCCCGGCAACGGAACCAAAATCTCATCACCAATCTGGCACCATGATAATTCTTCACCGGGAACTCCTCGTGCTATGATTATTTACTAATGCATAGCTTTTAGTTTGGTGGATGTAATCTGGAAACACAACAACAAACATAACACAAGAATACCATAGACTATGATAAGAAGGAATGATGATAAATATGAAATATCAGTGTAAATTATAATATCAACATGAAATTGTTACAATCTTACCCATGAGGTACTTCAAGTGTTACTGACTTCACTTGCCTTCCAACAATAACTATGGGAGAAACTTCACAATTACACCTCTTAATGACTTCTTTAACACACCTTCAAAATGATGGCTTCCTTTACACACTTACTCATACAATATTTCTCACTACTTCCTTCTATGCTATATGAGCAAATGTGACCTCTTTATTTATAGGAATTTAGGCTTATCCACCCTATCTCTAAGATAGGATAGGAAATCTCTTTCGGCCAATCATATTCCATGCCTAAACTCTTGCCTTTATATGTAGGCTTATCTTCTATGATAAGATAAACCTTATTATCTCACATGGGTTCCACCTTTTTAGACTTTTCCACAAATAAAATACACAAAAATTTTATGACATCACTCTTTGTCCTTATTACAAATATAATATTTTTAATTCCTAATCATGTAGACCCTACTTCTCTACTTACCCCAACTTTGACATTTTAACATTACCAGACCACTTACGACAAATATTTACTTTTTACCACAACATTCCTATTGTACTTTGACTGTTACCGTACTCTAATTTATTAGTGGCAATGTACTGACGACACTGTTATCTTCTATCAGACACCACTACTAATCATACTTAACAACATCCTATTCCTAATACATACATAATAAAATAGAAATTACGGAGGAAAATTTTAATGTCGACAGATCCACGTCCCCACTTTGACTTTTTTTCCTTCATTTGGCGGAGGTTTCATGTCTGATCCAGGACACATGGAGGCTTCCTGCTCATTTAGAGACTCTGTTTGGATTTTCCTCTTGAAAGTGTGTCGTTGAGACATGTGGATCCTTTTGCTACCTCGCCTTATTTCTTTTTGTTTGGCAGGGCCATATGTCTTACGTTAGACATGTGGAGGTTCAATGCACATTTGGGACCTGCCTCAAGATTTTACTTTTGAATTTGCATCGCGCTGACACGTGGAGGCTTCCACAAACCCTTCTATACTTAGCCAGATTTAACAGCCAGATTTGTTCCCTCTATTGGACGTCGGGACACGTGGAAAGTTGGTGCTCATTTAGGGGACCACTTTTGGCTACGACCCTTGAAGGTGTGCTATTCACGACATATGGAAAAATCCTTCGAGTTCTTTTATACTTCAGCCATTTACAGGCCTGATTAACCATTAGATTTCTAATGGACCTAGTTCACATTGTAGGGCTTCCGCTAGTTTAGGGTCGCTCCCATTGGCGAAGCGCATTCTAAAGTCCTTCACTAATGAGACACGTGGAGGGTTGGCGCACGTTCGGGAGATACTTTTTGCTTCGACCCTTTAACTTGCACCGTTGAGACACGAGGCATCTGATTGGACGCATGGAGGCTTTTGTACTTAACCGACTCTGGGCCCAGTCCTCTTTCAACGTTTTGGCTTTGGTCCCTTCTGCTTATTTAGGAGTGACTATGTTGGGTTCCAGACACGTGGAGGGTTGGTGCTCAGCTTAGGGTCTCTCTTTGGGCCACACCTTTGAAGTTGCACCGATGCTCACACGTGGAGAGTCTTTCCATTGGCTCTTACGACTTTTCAACTAGCTGATTGAACTTGGCCTTTAGAGGCTCTGAACACTGTTGAGAGCTGCATTCAATTGGCTAGCTTTATCTTTTCGGACTCTAACTCATGAAGTTGTAGCCGATGAATGCACATGGCAAGTATGGGGTCTCACTTAGGATCCTGTATTGCACCTTGACCTTTGGAGTGTGCGTCAAAGAGACCCATGGAGGCACCTTCACACGGCTCCTTCTATACTTAGCTAATTCAGACCCGATGGCTCTATCCCCTTTTCAAATTCTAACCACATGTGGAGGGCCTGTGCACATTTGGGGTCTCCACGCCTTTGTGCACCATAGAAAAAGTGCACCGAAGAGACATGTGGAACCTTCTGTGGTCCTTCTATACTTATCCGATTCAGGCCTCGATTGAACACTTCCTTTCCCCATACGAAACCAAATTCTCCTACTAAGTGACTCGATGACTCACTTTCCCGAATCTAATCAGATATTTGGGGTTGACTAGCGGATGTCCACGGCAAAAAATTGATAGGGAAGATGCACCCGTCACTCACGTTCTATCCTAAAATACAGAGAGGAAAAACTCCACCATTTACTCCTGAAAACAATGTTTCTCCTGGGGGGAAGATTGAACTGATAAACACTTCTCTAATGCCTTGTTGCGTTTCCATGGCCTGGCGGCAGAAACTGGATTTGAAAATTTATATCGACATGCTATAGAAAAATATTGATAAATTCCATGCATCCAGATGGGAACCAGGCAGATAGCAAGATTCTATTTTATCAAGGCGAGACATGTAGATTGAGGACCCATTTCTTTAAAGCATGGATTTTTTTCTATCGGGATCCTAAAAACTCGAGTCTTCTCAAACATCTCTCAAAGGCACCTATTAAAATTTTCGAAAGCTTGACATAAAAAATGAGGGGAATTTTGAGGGTGACAATAGCTGGCTCTTTCTGGGGATGACTTGGCTTAGAACAGTGGAACAAGGAAAGATAAAGAACCATAGAAAAACTCTGGGAAATTAGATCAGTACCTTATCCGTTGGGAAAATAGAGTTAAAGGCGAAGCCAATACAAAAGACAACACACAGGGAAGGGAAACAAACCAACAAGGAAATACAAAAAACAAACAAAACACCACACACAGTATATACAAAAGGACTGCCTAATCAGCTAGGACTTGAACAAATTAAAATATTGCACACTATAAGGATGTGGGAGAGAGGATCCATCTAAATAATCTAAGTAGAAAGAATTTTCTCCAGCAAAGTGTCTGATTTTGAAAGGACCAAGCCAAAGAGAATCAAACTTATCATGGATTCCTTGAGGTTCATGTCTCTTTATCCCATTGCAGAACCATATCTCCCACTTGAAAATATTTGGGCCTAGCCTTCTTACCAAATAACATCTTTCACCTTTAGTTGATGAGCTGAGATCCTATCAAAAAATTACATCCTGTCTTCATCTAGCTTCTGGAGATACATGATCCTCTTGTCAAAGGAACTGGTGAAACTTGTAGTCTTTAATAGCCTTCATTAAGTGCAAGGTTAATGCAATTCCATTGTTACTGGAAACTGAGCTTCAACACCATACACCACCTGGAATGGAGACATCCCAATTTATCCTTTGGGTGTAATTCTATTTTCCTAGAGAGCATCATAGAGCTTCTTGTGCCAATTCCTCTTGAGAGTCATTAACAAGCTTCTCGAATGATGGTTACTAGATTCTTATTTATTGATTCTGCTTATCCATTCCCTTGAGGATAATAATATGAAGAATGTGCAAGAGAAATTCCATAGTCATAGCAGAAATCCATCATCTCAGAAGAATAAAAATTAGAAGAATTATTAGTCATAATCTTATTTGTTACCCCAAACCTTATCAAGATGTTATCTTTGATTAAATTACACACTACCACAGAAGTAGTTCTTTTGACTGGAATAGCCTCTACCCACTTTGTGAAGTAATCTGTAGTAGTTAGTATGTGAGTATGTCCAACACTGAAAGGTGGGTTAAGAGTTCCAATGAAATCCAATCTCCACTGTTGAAAAGGTTCATCAATTATCACTGGTTTGAGTGGTAAAGCTGCCAACTTGGGTCTCCCAACAAAAGTCTGGCAGGCTTCACACTTACCTACCCATTTTTATGCATCTCTAAACAATGTAGGCCAATAGTACCCTACACGACTGATCTTATGCTCAGTGACAGCAGAAGTGAAGTGCCCTCCACAAGACTGATCATGAAAAGCTGAAAACAACTTCTTTTGTTTCTCTTTGTCCACACATTTAAGGAATCTTCCATTTATGCCTCACTTGAACAAAGCATTTTCCCATAATACATATTGTGCAGGCCTTAGCTTAATAGCTCTCTTTTCCTTGGCACTCAAATGGGATGGACTTTCTCCATAAGTAATAAAATGTGCAATAGCAGCATACCACTCATCTGTTGAACTGAGGAAGAGGACAATAGGGACATCAATGGCTTTTGTGGACAATCTTTCATCAGCCCCTTCAACAATAAGCTCACACAAGCCTTTACCCCGAACTAGCTTAGTTGGCTTGATATCAAGGTCATATTCTTGGACCTTTGCTACCCAATTGCCTCTCTTAGTTCCAAACTCCTATTGTGTAAGAATAGACTTGATGGTTGTATCAGGTACAAGTACAATGGAGTGAGAGTTAAGAATATAAAAATGAAACTGCTTAACAGCTTTGACCATTGCAAAAGCATGTTTCTCCATCATAGTATATTTTAATTCATGAGCTTTCAAAACATAGCTCATGAATGCAATTGGAAGTTCATGATTCTCATAATTTTCTAGAGTTAGCACAACAGCCAAGGTATTTTTAGTATCATAGCAATAGATGATAAAATCCTTGCTAAAATCATGACATGATAAGATGGGATTTTTAGCAATGGCTTTCTTGATATATTCAAATGCTTCCTTACCTTTAGAATACCAACCAAAGGTTTAATTTCCTTTCATCATTTGAGTAATGCTCATAGTTAGTTCTGCAAAATCTGGAATGAATCTCCTCAGGAAATTTATCTTGTCAAAGAACGAGTGAACACCCTTTTTCTTGTGGGAATAAGAATCTGCTGGATTGCTTGGACTCTTTCTGGATCTATCTTGATCCCTTCTTTGGAAACAATATGCCCCAACAACTTGCCTTCAGTAACACAAAAGTTAGACTTCTTAGGATTGAGAGAAACTCCATGTTCTCTGCATTTTTGAAGAACTGTTTCCAGATGTTGAAGATGATCTACCCTTGTTTTGGAAAAAACAGTCAAATCATCAAGGTACACAATAATAGACTTTCCCTTTAGGCTACTAAAAGCTAAATCCATTTCCCTCTGAAAAGTGGCACCAACATTGATCAGACCAAATGGCATTCTCTTGTAGGCAAAGGTGCCCCAAGGGGTAGTAAAAGCAGACTTGTGATGTTCTGGGGTACTGACTTCCACTTGATTGTATCTAGAGAATCCATCTAGCATATAAAACATCTCAGATCCTAAGATAGCTTGCGAAAATTGATCCATCATGGGGATTGGATAGTTCTCTTTTAGAGAGGCCTAATTTAAATTCCTAAAATCCACACAGATGAGAATCTCACCATTATTTTTCCTGACAGGCATAATGTTGGTAATCCAAGTTGAATGATGTATAGGGAAAATAATCTTGGCTTTGAGTAACTTCTAGATCTCTTGAAAAATATTATCAGCAACCTTAGGATTATACTGCCTTTTCTTCTACTTGAAAGGTTTTATCCCAGGTCTCAGAGGGATATAGTATTGCATCTCCTTTGGTTGAAAAGCCTTGAAATCATCATATGAATAGGAAAGAACATCATCATACTTCTTTAATAGGCTTACAGATTTCTTTTCCTCTTCTTGAGTGTAGCATTTTCCCATATTCACCACCTTAGGTTCATCATTGCTTCCAATATTGACCTTCTCATACTCATCAAATTGTTGAGTCCATGTTAGTGCAGAATCACAACACCCCTGAATTCCTGCAACCATATGGGTTAATACTCTTAGTGTGATTGCACAACATAGAGCATCTCTCAAAGTGTGGAACATTGCAAGTTAAGAGAGCTCTCCAGACTAAGGCCAGTTCCTATTCCTCTATTCAGGTGCACACAAATATATTACAGAGGATCTATTCTGAATCTACTCTATTTTACCAAGGAGACAGGGTCGAGGAGATGCAAGAAAATAAACTTAGCTAACAAGGTGATGCACTCAAGGAATTTTAGGCACTCATTTTGCAATTTAACATAGACCATGAAATGTAATACAAAAACTATGCACATATGACCGAAAATGCAATAAGAGATCGGGGAAACAACCACAAATACATGAGAGGATTGAACAACATGCATAGACATATATATATATATATATATATATATATATATATATATATATATATATATTATTTCTCAAGAGTTGATACATTATATTGCAGTGGCCAAGAAACAAAACTTGCATTACAACTCGAAGGAGAGGTTAGAAAAGATCCAAAAATCCTTCTGTGAACAAAAGAAGAAAGGAGGGCGTAAAACAAAAATGTCCAACCTTTTGCAATAAGCCCTGACCCTACCTTTATAGATTCAACACAGAGGGGAGAAGGAGAGAGAAGTGGGAAAACTACTTTGGAGTTCAAATACTATCATCAATGCCTCCTACAAATCCACCCAAAATCTATCGTGTCTACAGCAATTACTCATTTAGCACCTTGAAGGAGGAGGAACGGTGGATCAGATCAAATCCGATCTAGTTGTTGGGGAAATTAAATCCTACATTAATGGCACAAAGACGTTTCTCCACTTTTCACCCACTTAGCTTCTCTAAAATTAAATTTTTAGATCTCCATGGCATACATGAGGCTGATATCTTTCCAATGGTGCAAGATTTTTCAGATTTCGAGCACTGAGTCAAAAGATATGCCCATATGAAATTTGAATTAGGTCCATACAGAAATGGCGGCAATTGGTTGCTAAAACAGGGCCCCCTTTTGAAACCAGACACATGGAGAGTTGGCACATGTCTGAGGGCTACCTTTTTATTTTTCTTTTGAAGTTGCGTCAGACTGACACGTGGCTTATTCCGCAGCTCGCTCAGTTTCTTCATGTTTTGGCTAAGTCTTTTTGTTCGGCAGGGTCATATATCTGACTAGGGACACACAGAGTCCTGGTGCTTGTTTGGAAACCTTTCACCAATTTTACTCTTGAATTAGCATCGTGTTAACACTTGGCATCCTCCGTTGTCCTGTTTCTGTTTTGACTATTCAACCCCGTGTTAGGTTGTGGAGCCTATTTTTCATGTGTGAAAGTGTTGAAGACTGTACACTAAGAGTACTGTACACTTTGTATCCTCTTTTTTAGGTGTAAAATTTTTTGGCCTCGAAAAATGCACCCGACATATCGGGAAACGTGCTTTTCTCATATGGATGAGTTTTTTGACCCATAGGTTTATGGGACGGGTTTTGCCCATGGTTTTGATACCCACGGTTTTGTAAAACTGCTTAAGCAGTTGTCTATTTATATGGTCTTATGCATATGATAGATGTACAAGCAAATGTATTGCAGATGTGTTTTGAATTCGGCTGTGAATTCTGTAGAGTTTGTTGAGCATAGCTCCAAACGGATCTGGGTATTGTATTGAGAGAGCAGTGGCTTGTAATAAAATCTGAGCAAGTGATTCTTGGTGGACGTAGCCCAAATTGGGTGAACCACGTTAAATACTGTCTCTTTGTGTTGTGTTATTTTATTTTGCAATTTTATTTGAGATCTGTAATAATTTCTGCATATTAGTTTCTACTGTTGTGATTCTGTGAGGGATTATTCCGCATATTTTATCCCTTATTTCCTAACAATTGGTATCAGAGCCTGGTTTGGTTTGCTGAAGTGTTGAATCATAGGGAAAGTTTTTAGCTTGAGTGGGAGCTATGGCAGATGAAGGAAGATCTAGGGTTGATAAATTCAACGGGCAGAATTTCAGTCTTTGGAAGATGCAGATGGAAGATTACCTTTATCAGAAGGATCTTTATACTCCGTTGTCTGAGAAGGTGAACAAACCCTTGAGTATGACAGATGTGGAATGGGATTTGTTGGATCGGAAGGCACTTGGAACGATCTGGCTGAGTCTTGCATCTTCGGTATTATTTAATGTTTCAAAGGAAAAGACTACAAAAGATCTAATGGATGCATTAGGGAAGTTGTATGAAAAACCCTCTGCCTCTAATAAGATATTTTTAATGAAAAAGTTGTTTAATATGAAGATGTCTGAGAATAGTTCAGTAGCAGATCATTTAAATGATTTCAATACGGTAGTGAATATGCTAGCTTCGGTTACAATAGAATTTGATGAAGAAGTTAGGGCTTTATTAATTCTGTGCTCTTTACCTGAGAGTTGGAATAGCCTGGTAATGGCGGTAAGTAACTCGGTTCCAGCTAACTCGAAGTTGAAGTTTGAGGATGTTGTAGGGGTGATTCTAAGCGAGGAAATGCGAAGAAAAAGCTCTGGGGGAATCTTCTACTTCAGGGAATGCTTTGACAGTGGAAACTAGAGGGAGACAGAAGAATAGAGGAAACCGTGGAAAATCAAAAGATCGGGCAAGGTCAAAATCCAAGAACAAGATTGTATGCTGGAATTGTGGAAAGCCTGGGCATGCAAAGAAGGACTGTTGGGAGCTTCGGGATAAGAAGAAACAACAAGAAGAAAACAAGGAGGCAAATGTGGCAACGGGTAATGTATGTCAGGATGCTTTGATTCTTTCTTTGCACAATATTACTGAATCTTGGGTTTTAGATTCAGGGGCTTCTTTCCATGCTTCTCCACATAGGCATTATTTTGTTGATTATGTTCAAGGAGATTTTGGGCATGTTTTTCTTGGTGATGATGAGCCTTGCAGCATAGTTGGAAAAGGTTCTGTTCAGGTTAAGATGCAGAATGGGAATACTTGGCTATTGAAGGATGTCAGACATGTGCCTACATTAAGACAAAATTTGATATCGGCAGGGCAGTTGGGAAGTGATGGTTGTACTGTGATATTTACAGCTAGACTCTTGGAAGGTTACCAAGGGTGCTCTTGTGGTGGCAAGAGGTAAGAAGGTTGGAACCTTGTATTTAACCACTGATAGTACTAATGATTGTAATCTTGTGGCTTCAGATGCAGATACAACATTATGGCACTATAGGCTCAGTCATATGAGCCATAAGGGCATGAACATCATAAAGAAGAATTTGCCTGGATATACAGAAACAGGTTTGGATTTCTGTGAGAACTGCATATATGGGAAACAGAAGCGAGTAAGGTTTCTCAAGGTTGGACCTACAAAGAAAGAGAGTAAGTTAGAGCTGGTGCATTCTGATGTGTGGGGGCCGGCTCAGGTATCATCTCTTGGGGGTTCAAGTTATTATGTTACTTTTATTGATGATGCAACAAGGAAAGTTTGGGTTTATTGTATTAGAAACAAATCTGATGTATTTGACACTTTTGTTAAATGGAAAGCCTTGGTAGAGAATGAAACAGGTCTTAAGCTAAAATGTCTCAGGTCAGATAATGGAGGGGAGTATTGCAGCAATGAATTTGATGATTACTGTTCTAAGAATGGAATCCGCAGGCAAAAGATAGTTCCAGGAACTCCGCAGCAGAATGGGGTATCAGAAAGGATGAACAGAACAATAATGGAACGTGCTAGGAGCATGAGGTTACATGCAGGACTGCCTCTTTCTTTTTGGGCAGAAGCGGTGAGCACAACTGTGTACTTGATAAACAGAGGACCCTCAAGTGCCTTGAATGGAGGCATACCTGAGGAGGCTTGGTCCGGTAAGAAAATTGATTATTCATTTCTTAGAGTCTTTGGATGTGAGGTGTTTGTTCATATAGACAAGGATGATAGGACCAAGCTAGAGGCTAAATCAGAAAAATGTACTTTCATTGGTTATGGTGGTGATGACTTTGGATTTAAATGTTGGAGTATTAAGGACAAGAAAATCATTCGGTCTAGGGATGTGGTCTTTAATGAGAAAGTCATGTATAAGCAACAGTTGCAGGAAAACAGGGAAGAATCCAAGAAAGAATATGCAGTGGTAGAGGATCTTCCGGATGGGAAAGTGACCCATGAATCAGTTCAGGAACCTACTCAACAGGAACCCCAAACTCCTACAGTGAGGAGGTCTTCTAGGGTAAGAAAAGAACCTAAACATTTTTCTCCTTCTCTTTATTATTTATTACTCACTGATAGTGGAGAACCAGAGAGCTTTGATGAAGCAATGCAGGTAGATGCCAGGAAGAAGTGGGAGCAAGCCATGGATGAGGAGCATCAGGCTCTCATGGAGAACCAGACATGGGATTTGGTAAAGCTACCCGAAGGAAAAAGAGCATTACAGAATAAGTGGGTGTTTAGAGTCAAAGAGGAAGAAGGAGGCAAGAAAAGATACAAGGCCCGGTTGGTGGTCAAGGGGTTTGCACAGAAAAAAGGTATAGATTTTGATGAGATTTTTTCTCTTGTAGTAAAAATGACTTCTATCAGAACTGTTCTTGGAATAGTGGCAGCAGAAGACTTGCACTTAGAACAGTTAGATGTAAAGACTGCATTTCTCCATGGTGATTTGGAGGAGGAGCTATATATGCAGCAGCCAGAAGGATATGAAGTCAAAGGTAAAGAGGAGATGGTGTGCAAACTGAAGAAGAGCTTGTATGGCCTGAAACAAGCTCCACGTCAATGGTATAAGAAATTTGATAGCTTCATGATGGAGCAAGGTTATATTAGATGTCATTCTGACCATTGTGTGTATACAAAGAAATTTGAGGATGGAAGTTATATTATCTTGTGTTTGTATGTTGATGACATGTTGGTTGCAGGTAAAAACATGCAGGAAATAAAAGTACTCAAGAAGCAGCTAAGTGAATCATTTGCTATGAAGGATTTGGGTGCAGCCAAACAAATCCTTGGTATGAGGATATCTCGGGATAGGAAGGAATGGAAGCTAACTTTATCTCAGGAAGAGTACATTAAGAAGGTCTTGGAGAGGTTTAATATGCAGGATGCTAAACCGGTTGGGACTCCTTTGGTAGGCCATTTCAAGTTATCAAAGGAGCAGTGTCCCAAGACAGAGCAGGAAAGAAACCAGATGTCCAAGGTACCTTACTCATCAGCAGTTGGTAGTTTGATGTATGCTATGGTGTGCACTAGGTCTGATATTGCCCATGCAGTGGGAGCTGTGAGTAGATTTATGAGTGATCCAGGTAAAGAGCATTGGCAAGCAGTAAAGTGGATCCTTCGGTATTTGAGAGGGACCATGGGGACAATTTTGTGCTACAGTGGATCAAACACCACTTTACGTGGTTATGTAGATTTAGATATGGCTGGAGATGTAGACAGCAGGAGGAGCATGATAGGTTATATTTACACTGTAGGTGGGACAGCAGTGAGCTGGATTTCACGACTACAGAAGCTGGTGGCTTTGTCAACCACAGAGGCTGAGTATGTTGCTGCCATAGAGGCAAGCAAAGAGATGATTTGGTTACAACAATTTCTTGAGGAGTTGGGGCATAAGCAAGAGGAATGTAAGCTGCATAGTGATAGTCAGAGTGCTATACACCTAGCTAAGAACTCTGCTTTCCACTCTAGGACAAAGCATATACAGTTAAGGTACCATTTCATCAGGACAACTTTGGAGGAAGAGAAGTTGAAGTTGGAGAAGATTCATACCAGTCAGAATCCTATAGACATGATGACCAAGGTGGTCACAAGGGAAAAACTGAAGTTGTGTTCAGCTTTGGTTGGTCTTCACAGAAACTAGTGAAGGGTTGAGAAGCTTTCTCAGAGGAAAACTAGTCTCCAAGTGGGAGATTGTTAGGTTGTGGAGCCTATTTTTCATGTGTGAAAGTGTTGAAGACTATACACTAAGAGTACTGTACACTTTTCATGTATCCTCGCCGGGGTTTGGGGCCGGGGGCGGAAGCCCTCGGTAGCAGGGGTTCGGGGGTGCAGCCCCCGAAAAAAAAAAAATTAGGCGTAAAATTTTTTGGCCTCGAAAAATGCACCCGACATATCAGGAAACGTGCTTTTCTCATATGGGTGAGTTTTTTGACCCATAGGTTTATGGGATGGGTTTTGCCCATGGTTTTGATACCCACGGTTTTGTAAAACTGCTTAAGAAGTTGTCTATTTATATGGTCTTATGCATATGATAGATGTACAAGCAAATGTATTGCAGATGTGTTTTGAATTCGGCTGTGAATTCTGTAGAGTTTGTTAAGCATAGCTCCAAACGGATCTGGGTATTGTATTGAGAGAGCAGTGGCTTGTAATAAAATCTGAGCAAGTGATTCTTGGTGGACGTAGCCCAAATTGGGTGAACCACGTTAAATACTGTGTCTTTGTGTTGTGTTATTTTATTCTACAATTTTATTTGAGATATGTAATAATTTTTACATATTAGTTTCTACTGTTGTGATTCTATGAGGGATTATTCCACATATTTTATCCCTTATTTCCTAACGATCTTGTACCTTTCTTTAGACCTGGGACACGTGGAGGGTCCGCGCTCATTTAGAAACCTACTCAGGATTTTTCCCTTGAAGGAGTGTCGGGTTGACATGTGGAAGATTTTGTACTCTTGGAATTTTCAACGGTTGGTCTTACTTTTTTGGGCTCTGAGTACGTGGTGAGCTGGCACTCATTTAGGAATTTCCTTTTGACTTTTAACTATTGACTTTGCTCCTCTTTGGGTTCAATATTTGGAGGTGCACCGTTTGGACACTTAACAACGTCTATTGTCTCCTCCATACGTAGTCATTTTTAGGGATCCTTCTGAGTCATTTCAGAGCCCAATGACTTCGAGCCTTGCCGTTTCTTTTCCTTTGAGCCCCTGGTTTCTTTGACATTGTCTTCTCTTCCTTGACCCTTCTATTCCATTTTAGAATCCCCTTGTAATCTGTTTGCTAGATTTGAAGCACGGGTTCTCTTGACAGAACTATTTCTTGAATTTCTTCTTGCACGAGGTCGTTTGAACTTTCGCAGGCCCTACCACTCCATTGTAGAGTCTCTCTACAACCTGTTTGCAAGATTTGAACATGATTTCTCTTTTTTTTTTGTTGTGCGGGGTCATGACTGATCAATTTTGTTAGGGAATTGTTGTCCTCTCAAAATTTTCCCTCTTTTGAAAGTCAAAATTTTGAAAATTTTGAGTTGGCACCTTTAATAATGTCCTAGTGAGCAGAAAACTTGAGAAGATGGTGAAAATTGTGTTTTTTTGGATTCTTTTTGGTGATTTACGGGTCTGTCAAACATTTTTGTCCCCCATGTCCCAAGTTCCTCTGGGCCCTCTATTCATAGATCGGACACTTTCCTCACAAAATTCCTAATTGTCAGCTTTTTTAGAACTTTTTGGCCTGTTTGTCCTAAGTTCACCTGGGCTTCCTGTTACCCTATCATCAGCATCGGGTACTTCGCGTACTTTTGTCCCATCTGTTCCAAATGTGTCTAGGCTTTCTGTTCTCACATCATGTGCATCGGCCAAATTTCATCCTCGCATCCCTCATGTGCCTCATGCCCTTCACATATATAAGTTCCTGGACCACCCGTGATCATTTGGCCCACTTTCCCCGCATCGCCCGCGTCGGCTGAATTACGTCTTTGTGTCCCTCTTGTCCCAAATGTACCAAAGACCTTCTGGGCCAATTTTTTTGCACTTTTCATCTTTTTAAGTCTGTGTGGGGTATATTTAATGCACATTTAATAGCCTTCTCTCTCCTAAAATGACTATTTAATTGACTACCCCCTATGCATTTGTCACATTGCTTACTTGCCTTCTCTTGCTCGAATCCTTGTCATTAAATCTGCTTGTGCCCATGCATCCCTTTGCATCCTCATTGAAATTTTGATCTTGGAAGGTTATCTCCTGCACATTGCAAAGATGAAGATCAAGTTCCAGGGCCAAGAACATGTATCACCTCTTGAATCCTCTGTACCAGATATCGGAGACAGTGAGGTTTGACACTTAGATTTCACAGATTTTTGGGGAAGATTAACATGCTCAAATCTGGCTCCCATGGCACAAATGATTAATGACAGTGGACTTGCATCCGCGGTTGGTTTTCCTATCTCTGTACAGTGTGCAAACATGTTGGTTGCATGTGGAGCCCATTTTAACCTGGATACCCAAGAACTCACCAATGTGCATGGTGAATTAATCATAAAACTAGATACTACCGCTCTGTGCATTCTAGAAATTGAAGATTCCATAATTCTCACTCATGCCCAAGCCCAAATCATGTTCGACCAAGAAAGTGATAAATACAAGGCACGTATAGCAAAATCATGGTTAAAGAACCCTAAAAATGGAGCATCCTGACTCTCCAAGGCATTATACATGGTTGATTTTAATGAGTTACTTGACTTTATCATTTTACTCGCCCGTATCATGAGGTTGCCTTCCACCAATGAGTTTCACTTCTGGATGTTCCCCTTCATCAACATCATCTATGAGGGCAAGTAGAACATTAATTGGGCTGAGATTATCTACATGAATTTGACTGAGTAGTTGTCTAGTGTTCAACAGACTAAGAAGTTCTATATGACTTCTTATCTCATGTATACTCTGGCTGCATCCCAGCAGTGGTTCTGTTTCATCTACATAGAGGGCCAAAATAATGAACCTATTTATGCATAATGCCCTTAGTTTACCTTGGAAACCGGCAATCACAATTTCAGAAGAGTTAATGATGCCTTCACCATGTACATTGTAAGACTCTTGGAGGGAAACACTGCAAGGAGATTTTCTGATGAAGCTATGAACTTGATAGCCAAGTATGGGGCTTTCTTTATCCAATTCAGGAGGTTTTCATACATCAGGTTGGTTGGTTATGAAAGCACACCCCTCAAGCTCCCTATGTTCTGTGGTGATAAGATGGCCCTAGTTGAAATATGCAGGCAGTGTGATAAGCTACATAGGACATGCAGGGATAAAAAGATCACTGGCTTGAATTTCCCTATCTCTTTGGGAAACTATACATGTAAGACAACCTTGGATGCCCAAAACATGGAAAGGGCTATTACTTCTATCACTATTCATTTCTTCAGACCCAGATCTTGCTTTGATTTGAAGAATTTTATTTAGCAGAACCTCGGGATAAACTATCATCACAAGCCAAATACTGAGGATTACTGGGCTGATTGTGCAGATGATTTTGAGGCCAGGTGAAGGCACTATGGTAGAATCTCTCTACAACACATCAGATATCTCAATCTTTACCAAGTTCTTGAAGGAATTAAGGAGGATGATCAGGACTTATAGTCCTTTGAATATGAGACATCAATCAAACACACTCCTTTGGAGGATCTGGATTGGTACAAGAAAGAGAGGGATGATTTGGTTGAGATTATGGCTACTGTTCTTGTAAGAACTAAAATTTGGCTTAATAGGAAGATTCGTGAGTTCAAGAAGAGTCAAGGTGGATCTTCTTCTAAAGACACCTCTACACTGGGGAAGGAAGCGCATACAACTAGCACCGAGGTTCTTGAGCAAACCCCTCACTCTTCCTCAATGAAAGAACCTGAGTCATCTATTCCTTCTTCTACCCAAGTATACCAAAAGAAGATTAGAGAAGTCAAACAGGAACCAATTGATGAAGAGCCTCTTCTTGAGCATCCAGAGCTACCTTTAGGTCCAGAGAACATTATTGTTCTTAGTGAGAGTGATGAGGGTGAAATACCAAATCCTGCAGGAACTCTTGAACTAACAGTTGAAAAAGAAAAGGAAATGTCTAGTGCAAGCCCCCTAGTATGGAAAACTCCTCTACAAAGGAAGCTCCTGATACTCCCTCCACTTCTCTGCTAGAGGAAACAGTGGTCAATACTTTAAGTGCCATGAGTTCACTTGTTTTTGGGCCCCTTGTTCCTCCCTCTTCCTCTTCTAATTTTTCTTGGGTGCAACCCATGGTTGAAAATAAGAAGAAGAGATCTTCTTCTTAGATAATAGGGCCTAATTTTGATGTTGTGGCAACCCTGCTAGGAACTAAATCTCCTCCTCTATCTAAGAGAGCCAAGACAACTTCAAGGATAGTAACTGATGCTCAAGGCCAACAGTTCCCAGAGGTTACAAAGCCCAAGGTTGATAAGGCATAGCAGGATCTCTCGGTATTTTATTTAGAGCTTTCTAGAATCCCAATGGGGGAATCAACTCCTGAGAGTGAGGTTTGTAACCTTCAAGCAACATTAACAAAGGTTATTGAATGAGTAGATAAGGGCAAGCAAACTATAGAACAATTGGAAGAACAAAATCAAGTTCTTTTCAACTTTATCAAGTCACTATTGGCCAAAGATAAGGTTTTGGATCCTACCCCACTGACTGCTCTTCCACCCCCCATGATTCTCAGCTAGGATGAAGTTCAGAGCATCAAAGATATACATAAGTATTCTACTTATGGAAAGGCCTTGGAAACCATGGTTGATGATATGATTATAGCTAGCTTGAATTTCATTGAGGAAGTCTTCAAGGCCAACGAGAAGGTGATTAATCTTCCACAGAAACTCACTTCCTCAATAAGGGCTATGGATAAAGAACTGAAGCTCTGGGTTAGTTGTATTACAGATCTTCACCTTATGGGTCAAACTGATGAGAATATCCTATTGGCTAACAGTATATTTGATGAAGCCAAGAATAACTTTTCAAAAGCATGGGTTTTTGGTGTAGAATGGAAAATGAAGGTTCTGGAAGAAGCACTGGATGAATTAAATAACATGTGGCAGAAAGGAGAATCCTTCAAAACTTGTGTTTCCTCGAATTTTAAAGATATTCATTGCCATCTTCATGATGAAACCTCAGGTGTTCCTTGCTCTCTTTAAGAGATCAAAGCTCATTTCAGAACATTTATTAAGGAAGACTTGTTCAAAGAGGAATTAATTACCAAAGAGAAGATAAAGGACATTTTCTTCCTTCAATCTGCAATTGCTGAGGCTAATAAAGAATACTTGGGGCATACCAAGTTTGATAAAGATATGGAAAAATCTCTAGGCACTTAGTCTCACACTACTACTAACACATCAATCCCATGAGGTATGGAGATAGCTGAAGCATTAAATAAATTCAAATATCGAATCCTCAAATCGGTGGGCCCACCTCATCCATAATTGGATGTTTCTTCTTCTGGATTCTCTTTTTCTCCTTCTATTTTTAGGTGTTGAGCTCCTTGTAAATTAATTAAGGATATTGTATTGAGCATTTCCTTAATTAATCTTTTAGTTAAAAGAAACAGTTACCAGATGTTACTAATTTGTAATCTATATAATGAACTCTCCACGCCATTCTTAGGGGCTAGAAATCTGATTATTTTTTAAAGTTTAAAAGAGTTTAAAAATCTATCAATACAAGAAGAATCCTCTTTCTGTTCTATCTATGGTTATTCCTCCTTTCCTGTCTGTTAAATTATTAAATCATTTATCTATTTCTGCATCAAGAAGCTTTGTATTCTCATGGATGTCATCTCTAGAACTTTGTGTCTATGGAATAACATCTTAAGGTTTAACATAAATGATTTTGTTCTATATGATCCCAAGTCAGCATTTGTAAGGAATTATTTTGCTATCTATATTTCCTGAGAATGCCACTCTTCCTTTTCCCACTTCCTAGTTCTTATGTCTTCTTCCATTGATAATCGGTTTTATAAAAACACTTCCATGATATCAGAATTCCTCTTTACAAAAATTGTACATTTTTAAATAGGTTTTTTTTCCTTTAAATAAGGGAACCTCTCCCATTAAAGAGGAGGGACTTATGTCCCCTGACTGTTGCTTTCATTAAAGTCCTTATTTGACAACCAACAAGAACAAAATAGTGATAATAGTCCCTTGAGAAGCTTCAGATTTGATGAACCTATCATGTTTGTCAAATAGATCTTCTAGGCTCACTAGTCCTTTGGGAATCTTGTTACCCTTCAACTTAATACAGCCATCCTGATCCATCTCTTCTTTGATATCTTCCTCATTAGAGGGCACATATTCTCTTGGCATAGTTTCGCTTCCTTCAAAATATAATTGATTGAAGATATCTTTAAGCTCCAAGAAAGAGAGCAAGTGTTTATCATTGTTGAAAACCTGCCAGTTGCTTGCATTATCTGGTACAGTAGGCCTATGAATCATTTCAATGGTAAATTTCTCTTGAGAGAAATCTGGATGATGAATCAACAAATATCCTGAGACAGCTAGAGAATCAACTCTAGTATTATTTTGTCTTGGCAAGACTTCAATTGAGAAAGCATAAAGGAATTCAATGGAATCCCAAACAAGATTTCTATAATGTTTTAATCTCCTACTGTTGACTTGATAAAGATCCCTTACCTATTTCACAATCAACTCTGCATCACCACGAGCACAAAGATTCTTTACTCCTTTTTCTTTTTCCATGCTCAACCTAAGGATGAGAGCCTCATACTCAGCTATGTTATTTGTATTTTCAAAGTGAAGCTTGAAAGAAAATGGATGAATCTTCCCTTCTGGAGAGATTAACACCACACCAGCTTCGGAACTAGCTGAAGAGCAGCTTCCATCAAACTCCAGAGTCCAAATGCCATTGGGATCATGAATCACTCCCTTAGGAAGACTTGCCTCATTATCTGACATGATCATATAGTTGTCATGCCTTATATCTTCATAGAGTATTTTTTCTTTTGGATCATCAATCTTTTGCACAATATACTTGGTTTGCTTCTCTGGTAATAGCTTTCTTATTTTTCCATTGATCAGGATCAAAGCGTGTGACCAGTCCATCTGGATTTCACCTCCTACCTTTTTATAGAAATCCCTACTCAACAACATACCATATGAGGGAGGAATATCAACAACCAAAATAGTGGCTAAGACCCTTTTCTCTAGAAAAGCAGCGAAGGCTACTTGTGCATCTTTAATCCTTCCAACGAAAGGCACTTTTCTACTCTCCATGGAATAGTAGGAACCAAAGGCACATGTTAGAGTTAGACCCAAAGCATGAGCTACTTTTACATGCATTACATTGTCTGATGCTCCTGAGTCTATGACACAATTATTGCTTTTATGGCCAGCTATGAGGAGAGTCACATAAAATGGTTCAATTTTCTCATTAGGGGAAGTGACTGCAGCCATAAGGCTTAGTTGAGGTGAGGAAGAGGGAGTGGGAAAAATACCTTTAGAAGTATTGGATGAGGCTTTATATTTGGAATTGACAAAGTTTACCATTTTAGAAAAGGATTTTGGATGGGTTTGGTAAAACTCTGCCTCTGAAATTTGGATTTTAGTCTTTTTGAGGTGATCAATAATATCAAAACACCCAGAGGTGGATGGTACATCACTACTAAGAACAAGAGAAACCTTTGATTTATCAAATTTAGGAATTGAAGGAAAATAATTTTTGGAAACAGAGGTAGAAGGAGGATGATTGGCATTACTCACCTTTTGTGTGGAGGTAGTGGGAATAGGGGCTCCTCTTTTAGCAACCACTGGAATAGTTACAAGAAACTCCTTGGATTTCTTAGTAGGCTGCATCACTTTTTCTTTTCTGTTCATTTACTCCCAAGTCATAACAACATATGGATCACTATTCATCTCTGCTACTCTTTCATCATATTCATCTTCATCATCTATACCTTTAGTGGTGAGGAAATGAACTTGAGATCCTCCAAGCTCTTCCAGTTATTCATCAACCTCTTTTTCTAGGTCTTCAAAGTCTTCATTAAACTCCTCATCATCAAGTTCTTGAAATTCACAAGTTACATTGACTGGAACCTTGATAGGTAGGCCTTCAATAGCCAATTTATTCTAAGAAGGAGGTAACTGGTTACTAGGCTAAAAATTCCTTCTTGGAATATCTTGATTATGTTGACCCAATTGCTTTTTGATGGCAATGAGATCATTTGCCAAATTCTGCACTAACTGATCTGAATTGGCTCCAAGAGAGGAAGAGGAGGGTTCTTTACACTTGGAGGGTTCTCTTTTTAGTTTATCAGACATGATTAAATCATCCTCAACCTCGATAGTCAGGCATTGATCAACATCAAGAGTTGCAAGGTTAGCTCTCCTTAGTGCATAGCTCACTTCAAGTAATTGAGCATTGAGGAAGAAGCATTTTTGGATTTGATCCATAGGATGAGTGTTCTGTGGAATTTTATGAATGAGATTATTGAATTTGGCCACAAATTATCTCATGGGCTCATGTGGTTCCTTCTTGATATGAGAAATTTGAGCCAAGAGAGAATGCACATCTTCAGCAGGTTTGAAACATTTCTCAAACTAAGTTGTCAAGGTGGTCCAATCAATAATTGACCTAGTAGGAAGATGATAGAACCAATCAGCAACATTATCCTACAATGTTTCTACAAATATCTTGAAAGAAATGTCTTCATGCTCAATCCCAAGAATCCCACATGCAACGCTAAAGGCTATAATGTGTTAATCTAGGTGTACCTTCCCATCACCTCGGAATTTAGGAAAACCTTTCCTAATACTCTTGGGTAACTCATGCAATGTTTGAGGAAGAGCAAGAGGCCTAATCCATTGTCCCCAAGGTAGAGGTGCTGCCATCTATGGGAAGATTTTCTGAAGGTGAACTGAAACACCAGTAAGTATCAGAGCAAGAAGATTATGACTGAGTTGTTCTGGAGGGATGATATTCTTGGAATTTTTGTCTTTAATATGAGGTGTGCTTAAAGAACAAGTTCCTTTGTTCCTTCTTGCTGGAAGAAGAGAGAAGTTTTGTTGCTCCAGAAGTTGAAAATGAGAATCTTTAACCTCAAGAGATTTCTTCCCATGTGTATATCGTAGAGTCGCTAGATCAAAAATGATCTTGAAGTTGTTCTTTTGAAAGGAATCATTTGAAATGAAATCCCCAGCGAAGTCACCAAAAACTATTGGGTTTTAAAATGGTACTTTAATCAAAACCACAGTCAAGGGACGAAAATTCCCTCCTCTTTATGGGAGAGGTTCCCTTATTGAAAGCAAGCATCAAAGCTTATATACAAATGTACACTTTCATCTTAAGGCTGGGCCTCTGACATCTTGAAATGCTTTTATACCAAAATATTATCAATACAAATGAATGGAATAAATGAAGAAAGGAAAGAGTAGAATATAATAGCACTTTTAGGAAATATAGATAGGAGAGTATAACCCTATACATACTGGGAAAGAGTGATACATAATAGAATCATTCACATTCACAGCATAAGATATCATTCCATAGACACAATGTTCCAGAAATCATATCAATAAGAACACAAAGTTTCTTATTATAGAAAATCAATGATCCACGGATTGCAAGTAAGCAAGAAGAGACAATAGATGAGATAGAGAGAAAGGGGTAAATCTTCTGTATTGATTGCTTTTGATTCTATTTACACTTCAAAAGTATCAAAGTCCCACCTTTTGCAATGAGCCAAGCTCTTACATTTATAGATGAAGAAAAAAGAGGAGAAGAAGATAAGGAAAGAAAATCTGATTTGGAAGCTCACCCACTAAGAATCAATGCCCCTGCATATCCACCTACAATCTGTCAAATCTGGTTCTGCATGTCTTTGGCATGCTGAAGAAGGAAGGATGGAAGATCATATTAGATTTGATCTAGTTGAAGCTGTTGGATCCTGTATTAATGGCCTGAAAGACATTTTCCATATTTCCACCTAAATCAAGATATCCAGTCGGTTCCCCATGTCTGTTTGGCATGTTGGTGAAGGAAGGATGGAGATTAGATCAGATTTGATCTAGTTTGAAGCAATCATATCACACATTAATGGCGTGAGAGAAATTTTCTAGTTTTCTAACCACCAACTCTTTATGAAAACAATATTTTATGTTTCCATGGCATAGAGGAGACCAAGACCCTTCCAACAATACAAAATTTGTCAAATTTTGAGCACTGGAGTGAAAGTTATGCTCATTTGAATATTTGAATCGAATCCGTACAAAAATGGCAAAAATGCAAATATGGATCTGTGGGCTCGAAATTGAAATTGCACCTTTAGCGCAAAAGATGAAAAAGTTCCCCATAGCCCCGCAACTTCACATTTTTCATTTGGGTCTGACATGTGGTGTTACCAAAGTGGTAACGAAGTCGTGGCCCACTTTATAATTTTACTTCTTTTAGAAACAAGGCTCAAAATCTCAAAGTTCTTTGTCGACCCACCTCTGCACTTTGAATTTTAATGTGGGCTCACCTTTTGAATTTTCTCTCTTGGAAACAAGGCTCAAAATCTCAAAAGGCTTTGATGATCCACCTCCCTACTTTGACCTTCGACGTCGGCTTAACATTTGAATTTTTTCCCTTCGTTTGGTGGAGGTTTCATGTCTTACCCGGGACATGTGGAGGCTTCTACAAACCCTTCTATACTTAGTGAATTTAATGGCCGAATTTGTTCCCTTTTTGGACCTGGGACACGTGGAAAGTTGGCACTCATTTGGGGGACCACCTTTGGCTTTGACCCTTGAATGTGCGCTGTTGAGACACGTGGAGACTTCCGTAGGTTCTTTTATACTTAGCCGATTTGGGCCTGCTTCCCATTTGACTTCTATTGGACCCTAGACAAATGGATGGCCGGCGCTAGTTTAGGGTCTCTCTTTGGGCCACACCTTTGAAGTTACATCGATGAGGCACGTGGAGAGCTGGCACATGTTTGGGAGCTACTTTTGGCTTCGACCCTTGAAGGTGCACCATTGAGACACGTGGCTCCATTCGCCAATCCTTTTGTACTTAACCAATTTGGGCCCACTCCTCTTTCTTCATTTTTGTCTGGGTCCCTTCTACTTATTTAGGAGTGAATATGTTGGGTTCCAGACACGTGGAAGGTTCATGCTCATTTGGGGCCTCGCTTTGTATTTCACCTCTAAAGTTGCACCGAGCTGACATGTGGTTCTTTCCGCTGGCCTTAGACTTTTTAACGGTCATTTTAACTTTTTGAGGCTCTGAACACATGGAGAGTTGGCACTCATTTGGGTTTTATCCTTTGGGTCTCACTCCAAAAGTTGTGCTAATGAAGCATGTGGCGAGTCTGCGCTCACTTAGGATCCTTCTTTCATCTTGGCCTTTCGAGGTGCACCATTGGGACCTATGGAGGCTTCCGCTGGCTTTTTATACTTAGCCGATTCAAACCCGCTGGCTTTGTCTTTTCGATCTCTAGACATGTGGAGGGCCTATGTATGTTTGGGGTCTCTACCTTTGTGTGCCATACCAAAAGTGCACCAAAATTACACGTGGCACCTTCCACGATCCTTCTATACTTAGCTGATTTGGGCCTCGATTGAACATTGCCTTTCCTCATATGAAACCAAATTTCCAAAAGTGACTCAACGACCCACATTCCCACATCCAATCAGAGATGTCCATGTACTCATGGATTCTGGGGCAAAAAATTGACAGGGAAGATGCACCCGTCACTCACGACTGTGAAAAAATACAGAGAGGGAAAAATCCACCATTTACGCCTGAAAACAAATTGCTCCTCCTAGAAAGAAAAATTGTAAACAATACTAGGCTCGATGCGACCCATGGCCAAAGAGAAAGGTTTTGAAAATTTCATTTGAATGAGGGAAACAATTTTCAATCATCCAGACGGGAACCATGTGGACTACAAGATTCTATTTTATCAGGGTGAAATTACAAATGAGCACCCACTTCTCCAAAGCACGAATTTTTTCTATCTCTCCTAACTTTTCACTCTTCTCAACCATCTCTCAAAGGCACCAACTCAATAATTTTGAAATATTGACTTAAAAAATGATGGGAATTTTGAGGGTGAAAACACAGTGGTATATACCATTAACTTGGTTTACAACTAGTTGGGAATTGCCAAAGATATTAATTTATTTAACATATAAGGCAATGGTGGTTTAAAGGCCTAATACGAGGGCTTCATATTTGGTGATATTGTTAGTACAATCAAAATATATTTTGAAATATAATGGCATAGGTTCACCATCAAGAGGAATGAGGATAACTCTGACACCACCCCCACGCTGACATTTGGAACCATTGAAGAATAAGGTCATCTAGTAAATGGTATCATCCAAAGAGAGGGTGGCAAGGGATTCATCCAAGAAATCAAAGTTAGAAAGTTGATTACCATAGAGAGGTACATCTGCAAGTTGGTCAGCGATAGTTTTTCCTTTGACATATTTTTTATGGATGAATTCGATGTTTAGGTCTACAAGAGGCATGAGCCAACATGCATCACGTTGATGTTGGTAAGGCTTGACGTACATGTAATATAAGGGGTTTGTATTGGTGACAACGAATTTTTTGTGGTTAAGTAGGTAATGGAGGAGTTTAGTGGCGACAAAAACTAAGGATAAGAAGATTTTTTCAGTGTGGTTCTATCTAGTTTTGTAGTCTAGAAGTGTACGACTTATATAGTTAACCACTTGTTCCTTATGTTGTTCATCGCGATGAGTGAGCATGACACCCAAGGAATGATCAGTGGTCAAAATGTAAAGGTAAAATGGTTGGTCGAATGATCACAGGTGGTTAGAGGAGGTATTGTTTTAAGGCCTCAAAGGATTTGTGGCATTCATCATCCCATTTGAAGGAGACATTCTTTTTGAAAAGGTGATGAAATAGGTGGAAGCGGTCAGAAAGCTACGAAATAAAATGGTGAATAGAATTACAACTTGCCTTGCAAACTACGCAGTTGATGAAGGTTAGTTGGTGGAGGAATTTTGAGAATAGCTTTTATTTTAGCAGGATTGAATTCAATGCCACACAAAGAAATGATAAAACCAAGGAATTTCTAGAGATAACAACGAGGACACACTTCTTAGGTTAAAGGAAAACACAATACTTGATGAGACAGTAAAAAATGACCTTAAGGATTGTAAGGTGTTCGGTCTGATGTTTGGATTTGGCAAGAATATCGTCAACGTAATCTTCCAATATGTGATGCATGATGTCATGAAAGATATAAGTCATAGCCCGTTGATATGTAGCACCAACATTTTTAAGGCCAAAGGGCATTACTCGATAGTAGAAGGTTCCCCAAGGAGTGATGAAGGTGGTGTTTTGTTGATCTTTTGGGCCGTGTAGTCATTTTTACACCCACCAAAGAACAAGGGAATCCCATGTGTGCCAGCCTATCACCCAACGGGCGTTGGGCGCTCACCTGAGGCACGCGTGGGTGCCAAGTCTCTCTTTCATGTGAGTTGAATAGGAAAACATCACCTATGATCCAAACTCAAAGGAAGTGAGTGGAAATGAGACATGTAAGCATCATAGAGCTCAGAACAGCTTCTAAATCAATGCAGTCATTCCAGATAGAAAATTATTTAACAGATTAAGAACTAAATTTAAACAGAAAGGGAAATGCGTAGGGATTCAGACTCATTCCATAGACATGTATAAAATAGAACCATGAAGATATGTAAATGCACCAGAATCGTTACTGATCATATTCATATAAACCTGTAACCTCATTACATTCATTATACTTACTATAAAGCACCACATTATGGCAGACCAAAGTCATGCATCATAACTGGATCCATATCATTTAGCTCTCAAAAAGAAATTTTATAACCCCAAACCCTTGATGCATCCTTCTCCTATATTTTATCTACCCAACCCAATATGATTCCTTGTGGAATTTTTGTATATCTCCGCTCTCTATTGATCTCTCTCTCCTTTTTTTCTTTTACAAGTGCTTGTATTTATAGGCATCCAAAAGTGCCAACTCATCTTTCTGTAGCTTCAGGTCTGGCGCCAAGTGTCTGAATGTGCTCCTCCATGAGAGGATGCTCCTCTAGGCCTGAGCTCTCCACTTTTTGTCATGATGGTCTTTTGGAAGCTTCCATCACAGGGCATATTCCTTCCTAAGCCAACCTGTCACCACACTGACACCTTATCCACTCTACATGCATAGCCAGGTCATGCTTTTCTCGTGTCCTTCCTGATACGCCAAATATGGCTAAGTCTCGAGACCTTATCCTGCAGGCGCGCATCACGGGTTCTACTAATACCCACCTAGAACCCTGCCTTAGGTGTGTTTTTCTTGCGCGTCCATCCTTCAACCTAGGCCTTGCGCGTCCATGTGCCTTTGTGTACTTAGTCAATATTTTAGGGGCTCAACACCAAGTAATATTTGGTTATAACCTGAAAAACCCTCCATGAGTGATAACATTTCATGGCCGGAAGTAAGAGCAACTAGTTAGTCAATACTAGGTAGAGGAAAGTTGTCTTTAGGGAAACCTAAGTTAAGGTCGTGAAAATCCATGCAAATTTGGATTCCCCCTGTCACTTTTGTGACAGCTACGATGTTAGAGATCCATTAGGGATGAAGGAAACTGAGAGAAGGCACTGAATTTTTTCTTTGACAAGAAGGGCAATGTGAGGATGCATTTTCTGCAGCTTCTTTTTTACGGGTTTGGCTTCAAGAATAGTTATGATATTATGGACCACAATGTTTGGGTCAATACTATGTTAGGAAATAAGAGATAAAATATGTAGAATAATCCCTTACAGAATCGCAATAGTAGAAACTAATATACAGAAATTATTACAGATCTCAAATAAAAGTGCAGAATAAATAACACAACATAGAGAGACAAGATTTAACGTGGTTCACCCAATTTGGGCTACGTCCACCAAGAATCACTTGCTTAGATTTTATTACAAGCCTCCACTCTCTCAATACAATACCCAGATCCGTTTGGAGCTATGCTCAACAAACTCTACAGAATTCACACCCGAATTCAAAAACATCTGCAATACATTTTCTTGTGTTTCTATCATATGCATAAGACCATATAAATAGACAACTACTTAAAAAGTTTTACAAAACCATGGGTATCAAACAATGGGAAAAAACAAAACCGTCCCATAAACCTATGGGTAGCTGAAGAGGTGGTTTTACAAAATAATGGGTACCGAAAAACCATGGGCCCAAAAACAGCCCATAATGGTTACCCATTACCCATGGGTTAATAAACCACCCATGAAAATTTTCTTTAGGGGCTTCGCCCCCGAACCCCCCTGACCCACTCACCGGCGAGCGGAACCATCGTAAAAATACCTGAGTGTAACACATAAAAGGTGTACCACACTCTAACATGAAAATAGGCTCCACAAACATAACAATCTCCCACTTGGAGACTGATTTCCATTGAGAAAGTTTCTCAACCCTTCACTGTCATCTGCAAAGGCCAACCAAAGCTGAACATAGCTTTAGTTTATCCCTTGTGACCACCTTGGTCATCATGTCTACTTGATTCTTACTGGTATGAATCTTCTCCAACTTCAACTTATCTTCCTCTAAAGCTGTCCTGATGAAGTGATATCTCAACTGTATATGCTTCATCCTGGAGTGAAAGCAGAGTTCTTAGCTAGGTGTATAGCACTTTGACTATCACTATGCAGCTTACATTCCTCCTACTTATGCCCCAACTCCTCAAACAATTGTTATAACCCATGAAAATTTACTTCGGGGGCTTCGCCCCCGAACTCCCCTGACCCGCTCACCGACGAGCGGGACCGCCGTAAAAATACCCGAGTGTAACACATAGAAGGTGTACCACACTCTAACATGAAAAAGGCTCCACAAACATAACATACTGGGCATATCAGCATAGGACCAAGCAAAATCATTGCTATGATCTCAGAGGAATGAGGTATAAGCTTCATGTTCAGCAACATCTAAAGATTGGCCTATATTTAGAATGTGTCGGTCATCCTGAATGTGAGTATTGATTTCGATGGTTGATTCATTTTACATGATTTGTGTCTTAGAAGGTAACGATCGGTGAATATAAGAATCTTCCGCACCAAGGTATGTGAGAATAGATACATCTTCTTAACATAGAACAACATTAATAGAAGGTGTATCGTCATCGATCAAGTCAGGATACATAAAGGGAAGAGAAGAGGGAGCATCACCATCGTGTTGATAAGTCAAGGTTCCAGGGAAATGGTGTTCACGAAAAAAAAAGTTAGGAGGAATGGATTCTGGATCCATATACTCTGTAGGTGAAGGTGGTGAAGTTGGTAGATGAGGTGAAGAAGGTTTTTCATCCTCAATGAGTTGGATGTGGGCCTTCATGGAAGATGGTTCAACAAAGCCAATACCACTACGGTCTTTGTGTTTATGAGTGGTACATGGGATGACTGTATGGCTGCCTTGTTTATAAAACCCAAAGCCAAAGCATTTCCATGCACAACGGTGAAGGAAAGTGTGGGAAAAGTGGTGATTGGTGAGGGATTAGAGGTCAGATGAGAATGGTCACGTTTGGGAAGGTGGTGCGGGCAAGTAGGTAGAAGTATCAAGTCCCCCATACCTTAAGTTGATGCGAAGGTGGGGAGGACCATAAGGGAATACCTCACCTATGCGATGGTCATAGCAAGGATGTTGGTGAAGGTTACCATACTCTTGAGGAGTAAGGAATGTGTCGACATTATATAGGTAGTATTCCCCCAGTGAGAGGCATTGAAAAACACCTTCTAAGGGATCGATAGTGGATATGTGGGTAGTGGGAATGGATGAATTAATAGGCGATTGGGAATAAGAAGCATTGGTTGGTTGAGAAGTAGATGGGTTAGTGGATGGGTCGACTGTAGAGGCTACAGAGGTAGTGGAAATAGAGGAATTAGGTGTGAGAGAGGTAGCAGCAACATCAGTAGATGGGGCTGTGGGTGGAGGAGAAGTTGTAACGGTGGTAAATGCCTTAACTAGTACAAGGACATCATTAGGTCGGTATAACATGTTACAGGTTTTGAATGATGAAGGGTTGGCTGGAATGGTATAGTTATGCGGTTCATGTTTAAATTTTACACATTGATGTAAGGTTTAAGGAACATAACCCATGATATGGATCCAAGGTTGGCCAAGCAACAGGTTGTATAGGAACTCCCCTATAGAAAAATTCTAGAATAGTACGGGGGCCCACACGAACGTGGAGAATGATGGTGCAAAGGGTGGAAGTGATGGCTTCATTGAATGAATTTAGCATAACATGGTTATTATACATGTAATTAGTTAGGATGTGCATTTGGTTGTATGCATGGGAGGAGATGATGTTGATGTTGGCACCGTCATCGATCATAACCCGTCAAATGTGTATATTATCAATGTAAATGGAAATGAAAAGGGCGAGATCATGATCATCTGATTGGAGAGGTACAATCTCATTGTCAGAGAAATTGAGGGTAGATACTTGGTGAGTAGTGGTAGGTGTAGAGGAAGGGGATGAATTGGTGAGAGAGGCCATATGGTGAGGGGTGATAATGGAGGCCACAGGCATCGGGTCGTTACGTAAAACCTTGATGGATTGCAGAACCTCCATGATGGCCTATCGACGGGATTCAGAAGTTTAGACAAGGTCGTACAAGGAAATTTTTAGATGGGATTGGTTCAATTGTTTTATCATTGTACGATGGGTGACCCCATCAGAAATAGGGTATGTGGGTCCCAGAATGGTAATTCTTGGTGCGGGTGTAGATGGGTTGGTTGCTTTCTCCTTTCCTTTGTCTTTTAGGGTGCGAGTGGCAAAGTTAACCATATTGATATGGGGTAAAGGAGTAGGTGAATCGTGATAGTGTAGCGAATGGATGGACAATATAATGAAGAAAAGTGTTTTTGTGATAGAATTTGGACACACTGACATTTTGGTAGGGTTTTGTCTAGCTCTCTTATGCGGACCATGTTGATCTCAAATTTTGGAGGAGGATAAATGGGTTGTGGAGGTGGTGATGCAGGTCACTGAATAGGTAGTGGGTGAGGATGTGTGATGATAGGTGGGGGTGGAATGGGGTCCTCGTCTAGAAGGACATCATCGTCAAAGTTTTATTCAGAAGGACAAAGTTAGAGAAGAATGCGTTTTTAGAGCCTTACGATTTTCCACATCATGTCCTAACACATGATGGTAGGCACAAATTTTAGTATCGTCAAACCATTTTGGTTTGGGTTTGAGTGGGTCATAATTTCTAAGGGGTGGTAATGTGATGACGAAGGTCTCTAAAAGGTTAGCTATAATGTTGGTGTAAGACCCTACCAATGGATCACAATGTGAGGTGAGTGTGGGTCTGGATGGAAGTGTAGGTGATTGTGATTTGTGAGGTGCCACAAGAGGTGGAATTGGAGGTGGGATAGGTTTGACCATCAGTTTGGTAGGTGGTATTGTTTTAGGCTTGGGTTGTACCTTCTTGGGTAAAGGCGTAGTAGATGAACTAGCGATAGAAGGTGTTGTAGGCTTGATTACCTCTTTGGAGGTTAGTGGGTTTTGCAATTTTGGTTGCTCCTTTTGAGGTAAAGGTGAAGGAGGAGTACATGATGTAGAAGGGAAAGTAGATGGTGGAAGAGGACGAGTTAGCCAAGCTGATAAAGGAGGCACGGTTAAGGTTATTGACAGAAGGCAATGTGGAAGGTATGGGTTGAAGAGAAGGAAATATCAAATATCATATGTATTGATTGAGTTACTGTAGGTGGTGGGGGTATAGGTGGTAAGAAATATGTGGGGTGGCGATAAAGGTGTATGTTGTGCTAGTAGGTTTTGTGTAATAAAGGATTGTGATGAAGAGGTGGGCTGACTGCACTTTTGATTTGTCTTGTGTAAGAGGTTGTTTGACCAAGGTAGATGGGTGAGGCCCTAGGATAGACGGAAGGGGAAAAGGTGATAAAAGTGTAGTAGGTGAAACTAGTGTGTGTGGCTTAGAAGGTTGGGTCTTCCTTTTAGGTGGAGGAATGGTTTTTGTGTGGGTTTGGGAAGATGTGGCTAAATCCCAATTTGACGGGTGGATGGACTAGGCTTGATGTCGGTATGACACCCAGGGTAGTGATGGGTCTGGATGTGGGGGAAGATGTAGGTGTAGGTAGGTTCTTAGGCATAGGAATAGGTTTGGTTATTGGTAAAGGTTTAGGTAGAGGCAAGGGTGATGAAGAAGAAGTTGTTACAACATAGGCATGGTCATAGTTGGCTTGGTTTCTTGAAATACCTTCGGATAGATTGTGGAGGTATCTACAAGTGACATTTGCATTTGGGTTGAAAAGGGTAGCCGAAGGCATCCCCAAAGCATGGAATTATCAATGTAATCCAAGTGATCGACCAGGTGTGAAAATGGCACTGTTGTAAGAGGAGATGATTTTGGTTTAGTGGCAATCCCTATAAAATATGTCTGTGAGACAGGGAACTAGTTGGCTTCGGACTCTATGGGTAAGAGAGCCAAGAGCATATCAACTGGATCCTGGAATGCTAATGGGGAATTATCCCCAACATGTAGTGGTGTGTCTAAAGGATCCCCTATGGGTAGGGGAGATAATAGTTGGGATGAGGTAGTTTCCTCTTTCGGTGGAGAGGAAAGCAGGATGACTCTCCCATGGGTAGGAGAGTTAATACCATAGGTTGTTCATTAGGTTGCGAGGTAAGTGGTGAAACGACATTGGCAGAAATTATGGACTCCTCCATGGGTGAAGGGGAAGATGAAGGGGACTCCTCTGTGGGTGAAGGAGTAGATGAGGTAGACTCCTCCATGGGTAGAGGAGCTCGTGCTAGAATCTCCTCAATAGAGGGGATATGAGGAAATTGAGGAATTACTAGGTATACTTTAAAAACAGCATGGACTTCATGCACATTGTTTTCATTGGTTGAAGGTTCACCACTTTGGTTAGATGATGGGGTATGATTAGGGAATGGCTTCTTGAAGATATGCAAGTTTTGATTTTTCTGGTGCATTCAGGTTGTCCAAGATGATATCTCCATTATCTAACATTTCCTGTAGAATGTTCTTGAAGGTTATACAATTACCATCTCTATGGCCTTTTACACGATGATAGTTACAATAGTCATGTTCCTTGTACCATGCAGGCATAGGATGAGTAGGGTCGAAACTAGTATGTGGTTTTATGGGTGGAAGAGCAATGGCTCTAGCCTTAAGAAGTTTTTCTAATACTGAAGAATAAGGCTTCCCGATTAGAGTGTATTTTTCATTGCTCCCACCTGAACTGAAAATCTTGAATGGAGAAAGGTTGAGAGGTAGGTTTTGATTGATTAGATGGGTGAGATGGGCCAGCCTTTAAAACTACCATGTTGGCAGATCCTTTGGATTTTGAATAATTTTTTTGGGGTTTTGAAGAGGAAGATCTATCATTTGATTTAAAGGTAGTCATTTTTTTTTCACAATTGAATTTTCTTCTCTTCAATGGCATGAATTTCTAGTTTTTGCGCCATGGTAAATGCTTCGTCAAAGGTATGGAAGGTTTGTACTTGGAGATTTGGTGAGATGTGCCTGGCACAAGCTCTAGTGAACAACTCTATAAGCTTGGTTTGAGGTAACTGGAATGTTAGCTAGTTGATGAGGCTTCGCCAACAAGTGAAAAAATATGTGATAGATTCGTCGTCGTATTGTCGTGTTGAGTATAAGTCGGTCATGGTGACCTTCTTGACGATATTGATCAAAAAATGGTCTAGGAAGGCTTGAGCCACTTGATTAAATGAGTAAATGGAATGTTTAGGTAAACCACTATACCAATCTAACGTAATTCCTATCAAGGACATTGGGAATGTTCGTAGGAGTAAAGCATCGTCGTGGGCATTAGATAACACCCATGTTTGAAAGACTACAAGTGTTGTTGCAGGTCTTCTTTACTGTTGAACCGGTTGAATTTGGGCATTTCCCAATGTACATGGATATGGACAAATGGGAATAGATGGATGAATGGGCTCATTGTAGATTTCATCGTAGGTTAAGGAGTTGCGAGAGCCAGAAACCGATGCTTCCAATGTTTGCATCTTTTCCATCATCATTTTAATAAGGTCATTGGTAGGTTGTGATGACTAGGAACCCCCTATAGTATAAGGGGGTTGATGATGAATGTATGATGTGGACGACATTCCAGTATATGGTGGTGCCAAATATGAGAACTGCAAGGGGGGAACGGATACAGGTGGCAGATATCCCGAATAGGTGATAGACAAGATTGGGTGTTGTTGGCAATATGTGTAAGTAGGTGGGGTAGATGTAATGATTCTTGTGGTAATTAGAGGTAGGGACTGTGGGATGGAGAGGACAAGGTTTTGAAAAGGAGTATGAGTTTCTGACACCATGGGTGGTTGTGATGTAATAGGTATATACGAGGTGGTGGGTGCAGATGGGGCTATGCTCAAGGTGGTTGATGAAGGAATAGTTGACACCATGGGAGAAACTGACATCAATGGTGTGATAAATGTTGTAGGTATAATAGGTATAGATGATGTGGGGTCAAGTTGAGACACCACAAGGGGTAAGGTGGAAGAAGGTAACACTGAGCTAGTGGTAGCTGACATGGAAGTGCGGCGAGGGAAAGAGGGATGGACATGGTCATACCGTATACCAATTGTCCTAATGAATCCCTAGTGGATGAATGGGAAAGATAGTATTGTAAGGCGACGGGTTTTGGTCAAGGAGTCTTGTGAACTCCTCATCACCGATACTGATGATAATGGGCTGAGTTGGATCCATAGGCAACAAGATGGAAGGTGGTGATGGGCTAGGCAGGAAGTGGCTGAAGGCTTGCGTGGAATACAAGGGTGTTGGCTTGACTACAAGTCAAAACCATGTGAGTTGGCGTAGGCTTGGTAATCTATTCTCTGTAAATGACACAAAAAAAGAGAAGAAATAGAGAAAAACGATTCCGGGGGGTAAGAACAAGTCGTTGTTTTAATTAAAAATTAAAACACAAGAACCGAAGTGGTAGTTGGGTTAACCGATGATGGTGATAGGGTGACCGATGCTGGTTAGGGTGACTGATACTGATTACTATGGGGATTCAAAAGTTTTGAAAAATGTTGTAACAACTAATGAAAATGAGACAAAATCTAGATTTGATAGTGATTTCAAAGATCCAGAGTATGATGATGTTTTTGAGGAACCTCAGAAAGAACAGAAAATTTGTGAATGTTGTTTTTGGTTAAATGACCAAAAATTGAAACTGACAGTTAGGTAAACCGATCAGATGAAAACGATGACGGTCACTGGACCAACGTTAGTCACTGTGAAATTTGAAAAGTATGGAAGAATTTGATTTTTGTGACTTTGATCAGATAAACTATCAACCCAGAAACCTGAGTATGATAGTAATGGACCCTAACACACCCAAAAAAAGTTCAAATACACCAACTATAATTGTGGGGTGTGAAAGGAAGAAAATAAAATGAAGAATGTGACCTCACAACTCAAAAAAAAAAACTCAAGAAAAAGCTAAGAAAAAAATGAAATCCTATGGGTGAATTTTATGTTTTAGCTTATGTTATTTTAGACTAACTTGCAAATAGAACAAATTTTTTTTGTTGGAAAGAAGGTGTCCTATGAAAGGAAAGATCTAAGGATGGTTTCAGGTAATGTTTTGGTGGGGCCAGTCCTTTCTCTGAGATAATGACTGGATAGAGAAACTAGTTGGGTGCCCACTGTCAATCCTTTGATCATGTGATCATTGACAACTTCTTCCAGGTAAGGTGTTCTTTTAATAAGATGTGTGAATTTATTTTTGTGTAGTTTGGAAAAGAGAGAAGAGAATGTGCTCTATGATTCAATTATGTCAACCATCAGCTGGGCTTGACTTCAAGCATATAGGTTGCCCTCAGTTTTAATGTGAGCTAAAAATGTAAACATATAAGTATGAAATGTAATTATTTTAAAACCCAAATTCGAAATGTGATATTTGATGTAAACAAAGAGTGAATAGGAAAGGATATGACTTTCACTAATGCAAATTCAAGAAAAGAAAGAAAGATTCGTTTAAGTCTTGAAATACAAATGTCACTGAGATAAGTAGAAGAAAGAGAAGATTCCCAGGGAGAGAATTTAATGTTAACTTCCTTTTGAAAAGAAACAAACATACAATGGTTCCCTAAGAATGAAAAAATGCAAGGAACCCCAAATGGGTCCCACCGGGCATGCTAAAATGTTTCACCGGATTCTTAGCAAATTAATGAAACAGATAAGGGTAGTAGGCCAAGGAGGAATACCTGTTTGTGGTGTCGGTTGAAGGTTGTGTGCATGTTCTAATTTTCCTGATCCAAGTTGATTACAAGAGCTCCCTTTTGGCTAGGAGGAACTACCTGTAAATGCAAAACAATACCACCAAATAGAGTTAAACAAAAAAATGAGTGGACTGCCTAGAGGAAGCTAGATCCGGGAAGCGTGATGCTTCCTGAACAGCTGTCAATCCACTTTTATATAACAATATTAATGCTAGTTAAATCATACATGAAGTAAATATCCTATTGGAATTGAAACGATTTAGGTATCTCATACAAAACAATAAGAAAGGTCGTTCAAAAGGTTTTTTAAGGTCAAAATGAGAGGTTTTATTGGATGGTGTTGGGTTGTAGGCCTGGTACAGGCTCTGGGTAAGGTTCTGGTAAGGATTAGAAATTATTTTGGGCTGTTGGGAAGTGGTTATTAGCTTGTTGGTCTAAGCTATATTGATAGACACAGTAACCAGTGTCGGTTGATTGACCGATGTTGGTTAGGCGGAGTGACCGATGTCAATTGGATAACGATGTCGGTAGGGGAAATTAGCATAAAGTTCTTAGGATTGGTTTCTCAGACTCCCTGTGATTGTACAAAGGTTAGAAATGATGAGGGTGAGGTTGTAAAATGGTTCTGAAGACTCGAGAGATGATCAAGAGAGGATGAAAATGGGTGGAAAGTCTGGGTATGATTAGGTGATGGGTTGGTGGAAGGGAGGAAGTATATGGGTGTGGAGAGAAATAAACTAGAGAGATGAATAAACAAATCTACACAAAGAAACTATAGATTCAATGAGGAGATGTTGAATACTTACTGGAAAATAGATTGGAGGACATAGGTGATGAAGACAGTGACAGTAGAGATCTAGAGAGAAGATTCGTTGTATTTGTTGCCATGGAAGTTTGAGACCTTTGTGCCTCTCTGTTGTGAATCTATGATCGTGAAGAGGATGATGAATGGTGAACGATGTTGGTAGTGCTCATGTGTGTCTTCTTTTGCCTGAGTTCTAAAGAAATTTGAGTGCTCCAAGTCTCTACAAGAATGAGATCTTGAATCAATTGACCAACCTTAGGCAAAGGCTTTTGGAAATGTATTTAACCTAACTAGCAACGGTTAGGTGACCGAGCATCGGTTGAGCTATAATCAGCGTCGATCAAGGCAGGAATATCTAGGTTGGCCAAAAATAGCCAGATTGTTGTTATTTTTTATGTGATCTCCAATCCTTCTTCCGAGTCTCGAGTGATAGATCATAGCAAGATAAGTAGGATTCCTTTTAGGTTTGTTAATAGGAGTTAAGTATAGGTTTAGACTAAGTCCTAGTTAGTTAGGATAGGTTTAGACTCGATCTTAGGTCATTAATGAGGTTTGAGTGGGTCATTGAGTGAGGTAGGTGAGTTGGATAGGTGAGGTGGTTAAGTGAGGATATTAATTAATTTAATTAAGATAATTAATTTAATTAACATGTGCACTATGGGATATGAATGGGTAGGATATGGTTAATTTAATTAACGGGGTTTAAAGGGGAGTATGACCCAATTTTGGTGTCTACACTATGTTCTCATTGGGTTCTAACTATCTTTTTTAAAAAAAGCTTGTTATTATTGCTCATGTTTTTGTGAAGACATTGATAATAGCAAATCATGGGTTTTGGCATCTAAAACTATGGTTCATCATTCTACCCATAGTCTAGAAGGGTCCATATCATTATCAGCATCAAAAATCACGTACCCTATGATCTAGGTTATGGAAAAGTGAAATTCTCTACACATTCATGTACACAAATCTTTCATTCACCACTCGTACATATGTGCATCATGCTTAAGATAAGAATCATGATCTACATTCGATTCGTCTATGATTGCGTATATGTGGAACCTAGAATGTTCTTTGGATCTATGAAATCTTGTCATTTAATATGTGCTTCAATCCCGTATAAACTTTACTGCGATCATGCATCTACTATTTTTTTGACTTGCACTCCTGATTGGTTTGACATAGCTCTCTCAAGCTTGTAAAATTTAGAAAGGTAGTTTGAAGCTTTCACATCCTTGCAAAGAGATAAAATGGCATTAAAAACCTATGCAGATGTCCATGTTTTGATAGAGAGATTGCTCAATCATCTCCAATCTCATCCAACTTGGTTCTCTATAGCAATGTGACCCCCGTTCACCTCATACACCATTTTCAAATTGAAATTTGTGGTATTTAGTTCGTGGTTTTTTGTGTTATAGGTGATTTTAGTTTTTTTTAAGTTTAGTTTTATAATGATTTGTTATTTGAAGTCATTTAATTGTTGGATGTATAATTAAGTCTAGTGAGTAAAGTTTATTTGTTGGTCAAACAGTTTGTGTTATTAGAGTAACCATTACTCACTAAATCCAATATTTAATTGGATTGAAGTTTTGACCCTTTAGTTTCATAATTATCTATGGATACTTATGTCTTTGTTAAGATAGTGTCAAAGTTATCTTGTCATTGATCCATTCGTTTCATTAAATTGTCATTGTCAAAAGTCTTGTAGTCATCAAAATTGAGTCAAAAGTGTGAAAATTCATGAAAATCCAATCTTTAATTGGATTTTGTTATCGTCAATATAGTTTTCATCATTTTCATTATTATTCCATAAGTTTTGTAAGTCTGAGTTGGAAAAATTGTAAAAAAAAAATTGCCTTACGAACGCATTTTCAGTGGAATCTGACGTTCGGCTAAGGATTGCATTTTGAGCTTCAAAAACACATTTTCCTAAGTTAGTAGCATGATACTAGAGGTTGGAGGCAACAAAGGATGGATGGAAATCAAACTCCTCTCATCAGTCACCAACGATGGGGCTAGACTCAGATTTGGTGGAAATAGTTTTATTATTTTTAGTTGTTTGCTTCTAGTGGTGTGTGCAGAAATAAAACATGATATACATTCCTTACCAAAGATTTAAAAGAGGAGGATGCACATTTGTGAACCAAAGAACAATTTTATATGAGGGTAGATAAACTGGAGTGATCCTCTGACTACAAAGATCCTTTGACTATCATAATTCTAACATTGATCGACCTGGTGAAATCTAGCATTCATTGAAAGTGAAAGTGGGAACTATTGAGTTTGCGTATGTAGGTGAATCGGTGGAAGTGTGATCATCTGGTATGGGATTCACTATGGTGAATCAGATTGGTCATGTACAACAAGATCCAAACAACAAGATCCAAGCCAGTAGTATGCAGAGCTAAAAGTATGCAGAGGCATATGATTCTTTTTCCAGTTCTTCATATGCGCTTTCTTCCCATGTTCTCACTAAGGGGGGAATGTTAGGAATTCATATAGTTAGTGCTCCACATTTATGTTTATTATATAATTTTGGGTGATTATTATATTGAGTGAGTTTTTGAAACAACTCATGTATTGTATTAGTTGAGTCGTTTGGGGAGATAGCTATTTAGGGAGAGTTGTTTAAAGCAACCTCCTTGAGTATAGGTGCAACTTCTCCTTTATAATTGTAATTTGTCGTATGATTAAATGAATCAAAGCACTATTGTGTTTTCATGTTATCAGTAAAATATCCAAAGACACAAACACTTAGGGTAGAAAGATAGTCCTTAGTTTCTCATGTTTATGACAATTAACTAAACAACCACATATTTGAACAATTCCCAAAATGGGTTTTTTCTGTCAACTCACACATTCATACAAAAAAAATTCCCATAATGATTTTTAAAGAAAAAACCCATGCTTTTCAAACAACTAAAAGTGGAAAACCAGTCTAAACATCATATTAGAAATCCATAAATACATATTTAAATAATTAATCATTGCTTATATTTCTATTCAATTTCACAGTCATCTCAAAATACCCATTATTCATATAGAAGATATTTTTTAATATAAAACATTATAATTAAATAAACGAAAAGTGAGGGAGAAAAACAATCCATGCATGTCAAATAATTCTTGAATCTCCTCTTTATCTTTCTTCTATATTTTCCCTGTGGGGTAGAGCAGATTTGAGTGAAATCTCTCACAATATTTCCCAAGAAAACCCCTAATAAAGATGCCTCCAAATCCAAAAAAACTAACAATATAAAGAAATGGCAGAACCCCACTTATAAATTTCCCAGATGCCATTAATAAATCCCAAAACAATCTCCACAGAACTTTTGAAACAACATGCACATACCAAAATAGAAGTGGAGCTGGCAAACAGAGAGAAAATGAGAAAAGTAAAAAATGAGCTAGAGTTTAAACACAAGACCCTCTCGATAGCTTCCTCAAGAAGCTTTAGTGCTTCTCCTGAGGATCCATAGGGATTATTTAATGAAATTAAAGAATGTAGGTGCCACGTAGTGGAATGGGGAGTCTAACTCCCAATTTTCCCTCTGATTCAAATTTCTTACTAACAGTCAACTAACTTATAAAATATTCATTTTAAACTTGCATGATAGCTAAATAGTTATTATTACCTTTCTCTACTTGTATGTGTTGGATGACCAATCTATCCGTGATCATTTTCCAACTATCTCATTATTAACATAATCAAAATCAAATAATCTTATTTCCTGGGTGGACCATCAACCAATCCACTAATTATTAACACAATTGGCGTAGGTTCGGTTTGACCAATTAAGCATAGCTTAAAAACAAAATCCATTAATAATTTACATGTCATAAGATTGGTCAATGACCACTCATCAATTATATTTAAACATAACTTATAATCCCTTATAAATAATTACCTTCTACTATGGTCAAAAGACATAGTATCTTGTATTACATGTTCATAAGGAAAATGGTCTAAAGACCTTGTTGATTAATATAATAATGTTTTGTTTTATAAAATATCAACTCAGAGCCCAAATTTTCTCTTGATATTCTTGCCCTAAGTATGGGTTTATAAAATCATTTAGTGAAATTACCTTTCAATCTACATTTGTATTAAAAATGGTGTTATAACTTCAAACCATTTCTTTCACAATTTCAGAACTAGTACAAGATCTCATAGATAAAAGAAATAATACCCTTACTGACCTAACATTATACTATTTCATATCAGTGGATCAAGAATAAATAAACGAGAAGGTAAATAAAGCACCTAGGTGAACATGAGCATCCAGGTAAACATACTATACTCTAACAACATTCATTTCAAATCATTATATTGTGTTTCAACCACCATCATCGTTTACGCATTACAACTCTAATATCAAAACCCAATACTTCTTACAACAATCATCACATCACACAACAGTTGATAACATCAACACCACAAATCTGATAATCATCCATGTGTAAGTGTGTGTAGTGTACTTGAGAACTCTACATCAATTTCAAAACTTAGATTTACTGCAGTAAAGAAGTAGGATTTATAGATCACTACATGTAGTAGTATGTAAAGGCATCAAATTTTTTCCAAACTATTTTAACTTATCTATTAATTTAAGAGCTCTAGAACTAGAGGTTTCCCTACTCAATCTGAAGCATACGTTGGTAGTAACCCTTAATAGCTAAACCTAAAATCCATATTAACGCCATTTTTAAAAACTAAAATCCGATAAACCAGCCTTGTATGCTCTATCAAAATTTGATTAGAAGAGAGAAAGTGCTAGTGAATCCTCCACCTACAGAAAGACCCAAGCCCAATTTTAGTCTCCACCTAGACGATTCATCATTCTCGCTCAACAACTTAGAGTTTGGGAACATGAATAAAAATGCCACTGGATCAAACAAATAGATCATGCTCACCCGCAAAATGTGTTGTATATTTTGTATACTGTATACCCAGGAGTACTGTACACCTCTTCCATGAGCATTAGTAGGGGTCCATATTTTTTCGGGAGTATAGATATGCTATTTTTATCTATACATATATATGGGTGGTGTCATAATCCATGAATTATGGGGAACCATTATGGGTGTTTATTAGCCCATGGTTTTGGTACCCATTGTATTGTAAAACCACTTTGACGGTTTCTTATTGTTTTACTTACAAATAGCTTGGAGATGCAGTAGGGTAAAGAAGAACTTGGAAGTACATTATTGTATTGTAAATGGTTAAGTTAATGCAATAAGAGAGAGAAGTTACTGTGCTGGGTTTTTTCCTGAAAGGGTTTCCCAGGTTAAATCTTGTGTTTTGTCATTTGTTTTCTTTGATTATCTTGAATATTTTGTTCAATATAGCTTCTTGTTTATTAGTTTATCAGATTGATTCTCTTCATTTGGTATCAGAGCTAGGTTTTAGCTTTTATGTGAAGAGTTAGGGTTTCTAAAACCTGTGATAAACTTTTTTGAGTGGGAGCTCTGGGTGAATTTTTCAAGTAGAAGAAAATGATGGGAAGCACAAGGATCGAAATTGAAAAATTTAATGGCCAACATTTTGAGTTATGGAAGCTCAAGATGGAAGATCTTCTTGTGGATAGAGATCAGTGGATTGTTGTGTCTGGAGTCATGCCTATGGGTATGAAGGTAGAGGACTGGGAAAAGATCGATAGGAAGGCAAGGAGTTCAATCAGATTGTGTCTGTCAGATTCAGTTTTCTGAATGTGTCAAATGAGAAATCCACTCAGGTGTTATGGGAGAAGTTGGGGACTTTGTATCAGACAAAGTCTCTGGTGAACAAATTGTTTCTCTGAAAGAAGCTATATTCATTGAGAATGAATGACAGAGACTCTATTGTAGAACATCTGAACATCTTTAATACTGTGGTAAGTCAGTTGATTTCTGTTGATATTAAAATGGAAGAAGAGGATAAGTGTATTACTCTTTTGTGTTCTTTACCTGAGTCTTGGGATAATCTAGTTATGGCTATTACTAGTACTATGACAAAATTATTAGTTGAGGATGTAGTTGTGGCCTTACTATCAAAGAAATGAGGTGGAAATCCATTGAGGATTATCAATCCAAGGATGCCTTATATGTAAGAGGTTGTACCCAAGAGAAAATAAAGAAGAGGCAAGGACAGTCAAAGTCCAGAAGTAAATCAAAGACTACAGAAAAAGATAAGAGGAAATGTTGGAACTGTGGTAAAATGGGGCATTTCAAGAAAGACTGTAGATCTAAGAAGGTAGAAAATGGTAAGTCCTCTGACGATGGTGGATCTTCAGATACAAAACCCTCTAATGAAGACTCAGGAGATTTTTTTTTGGCAGCTTCCAGCTTGCATGCATGTGACAGTGCATGGTTGATTGACTCGGGTGCCTCCTTTCATATGACACCACACAAGGAGTGGTTCTGTGAATATGAAAAGTGTAATGGAGGTGATGTATATCTGGGAGACAACTCAACTTGCAAGATCATTGGTCACAGGAGAATCAAGATGAGGTTTAAAGATGGAAGGATTAAAACCCTCCCAGGTGTTCTGCACATTCCAGGTTTGACCAGAAACCTAATATCTGTAAGTAAGATGAATGATGCAGGTGTTCAGGTAGCATTTAGTAAAGATAGTTGCAAGATGGTTCAGGGTGCAATGGTATTGGCAAGAGGCATCCGTACTGGAACATTGTTTAAGCTTGAGGAAACATTGTTACTGATGAGTGCAATAGCTCTGTGGTTCTAGAGGAGAAGAAAGCTTCAGATCCAACTCCTACATCTGCTGCAATGAAGATGATGTTATGGCATCAAAGGATGGGACACATTGGAGAGAAAGGACTTCATACTTTAAAAGTAAAAGGTATGGTTGAAGGAATTTTTGAGTGTCCTTTAGATTTTGATTTTTGTGAGCATTGTGTGTTTGGAAAGCAAACTAGAGTAAAGTTTCCTACAAATGCTACAAGATCAGAAGGAATTCTACATTTGATACATAGTGATGTTTTTGGACCTGTAAAAGTTCCATCATTAGGAAAATCCATGTTCTATGTTAGTTTCATAGATGATTTCTCAAGAAAGACCTGGGTATATTTTATTCAGAATAAGTCTGAGGTTTTCAATAAATTCAAAGAGTTTAAGGCTCTTGTGGAAAATCAGACAGAAAGGAAGATAAAGGTTTTGAGAAGTGACAATGGCGGGGAATATTTCTCTAATGCCTTTGAGCAATTCTGTAAAGAGTGTGGAATAGAAAGGTAGAAGACAACTCCATATACACCACAACAGAATGGAGTTGCAGAAAGGATGAACATAAATGTTGATGGATAAGTGTAGAAGTATGCTCAGTGGTGCCAGTTTGGATAAAAAATTTTGGGCAGAAGTAGTGGCAACTGCGTGCTATTTGGTTAATAGATCACCGACATCTACACTTGAAGGGAAAACTCCATAGGAAGCATGGACTGGTAAGAAACCCTCTGTTAGACATTTACATGTATTTGGTTGTATTGCTTATATGTATATTCCAAAAGAGAAAAGAACCAAGTTAGATAATAAATCTGCTAAGTGCATATTTATTGGATACTCTAATGGTGTAAAAGGATACAAGCTTTGGAATCTAGAATCACATAAGGTTGTTTTTAGCCATAATGTAATTTTTAGAGAGCTTAAGGAAATTCCAGAGAAGAAGAAAAACCAAAGGAAGATCATGTTAAAATTGAGGAAGATGAATCTGTGTCTGAATTTGATGCAACTACAGAAGATGAACCACAAAGAGAGTTGTAAGGGGAAGATTTAGATGAAGCAGATGAGGAACCAGAAGATGTTGAACTAGAAAATCCTATCTTAAGAAGATCAGATCGGCTGAGAAGGGCACCTGAGAGGTATAGTCCTCCTGATTTCCATTCTACTTTTGTTTTGTCAGTTTTATTGTTACTGATGATGAACCCAAGACTGTGAAGGAGGATTTTGGATCTAATGAAAGAAAGTTTTGGAAAAAGGCTATGGAGGAAGAAATGGAGTCCTTATATAAGAATAATACATGGGACTTGGTGAAATTACCTCCTGGAAGAAAACAAGTTGGCTGTAAATGGGTGTTTAAGAAGAAGTATAATGCAGATGGGAAAATAGAAAAGTATAAAGCTCACCTTGTGGAAAAGGGTTTCTCTCAAGTGGAGGGACTCGATTTTGGTGAGATATTTTCTCCTGTTGCTAAGTTACATTCTATTAGATTTCTTTTAGCTATTGTTGCTGCTTTCAATCTGGAAATAGAGCAGATGGATGTTAAGACAATGTTTTTGCATGGTGAGCTTGAGGAGGAAATCTACATGACGCAACCAGAAAGCTTTAAGATCAAAGGAAAGGAAGATTTGGTGTGTAGGCTGAAAAATTCATTATATGGCTTGAAGCAATCACCAAGAATGTGGAACCAGAAATTTGACAGGTATGTGTTGAGACTTGGGCTCGAAAGAAGTAAAGTTGACCCCTGTGTTTATTTTAAACATGAAGGTGAATATTATGTTATCATTGTATTGTATGTTGATGACATGTTGTTAATTGGTAACAGTAAGAAATTGGTCAGTCATGTTAAATCTCAACTCTCATCTCATTTTGATATGAAGGATCTTGGTGCTGCAAAATTTATTTTGGGCATGGAAATAAAAAGAGATCGTGTAAATAGGAAACTAGTGTTAAATCAAAGAAAGTATCTTGAGGTGATATTGCAAAGGTTTCAAATGCATGAAAGTAAACCTGTTAGTATTCCTTTTCCTGTTGGTCAAAAGTTGTCTTCTGAACAATGTCCTAAAACTGAAGAAGAAATAGAGGACATGTCTCAGGTACCATATGCTAGTGCAGTTGGTAGTTTGATGTATGCAATGGTTTGTACTAGACCTGATATTGCACATGCAGTGGGAGTAGTGAGAAGATTCATGTCAAATCCTGGAAAGGAACATTGGACTGCGGTAAAGAGAATCTTCAGGTACCTACGTGGGACATCTAATTATGCAATTTATTATCAGGGAAAACCTGATGAAAGTAAAACATTAGATCTACATGGTTTTGTGGATTCTGACTGGGGTGGAGACTTGGATATGCACAGGTCTACCAGTGGTTATGTGTTCAACTTGTTTGGTGGAGCGGTAAGTTGGATGAGTAAACGTCAAGAAAGTGTTGCGATATCCACCACAGAGGTTGAGTACATGGTAGCTACTCATGCAAGTAAAGAAGCGGTTTGGCTTCGGTGACTGATCTCCACTGTTGGGTTCACTCAAAATGTTGTAAGGATCGATTGTGACAGTCAAAGTGCAATTTGTCTAGCAAAGAACCCTGAGTATCATTCAAGAATGAAACACATTGATGTTCAATACCATTTTGTAAGAGAAATGGTGGAGGAGAAGAAGATACTACTAAGTAAGGTGGACACAAAGGATAATGTTGTTGACTCTTTAACTAAGGTTGTGAGTGCTGAGAAATTTTCTTGGTGCAGAAAATTGATGGGCTTGAATGCCCTGAGCTGCTGACTATATGGCAGTGTAGCCCCCTTTTGCAAAGTATACAACAAGTGGGAGAATGTTAGAATGTGTTGTATATTTTGTATATTGTATACCCAGGAGTATTGTACACCTCTTCCACGAGCGTTAGTAGGACCAGGGGTTTGGGGGCTTTTCAGAATCCCTATTTTTCTAGGAGTATAGATATGTTATTTTTATCTATACATATATATGGGTGGTGTCATAATCCATGAATTATGGGGAACCATTATGGGTGTTTATTAGCCCATGGTTTTGGTACCCATTGTATTGTAAAACCGCTTTGACGGTTTCTTACTGTTTTGCTTACAAATAGCTGGAGATGCAGTAGGGTAAAGTAAAACTTGGAAGTACATTATTGTATTGTAAATGGTTAAGTTAATGCAATAAGAGAGAGAAGTTACTGTGTTGGGTTTTTTCCCGAAAGGGTTTCCCAGGTTAAATCTTGTGTTTTGTCATTTGTTTTCTTTGATTATCTTGAATATTCTGTTCAGTATAGCTTCTTGTTTATTAGTTTTATACCCAGGAGTATTGTACACCTCTTCAACGAGCGTGATTGTACTGTATATATGTTGTTTTTATCTATACGTATATATGGGTGGTGTCATAATCCATGAATTATGGTGAACCGTTATGAGTGTTTATTAGCCCATGGTTTTGGTATCCATTGTATTGTAAAACCGCTTTGACGGTTTCTTACTATTTTGCTTACAAATAACTGGAGATGCAGTAGGGGTAAAACAAAACTTAGAAGTACATTGTTGTTTTGTAAACGATTAATTTAATGCCATAAGAAAGAAGTTACTGTGTTGGGTTTTTTCCCGAAAGGGTTTCCCAGGTTAAATCTTGTGTTTTGTCATTTGTTGTCTTTGATTATCTTGAATAATCTGTTCAGTATAGCTTCTTGTGCTAGGCCCTTTTAGCCCACCTTCCTTCCAAAGGAAGAGATCGCTCCAATGGTAGAAACAAGGCATTCAGTGAGTCACAACATTGCTGCCAGATATGAGGAGTATAGGACTTTTCCGGATGAGATTCACGATGCCATATCACTTGCAAAGTTCATAGGAGTGAAAAAATGTAGAGTGAGGCATGAACCTAAGGCACAAGCACCACAAAGGGATATTCAGTATGCTTTGGAGAAGTTGACACTTTCCACCTTTGATGGTTCCAACAAAGGGACAACCCATGCATGGATTCAGAAACTAGATAGTTACCTTTTATTAAGGCCTATGACCGAGGAAGAAGCAATTAAGTTTGCAACCCTTCATCTTGAAGGAATTGCACACGAATGGTGACACCATGGATTGGTTACACAAAGGCACAAACTCATCCATACATACAATGAATTTTGTGAAAGAATCATTGAGAGGTTTGATAGGACCAATTCATTGGTTCATTTGCGTGAACTAGCTCAATTGATGTAACAAAGCATGGTGGAGGACTATGTGGTTGGATTTCAGAGGCTTTCTATAATGATTCCTGGTGTATCTGAAAGAAGACTCAGTTTTGTTCGTTGAGGGATTGGTTGAACCCCTCAAGGGTTTGGTAAGAGCATTTGACCCTGTCTCTTCAAGAGGCAATATAAAAATACTCGGACTTAGAAAGTTCAGTCCCAAGGATAGCTTGGCAACCCAAAGCAACATTGGGGAGTGGGCAACCGAGGACAACAACAAATGGACAATAAAGAGCACCCGTTGTATAGCCCAAAACAAAATATTTGGATCAGCCAAAGAAGCCATTCCAGCAAGGGTCAAACATACAAAAGGAGCTGCATCAAACAAGTAAAGAAGGAGGATCTCAGACTGAATTACGAAAGAAGAGCTTGTGCTTCACTTGCAAGTATCCATGGTCACCCGGTCATCATTGCCTAGATAAGGGTCAAGTACATTACATTGAAGTATTTTCAAATTGTGATGAAGAAGGGGAAGTTGAAGTTGAAGAGGTGGCATCAAAACAAGAACCGGAAAAGGATATGAACAACAGTCTTGCCACTATATCCGGTTCCCCTAGATATCACCCATTCCGGGTGAAAGGAATTCTACAGGGACAAGAAGTCATGGTGTTAGTTGATAGTGGGGCTACCCACAATTTCATTGACGAGAACTTGGAAAGAAAGATGGGGTATAATATGGTAGACTTCAAGGGCTTCAATGTCATCATAGCTGATGGCTTCTCCATCACATGCACAAGGAAGATCCCACAAATTACTATTACCATGAGAAGGTATGAGGTATGTGATGATATTTATATTATTAGCATGGCTGAGGCGGATCTTGTTCTTGGAGTCCAATGGCTGCACCCTTTGGGGGAATTCACCCTCAACTACCGTAACATGGAACTAAAATTCAAAAGTGTAGAGAAGTTTGTAATACAAGGTATGATTAATGAAGACCCTCAAATAAACCTCGTGGGAGAAGATGCGTGATCAAGAGAGTCAAATTTTTGCTCTATATCTAATATATCAGCAAATTGGAGGACCTAAAGTACAACTGAGTATGCAAAGAATAAGTTTGCTAGTGATATTTTTGAAGGGAACCTTGTGGATGAGAGGTATAAAATAATGGAGGGACTCGTTCTCTACAAGAATAGAGTCTATTTGGTAACGAAATAAAAAATAAAACATAAGATATTGAGGGTTGTTCACAACACTCCATTGGCTGGCCATCCGGGATACTTCAAAACATATAAACAGATTAGAGAGAGGTTCTTCTGGAATGGAATAAAGGAGGAAGTTCTTCAAAACATCCAGGAGTGTTTGACTTGCCAGTAAAACAAAGCGGAGCGGAAATTCCTAGCTGGTCTCTTGCAGCCCCTTCCCATTCCATCTCAAAAATGGGAAAACATCTCTATGGACTTCATCATGGGATTGCCCATGTTTCAAGGTAAGAATTGTTTATCTGTGTTGGTTGATAGACTTACAACATATGCTCATTTTTATCTGCTTCCAACCAAGTACAATGCTCCCATGGTGGCTGATGTCTTTTTCAAGGAAGTGTTCAAACTTCATGGGCTGCCAAAGAACATCATAAGTGATATGGATAACAGGTTTACGAGTTTTTTTGGAAAGAACTCTTTTGTTTGACTAGCACTGAGCTTATTCCTAGCACTAGCTATCATCCACAAACCGATGGACAAACGGAGATAGTGAACAAGTGGGCAGAAGGTTATCTAAGAAACTACTATGTTGCGGGACAACAATCAACTTGGATTAAGTGGTTACATATTAGGTTGATTTTTGCTATAATACTTCATTTCATATGACAATTGGTATGTCACCATTCGAAGCTCTATATGGTTATGATGCTCTCTCCTTTGTAGATTTGATTATGATAGATAGTAGAGCACTGGGGACCAAAGATGTGGTACAACAGATTCATTACATCTTGAAGGTACTCAAGGATGCTCATAACCAACCGAAATTGTATACTGACTAGCACTGGACTGAGAGATCTTTTGAGGTAGGTGAAATGGTGTTTCTAACATTTGTAGTCACAAAATCACGCACTTACTACTATTATTATACCGCCAAGTATGTTGATTTATTTATGGATCTTGCATAAGAAAAGTATTCACTGATGACCCATTCCATAGTCCAAACGTCTGTCTTGTTGGTCTTTACCGCTATTGGTCTTGTACATTTGTCACTCACTCGCACAATTCTAGTCGGGTCTCAGGGATCCCTATCTGTCAGTTTCACTCAGTTGTCGTCACTAGTCTTTGAACTAGGGTGCCTAGAGGGGATTACGGCGCCTGGGGCGCCCTGGTCTTGATTCTAGGTACCCTGGTCCCCATCACACTTGGTTTTATTTTTGACATTCGAGGTTGGTCTTTTCGGTTTTTCCTCTCATCTCCCGAGGTATTAGTCGGCATGTTGGGTCATTAGTGTTGAAATTTGAACAAGAGATCCCTATATAAACACAACATACATACCATTATATGGGCAGACTATTTTCTATCAAGGGCTAGCTATCTACATAGAGCAAGAGACTACATTTGGGCATTATTCTGCATCACACACTGCATATGAAGGGGAGTTCATTCTATTGCATCCACCATTTTGCATTTTATCTAGCTATTGCCTGCTATATCTGCGTCATTGGCACTAAGGAAACCTAGGCACATTATTGCACACAAACACACAAAATTACATTGGGTCTAAGATGTAGTGCAACACTAGATCATAAGTTCACTTGTTTGACAGTCGAGGATAGTCCGAACCCTCATTTTGAATCTTTCTTTTTTAGATTTGATATGGATTAAGGGTTTTGTAGATGTTTCATCTTGATTGTAGGTTATAGGTGAATAAAAACAAGCTCTATTGAAGTATAGGCAGTCATCTGCGAGAAAGAGTGAAACCTTAGCTACACTGCAGAAATCAGTTCTCGAGGTTTTTCGCAGACTCCAACGCCCATGAGAGGTCTCAGGTGCCTCAAGCACACTCATCCCTACTCAGGTGCCCTAGTCCCAACATTCTCAACACTTCTGGTTTCTTCTGAGTGCACTCATAATAATCCAAGTTTCTATTTCATTTGTTTTATCTATTTGGATACACTCCGGGATAAGTGAAATCAAGATAAGTTCCTTATTACTCTCATTTACTTTCATAATTACATCGAATAAAATTGCTTAACCTATGCATTTCATTGTATATCATTATAGCAATATTCAAATTCAAATTTTAATAAAATAATATCAAATTTTATTGAATCACACACACATGCACACACACACACACAGAGAACTACATGGAGTCTGAGATGTAGTGCAATGATAGGTCATAAGCTCACTCTGTTGGGTGACCGTTGGGGTCAGTTTGACTCCCCATTTGCATTTTTTTATTTTTAGGATTTGATCTGTTATTGGGTTTTGTAGGTGCTCTTTCTCTTTGTAGGTTACATGCAAACTCGGTGATCTTCCAACTACTTACAGGTGATAAGAAGCGAGGGTTAATGACATTTTATTTATGTTTGAAGTGATACAAAAAAAACATTTTTTGAGGTTCTGCGCATTCATGGGTGCCCAGAACAAGTCTCTAGTGCCAAGGCTCTCCTGACCTAGTCTAGGTGCCCTAGTCTCAGCATTTTTGAAAGTTATGCAAATTTTTGTGTGAGTTTGTGACAGATTCCTCCTCATGTTCAGTAGTTTTCTAGCTTGGCATACTTTGAGATTTTATTATGAAATCAACTAAGTATCTTATTCCCTCGCTTGCACCTAGGGTTTCAATTTTATCTAGCTTATTACTTGGGTCAAAGATCTGTAATTCATTATTTTATTTATCAATTGTTACACTAAAATTAGGGTTTTACAAAAAAACTTATTTTTTTCAAATCATTTCATGAACCCGTCTCATTCGAACACTCTTGGATCCTCATTTCTCTTCTCTCATGGATCCTAAGGTTCGTGAAATATTTTTCCATAAATTACTTCAAATTCATCCACCTTGCAAAGATGTTCTTCAAAAATCTCTAGACACCATGTATCTTCCTAGAGATACGCCACCTACTCAATTCAGTGTTATCTTCATTCATCTTTTTGATGACTCTCTTGGTTATAATTCCAATCAATCTCTTTGTAAATCCATTCAAACTATTCATTATTTATTTTGAGATAAATTCCAAACTATGGAATCCATGATTACATCTCTAAAATCTGAAATCCAACTACTTAAGGACACTTCTCGGGATCAGGATCATTCTTCTTCTACATCTCATCCTCATTCTATGTCTTCTACATGTGCTCATATTAGTGAGCCCCAAGTCTTACTGCTCCCCCACACCTCTAATGTTTATTTTTAATACTAAGCAATAAGATATTATTCCGTAGCTCGTCACTCATTAATTGCTTAGCTTTTCATCTACTCATTGTTATCCTCCTTATAGGCTTGTAAAAAAATCAAGGTCATCTATATTGCAATTATCATTGAACCAATGGCCATAACGACATTGATTACTATGCTCTTAAGTGACAATTTGACCACCTTAAGCATCATGGTCTTATCTCATTTGTTGCTCAACATGTTATCACATCTTCATCTCCAATTACTACAACCCAATGGTTTCCTAAACCTGATTTATCTATGTCTAGTGAGTGTCATGAAATTCTTACTCAGGTTCCTTTGACAATAAGGTAAGTGCCTCCTACAAAATCACCTCTCAAGTTTTGTCTTCCATCACCTCCTCCTACTAAGTCATCTACAACATTACCGAGTCAAACCAACCAACCTCCTCTAAAGATAAGTACAAATCCTCCACCTATCAAGTCTTTTATGGCGTTATCAATCCGAAATAAGCAACCACTTGCTATGCAAGACCAAAAAAATCTAGCTGGCCTCTTTCAACTTCCACCACTCAAGGTCCCCCCCCCCCCCCCCCCCCCCCCTTCACCATCTCCACTTCAAGGTTTAATCACTTTTGTCAAGCAAAATATTCCTTATTTTGATCCTCACGACCCATTTCAAACATCACCATAGATCATCTTCTCTTGCACACTTGGGGGCATCATACTTACTCTTCCCCCCCTTCTTGCATTCTCACATGTCTCACATTTATTCACATCTAGTCTTTCGCACACATCTTGCACATATTGATACATTTGTATCATCATTACCTGATGACACACTCTCATGCTAAGGTTAACACTTGACTGTTAAGCACATACTACATAGATGAACCTCACACACTACACAATTGTGATATATATATATATATATATATATATATATATATATATATATATATATATATATATTTCTCTCTCTCGCATTCATGTCACACTACCCTATGACACATTTTAGTTCCATGGTTCATACTCAAATGCTGAGGGTCTCAATCTAAAATGAACCTCACCATACATCACTCACACTCTACATGTTTTATGCTTTATTGACATATCTTTCTAGCACATAGTTCAAACTATTTCTTGATGACACACTCTTGTTTTATGTTTCATTCTTGACTGCTGAGGGGTCTTTTATAAATGAACCTCATCTCATGCATACTCATTCACATTCGCTCGGGGGGCACGTTGCTCCTATCACATCCACTTTGCATTTCATTCCATACACATTCACAACATGTTGCGTATCTTAGTTCCACATTGTTCTTACTTACTTACACTCACATGTACACTTTGCTTACTATGCTAGTTAGATATTTAGTATGTCATTATCTTTTCTATATACACATGCGTGTTCGATTTCCCTTTTAGTTGTGAATGTAGACATGTAGCAAAAATTCTTGGCACAATACCTCTTACCAGTCCCATAACAACTCCTTGTGGAATCCACCTTTGTACTCACTACAAGTGCTATTATTTCATTTTCTATTACTTCTTATCTTTCCTAGAATACTACTTCATTGATATATACATGTCTTAACATACTTTATATCTTTTTAACATGCTAACGGGTGATTCATGTGTAACATCTTCTTTACAAGTCTTTTTGCTACCATGTGTGTCTACTACTTTTTTTGCCATTGTTTACGGGTTATTCCCTTTGTCTTGTGTGCACACTATATGCTTTTGGTCGGTTCGACCTTGATTGTCTTGTGACATTGTGAGCAATGTCCCATGTTTGAAACCTGCTTTTTGTGGTTTACTTTGTCTTCTTGCATACTAACTCATACATTGTTTTCCATATGCATATTTGACTTGTTTGCACTAACACATGTTTTTCGATCACTTTGTTTGCATGTTCCTTGATTTCTACCATGGACATTCCCTTCCCCATGAAGGGATTTAATTTAAGATGTACATCGGGTCCTCATTTGGGCCACATTCTCCTAGCAACATTTTATGCACCTCAAACAAGGGGGGCATACATTGGGTGAAACAATCACCCCATTAAACAAAACACAATAAAAATTCAGACTTGTACAATATAATAACAACACAGTCTACAGTTATAGAAAGGGATTAGAATTTAGCTTGGGTCCTCATCATAGCATAAAAACCAACACTCAACACCAGACTCTAGCGCCTGGGTGCTCCTAACCTTTGCTGGGAACCTATAACCAAATGAAGTAACAATATTTTTCACATATTGGCACAATTTCCAGAAGTTTACATAATGTCTTTCACTGAGTAGGCACAGTCCTCCAACAATTAGCATACATGGTACCTCCTTTTTCTTTTATTTGTGTTGGATTGAACTAGATTGAAATGGATTAAACTTGAAAAAGACACAATCACATAATCTACAGTGGTGTATAGATTTCAGGAAGTAGTAAAAGGATAGAGAATAACACTAGACCTTTCTCACTACACTTCTTTTGTCATGGTGTGAAATCACCCAAAAACTCACACTTGACGTGAGATTGCCAAAAATACTTGTTTTTGGCATGAGATCACCCAAAAAACTCAGTTTTGGTGTGAGATCGCCCAAAAAACTTGTCCTTCTACAAGATTTTCAGGATCCTTTCTACACTCTTCACTCATCACGGATCAGGTGCACATGTTCCTTTTCAAAATTTTACACACTTTTACATGCTTTTTACATATTTGGATTGAATTTTTCACATACATGACTTTGACTACTCTTTTGCTCCTCTTTTTGTAGGCATGTCCTTATAGGAAGAAGTAGTTACATCATCAAACATCAAGCGACATCGATAATAGGTACAACATGACATAACAAACATGCTTTCACCCATAGGGTCACTTCCTCTTCTCTAGCTTCCATGCTTCATTTTTATGACTCCACGCTTTTTCTTATTTCCTTGGCATGTTTTTTCCATCGATCTACATGGTTATTAGCTATGCATCTCTTATCTACTTTATGTTATCGACATTCACTCAACAACATAAAGTGGGGGAAAATGTAGACACTAAATCACACACTTTGGGTACATTTCTAGGTCATAATCACATACTACTATTCATATGATTCCTAAGTGATAAAACTAGCAATTAACAACTGTATTTGGTCTTTTTTTCTGTCTGTGTCTTCTTCTCATCCTCTTACACCCTACACCCAGTCGATGCTTCACTGTTTCATCTTTTATCACTCTGGATGCTAGTTCCCAGGCAAAATGCCATCACCTGGGCACCCCTGTCCTTCTGGGCACTTGATGCAGGAGCATCAACTCCATATTTGTAAATATATCAAGATGATATCAATTTTAGCTTACAAGTGTGTTTTTATTCCTAGGAGTACATCTAAGTCATTTTGAAGTGATAGTTAGTTTCTAGGCTTTTCAAATTTCAAAATAAACATTTCCCTCCAAAATGTACAATTTGAATTTGGAGGCCAATTTTTGGCTTGTCATTGTTAATTTCATGAATTCTTAGGGTTGTAACTTGTAACAAGGTTGGAATGCGGTTAAGTGTGTGTCTTAGGCCTTCTTAGGAGGGTTTAGAGGTCAAAATATGAGCTAATAATAAAGGACTTGAGCTTTTAAGCTGTTAAACTTAGTGTTAAGCCTAGAAGTCACACATGTAACCAAGAAGACGAAGAGATTATTCAGTTAAAATTGATTGAGAAGACTTTATATTGTAAAATGTAACTAATTCCCCTCATTCTTCCCGGGTATGAATCAAGAAGGAAGTTTCAAGGAAGAAAGACAAGAGAAAACGTTCAGTTTTTGTATGGTTCTTGTATGAATGTTGTCTTGAATCAATTTGTGTTAACTTATTGTAGGATTTTGATGTTCTTTTATTGTGAACACAAGTAAGTTTTTCTCTTAGAATAAAGATAGAGTGATCTTAAAACTTAGTTATTGAGTATTGGACACTAAAAGATGGATTGATGGTGCTTATGTGTGAGATTTCTCTTGTAATTACTTGAATCTTTAGTGCTAGGTGGTGGGGTATTAGAAATATTATGCACAGAAGGTTTGAGTTTGTCAAAGAGCGAGTAAAGATTATTACTGTTAAGCTTTGGTTGATTCGTAATACATTTGGGAAGGAATGGGAACACTATAACAGTCTGGTAAGAACATTTATGAGTTTTGTATCAGGCATATATGACCTTATCTATTTAAGAAATATGTGTGATTGAACTAAATAAATATTAATCAACTGTGGATGTGCCTTATCCAAGTTATGGTGGAAGAGCTAACTCTCTTTTGATGTATAGCTTAAGAATATAGTTATTAGCATATCTGTGTGATCTATAATTTAATGTGTTGGTAATGGGACTTCTATGGAGATTTGGAGACATCAACACCTCATGTTAAAGGTGATTAAGAGCCCTAGTAAACTGTGAGTGTGATTTTGAGAGTGGGGAATTCATAACCAGTTGATAGTACTCAATACAATGATTGCAAAACTAAGAAAGATTGACTTGAGCTATTTATGTAGGAAGTGGATGTATGTATGTGTAAATCTTAGAGATTGGTATTATGATTGTATCTTTAGTATGCATGGAGTTCAAGATATATAACTGAAGTCTTTTTGCAAGGTTAGGGTTTTTGGTAAGTGCCCTGAAATTGAGACCAATCTCTTGTGAGTTGAATCAATCAAAACTCTCATTGACACTAAAATAAATAAGCAAGTATTGGAAACAATGTGAAAAACATAGGTGAGAGTGGGTTGTATAAATAAGAAATATTTCCTTATTGTAGGTCCTCAATTTTCAAATAGTGAAGCAACATTGTCTTTAACATGCACAGTTAAAGGATTTTGCTTGGTTAAGAAGTTATGCTCGTTATCATGAAACTTTATTGTAAAGGGAAACAAGATAAATGATATCACAAACTTTGGGGAAACTTTGGAGGCCCTAAATCCACTCAAGAATAATGTTACAACAAAATTTATTCTCTCGGGCTAGACTGTGTTCTACAGTCAGAGGTTAGCTAGGGATTTCAAATTGGAGCAACAAATGAATTCATTTTTCCCTGAAATTTCTTAGATAACATTATTATGACCTATACAAGGATATCATGAAGAATTTTTAAAAATTTAATGGTGGAATTTGAAGGGAAGTATGACAATATTTGACTAATAAAGTGAGGCACAACCAAGACCTAGTTTTGAGGTCCATTTTACAAAGAAAGTGTCATGAGATCCATTGAGTTAAAAAGTGAAATTTGGTACATTTATCAAAGGACCTAAATGGTGCTGAGAATCTGCATTCAAGTCATATTGAAAGAACCTACACCAAAATTTATGCATGACAGTCCACCTATGGAGACCTAGTAAGGGTTATAGACCAAAAACACAAGAAGTACAATAGAAGGAATTGTGGAAGGAGTAGAACCACCAAATTTTAGACACACATATAAGGTGATGAAAGGATGATAATGGAGTTAGAGTGATCTCAGAGACACTTCTAGATGTCTATACTTACATATGATCCATAAGCATGCATTTCGTTAAAAGAAGGGGATAATTTTTGTGCTAAGAAAAGAAGTACTATAAGTTGAATTGTTTGAATCATTTTTGGTGATCTACTAACACCACTTTGAGGTGGTTGAACATGGTATCTACTTGAATAATTATAATAATAACCAAGAACCAAGTTGACATGTCTATGGAAGGAGATTCTATTTGAGAAGGTCTAGATAAAAGAGAGAGTGAAATGTACCAAGTAACTTGAATGAAGGTAGGATTAATAAAGACTTGAAATGACATTAGTGACAAAGTATGAAGAAAACTATATTGAGAATTTTAGCTACCTAAGGCATATTGAACCAAGTAAAGGTGAAATTGCTAACAGTTCTTGATTATTTGTGTACTTATATGAAAGTAACTCCTTGTGCTACATCATTAGTGGTATCGGAGCTTGGGTGTTGAGTTTGTATGAAAGTACTTCTTGAAACTAATAAGTTGAATTGCAAGTGTTGATGAAGAATATGTAGGTTAAGAGTATAAACAACCAAGAGGAGATTTAAAAATTAGCTAAAGAGCATGGTTATGTGACGCCCAAGTGGCTTAGCAAGATGAATGAAGCGAAACTCAAAAACAAGGCCATAAGAACTATAGAAGAAAGGTTGAAGGAGGATATGGAAGAGAGCAATGAAGAGTTATTGAAGGAGTTTCTAACTTTGATTAGTGAAACGAGGAAAGAAAAGGAAGAAAGAGAGTAACAAAAAAGAAGAGAGATAGAGAGAAAAAGAGAGAAGTGGATGGAAGAGGAAATCAATGCACTTAGGAGGGATGTGGAACAAGTATCTTTATTGATGAAACAATGGATGGAATCGCAAAACCAAGAAAGAGGGATTGTGATGACTAAAAGAGTTAAGTGGCCCATTAGGCTACTCATAGAGAAGGATGCAGCTGAGGAGGTGGATAAAAGAGGAAGAGAGAAGGATAAGAGGAATGAGAAGAGAAAAAGAGGTCAAGAGAGTTGTCATGAAAGAGGAAAAGGAAAGTGAATAAGTTATGGAGAGATTTTTGGCATCTCTTAGAGAGAGTGAAGAAGAGAAGAGTTTGAGTGAAGAAGAAGAAGAGCTCACTGAAAGAGCTACTCAAGGGGCTAGAGAGCCTCTCATTTTTAAATCTGACTTTTTCTTTGAGTGCGTGACTACAGGTACATCAAGAGAAGAAAGAGAAACAAGACAAGATGCCTTAAATGAAGAACCAAAGAGCATGTGTGAAGATAAGATATAAAAAGAGGTTTGTAAGACATCTCAAGCTCACTATGAATTAGATATATCTGACAATGCAACACTTGACATGGTGAAGAAATCATGGAAAGATCTCACAAGCATGTGGAGCTAGATTAGTGGAGAGGACGAGATGAAAGTCAAGATGCACGCTAGAGAAAACTTGAAGCATGAAGAAAACAATGACACTAAAGGAACAAAGCAAGAAATGGAAGTGAAGAATGAATAGAAGTGTGATGTAGATGATGAACAAGAAGACTATAAGAGCCATGAGGAATCAGATTCAGTTAAGGAAGATAAACAAAAAGTTAAAGGGGAAGAAATGATGCTTGGAAAAGAGAATAAAGAAGGACCCTATGGAGCAACATAATTCATTTATGAAGATTACATATAGGATGAAGATCAAGCCAAGAACATATATGAGGACCACGAAGATGAACTAGATGAAGATGAAGACCAAGTCATGGTGAAGATGAAGAAACAAATAAATTGGAAAAAGAAGAAGAAGACTAAGTTACAAGGAAAAATATTTCCTACCCCTAGAGTATGATGCAGGAGCATCAACTCCATCCTTGTAAATAGATCAAGACGATATCAATTTTGGCATGTAGGTGTGTTTTTAGGTCCTAGGAATACATCTAAGTCATTTTGAAGTGATATTTACTTTCTAGGCTTTTTAAATTTCAAAATAAACATTTCCGTGTAAAATGTACAATTTGAATTTGGAGGCCAATTTTTGGCTTGTCATTGTTAAGTTCATGAATTCTTAGGCTTGTAACTTGTAACAAGGTTGGAATGAGGTTAAGTGTGTGTCTTAGGTCTTCCTAAGAGGGTTTATAGGTCAAAATATGAGCTAATAATAAAGTACTTGAGATTTTATGTTGTTAAACCTAGTGTTAAGCCTAGAAGTCACTCATGTGACCAAGAAGACTAAGATCTCATTCGGTTAGAATTGATTGAGAAGACTATATATTGTAAAATGTAATTGATTCCCCTCATTCTACTCGGGTGTGAATCAAGAAGGAATTTTCAAGGAAGAAAGACAAGGGAAAAAGTTATGTTTTTGTATGGTTCTTGTATGATTGCTGTCTTGACTCAATTTGTGATTACTTATTGTAGGATTTTGATGTTCTTTTATTGTGAAAACAAGTAAGTTTTACTCTCAGAATAAATATACAGTGATCTTAAAACTTAGTTATTGAGTATTGGACACTAAAACATGGATTGATGGTGCTTGTGTGTGAGATTTCTCTTTTAATTGCTGGAATATTTGGTGCTAGGTGGTGGGGTATTAGAAAAATTGTGCATAGAGGGTTTTGGTTTATCAAAGAGTTAGTAAAGAGTATTACCTGTTAAGCTTTAGTTGATTCTCTTGTGGTGAGTAATACATTTGGGAAGGAATGAGAACACTATAATAGTATGGTAAGAACATTTCTTAGTTTTGTATCAGGCATATATGACCTTCTCTCTTCAAGAAATATGTGTGATTCAACTGAATAACTATTAATGAATTGTGGATGTGCCTTATCTAAGTTATGGTGGAAGAGCTAATTCTCTATTTGATGTATAGCTTAATAAGACAATTATTAACATATTTGTGTGATCTATCATTTAATGTGCTGGTAATGGGAATTTTGTGGAGGTTTGGAGACATCAACACCTCATGTTAAAGGTGATTAAGAGCCCTAGTAAACTGAGTGTGATTTTGAGAGTGGGGAATTCATAACTAGTTGATAGTATTCAATACAGTGACTGTGCAAACAAAACTAAGAAAGATTGACTCGAGCTATTTATGTAGGAAGCGGATGTATGTATGTGTAAATCTCAGAGATTGGTATTATGATTGTATCCTTAGTATGCATGGAGTTTAAGATATATAACTGAAGTCTTTTTGCAAGGTTTGGGTTTTTGGTAAGTGCCCTAAAATTGAGACCAATCTCTTGTGAGTTGAATCAATCAAAAATCTCATTGATACTACAATAAATAATCAAGTCTTGGAAACAATGTTGACACACATAGGTGAGAGTGGGTTATATAAATAAGAAATATTTCCTTATTATAGTTCCTCAATTTTCAAACAGTGAAGCAATACCATCTTTGACATGCACAATTAAAGGATTTTGCTTGGTTAAGAAGATATGCTCATTATCATGAACCTCTATTGAAAGGGGAAACAAGAGAAATGATGTCATAGACTCTAGGGAAAATTTTGAGGCCCTAAATCCACTCAGGAAGAAATTTACAACGAAATTTATTCTCTCGGGCTAGACAATGTTCTACAGTCAGAGGTTAGCTAGGGCTTTAAAATTAGAGCAACAAATTAATTTATTTTGCCCTGAAATTTCTTAGATATAATTATTATGACCTATACAAGGAGATCCATGAAGAAATTTTACAAATTTAATGGTGGAATTTGAAGGGAAGTCTGATAGTCTTTGATTGAGACATTGAGGCACAACTAAGACCTAGGTTTGAGGTCAAATTTACAAAGAAAGTACATGATATCCATTGAGTTAAAAAGTACAATTTGGTACATTTGTCGAAGGACCTAAATGGTGTTAGAAGCTACATTCAAGTCATCTTGAAAGAACCTACACCAAAATTTATGCATGACAATCCACCTATGGAGACGTAGTAAGGGTTATAGACCAAAAACACAAAAAGTGCAATAGAGGGATTGTGAAAGGAGTGGAACCACCAAATTTTAGACACACATCTAAGGTGATGAAAGGATGATAATGGAGCTGGATTGATCTTAGAGACACCCCTAGAATTCTATAATTACATATGATCTAAGGATGTGTTTCCTTTAAAGAAGGGGGCAACTTTTGTGCTAAGGAAAGCACTATAAGTTGAATTGTTTGAATCATTTTTAGTGATCTACTAACACCACTTTGAGTTGGTTGAATATGGTATCTACTTGAATAAGTACAAGAATAACCAAGAACCAAGTTGACATGTTTATTTGAGAAGGTCTAGAGTAAAGAGAGAGTGAAATGTGCCAAGTAACTTGAATGAAGGTAGGATTAATAAAGACTTGAAATGACATCAATGACAGAGTATGAAGCAAACTATATTGAGAATTTGAGCTACCTAAGGAAGATTGAGCCAAGTAAAGGTGAAATTGCTATCATTCCTTGATTATTTGTGTACTTATATGAAAGTAACTCCTTGTGCTACATCAGTGTGCTACATCAGTGCCCCCAACCTCTTTGTATCTTACTCGTCGTGTTTGGGCCTCTTCTATCTTTTGGGCATCTTGTTTTCTTATGGGTTGTCCTTTTAGTTGTTAATTGTGAAATTTAAACAAGGGAATCATATAAATATAAAGCTATGTGACCATGATAAAGGACCAAGCTCTAAGCATTTACTCTCACCACTTGAGGTTGCATCAAAAGGCCATTCTAAGAGCATCAAAACATCCATCTAGCATTCATTCAAGGGACAAGGGACCACATTATTTTGCATGCACACATAAGAAGGGAAGTTCATTTTTCCATCCACACATCTACTTACATTTCTACATCTAACTACTTGCTCGTTATTTAGGTTTGTTTGGCATAAGAGCTACCTAAGGCACAATTCTTCACACACACACACACACACACACACACACACACACACACACACACACACACACACACACACACACACACACACACACACACACACACACACACACACACACACACACACACACGTTGAACTACATGGAGTCTGAAATGTAGTGCAACACTCGGTCGTAAGTTCACTCTATCGGGTGACCGTCGGGTTGAGTGTGAATCCCCATTTACATCTTTTTCCTTTTAGGATTTGATGTGTTTTTGGGTTTTGCATGTGCTCTTTCTCTTTGCAGGTTATAGGCGAACTCGATGATCTTCCAACGACCTATAGGCGATAAGCAATGAGGGTTAACAACACAATAAAAATCATTTTATGAGGTTTTGTGTAGTCACACATTCCTAGAACCAGTATCCAGTGCCTAGGTGCCCCTGACCCAGTACAGGTGCCCTTCTCCCGACATTCTCAATAGGTCTGCAAATTTTTCTGTGCGGTCGCGACATATTCCTCATGTTTAACAATTTTCCAGCTCCACATACTTCAGGATTTTATTGTGAAATCAACTAAATATCTTATTCCCTCTCTTACACATAGGGTTTAAATATTATCTATATTATTGCTTAGGTCAAAGATTTGTAGTTCATTGTTTTATTTATCAGTTGTTACACTGCAAATCAGACATACTTCAACCGATCTTTGGAGTTCTATTCATGCTTTCTATTCCCACCGAGCTCCTTCAGACACTCTCTCTCCCCTCATGGGAGAAATTTGTGCTTAGTAATAGAAATTTTGAGTGAATGTACACTATGTCATCTACCTTTTAGTGTTTCCTTTCTGAAATAGTAAAAATCAGAAAAACAAAAAATCAAAAAAGTAAAAAACGTTCTCTCCCAAAAATTATGGTCCAATTCTAAATTTGTAAAGTTTATTGTGCCCCTCTAAGAACAAAGCCATGATATGGCAAATCCTGCCGAAGGTGAACATTTGTGGTGTTGTTTGTTATTTATTGCAAGGGATTTTTCATTGCATTGGTGATGGTGTTGTGGAATGTATGAGACAAATCCATTTGCTAGTAAAGTAAAGTTGTACGTGGGTAAATAAAAGCGTTCATATTTGTTCTGTAGTAGTTCTTGAAATAGTAGCACTTGATTTTAGCTTTGCTCCTTGTGACTTTGGTTTTTTAATGTTGGGGAACTTCTGTTGGTTTTTGTGTAGATTATCATGAAATACAAGCGAGTTAATTGTTTTCCACCTTGAAAAGTGCATAGGTAAGAGTGAAAGATAGTGGGTAGTGTTGGTTACGCAAGGTGACAGGTGTCAAGCTTTATGATGAGTTAAGGATGTCATCGACAAGCATAAACCTCGTAGCAAATATATTATTATAATTGATCAAACTCATAAAAGATCAGAGGAATTGAAAGGAAATTACGATTGAGGTCGTAAAAAATGTACATAGTTTTTATTTAGCAACCCAGTTTCACAAAAAATAAACAGATGTTGAAGATCTTTAGTTCTAAACATTTTTTATATAAAATTATTTCATGTACAGAGTTATAGGTCGAGACGGAGAAATTCATCAAAGAGGTAAATGGGATGTGCAATTTAGAAAGGGAGCTAAGCCGCAAATCATAAGAAAATGTCTAAAAAGATTTACTGCTCATCTCAACTGAAAATGAAAGAAAACAATTCATAGTTTTCTCCACCTTTACAAAAAGTCATGAAAGCTTTGAGTCAGCCATATTGGCACAACGAAAAGGAAACATTTCAAAATCATGGAAGTGATTATGTGTTCAGTGTTTTACATACACTATGTCTTACACCACCATCATTATTAAAGAAATTTGTGAAGCAATTGAAGACTCGGTATGTTGACATTGACATAGTTGAGGTGATAGTTTTGTTGTTTCCTTTCACTAGTAGAAACATGTTTCATATTGATTTTGTGCTCGAGTGCAAACTGGTGGATAATTTTGGGAAAGGGACTATCTAAGCTTGAACAAAATGCAGTGGTAGAATATTAAAATAGTTGCTACTTTCCTTTTAAAATTTCATACAAACATTCATTTTGAAGACTACAACTAGTTCTTGCTTAACTCTCTGAAGCTATTGAGTTGTCGACATCAAGGCAGCCACATTCATTGAATGGTGTATATTCAAGTCTTCAAGTTCGAACTGCCATAACATTTTCCTTTCCTTTAAAGCCTCCTCATACACCTGTTGCAGCTCAATGAGATGAGTCGTCCCGTTCTCAGTAATCTCTAGAGCTCTCTTCTCAGATTTTTCAAGCTTTGCAAAAGTTTCTTCCCTAAGTTTTTTAGCCTCTTGCAAAGACTTCAATGCTTGAGCAGTCATTGTCTTGGCTTATATGAACTATTCCTTTATCTTCTTTGTCTCTTTTTAGACCTCTAATGCATGCGCCCTTTCAGTCTCAACTACAACGTGTTCCTCCTTTGTCTTCTTCAGTTCTTCTTGAGCCTATGCAACTTGTTACTACAGCTCAGATACCTTGGATACACGTTGAGCCAAATCTCAATGCAAAAAATAAAATCTATGAATATATCACTAAGAAAACAGAGTATTCCATGAGAAATATCAATTAAACCAAGCGTTCCTGGAATTATCTCAATGAAAAGAAACATTTGCTGAAATTATCTCAATGAAAGTAAGTATGAGTGAACCTCAATGAAAATAGATGTCTCGTGATAAAACCTAGATAAAAAATGCTCCGCCAAAGACAAAATGTTCTTGTTACATGCATAGGTTGAAGCCAACGTTAGTTGGAGGGGAACTTTTCAGCTTTATTAATGTAGGGAAAAAAAATCAATTCATTTAATCTTTGTTTTTTGTTTTGTCATTTTCTTGATCTCCATCTTCGGTGAGGGATGGTTAGCTCCCAGTGTCCTAGTTTCTCACTAGGATTTTCAGTATGACTAGGAGTTGTCTGATAGGAAGCATTAATTCACTGGAGAGGAAGTCAAATATGAGTTGGCAAAGAACCACCTATGAAATTTTAGCCGTACATGAGTGGCTGCAGCTAAAATCCAGTGGGGGTGTGGAAATTGTGAAATGTTCAATTTTTCAGGAAGAAGGGAATGGTGAGAATGGTTTTTGTGTGCAGGGTATGTAGGAGGATGTAAAAACCCTTATTGACAGAGACAGACTATTTATGAATATTAATACTAATAACATAGTCGATATAGAGGAAATAGGCAGTTTGTTAGCACAACTTTTATTGGTAGTATATATGTTTTGTTTTAGTAGTGATGGCAGTCTTTTAAGAGTCTTAACTGCTTTTTGTCGATTTATATATATACAAATACACATCACAATGATTGGTCATGATTTGGTAGGAAAGAGTTTTTGATTCTGGGATGCACTTGAATTTTCAAAATGCGATCACTGGAAATGTTAATATGGAACAATGGCAGATTGAGTTTGGGGCTAGTTGAAAGTCGAATGTAGAACAACCACAATTCATCATTTTGGACAATTTGAGTGGTCTTAAAAAAAAAGCAAGAGGCTTCGAGAGTGGACGACAGAGCCTAAAAGGAACCATGGAAAAAGAATCCATTTACTTTTACATTGACAAGGTTTTATATGTAGAGCCCCCACAAAAGCTTCCACCCAAAGAAAGTATCAAGCCCAGAGGAACTCCAGTTGCTATTTACAACTAGGAAAACAATTGTCTTAGAAGTAATGAAAGATTATGGGATTAAAATTTGTAAAAATTAGCCCATTGAGTCCCTTTCTCTTGAATTAGACATAGAAATGGATGTAAACTCTATATTGCAAAATCAAACACAGGTCATGCAGATGGCACAAATATGTATATGTTGTCCTCTATTTTTTGAAGTGATTGGAGACCACATTTGTAAACGAGAAAACAAAGTTGAAGGTTATGAAAAATTATTTGATTGGCTACAACAAAAAGGACCCTTCCGTAGTGACAGTCAATTCATTGAAGGAAAGTTCAGTCCGTGTGTTGCTGGCAACAAGTTCTATCTATGACAATTAAACCATCATTATGTAGGCGATGATTCAAACAATTACTATCCAACACAGATAGATTGAATTTTTCTTCAAGCAATTGAATTGCATAACAATTACTTATGTCAAATCCAAAGAGAGAAAAGAAGAAATGTATTGATTCAATGATTTGCGTTAAATATTGTATTATCCATCATTTTTAAAGCAATACGAGATTAATTTCAAAAACACATTTTAGCGTATGAAACAGTAACCGTCAAGCTTGCCTTGACTTGTTTACATTGTCATCTTAACCAAGCAGTAAGTGCAATGGCACATATATCTAGTTGTGTCTAACAAAATATTACCGTACTAGAGATGTTTTTGCAAAAGCCATGTTTGGTGATTGCAATGAATCTCCATATTCTCACATTTTCCTCACTTTTAAACCATAGGTTTTTGACAGATTCTATGCAGGTTTTTGACAGACTTAATTCAAACTATTTGATGAAATATGGGTCAATCTGAGATTTGTGTCAGACATCGCTTCAGATTTGTATAGCCTAACATCTAAAATCACAGGAACATGGAAAAGAATAGAAATTGAAACAGGTCAGGTACGAAAACAAGCATAGTATGAAGAACAGAACCAAACAAAAATGGAATGAGTTTACATGCCAACTGTTAGATGAAATTCCTCGGCTAAATTACAATGTCAGAGCAGCCAACAAAACCGCATAATTCTATTTTGAAGTTTTTAATGATATATGGTTTGCATATGTTCTAGGAGACGAGCCATTTAGGTTTGGCACAAAGGCATGCGGCAAAACATTTTTGGTCTGTCATTGTTAGATATGTTTAGTTTGGCGATGGTGATCATGAGAATGGCCATGAACAATAGTTACTTCACAAGGTCCCATGATCTTCACCATGCCGATGCTTTTACTGCAATTTTCACCACTTTTTTAGTGCAGGGCTACATGACCTTAAAAAAACCCTCTCTCCACTCCACAGGTAATCATATAAATCATATGTGAACAACAAACTTGCTTCTGTAGAAGCTTTTTCTAAACCCAAAACTATATTTTTATAAGTGGAATCGCAATTGTTTCTACGACGAGGGAAAACAAGTGTCATTGTCCTCAAAACATGGGACATTTCTGAGAAGGCAAGCAACTAGAGCGATTTCACTTCTACTACAACCTGACACATTCACCTGCACTTTCTTCAGCTTCTCCAATGAAAAGTCATTGCTAAAATCAAATCTATACTCTTTCTGCACTTTCTTCATATTCTTTAATGGACACATCCCTTTCATACTCCAATGATATTTACCCCTTTCCTGTCATGCATGCAAATCAAGTTTAATGAAACTCCACAATAACAATAATAAATTTGGAAGATGCAACAGAAAATTACTTACTTTGAATTTTCTAATATCTATGGTGAGTTCCTCCAGGCTGGGAAAATCGTTGAGGGCGCCAATACACGACCAATCGGGATAATCACGGGGGTTAATTAAATAATTTTTTTTTAGTGGTTTCATACCTGAAAAGATTTTTAAAAGATAGAATTCCAAATCGACGGAGAGAAAAATGCAGCGGATCAAGTGAATCTGATTTTTTGTCAAAGCAATGAAGTGACCAGATTAAATGCAATCCAGGACAATTTCTTTTATTCACAAACAATGTCAACTCATGATGTGGAAAAATTCAAAGATCTCCATGGAATCCATTCTTGAGCCCAACAACACCAATCAACCCTGTCATAAACAATGACAGTCTTAAATGCAATGCAGGACAAATTCTTTCTCACAAATAGTGCCAAATAAAGGGATTGGCCAATAAAATGGAACTCAAGCACAATATTGGAAAATTAAACTTTAGCCCAATTTCAAAATAATCCACATGACAACATTTGATTGAGGAAAGAGAAATAGATTAATGAGAAAGGTGAAAACAATATTCTAGCCTTCCGTACGATAATAAACCCTCGTCAAATAAGATTAAAGAACAATCTTATTTTTTTTAATTTTCAATTTTTAATATTTCAATATCAAACTTTATAAAAAATATTTTTAATTGGTTTGAATAAAATTAAATATTATCATTGTTGAATACTATATACCTACGTACTAACCATCCTCGAATTTCATCCCAACACGTGTCAATAAAAATCTAATCTTTCACATTTAAAACAATACAAATAAATATATAACAAATAAATAATGTCCACAGAAGCATCGTGAACTGCTACGGTACTCGATGGGTCCACACGCACAACCACCGGCGAGGGACAGCGGGCGGTGCATTCACCGTTAACTGACGCCACAACACCTGGTTACCGTTATCCGATTCCGTTTGAGATCAGATTGGATACACCCGTAACCGACCTCGATTCAATAACATTTTCTATAAATACAGCAATCCATTTCTACTTTTCCCTACCCCTCACTGGCTGATATTTCTCGATTTATTTTGTCCTTGGCTTTATTTTGTTCTTCGCGTTTTCACAAATTGCAAAAAGCCAAAGAGGGCGAGGTCGATCGCAGGTTGAGCATAAGATTCGCGTGTTAACAGAAGAATCACTCCAAAGAGTTTCATGTCACAACTGGATGTACATGTTGTCAGCCCTTTTGGTAAGTAACAGATCTGTATTTTTCTTCTAAACCCTTGCGCAGGTTTTTTTATTTCAAAACCTTCGTGCAGGTCTTTTTTCGTCCAAATCTTTGTGCAAGTCTTTTTCCTTCAAAATCAAGGTTTTTCCCCTTCAAAATCAAGTTTTTTTCTTTAAAATTCCTTCACGCAAGTTTTGTTTTCCTCAAAATCCCTTGTGCCGATGTGTTTTCCTGTAAAAACCATTGCGCAGATCTGTTTATCTTCAAAATCCCTTGCGCAGATCTGTTTATCTTCAAAATCCCTTGCGCAGATCTGTTTTCCTGCGAAAACCCCTGCGCAGTTCTGTTTTCTTCAAAATCTTTAGCGGAGGTCTTTTTTTCTTCGAAATCCTTGTGCGAGTGTTCCTCCTTTTTTGTTTCCTTCAAAATCTGCAGGTGTTCGATAAACTTTATATAGGTGGTTTTCTGTTATGTTTCTTCGAAACCCTTGTGCAGGTGTTTTCTGTTTTTTCCTCTTGAAACCCCTCGTGCAGGTGTTTTTATCTCTATTTTGTTTTATTAACAGAAAATTGTGGTTGCAGATCCGTTCAAGGAGACAGAATCTGAAGATTCCAGTGGGGAGGAGTATGTTCATGTCCGCGTCCAGCAGCGCAATGGCAGGAAGTGTCTGACCACCGTTCAGGGCCTCGGCACCGACTACAATTATAACACGATTCTGAAAGACTTTAAGAAAGATTTCTGTTGTAATGGTACGGTCGTTCAGGACAAAGAATTGGGGAAGGTCATTCAACTTCAGGGAGATCAGAGGAAGAAGGTTTCCAATTTCTTGATAACTGTAAGGAATTGTTTTTTTTTTTTTGTTTAGATTTTTTAGGGTTTGGCTCAAATCTTGAAGATCGTTGTTATATTGATTTGCTATTGTTTATGGTGTTGCAGGCTGGTTTGGTGAAGAAAGATAGAGTAAAGATCCACGGCTTCTAAGGGAGACACAGGCACAGGCCGTGGATGGGAATGCTTTTATTATAATTATTACGAATTAAATGCTTGAAGGGCATTTGGATTGGCTTTTTATAGATTTAGTAGTCTAATGTTTTAGCCAAAGAAGGGTATTTGGATTGGCTTTTTATAGATTTTAGTAAGTCTAATGTTTTAGCCAAAGAAACTATACTATATAGGTGAATTGTGAGGTCAGACCTCGGATAGATTGGTGTGTGTGTATGTGTGTGTGTGTGTGTTATGGGCATGAACGATATGAACAATTTGATAATAATAAATAAAGATGTTTATTTGTCTTGAATGCAGAAGTCTTGTATTCAAGGAACATTTTAAGTTTATATTTCTTATTTTGTTTTTTCTATATCAATTGCATTTTTGGGCTTCTGTATTTTTTTCTGAATTTAATGTTACTTAATAATCATAAAAGGGACTCTTCAAATAAAAATTTGCTCGAAGATGATTAACGGCTATGCTTGAGGGAGAAGCTGTTTCAGACTTCATCTCTGGTATTTGTTTTTCTGTTAAAGAAGCCAGTTTAAAACAATTATATTTTAAATACAGGAATGTTATTCTGTTGAAGAAGCCATTTTAAACAATTATGGGTGAATTCATTGTAGATCCTTAATTTTCAAGTCAGGTAAAATTTATTGCAGGCGTATATTAGGGCCTTTAGAGGCCTCTTGTGTGTTGTAGTCTATAGAAACAACTCGCTAGATATATATTTTATATTGAAATATTTTATATTGTAAAGAAAACATTTCAATAAATGTTTTACTCCTATATATCCCTAATTACTGTTTTTTTTAATAAATAAATTTTTTTTTTTTACATATTTATATAATTTAAAAAAATTATATTCACATAAAAGGAAATTAATAATGCATTCATTTTATTATGGACACTTAATCAAATAATAAAAACAATTTTTGGCATGGTGTTTTGTTTTATGACTTTAAACAAGCATTGCGTTCATTTTTATTCTAGTTTTTAAGTGCATTACAAATTGTGGGAGGATGTTTTGTTATGACTCTAAACAAGCATTGCATAGGGATCAAATTTGAAGGGTGGTTATAAGTTTTATTGTGAAGGGTAAATGTTAGGACCAAAGAATAAATCAAATATACATGTCGTAAAAATTATTATTTTTAAAAAAAGAATGAGAAATTGTTTTAAAAAAAATTAAGTACTAATTGATTGGCAACTTAAATAAAATTAAAAATCCATTAAACCAAACAAATGATCCCTCGCTCATAATGGTGTAAAATTAAGTATGCTTTTAAACATACGTATAAATAAATAAACACACAAAAATGATCAAATTACATGTGGAACATCGAGAGATATTATCAAAATTATGAAGAAACTATTGGTAAATAATAAAATAAATAAACTTAACTTTGACATGGATTTTGGTGTTAAAATTAAAGCCCATTTGGATTCTTACCACTTTAATTAAAAAAAATATTAGATTTTAACCACTAAAAATTAAAACTTACCAGTAAAATTCATTAAATTAGATTTTTCTAACTAAATTAAAAAAAAATTTCATCCATAAATTGAAACACCCACACTATGTCACTGAAATAAACATCGAGATATCCTTGCTTAGATTTTACAGCCAAGAGTTTCACCTCGTGCACAATATGCATTTAGATCAACTATACATAAATGATGTATTACACAATTCTAGACTATTTCAATTAAACACACATATCCTTCATAATTTTCCTTAAATATGTTCACAATCATCTTCCTCAACTACTTATGCATATAGTTGAGCCACATTGTCTTGAGCACAAATGTGATTATATAGAACTCTTGTTGGCCTCCACATCATTATTATTGACCGAGGGTTAGAAAGAAGATACTAATAATGACTTGGTCCATCTTGGATAGGTCCAATCAAACTTTACATTAAATAGTAGTTTGACACTTCAACTCAATTCTTTTTTGCAAGTGTGATAATAGGTGAGCTCCTCACGTGACTCGATCTTTGTTTTTCTTGAAAAAAATCTTTAATTACCTTTTCCAATAGCTCCTTCTCTATTGCATGCCAATCTAGCTAATCTAATCATCTCGACCCTTTCCTTGTTCACACATTGTGCTTGAATTGAACTGGGCAATCTGGATCAAGACCATTGCGAGTCCATTTCTTCCTTTGGCACCAATGTGACTCCCTTAGAACCTGCTCGACACCCTACATTTGGAGTCACAAATTAAAGTCACCCTTTGAGATTAGTTCAACACTTTTCTCCAAGATTTTCTCCGACATTAGATATCCATCTCTTTCCATATCCAAGATTGTGGCAACTTTGCACACTTGATTTGTTCCAAATCATGTTGTGCAAGCTCCCAAGTGGGAAGATGTTTGTGTGCAAGTTGATCCTAGCTTTGTTCTCTACCTCACAAGATATAAAATATCTGAAGTACAAGACGACATATAAAATATCTAAATGAATCACAAATAAAGGTCATAAGGTCTTAAATAATAATATTAAATATTTGGTTTTTAGGTAGTTGTGCTCAAGTATGCATTGAGTTGGCTTCACCAATTTGCTAGAAACTTGGGATTTGACCTTAAAAATATTATAGTAGTAGTATATTTATTATATCAATACTTTTGTTAAGTTCTTAATGTGTCTTGTCTAATGTATCTATGAGTCACCAAAAATATCTTTATAAGATTTGAAAATACACACAAATTGTTGACAAGTGTTTTTCAACATACCCCTTCTTTTGTCAGTTTGAAAAGTATTGCACTCCTCTATTGTCAAACGATTTTCACATTTTAATTTTTTTTGACATGCAAATTTTTACCTGCCCTTTTTTGACAGGTTTGAGGCTTTGGGAAGCGTTGTGACAGGGTCAATTTTGAACCATGATTGCATTCATTTTTTTCCTAGTTTTAAGTGCATTACAAAATAAGGAGTAAAAAATGAATGTAAATTGTTATTTAAGACTAGTGTATGTTTTACTTAATTATTATTATGTTTAATAATTGAATTAAAAAAGTAATATATTTATATAAAATTAAAAAAATGATATATTCATATAAAAGGGTGGTTTATTATGTTTCTATGTAATGTATTCATTTTATTCTTGATACTTAATTAATGTATACAGTTTGTTTTTTGGCAACTTTAAATTAATATTATATTTATTTTTATTCTAGTTTTAAATATATTACAAAATAAGCGATCAATAATGTAATACAATACAAGTATAATATGATTATTTTTGGTTTGCATCTCAAAATCTCTTGATTGTATTTTAAATATGTTTTTACATTTATTTATTTATTTTTATTGATTTTAAATTATGACTATTGTTGTACCATCTCAATCATATTCTATTTACAAAACTTTGATTAATTCGAAATAGTACCATCTCAATTATATTTTTTTACAAACTTAGATTAATTTAAAATAGTACCATCTCAATCATATATATATATATATATATATATATATATATATATATATAGTATATATATATATATATTACAAAACTTCAATTATTTTAAAAGAGTACCATCTCAATCATATTATTTGAGTACCTCTTCATTTTATTTTTATCATTTTTAAAATGAAATTTAGAATTTTTTTTTTACCATTTTATAAAATCAAAATATGAGTGAAAGATTGAAAAATGAGGAAACTTTAGGAAAAATGATCATTAAACATGTCACCAATATATATGTAAAAGTGGATCTATGCACAATGCAATCCAGCTAAACACAAAATTATATATTAAATATGATATTATAAAATTATAACAAATAATTGAATACATTAAATATGATATTATAAACACAAACAATATTTAATTTGAACATTACATTCAGTTATAGGTTTTGTATACATTTAACATTAACCTTATAATCACTTACAATAAAATGTCATAATTTTTTTAGGATAATATAAATGTTTGAAAAAAGATTTGAGAATAATGAAGATAATATAAATGTTTGAAAAAAGATTTGAGAATAATGAGTTTAAAATAATATACACTTGGTTCTAAACTTGTAGATAGACATCACAGAGATAACAAGGTGAGACATGCTCCCCATGACATTTTGGAGTTTAATGTGAGTTAATGGGAAACAACTCTCCTTCGGTAAAAAGACACTGATAAGATTTCAACATCTAGCAAAACTATGAAAGATGAGGTCATTAAGTCATTAAAATAACATAAGTATAATACAGTCCGATGTAATGTAAGTGTTCCAATCCTTATTCTTTTAATGGATGCAACAAGCTTAGATAATATTATATGGTCATCTAAATTCTTAAATTCTATATTCATGAGAAAGCTTTAGAAATAAATTAAATCCTCATTTTACAACTTCAATAAAACTTGTGATCATTTTTGCCCTTTATACATCAATTCATTACATAGTTGTAGTTATAATTTTCATGAATTCAAATTGAAAACTTATTTGTGAATGTGCCAACACATGATGGGTGAAAAAGGAAAAACACAAAGAAGGGATAAAAATGTGACACATGGGTATCTAGGTCCATAAGAAATCTTCTTAGCCAAAAAAAAATAGTAGGAATGAACAATTTCCACAACCTCTATTATTGGCTTGCATCCCCAAGGGATTAGAAGAGAAAAAATATCTTTTGTGTAGCTGTGAAGTCTGCAAGCTTAGTTAGAGATTCTCTACGAGATGTGTGTGTAGCTTGTGAAGTCTTGTAAGCTATTTAGAGATCTCTACGAGATGTTGTGAAAGTTCTACAAGAAAAAGAGCAATGGAAGTCTTGCAGATTTGATTGCAAAAATTTCCTTGTATTGTAAAGCTCTACGATTCTGTAATATCTTAAAAGTTTGAAGATTTGTGCCCAATTGGTGTTGTCTGGGAAAAGCTCCTATAAGTTTTCTACAAATTGAAAACTTCTTGTGAATGTGCAAACAAATATGGGTGAAAAAGGAAGACAAAGAAGGTTAGGAGCGAGGAGACGGGCTTAAGAAATAGGGAAGAACGTAGAAAGAAGTAAGAGTTTGTCTTTAACCTATGTTGTCCGAGAAAAGAGCGGGAGGACCAGAGGCGCGACAGAAATAAGCAGAGAAAGGGGAATGATGTGAAAGAACGGAGAGAAGGACGAGCGAATTTATTAGGACGAACGTGGAGGCAGGGGAAGGGGATGTGAAGAGGCGGAGAGTGACGACCGGGAGGGAAGAAAGGCACAGAAAGGAAGCGAGAGCAGCGGGGGCAGGAGAGTAGTACGAGAACAGGGGGAGAACGTAGGAAGGTGGCTTGAGGAAGTTAAGCGTGGAAGGGAAAATTTATAGAGTTGAGACAGAGCCGAAATGGCGAAAGATAAGAAGAAAGGCAGAGGTGGCATGTGAATCTCTATCTATTCTTCTCTCCCTGTATCTTTGGCTTTTGCTCTGTCCCTGGTGGATTGATTTTTCGCTCTTTGCGCAGCAGGAAGAAGGAGTGAAATGTTAGATGTGGTTGAGGAGAAAGAGATGGACAGAGCGGAGTCGCGAAAAGAGAAACGGGGCTCGACGCGACGAAACGCGCCGCGGCGGCGCGCGGGAGGAAAACTGCGGAGAGCTGAAAGAGAGCGAACGCCGAAGCGGGGAGAAATAGTGAACACGGAATGATAGGACAGAATAAAGGGGAAAGAGAGCTTAGCTTATTTTTCCGTCATTGTTTCATCATCGGATCATCGACTTTGTTCCTTTTTTTTGCTTGCTGTCGTCTGGCGAGGAGGAGACAGGGGCATAGTATAGGAGAGAGAAGAAGAACAAGTTTGGATAGGAAAGGAGATAAGAGAACATAGAAGGGTGAAGAGGGGGGGAGAAGAAGAAAGAAAGGGAGGAAATAAAGAAAAGGGGAAGGGGTAAGGGAGAAGGCAGAGTGTGGAGATGAAGAGGTCGAAGGGAAGAGGGAGGGGAATAGAGAGGGGCAAGAGAAGAAACGCAAGGAAGACAGAAGAAGAGAGAGCGGAGGCGGAAAAGAACAGCAGGGCCATGTTTAGATGGGAAAATCGTCCTTTTCCTTTTTTGTATCGGTGTGTTTTGCCGACCTTGTTTCCGTTCCTTTTAGTGCTTTTGGCGGAGGAGCGGTAGAGAAGAGAAAAATTCCGAACGGAGCGAGCGTCCGAGGGGAGAGAGGGATAGGAAAGTGTCTTGCGTTTCTGTATTGTCCCTGCCGAGTAGTACAGAAGGAGGAGAGGCGGGGAGAGAGGCAGAGACGCGGAGGATCTCTACTGAGATGTTGTCCCGCAGTTCTACAAGAGATTGCAATTGGAGTCTTGCAGGATTCTGATTGCAAACAATTTCCTTGTGTATTGTAAAGCTCTACGATTTCTGTAATATCTTACAAGTTTGAAGATTTGTGCCCAATGGTGTTGTCTGGGGAAAGCTCCTATAAAGTTTTCTACAAATTGAAAACTTCTTTGTGCATGTGCCAACACATGATGGGGTGAAAAGGAAGACACACAGAACGGGCTAAAAATGTGACACATGAGAATCTAGGTTCATAAGTAATCTTCTTAGCCAAAAGAATTTAGTAGTAATGGGCATTTTTCACAACCATTATTATTGGCTTGTGTCCCTAAGGGATTAGAAGATAAAAAATCATCTTTTGTCTAGCTTGTGAAGTCTTGCATAAGCTTATTTAGAGATCTCTACAAGATGTTGTGAAGTTCTACAAGAGATGAATGGAAGGTGAATTCTTACATGACTTGATTGCAAAACATTTCCTTGTATTGTAAAGTTCTACGATTTCTGTAATATCTTGCAAGATTGAAGATTTGTGCCCAATGATGTTGTTTGGGGAAGGCTCATGTAAAGTTTTTCCACAAAGTCATAACATTCAACGTGTGTATGACCTCTTACGAGGATCTTGTGATGGATTTGTTGATGCTTGAGATTGATGCAACAAATATTGCGTGCAATGTTCTTGCAAACTTTTGCAATGCGTGTTATAAATCTTGTACTATTTTGTGAGGATCCTTCGGCATAGCCAAATGAATTCTTTGGTTTTGTGTACTTCATGATGAGAACTCAAAAAGCGACCACTTCTACAAAATGACTCAATCATCGTGAAAGTAGATGGTTGTTATCTGACGAATATGAATTGTTTCAACTTTCGAAACTTTTTCATGTTGTGCCTTTATAAAGATTGAATAGAGGTAAGTTGAGAGGAAGCTTGCACATCCATGGAAATCAATTTGAGGTGGACGAGAGAGGATTTGCAAGAGGAGGCCAAAGAACCTACTCTGGTTTGATCATAAACTTGTAACAAGTATATGACTTTGTATCCAAGTATAAGGTAGTATCCATAATGAGTTTGTTGTAAAGATGCATTTGTTTGTAAGTATGTAATTAAATTGGAATAATGAAATGTGTGGTTGGTTGTAATTCCTCATTGAATTCAATAAATTATAGTATTTCATCTTCATGTTTAATTTGAACCCATTGTTTGTATGGCATTTTTTGCATGATCACTCAGGCTTCACATTTTAAGGTTGTCCTTCATTTGTGTGCAATGTTCTTGCGAAATTTTGCAACGCGTGCTATAAATCTTGTACTATTTTGTGAGGATCCTTTGGCATAGCCAAATGAGTTCTTTGGTTTTGTGTATTTCATGACGAGAACTCAAAAGGCGATCACTTCTACAAAATGACTCAATCATCATGAAAGTAGATGGTTGTTACCTGACGAATATGAATTGTTTCAACTTTCGAAACATTTTCATGTTGTGCCTTTATAAAGATTGAATAGAGGTAAGTTGAGAGGAAGCTTGCACATCCATAGAAATCACTTTGAGGTGGATGAGAGAGGATTTGCAAGAGGAAGCCAAAGAACCTACTCTGGTTTGATCATATAATTGTGACAAGTATACGAATTTGTATCCAAGTATAAGGTAGTATCCATAACGAGTTTGTTGTAAAGTTGCATTTGTTTATAAGTATGTAATTAAATTGGAATGATGAAATGTGTGGTTAGTTGTAATTCATCATTGAATTCAATAAATTGCTACATTTTATCTTAATGTTTCATTTAAACCCATTGTTTGTATGGCATTTTTTGCATGATCACTTAGGCTTCACATTTTAAGGTTGTCCTTCATTTGATTCCCCAAGTGTGACTCCATTAAGACACTAAGACATAGTTCCCAAGTTTTGATAAAATAGAATCATAGTGGTATGGTTTTGATAGAACATGACCAAAAAGTAGGGAAACAAGAGGAAGAAAGCTAGGGGAGAAGGAAACAAGAAGAGGAAGGTAATATGGGTAGTCAAAGAACATGGATTTGATAAGAAAACAAAGTTGAAGTTGTTGAAAGTCCAACAAGACATAAGGGAACATTTCCAAATTTATACTGCACAAGGAACACATACCAATAAGACCATGATTTGGAGCAATAATCAATAAATAGAAATACATTACTGCCACATAAATAACCTAGTCTCGCATTAAACTAAATTTCTACACGATTCTCCAATTTGATGTGTGTTACATACATATCAAAATGAAACAAACATGTAGATACATAGAAGTTACAGTTTCGTTTCCACCTATTGAGAGTTGTGAAAGGTAGATTTAAGCCTCACTTCCTTCCCAATTGGTATAAGCCTATCATACTCATCTAAGAGTTGATTAGATTAAGAGTAGAAGCGGGGAAACCATTTGTAAAAAATAAGGTAAAATAGTTCCTTGAAAGTCGAAGGAAGAGAGATCACCTCATCTCCATGTTGGAATATGTCATACTTTCTATGTGCCGACCTAGTCTAGGGGTGGTGGAATTGGCACTTGTTTGTTGGTTAATAATGATTGTTGTGGAACAAAGAAACAAATTAGATTTATTCCTTGTTTTTAAGCTTTATTCTTAGATTGCTTGTTTCCCAAGAACATGTTATTTTTAGGTGGTGTATAGCTATATAAGTGTATGTTTTCTATTGGAGAAAGTTAGCTGAAGGTTGATAATTAGTGTGGGTTAGCACATGTCAGTGTGGGTTAGTATTGGAACGTTGCATGCTAAAGACATAATTGGGTGTACATTAGGTCTTATATGTAATTATGTTATTTTGCCTTGAAGGTTAGTTACTGTATTTGCAAGATTGTTCAAATTAATGCATTAAAGCAAGGTCATTTTGCTTGTTTTTCTACTTGAAAGGGTTTTCCTGGGATTAAAATTGTGTCTCTTGACAATTTATCTTGTAATTATTGCTATTGTTTTGTGAGTTATAACATATCACATAAACATAATACTAGGTTATACAATTGTAGTGCTTTAATCCTATTAAGGAGACATACAAGCCTTTTTATATGTACATGGTTGAGTCCCCAAGAGGAACCATTTTCCAAATGAAGAATTGTAGAAGACAATGTTGAAAAAGGGCACAAATCCATTTTTAGGAAGATTGGGCATGACATCAAAACCAAAAAGGCACTTATAGGTTTTAGCTTGATGAAAAGAAAGGCAATCGGGATTTGAAACCCTCATGTGCTTGAGCCTATCTTCAATTGGTAGACCCTAATAGAGAATGTACCAAAGCCCTAATCGAGGAGAGGGAGACATGAAAACTCCATCATACAAGGAATTTGAGATTAGCTTGTTCAAAAACTTAGAAGTCCTAGATCTAACAAGAAAAGAAAAGAAAGTTGTTGTGAATAATCCATAGACCATGGTTGAAAATAGTCTTACAATGGTAAACATTAGTAAAGCGAAATTAAAAAATCTTTGGTCATGTTTTGCACCCCCTCATGCTTTATTCCATGGGGCTCCCAAGGGTTATGAACCCACTATTTAGGTGTGTTTTCAGGGGGGACTCAAGCAAACAAATAATCATCAATATTAAAACACTCAAATCATTTGCAAGCTTTTTCAAATTCAAGAAAATTAGGCATAACATTAGATAAAATGGTTTCTAGGTTAGAACCAATACATCGTAGAAGACCTTCAATACACAATTCCTTACCTTCTTTGGTGTTATGATTTTCTAAAGCTCTACCAACAAAATATGCAGAAAACGATGCATATGTTGAAGAGATGGTCATTAATAAGGGATTGTTTTTACAAACAATGCCTAAGGGGTGGATTGAAATACCAACTCAACACAATAAATGTGTAATAAAACCATTAAAATCCGACCTAGATTTATTGGATATCAATAGTATGACACTAGTCCTGCAAAGGTACAAAATCCTAAAACATTAACTTATTCTCACTTCGTTTTTTGGTGACACATCAATAGAAACTGTCAAAGTAATATTAAATTTCCCATGGGTACCAAAACCATGGGTTGAAATCACCTAACTACATACCCATTCTAATGAAAGTGATACCCCCATTCTGGCTCTACAGTCTAGTAAATTGTAAATAATGGAAAATATACAAACACATTTTCAACACTTTAGTTACTCAAAGGTCTAAGAGTCGGGATTGTGAGATGCCGAAACTTATCATCAGATCAAAGAGTGTGTAGTTTCATGTAGTATTCCAAATGTAGTAAAAGGACCCTTGAGATCAAAGGTACATGATTGGACAACATATCCCAATCACGTAGTTCCTTATAAATTTAGCACGAGATCACAATTAATAAATGGATCCCATCATCAATGTGTGAGTATTGCAAGATTACAACATGTGTTGCCATCTTGGATTGATATTTTCATGGGGTCACATGGAGCTTAACAGGAAAAATGAGTCACATAGTTTCATAGGAGACTATGAGGTGCCACATAAAATTTAGAGATCGACATAGGGGGCTATTTAAACTAGAAGGGGCCACATTGGAGAAAATCTCTTAGGACATCCATGAGCGAAACCGTTTTCTCTTAACTGAAATTTAAGTTTGGCGAGTCATTTAATGGAAAAAAGGAGCTCACAAACACACATGTGACATATTTGACATGAAATCACTTGGAAAAAGAAAAAAATCAAAATTTGAGAGGCTCTCGGATGATTCTAAATATACGAGAAATTCAAAAAACCAATTTCAATCTATCAACTATCTCATTTATTAATGTTTTGAATGGGAAATGGGCTCTAGAATCTTCTCTTATGTTTTTAAATATAAAAAGAATGAAATGCAAAGGGAGCTCACTCAATTCTAAGGGGATGTCAAAATCACTGCACTGTGATTGCAAGTAGAAGTCATTTAATTAATAATTGTGTCTTTTTTTGACTGATTCAATCACATTATTGTTTTGTTCTATTTGTCTAACAATGTAATGACTGTAGAGTTGTGAGCTCACTATTCACATATAATTTAATAGAAGGTTGAGTGTTCATAAACCTTTCGTGTCTTCCCTTTGCTTGAACTTGTTTACTGATGCTCACAAATTGGGATCTTGTTGATTGGAGACACCATCCTTGACTATAGTAGAAAAACTCCAAAGTCAACCAAAGAACACACGGAACATCCAAGTCAAAAATTGGTATTTACTTAATCAATTATTCTTGTGGGGGTCTTTACATAGGTGAGACTTGAGGGTCCATTTAGGAGAGGATAAAGAGCATGCATTAAATGAAAAGCATAAGATAAAAGAGAAATCAAAATTAATAAAGTGTTCATGTAAAAATAAGCACACACACAATTTATATATTGAGGATTTCAAAGATGACAAAATGTATATAAGTGATTTAGATTTTTGTTGAAATAATAGCATTGATAGACTAATAATATACATATTCGTGTTTATAGGTGAGTTGATTAAGAAGCATCAACAAATTTTTTTTTTTTTTAGAGTTTAAATCACAATACTATTTCTTTTGCTTTAATCAATTTTCACATAAAATTAATAATAAATAATTCTATTTTAAAAAAATTATGTATTAAATTTAGTGGAAGTAATTCATTAAAATGAAATAACTTAAAAACAAATTAAAAAACTCACATAAAATTCAATAATCCATAGTATAAAAAGGATTCACCACATAACCCTTTATTAAGTATGCTGTTTTAGTCCTACATTAACGTATCTACAAATGTTAGATAAACTTTGATCAGGTCGTTGCTAAAAGTAGCAAAGCCTTATTTGTCATAGCTATATCTAGTATAAGCCAACATATTCAAAGCTTAGAAGCCGTGGATCTTGATCTTCTCTTTCTTCACCAACCCAGCCTGACATGAAATTTCAAATTTTTAGCAAATACAATATTTCATAGTAAACATAAAAGCAATGCATGCAGAGGAGAAGACCTTGAATAATGACTTTCTTACAGAATATTTTTTTTTAAGAAAATTTGATTGATGTTTTAGATTACATTTTCTAATCAATTGTCAAATTTAGAAAATTGTAATTGTTTCTAATTTTTAATGTCTTTCGTAATTCATCATTAAAATGAGAAAATAGCTGATTGTCACTATTTTTTCAACTTAACAATGTAGTCCAGAATCCATCATCAAAATGAAAAAATAGTAATTATCACTATTTTCCAATATGAAAATGCATTCCATAATCCATCATCAAGATGAGAAAATAACGATCCCCACTATTTTCTCAACATAGCAATAGATTATTGAATGAGAAGTACAAACAAAAACTTTAATCAACTGAATTTATTCTAGAAATATTCTCTTATTCAACCGTAAAAAAAACGTTCTGTTATTCTTACATTAGTCAAGAAATGTGAGACATTCTTCCTCTGGTCACCCTGAAGCTGTATAACTTTACCCATCTCCACGTCCTGCACAACTGTGCCATTGCAACAGAAATCTTTTTTTAAATCCTTAACAATCTTATTGTAATTGTATTCATTACCGAGGCCCTGCACAGTGGTCAAACTCTTTCTGCCACTCCTCTGCTGAATGCGAATATGAACGTATTCCCTCCCCCCTGCTGCTCCTTCTATCTCTGTCTCCTTCAGTGGGTCTGCACATTATTCAAATCACAATTAGCATCATATTAATACATTCAAATAACAAGCAATGTTAAATTATTTGAGAAAAATCTTTAAACAAAAATAAAAATAATAATGTATATGGGTTTGATGTTCAATGTATCAGATTACATCCCATGATCCATAATATATATATGTTTAATCATATATAAACATGATTAGAAATCAAGAACATCATAACAATATTTCCATTTAAAAAAAAAAAAAAAACTTAGACCTTTATAAATTACTTGGCATTACCAAAGTGTGTAGGGACATCAATATTTAAGTCTGACATTAATTAACAACGCTAAATCCACCTTGTATTGCAACCTTATGATTTGTCTGTAGTATGATGAGCCTTGGTCTTATTTATTTATAGAAAGAAAACACACAAGGATGCCTTTTCTCCACAGGTTATGGATTCTTTTCAATCCAATCGAATAACCTCACTTAAAAGATGTTTTCATTTTTATTTTTGTAAGACCATGGAATTCCTTTGTTTTTTAACTTGTTTTTTTGCTTATTGAGAATAAATGCAATGGTGCCTCTTTTACAAAGTGGATGCCCATAAGCTATTGTGACGGTTTTGCATTGCATATTATCCTGATTCTGATTGCTATCTAATGTTATACTAATACCATTGACCACATAAATAACAAGAACCTTGCTGAATGGAATTTTTCAGTTATTCCTTGAATGGAATATTTCTTTTTAATCTATAGTATAAGGGATATAGATAGCTTGGAATATGGTCATAGAATTATTGATGAGAACCTTACACATGATATCATCCCATCTACAAGGTGCATTGATTTTCTCTCAAATCATATGTAGATTGGGACACTATAAATAACATTATAAATATTAATAATATAAGTGGTCCACAAGTAATGTGGATATAAGAATCTTTTATATAGCTCTTTGAATAGGTGGACCTTCTTTTTTATTTGGACAAAATTATAATGTATATTAATAGTTCATAGATGTTTAAACAATTTATTTTGCAAACATATGTGATGAACATATTTTTTTGTTAACAAATATTTTCGAAAATTTAACAATGTACTATATATGACCCTAAAAACCTTTTTGTAAATTTTTTATAACAAAAATTGTCCATTTTATAGAGGAAAAAAGTATTATATATACTACCACTTATGATTGATTAGTATAGATGTATATTTGAAAATGTAATCATATTAATTAATGGTATTACTTCTCCGAACATTTCTTATTAATTGGTGATAACTAGCTTCAAATTTAGTATCACTATTATTTTTTAAACTTCTAAATAATCTATTTACAAATTTATGATTCACTTATCTAAACACATTTACATGATTGGAGAGATTTTTCATCCATAGCTATATTCTATCACTAGAATTTTATACTATCATGATGACAACCATCTCTTAAACTTATGAGCTAAAGAGATAGAAATAGTGAAGGTATTAAACTTTAGAATTCATAAATTCAACCTTTTTAAGTGTTCTCGTTGTCAAGAAAGTAAAGGCATCATTACAAACTTTATTTATCAAGTACACAAATTTTATGATGGAAGCACATCTATTCATGCTAAAGTAGCAAGGTGTGTCTAGAACTTCAGCTTTCATCATAAGGAAGTGGTCCACTTTAACCTTTTTCAAATGCCCACCACACCATTATTAGATGATGTCTCGTATAAAATAACTTTCATAGATAACGAATATTGCTTATAGCCCCCCTAAAAAAACAAAACAAAGGTTGGAATATGTACTTACATTATAGCACAAATTAATTTCTTTTTTCTTAAAAGTAATTTTAGGATATATATCAGATTTAATATAATAAAATATGTATTTAGATGTAATTATACTAAAATGGCACACAATCAAATATTAATAAAGAGCATTGCTTTATATTTAAAAATAGTGAACCACTTTTTCTAATGGTACTCATTCCGTAAGAGGAAGATTTCTCTACTTTATATTTTGAAAAATGTGAGCTTCTTTTGTCTAATGGCACTCTTTCCATGGAAGGGAATTTTTTGCGCTTGTATTTTTGTTTCTTTTGTTAGTTGAGTGGTTCGTGCGAGTTCAGGTTGAAGTCTAACCTTACATCACTATTATATTTTTTATATTTTGAGTCAATTTTAACTTCGACTCAAAGTTATTTAAAGACACAATATGAGATTTTTAATATTTTTTATTTCGTAATTTGATTCACACTATTTTTCCAATAGATTAAGGTGTCATAAAAATGCCAACAATTAGTCATATGGACATATTATAGTAATGTTAGTTGTATGATGTATTTATGACACCATTATGGCATACAAAAATGAAATTTTTATTTCATAAAAACATCGTTCATGTATTAAATACGAGTCGCAAATGTGTTATAAAACTCAAATACACCTTAAGCTAGATTAAAACTAGAAATGGAAAATTATAAACATGCCATGACAACAACAAAAGGAATACTAAATGTTGTAATTATGGGGATTTGGATTTAAAATTTGTTGAAGTTATAAATGAATGAATAATTTTGTTTAGAACCCCAAAAATCCACTTACTTTAAAACACCTAGCATACATGAAAAATAAGTTTGATAAAAAATATGATTATTGTGGTTGACAATCAAAACTAGAAAATATTTTATTGAATGCATACAAAAAGTGAAATATACACTATCAATTCCAATCTCCAATACTAAAAACGATAGACACAAAAAAATGTAGACTAATAATTGAGATAATGTTTTCATAATCCATATCAGAATGTTGTAGGATAAAACTACATCCAAAAATACCTAAGACAATTTTATCTAGAAACATTCACCTAAATGTAGATTGATATAAAACATGACTTTTTAAATTCAAAATATGAAATCTAAACATCAAAACCCACAAAATTCAAAACCTAAACTTCAAACCTCATATAACCCAATACACAATTATGAAAAAACCTGAAACCAAAAACCATAAAACCCAAAATTTGAAAACTTGAAAATTGGAATCCCAAAAGATCTAAACTTGAAAACCAAAAAAATCTTGAAATTTGAAACTCATAACTTAGAAAACCAAACCTTGAAACTTAAAGAAGAACATTGTGAAGTAGTAAACTATAAAACACATAAGTTATATTGACAAATTTTTTCTTGAAACATGAAATCCAAAAATATTAAAACCCAAAGATCAAAAACACCAACCTCACACCCCCAAAAAACAACTTTTAAAAAAAAACATAAAAAATAGAAAACACCAAAATGTGAAGATTGAAATCCCCAAACTTGAAATACCTTAAACACGTTAAACATAAAACCAACAATATGGAAACCTTAAGAAACATGAAACTCGAAAAATCCTAGAAAATTAAAAAATAGATTGATATAAAATGACACTACTGTTATCCAAAATAAGCCCATGCTTGTTTTGGTTAACTTGCCTTCATTCTTCCTTCCTTTTGCTGCAGGCAGAATTTTACAACTTTAAAGCACTCAAAATTTCCTGGAGATGGCTTCATTAGATAGGATTTTTCTTCTCCTTTCCAGAAAGGTAAAGAAGTCCTCCTAACTCGTATTTTTTGAGTTATGGCTCGACGGAGTTTATAGTGAAAATTTGCCCTGGGCGGGTCTGCGAAGCTAAGGAAGAAATTTTTCCAAAGGAGATTGTGGGTCGGCGGAAGGCAAAAGACTTTCGATACTTAGTCTTTTTGGCTAAGAGGGCACAAAGGTGATTTTTTACCTAAGGTCCGAGGAGGACACGTGGCCACATATTAAGCAAAGCGAGAAGGCAGAGGATTGGAGGGAATTTGGAACTTAACCCTTTTTCATTCCAAAGGGAAAAAGTCATAAGGTGAACAACACTTCCGCCAGAGACCAAAAGTCAAAGTCAAAGTAGGAAGCGTGGTTGCTGGCTGCGGGAGGTATTTTAAACTTTAACGTTTTTTGTGCTTTTAGTGCAAAAGCAATCTTTGGACCCGCGAAGCCCTTTTAACACCACGTGGTACTTTTCCCCTGCAGGGCCATGGGGTTTTGTGCGACTTTTTGTAAATTTTGCAAAAAAGGTAAAAAAGGAAAGGTCAAGCCCGCAGACCCATTTTCACCATTTTTTGCCCTAATTTGGTTGCAGAATTTCAAAAGGTCATATCTTTCGATCCAGTGGTCAAAATTCATCAAATTTAGTACCATTGGAAAGATATCAATGCCCTCTACGCCATGGAAGCTTCAATTTTGAGTTTTGGGTAAATTTTGAGGGATAAAATTGAAGAAACATCTCTGGCACGGGAAAAAATGTAGAACCGACCCCAACCACCAAGATTGATGAAGTATGGCATCCATTTCTTCTCTAGCATGGCTGAATGCCTTGAAAAATGTATTTGTGAGGGTGCCCTTACTGTTTTAATGAATCTTGTCGGTGGTTGGAGATGTCGAATCAATTTGCCTGTGTTTTTCACCTTTCTTCGTTCTGTTTGATCGATATATGCCAATTTTTTGGCTCATTGTAAAGGGTTGGATGTTTTTGTTCTTATAGACTCCCCTCTTCCGCTTGGCACGTGAATTTGTGGAGTTTCAGGCCTCCCATTCGAACTGTAATACGTTTTTTCCTCCTTTCCATTATAATGCATCGTATCAAAAACTGGGAATGATAAAGCATGCTCTGTGAATGAATTTTCAATCCTCTGTTGTGTTTATTGTTTCCTTCTGATCCTTCATTACATTTTGGCAATTTGTGCATGTTCTAGTGTTGCATTCTTATGATCTGTGTCTATTTGTAAAAATAGAGGTCCATCACTCCTTTGGTGTATCACTGTATTTACTTAGTTTTGTTTCCTTTTGCATCTTTTAACTCTGTCTCCTTGGAATCTCGAGTAGGATTTAGCATTGAACCTCTGTAAAATTCATGCATACACCTAAATAGAGGGGTAAGAACCATATTTCTCTGGAGAGTTTTCTCACCTTGAAAGGTCCCACATCTTGGAGAAAACTCAATGTTGTGAAATCACACTAAATGACCCAATTCTGGACTGCAGATCTAAAGGTCATTTAAGGGGTGCTGTAGATTTGCACTAACAATTTTGGCATGCCTGGTAGGACCTTAGAGGTCTTCATCTTCATTGCAAAAAAGTTGAAGTGAAATTGTTGTAAGTTTATTTCTTGAAAGAGCCTTGATTTACACATCTAGCGGCTCCAAAAGGATAGAATCAATTGGTTTCAACAGTCCAAGCTTGAAGATTCATGAGAAGGATCCAAACAAGGTCAAGGACCAGAGAAGAGGGATTATTTAACTATCTGCAATTATCCCCAAAAAGAGGAGAAAGAGGAAGAAGGATTCAAAGGTCTCCATCTCCTCCCCACCCCCCTCCCCAACAGAACTCTATTAACTCCTCCACATGGTAGACCTTTCATCCAATCAACAAGGGTTCTCAAGCCAATCAGAATGGCACAACCCAATCCTTATGTCAAATTTACTAGCAACATCCCACTTTCTCTCAATGCACAAAACCTAGTTCCAATTGCTTGTTAGCCTATTTAATGAGCTATTGAGATACAAACAAGAATACTTTCTGGTTCCCTAAGGTTAGAGGAGAGTGGACTATCACTCTCAAGGATGTATATAGGATTCTAGTTGTTCCTATTACATGAAGGAGGCTAATTTTAGAGAGTGCTACATCAGTGGTACAATATCACAATTGGGATGCTTATATGGTAGATGAATTCGTACCTAAAACTGGTACCAAAACATGGCATGAGATTATTGCTAGATTGCTCCGACCCTATTCTCGTCTTGCGCAAGGTCATTATTGGCATTTTGGCTTTGTGCTTGGTTGGGGACAAGGGTGGGGAAAATATACTTTATTGTTTGGCCCTAATTATTTAGAGCACAGAGGAGGATGGTTGTATCTATGCCTGGGGCATTGAAATATTTGGTAATATCTATCATGACCTATACAAGGTGGTTTGACTAAAGGGTAAGGCCCTTAGTCATCCTACTTTAGTGACTAGCTAGGTATTTGAGCACATGATCCCCTACAAGAGGGGTTTTGGGATAACAGATCCCAGGGCTATTAGATTAGGTAGATAGATAGTTATGGCCCCCCCCTGAAGGGGCATCATCAACCTACTACTACACTTACTACTGATGACATGATTACACAACAGTACCGGGATATGGCTAACCTATGGAGTGAGGATGTCATTACTATGGTGGCATACAATACTACTACACAGTTGAAGGATAGGACTAGCCCGGTAGAGATCCATTCAGTTTGGAGGGTGCCCCAAGAGTTTGGATTACCTTATATTGACACCCTCCCAGCAGTTCTAGTTGTATACAAAGGCAATAGAGATGCTAGAGATACCCAATAGGGCAAGCTATGATGGATTGTCGTTACACCCAGGGTTCCGATTGGCATGCCACACGATGTCCCTGATCCAGCTAGGTCGGGGGTAATTCCATAGATAGAGGATGCTCTCGAGCATAGTGGTGAGGAGGAAGTCAAGAAGGAGGTACATGAGGAGGTGCATGAGGAGGATACTGATACTAAGTGGACGACCACTAAACATGATTCCATAGTGGCGAGGGATGAGGCTGAGACCGAGGAGGAGACTTTATAGACAGAGGATACTTTCCCTTCTATAGGAGGAGGGGATGAGGAGTTAGTTTTTTGGCAAAAGGTGTCTTTAGAGGAGATAATAGATGAGCAAGTTCCTGCAGCGACACCACCACCACCACCAACCATAATAGATCCATCTTGGTGGTCAGGAGATCCAAGTAAGTGGAAATTACTCTTCTGACACTACTATTTAGACTATAAGTGTTAGTGAATTATGTACTGTACATACATACATACATATATATATATATATATATATACACACACACACACACATATATAATTTGTTTATTTTTCTACAGTTTTCTAACTTACCATTGTTGTGTTTTTGTTTTACAGCCACTGTTGATGGCTAATGGGACCTTATCTAGAATATCCTTAATGATACATTTGCACACCCCATGGGAAATCCATGAGATGAGTTACTTGTGGACTTAAGGCAGCCAATCATGGCAAGGTAACGTAATTTCTCTTGAGTGGATTGTATCAAGAGAAGTAACCAAGATGATGAATAATCTTGTTGGATATCAGATAACTGAGAGGAGGCATCAGCAAGAGCATTCCCGCAATGATACCATGAATGACAATATTTCCCAGTTCATCATCTCATGGTCACTCTCATAGATTTGGGCATGAAGGGTCTCACTCCCACCATAAGAGCCGTAGCAGGAGCCCTAGCCACGCACCTTCATCTAGATCCCATAGATAGGAATAGGCCATAGGCCTTATTGCTTTGTTATACTTTTGGACACATATATCATTTTTTTTGGATTTTGTGCTCATTTTGAGCATTTTGACCACACTTAGAGTGTGATGGCATTGTATTAAAAACTCGATTATCTACAGATATATATATACATATGATTATTTTTGGGTCAGATATATTGTGTAAGATTTTTTCTCACAGATGGCTTGTTTCACTTGTGTAATCTTATATGCTCATAATTACCAATGTTTTATATGCTTTTTGAATGCATGTTATAGATGATGATGTGCTAAAAGAATGATTTTGTTGTTGTTTTTCTTTATATGATGCTTATGGAAACACAATGTAACCTGCAACTTTGGTTTTCAAACAATATTTAGTACTTCTTGTTTTGTTGGAAAAATGTGATGAAGGTGATAAAATAAAAGATTGAACCCACTCCTCTTCTAACTCCACACAACTAGTAAGATGTGAGGGTTTAACACCAAGATCTATAAGGGATGCAAGTTATATGGTTTTGATGAATGGAAATGATGAAAGGAAGATAAGATTCTGAAAAAAAAAATTTAATTAGGAACCTACAACCTAACCCTATACATAGTTTACTGCATCATCTAGAATGTGATTTGTTTGCAAGTTTATCTAGACTTAGATCTGGAGATCACCTCTTGATTGAAAAAATCTGGTTTTAAGGTTTTGAATCTCTTGGAACATATACATCTAATTCACTTTCTTGGGGTTTGAAGTTTTAAAGCACTTTATTTATTTTCTAAATTGCTTATACCTTACCGACTTATTATGAAAATACCCCCCCACACCTTTGCTCCATGCTACCAGATTTGTGCCTTTGCTACCAATAAGAAGAGCAGACTCATCACCAAGGACATGATATAGGTGAGTAAGGGTACTTCCCTCCTTTCCCAACCTCATGCCACTAGTATGAGGTATGGGCTCATCACCAAAGATTGGTAGGGAAAGAAAAGCAAAAGTTGTAGTTTTATTTGTGAATGAAAGGTTTTGTATTTATTTATTAACTTATATCATCATTTTTTAAAACTTTGATTTGTGCCTTTGGGAGGGAGATATTTTCCCCTAGTCTCAGCCCCATGCAACTAGTAAGATGCCCAAGGTGTTTCCAATAGATTTCAAACATTCACTGCTCCAGAATTGGAGGGGAGGGCTCATCACCGAAGGTTGAGATAGGTCAAAAAATGTTCTAGGTAAAGTGTTTAGAGTGATTTTGTTACCAAAGAGGTTTTTTGAGAAAGATGTGACATCAAGAAGCTTCTAGAAAATACTTTGGGCAAAGAAACCTAAGCTAGAAGAAAACTATGGGAAGAACTAAGTATGCATGCCTTGGTAGGATCAATGTCAAAAATATGTCTTAACTTGCTAAAATTATTAAGTGATTAGAACTGTTGATTATAATATGGTGGATGTTTGAGGAAGCATGATTGAGTGTTTTTGCCAATGTTTAGAAGCTGTTTGAAAAAAATGTTTCTAGACTATAATTTTACAATATGATCTGGCAAATGAAATGAAATATGAATGTAGTAATGTACATGTGGAAATGCAGATAGATCATGTGTAGTAGTGTTTTAGATGAAGTGAATTGACGGATTCACCAAATTCATCACCCTCTAATGTACATAAGTGATATGCATCATTCTTGTAGTCATCTAAGATATGGTATGGACCCAACCATTTAGGTTTGAATTTCCTTCCTTGTCCAATTTTCTTATTAATTTGGCTATCTAGTCTAAGCACTAGATCACCAATGCATATTTTGCATTCATAAACCTTCTTGTTGTACTAACGGTCCATCCTTTCAGTGTAAACACTGTGTCGCTACTCAGCATTAAGTCGAGCTTCATCGAGGGTTTCTAGTTAAACAAGTCATGCCTCTCAATAATCATTCTCATCCAAGATTCCTTACAAAGATATGTGGAGTAAAGGTATCTTGAATTCAAGTGGTAAAACTGCTTCCAAACCGAAGAATAAGGAATATGGGGTTGCCCTTGTAGGTATTCTCACTGAATTTCTATAGGCCCACAAGGCCGAAAAAAATCTTTAAGTGTCATTCTTATTTATTCTCCTTGACTATTTTGAGGAGAATGGAATTTAACATCTTTTTCATAGCCTCAGCTTGTCCATTTTCCTGAGGGTAGTATAAAGAGGTTGTGGGATGTGAGATATTGAACCATGTGCATAACTCACACACCTCTTCATTTTTGAAAGATGTTCCATTATCTAAGATAATGACCTATGGGACCCCATACATGCAAATGATTCAGTTCAATATAAACTTAGCAATCAAAGATGCAAGTACAATAGTGAGAGGCATGGCCTCCACCCCACTTTGTGAAATACTCCATGGCTGTAATGATGAAGTTGTGGATATATTTTGACGAGGGATAAAAATTCCCTATCAAATCTAAACCCGAAGTAGAAAAGGTCCAAGGCGTCACTATTTTCTGTAGAACCTGAGCCAGGATGTTGTATCTCATGAGATAATTCTTGGTATTTATGGCACCTGTACACATAATCAACATTTTCATGTTCCAAGGTGGGCCAAAAGTAACTCATTCGATGTATTTTTTCATGCAATAACATGTCCTCTGAAGTGAACCACGTAGAATCCATTGTGGGATCTAAAGATGATCTTCTCTAATTCTTATTCATGAACACACCTCAAAAAACATTTATTCAAAGGCTATGCGATAGAGCACTTATTCTAAAATCACATATTTGGCGGCTATGATGCATAGCCACAGTATTTGTTGTGAGATTTCTCCCTCGAGGGTATGCATGGTCCATGATGAGATTAACAATATATGAGTACCATGGGCATGAGGAAATGGAAGGCTTGACATCTACATAAAAACACACACTCATAAGGGAAATCCAAGTGTACTAGATTCTTCACAATTTATTGGGTTTTCTTCCAACCAATCAGCAATGATCTATTTGTTGACAAAATTTTGGTTGATGAAGGTTAATTAAAATTCACCCCATTAAGGTCATAAAGTGACCAACCTTCTTCGACAGGAACCGTGAGTTAGAAATGTTTGTAGTTGGTCCAACTTAACAATCAATCGTGTTTCCTGGTTAAGCATATAATGCCTTAACCTTTTTTTCGTAAACAATATAGCCAAGAATTACTTTTCTGCCTATGTATAACGCATCTCATAATCTAACAAGGTATGAATAATGAAATAAATGACATGTTCATTTTTATCACCATCTTCCTGTGCTAACATACAAGCTATTGTGACATCGGTAGCATGAGAATACAAAATTAGAGTACAATTTAATTTTTTTGGTATGAGTGTGGGAGATGACATGAGGAAATTTTTTACAGACTCAAACTCCTCGTGACAATCAACTATCCTAGTCCTTATAACAAGCCTTCTTTAACAAATTGTTAATTGGAAGAATGGCGAAGGTTAAATTAGGAATGAACCTATGGATTGCTTCGAGTTTACTGAGAAAGGACCTAATGCCTGACTCGTTTGAGGGTGGGGTCAGTTCTAGGACCACCCAAATATTTTCTAAATCCACATCGATCCCGTCGTGAAGAGATAATATATTAGAAACTTCCTCCTGACACACTGAATACACACTTTTCTAGATTTAACATTACCATGTATTCAATGAGATGATAGAGGATTACACAAAGCACTTCAGGGTGATCACAACGCTTCTTGGATTTAGCTAGAATATCATCAACATAAGATTCCACAATCGTATGAATAAGATCATGGAATATGTATGTCATTTCTCATTGATAGGTAGCTCCAGTGTTTTTAAGGCAAAATGACATGACCCATGTAACAAAAATTTCTCAAAGGAGTTATAAAAGTAGTATTTTTTTAACCCTCATTAGAGATCCTAATTTGGTTATAACCCCTGAAAACCATCCATAAGTGAAAATAACTCATATCTAGTTGTTTATATCTATAATGATGTCAATGGAAGGCAACGAAAAAATCATCTTTAGGACACGCCTTGTTTATGTCCCTAAAATCAATGCATATGTGAATTTTTCCATTGTTTTTAAGAATGTGGACTATGTTCAAAACCCACATTGAGTAGTCTACTAGTTTAGTGAATACCATATGTTGGAGCTTCATAAACTCCTCTTTTACCATCAAAGCTACTTTTTGCTTCACAGGTCTCGATTTTTGCTTTATGGGATTAATGTTCGGCTTGGTTCCCATGTTATACACCACAACATTGGGAGAAATTCCCATCATTCCCTTGTAATTGAAAGTGAAGAATTTGAGTTTTCCTTGAGTATCTTCGTATGGGATTCCACCTTTTCTAGAATTAAGGAAGAATTGAGTTTCAAGATTTTAGGATCTTCTTCAGTCTTGATGTTTATATTTACAGTCCCTTTGATTAAAGAGGAATTACCCTCTTCAAACTCAAGTGGGGATAGAGGTAAGTCTAGTTCTCTTCCTCCTCTACTTCACAGACCTCAAGGTCTCCCAATAATGAATGGTCCATCATATGATCTCCAAAATAGGAGGAAAAGTGGGGTATAAGAGCGAAGTCTCTCTTGTGATGTGTGAGATCAAGATCAATGTATGCATTGAGTTATACTAGGATCTCCTCATGATTCTCTACCCAGTCTCAAGTGGAAAGCTCATTCTTAGCCTCAACATATGTTAGAATCGGACTAGTTAGCATTCTTATAACTAGAGGTTCAGATTTGACCAAAATAGTGAAATTGGTTTATTTCAATTCTTCACTTAGACAAAAGCAAGAAGAGGAAGTAGCTATAGAATAGGCTAACAATTTTTGATCACATGAGATAGCTTCAATAGAGATGAAATCAAAACCTTTGCTAAGGTCAAGCATGATGATCTTATAGAGTTTGTAGATTTTCCACTCTAGTCTCATAAAATTTTAAGACTTGATTGATGACAAGTTGGGAATCACCTAGAACCTTAATGTTGCAAACACCCATCCTCTTGGCTATAATAAGACCAAGAATAAGAGCCTCGTATTTGAAACTATTGAATGTGCACTCAAAATTAATATTGAAGGTGAAGATCATGACCTTCCCTTCGGGGGAAGTTATAATCACACATGCCCCAACACCGTAAACTACATTTTACACCATCATAATTGAGCATTTAGCAGTTATTAGGGAAGAAATAGGTTTTATCATCCTTGGCTTCTTATTCCTTCACCTTTGAGACCTCACCCATGTAAATCTCTTCGTAACTGTTGGCCAGAAGAGAGGTGAGTCTGAGAGCCTGCCCCATGCCCATGGAGTCGAACAAAAGGAATATTGGTAGGTCATTTTACAACTATTCTGAAAATGGTACTAATTATTTTTTGAAGTAGTACTTAGAAAATTCTTAGATTTAAAAAAACTTGATAACTGGCTAAGAGTATTAGCAATTTTGGGAATTCTTGAAACCCAAATCCTTGAACTCTTCTAGATAAATCAATTATCCTTAATTTTCAACTTAAGTGAATATATTAAATCTATTACAAATCCATTTAAAAATTCACAGTTGATTTTAAAATGCACTCAAATTGAATTCTTGATTTCAAAAATGAAATGTGCAATTCCCTTTCTATTGTGGGTTATGGATACTGAAAATGTGACTTCAATCCAAATAATCCAATTTTATGCTTACTTAAATAATTAATCAAACAAAATAACTTGAATTTTTTATCTGATCAAAAGCTTCTAAACAAATTCAAATCAAATCCACAACACAAGAACTTGATAATGAAGTTCGACATAATGCTTATGTCTCCGGATCCATGTAATCATGAATCGATCTATTAACATCCAATGAAGTAAAATATCCCTTCACTATTGACTTAACAGACCTTTAGACCTACAATTGAGCTGATTTAGACCTCTTGGAACATTACAATTTCCCAAAAACGTTCCCAAGTCCATCCGTGGCTCCTACAATATTTTTTTTCTGTTTGTTTTCTATGTAATTACGTTTGAAAAATGTATACAAATTTAAATGTAAAAAACCTACATAAAATAGGTTTAAATTTATGGAAACTAGAGGAAATTATGAAAAAATTCCCTTTTTACTCCATGGCTTGATTTAGACCAGAAATGGTTGGAAAATATAAAGCTATGCATGTTCCTCATGCATGATCTGTGAAATTGCAATGGATAAATGCCTACAAAAGAAACTATACAGCACTTCCTATAACAAAATTTACATTTATGGAAATATCTCAAAATTATGAAAAAAAATTCTTTTTACACCATTGCAAAATTTGGATTGTCGAGTGCCTCGAAAATGGTGATCTCTGCAAACTGGTCCTTCACTGTCCCCTCACAAACCTACCAAAAGGTCCCTTTAAATAGAAGCGATCTCATCTTCTACCACTTGCTAAAGAGTTGCAGGTTTGGTAAAGCTGATAAGTATTTTGGCATAGGTCAAGAGTTCAAATTCCCCTTCCATAGGTTTAGGTGCCCAATTTAGCCATTGACCCCACATTTGGTGGGAAAGGTATAGGATAAGCCTTTAAATAGCTTTTGGCCACAAAATTCCTCCTTATCCCATGGGATTTAGGCTTATTCATGTGAAATGGATTAAATAGATTATTTTTATTATTTTAAATACAAATCCACTACAAATTTTCCAAGTGTCACGCCTATAATATGGCCATTTATCCATGTCAGAGTGTCCCATGTCATCAACCACAACTTTGACTATGCATATCTTTCGCATACAAAATCAGATTTGATCCGTTTAAAATGCATCAGAAATATTGCGATGAGATTTATACCATGGAACTAATTTTGAAACATTATAAGACCATCAATTTTTCCTTGTCGCCATGTGTTATAGTGCCATTGGTCCATTATTGACCTATTGACCAAAGTTGACTTTCTCGTTCGCTGAACTTTGACCGGACATAACTAGAGCCCCCAATGTCCGTTTGTCACGTTCTCATAGTCGATGGAAATATATCAAAATGATATTTTGCACTGACATAATTTATGGATGTTTAAGGAACTTTTGATATAAAAAATGATCCCCTGATCAACAATAACTCCACGATCTTAGCCGTGGTCTTAGTCCACATTGTTTTCGACTATAACGGATTCATCTTCACGTGAAAAGACCCCTTTGATCACCTTGGGGGATTCTAATTATGTTGTAGGAATTAGTTTGGAAACTGGTGTTGAATCCTTTGGTTTTTTCAATTTATTGGCTGGGAGTTCAAACTCAGAGTGAACACTGGGTTTCTTCTTTAGGTTGGCTAGATGTATGTCAAAAGGATTTGGGTCACCCTAAGCAACAAAGAATTTCCCCAGATGAAAGAATCTGACTTCCTGGAAGAGTGTGGAAGGGATTTCCTTCATTCGATGGATCCAAGGTCGACCAAGAATCATATTATAGTTCATATCTCGATCTATAATATAAAACTCGGTTAACACTGTTTTGGCCCTAGGGTAACTGGAAGCACTATAGTCCCAATGGACATTGCTTTGAGACTGTTGTAGCCTCTTAGCATTTTTCAGGTTGAGGAACAATTTATTTCTCCATAGCCCAAATTTTGGAGGAATGAAAAGGGGACAATATTTTCAGCTTCCCCATCATCAATCATTACACATTTAATGTAATTATTATATATCTAGACCTATAAATATAATGTTGGGTCACGTCTCTGTTATAATTCGACATCAGTGGGCATCTTACTGATGTTGAAGAAGAATATGACATCTCTTTTAGGATGCCCTAGGGGGTAGACATCAAATTCTATATGGTTGATTTGTGCCTTCGGTGAAAGGGTAATGTGGATTAAGTGACCAAGGCCCAATGCTTCCATTAAAACGACTCGATGAGCTAGAAAGTTCTTCAACAAATCCAAAAAGGAGATGGGAGAAAAGGTATTGGTAAAATATGTAATTAGGTCACAAGCCCATACCATCCTTAGAGGTAATAATGTGATCTGACATTGAGCGGTATACGGGAATGGACCTGCGTGGAATAGTCATGAGTGTGAGTGTCCACGTTAATCTCATGTTTAGTCTTTAATTCAACAAGATCTAAAATTTTGGTCTATTGTCGGCCATCCAAAGGAGGTGATACAAGAGGGTTTGATAATGTAGAGGCTTCATGGTCATTTTTCCCTATTGGGTTAACCTTGTTAGTGTCGTGAGAGTTTAATTTCCCATTTTTGGGGCATGTAGGAAGGGGGTATCTAAAAACTCCAAGAGGAGTGTTATGAGGGGAGGCGGGTTCCATGTGAACATTCTATATTGGTGCTTTGGGATTTGCTAAAAACATCTCCATAAATAGTTACCTTTGGTCCTTCAAAATCTGTTATATAAAATTATTGTAATCTCACCAAGTTCTAGTGTCATGTCCTAGAAGTCAATGGAAACCACCGTATAGATCAAGATCGTAATCATGAGGTTTCTGATTTTTGTTTTGTTGTGGTCCATAGTTGTGGTTGTTTTTTTGTTGTTGATTGTTGAAGTTAAAGTTTGGGGGCCTTTGCCCTTGGTTTTGGTATTGATTTTGATACCCACATGGGTATTGAGTCGGGCCCTGGGTCTGAACTTGTTGAGGAGGTGGAGGAGGATGATTACAGTCCACTGTATTGATGGAAGGAGTGAAATTATTAGTCCTATGGTTATTTGTATTTACATTATTGTTAACATTATTCATGCTGGTAGTGTTAACAACATTCAACTTCCTAGCTTGATCAGTAACGTCATTTGTTGTAGCACCACGATTCTTGTTAAGGACCTTAGGTCCTTGGTTGTTGTTATTGGAACTATTTAGGTAATTAGAATTACTTGTAAGGGAGTGGCCAGTCTCTCATTTAAACCATATTTCTTTCAACCACTATCAATAGCCATTTGGTCAATACGAAGAACACCTCTAGAACCTCTTCATGACTCCGAAGAGGGAACTTCTGTACTTCTTCCTTGTTTTCTCGATTAATGGAATGACGTAATAAGTCACAAAGCTCTATTTGATCCATGTTAGGAGCACTGGCTAAAGAGTATAGAACTTTTCACCATCTTTGGATGAAATGGGAAAACGATTAATTATTCTCTTATTTTTTGTGGAGGAAGTGTTTGATTCTTGTTCTTAAACAACTTGTTCATATCAAAATCTTTTATGAACTTTGAGACAAGTTGTTTGAATCATTCTATCGATGCTTATGGAATTATGTAGTATCAATTGAGAGAGAATTCCCTCAAGGGTTTTTGGGAATGTTTTACCAACTACTACATCCCAAGAGATAAAATATCTAATGTTGGTTTTATACGATTTAATGTGTGTGTTCGGATCCCCCTCCCCTTTGAATTTCAAAATATCTGGCAATGGTCATGGAAGAACGATGCTTCGTATGGAAAAATTGATGGGATCCTTGAGATATTCAGAGTATGTGCCCACAACATACGACTCTACCATAGATGACCCTTGATGGGGAGGTAGAGGTGGAACAAGTAGCTGAAAAGGCACAATCTAAGCATTTATAGGGGTATAGGGTATCCCTTGAGGCTGAGCGTACAAGAAGGAAAAGAAAACATATCCCCCTGCGGTGATTTGGAATACATATGAAAATATAGGGGAACATTATTATGATATGGAATGGTAGGAACAAAACCAGGGAACATCGCATTGTCAGTTAGGATGGCATATAAGAATGCACTTCTAGCTAGTTCCTATTGAGAGTATCCAGTATGAGGTGTGAGGGGGGCATACCTAATGTGTACTAATCTAGTGAGGAAATCTTTGGGGCTAGGAATGCTTGTGTAAACCGGAGGAGGTGATGGCACAAAAGGCACATAACTAGGATTTTGAGCATGGTAAGGGACCTTGCCTTGCATGACAAAAGATGAAACACAAGATGACTAGGAAAGCTCCAATTCCCTAGCTGTATCTACCAACTGTAGAAATAACATCACCCAAAGATGGTGTTGTATTTTGTTTGGGTGTGTTTTAAGTCTTGTTAGGAGATAAAGGTACGTGATGTCCTATTATAAATTATTCTCTGGGAGGCCACCCCTCTTTGGGTATGTTTTTCCGTTATAGAGGGAGAGGTAGAAGTAGTTATTTTGAAGAAGAACATCAGTATACCTTTACATCCTTTCCTAAGCACTGGTCCATGGAATTAAAATGAAATCCTCACTTTGAGGTAAAGCATGCCATGAGTTTCATCATTAGATGAGAGGTAGGAATAGAAAGGATCAAAATACATGCTTATTTGGGGCCTCGACAAAACCCAAGGATAGACGCCTTGTTCCTCCAGTGAATGTCATATTGTTTGAGTTGGAGAACTATCGTCTGATTGATCTCCTAAATCCTAACAGCTGAACCATTATTGGTACCTTGGGGAGGAGGAGTGTAAGGTGAGGGTAATTTAGAAGAATAATTGTCAACCCACCCTGATAATGAGGGTGACTGACTGTATACGCAACTGGCAGTAATAAAAATCACGACCCAGAATGAGTCTGCTATAATCCTGACTTGAAATATTTAGGGGGTATATAAATATCCATACAGAATAATGGGAGAGGATAAGGATAGATGAAAGAAGGAAATGAAAAGGAACCAATCCTTCACGTCAGATTCACCAATTTATACGATTGAAAAATCAACATGTGACCTTCAGGTACACACTCGACCTCCTAAGGTCATGGTCGGAACAACCGATGTGGAATGGATAGATGGCTATGTGGAATGTATGTAAGTCCAAGATAAGAGAAATACGGAGAAAGGAAATATCAAGGAAGATCAAGGAAATTTAATGTCTTGTACAAGCACTAATGGAATACTCTCATCTAAGGTAGCAACACAATCCCTCTTATAACCTATGTGGGTGATATGGAACGGTCTAGGATGATGGTAGTGCATAATGATGATCAATATATGGCTCATGGAAGATGCTAGAAATGAAATTGTGGAAGACAGGGAAACTGTCCTTTTTTCACCTTCATAGAAATTTCTAGACATGGTCATGGAAATACTAGAGGAAACATATGAATAAGACAAGTGAGTGGGTTATGGGCACTAGTTCCGCCCAGGTTGGTTCTGCCAAAAGTCATAGACATTGTCAAATTATTTGTCTAGGATAGTCAACTGTGAAATGATGACACATGGAAGTGGTGAGGATCGAAAAGACCAAGATCCTAAATGCTTGTGTCAATGTCTTGTCTCTAAGTAAAGTTGTGTTTGGCTGCTAGACTTTGGGATCGTATACTTCATCTCTCGGTTGCTGAGGACCTTGAATGGTCATATGGGATGGATAACTATAATGAATGGATGAAATATGTTTGAAAGATGGATGAAAATGGAAAGATAAGACAATCAAGGTAACCTATGGCCCTGACTGATTTTACCAAAACTCGTAAGCTCTATCATCTGCGGCATTCAAAACCCTCAACTGTGCAGTGATAATAGTTAATTCTGATGTGGTTTGGAAGATGTGAATTCAAGAGGCCTTGGTCGATGTCTGAAAATGCCACTAACAAGTTTGGTTGTGTTACTATTGGTTCAAAACCTAATCCCTGGGCTCTCTAGGACCCAAAATTGTCATGCAGAATGGTACTCAATTAATCTAATGCAAGAAAGAAAAATAATTAAATAAAGGCCAATATAGGTCTATGTTTTTGTGATTTTTCAATTATATAAAGGGAAATACAACAATAAACAACAATATAATTAAATTAAACCAATATTTTTGGATTTTTTACTTTCTGGAAAACAAAAGAAGAAACAGAATAAATACGAAGAAATGCAATTGCTTATACCATATTATTAACAGAACCTAAACAAATAAATAATCTGATGTGACTATTTATCTGTGTAGAATGAATCTAAACTATCCTAAATAAAAAAATCTATTCCAAATTATAATTTTGGATCCAACTCCTCTGTTCCACCTCAGAGACATGGGAATAAGTAAAAGCTTCTCAGAAGCACTTCTTCCCCCTGAGACTTCCCCGATACAAGTAAAGAAGGATTCTATGGAGATTGCAAATTGAAATGGTATTGTAATTGCTTTAAAAAATGTATAGGATTTCATATAGACAATACTTACTTCCCTTGCAAACCTACATAAGGATAGGCATGGAAACAATCTATCACCAGAAGCTTTGTGCAGACAAAATGAAAAGCTACAGTAATTACTTAACTATTGTAAATGATTTGAATTGAAATGATTTAACTACTACTAGTCAATATTGTGAATACAAATTAAATAAAGAAATAAAGAAATCTTAAGGAAATCCAAGTACATCCTAAACATGGAATTTGTACAACAGTGGAAAAGTGAGCTTCTTTTCCAACTTTAGTGATCTGATGAATCCAAGGAAATGTGTTGGGTAATATAGAAGAAGAAATGAAGAAGTGCTAGAGTAGTGGTGGATTACAAGAAATGTGGTGGCAATGCGGGTAGGAGAATAACAATCCAAGAAAACTGGATTGATTTTTATTTCCTAACAAGATCATGACAACATAACGATGCAATTCAAAACAAAAATCTCTTGCCAATTCTTTAGGAAGAAGCTTGGATTTTTGATAGAACATAGGATGGGAAATGGTCTAAAGCCATTTGGAAACTAAGGAATGCCACCTCACTCAAAAGGAGGGCAATAGAATAGGAAGAGGAAGTTGGCACGTCTCCATAAAGCCTACAAACAACTAATTTGAGCAAGAAACATGCCCTAAATGCATTGTTTGAAAGAAATGACACGTGTTCAGAGGATGCCAAAGAAGATATGGAAAAACCACACATAACCACACCAGTCTATGCATAGGGGAAGTTACGCAAACCGCTAGATTGGTTATGCAAACCGCCGCTTAGGGCAGACCCAGTGGTTGCGTAACCGCCACGGTAGTTCCATAACTTAAAGCCAAAACTAAAGAAAAAGCTATGAAAAGATAAAGGAAAGCTAGAAAAGCATATAAATGGTTAAGGGAAGCATTCTAAGCTAAAAATATACATTTAAAGTGGAAAAATAGGACTCGAACAACATTGGAAAAAGATATAATCATCATAGGGGGACTTTGAACCATTTTCGACAATGTAGCACACAAAATTGGATGCATACAATAACCACTTAGATTATTTACACCATGCATTCACCATATTCAAACACATCATATTACGAAAATCCATCCTCCATATTCCATCATAATAAAGTCTTACATAACAAAATCTGAATACCTAACCTTTAGATAATAAACACAGAGTCATGCCGTGCTAGTATGATATGAGAACATAACCCTAATACATCATGGATTTTGTTCTCACACGACATGGTACCCCAAAACAAAGACATACAAAAAATATATTAGGGGTGGGGAATTTTCCTTCACCACCCATGCAACTCTCCTAATAATAGGCGTGCTCAAAATAACCTACTTACATGCTTTTTTACATAAGCTAATAATAGGACTACTCTATAAATAAGACTTTATTTATTCCTATTAATAGGTCGATCCATGCATGACCTTTCATCTTCACTCTACATGTGTTGTTACCCAGAATTAGACTTTCCTTGGTTGCCAAGTCTCCTTTGCTTGAGCCGTAATCTAACTTGCTTTTCTATTTTTAGGACTGTAACAAAAAAAATTGGCTAAGTCTTATTAATTTTCCTTCCTGGGCGTGAGCCTTCCACGTGCCACTTTACTGGTCCTCACGCACCGTTTTACACACCTTGCTTACGCACCTCATTCCTCCATGTTCTCTTCATACTTGGCATTTTTTTTCAGTCTAAACAAAAGGAAAGAGTGAACTGTACGTACCCAAAATTGTAAGGTACTGTACTGCCAGAACAGTGTAACAAGTACCCCGATGATGATACAGGTCTCCTCACAAGGTGTTCGGGATCCGGAAAAGCCCTCGGAGTATGCGAATAACAATCCCGCAATGCCTCGCTTAGCCCCCACGCCCTTTGTTTTCCCCCTTTTTCCCTCTTTCTTGGCCTCTTGACCTTCAGTGACGAAACCGCCCGCCTTGCAGGACGGCGGTCCTGTAACCGCCGCCCTGCTCAGAGCGGTGGTCCTGTGCGTGTTTTCCCAGAACGCTCTTTTGACGTGACTCGCGTGAAAATATCATGATTCACCAGCTTTTCTTTGCCGACTTGAGCATGCATTTATGTTTTTGGTCCCCTGGAACAAGTGTTTTTTCCTTTGTTTATTTGTTTAGGAGTTCAACATTGGCTGGGAAATGGTCTAAGCCATTTGGAAACTAAGGAATGCCACCTCACTCAAAGGAGGGTAAGTTAACTATCAATTAGCAATAGAATAAGAAGAGGAAGTTGGCACGTCTCCATAAAGCCTACAAACAACTAATTTGAGCAAGAAACATGCCCTAAACTCATGTTTGAAGAAACGACACGTGTTTAGAGGATGCCAAAGAATATTTGGAAAAAACCACACATAACCACCAGTCTATGCATAGGGGAAGTTGCGCAACCGCTAGATTGGTTATGCAACCACCGCTTAGGGCAGACCAGTGGTTGCGTAACCATCACGGTAGTTCCATAACTTAAAGCCAAAACTAAAGGAAAAGCTGTGAAAAAGATAAAGGAAAGCTAGAAAAGCATATAAATGGTTAAGGGAAGCATTCTAAGCTAAAAATATACATTTAAAGTGGAAAATAGGACTCGAACAATGTTGGAAAATATATAATCATCATATGGGACTTTGAACCATTTTCGACAATGTAGCACACAAAATTGGATGTGTACAATAACCACTTAGATTAATTACACCATGCATTCACCATATTCAAATACATCAATTATGAAAATCCATCCTCCATTTATTCCATCATAATAAAGTCTTACATAACAGAATCTGAATACCTAACCTTTAGATAGTAAACACAGAGTCATGCGTGCTAGTATGATATAAGAACATAACCCTAATACATCATGGATTTGTTCTCACACACATGGTACCCAAAACAAAGATATACAAAAAATATATTAGGGGTGGGGAATTTCCCTTCACCACCCATGCACTCTCCTAATAATAGGCGTGCTCAAAATAACCTACTTACATGCTTTTTTACATAATAGACTATTCTATAAATAAGACTTTATTTATTCCTTTTAATAGGTCGATCCATGCATGACCTTTCATCTTCACTCTACATGTGTTGTTACCCAAAATAGACTTTCCTTGGTTGCCAAGTCTCCTTTGCTTGAGCCGCAATCTAACTTGCTTTTTTATTTTTAGATTGTAACCAAAAAATCGGCTAAGTCCTAGAATTTTCCTTCCTGGGCGCGAGCCTTCCACGTGCCACTTTACTGGTCCTCAAACACGTTTACACACATCATTCCTCCATGTTCTCTTCATACTTGGCATTTTTTTCAGTCTAAAAAAAGGAAAGAGTGAACCATGCGAACACATAAAATAGATTTATATGACATGCCAAGAAGTATCTTATAATGATAACTACTTGATTTGAATATTTCTAAGTAATTTAGGTGAGAAAGATTTGGAATGGTTCATACACCTACCCAAAGGCTTGGTCAGAAAATTTTTATATTTGTGTGAAATATTTCTATTTCAATGTTGACTTTGAAGTCATCATGATGGATCTCCACAACACCAAACAAAAAATAATGAAACCTTTTATGCATTTCTACAAAAATGGTGAGGAATTGTAAGACGCTTCCCTTGTACCCTCCCTGAAAAATAGCTTGTTATCATTTTTGTCTTGCTAACCTAAATGCAAAATAATTTTTTTATACAAATGCATCATGTCACCTTCTTTGTGCACGTCATTGAAAAATACACACACATCAAGTTCTACCCTCATGATCATCACCAAGAATACAAACCCTTTGAGAACCCAAAATTTCTCAATAAAAAAAAGAATGTAGTTGGGGATAGTGTTACTAACTTCAAACATGTTCAATCCATCCAACCGCCTCCTCAAATCAAACTATCTCTTGGACCACCTAAAGGAGATTTATGGAAATGAAAATACACACCTCTTGAGGAATATCTATCATATGTCTTGCATCACTTGGAATGAGTATGATAGTGTTCCCCATTACAAACACACTAGGTGAGACTCAACCGAAACTTACTCGGTATCAAAAAAATTAATATTGTGACTTTTGATCGCATCAAGGATCACTCCATAGATAGATGTTTAAGATTGAAAAATTATATCTAATATTTGATTGATTGTGGAGATATGAATATTGAGGGGAATAATCCTCCTAAATCCCCAAATAGAAACCTTAGGATCTACCATAACCCTTTTCCTAAACATGATCAAGCTAATCCACTATCTGAAAAGGGTCAAAGATCTCAGTCAAATACTACCAGACATATAAAATTTTCTAATCTCATTAGCTATATTATTCATACTAACAACCATGTTACCACCATAAAATAAAAACCACTAATTGTGCTATCATAATTCAACAAATATGGTTTGTGTCATACCCACTCCACCACCTACCACAGAAGGCCAATATGACCTTCAATAAAAAGTTGAGAAAACCCCTGCACAAATATCCTTTCACGCCTTCTTAAAAATTCAACCCTATATAAATATATCCTTCACCATGTCCCATAAGACTCACATGTACTAAATACTATTAGCCCTATATAGTTTTAGGCCATGGTATGACACTTATATTCAAATATTCACATTACCTTTTGCCCCATTAACATCCCATCTTCCCATTATTATAGAAATTCCCCATTGTGTATTGAAGTGGTTGTTGTCGGGTACTTGTAGAAAATGGTTATAGATTAAATATTTTTAGTCTACAAATCATTATACATTTGAGACATTACGAGGAGTCATTAACAACAAACACCAGCCGTATAAATGCATATGAAAATACAGAAAGGAAATCAACATGGAAATTTTCCTTGTCTCTCACAATTGGGCCTATCTCCCATTTAACTCTATTCCATGTTATTAATTTTGACCTACCTTATAACCCACTGCTTCATCACCCATGGATCCAAGCCATCTAGGATGTTCTATCTATTGGAAGCATAATGACTAAGAGGGGGTGAAACAATCTTTTAAAACTTTTACTTTAGTTATTTTAAATTTCATACATCATTAAAAACATCCATTACACATTCATTAACAAATGTGAGCTTATTAATCATGAAACAACCATCCACAAGAACATGAAACAAGAGATAACACATGAACACAAGATATAAAGTGGGAAACCCTCAAGGGGAATAAAACACACTGAAAACAAGATATAAAGTGGTAACCCTTAAGTGGAAGAAAACCCACTGAAACTTTTCATATAATACTCAACAAAAAGGAATCTCATGAATATTACACATCACAAAATATTTATTTAGTGAGGCACCAACCCAACAAGGAGCACCAACCCCTAGTTTAGTAGGGAACTAACCCTATAAGGAGAACCAACCCCTAATTTAGTAGAGAGAAAAATCTACAAGGAAGCTACAACCACCCAATATTAAAAACACACACTTAGCCACCTGATATTAATATCACCTAATGTTCTTGTTTCTAAACCAACTGATTGTAATCACCTTGTCAACTCCTTCCACTCATACACCTCTTAAATCATGCCTTCTTCTACTTCACTTATACTTGCATATAGTGTTGATTAGGTCAAGTGACCTTGTAGCTTATTCTCCTATTCCCTTCTAACCTTCTCATACCTCTTCTTTTCTCTACTCTATAACATTTTAACCTTTTCACACATTTCCTTAATCTCGCTCACAAATTTATCTTCTCTTCCATCTCAAATGAGAAAATACACCTTAATTTTATAAATGGCTCTTATCACAAACCTCCTTAGGTCAGAAAATACCATTAGACCATAAAATTTTGGTCATATAAACCACATTAAGACTCATTACAACATATTCAAATGATCTTTTAGGTCGGCATAGGCCTTACTAATAAACTTTTTTAATGCTTCTCAATTAGGCCTAAACATAAATCTTTACTCCAATGAAATATTCTTGAAATTCAAGGGAAAATAGTAAATTCATCACAAATCCACAAAATTTTAACATTATAACAAACTCTCAACACCATCTACATGGATAAGAAACTCTGCAACATCTATCTTCACCATGAATCACTCTATAAGACAAGCTCCATCAATTAGGTCTTGAGCACCTAAATATCACTCTCCAAAAGATTACATCTTCACTCATCAAAACATGATTTCAAGGCACATATGACACATCATTGGAAATATGACATTACCACATACCTCAAACAACTCATAAAAACCTTCAATTTAGGGCATAACACTCCAAAATTCTTCCTTTAAACTACTCAAACCTGCATGTAGGACTCAAGAACCACTCTTGTACTCATCAAGATCTATCACCTCCAGAGAAACTTCCAAGAACTTATTTTACTTGGAACACTTCACCAAGGACCTAACACACCTCTTCAAGCACTCACATACATATTTCATATGAAGAAATCCAAACTTACATACCTATTTTAACCACCTTCTTAACAAGCCTAATAGGGTTGATTAGACAATTAGGACTTAATCATAAAAACACATTATCTGATCAAACAAAGGGCTCAAAAACATCATATCAGGGCTCTACAAGCTATCCATGACCATATAACACTTATAGACCATGCATTTCATCACAAATTTTTTTAGATCTCCATGGCTTGTTTTGACCTCAATAGGCCATTAGATGTAGGCAACATTGGAAGAAGTATTTCACCCATTTCTTGCACATAACCTATCCCAATATTCTCATGGACATGTAGCTCACATCCCAAGCTTGAGAGAACAATTTGTTTCACTTCACAAAACCTGCAACTCATACATGTACATGTAAATCTTCAATAAACAAGGGTTTTTCAGTAGCTTACCATTACACCTAAAGCATGCCACCACCACCAAAATGAGATCTAAAGAGTCTTATATATTATCAAGTCATCATACTATCCTTCTCGTGTCCTTACAAGCCCAAATATTTCATATTTTCTCCATCACTATAAGAATGGGGTTTTAGGAGGGTTTATACCTTCTTAGCTTCTTAACAATGGTTCATAAAAGTATGATGACCAAATGAAACCATTCCACTTAGAAAACCTTCTTATCTCTATGCCCTTATATCTAAAAATATATCATTTCCCCATGCAAAGTACACACATTTGGGTGAGCATTCAAAGTTGACCATTGAGTTGGGAATGACTGTTTTGAGAGCTCAGTAGAGCCAAAAACAAGTTTTCATGCTTTATCATCACAATCCTGACCTCAAACTTTACATACACCTCTGTATTGATCTCCTCCATGTTTTCTAATGCTCATTCATTCTTTCTTACCTCTGAGACTCTCCATGCACCATGGTTTTCCCATTCTTTATTGCCTTGTCTTCTTGCACTTGCTTCAATATGACCTTGGACATGCACTATACACTTGAATTATGGCCTTTTATATCTTCCAAACATGTTATGTAACCTAAAAAACTCTTCACATTATTATAATGACTTAACTTTGTCTTCTTTGCTTCATACTTCATGATATGCTTGCACTAAGTCTAGGACTAGGAGTAGTTAGGCTTGTATCATCACATGTCTCAATTAAAATGGAATGTTCTCCATCTTATAGACTCATTAACACACATGACACAAATATTTGAACATTCTAGACACCTTAAAAACCTTCACTAAACCTCTTAGGATCATACACAACATCTACTTGCTTGAACCATGCAAATGCACCAAGACAACAATTCATGACACCAAAACACCTCACTACCAATCAAAATTCACTCATTTCACCCTTATTTAACATCACATACTAACTAATATTCCACCAAGACACCTTTGAAATCAATGCTACTTGACATCAATGAAAACAATGACACACTGTCTAACAATCTCCCCCTTTATCATTGATGGTAACCACCTTCAAACAAATTGATGGTAGTCATTCATGCAAACACCTTCAGACCTAAAACTTCTTATTTCTAATTACACTCCCCCCCTTTAACATCTATGATAAATGATCCTACAACAACTTGATATGAAAACAAAAAAAATGCACACAAACTTACTTACAAGCTCCCCCTTGGTTTGTACTCACTCACTTGTATCTATCATTAAGAGACAAATGATGATATAATTGGAAACATTATAATCAACCCAATTGAGAAGTAAAATTCAATATGAAGGTATTAAATAATTAAAAAAATGGATTCTCATGACATTTATAAAGAGATAGAAGAATCTCATTGATTTACCACTTGTAATTATCTCATTTGATACTACATGACCACAATTAAATATAAAGTAGCAAATCAAGGAGTAATCATGGATGAATTGAAATTTCTAGGTCAACCCTATACTTTTAAGGCATTTATAATTTATGGTACCTAAAATTTGGTCTTTTGGAACTTGGTAATAATACTTTTAAACATTTATCCTAGAATTATTTGATGTTTTTACCCTACTCTATCATACACTTTGAGTCCACAAGTGCATGAATTTATTTTCTTCTTATCACTTTAAGAATCATTTCCTTATATTTGGTTCCAACATAAGCTTAAATGGACTTTTGGGCCTATGAAAGGTTTATATAATGAATATATCCCATGGCTGATGATCCTCTCCCTTATACTTACAAATTCCATATTTTCATAAACACAATTTACTTATTCAACTTAAGGTTAGTTAAGTGGGAAATATTTTTAATTAATCACCTATATAAACACATGAAATCTAATCCATTAGTAGCATTTAGGCACCTTGTATCAAAATAACCTATAAGAAGGAAACTGAGATAATATTTGAAGTAATTATGACTTAGATCACATCATATTATAACTACTCACATTTAAATACATCTTTCATTGGCTCATTAGATCAAAAATATGAATTAAAAAAATCATTTTGGAATTCTAAGGGTTAAATTAGGGATCCATCATTGTTTATGTTTTCTATCCTCCACTACATAATAGGCACTATAAAATTATGTATTATTTGATCATTTTTTGTGGTATTACTATGTAGTGTAATCCTATTGCAATAATGAAGGTATGATGATATTAATACAAATTAAATCATTTAGGTCAAAGGAGATAATAAATTTTTTGAAGATAAAATAATACACTTACATGTATAAAAGTGTCATTTTGGATATTCAAAATATAAACAAAAATGTAAAGACACAATTGCAGTGGGTTATAGAGGTAAATTTCATGTGCAGTGGGTCACCTTGATAAGATGGTACATATCATGTGTGATCCTATAGGGGTACTTTTTATTTTAAAAAATTTCCACTCATATACTAGTAGAAATAGGGATGGTAGCGTAAAAGTTACCCCAAAGAATGGGAGGATATATTGATAAATCTGAAAAGTAAGGGGTAATAGTTATAATCCCATGATCACATATATTTTGAACATTCATTACTGTTATCCAATTTTCACACCCCATGAAAAATTGGACAAACTGCAAAGTATAGAATTTTATAGTTGATGGAGCCCCAGTAAAGAAACTGGAGAAAGAGCGGCATGTTGCAAGGTTTGAACCAGGCACAGGAATCAAACAGTATACGATAACATATATGGATGTTGCCGACAGGTAACATGTATAGATGATATCACCCGGTAGCATTTTTGGATGCTACTGGCTGGCTACATGATGACACAACGTATAAAGTCAAGCCGCAAAGCATCGAACCAATCTAGTTGCATAGGTTACAGAGTTTTGGGACTTAATCAATAACATCTAATGATGTTACCGGCCGGTAGTATGTTTAGATTCTACCAAATGGTAGCATGTACGTATGCTACTAGCCGGTAACATGTTCATATGATACCAGTGGGTAGCATGATGGCAGGATGGACTGACGAGTAAACAACGTGGAGCTACTGGCTGATAGCAAGTTTGAGCACTACCAGACGACAACAAGGAGGGTGATGATGGCTAGGTGGTGAAGGCAGAGGTCAAGGTAGTGTTGCAGATAGCGGTGGTACAAAAACTACCTACCGGTAGTGGAAAATTGTGTTGCCGTCTAGTTGCATGAACAGGTAATCGGCTAACCACAAGATTGTAAGGAATAAATCATGCTCTGGACTAACACCAAATAGATATATAGCTGGTTGATAAGGGACTGAAATGATACTGACCAGTGGCAAGAATGCTATAACCGAATGACTCTAAAAAGGTTAATACTATCAACCGTCACCTTGAATGAAAGATAATGCAACCAGCCGACTATAAGACTAGTATTTATGGGTCAGACATTAATGAATGTAGTACAAAGTAGTTCAATGACAAGTTTAATGATGTATGACACCCATAACTTCTCTTGTAAGCAAGTTAACATTGGGAAACATATTAGTATGGCTTCCCATACCTCTTTTCAGAGATGTAATTCAAACTATCTGTTGGTGGAAGAAATTTTGAGTTTCCTTCTCTATATAATGTAAAAACCCCTCATTTGAGAAGGGGATATTCTGAAACGTAAAGGAAATCTATCAAAATTGTTCCAAAACTTTTGTAAGTTGCTGGCCTCAATTTTTGGTGTTTTACAAGGTGATTCTTGGCTTATTCCTTGTATTTTAATGAATTGTGCATCCTTTTAAGCAATAAAATTCATGTTTTGTGGCTCTTTCTTCCCTAGCTTATGTTGTATTACATTCTTTATGTTTTATTGCATTTGCATATATGTTGTGCATATCTTGTTCTCCTTTTAGGGTTCAAATCTATTGTACTCCATGAAAATGGTGATTTGAATGATTGCTTTGGATTGTGGCACTTATGTCTGCCCTTCTTTCCTTCATTTTTATCTCATTTTCACTCACTGGAATATCTGCATCCCTTGTTCTTGGTGTTATCACCTCCCTTAGTTTAGGATTTTAATTTGATGCATCTTCCTCTCTCCATGATCCCTTGGAATTATTGGTTAGTGTTAGGTAGCTACTTTTCCCTTTCTATGAGAAGTTTTAGCCTTAAAACTAGGTAGACAAAGTTGTCCTTCTGCAGAGGTATGTCTCAGTTTAAGCCCCACAACTTGGAAATGACCCCATGTTGCCTCAAATCCCTAGATCAATCTGATTTGGGAGGGGTGAAAATTTGAGCTCCAACAATTATGTCATACCCAATGATATCATTTGAAAGATTTATCTTCTTTTATTGTCTCAGTGTGTGACTCAGTAATTTCCAGCCTTTGGAGGCTCACTTCTACACATCTGGCGACTCCAACTTTCAAATCAACTGGTTTCAATAGTCAAGGTGCTTGGTTTCATGAGAATAATCTAGACAAGGTCAAGAACAACAAAAGAAGGAGGTTTTGAGTATTTGCAATTATCACTAGGTAGAGAAAGAAGGGGGAAAATAGTTCAGAGGTAACCTTTACCACCAAATAGGACTCTATCCACACCACCTCTTGGTAGGCCCTTCTTGTTATCTACTAGAGTTATAAGGCCTATTATTATGGCTAAACTATAGAGGAATTTACCCTTTTTCAACCTTACTAGTAGCAGTTCTCTTGCTCTTAACACCTAACATGACATTCCAGAAGTAGGCTTAAAAAGTATCCCTTTCTTCACTATGGAAAATACTACTACCTCGATTGATCATATTTTGGACATTGCCAATTTATGTGTTGTTCATCAAATTATAGAACAAGATGTGGCTGTTAATTTGTTAGCTTCTTCATTCAAGGGGAAAGCTCTTCAATGGTTCAGGAGTTTGAGAGCTGGAACAATTACTAATTGGGGTGAGATTGAAACATCCCTTTGCAATCAATTCAAGGAAAAGGCAGATAACCTCTCCTTTCTAGAACAACTAACAACTATAAAGAGGGATCCCAATGAGCTCATGTAATATTTTAGAAGACGTGGGAAAGAATTCTAGACCTCGTAAGACCAACTCCAGAAGGTGATTTTATTTACTTTTTAAGAGAATTAAATTATGATATTGTTATCATGATTCCATCTATGGAGGGTACAACATTGCCAAGGCATATGAAATAACCAAGGGATGAAAATTGTCTTATACGATCTGGGAAACTAGCTCCTAGACCACCTATGCCCTTTTACTCTGAATTGCCTCAAGATACTTAGCCTTCCCTTGCTCCTATTCCTGAGCATAATTCCCAACCCACTACCTCTACATATTATTCTCTTGCAATACTAAAAGAGGATGAAGAAATGAAGGACTTGATTAGAAACCTATCCAAAAAACTCATATCCTTGGGGAAACAACAAGACCAATATTATAGGAATTATTCTAACCAGGGGGAATCTTTAAATCAATGATTTATGATGTAGATATCTATACCTTCAAGTGCAAACAACAAGTTAACAACATTCCATTCATTCAATGAGTCTAGTTCCTTGTTATGGAAATCTTTATTTCCAAATTACAAATGAACTCAAACTGCCAAATTTGATCTTCAAGACAATATTTCACTCAATCCATACCATACTCTCATCCATCTTGTTCTTATCATGTTCATACATGTCTTAAGATCCTCTAATCTATGAAAGATCTTAAATTTCATCCAATTGAATTGCCATCTTATTTAGGTGACTTAGTTCTAGGTGTATGAATGGATAAATACTGTCAAATTTGGCTCTCTTAAGCCAAATAACACTCCCCTAGTCCTCTGATATATTCTAACAATGTATACTTATGTCTAACAAACTACCAACCTACTCCCAAATCTTGGAAAGATCAATCTATCTTCTCTTGCCTTCTTGGTATTAGTTTCTCAATTAACAAAAATAGGACTTTTGTATTCCTTGAACTCTTAGAATATTTTATACCCTATTAACACACTTACCACATTGTTATTAATGGTGAAGAAGTTTATTTCAATAGTGAAATATAAGCTTTACCTTGTTATGCAAACTGATCCTTATAGGATCTTAGACTCATGTCACCAGGTCCACTCTTGCAAAAAGACTTCTATCATCACCCTCAAGCTCTAATACCTCCAATAGTTACATTTTAACCTCATAAACATTCTTTCAAAATTCCAAGACTCCATTCTTTTCACAACTCCTTATACGTCTATTTTTAGTAAATTTGCTTTCTAACCCTCATTAGGTCTTCTGTAAGGGAATATAATGAATAATTACTATTACAAGAAATTTCAAGGAGGAATGGAAGATAATTCAATAAACTAATAGGTAATTTATCATTCCTCTGAAGTTTCAAGTTGAATTTAGTAGATAACCACTACCTCCTTTGAATTCATCCTTCTCAAACTGCCCCTGATTGTATCTAATCACTTCCTCACCAAATTTTCAGAGAAAGAGGAAATTCGAGCCCTTAGTTCCTTAATGTTTTTACATAATATCCTTCTACATATCCTTGGGAAGATTTTTACAATTTTTCACTTTAGTATTCATTGGTTTACCCCTTCAAACATTAAACCCTAGTGGAACTTTGAGTTAGCCTTCTAAGAAACCTGAGAGGACAAGAATAGTTATAACTTCAGTTGTTAACTATTTTAAGGCACTCTTTTTCATCTGTGGAGTCTTTATAAACAAATATTAGTAAAAACCTTACTAGAAAATCTCGTGGCTTCACAAGTGAGGCATAAAAACTTTTATATCTCTTGCCCAACCTATAGGTGTATATTTATGACAGTCTTTCATGGCTTATTTTTGTAAATCACAGAAAGTATTGGTATCTTTAATGGGAAATAGAGTTTCATCAGTATAATATTATGATATAAAAGTGAAGAGATCAATTGAAGATTAATTAGCAAGTCTCATATAACAACACCATGATCCATTGTTTTACATTGTCCTATTTGTGTGCACAGTCACATGCACTTCCTAAACCCACAATCTTGTATAATCAATACTTGTTCCTTGTTTTCAAACTTCTCACATTGTCCAAAATTATCTGTAATAGCATGATGAATATTTCTACAAGTTTCGAGGCCTCTTTGCAAGATTGAGAACTCTCTTAGGGTTTTCTTCTTCCAACCTTGCTTGGGGGTTTTCTGAGCCCGAGAGGAGCTATGAACAAAAAATACAATAGTTTCATTCCAAACCAAGCCTAAACTTACAACTTTGATGAACATTCCTAAGAATCAAATTTCTAAGGAACAACATAATTAAGGAATTGAATCAATAAGTTACATAATTTAACAGAGTTATTACCTTGTAACAATTTGAGCACATTTTATGAAAGATTCATGCAAATCATAATAACCTTGAAGCATTGAAATATTCAAGAGCACACACTAGCATGATAACACACCAAAATGTGAACAAGACAAAGGGATATCAAGAACTATCTCATTATTTCATACAAAAATTGTTTCTTTCTTAATTGTTCCAGCTATATATAATCTCTTTCCATCAAAACAAAGTCTTTCCACTATCTTTCTTTCTCCCTCCTTCCTCCTAGGATGAGGAATGCCTTTTGAGAATAATTTTTTCCTTCCTATATCTCGAGCTCACACCTTTTCATAACCTAAATACTCTATTGTAACTATTTTCTTGATGACTTCTAATGCCCACATCACACAATTTGAAGCATTTTCACAACTTTTCAACATTTTATGGATTTTAACACAATCTAAGGCCTATGACATCATGCCTAGCCTTTTAAAACATACGTAATAGTCCTAACATGACACTTGTGCTATCATATCACCTAACAAAATTGAGTTCACTCTTAAAATTCCAAAGGTTTCCTTACAATCCTTTGAATTTTCAAATATCCCTTTTGGAGGGAAAATAAAGAAGAATAATAACTCCATTTTTCTCAACTCTACTGAAGCTTGTAATAACTTATATGACCCTTCAAAAACCCATATAAATCCTACACATCACACTTGTCACTAAAAGAACTTGATTTTTTTGCAAGTGTGGGTTTTCTCAAGGATGCTCTTACATCATACTCCCATAGGTGGAGAAGATTCATGCATACCCTCTGTCTGATTTACTCTTGTCTTTACTCTCTATTGTTTGGTCCTGTGATCTTTTTGTATCTTTCCTTCACCATTGTTCTCATCTTGCTCATGCTGCACCAAGGATCCCATATAAGAGGTTATAATGTATTTCCATTTTCCTTTGACTTCTCTTCCATTTCTCTTTATGATTCACCTTCATTCTCATAATTTTTAGGTTGCCTATTATCCATACCTGCACACACAAGAATTAGAATAGAAAAAATACATATTTCTCCATGTTCCATGATGCACTCCACCACTATATAATTCATATCACTTACTTGTATTAATCCTTTATTATGCCAAAATCTTCATCTTGTTGTTCTTTTAATTTCTCATGCTCAATCTTCATTTTTTCATGTTGTTCTGAATATGTGTTTTCATATTCTCTTCATCCATTTCCATCTTCACATGTCCATGAATTCATTTCAATATCAGTTGTACCTGTAATTTTCTTCTTTCCATCCACTTCATTTAACCGATCTTGACAAAATATCATCCATATCACTCACAAAAACTTCACTACATTTTTGCTTCACTATCCTCAAATACACAATCAACATCTCTTTTTACAATTTCAAGGAATTCATCCGCTTCAATTTCAATTTCAACCAACAAGGAGTCAAATACACTCACCTTGCTTTCTTGGTTTTTCTAAACTTATCTTTTGAAGTTGTTTGCTTTCCTTGAGTGTTTCTCTCTCTTCATGGTCACTACTTGTCTCTTTATTATTCCACACCATCTTCTTTTCCTTTTGATTTTATTGTTTATACAAGAATTATAATTTCTCCTTCTTATGCTGCCCTTGTTAATTATTTTCCTTTCTTTCAATGTCTTCATTTTCCTCTAATCACTCTTCATTATCTTAACTCTCTGGTTCTTCTTCACTCAACTGTACTTTTCCTTCATTTTATTTCCTGCTAATACACTCCCTTGACTGATTTGAACTTGTACCTATTATGAATAGCTCCTCAAGTCTTTGTATTTCTTCATACAACAATATTTCATTGTCTTCTTCACTTGCTTCATCATATTTTGGACACATTTGGTCTTTTTCTTCATGGAAATCACATACTAGTTTACAAAAATTAGTTTTCACTTCCTTTGTCTTCAATTCATATTCATCTTTCCTCATTTTCCTATCTTCATCTTCTTGGATTTCATTCAAATATTCCTCAGTATGCATGTTAGTGCTCAAGAATAACTCATTTCCACCTTCGAATGACTTATCCTTTTACTTGCTTAACCAAAACATTCAATTCATCATATCTTACCTTGGTATTTTATTGTTTCCTTCATTTTCCATGTTCCCATGATGTTTCCTTGTTCTTATTTTATCTCTTTAACTCTCCACACTTTCTTTATTGTCTCTTTATGTTGAGATAGCCTTGTAGTTTCAGTCCTTCCTCTTGGTTCATAGACTGATGTGTGCATAGATACACCTTCTTCACTCTTCATTCTTTTTTCACATTCTTTGCATGGTTACCTCAAACTGAAATCTGACATTTTCTCATCATTTTTCTCTTGTTTTATTTTGTATACTTCATCCTCATTAGCATTTTCCTTATAATCTATTTATTGATCACAAAAAAATGACTTTCTAAGCCATTTAAGCATGTAATAACCATGCTTGAACTCAGATTTTAATGATTTATCTTCACCTTTCTTTGTAATTTCTTATTCATAAAAAAAGTTAACTATTATATGCATATGTAATATCATATTCCTCCCCTTTCCATACCTGATGATATGCCATTTTTGTGATCGTGTCCTTCTCTTTTACCTTATTGTCTTCTTTATTCTTGAATTTTCTCCTTTCTTTGTCTCCTCTCTCTCGAATATTGTCCAAGGCATCATAGAACTTTGTAATTTATTCTTCCTCTTCATTGACATGCTGAAGCACCTCATTATTTTCCTCATAAGATTCTGTAACCTGTTATTTCCTTCTTTCATGTTCAATTGAATCAAAGGAGTCTCTTATTTGTCTTTCACTCACAATATTCATTGCTTTCTTCTTGATTTTATCCACAAAAGTCTTCATATCTATATACACACATGCAAACACAATATTAGAATGTAAAATTAGAGACCACATTTTCTCTATAAGTGTCTCTTTGTTGGACACAATCCTCCTTATCCACCCTTCTTCTCTAGGAATTTTCTTTTTCACTTCCCTTCTCCATTCTTCTTCTTTCACTATGTTCTCCACTATGAGAACTCTCTTCCCTTTCTCATGTTTCTCACATGGCAACTCTCTTTCTCTTATGCCTCCATATACTCTATTTTCTTTACTTCCTCCATTTCTTATAGTATTTTTCACAAGTGAATTGAGTGTCCACTTCACTCTTATTCTCAAATTCCATGCTCCTAACTCAATTATTGCTTGTCTTTTCAACTGATTTCTTTCTTGTATCCACATCTTCTCCAATGCTTCCAACCTCTGAAAATCTCTTCTCAACAATGATATTTATCTCTCAAATTCCTCCTCTTGCTTTACATTATTTTTCTTCATGGTTTGATTCCTTCCTTTGTAGTTAATCATGCAAAACATGCAATGTACACTTTCCACAAAACCTTGTCTAATCCTTGTTTTCTTTCTTACTCCTGCTCTGATACCACTAATGATGTACAATAGAGTAGAGGACTAGGGGAGTTCTATTTGGCTTAAGAGAGCCAAATTTGAAAATTTTTAGCCATTCATATACCTAGAACTAAGTCACCTAAAAAAGATGGCAATTCAATTGGATGAAATTGAAGATCTTTCAGAGATTAAAGGATTTTAAGACATGTATGAACATGATAAGAACAAGATGGAGAAGAGTATGGTATGGATTGAGTGACATACTATCTTGAAGATAAAATTTGGAAATTTGAGTTCATTTATAATTTGGAAATAAAGCTTTCCATAACAAGGAACTAGACTCATTGAATGTATGGAATGTTTCTAACTTGTTGTTTGTAGTTGAAGGTGTAGAGCTCTACATCATTAGAGATCAATCTATCTTCTCTTTCCTTCTTGGTATTAGTTTCTAAATTAGCAAAAATAGGATTTTTTATTCCTTAAAATCTTAGAATATTCTATATCCTATTCACACACTTAACACATTCTTATAAATGGTGAATAAGTGTATTCCAATAGTGAAATATAAGGTTTACCTTGTTATGCAAATTGATCCTTATTGGCTCTTAGATTCATGTCACCAGGTCCACTCTTGCAAAAAAAATAATATCATCACCCTCAATATCTAATACATCCAATAGTTTCCTTTTAACCTCCTAAACATGCTTTAAAAATTCCAAGACTCCATTCTTTTCACAGCTCCTTGTAGGTCTATTTTTAGTAAATTTGCTTTCTAACCCTCATTAGGTCTTTTGTAAGGGACTGTCATGAATAATTACTATTATAATGACTTTCAAGGAGGAATGGAAGATAATTTGGTCAACTAATAGGTCATTTATCATTCCCCTAAAATTTCAGAGCTGAATTCAGTAGATAACCACTACCTCCTTTCAATTCAGCCTTCTCAAACTACCCTTGATTGTATCTGGTCACTTCCTCACCAAAATGTTAGAGAAATAGGAAATTTGAGGCCTTATTTCCTCAATGTTTTTGAATAATATCCTTATACATATCATTGGGAAGATTTTTTTAACAAAATTTCACTTCAATATTCATTGGTTTACCCCTTCAAACTTTAAAACCTAGTGAAAATATGAGTTCACCTTCTTAGAAGCTTGAGAAGACAAGAACAATTATAAATTCAATTGTAAACTATTTCAAGGCAATATTTTGCATTTGTGGAGTCTTTATAAACCAATATTAGTAATAAAATTACCAGAAAATCTTATTTTTTCACAAGTAAGGCATAAAAACCTTTATATCTCATGCCCAACCTGTAGGTATATATTTATGACAATATTTCATGGCTTCTTTTTCGAAAATCACACTAAGTATTGGTCTCTTTAATGGGAAATAGAGTTTCATCAGTATAGGATCATGATATACAAGTGAAGAGATCAATTGAAGATTCATTAGAAATTCTCATATAACAACACCATGATCCAATGTTTTACCTTGTCCTATTTGCATGCACAGTCACATGCACTTCCTAAACCCACATAGTCTTGTATAATCAATACGTGTTCCTTGTTTTTAAAATTATTATATTGTCCAAAATTATTAGTAATATCATGATGAATATTTCTACAAGTTCTAAGGCCTCTTTTCAAGATTGAGAACTCTCCTAGGGTTTTCTTCTTCCAAACCCTACCTAGGGGTTTCCTTATGAGCCCAAGACAAGCTATGAACCAAAATACAAGAGTTTCATTTCAAACCAAGCCTTAACTTGAAACTTTGATGAACATTCCTAAGAATCAAATTTCTAAGGCACAACATAATTAAGGCATTGAATCAATAAGTTACATAATTTAACGGAGTTATTACCTTGTAACAATTTGAGCACATTTTATGAAGGATTCATGCAAATCATAATAACCTTGAAGCATTGAAATATTCAAGAGCACACACTAGCATGATAACACACAAAAATGTGAACAAGACAAAGGGATATCAAGATCTATCCCATTATTTCATACAAAAATTGTTTCTTTCTTAATTGTTCCAACCATATATAATGTCTTTCCATGAAAACAAAGTCTTTCCACTATCCTTCTTTCTCCCTCCTTCCTCCTAGGATGAGGAATGCCTTTTGAGAATTATTTTTTCCTTCCTATCTATTGAGCTCACACCTTTTCATAACCTAAATACTCTATTATAACTATTTTCTTGATGAATTCTAATGCCCACATCACACAATTTGAAGCATTTTCACAACTTTCAACATTTTATGGATTTTAACACAATCCATGGCCTATGACATCATGCTTAGCCTTTTAACACATACGTAATAGTCCTAACATGACACTTATGCTATCATATCACCTAACACAATTGAGTCACTCTTAAAATTCCAAAGGTTTCCTTACAATCCTTTGAATTTTCAAATATCCCTTTTGGAGGGAAAACAAAGAAGAAGAATAACTCAATTTTTCTCAACTCTACTGAAGCTTGTAATAACTTATATGACCCTTCAAAACCCATATAGATCCTACACATCACACTTGTCACTAAAATAAATTGATTTTTTTGCAAGTGTGGGTTTTCTCAAGGATGCTCTTGCATTAATTTAACCAAGGATATCAACCATATAGGAACCAACATCCAAATAAGAGATATGGAAAAAATCAATAGAATAATAAGTGGCAAGGTCAAAATGCACCTCTTCCACTAGAAATAGTTGTTCCTCTCCAATCACTTCCTACTGCTAGCTTAAGTCAGGAATTGGTTGCAGTGCAGAATTATGTAATACAAGAAACTGAATGGTGTCTCCCATATAGACAGCCACATAATCAAATTATTTGTACCAATGCATTACATGCTCAAGCCTTCATGCTCCAAAGTTATTTTAATCAATAAGAACAATTGGTAGAAGCAACCAATAGAGATGTGGGGGGAGTAAAGGAGGCTAATCCTGACATCAATCTCATATTCTTTGGGGATGAATACTTTTGTGAAATAAATCAAGTAGTGGGTAGTTCTAGCAGACCTCAAACTAGTGTTGCTAATAATACAATGTATAAGAAAATGATGTTGGAGTATTAACCTCCATCTTCTTTTGGTCAAGGTAATGTTGTCAATAAAGAGAAGGAAATTGGAAAAGATAAGAACAAATTTCCTAAGTTTCCTAGTAATTCTCTTTTAGAGAAGGAAGTTGATGTTTAGCCAAAGGTATTGATCCCAACATTGTAGAAATAGAGAAAGGAGAACAATATGCCATATATGAAGAAATCCATGGGCCTTCCTTCAAATATTTTTGAGAAAATGTAGAATAAAAATGTTAATGTGACAATGTGGGATGCTATGGCTATCCATCAAAAGGGACCTCTTATGTGAAGCTCTCAAGCAACTTCTGCAAGCTAGCCTAATTGTGAAGAAGACTCATGTTGCTGTTAACTTATGTAATGCAAAGGAGGATCAAGTAAGAAAAAATTACTAAGAACCCACCATTTTACATGTCTTTAATTGTGGGCAAACACTTCTTGCATAATTGCATGATTTATTCATGGGATGTTACCATTTATTGCACACCTACAAGAAGGAAAATCAAAACTTTGTTTTCATCTTGACAGAGATTTTTGAAAGGCTTATAGAATTTGAATGGAAGAACGAGTTCTTGGGAATGAATTATGAATCTTTTGCACGAGCTAATTACTATAATTACTAAGGTTTAGTTGAAAACATTGAAGGAAGAAACATCAAAACGATAGAGTACATATCTGTGTTTAATAAAATTGACTTATCCATTTTGAAGAGCAAAACACGTTCAAATGGCCATAAAATTCTTCCTTTGAAAAGAATCGGCCATTAGCATTCAAAAAAATCCACGTGGGTAAGTAATTGGCAGGTTTTATAAAAACCATGTGGCATTCAAATGCCCATTAACTTTAATAGGAAAGAAAAGGAGTAGGTGTCAACATTTCAATGACTCAGGCATGGTTTACAAGTTTTCGGGTTTGTTGCAGGTCAGTGAAGTAAAAGCTACATGTCAGCATCTTATAGATCAAGAAATCAAAGGACAAAATAACGTCATGGGGTTCGTGGAACCTTTTTATTGGTTCTCGTTTTGCATAACCCAGTTAAAGATCTAGTTTGTGAAATATGTGGCATTGTCCTATTTTTTCACATTTCACAAATCTCAGTCAAGGAAACACTTTGTGAAGGGCATCGAGATATTTTATTGGTTGGAGCTTCATAGTTGAAAATCAAAGATCTAGTTTGTAAAAGGTGTGGTGTTTCCTATTAGTTTACATTTCAGAAACCTCAGTTGAGCAAATTAGCGAATGCGTGAAGCTATTTTATTCATTCGTAATTCACAGTGGTCAACCAAGAAAAGAGTGAAAGGTACGTGGGATGTTTCTATTGGCTTGGATTTTGTAGTTTTCAATCTAGGATTGACACCCAGACACATGGGCCATTTCTATTGGTCAAGGTTTCACAAGTGAAGGCAACCAAGGTCTGATTTGTGAAGGATTCGTGGAGCTGTTTAATTGGCTTAACTTTTACAAGGTATGGTCAGGATGACAAAGAGATATCACGGAAGTTATTTTTATTGGTCTAAGATTTTGTAGAGAATATTCAAAACTAGTCAAAGGATAGGATGACATCGATGTTTTGTGGCATTTTTCTATTTGTTCACATTTCACAAAACTTAGCCAAGATAATTAGAAGATGCATAGAGATTTTTGATTCATTTGCATTTCAAAATGGTCAGTTAAGTGAAAGGAGAAGGATACATTGTGATATTTTATTGGCTCACACTTTGAAAGACCAGAATGGTGTCACATGAGGTAAGTGGAGTACTCTGATTGGTTCTTCACATTTAAGCTTATATAAACTTGACACTGCGCATATGTGGCGTATTTTTATTGGATCATTTTAAGGGAAATAAAAGTACAATTTTGTGAGAAAATAGAGGAAGGAAACTTGGAAAATGGTCAACGCCATAGACATGTGAGAAAACTTAGCCGTGAACTAGCTAAAAGATGAAACATGTCAATTTCTTGTGCATTACGATCAGATAGAACTTTAGGAGGCCATAAATTTTTGATCTACAACTCCAAATTTAGGAAAACATGCCTCTTTGGAAATCTCTCACCAAGCACTACAATTTGGTTTCATTTAGTTTAGGAATTAAATAATTTATAGGATCAAATCATAGTAACTAAAGAATAAGGGTCCATTTAGAAGAGATTAAAAGTAGAACAAAGCATTAATACAAGAGAAAAGTTATTTTGAGCCATGCAGAGCTTATCTTTGAGAAAAATATTAAAATAAATGCATTATTTCGCACATAAGGAGTTACTTTCATGGGGGCAAGAAATCAAATAGAATGATTTTATTCTATTCTTAAGTCAGACTTGCATGTATAGGAATTTTGGATCATTCTTTCTCTCTTGGACTTCTATAAAAGATTCAAAAAACATTGTAAAATTGATCTTTGTTTATTCATTCATATTTCTTGGAGCAATTCAGTATTTTGAGTGAGAAATAAAGGGTCATGAGTTACTATTTGTGATTATTCACCTCTTTGAGCAATAAAGGAGTTGTGTTTTACCTTCTACAATATGTATTTAGTGCATACTCTGTTTTGACTGAATTTTATTTTGTGATACTTGTTTATCCTTGTCATATCAGTTAAATATCTTGCCCTTTTGCAGTCTTGTGTTAATTTGTAGGTCATAGATTGTGTTTGATAGGTTGTTTATATGATTTTGTTGTGGAGCCATCTGTTTATCCCTTCTTATCTTGTGACAATTCATTCCAAACCCTTTTGTGAATCACCTTCAATTTGAATCAATTACTTGTAGTTTTTGTATGGTGTGTGTGGCTTATTTGCTTCATCTGTGTGATCCAAATAAGTCTGAATTTCTCAAAACATTCTTGTGTATCACCTCCCTTTTTAGTTATTTTTCTTTCTTTCCTTCTCCCTTTTCCTGATCAGTTTTAGGAGGTAGAATTAGTTTAGGTGTTGCACTAGGGGAACCAATACCCTCTCTGGAGATTCACTCCAACATAGAGGTCACCCACAGCCTAGGAGTGTTTCCATTTTTTCAATTGAAAGGAGAGTTATCACACCATTCTCCAAAGGGTGCATTTCAAAGTGACAACATTTTTTGGCACACCCTGATGGGACCAACAAATAATTTTCCATAATTTGATGCTATTTTTGACAAAAATTAGTGTTTCAGACATTAATCATCTAGCATCTAGTGACTCCACTAGTAAAAGTACATCCTAGTAGTAGATCAACACATATTTCATGCCAAAGGTAACAATAAGATCATCTACAAAAGGCATTCCTTTTGATTTCATTGAATTACCTTTGAATTCAGCTAAGAGGGGGAGATTTTCAAGTTCCAAACCATATTTTAAACCTCCTCCCACTCCACAAAATGCAATATTATCTCCCAAAGCTTTCCATAACCAATTCTATTATGAACATGGCCAATCCAAGAAATCAACCATTTTTTCCCTTTAATGTTGGTATCCCATTGTTGCTAGCTCAACATAATGATATTCCAGCTAATGCTCTTAAGAGAATTCCATTTTTTACTGGAGAAAATCATATCACACCCATAGAACATGTAAAGGATGTTGTCCAATATATGCTCTATTTATCACATAACTCAGGATAATGTTGCAGTCAGATTGTTAGCAGATTCTTTCAAGGGAAAAGCATTAAAGTGGTAACAAAGGACTTGCACTAAATTCTATTACTACTTGGGATCAATCTGGGAGAAGTATTTTGTAAGCACTTTGAAGATAAATTAGATCATCTTTCATTGGTTGAGCAATTGACTACTATCAAGAGAGCACCATAAGAGTTCATGACCAATTTCAACTATAGATTCCAAAGGACTTGGGACAAAATTCTAGAAGTGGTAAGGCCTTGCTCCTCAAAATGCTTTCTTGTATTATCTAAGAGCTTTGAATTCTGATATTTTAGTAATGATACAATCAATGGGTGGAGAGACACTTCTTGATGCTTATGATATAGTAGTTAAAGATGAAAATAGTCTTATACAAGTAGGAAATATATCTCCAAGGCCTTCTATGCCCATATTTGCAGAGATTTCCTCTCCCACTTCTCAACAAGTACCTATAATAGCCCCAATTCCAGCATCTAATTCTCAGCCTTTGATCCAATCCAATGCTACCCAAGTCCAATTAAGTGATTTGAAAGAGATAAAGGGAATTTTAAAATATTATGGGAATGAGATAATTGCTCTCAAAAGGAAACAAAATTAGAGTTTCAAACCTTACTATCCTCCCAATCAGTAGAATAGACCTTCATTTCCAACCAAATTCACAAGGCTCAAATTAGATTGCTAATCTAAATCCTATTCAAACAATTAATCCCAATGTTGTTAGCACATCCAAAGCACTTGTCCCAGTTCAAAATAATTTGATCCAAGAATATGAGTGGTGTTATCCATGTAGTCATCCTCATAATCAGAACTCATGTGTTAATGGTACTTAGAATCAGGAACTTATGGTGTAAGCAACTACTATGTCACAAGGTCCAACAGTTGAGGCTACACCACAACAGGAAGTTTCAAAAGAGTTAGTGCCAAGTGATGTTACTTTCCTTAATTGGCAAGAGGATGAATTCTATGGAATAAATCCAGCTTGATAATCATAATTCTACTTCTGTGGAAGCCAACACAAGGTCTAAGAAAAGGGCATTGGAAGTGGAGAAACCTACTGGTAAGAGCAGCTCTCAGTCTTCTCCATTTTTGCATGCTGATTTTTTAGTCTCAAATCAGCAAGGCAGTCAAAAGAATCAGCCTATCAAAGTCTTCAAATCACCAAGAGATTCCAATTCCCATTCTTCTAACACAAGAAGTGTTGTTGTTAACAAGTCACAATAGAAGGTTAGTACCCCATATTTTAATATCCTTGAGCATATGAAGCAAACTAAAGTTAGTATGTCATTATGGGATACATTATCACTTCCTAGACAAAAATGACCTTTTGTAAGAAGCCTTGTCAAATATTAATCTTTCTAGAAAACCATCCAAAGAACCATCTAAGGTTGTGCTCAAAAATACATCTGATCCAAAGGAAGCTCAAGCAAATAAGAGTGTCAAGCCACCTCCCTTCTATGTATCATTGATCATAGGTTAGAATCTAGTTCACAACTGCATGATTGATTATGGAGCCTCTAGCTCAGTTATGCCCAAACATGTTGTTGATAAACTTGGTTTAGATTATGAGCCTCTTTCTAAGGGAGTATTTTATCTTGATGGGACACTAGTAACCACTATTGGAGTCATTAGAAATATGATCTTAACCTTTCATGCATGCCCCACTTTCTCCATTCCTCAAGATGTCTTCATTATTAATCTTCCTCCTCTTTTTGCCTTATTCCTTTCTAGAGATTTCATGTCCAAAATTGGAGATTATTTATCATCAGACTAGTCTCATATGTTATTCAGAACAACATATGGTACTAAGGTTACCATAAAATCTGAAACCAATATCAGAACACCACCTTGAGCCTTATGTTCCTAGTGACACTAACTCAAATTACATGATCATTGTTGAAGAAGACCAGTCAGTTGACCATCATCCAACCACACTTATAGAGGAAATTCCTGATTTATTACTAGATGAGTGGGCTTTTAAGAAATATGCACATGATCCATACCACCAAATGGAAGAAGTTTAGTTTGGGATATATTGTTTGCATGAAGAAGATTTTATGGTTCCTAACCTTATCAAAAGTAGATCATCAAGAAGAAGGTTTGTAGGAATTATACTTTGATGGATACAAGGAGAAAAAATGGAGAAGGTGGAGGAATCATGCTAATTTCCCCAACAAAGACAAAGTATTTTTCAGCTATGATATTTCAGTTTTCTTGCAAAAATAATACAACAGAGTATGAAGCTCTTATGCATGGTCTTCAGTGGGAAAGAAAGAGAGGAGAAAAGAAATTGCAAGTTTTTGGTGATAGCAAGTTGGTGGTCAACCAAATTAGAGAACAAGCTACCACTAAGAACAATTTATTGATATCTTACAAAAATAGGGTATGGGATTTAATTGAGGAATTTGATGCTTTTAATATTCATTCTATTCCCAGAGTGAAGAAAAAACATGCAGATAGGATGGTTGTCATTGGTGCTCAAGTTGATATTCTAGATCAAACAAAGAAGTAAAAAGATAAGAGGTATGTCAAAATAGTGGTAAGGCCTTCTATTCCAGATAACAACATTAATTAGCAGGTTTTTGAATCAGATGAGAAAATTGTTAATTTCTTACAAGATGAAGTTGAGTTTTCAGTCAGAAATCAGGAAAGGTTACAACAACAGTATGAAAATCAAATTATTCAGCTAAAATATAAAAAAATTCCTCAAGGATTGATTACTCTCAAGTCTATTTTCAACATAGATGATTAGGTCAGAAAAGAAAAATCCAATATGATGATCAAGCAAGAGGATTATGAAGCAGTCAATATTGGAAATGACAAAGCACTCAAAGTGGGTAAGGTATGTAATGATGATGAAAGCTTGCTTTTGTTCAACTTGACTCAAGAATTTGATGATGTTTTTGCATGGAACTATGGTGATTTAAAAGTTTTTAATCCAAATATATCCCAACACACCATAGAATTGGATCGAAAATCCAAACCAGTTAGAAAAAAGACAAAGACCAGTCAATCCCAAGATTGAACCATTGATGAAACAAGAGTTGGACAAATTAATCAAGGCTAATATCATTTTTCCTATTAAACACTCATCATGGGTCACCAATTTGGTTCCTGTAAGGAAAAAGAGTGGAGAAATACATTGTGTGTAGATTTCAGAGATCTAAACAGAGCTTCTTTGAAAGATCATTACCCTGTCTACCATCTATGGAAAAATTTTGCAAAGGGTAAGTGGCTCAAAACGTTTCTCCTTACTTGATGGTTATTCATGCTACAATCAGATCTTGGTACAAGATTCAGATCAGTTTAAGACAACATTCACCACAAAATGGGGCACCTACACATATAGGAAAGATGCCATTTGGAATGTCAAACATAGGAGCCAATTTTCAATGTGCAATGGACTTGGCCTTTGAAGGATTAATCAATACTTGTGTTCTTATTTTACCTAGATGATATAATTGTTTTTTCAAAACATGTTGCAGATCATATCATACATCTTAGACATGTTTTTGAGAGATGCAGGGAATATGGTGTTTCACTTAATCCAAAGAAGTGTGTATTTTCAGTCCATGAAGGGTAAGTTGTTTGGTCACATTTTTTCTGAGAAAGGTCTCACAATTGATCCTAAATGAGTAAGTGAAATCTTTTCCTTATCTTTTCCAAATCATAAGAAGGCATTGCAAAGTTTTTTGGGTAGGATTAATTTTATCAGAAGATTCATTCAAGATTTTGCAAATCTTGTAAATCCACTAACCTCAATGCTCAAGAAGAACAAGATTTTCAATTGGGGAACAGAGGGAAAGAAATCATTTGAGCATGTCATCTCACAAGCTCCAACTCTCACTAATCCATATTTTAGTAAATACTTCATTCTTTATGCTTTTGGGTCAATTGATACAGTCTCAGCTATGTTGGTGCATCAAAATGATGAGGGAATGGAGAAACCAATTGATTTTTTCAGTCAAGGGCTACATGATTATGAGGTGAAGTATTCCTTTGTTGAGAAATAAATTATTTCAGTAATTAAGGAGCCTTAAGAAATTTAGACATCTTCTTTCTAATAACAAGATTCATTTGATGGTTTCTCATCCAAGTGTCAAGGAATTTATTTTGAGAAAATATTTGAATGAGAAGAGAAAAGTGTGGATCACAAAGGTAATGGAATATGATGTTGATATTAAAGTTACTAAGCTGATCAGAGGAAGAGGAATTTGTGAGAAGTTAGCTTTAGATTTTCATGATGATAAAGATCAAGTTTTAGCCATTCAAGATGGTTCAAATCCAACAGTTTCTGCATTGCCTTAAAGTTGGATCCAGAGATGATTCATTTTCTTAGGAGTGGACAACATTCCCACATGGATTAGACAAAGCAAAAGGAGGTATTTCAGGTTACAATCCATTCCTTATGTTCTTGTTGATAATATAATTTTTAGAAAATATGTGAATGGAGTTATTTTAAGATGCATTGACTCAGATCAAATTGTGCATGTTTTGGAAGAATTTCATGATGGTTCATTTGGTGGTCATTTCACACCAAGAGCTACAACCTTGAAGATCATGAGAGCTGGTTATTACTGGCCAAGATTATTCAAAGATACTCATACATGGCTAAGGAAGTGTGTAAAAGTGTGCAATTTTTTGTAAAAAAACAAAAGCTAACAACTCTCCCTCTTCAACCCATCCAGGTAAATCAATATTTCATGCAATGGGGATTGGATTTTATTGGCATGATTAACCCACCTTATAGTGCAGGTCATAAATAGATTCTTAGAGCTACATACTACTTCACAAGATGGACAAAAGAATTAGTTTTAAAAGAAGCAAATGAGACATTAATTTTAGATTTTTTTGAAAGTATTGTCACAGGGTTTGGTGTTCCAACAACAATCATCTTAGATAACATATTAGATTTCCTTGGAGAAAGAATTAGTGCATGGGTAGTCAAGCTTGGAATTAATCTATCGACTTCTTCTAAATATTATCCTTAGGGAAATGGCTTGGTTGAATAAAAAAACAAGAATCTTCTCAGAATCATCAAACGTACTATGGAAAACAACCAGAAAACATGGCATACAAAACTGAAGTCAAATTTATGGGCTGATAAGATTACTCCTAAAAGGTCCATTGAAAATTATCCTTTCATGTTTGTCTATGACAAAGAAGTAAGGTTGCCTATTTCTAATGAATTACTAGCCCTAAACCTCATTAAACAAATGGAGATGATGGAGGTAGATTCAATGGAAATCAGATTTATGGAATTAATGGAGTTGTAAGAAACAAGTAAAAAACCAATGAAAACTATGGAAATTCATCAAGCACAAGTCAAGAGTCATTTTTATAAGAAATCATCTACTAAAACATTTAAAGAGGGATACATTGTGCTTAAGTGGGATGAAGACAAAAAAACTGGAAGACATACAAAGTTTGATGTTTTTTGGAGTGGACCATACTTGATTACAGGCTGCAAATAACACAATAATTTACAAATCTCTAGAATTAATGGTGATGAATTTCCCATCCCAATTAATGGGATGCATCTCAATCCTTATTACTAGAGGTGTTCTTATTTTGTAGTAGATTGTGGTGTTTACTTTTCAATAAGTGCTTCATGCACATTTTTTTTTGTAGGTTTCTTTTCCTTGTGTACCTTATGTACTTTAATTTTGTGTTGTCTAATAAGTGCTTGTAGGCATGTGTTTTCCATTTTGTTAGAAGGTATTTTTTAGTGTCCTTACAACTCCAAGAAGGTTCTAAAAAATTTGAATGCTCAACTCCATGCCCAATGAATACATCAAAGGACTACATCATTACAGTTAGTAGGTAGCTGACCCCATAGAATCACCAGAATTGGTACCATTTCTTGCACACATGCAAGAAGGAAACTCAAAACTTTTTTCTCAGCTTGACAGAGCTTTTCAAAAGGATTATAGACTTTTAATGGAAGAACAAGTTCCTGGGAATGAATTATGAATGTTTTACACGAGATGAGGACTATAATTGCTAAGGTTTTGTTAAAAACATCCAAGGAAAAAACATCAGAACAATAGAGTATAGATCAATCTTTAAAAAAATGGACTTCACCAATTTGAAGAGGAAAACACGTTCAAACATTTGTCAAATTATTCCTTTCAAAAGAACCAACCGTTAGCATTCAAAAACTCCACATGGGTAAATAATTGGCAAGTTTTATAAAAATCGTGTGATGTTCAAATGCCCATCAAATTTAACAGGTAAGATAGGGGCTACATGTCATCATATCAATGTCTTAGGCAGGGTTATGTGGCACCATTTTGGGCTCTCTTAATTTTTCTAACTCTTGTAGAACTAAGCTCGCAAAATGAGCTCTAATTTACTAGTTTTTCGGTCCGCTACAAGTCAGTGAAGTCAAAGCTACATGTTAGCATGTTATAGAGCCAGAAATAAAAGGAAAAACTAACATCATGGGGTTCGTTGAACATTTTTATTGGTTCACGTTTCACAGAACCCAGTCAAAGAACTAGTTTGTGAAAGACATGACATTTTCCTATTTTTTCACATTTCACAAAACTTAGTCAAGAAAACAATTTGTAAAGGGCATGGAGATATTTTATTGGTTGGAAATTTGAAGTTGATAGTCATAGATCTATTTTTTGAAAGGTGTGGAATTTCCCTTTTGTTTCACATTTTACAAAACTCAATCGAGCAAATTAGCGGATACATGGAGCTATTTTATTGATTTGCAGTTCATAGTGGTCAGCCAAGAGAAGAGAGAAATGTACGTGGGCTATTTCTATTGGATTGGATTTCATAGTTTCCATTCCAAGAATGAAACCCAGACGCATGGGTTGTTTCTATTAGTCCAAGTTTTGCAAGAGAAGGAAATGGAGGTTTGATTTCCGAAGAATTCGTTGATCTATTTGATTGGCTTGAATTTTGCAAGGTAAGGTCGGGATGACATAGAGATACGTGGGTTATTTTTATTAGTTTAATATTTCACATAGAATATTCAAAACTAATCAAAGGGCAAGCTGACACTGATGTTTAGTGGCATTTTCCTATTTGTTCACATTTCGCAGAACTCAGCCGAGCTAATTAGAAAATGAGTGGAGCTTTCAGATTCATTCACATTTCATAATGGTAAGTTAAGTGAAAGGAGAAGGATATGTGGTGATATTTTATTTGCTCACATTTTGAAAGACCACACTAGCGTCACATAGGTACGTGGAGGGCACTCAATTGTTCATACTTCACAGTTAAGCATTTATAAACCTGGCACTGCACATATGTGGCATATTTTTATTGGATTACGTTTTAAGGGAAAGAAAAGCCTAATTTTGTGAGAAAATCAAATAAGGACACTTGGAAACTGGCTCAGGGCCATAGACACGTGAGAAAACACAGCCCTAAGACAACTAAAATATGAAACATGTCAATTTCTTGTGCATTACAACAGACATAACTTCAGGAGCCCATAACTTTTAATCTACAACTCCAAATTTTAGAAAAATTGGTCTCGTTGGAAAGATCTCGCCAAATTCTAAAATTTGGTTTCATTTATTTTAGGAATTGAGGAATTTAGAGGAAAATCCAAGAAACTGAAGAATAAAGGGACATTTATAAGAGATTAAAAGAAGAAAAAATCATACAAGACAAGAGAAAAGATATTTTGAGCCATGCAGAGCTTATCTTTGAGAAAAAAGACTAAAATAAACATATGATTTCACATAGAAGGAGTTGATTTCAAGGAAAGAAATCAAATAGACTAATTTTATTCTATTTTTAGGTCATACTTGCATGTCTAGGATTTTCGGATCATTCTTTCTCTTTGCTTAATCATTCATATTTCTTGGAGCAATTTAGTATTTTGAGTAAGAAAGCCAAGTCATGAGTGATTATCTATGCTTATTACACCTTTTGGAAACATAGAGGAGTTATCTTTTTCTTTCTACAATATGTATTTAGTGCATACTCTGTTTTGACTAATTTTATTTTGTGAAATGTGCCTTGGTTTTTACCAAGCACATTCCCCTCCCCCTATAGGGGACAGTTTCAACAGAGCAGTCGGTCCTATTTTGGGCCACATACTCCTTCAATGACATCAAATGCACCCCAAACGAGGGGGAAATAATTCAGGTGAATTAGTCACCCCATACAATGTTATATAATCATTACACAACACAACACAGTATCGGTACACAGACTATTTTCAGTTTCAGAGCTCAGAATCAGATTTGGGTCCTTAACACAACACGACCATTCCTAGATGCTCTGTAACAAGGGGAAATCACACAATGAATTTGTAGTTCAATAAATTATATAGAATTCCATACAAAAAATTTTATAGGGTACACAATTCCTTAGTACTAGCATTTGATCCAAGTTTACACACCATCTATAGTGGTGTTTTACATTGTGGGAAGTAGTTAAAGGTTGGAGGATAACACCAAAATTTTATCCCTACACTTCTTCTATATCATTGGTGTGAGATCGCCCTAAAAACTCTTTTCTGGCACAACTGGCATGATATCACCTAAAATTTTTTTTCATCTACAATATCTACATGATCCTTTCTACACCCTTTTTCTCATCACAGATCAGGTGCACATGTTCCTTTTTCACATTTTCATATTTTACATACTTTCCTTACATAATTTTTACATATTTTGACCATATACATGCATATTTTACTACTTGGTTGTCTTACCTTTTGTAGGTCCCTTCGTATGGGAAGTAGTAGTCAACATCCTTCATAACATCACATAAAACAACATCAACATCAATAACAGGCACATCACAACATCTACACATGCATTTCCACCCTAGGTTCATTTTCATCATCATTTTTTTGTATTTTCCCCTCCTTAGCATTCACTCTTCACACTTTTTATCACTCCATGCTTTATCTTTTCCCTCAGAACACTTTTGTCATCGATATACATGGTTCTCAAGTACGCATCTCTATCTACTTTATGTTACCAAGCTTTTTATTGACCAACATAAAGTGGAGGCATATGTAGACACAAAATCACATAATTTGGGTATCTATTTAGTCCTAATTTTATACTACTATTCATATGATTCCTAAGTAATAAAAGTACTAATCAACTCCATGTCTTTTCCCACTGTTATCCATTTTTTGTGCCCCTGCAAAATGGTTAACTTAACAGTTCTGACCATTGGTGGTTAATGGATACAAAAATTTGTGATTTATAGGGTAGCTTACGAGTCACTGGTAAAAATCTAGCTGGTAGTATCAAAAATGCTACCGGCCAGTAGTAAGTAATATGTTACTAGCCATTAGAAGGTACATATGCTACCAGCCTCTAACCGGTATGGATGCTACCGACCGGTAGCATTTTGAGTGCTACCGACCAATAGAAGGGTCAGTGAGCCGCAGAGGGAAAATGACACATAGGCACTGATAACACTCAAAATGTTACTGATCGGTAGCATGTATGGATGATATCATCTGGTAGTGGGACAACAATGTTGACATCATCGGTGGATGGTTAAGGGTCTTTGGTAGCATTTTACAGATGCTACCAGCTGACAAAATATTTTATGCTACTGGTCGGTAGTGTGAAAGGAAGTGTTCGCGGTATGAAAAAAAGGGATGTTGGTAGTAAGGAAAAATTGTTACTGGTTGGTTGCATTTATGTAACTGGACGACACTAGAAATAAAAAATGCTACTGGTCAATACTTGGGGAAATCATGCAACCGGCCAAGTGCAGGAACGAACCAAGTATTAATGGAATCCATACAAAGTTGTTCAACCACTAGTTTAATGAGGTATGGCGCCCATGACTACCCGTGCAATTAAAGTACCAAATTGTATGACCTCCCATACCTCTTTAATGTGATTTTTCAGTTGGTGAGGAAATTTTGAGCTTCTCCTTCTATATATTTTAAAATTCACCTCATTTTGAGGGGAGACATTCTGTAATGTAAAGGAACTCTGTCAAAATTGTTCTATCAATTTTGTGAGCTGTAGGCCTCAAATTTGGGCATTTTGTAAAGGATTTTTCCTTGTATCTATATCAGTAATGGATTGTGCATCATTTTGAGTAATAAAATTGGTGTTTTGTGGATTTTTTTTCCTAGCTCGAGTTCTATTACATCTTTTGCCTTCCATTGTATTTACAGGTGTATCTGTGTATATGTTTCTTTACTTTTGTAGGACCTAAATTTAGTTGTGCCCCATGAAGATCGAGATGTAAAAATTGTTTCCAGATTGTGGCACTTTTGTCTAACCTCTCCCACTCTGTTCACTTCCCAATTTCACTCACCAAGGATATCTCTCACTCCCTTGTTCTTGGTGTTATCACCTCCCTTAGTTTAAGATTTTCATTTTATGCATATCTCTCTTCCTTGATCCCTTGGAATTCTAGGTCAGTGTTAGAATAGTTGCATTTCCCTTTTCTAGGAGTAGTTTTAGCATTAGAATAGGTAGAGGAACCAACCTTCTCTGGAGGTTTGTCTCAAATTGCAAGGGTCCCAAACCTTGATACAATCCCATGTTAGTTAAAAGTAGGGTTTTGTAATGTCCAAATCCTAGGGTGCTACTTTTTTGACATAACAGTTTTGGCATGACCGGTGGGACCAAGAAGTCAATATTTCTAGTTTCATCAAGTTTGGGTGCATATCTTGGTGATATTCTAGCCTTTCGAGGCTCTGCAACAACACAACTGATGGCTCCATCATTCAAATCAACTAGTTTTAATAGTGCTGGTGGTTCAAGTTCATGAGAAGAATTTAGACAAGGTCTAGAACAAGAAGAGGAATGAGCTTTTGAGTATTTGTAGTTATCACTTGGAAGGAGAAGAAGAGGAAGATTAGTTCAAAGGTCACCTTCACCAAATAGGAATCTTTCCACTCCACCTCCTGATAGGCCTTTCTTGAAGTCTAATAGAGTTTTCAGACCTATTTTAATGACAACATAACAAAATTTGGGATTCGTTAATTTTACTGGTAGTAACCCTCTTTCCCTTAATGTTAACAATCCCATCCCAGCATCTTCTCTTAAGAGAATCCCCTTCTTCACTGTGGAGAATTAGACTACTCCAGCTGACCACATTTAGGGTATTGCCTATGTCAGTGCTATCCATTAGATCGTTGAGCAAGATGTGGCTATTAGGTTGTTATCTTCTTCATTTAAAGGAAGATATTTGCAATGGTTTAGGAGTCTGGGAATAGGGTCAATTGTGAATTGGAATGAATTTTGCATAGCTCCCTGTAATCAATTTAGAGAGAAGGAAGATAACCTCTCTTTGCTAGAACAACTAATAACTATAAAGAGGGCACCAAATGAGTAGATGGTTGAATTCAATTTCATATTTCAAAGGACATGGGATAGGATTCTAATTGTCATGAGACCATATGCTAAAGGTGCATTTCTCTCTTTCCTTAAAGCTTTAAATTTTGATATATCTGTTATGATACAATCTATGGGAGGGATAACCTTACCAGGAGCTTATGCCATATCCATTAGGGATGAGAATTTCCTAATTCAAGTTGATAAACTTGCACCTATACCACCTATGTCCTATTTATCCAGAAATGGGGAATCATAGTTCTAGTAAAACACCTGAGTTAGCCCCTATCCATGCCCCTAGAAATCAGAGTTCCAATGAGGCTTCTACTTCTTCTTCAAGCACCTCAACTGAACTACAAGAAGTTATGAAGCAATTTCAGAACCTAAGGAATGAGTTGGTAACCCTTAAGAGGTAGCAAACCCAAATTTTTAGACCTTATCATCCTCAAGCCCAACCAAATAGGCCTCCATATCATCCTAATAGACCTCTTGTTCAAGATGAAAGAAAAAAACAAGGACAAACCCTAACTACTAGACCATTTCAGCTGTACAATCCTAATACACCTTCAACATCTCAGGCCTTGGTTCCAGTCTAGAATAACATTACACAGGAATATGAATGGTGCTTTCCTTGCAATCAAACCCATAATCAAGTAACACATTTCAATGGTATGCTAAACCAGGCCTTGATGGTACAAACTATTGGTGTGTCTCAAGAATCAAACCAAGAAGAAAATCAATAGAAAACAACTACTCAAGAAGGCACCTTCAAGTGAGACCACACTTGTGAACATGCAAGTTGGAGGATTTTTGTGGTATAAATTAGTCTCCTTCTCAGGGGGTAGCATCCAACACAAGGTCTAAGAAAAGAAATACAAAGGAAGGATAATCATTAAATATAGGTTTTTCTCAACCTTCTATCACACCCCAAGGAGTTGGTAGCTCAAATCACAGTCCTAAGCTCACAAAATCAGCCTAGAGTACCTCTTGTAGAAGCTCATGTGTAAGATAAGGTAATGCTAAGTAGGGGACAGAAAAAAGAAGTCATATCTTTTTCAACATCATTTACCACATGAAGAAGAAAAATGTAAGCATCTCTATGTGGGAATCTTTGAAAATTCTAGGACAAAAGGATATTTTGCAAGCAGTCATAGCTAACTTGACCATCTCAAATGAGTCACCCAAGAACCAAGAGAAAGTCCTCACCAATGCAGTGCAGAAAAAGGAGGGTCAACCAAGTAGAAATATGAAGCCTCCACCATTTTATGTGTCCTTGATTATTGGGAATAATCTTGTACACAACTGCATGATTGACTCAGGAGCAAGCAACTCAGTGATGCCTAAGTAAATTGCAGATCAGCTAGGTCTCAAGTATGAACCCATTTCAAAAGGGGTGGTGTAGTTAGATGGGACAACAATGGGAACCATTGGGATCATAAAGGATTTAAACCTCACATTGTATGTATGTCCTAATGTCACAGTTCAGCAATCATATCAGTCATTGATTTACCACCACTTTTTGCCTTGTGCTTATCAAGGGATTTCACGACTAAGATTGGTGGGTACCTGTCAGTTGATTGGTCCCACATGATCTTTTCAGAATGAGGTATGGAGACAAAACTACAATCCGATCTGAGCCAATTGTTAAACTTTCATATTGAGCCTTAAATGTAATAAGTCCAATCAATGTAAATTGTCCCATCCTTTGGATCAAGAAGATTTCCCAAACTCAGAAAAGGGTACTAAGGTTAGAGGCATTCCAGATTTAACACTAGATGAATGGGAAAACAAAAGGCATGCTTTTTATCCATACAAAGATATGGAAGAGGTTGAGTTAGGAATCTATTGTTTACATGAAGAAAATCTACCTCTCCCTAGCATCACCAAGTAGGATGAAAATGAGGTTTGGCAGTTGTTCTTTAATGGTTCAAGGAGTAGACAAGGTGCATGGAGGAGGAGAAATGTCTTGTGTCACCTCAAGGTATAAAATATTACTCAACTTTCCATTTTCAATTTTTGTTCAAATAACACAATTGAGTATGAAGCATTTGATCCATGGACTTGCATTGGGCAAGAAAAAGAGGTATAAAGAATCTTACAGGTATTCAAAGATAGTGAACTGATTGTCAATCAAGTCAAAGGGAATAATGTTGCAAAAATGATCTTCTCAAGAGATACAAGAACCAGGTATGGGACCTCATCAAAGAATTTGAGGCATTTAATATTGATTCCATTCCAAGGAAGAAAAATGAGGCTGCGGATAGGCTTGCAGCAATTGGGCAACATTTGATGTGGTTGATAGTATCAAGAGAGATAAAATACAACCCCATATCAAGGTGGTTGTGAGGCCAGAAGTTCCACACAACAACACAAGCTGGTAGGTGTTTGAGAATGATCAACAAATCATCAATTTCTTACAGGAAGAAGCTGAATTCTCTGCCAAGAACTAGGATAAATTAGAGAACAGTATGGGGATCAAGTGGTGCAACTGAGAAAAAATAACCTTCCAAAGGTCTTGGTGACTCTAGAGTCAATATTCAATCCTAATGATTAGTTCTAGAAAGAGAAAGGAAAACATCATGATCAAAGGAGAAGATTCGGAGCCCATTTCAGTTGGAGAGGGTAAAGTACTCCAAATTGGCAAGGTGAGTACTGATCAAGAAAAATCTGAATTTTCATACAACTTTTCCAAGAGTTCCCAGATGTCTTTTCTTGGAGTTATGAAGAATTGAAAGGGTTTAATCCAAGTTAGCACAACACACTATTGAATTATATCTGGAAGCTAAGCCCATCAGGAAAAACAAATACTGGTAAACCTCACATTGAGCCTCTCATGAAGAAGGAATTGAACAATTTCATAGAGGAAAGTATCATCTTTCCAATCAAACACTCTTCATGGGTAGAAAATATAGTGTCGGTTAGGAAAAGAAATGGATAAATCAGATTGTGTGTGGAATTTTGAAATTTGAACATGAGCCTCTCTCAAGGATCACTATCCACTTCCCTCCTATGGAGAATATCTTACAGGTAGTAGCTGGATCAGAAAGGTTTCTCACTCCTAGATGGCTACTCAGGGTATAATCAAATTATGGTGAAAGAGGAAGACCAATTCAAAACAACCTTTCACCACAAAATGGGGCACTTACGCTTATAGGAAGATGTCATTTGGATTATCAAATGTCGAAGCTACATTCCAAAGGGCTATGGACATGGCATTCAAGGGGTTGATAAATAAGATAGTTCTTGTGTACTTAGATGACATCACCGTGTTCTCCAAGAGTGCAACAAGTCACCTCCACCACCTTAGGAAAGTGTTCCAAAGATGTAGGAGATTCAAGTGTCTTTGAATCCGAAGAAGTGCATATTCCTAGCTCATGAAGGAAAGCTCATAGGCCACATTGTGTCTAAAGAGGGGCTAGAAATTGATTCGAAGAGGGTAGAAGCTATTGTGTAGCATTGCCATTGTCTAATTCACAAGAAATATCTCCAAAGATTCTTGGGGAAAATCAATTTTGTTAGGAGGTTTGTTCCTAATTTTGCCAATCTTGTCAAGCCACTAACATTGATGTTGAAGAAAAACATGGATTTCAAATGGACTGCTAAAGGAAAAGAAATATTTGAAGCTATTAAAGTAGGCCATTGCATAGGATCCAACCCTCATAAATCCATATTTTTTGAAGGAATTTACTCTTTATGCTTTTGGCAGCACATATGCAATATCTGTAATATTGGTACAACTGAACAAAGAAGGACTGGAGCAACCTATTGCATTCTTCATCCAGGCCTGTAAGATTATGAGGTGAAGTATTCATTCATTGAGAAATACATCCTTGTTGCTATTATAAGGTTTAAAGAAATTTAGACATCTAGTGTCAAATAATAAAATTCATTTGCTAGTTTCACATGCGGATGTGAAATATTTTCTTTTGAACAAGGACCTTAATGAGAAAAGGGTTGGTTGGATAACCAAGGTCATGGAGTATGACATTGATATTAAGGTGAATAAACTGGTTAGGGGTAAAGGGTTGTGTGAACAACTAGTTTCAAGTCAACATGCAGATGAAGAGGCCACCCTTGTAGTTCAAGATGATCAAGAACAAATAACCAATGCCTTACCCATTCCTTGTTGGACTCGGATATAGTCCACTTCCTTCAAATAGGTCAAATACATCAAGGTTTGAGTAAGGCCAAGAGAAGGTATTTAGGCTGAAAACTATACCATATGTGCTTATAGATAATATTTTGTTCAAAAGGGATGTGAATGGTGTCCTCCTAAGATGCTTAAAACAAATCAGATTGAGAGGGTATTACATGAGTTTCATGATGGAGAAACAGGTGGTCATTTTTCCTCAAAAGCAATAACTCTTAGAATCATGAAAGCTGGTTATTATTGGTCTAACCTCTTTCAATGATTGTTATGGATGGATTAGAAAATATAAGAAGTGTGCCTTCTTCACAGGTAAAGAGAAACTAGCAGCCCTCCCGTTACACCCCATCTTTGTAAATGAACCATTCATGCAATGGGGTTTGGACTTTATTGGGGTGATCAACCCAAATTCCAGCCTAGGTCACAAATGGATCCTTACAGCCACAAACTACTTCATGAAGTGGATAGAGGCAATTGCACTCAAAGAAGAAAATGAAGATAACATTCTAAATTTTTATGAAGGTATTGTGACAAGATTTGGTGTTCCTTCCACAATTATATCAGATAATGCCTTGGATTTTCTTGGGACAAATATATCTGAATGGGTAGTGAAAAATGGCATCTATTTGAGCACATCTTCTAATTATTATCCTTAGGGTAATGGCCAAGTTGAGTCCACCAACAAGAACTTGCTAAGGATTATAAGGAGAAATCTGGATGAGAACCAGAGGACTTGGCATACCAAATTGAAATCAGCCTTGTGGGTTGATAGAATCACTCCTATGAAGTCAATTGGTTATTCCACTTTCAGGTTGGTCTATGGCAGGGAAGCAAGGCTGCCAATATCCCTAGAGTTACCAACTTTGGGCTTATCAAGTAGTTGGAGTTGTTTGAGTTTAACGTCATGGAATTCAGGTATGCAAAGCTTATGGAGCTAGAGGAATTGAGGAACAAGGACCATGAAAACAATGGATAAAGACAAGCTCAAATCAAGAGGATTTTTAATAGAAAGGCCAAAAATAGGACCTTCCTAGAAGGAGGACTTGGTCCTAAAATGGGATGCAAGATAGAGCCAAACCAAGAAGACACTCCAAGTTTGATGTAATATGGAGTGGCCCTTACTTGATTTCAGGCTCAAGACAAACAATGATTTCCAGTTGTCTAAAGTTGGATGGAGAAGAATTACATATTCCAGTCAATGGAATCTACCTCAAGCATTGTTACTAAGTCAAGTATCTTCCTTGTATATATTAGATTAGTTAATTCCTCCAAGTTATTGTAGCACATTGCTCTATTGTAGTGTAGGGTTACTTTTTGTAATAAGTGTTTTTGCACTCTCTGCATGTTCCATTTGGGATGTGTATGATTTGTTGTTTGTAATATAGTTGTGCCTTGTTGTTGTTGCACTTTCCAATTTTAGGCAGGGTCTTGTGATGAGAACAATCAGTCTCCAACCCAAGCTTTTAAGCAATGACAGGCCCAACAATGTTTCAGAGGTTTAAGGGGTGAATTCTCAGGTGTCAGATCCATTTCAATAATCAAAATGACTCCATGCCCAATGGATCCTCAAGGGTCATTGGTCTTTCAGATCTAGCAGGAAGATAACCCCATGCAAGTCACTAATTGTTATCCATTTTTTGCACCCCTGCAAAATGGAAAACTTAACAGTCTGAAGCATTCAGCAGTTGATGGATACAACACTTTGTGATTTATATGGTAGCTCACGAGTTTATCTCCCCAACTTGCCACTATGAAGGTCTGTGATGATTGGTTAGAGAAAATTTGGTTAGAAAAAGATGCTGGTAGCAGGTACATATGCTACTGACTGGTAGCATTTTGAGTGCTACCGGCTGGTAGCAGGGTTGAAAATACTGACATAGAGGGAAAATGGTGCAGAGGTTCTGGTAGCACTCAAAATGTTACCATCCATTAGCATGTACGGATGCTACCATCTGGTAGTGGGACAACAATGGTGGCATCATCAGTGGATGGTTAAGGGTCACCAGTAGAATTTGTACAAATGCTACCGACTCACAAAAACATTTTAACAAGCTATTGACCGGTAGTGGAAAAGGAAGTGTTTGTGATACTACAAAAAGGGTTGCTGATTACCAAAAAAATGTTAAGCTGACTGGTTGCATTTATGCAACCGGATGACACCATAAATAAAAAATACAACCAGCTGACACCAGGGAAAATCATGCAACTGACCAAGTGTAGGAATGAACCAGGCATTAATGGAAGTCCATACAAAGTTTTTCAACCACTAGTTTAATGAGGTATGACACCCATGACTGCCCGTGAAAGTAAAGTACCAAATTGTATGGCCTCTCATACCTCTTTAATGAAATTGTCAGTTGTTGAGGAAATTTTGAGGTTCTCCTATATATTGTAAAATTTTCCTCATTTTGAAGGAGAGACATTATGTAATCTAAAGGAACTCTATCAAAATTGTTCCAACACATTTTGTGAGCTGCAACCCTCGAATTTGGGCCCCTTGTAAAGGATTTTTGCCTTGTATCTAATATTGTAATGGATTATGCATCATTTTAAGCAATAAAATTGGTGTTTTGTGGATTTTTTTCCCTAACTCAAGTTGTATTGCATGTTATTTTCCTTCCATTATATTTGCAAGGTATATTGTGCATGTTTTGTATCTTTTGCAGGACCCAAATTCATTGTGCCCATGAAGATGGAGATGTAAATGTTGTTTTGGATTGTGGCACTTTTGTCTACCCTCTCCCACTCTATTTTCTTCCCATTTTCACTCACTAAGGATAACTCCACTCCCTTGTTCTTGGTGTTATCACCTCCCTTAGTTTAGGACTTTCATTTTATGCATATCTCTCTTCCCTGGTCCCTTGGAATTCTAGGTTAGTGTTAGAATAGTTACATTTTCCCTTTTCTAGGAGTATTTTTAACATTAGAATAGGTAGAGGAACCAACCTTATCTTGAGGTTTGTCTCAAATTTCAAGGGTTCCACACCTTGAGAAAATCCCATGTTAGTCAAAAGTTGGGTTTTGTAATGTGCAAGTCCTAGGGTGATACGTTTTTGACATAAGAGTCACCTTTCTTTGCTTTCTATTTCCACTTTTGGTCTTATACCCTTACTTGCTTATTCTACCTTTTTATACATTGGCATTTATCATCTTGGACACCATTGCCCATACAAAATGCCATCGCCAAGTGATCTCATCCTCTCTAGGCACCCCTGACCCCTTCGTACTTTGTTCACATCTTTTGGGTCCTTTCTTGTTGTTTGAGCATCTTATCTTTTTGGTGGTCATCCTTTTCAGGTTTAGTTATGAAACTTAAGAAAAAGGAATCATATAAATATAAAGTTATGTGATCATAATAAGGGATTGTTGGCGAGAAAATTTGTCCGGGAAAAATTGGTTGTTATCTTGCCAATGCTCTTGGAGTCTAAGTCCCTCTACTTAACCGATGAATCTACCGTACGTGCATGCACGAGTAAATTTTGAGGTTTATCCTGGTGGCCTTTAGCCGGGGATCCAACAAGGGCACTCCACTGACCCTATAGCAAATGCTTGTAAGTATCTACAAGGGAGGAATTTTCTATGAAGGCGGGAAAGGGGAGTGAGAATATTTAGAAAGGAGAAACTAATGTTGCAAGTAGAAAATCAGAGACTTGAACATACTAGCTAGAAGTTTCATTACATGCACTTGTATTTAAGAAGAAAACAAATGTACAAAACAACAACAAGACTAAATAGAGCTTAATGAACACAAAGTACCAATAAAATCCTCAATCAAAGAGGATAAAATTACTTCTTCCTTTATTGAAGCTCAAGAAGAATTTGTACATGGTGTGGGAAGCAAAAGACATTTTTTAGTAGGAGAAATGGAAGAAACTTGCTATCTATTGCTCTATTCACAAGGATATATCTCTCATGAATTCACAAAAAACAGCTCCAACATCTAAGAAGCAAAATTTAGAAGAATGTTTGAAGCAAAAAAAATTAAGAAGATCCTCAAATGAGGAGCTTACTACAATTTATAGAAGAGGAGGCAACTCTTCATCTTCCTGTGCAACTTTTCGAATACCTTAATATGACTTAAGACTTTTCATATTCCACTTTAAATATTTAAGTCCCTTTTGTAATAGCAAGGTGACTTAAAGTTACATTATATTTCTAAAGTCACTTAAGTCATATTAAAAAGTGTAACCCTCAATGCAAAACTATAACATTGAGGAGAGAGATTGTTGTATGAGAAGAGGAGAGAGAGAAAGAAGAGGAAGAAGAAGAATTATGTAGAAGGATGAGCTGTTGCGGTGGACTTTGCTCCGCTCTCTGACTACTCTCCACTTTGTGATCCTAAGAAGGCTTCTATCTTTCCAAGCTCTTGTTTGAAACATGCTACTGCTTGTTCTACTTTTTTGACATGAGGGATGTGAATGAAGCTCAAGGTTTCAATCCATCCATTAGTCACATTGTTGATGTCCTTGCACTTCCCTAACCACGATCAATGCTTTTCTGTGATAAGTGCAATGGAGGCTCAGATCTTTGAGAAGAAGTCAAGAGTATCCTTAGTGAAGGACAATGGGTTTCCTATCCCTTTCTTGGCATATTCCTCTAAAGGGCCAATCACTTCATCAACAGTTGTGTGTTTTCTCATTACGGGTACTCCAAGTTTCTAAACTTTCTAACTTATACTATCCTACAAATTGTATGTTTGTTCTTCTTTCTCCTCTAGCTCTATGAAATCCCGATTGATTGCTTCAAATCTGATTAGAAAGGCCCTCACCCATACACATGTCAAGTCTTCTGTAGGAGTTTCAAAAACCTTCTTATCGATCAACTCATGATGATGGGTGTTTCTCATCTCACTCACTATTGGTCCCAAAGGTTTCCAATAATCTCTTTCTTTCTCCACATCCTCTTTGAGTGCTCACGTTCTGTTGGCTATTGTGCACATGTACGCAAAGAGATTGACTACCTCTTAGAGTGCTAACTTCTCTTTTTTGGAGATTGAGTAGATACATTCATTTTTTTCTCTCCCCTGCATCATGAGGTCATTCATTTTGATTATGGATTTTGGATCGAAGCTACTGATGGGTGTCACTTTCTCAATAGGAAGTGTTGTAGTGCTTGGTTCCACCAGGTGTTGTACATAAGATTAAAGAGTTCATACCTGTTCCTCTATTACCTCAATCTTCTCTTTATATTATTTATTCCTCACCACCATGTGAGCAAAATATTGTTGATATATGTGAAAATATCCCTCATGAGTAGTTGGTCCCAATTAGATCATGCTCATCTCATAGTCAGCTAGTGTCATTTCATCCACTGGATTGATTACCTTTGGCTGAGATACTTCGATGTAATGATTACCTACCTCCCCATTGTAGAATCATGATGTTGTCTATGTGATATTTCTTGACCTTTTTCCTTTAGCTAATGAGACAATCGATGATAGATCAGGGGTTGCTACTTGTTGCATAATGTGAGTTTCAAGGATGACCATTTCCCGCATCCATAGAAACATCTCACTGAATTCAGGTTCAATGATGGGTGCACTAACCATTCTTTGTTCTGGTGGAGGAGGAAAGTTCTAAATGAGAGGGGTGTTGGTGTCAACAATAAGCAAGACCTCTCACAATGGTTTGAATACTGGATCATGAGTCATATACTCCTTGTTCACATGTGCATCTGTTGCTGGATTTACTGTTTGCATTACTAAGATCACATCTTCCTCCTATGGTGATGCCAATGAGCCTTCTCCTACCTTGAATTTCTTGGGTGTCTTCTCGTAGTGAGAAATTTATAATTCCATGGCCTTCCTTTTTGAACTCAATTCAGAGTGTTTAGAACTAGGAGTCACCTCCACCATTTTTGAAGATGAATGATGTGAAGTTTACTTTTGGCTTAGAGAAATTCCTCATGAATGGATGATCATATTCCTCTTCTTCTTAAACTAGTTCCTTGTTCTCCTCACCACCTTTTCAGTCCGCTCTAGTATATATCCTGATTCATGAACATGCCATTTGATTTGGGGCATTAGGGACATATTGACTACTGCATACTCAGGATTGTACATCTCTGTCCCATCATCATGCAAGATGTCTTCATACCAAGAGAACTTGAATTTCTTCATCTCACTAATTGTCATTCTCATGTGGTCCTTTTCACGTACTTTGAACTTGTTAATATAGTTGGCCCAGTAGTCCTTGAATTATGGCTCATGTTGCAGTTCTGGGACATAGAATGAGTCAGGATCTTCTCAGATGTCAAAGTTGGGCCTGACGATGTAGGAATGCAATGTCAAATGTGAGAAAGCGTCCTCCAGGTGGGATGCATCATTTGAGATTTTACACGTGAACATCCCTAAAGATATAGGGAATGAAATCAATTTATTTATCCTTCTTTTGATCTTGGTATTCACTTGAGTGATCTATCTGCAGAGTTCGAACAATACAATCTGGTCACTGAGGTATTTAGGCAGTTTCAGTGGGTTTTGGTCGAAGCTAGCGACTCGTATTTAGGAGAAGGTTGAGAATTGTATGAAGTATGAGTTGTATTCCTTAATCAGGGATGCCGCTTTTGGTGACATCCTATGTTCGAGATTCCCTTCTAAGATTTGGACCACGTACATAGTGAATGCATCGTTCACGAAAGAGAAATTCTTGTTTCTCTCCTCCATTACCAACTGTGGAAGTTTCTCAAATATAGGTACCTTGGCAACAATGTTCTGTGTGAGAGCCAATCCTTTGAATGATCTTGAGATTGGAAGGAGATAGACTAGGTAAGAAGTTATGTGGAACTTATTTGTCATGGGCACTTGGAGCTATTACAGATGGAGATTTTTGTTGATGATCTATCCCCAGTCAATTCTCTGTTTTCCTTCTGTCAGTGTCAAGATGAAAAGGCCCATCCAATCCTAGAAGTCTCTCATGTTTTCTTCACCCAAAACTCTATTGAGGAGAGTGATGACATCAGAATACCCTTCTTGGAACTCACACCTTGGAAGATTCTTGGGCATCATGGAGGGATTTCTTCCTATTTTCAACCATGAGCCGAGTGCTAGTCCTTAGACATATGAATCCATTGTTTCCCAATCATGCACGACTTTGTCCTTTGAGATGACAACCATGTTGGGGGATGTCAATATCTACAGAGAGAGTGAAATGGTCCTGGGGATGATGAATACCATCGTTGTACCATTTTTCAGCTCAGATGGTTCGTGTCTCGGGCTCATAGTGGAAAGAGCAAGCTAGGACTAACTTGAGACTCTGCACAGACACTGGATGTCCTGCAACATCGAACAAGCCACTTGTGAATATTGGGTCTTCAATCCTCCTTCAGTCCTTGGAGGCCATGTGATTCTTAAGGTCATTTAGGTCCATATGCAAGACATCATTGTCTTCCATGTCATACTCATAGGTGAAGGGATGTGTTGACTTCTGACCCATCCACTTTGACTTCATGTTTAGCCCAGAAAGAACAACTTACTATTTTTAGTAAGTGTGAAAAATCAAGTCCTCAATCTTCAACTGGATGTTGTGGCTCTATTTTCCTCTTTCTCCTTGCATTCCTTATTCCTTCTAGATCAACTTTCTATTTTTAACAGGTTCTTGTGGGCCCACTTACTATTTTTAGTAAGTTCCAAAAATGTCTGTTCTTGTGAATTCTCAATTGTAGTGCACCTCCAATGTCTTCACCTCCTTTGCATAGGTTCTTATGTTGATGACTTTCCTGAAATAGCAATCCCTATGTAGTAGACATGCTATTTTTAGAAAGTTGGCTTCTGGAAGTCAATTTGATGTGGAACAAAGTTTTTTGATATGGGTTTTTTTCCCAATATCACCCCTCTAAAATTTTGGCTCTACCCCATCAAAACTCTAGGAGATTTTAAATTTTCAATTTTCGGACCTGAGAATGCTTCTGGATGCAGAAAGCCATTAATGGACCTCAAAATTGTAGGTCTGGTTTTCTCCTCCATTTGAAAGAAAATTATATATTTGATATGGGTTTTTTTTGTTTTGACTCTTCACGTGCAATTCTACTTCATTTCGCCCAACGGTTTGACAGGAAATTGGATTTTTTCTTCGTTGTGGAAGTGGGATTTCTTTGTTGGATGCTCTGTTACATAGAAGGAGAGTTTGAAGGTGTCTTATTGATGGCCTTGGGTATAGGAATGAACATAAAAATATATCTTGTTGTTTCACATCTGTTTGGGATATTTCTTCAACTTCTCATTTCATGGCCATGGAGTTTTCTCTGTTTTCTCCTTCTGTGTTTTGTGCTTCTCCTTCTGTGTTTGCCCCAATTTTCCTTCTAGGACCTACATGTATTTCATGGAGTGAAGGGGATTACCTTTGTGTTAGGTCTAGTTTGAGGTTCAGAAATGGAGGAATGGTGGTGAGAATTTACAGAGGAAGAATGGAGAAAATTTGTGCACAGTAGTGGAAGCAGCTGGAAGCAGCGACAGTTAGATTTTTTGAATTTTTGAAATCATGGAAGGAGAAGCTTGGGTGCACATTTTTCATGAATTTATTTCCCTGACCTTAGGGACATGAGGGACATAAAATTTCATGGTGGTCAAGAGGATGACACGTGGCGGAAATCTGATGATAGGGAATGAATGTGAGAAAAGCTGCTTTAAAGCACTAGGGGCTGAAATTTGGTCACATGGGTGACAAAAAGACTCCCCATAGGGGCTAGGAGAATTTTTCCATGCTTTATGTCCCTAACCTTAGGGAAATGAGGTACATCAATTTCCACAGTGGTCCTGGAGCTAACACGTGGTGTTTGATCCGACGATAGGGAATAAATGCTCCAAAAATGCACCTGGGGGCTGAAAGTCGGTCACATGAGTGACCAAAAGACTCCCCATAGAGGCTAGGTTCATTTTTCCATGCTTGATGTCCTTGACCTAAGGGATGTGAGGGACATAAATTTCCACAGTGGTCCTGGAGCTGACATGTGGCGCTTGATCCGATGACAGGGAATGGATGCTCCAAAAATGCACCTGGGGGTTGAATTGTCAAGTATGGAGGTCACATGAGGGTCCTAGAGGTCACATGGGAGCTGGGTGCATTTTTCTAAGGTTGGTGTACCTAACCTCAAGGAAACTGGGGTCATGAAATTCCATTAGGATCCTGGTGTTGACATGTGTCCTCCCAAAAATTGACTAACTCATGAACTGCCTTTGAGAAGGAAATTTGGGATGATGATAACTTGAGCTCCTGGTGGAATTTATTGGTGAAATATTATATGATCTTGACTAGAAATGGAATTTTTAATCCAATGGTGGGGGTATCATGTATTTATTTAACCATATGATCCCTAAAAAATTAGAGTTTTTATTTGAGACTCCACTTGTGTCTGAGAAAAATTGCCTACAAATCCTATGCGTCAAAGTGTTGTAAAAAATATGATTTCAACATCATGCAGGTCTTGGAATCCTATTTTTAGAGATGTTTTTTCACTTCTAAATCCATCCAGAGCTCCCAAAATCTGATAATAATGGTATATCTCTGATACCAAATGATAATAATGGTATAGCTTAGATACCAAATGATAGAATAGAATAAGATTGCAATGACCAAAGAGGGACGGAAGCCTCACAAATATTATTGATCATGAAATCAGATTACATTACAATGCAAGAGCTGTAATATTTATAGATATTAGATAGCCTCATATGGATAGACATGACACCCTAGCAGATACCAACTATGAGATGATAAGACCCATCTCACATGCACATGTAATTACTACTAATACCAATATTGAATGTTATCCAACATAACAATATTGAATGCAAGTCACTAGACTAGAGTGCACATGTTGTACATTATTAAATAAAAGACAATGCAATAAAATGCAATAAATATGTCTATGCTAAATTATGCTAACATTCCCCCCCTTAATTTTTCATAGTTTCCAATGAAGTGGAGAGGAACTCTCTGAACAGTGTGAATTTGTCACGTGCAAGTGACTTAGTGAAAAAATCTGCCTTCTGTTCAGCAGTAGGACAGAAATGGAGCTGTATGTTGTGCTTCAAGACATGCTCACGTATGAAATGAACCTGTACTTCAATATGCTTGGTTCTCTCATGAAATACTGGATTGTAAACAAGCTTTAGAACTCCTTTATTATCAACATATACTAGAGTAGATTTCTGTTGTGGTAGACCAATTCCTTCCAGTATTCGGCGTAGCCATATTGCTTCACAAACAACTTCACCTGCAGCTCAATACTCTGCTTCTGTAGAAGAGTGAGAAACAAAGTTCTGTTTCTTGCTTTCCCATGATATCGATCCAGATCCCATAAAGAAGATGAAGCCTGATGTTGATTTCCTATCATCCATGTTTCCTGCATGATCTGAATCTGAATATCCTGTCAAGAAGAAATTGTCATTCTTCTTGTACTCTAGACTAAGGTCAACTGTACCCTTTAGATATCTTAGTATTCTCTTTTCTACTTTCCAATGACATATTTTCAGTTCTTGCATGAAGCGTGATAAATAGCTGACTGCAAAGCTGATATCTGGTCTAGTATATGTCAGGTAAATGAGACTCCCGATCAACTGCCGATATAGAGTTGCATTCACTGGTGGTGATGGATCGGAATGAGATAACTGAAGTCTCACTTCCATAGGTGTAGCAATAGGAGTGCAGTCCATCATCTTGAATTTTTCGAGCGTTGTCTTGGTGTATTTCAACTATGACACAAAGATATGATTCTCTTTTTGCCATACTTCCAACCCAAGACAATAGTGCATGAGCCCGAGATCTGTCATGTCGAACGATCGATTAAAATCTTTCTTTGTTGCATCGATCATCTTCACAGAACTGCCTGTAATGACTAGATCGTCGACATAAACAAGCACAATGACAATCTCCCCTCCTTTCTTTTTGAGGTAGAGATTGGGGTCATAAGGATTCCTTTCGAATCCATGACTTATGAGATGCTCATCAATTTTGATGTACCATGCTTGGGGTGCCTGTTTTGGGCCATATAGAGATTTTATGAGTCTGTATACCATCATCTCTTTTCCTGGTATTACATAACCCTCTGGCTGAGTCATATAGAATTCTTCTTGTAAATCTCCATTAAGAAAGGCACTTTTCACATCCATTTGGTGGAATTTCCAACCAAATTATGCAGCTAGAGCAAAGATCATCCTGATTGTCTTGATCTTGGTTGTGGGAGAAAATGTCTCCTCATAATCAATGCCTTCTTGTTGTGCATACCACTTTGCTACAAGCCTTGATTTATACTTGTCAATAGTCCCAACTGATTTGTACTTAGTCTTGAATATCCATCTGCATCCAATGGGTTTCTTCCCTGGTGGAAGGTCGACAAGTTGCCATGTGTTATTCTTCATCACTGACTGATACTCTGAATCCATGGCATCTTTCCAAGCTTTTGATTGTAGGGCTTCCTGAACTGTAGATGGCTCAACTGTTTCAGCAACTCTGCTCATTAGGGCATAATTGACCTCTTCACGAGCTTGACTGCGAGTTCTAGGTCCAGGATTTCACGATGTGCTAGGTGCTTCATCCAAATTTGCATCTCTTATTAATTGAGTATACCATTTAGGTAACTTATTAGCTGTTCCATTGGATTGTGGTGGATCCAAGTTTTCACCATCATCCAATTCATCACTATCATCTTCAGTGGGAACATCAAATTTTGTCTTCACAAGAGGTGTATTCTGCATGTTTGTTGAGTCGTTGAGTGGAGCATCTACTTGTTTCTTCTCAAAGAACTCAACATCCCTACTTGTGTATACTTTCTTTTCTTTCGGATCCCATAATCTGTACCCAAGTGCTTCTTCACTGTATCCAATGAATATCAGTTTCTCAGCTTTCATATCCAACTTGTTCCTATTCTTCTTGGGTATGTGTATGCTAGCTTTACACCCAAATACTCTTAGTTGTGCAATTGATGGTTTCCAATTTGACCATGCTTCTTGAGGTGTCACTCCTTCAAGAGCTACTGTGGGCACTCTGTTCAACAAATAGACTACAGTTCTTGCAGCTTCTGCCCAAAATGTCTTTGTTAAACCTGAGTCGTCAATCATACATCGCACCATTTCCATGATAGTACGATTCCTTCTCTCAACTATACCATTCTGTTGTGGTGTGTGAGTAGGAGGCATTTGTCTACGAATCCCATGAGCTTCCAGGTAAATCTTGAACTCATTACTTGTGAATTCCCCCCCTCGATCTGAGTGGAGAGTTTTGATCTTGTGACCAACTTCATTCTCAACAAGTGCTTTGAACTTCTGAAATGTCTCAAAGGCTTGACTCTTGTTTCTTAGACAATATATCCACATCTTTCTTGAGTAGTCATCAACACAAAGCATGAAGTATTGACATCTAGAATGACTTGGTTACATGGGCCCGCAAAGATCGGTGTGTACCAAATCAAGCTTTCGCTTAGCTCTATATGTGTTCTTTTGGAAGGGTACTCTGTGTTGCTTTCCAGCTAGGCAATTGTGACACTTGTCAGTGTTGTGCTTGAGTGTAGGCAATCCTTTCACCATGTTGCCCTTTTGAAGTGTTTGGAGATAGCCAAAAATGATGTGACCATATCTGTGATGCCATAGTTCTGCAGATTGTGTGTCTTTGGCCATTAGAGCTTGATCATCCTTGTGGAAAAAATCAAGTTGGAACATGCGTCCCACATTGGAGGCTCTTGCTACAATCTTGGAACCTCTTGACTTATCTCTTATCAAGCACACTTTTTCTCCATTATTATTGTCAAAATCTAACTTCAAGTTGTGATCAAGGAGTTGACTAACTGATAGAAAATTCTTGGTCAACCTAGGTACATACAATACATTTTTGATTTTGTAGTCATGCTTTCCAAGAGGTAGTGAAATGTTTCCAATCCCCTTGACACTGTATGATGAGTCATCACCTAATGACACATGGTTCTTGTTAGGTGAGTCACGCAGTGTGTAGAACCAATCCTTGCGTCTAGTCATGTGTCGAGTTGCACCTGAGTCAACATACCAGATATCTTGTGTGGATTTGGTTTCTTCATCAAATTGAACAGAATACATGTGGTGTCCTTCATCTGAATCGTCCTCATGTTTGGCAATGTACCCTTGTTGTTTGGGTTTTCTTTACCAATTACCATTTTTCTGCCCTTGATTGTTGTTGTTGTTGGATGTCCCTTTATGTGAATTATTGTTACCCTAATGGTTATTGGGTTTTGAATTGCTTGATGAACCCTTTTTATAGGAATTGTACCAACAATCTTTGATGTCATGTCCCCCTCTATTGCAAATGGGACACTTCTTGGTGTTGTCTCGTTGACTTTGGTTTTGTTGGGACTTCTTGTTATTGGACTGAAATATCCCCTTTCCTTTATGATTGGAAGATAGTGCTTGCTCATCTTCATGATCTTTGTTGTTCATTGCCTCTTCTTGTTGGAGTAGATTGACCAACTTCTCAAAGGTGACTGTGTGTTCACTCATATTGATAGTTGTCACAAAGATTCTATAGGAAGGAGGAAGTGCTCGCAACGCAATTGGTACGAGGTCTTCATCACTTATCTCTTTTCCCAATGCCAATAGAGATGCCCTCAAAGTAGCAACTCATCTAAAAAAAACTTCAACCTTCTCATTGTGCTTGAACTCGAGAGTATGCAGTTGTGATAGTAGGTTGAGGATGACATTCTTGTTCTTTACCTCATAGACTGTGCTCAACTTATCCCATGCATCCTTGGCCGATGTGGCATCTCTAATGTGGGGTTGCACATCATCTGTTACGCTAAACAAGATGATCAACTTGGCCTTTTGATTGGCCCTGTCAAATTGAACTTGTTGTCTTCCATCATCAAGTGATCTTGTTGTTTGTCCATCTACAATTGTCCATAGGTCTTCAAACTCAAGTAACATCTTAATCTTCGGTTTCCATGCAGCATAGTTGTCTCTTCTAAGCAGTTGTGAATCTAGCAAGAAGAACTTTGGTGCTTGTGCACCCATTTCTGCAATTTGAATTTCTGAAACTCTGAATTTCTGACAAAGGGTAAGGCTCTTATCACTCCAGATTTATGGTCTCCCTCTCAATATACCGTCAGGCCGATATACCAAACCTTTCTATATATGCTCCCTTCCGATATACCTGTCGGTACGTGGAAGAAGATCACCCTTTCAATATACCCATCAGTACAGAAAGAGGTGTTAACGCACGTGAAAGAATTTAGTACGTGGTACTTAGACAATATGAAGAGGGGTTTGTGCAAGCAAAAATGGATGGGAGGGCTCAAATGTGTGTGTATTGTGTCCTTATTACTCCCCGTCGATTTTATAGGGTCGATACCCAGACGACGTTTAGGTAGATGTGTTAGGCATTAAGTGCAGTAGTAGTCCCAGAGGCACCGTATATACCGAACGCTGCTATGAGATCAAAGATCTTGTGTGATAGAACCAAACATAAAATGAAAAATTTACACTTTTTTTTTTTCACTTTATGCACCAAGATTAGTACAACATGCTCGAAAATTACATCAAAATGAAGTTTTTGTGTCCCCCCTCTTTACAAAAAAGGGTCTAGAATTACAAAATACATAATTTAAGCCAAATATATTTTTTTACCCCCCAATAGGTATTTTTCCGCTAAATTTAGCGGTGGCTCTAAATGTGTTTGGTGAGCTTCTAAATTTAGAAATCTCCCAAAATTTGTTAATTTCTCCAAATTTTCCAAAAAAATAATTTAAGAAAAAATATTGAGAGAGTGGGAATTGAACCGCTGACCTGTTTGTTCCCAAGATCCAAACAAACAATCTGAATATTGTTTTCACCTTTTCTCACAAACCATGATCTAGGTTTTTCTAAAATTTTGATAGCAGCATAATATAATATTTTTCTTGAAACCCACAAAATTTCAGTAGAATCAGAATCTTAGTTTTTGAGATCTTACCAATTTACCAGCTAGATCTGATTTTTTTTCAGAAAAAAATAATCTGATTTGTACAGACTTTTCGTCACATGTAGAGGCTGAATCTGAAGATGATGTAAACTGAAAAGTTGTGCGTATCTTTCTTATCTTTCCATAAAAAAAAATAGCACATAAATCCGAAATTGTATGAAAAAGTTACATCCTTTTTTCTAAGAGCTATCTGCTGGAATTTTGTTGATGGGACTGCTTCAACCTTTGCTCCCGAATTCTTCACACCTCCACTTTCAGATCTGATTTTTTTTTTTTTTTTGGATCTGATTTTTTTTTTCTTTTGATCTACAATTTTTTTTCAAGATCTCTCTCCTTTTTTTTTTTTAAAGATCTTTTTTTTTTTTTTCACAAATCTTTTTTTTTTTTAGATCTGCATTTTTTTCCAAGATCTTTCTCCTTTTTTTTTAAAGATCTCTAAATCTGAAATATTCCACCAATATGTTAGATCAATTGGCTATGCCAATGACTAATAAAAAAAATTTACCTTCCAAATAAGTGGATAGGTCAAATTTTAGTTGATGGATGCTTGGGAGGAATGGAGGCTGCGGGATGCTTCAATGGCTCTCCTTTGATGTAGATCTTCTTCTCCAATGGATCCTCTCCAATAGTGCTCCTCTTCAACCTTGCTTGGATAGAACCTGCTCTAATACCAAATGATAATAATGGTATAGCTCTGATACCAAATGATAATAATGGTATAGCTTAGATACCAAATGATAGAATAGAATAAGATTGCAATGACCAAAGAGGGACGGAAGCCTCACAAATATTATTGATCATGAAATCAGATTACATTACAATGTAAGAGCTGTAATATTTATAGATATTAGACAACCTCATATGGATAGACATGACACCCTAGCAGACACCAACTACGAGATGATAAGACCCATCTCACATGCACATGTAATTATTACTAATACCAATATTGAATGTTATCCAACATAACAATATTGAATGCAAGTCACTAGACTAGAGTGCACATGTTGCACATTATTAAATAAAAGATAATGCAATAAAATGCAATAAATATGCCTATGCTAAATTATGCTAACATTGATTATGAGGAGACACTTGCTCCCACAGCCAAGATCAAGACAATCAGGATGATCTTTGCTCTAGCTGCATAATTTGGTTGGAAAGTCCACCAAATGGATGTGAAAAGTGCCTTTCTTAATGGAGATTTGCAAGAAGAAGTCTATATGACTCAGCCAGAGGGTTACGTAATACCAGGAAAAGAGATGATGGTATGCAGACTCATAAAATATCTATATGGCCTAAAACAGGCACCCCGGGCATGGTACATCAAAATTGATGAGCATCTCATAAGTCATGGATTCGAAAGGAATCCTTATGACCCCAATCTCTACCTCAAAAAGCAAGGGGGGAGATTGTCATTGTGGTTGTTTATGTCGATGATCTAGTCATTACAGGAAATTCTGTGAAGATGATCGATGCAACAAAGAAGGATTTTAATCGATCGTTTGACATGACAGATCTCAGGCTCATGCACTATTGTCTTGGGTTGGAAGTATGGTAAAAAGAGAATCATATCTTTGTGTCGTAGTTGAAATACACCAAGACAATGCTCAAGAAATTTAGGATGATGGACTACACTCCTATTGCTACACCTATAGAAGCGAGACTTCAGTTATCTCGTTCCGATCCATCACCACCGGTGAATGCAACTCTATATCGGCAGTTGATCGGGAGTCTCATTTACCTGACATATACTAGACCAGATATCAGTTTTGCAGTTAGCTATTTATCACGCTTCATATAAGAACCAAAAATATGTCATTGGAAAGCAGCAAAGAGAATACTAAGATATCTAAAGGGTAAAGTTGACCTTGGTCTAGAGTACAAGAAGAACGACAACTTCTTCTTGACAGGATATTCAGATTCAGATCATGCAGGAAACATGGATGATAGGAAGTCAACATCAGGCTTCGTCTTCTTTATGGGATCTGGACCGATATCATGGGGAAGCAAGAAACATAACTTTGTTTCTCGTTCTTCTATAGAAGCAGAGTATCGAGCTGCAGGTGAAGCTATTTGTGAAGCAATATGGCTACGCTGAATACTGGAAGGAATTGGTCTACCACAACAGAAATCTACTCCAGTATATGTTGATAATGAAGGAGTTTTAAAGCTTGTTCGCAATCCAATATTTCATGAGAGAACCAAGCATATTGAATTACAGGTTCATTTCATACGCAAGCATGTCTTGAAGCACAATATACAGTCTTCTTCTGAAGCCCAATAGTTGTTTTAGGCTAGTGTACTGCCTAGGCTTGTGAACCCTGTTTTTTACTCAAACTGCTCCAAGTATTTCAAAACTTCCCCAAACCTTCCAAAATAATTTCCATAATGTTCTAATGTCTTAAATTCACATCCATGTTGAATTTTTCCTTTCTGTTCTCCTCCAGGGGGGTTAATCTAGTCCTAGAAAGGCCAACGATAGCCCTTCCCAATACTGCTATAAGATAACATCTTTTCAGAATTCCCTTAAATCACCTAGGGGGAATGAATAGAATTTCTTAAATCACCTAGGGGAACAATTTGACATCAAATAAGGGGTGACCAGACTGAAAATTTTTACCTAGGGTGCCTAGGAATGATAAAACATGAAAATTTTGGCACAAGGGTATAGTTGTAATGCTTGGAAACTTCCAATTTCCCTGTTGCACATTTACATGAAAACAAGGACCAAGCACTAAGTATTATCTATCATCACCTAAGGTTACATCCATTAAGTATCTAAGAGCTCCATTACATCCATCTAACACCGTCTAAGGGAGACAAGGGTTGGTAACTCTGCATACACAATTGATAGGAGGGAAGTTCATTCTATCCATGCACACAACTATTACATTTCTTTAAATCTAGCTTACTTTCTCACTATCAAGTGTGACACGAAAGGATCCACGTAGGGAATAATTTTGCACACACACACATAAATACATTAGGTTTGAGATGTAGTGCAATTCTCAGTCGTAAGATCACCATTATGATAGTTGAGGAAAATCCAACTCCTCATTTTGCATATTTATTTGTTAGGATTTTATGTCTATTTGAGGGTTTTACATGTCATTACTTCATTCCAGGTTTCCAGCGACCTGAATAATCTTGGTGTGACCTCATAGTGACTAAAGGAGAACACCTATCAACCAATCAAAGGATGTTTTTTGAGTATTTTCATAGACACAGGCACCCAAAGGTAGGTCTAGGACGCCCATAGGCACCCTTGTCCCTCTCCAGGTTCCCCAATCCAACTTGTTCTTCTAGATATGTATTTTTCTTGGCTTTGGTGTGATGCTCAATGCTTTGTATTTTCTAGTTTTCCATCTTTTTACACCTCTATGATTAACTACGAATCAACTAAGGATTTTAACCTTCTCTTTGCACTAAGGGTTTCATATTTACTAGATTAATGTGCTTATGTCTATTTCTATACTTAATTGTTTATTCATTAACTGATGCAATAACCATCAAGTTAGGCATATAGTTTAATTTTCACCTTAATCAATCACAACCTTTCAACTATCTTCCTCCTTATCAACCACCCCCATAAACACCTACTTATACTCAACATTATCAGTCTTACTCTGAACCCAATCCATCCAATTCTTACAATCCCAAACCTCATCCATTATATTCTCATCCCAAAACCTCCAATGACCCCCTGAGAGCTCTGATAATTAGGTTGGCAAACTTAGAATCCACCACCTTGGGTCTTAAAATATCATTCACTTACAAAAAAAATTGTAATGAGCCCCTCAAACCTTATCCTAGACATTGGGAACTCAAATTTTCTAAATTCAACGGTAAGGAGAACCCTTAACAACACCATTTTCCCTTTAGATAAGCATGTTATCTCATCTCCCACGATCAATATCTCTTTCTCAACACTTTCACCATGTCGTTGGTGGGGATCACTTTGGACTGGTACAATGACATCATGCAACACTCCCTTTTGTCATTCATCCAACTCGCATAACTTTTCTCAAAACATTTCTCCATTAATATTGCACATAAAATCACTATCACTAACCTTTATATCATTAAACATTTGAAGATGAGTCCATCACAGATGTCTTTGCTAGGTGGCATGACATCATTAATCAATTATCCTTCTCCCTTCCCCAAGCTAAGATTATTGAACTATTCTCTTGATCATGTGCAAAGTATATCTCATCAACCCTTCAAATCTAATCTTTTCAAAGTTTTGGGGAGGATTTCACCATGGCTCATAAATAGAAACTCTTTTCTTTTGAGAAAGGCCATGTAAAAATTTGATCTAATAAGCCAAAAATTGAATTCACCAAGTCTTCTACCATAACAATAACTCTAAAAATGCGGGCAATTCCGTTATTGTTAAATATTCTTCTAAATCCACCTATCGTACCAAGCCTCCACGACCTACTCAAAACTATACTCCCCTCAGAGAATCATATAGTTTGATATTTGATAAACTCATGGTTGTGTATCTCATCCAACTTCCTCCCATCTGCCCTATTAATAACAAACTTCCTAAACCCACACAGTACCAGGAAGATTACTATTACAAACGCCATCAAATTTTTGGTCAAAAATTCCGCACCTTCAAAGACGTTGTCCAACACCTCATCAATATTGGGGAACTTCAATTAGATAATCCTGATGCCCATCCTAACTAACCATTATATGTCTACAAGAAACCCTTCCCTAATCATTCACCAAATAAACAAGCTGATCCTTCTACATCTCAAGCACCCAATGCTCATACAATCAATACTTTAAGTCAGGATTTAACATCATCACCCACGCCCATCTCCCCTTCATCACCCATACCCATATATATTTCTTCAACATATGTGTCTACATCTACAATTATACAAACATCTACACCCATTTCTACATCCAATATATTCATTCCTACTACAACCACATATCTTATATCTGCATCTGTTACATCTACATCTACTACACCTATTTTTGGTTGATTTGTTTTGTTGGATATAATCAACAGTTTAGGACAACAGTCCCTCCTCTTTATGTGGATGTTCCCTTATTTCACCAAAAAAATTAGGATCTAAATATATACAAATGTATAATCTAATCACAATTGAATGAGGATATTGGTGCAGTGAATGGTTCCAAATTCTTAATATTCTCAATACAAAAGACAAAAAAGGAATATAGTTTTGGAGGAAGAAATAACAACTTTTATGGGCAAGAAGTATGAATCAGGAAAACAAAGTCCAAACCAACTCATTTATCAAAGATACAAGTATCCTCCTTGGTTGTACAAGATTACCCACTACTGTAAAGGAAATAAGTATTAGATACAAAGATTACCGAATTATATCTTCCTAATGTTTACAAAATATCTCAAGAACTTGTGAGTTAATACATATGAAAAATCATAAAATATAAACATAGATAGACACAAAGTTCCTCACATCACATTCTATGAATTGAACACAAAGTTTCAAAATTCACATATATTAATCTTTACATTCATACATTACAAGAAAGGGAAAAGGAAATAACATGAATGAGAGAAAGAGAAATGTCTTCTTCTGTATTGATGAAAATTTTGTATTTACATTATAGAGCACCAATATCCTCATTCAGGTTTGATTAGATTATACATTTGTATATATTTAGATGCTCATTTTTTTTTTTGAAATAAGGTAGCCTACCCATAAAGAGGAGGGGTTGTTGTCCCCTGAATTGTTGATTGTATCCAATGAAAAAAATTCAACCAATAGTTATTTGGTACCCACCATGGGGCACGTCTTTTGTTTCCCACATAATAATCTTCACAGTAAACCAACAATTTCAACATATTGGCTAAATGAATATATACACAAGGATAAATAACTCAAGGTATAAAAGATATTGCTTTCTAGTTGTAGTAACAACAAGGTTTCTAGTTATCTCTAGAGAGAGAGAGGTAAAAACAGAATATCCTTAAGTACACCTCCTGCCAAAGGAAGGGTTGGTTCATCCTCTTAGTGCAAGTACTACCACTAAAACCACAAGTAAGTGATCTATCTCACGCCATTAGTTTTAGCATCAGGTATTGTTATTTCTTTGCAAGTTTTTTTCCCACAATGGCTACACTAGTACCTTAGGGCCAGCAAATTGTGCCGCTAGCCCTTGCACATAACTCTGTATGATTTTCCCAAGGGAAATTGGAAAATTTTTCCCAAATTCAAAGGTGATGGAAAAGATAAAATACAAATGAACATATTGTATACTTTCATTGTTACATGTGGGATTATTGGAGTTGAAGCATAAAGAGGATGCTTGTTATGATTATTCATTGATAATTTGCAGGAAAATGTTGCCGCCTAGTTCTATCATCTTTCAATTGGTAACTATTACCAACTAGAATACCATGAAAAACAAAATTTGAGGCATAGTTTAAATAAGCATGAAGATGATTGTGAAATTCCTGGCCCAACTCTCCCAAATGAATAAGGAGGCCTTATGAGCCCATGTGGGATTTTGTTGCCAAGTTCATAGCAAATTGGTTAACAAGATTTTAGTTGTTGCTCACCCTACTGATCAGAAATTCCAAGTGTTTATTTATCAATTCTCAATTTCCATAGGTGATTTACACAATAAGAAGGGAAAATATTTCTAATCGTGGAAGAAAATCAAAATTTGGCCATAAGTGTAGAAGATGACCTGATTATGTTAGGTAAGTTGAGAAAGGAACCACCTAAGGCCAAATATTCTACTTTAGGTGCATCAAGTTCTTATCAATTGGTTCAAAAATTAGCCAATGACATGATTGCAATCAAGAAAAAATTTTGATCAGAATGTGCCATATATGGAAATTTTGAGAAGGAAATTACAGCTCGAGGAACCATCTTCCTTCCCCTCAACCAAATTTGGCTATAGAGGCCCCTCCTGTGAAGGTTCCAAGTCAATGCATCATGTGAAGTGTAAGAAGTTGAGGATGAGGTAGAAGTAGAAGAGATTGAAGATACTGAAGAAGAGCTTAAAGAAGTCCCTTGAAGATGTCAATGAATCTCAGGTTAACTATATTGTGTATGAATCTCGACTGAAGAAGTAGACAATGATGACTATGATGATATAGTTGTAGACATGAACAATGAGTCCTATGCCATCATGACTAGAGAGAATATGCTGAACAAGAAGTAAAGACATTATGTAACCAGAGAATAAAGAGAAAGCTAAAAGAGATTTAGATGTCATCCCTAGTGGTTTCCAAGAAGAGGAGACACCCATCCCTACCATTTCTAAGAAATTAAGTCCTGCTGCCACTCCTTCTAGTACCCCTTCTAGTTCTTCATCTACTTAACTAAGGTAAATAAACCCCACACATTGTGTCTAAAACACCTTCAACCCCTAAAGCTGATAATCCCAAAACCCCTTGTTGTTTCTAGTTAAGAAGTCCCATCAACTTTAGGGTAATTTTGATATTATTGATCATATAAAAAATACTAAAATTCAGATCTCTAAAGCTGAATTTTATTAGACTCATCTCGAGAGTACTTTCGCCCAAGTAGTAAAATTTTCAAATCCAAGCCTAGTCAGTCTTCCACAACCTCTAAAGGTGTCTTTCCTACTCCAAACTCTCCATCCCCATAAAATTTGATGGCTTTCTGCACCTTCCACCTCTAGAAAAATTGAGCCCTTCTATGTAACGCTACTAAAAGTTGACCATAAACTCAACAACTGTGTCATTGAATATGGATCATCACACAATGTGATGCCTGCAAAAGTTTCTCCTGCACTTGGTCTCTATGCGAACTCGTAAATTTTTGGTTCCTTTACTCAATGGAGACCAAAGAGGTACCCCTGGTTGGAAGGATAAAGGATTCCCAAGTAGTCTTTTTCTACATTTCTAGAAACAAGTCAAAGCCACCATTCTTGTTGTTGACATTCCTCCGTCCTATGGTATGCTATTGAGAAAAAACTTTTACAAAGAAGTTAGAGGTGAAATTCAAGATGGACTGGTCTCCATGCACTCATCCTAGTCAATGGAGAGATGAAGAAATTGTTGTCAAGAGAGGCAAGCTGAATAACATTGTTAAAAATACAGATGACCCTAAAGCACAAATTTTGTATAAATACATGGGTCATGGAAACTATATGGTGATGTCTAAGTCTGAAATCAAAACTCCCAAGGTTTTTTGAGAGGATCCTAATGACATATGGATTATCTTGAGTTTTACATGGGAGTTATTCCACATAAAGGTTCTGGAGTAGGGATTGTATTGGTGTCACCTGATGGTAAGCTCTACCCATTATCTCCTATAAAATCCAATTTTCCAACACCAAAAATACTGTTGAATATGAGGCACTTCTTCTTGGCCTAACAACAACAAGGGATATGGGAATAAATAACCGTCTGTGCACAAGGTGATGCTGAGCTCATCATCAAACAAGTCTGAGGGGAATTTCAGGTGAAGAATAAGAGGCTTAAACATTATATAAATTTGGTATGGGATTCTATTGAATTACTGGATACCTTTTCAATAAATTTTGTGTCAAGAGAGTAACACTAGAGAAGATTTCTAGCACTCTCTGGGTCCCTACTCATCCCTCATCCATATTTTAGTCAAGATAAGTTTACAGTGGAGATGATTTTCAGGTCCTAATGTTCCTGATAATGTGGACAACTGGAAAGTATTCAATGACAAACAACATTTGATTTCCTTCCTTGAATTAAAAGATAATTTGAGCCAATTATATTTTGAAGGAAGTGAGGCTAGATATCATGAATCCACTACCTCTTTTGTGCCTGAAGAAGGAGTTGAGGAAGAATCTGATTAGGATGGATGCATCAAACTCAAAGGTAATAAAATATGCAAAGGTCTTGTGAGATTAGAAGACTTAGAATATATTATTATATAAAAATATAGATATATATATAAAATTAAAAGTTAAAATTGTCACAAGATTCTAACTAATCATCTGAGTTTGAAAGGTCAATTTAGGAAGTGACGAGGAGCCAAAATTTTTCAATATTAGAAAATGTTGCTCTGGTGAGGAAAGGAGAAAAATGGTTGAATTATTGAAGAGCATACATAGATGTGTTGGCCTACTCCTATGATGAATTGAATAATTTCAAGCCAAGGGAGATGCAACACTACATTCCCTGAAACTAGGAATTCAACCTTTATCAAGTAAAAAACAAAGATGGTACAATCCAAAAATTACAGGTACTATTCACCAAGAAATCCAAAAACTGTCTAAATGCCAGGATAATCTTTCCTATCCATCATTCAACCTGGATTTCCAATATTGTATCCTGTAAGGAAGAAAAGTGGAGAAATTTGGATTTATGTTGACTTTAGAAATTTGAATTAGGATTTCTCTCAAAGATAATTACCCACTTCCTATGATGGATCAGATCATGCAGGAAGTTACTGGTTCATGAGATGTTATCAATGCTTGATGGTTATTCATGGTATAACCATATTGAAGTGGACATGAAAGATTAACATAAAAATACCTTCACAACTCCCTAGGGTATGTTTTCTTATCGAAGGATGCCTTTTGGTCTAATCAATGTAGGTGCAACATTCCAGAGGGAAATGGAATTTGCCTTTGGGGATTTGAAGAAAAACATGCATAGTAATTTACTTGGATGATCTTACTGGTTTCTACAAGAAGAGAGAAGATTTTTCTTAACACCTAAATTCAGTTCTTTAAATATGCAGGGATCATGGACATCTCATTGAATCCAAAGAAATTTTCTTTTTGGGTGTAATATAGGGAAAGTTTCTTGGGCACATTATGTCCAAAGATGGGATAAATATTGATTCGGAGTGTGTTTAGGCTATCCAAAAGATATCTCTTCCAAAAAGCAAGAAAGGTGTCACTCCTTCTTAGGAAAGATCAATTTCCTTAGAAGATTTATTACTAATTTTGCAAAGATTTGACAAGAAGCATAACCCAGATGATGAAGGAAAAGAACATATCCTTTCATTAGAGTACCAAAGGAAATACTGCTTTTGAGAATATAAAGAGAGCTATTGCTAGGACACCCATTCTTTCTTGTCCTAGATTTTGATAAGGATTTCATAATCTATTCTTATGCCTCTAAGCATACTTTGTCAATCATTCTAGTACAAAATAAATTTCATAAATGTGAAGTTCCCATTGCATTCATGAGTTATGTCTTGAAGGCTCATGAGTTAAAGTACTCCCAATTAAAAAAGCATGCCTTTACTATGGTGAAAGTGTGACAAGTAATTTTTTTTCTACATTCTAAACTCACACTCCACTGTGTTTGTACCTGATACAACAATGAAGTCTAATCTCACCCAACAGGATTTTGGATCAAAATTAGGTAATTGGGTGGCTAAAGTCCATGAGTATGATCTCGACATCAATCCAACCAAGATTTTTTTTAGGTAAAGGCCTATGTGAATTGATTGTTGAAGGTTATGAAGAGTAGTTTCATGTGAAAAGGAGACTATTGAGATTCCTATTATAATTTTCTTGAGTTAAACTGATGAGTGATATTCCAATATCACTCATTTTCTTACCTATGGAGAATGTTCTTGACACATCTCAGTGCCAAAGAAAAGAGATCCATCAAGATCCGAGTTGTACAATATATTCTCTTGGATAATTATTTGTTTAAGAGAGGTTTTGATGGCCATTTTATCAGATTTGTGGACAAGGAATAACACAAGCTGTTACTAAGAGATTTTCATGATCAGGCTTATGGAGGCCATTTTTCTTCCTTAGTGTCGGCTCAAAGATTCTCCTTGTAAGGTACTACTAGCCAAATTATGTTCAAGGATGCAACAAAGTGGGTTTCAAAATGTGAAGCATGTCAATTTTTTTTTTGGCAGACCCAAGTTGGCCACCTTACCTCTAAAACAAGTGGTTATTGAAGAACCTTTCCAACAATGGGGGCTAGATTTTATAGGAAATCTCAATCCAATTTCAAGTGTAGGTCACACTCATGTTCTAACTACCATTGATTATTTCACGAAGTGGTTTGAAGAAATTCCAGTCAAAAGAATCACTTCTGAATTAGTCTATGATTTCATAAAAGAAAACATATTGGTTATATTCGGGGTCCCAAACAAAATTGTGACGGATAATTCCCCTAACTTCTCTTCTCATGAGCTCATTGATTTTTGTTATGGGTATGGGATTTCCCTTGCACATTCATCAGATTATTATCCACAAGGGAATAGATAGGTTGAAGTCAACCAATAAAAACATGGTAACCATTATCAGGAAACTAGTTGATGAGTCACAGAGGAAATTGGCATAAGAAATTATATGATGCTCTTTGGGCTGACATAATAACACCAAAAATATCTATTGAGATGTCTCCATTTCAATTTAGTCTACAAAAATGGAAGCTCAATTTCCATTCATAGTGGAGTTTCCTACATTGCACCTTTCCAAAGCCATTGAAGATGAGAAGTTCACAAATGTCACTTGGAGAAGAGAATTATATACTTGAAAAAGTTGGATGAAGAAAATTACAGTTGTGGATAGGATCTCTACACACTAACAAAGAGTCAATAAAATATTTGATAAAAATACGAAGGTCCCTAGACTTACAAGTTGGATATATTTTCCTACTCTGGGAAAAAAGGCATGAACCTCATGGAAGTCATGGTAAGTTCGATTCACTCTGGCTTGGTCCTTTTAAAATTCGGCACTTTGCTAGTGAGAATTCTTATTATTTGAGCTATATGGATGGAACTTCCCTTCCATTGCCATATAGTGGTCAGTATATGAAGATGTTTAAGTCATAAGTGGATATTAGTCCTTTGTATATAGTACTGTATATAGTCTTGTATAGTCTTTGTTTTGGTTTGTGTCTTGTGTCTTTGTGCTCTTCTGTTTGGTCTTGTTCTAGTATGTATTTTCCCAATGGATGTATGCATTGAGTCTTGTAACCATGAGATTATGAGGTTATTTTATTTGTCTTATTTTAACTATGTGTCAAGTCAGGTCAATCCCCAGAAAGAGCCAACTATTGTCACCTACCCAAAAATGTGCAATTTTTGAAAAAAATTAATTTTTTGTTAAGTGACCCCTTTACCTTAATGTATTTGCCTTTTGTGAAGTCTAAGGAGTGAAAAAAGTTTAACAATTAGTTTATTTTGGGTCAATTTTGATCAAATTTAGTGTTTTGTCGGCAATTGTCAGGTTTTTAAGGAACTAGGAGGAACAAGTTCCTCCTGACTCCTCTGAGTTCCTCCACATCTATGTGTTACCCGCAGTCTATTAAGTTCCCTAGTGTTGTGTGGATTTTATGTCTCTATTGTAGAACTAGTTCCTTTTGGGCTCCATTTCTTTGCAATTCCTTAGTTCTCACACAACCCTTTTGTTTCCCTGAAATCCTTTTCTTGCATATTGACGTTTTTGGAGATTTCCTGGAACTTGTGGAACTTTTTCCTTTAAGCCCTTTAGTTCCAATGCACACACATGATTCCTCACATGGCTTGGTTTTCCCTTTATATTGCACGGATAAAGTGGAAAATTTTGGAACTCATGAAACTTGTTCTTAATCGAGCCCTTATTCTCCATATCAGGTGTTCTTCCCCGCACTTTCTGTTATGTCCCACAAACCTTATATTCCTTTATTTGTGTGGATTTATCTTAATTGGATAGGTATTGTTCCCTTAAGCACCCCATTCCCCGTAAGCTCACACTTTCCACAAGTCATTGACAATTTCTTTGTAACGTGGACAATGCAGAAGTCTTAGTGGAACCCAAGGAAGATCATTCCTTTGGGCCTTCTAATTCATCCTTGCATTCCCATCATACCTGCATTGTAAAGGAAATTGATTAAATAAGTTCTCCAAATCTTGCTTGGCTTCCGCATTGCACTAAATTTCTCAAATTAACCCAATTTTCGAATTTTTTTACTATAAAAGGGGGTAATTTTAATCATTTTGCACCATTCTGAATTGCATTTCCAAAATTTGAATTCATAGTTTGGACGTGCACTTCTCACCTTGCTCCTCATTCCCTAAAATATGTTTTTGTCCATATCTTGCTTATTTTTGGTCCAAATTCAAAAATTGAAAGTGCATCAGAACAATTGTCAAGGAGTCATTATTTTTATGCTAGAGGTGAGTCATTCCATTAATTCTTGATTTAAATTTGGTGGTTTTTTTTTTTCACCTTCCCCTCCAAATACCTCCTGAAAAAACTTCTGAGCCTCCATTTTTCTTGAGTTTTCTCCCACGTCTTCACAATGAAGTCCCAGTATGGGGGCTATGAGCATATTTCTTCCTTGGAAACCTTTGATCCCAACATTAGGGATAGTGATGTTAGACACCTGAATTTGGAGGATTTCTGGGCCCAGATTTATAAAGACACACCCACCATCATGGCCCAATATATAAAAAATAGTGGGATTTCTTATGCTACTGGGTTTCCCCTCTCTGTTCAATGCACCAATATTGTCCTTGCATATGCTTTATGTTTTGACCTAGAAACTAAAGAAATCAAGGATCCCCAAGGTCAAATAATTGCTAAACTTGATGCTAGTTATATAAATGTATCCCTAGAATCCCTGCCTTTGAAGAATCTAATACTTTGACCAAGGCTCAGGCTCAAAATATTTTTGAAAAGATAGGTATAGGAAAATGATAGCCAAATCATGGCTCAAGGCCCAAAAGAGAGGAGCTTCCAAATTTCCTAAGGTCTTATACAAATTACGTTTAAAAGAACTTTCAGATATGATCACCCTGTTGGAAAGATTGATGGGCATGCCCTCCACCAATGAATTCCAATTCTGGATGTGTGTGTATATCAATATCATTTGTGAAGGCAAACAAAATTTGAATTGGGGAGAGATCATTTGTGAGAATATGAGTGAGTAGTTGGTGAATGTGAAAAAAATCAAAACCTTCTATATGACATCCTACCTCATGTACACAATTGTAGCCTTCAGATTATGGGTAGGGTTGTCATCACAAGATGATAAAAAGAATGCACCAGTTTATGAGTTTTACCCTCAACTGAACTTATGAAAACAACAAGACTCATCAAAGGAGAGTCAATGATGCTTATCACCATGTTCATAGTCAGACTCTTAGAAGGGAATACAACTGAAGAGGGTATATGCAGAAGCAAGGCAATTGATTTCCACCTATGGAAACCTCTTCATCTAGTTCAGAAAGTTCTCATATATCAGATTGGCTAGTTTTGAAGGTGTACCCAACAAATTCCCATGTATTGTAATGACAAGCTGGTGCTAGTAGAGGTTTGTAGGAAGCTAGACATATTTCATAAGACATGTAGGGATAAGAAGATCACAGTATCTAGTTTCCTATCTCCTTGGGAAACTATACATGTAGATCTTCCTTAGGATGCACAGAATGTGGAGAGAATAATCACTGAGTTCAAATTCCACACATATCAAAGAATATCCTCTTTTGACATTAAAGGTTTCATTTCCAAGCATTTGATAATGTCTTACTATCATGTTCCCATAATCGAGGACTACTAGGAAGATTGTGCAGATGAATATGAAGTGATAAAAAGGTACTTTGGGAGGCTTTCTCTGCAACAAATAAAGGATTTCAAGGTGTATCATGTTCCCAAAGACTTAGAGGATGATGATGATGATTTGTACTCTATAGAATATATCAAAACCATTCAACATATGCCTCTCCCAACCATTGATTGGTCCTAGAAAGAAAGGGATGATCCTTCTGAGATGAATAATCATGTGATAGTGAGGACAAGGCAATGGTTTAACAAGAAAATGAAAGAATATAAGAAAACAATGAAGCAATCATCTTCTCAAGAAGCCTCTGCCTCACACAAAGAAGTCTCCACTCCTCTTTCAAGAAGTCCCAACATAATTGACTCCCTCTTCTTCACCCTTGGATTCAACAACTAAGGTGTATATAAAGAAAGATAAGGTGAAGGAGGTAGAAAAGATTGATGAAATACTTGAGAAAGAAGTGGAGCAAGTAGTCAAGAATCAAGAAATAGAACTGAAGAAGTTTCTCCTATGCTTGAACAAGTATCACAACCTTCAAAGGAAGAAGTAAAATCCATTGATGGAACAAAAGGATGAATCAGAGTAAGGAGGTGAAGAACAAGAAAAAAATGATGAAGAGGAAGAAAGTGGTGAAGAAAGTGAAGATGAGGAAGATGAAGTGAAAATCATTGAACCTAATACAAAAAACTAGTAGGCCCAAGCTTGATGTCAGGAGACCTAATTCTTCCTCTATTGAGGTTCTTACTCTTGAGACTTCCACTACTCAGTATCTTGGTCCTCCCAATGTCCTTGCATTGGCACCTCCTCTAGCTCCACCTTCCAGTGTTTCATTCACATGGGTCTAACCCATGATTGATTATAGGAAAAGGAAGGATTCTTCACAGCTGGTTGTTCTTAGTTTTGATGTAGTGGCTTCCTTTATTAGTACAACTCCTCCTCTTCCCAAGAAAGCCAAGACAACCTCAAATTTTGTCTCAGATTATAAGGGACAACAATTCCTAGAAATTTTTAAGCCAAAGGGAGATAAGGATGAAAAATACATACTTTTGAAGTTGGAGCAAAGAATTTCACTTGGGGAATCCACTCTTGAGGGAGAAGTGCAAAACCTCAAGGAGACCATCTCAAATATGATTGAGAGGGTAGAGAAAGGGAAGAAAACACAAAAACAATTGGAGGAAGAAGTTCAGGTTCTCTCTAAATTCATAAAGTCGTTTCTCTCAAATGATAAGACCCCTCTGGATCCCACTTCTCTCTCCTCACTTCCTCCTATAGTTGTCCTTTCTGAAGATGATATCAAGGCTATAACAGAAATCCACAAGCATGCAATTTTTGGTAGAGCTTCTGAGGCTTGGATTCAAGATATGTTGATTTCTAGTTTGGGAATTCATTGATGAGGCATAAAAAAATGTATGATAACATCTCTATGACACAAGATCAATTCAATTCAACAATCAGTGTTGTTGAGAAAGAACTCAAGATTTGGCTGGATAGTATTTAAGATCTGAGAATCATGAGCACCACTAATGAGAAGATTCTTGTTGTCTCATAAGATATTTTATGATTCTAAGAATAAATTATCTGAGAAATAGGTTTACAATGTTGAATGGAGAATCATATTTCTTGAGGAAGCTGTAAGTGAGTTGAAGAATTTAGTTCAAAAGGGTGAATCTATGGAGTCAGAAATCTGTGTTGATTTGCAGGCTCTTCGTTGCCAATTTTACAAAGATAATTCTGTAGAAAGAAATTTAGTTGATGGAATCAAAGCCAAATTCAATTCATTGATTAAAGAAGACTTGTTTAAGGTAGAATAAGTCAACAAGGAGAAAATGGAAGAACTCTTTGAGATGCATAATGTTTTTATTGAAGCCACCAAGGGCCTACTACAGAATGGTGGAATAGAAAAGGAGTTGGAATACTCCCTTGGAATTTTTTTAGATGCCATGTCAAACACAATAATTCCCAAGGTCATGGATATTTCTAATGTTGTTTCCAAATTTAGAGTTCATGTTCTCAAGATAAAGGTGTTGTGCCACTTTCTAATGTTCCTTGTTCCAGTTCATAGTCTTTCTCTATCTAATTGTTATGTTTTGAAGTTGGCTTTATTATTTTGAAAATGAAATCGTACAATAAATCCAACTTATGTAATTAACTAATTAAGTGTTTAGCACTTAATCAAAATACAATTAGTTAGAAAGTTGGTTACATCCTCCCCTTAGTCTATATAAGGATTTCTTCTCATTTGTAAAGGGGTTGGATATTGGTGCTCTGGAATGTAAATACATAATTTTGATCAATACATAAGAAGACATTTCTCTTTCCCTTCATCTGTGTTCTTTCCTTTTCCCTTTCTTGCAATTTTATGAATGTGAAGATTAATATATGTGAATTTTGAAACTTTGTGTTCAATTCATAGAATGTGATGTGAAAACTTTGTGTCTATCTACATTTATATTTTATGGGTTTTCATATGTATTAACTCACATGTTCTTGAGATATTTTACATGCATTAGTAAGATATAATTTTGTAGTCTTTGTATCTGAATGTGTTGCCTTCTTCACTTATTTCCTTATAGTAGTGGGTAATCTTGTACAACCAAGGAGGATACTTGTATCTTTAATAAATGAGTTGGTCTGTACTTTGTTTCCCTGATTCATACTTCTTGCCCATAAAAGATGTTGTTTCTTCCTCCAAAACCCTATTCCTTGTTTTTCTTGTGTATTGAGAATATGGAACCATTCATTGCACCAATATCCTCATTCAGGTTTGATTAGATTGTACATTGTTATGTATTTACATCCTTAAGTTTTTGGTGAAATAAGGGAGCCTACCCATAAAGAGGAGTGACTATTGTCCTCTGAGCTAGAGTAGAGAATCATCACACACAATGCAAGTAAGGGAAAAATAACTCAAGGAATGGCACACATGAGAATAGGAGTGTGCATGGAAAGTTTAAGGAGTTACAACAAAAGGGCAGAGTAAACATGGAGTGGGAAAAGGTTTGTACACAGAAGCAGGATAGGGTTTGAAGACTTAGCTACATCATTGGATATTTTACTACATGGAAAACATGTGAAGACATGAGTAGGCATGATGGGTGGATAAGGTTACAACTTGGAGTCTTGGAGCTCAAGGAAAGAATATTCTAGAAAAGGATTATTCTAAAGGGGGATATTTATGGTTAGTGGAGGCTAATCAGGGTTTTGGTGAGTTGACATAGGCACTCAATCATGGAGGAGCATAATTCCACCTGGCATGTGGCCTACTCATGAGTGAAGCTAAGGTGGTAAAGGAGAGATCCTGATTCTATTTAAGGACGAATTTGGATCTAAAAAGAGTGGTGTAAGTAGAGGGATGTGTGTGGAGAGATTCATGTGTGAATGTGTTTGGGTCTAAAACAGGGGGCAAGAGAGAGAAGAGATGGTGCGAGAGACCAATCAATAAATATTTAGATGCATGGAAGAATATAGATAGGGCTCTCTGTGTAGAGTCGTTTTAAAGGGTTAGAGTGTCATCCTTTAATGTACTCGGTCTGATATAACCCTCTTTGATATAATATGGCTACTGTAAATGGTTATAAATCAATATATGAATCTTTGTTTTAAATATATATGCTCATGGGTACAAACCCTTTGTGTCCATTTTATCGTACATCTATGCTTATATTCAATGTTTTGAATTTTTAGCTAAAATGGATATGAGTATTTTCTATTTTTGCAACCTTTACTCCATCAATGGAAGAAATTCTTATGAAACTCACATAAAGGAGGGGCTCGATGCCTACATGCACCTCATGTGAATGCCTAACTAATTTTGGGTGGTAGGCTGGTGCGCTTGGGGTTTAAAGGGAGTGGGTAAAAGGAGGCTATATTTTGGTTTCTTTGTCGGGACCTCTTTTGAAGCTGTTGTGAGAATGGTGTGTGATGACACAATTCTTAACCTTGGACAATGTTGAGACTTGGCTTGAAAACATGGAGGATGAGTTTGCGTAGAGATTTAATATTGGATTTGAGTTTGATGCACGTAAATGGGTAAAGGAGCACATATATCATGAACTCTATGAAACATTGTTTTGTTGTTTCATAGTAGAGTTGTATGAATGGTTGTCAGCATATGCATCAAGGAAGAGTTGGTATTATAGACCTCATGTTTGGTCCCAAGAAGAGTATCATAAGCTGCATGATGATGATCTGACCTGTACTCATGCCGTTGATAAGTGGTGGAGGGGAGTGTTGACTAGCTATACCTTAGAATACATGGTTTCTACGTATTCTTTCTTAGAGATTGCTAATTTTGAGTTCTTGAGGGAGACAAGAGAATCATTCTTATGTGTTATATCATTAGACATTAAGATATTGATCATCACTTTGAGTATGAAGGTATTTCCTATGGCTAGATAAATTTCCACTAGGCACGGGGCACAAAAACTAGTGTGGTAAAAGATGGAAAACCTTGCGGCAGAAATGTAGAGAGAGGAGAGGCAGCTCAAGTATAATAAAGCATGAGAAAGGGAGTTGACAATACATCATGAAGTTTAAAGATTGGACTTATGGAGGCAGATGTTTCAGGAAGGATTTTAGGTTCACGTAGAGAACGTGGAACCTGAGCAATCTGTGCTACCCCATCTTGGAAAGTGCGGGAGAGAAACCCCCTCAGTTTCTGGTGAGAGTTCATCATATGGAGAAAGGAGGAGATCCATAGGTTTGCATATTAGCCTACCTAGTGACCAAACCCTAACGCTTAGTTTTCCAATTCCTGATATAAGTGTTGTTTACCTAGTTAGTGTTGGTATAGGTAGTTGAGGAGCACTTGCTAGATATAATTTTTCATTTAGTTCATCTATCACAACAAAAACATTTCCTATGTTTAGAGGCATCATAGATAACACATAATTTAGGCAACGTGTGGGTACACATAGTTTGGGTATCACGTCTGGAAGTGGTTCAATGTCAAAAACTATTGGCGTGCAATTTAGCGCAATGATGGGTATGCATGGTGCAACAGCTTCAGGACCCTTACCTGCTACAGGAGAAGGATCTAGTGGATCTAGAGGAATAGGAGCTATTGGATCTAGTGGATTTGGTGGTGGAAGAAATATAGGAGGAGGCTAAGGTACTTGACATGGTGGACAATGGACTTAACCACCACAACAAGTGTTTTTTGAGATGTCTCTACATTTTCCTTATTACAAGGGTGTTCAGGATGGTGCAGAACATGTACACAAATGTAAATTACTATGGTGCGCTAAGGGAATCACTTCCCTAGTGCAGAAGGTAAGTCAATTTATAACTACGTTGCAAGGGTGCATGCATAGCTAGTACCAAAAGTATGACCTTCATCAAACGAAAGTGGATTATATTGCACTGCATGATGCCTTTTTGGTGGAATTTCATATTCCTGAGTTTGATCAAAAGAGCATCAGTATGCTCAAGGAAATTCAATAAGATATGGAAGAAAGTGTGTAGAAGTATGATGCGTGCTTTAAGACTCTTCTATCAAAGTTGTCTTATAATATCCATCCCTCACAGTATGCTCAATGGTTCATTAGAGGATTGATAACACCTTTTAGACGAGTGATTTCCCATGATAATTTCATGAATCCATGTGAGTCTTTGGAGGATGCTCTATGCATTGAAGATATTGGAAGCATTGAAACTAGAGTAAGACCATTTTTAGAAGCACAGATCATTGCCTTGGTAAAAAAAACTTGAAAAATTGTATGTGAATTCGACTCATGAGACTCGCAGTGGACTTTGGTGCACAGATTGTGAAATAGAAGGAGAAACGAAGGATAGTTTCCCTAAAAATTTGGTGTACGCTATGTCAATAGATTGTGAAATATGTCACGGAGATCATGATCTGAGTAGATGCTCATTATTGCAACATATGATTTGTAATAATGTGACCTCTTATTGTAAAATTTTTACATCCACTAATCATGACACGAAAGACTGTTGACTGATAGACCAAATTCATGATGCTATTGATATATGGGTACACTAAACTAGCATTGGGAGCAGTTCTAAGAATGAAGGTCATTAATATGAAGGGTGCATAGATGGAGGAGGTCGAGGAAGAGGCTTTCACGGAGGATCCATAGGTCATAGAAGTTACAGTGGAGGAAGAAGTGAATTTCCCCATGGAACTTGTTACAATTATGGATCTACTAAACACTTCAAGCGTGAGTGTTCAGATTTGCTACAATTCTCGTGGTGTGGAAAGAAGCATAAGTATGAAGAGTGTCTTGAGCTATATGATCACATGAGCCAGAACTAGAAGGACAGGGGTGCGGGAATGGTTAGTGTGAAGCAGGATAATCTACTATGGATGCCTATGGTGGTGAATAACCCTGAGTTGGAACTTGTCTTAGTAACTAAGCAGGAAGAAGCCACGCACACCAGGGAAGAACCAAAGCAAGGGCCCCTCATTATATGAGAAGAAGTATTACATGGAAAGTATCCTGATATAAGCCATCAAAAGGAGGTTTACCTAGAGACCATGGAGGTGATTAGGAGCCTACAAGGAGAGATTCAATGTGTAAAGGAGAAATAAAAGAAGTTGCAACAGAAGAAGATCATTGAGGTCCCCTAGAAGGACATGGATGAGGTTAGGGAAGTATGTCAAATATTGCGCTAGGAGAAAATTATTCCTCTATTGGGAGGGTGGCTAAGAGAAACATTACCAACTACTGGAGGTGAGCATGAAAGAAAAGTCTTACATGTTAATCTGCCTCATCACAGTATTTATTATGACAAGGAAATCACACCAAACGTGGTGGTTGATGGATGGATTTTAAGAAACATACTGATTGACACAGCCACAAAAGTCAATGTCCTTACCTTAGATGCATGTAATCAAAAGGGGAGGCATCCATTGCAGCCATATTTAAATGTGTTGTACATGGAAAATAGGACAAAGGCTATGCCCATCAAGGTTTTGAAGGATGTGTCCATAACCATTCAAGGGGTAAAGTTTACTAGGGATTTTGAGGTTCTAGAACTTGCTGAGGAAAAAAAATTCCCTACATTACTTGGGCTCCCTTGGTGTTACACGAATAATGCTGATTTGCGCTTCAACAAGGGTGTAAGTGCACAAAGATGGGGGGGGGAAAGGGGGTAAAAAAGGGACAACTTTTTCCTAAAATAAGGTGAAACCTGAAATTCATCGAATAATTTGGAATGCCTATGCTCAAAATTTGGAAAAGTGATTAAGTACCAAAGAGCTTGGAATTTAGTTTCTAAACTACTAATTTATTTTTAAAAATGGTTGAGATTAAGAGGCTCAAATATTGTGCGCACACAAAGTATGTCTATTTTTGTGTAAAAAATATAAGAACCTATTGTGTGTGCCCCCCCCCCCCCCCCCCATTTTTTTAGTTGTATAATTTTTTTTTTCAAATCCCTTTAGTAGAAAGTTAGTTAAGACCATGTACAAGGTCCCGCTAAATTTTCATAATTTTTGGATGAATATATAATTTTTTATTAATTTTCAAAGTGCACAATATCCCGAAAATAAAATATTTGTGTGTGCACTCCCATAACTTTGAGAAAAAAGTCATTTTTAAGTTTTTTTTAGTGCGTGTAGAATTGAGTTTAGAAAAAACTACATTTTTTTAATTTGGACGTAAAAATCGTAAATTGTGCACCAAAACGTAATGCGATAGGTTTTTGCAAGAAAACAAGGCACTAGTAAAAGAAATTATGGATGAAAGTCTTAGACTAATCAGATTTTAGAAAGAATTATATCGTCATCAAGGTTAAAATGAGCTTGACATCATAGTAGAATTTATTTTTGAATATTATATTTTAATGCATGATATATTGGGGTGCACACATGAAATTTTGATGTTTTTCTATCAAACATGGTTTTAATCATGCAATACACAGTCCAAACCTCTAGTTTGGAAATCCAAGCCTTTGGATTGGGTATTCCAAACCAAAACAAGATGAAACATGAGCACATTATAACACACTCACGTTCCCATTTCTAATGCAGAATATGTCCATTTGGGAGGGATAACATGAAAAAACACATAGAAAACCATAACATGAGTGTGTTTCGGCTTAGTAAACCCAAGCCGTAACATAACCTAGATTTTCCCTTTTCACGTTATAGCATGATCGAGCCATAACGCGAACGTGTTATGGCCAAAATGGGAAAAAAAAATAGATTTGTGTCCACTTTTTGGACCCCCATCTTTGTGCATATGCCTAAGGGGCACATTAACTTTGAGAAAAAAAAAGAGTGTGTCATTATTCCACTAATATATGGGAGGTCTATGCCCTATGTGGAACCCTTATGAGGAGAGGATCTGGATAGAATATATGTGTGCACCATCAGGGGTCCCGAATTTATTCATCCATCAAGACAGAGATTCATTCAGTGGGAAGATGCTCAGTCTAGGAGTGACACGACTAACATTGCGTGTGAAAATTGGGTGCATGGTACTTATGAGTTGGTTGGAAGAAAATTGAAGGGTACTGTGACTCACATTGCCAGAGCACGCTCAGTTAGGCACCTAGAAGGAAGGCAGTTACTGAGTTACACTGGGGAAGGAAACCCTTATGTATTTTTTACGCGTGATGGATGTCCAATGGACATGTCAAGTATAAAGGAGGAATATGATTACTTATACCTTGCACGGGATATAAATGTGTTGGTGGATGACCCATCAAGACAACCTTCTAGAGTGGTGCAAAGTGAGAAGTTCGCTCTCTATTAGGTTTCTCTGTAGCAATGCACCATCTAAATTATACGACTATCATGGGGAGGAGTTCACCTCATCCCACGTCCAGGAGTGTGAGAGAACCTATTATGGTAGGCCCATAAGCCTTTCCTCCTTTAGTATGGGTGCTTAAGTTATATTCCACCTTACAGGGTTACGCGCAAACATGGTATATCCATTTGGAGCTACGTCGTTAGATGAGAAATTGGCAAGAGTTTGATGGCGGATATTATTCAAACTTTTGAGTATTTGAGTTTTAAGCCATCACTGAATGAGGTGTTATAGTCAAGTGCCTTACCTTGGGGGCTAGTTCCATGGCTAAGGACCGAATCTTGGATTTGTTAGGGGAACTTGAGTTGGGGACGCACTTCTTGGAAGAAGAGGCATAAGAAGTATAGCTTGAGTGCACCTTCTTGGAAAAAGAAAATGATTAGTTGGTATACCTAATAGATGATGAGGAGGTAAAAGAATTTGATGTTGCTCATACAAAAGGGTATGTGAAAAGTATTGGACAAAGTAGATGAGAAAGCACGCATTGACCATGAGCCCTTGAAAACAAATAAAGTTAACATTGGTACAAAATCAAAGCCAAAATAAGTTGTCATTGTAGATTACTGGACGGACCATGACGTTTCAAAAATAGTTGAGATATTGTGCATCTTCCAAGACTTGTTCTTGTGTGGGTACCATGAATTGAAGAGAGTTCATCACTCATTAGGGGAAATGCATATTAAGTTAAAAGAAGGTGTGTGCCCTGTTAGAAAGAGGCCTTACAAGATGAACATGAATTTGTGTGTAAAGGCTAAGGAGGAAATTGATAAGATGATAGAATCTGGAATCATTGAGGTAATTGAGGAATGTGAATGGGTGAGCCAACTAGTGATTAACATAAAAAAGGATGGGAGAATAAGGATTTGTGTAGACTATAGAGACTTGGTATGCCACATGTGTCATAGATCCTTTTCTAACCCCATTTATTGAGGAGCTCTTGGAAGGTGTAGTAGGGTGGGAGATCTATTCTTTTACAGATGGATTCTTATGTTATCACCAAGTGAGGATTACAAAGGAAGACCAGGAGAATACTACCTTCCCCACTAATTGGGGAATCTTTTCTTATACGATTATGCCCCTTGGGCTTAAGAATGTGACTGTTGTATTTTCACGCATCATGGTGTAGGCCTTTCAAGACTTCAACTCTAAATATCTACAAGTTTACATGGATGATTGAATGGTATATGGGTTAGAAAGGGATCATTGTGATAATTTGATATTAATGTTTGAGAGGCGTAATCAGTTAAGTATCTCTCTAAATATTAAGAAATGTGTATTTGCTACTCCTTTTGGCACATTACTAGGTCACATTATTTTGCAAGGAAGGCTTATTGGTAGATCCTCCCAAATTTGTTGTTATTTTAGGCCTGGAGGATCCTACCAGTCAAAGAAAAATGCATAGATTATTAGGGAATACGGGTTACTATAGAAAAATCATCAAAGGCTATGTAAGGATCTCAATGTCATTGGAAGAGTTGTTCAAACATAAGAGTAAATTCAATTGGGGTGAAGCACAACAAGTGGCTTTTGACACATTGAAGGAGAAACTTACTATTGTTCCCATTTTGTGCTTTCCCTCTTAGGATATTCCATTTCATGTGCATGTGGATGCGTCAGGTATTGCAATTGGAGCAGTTCTAACACAAACTAGAGAAGGGATTGTTGATCGCCCTTTTTGTTTTGCAAGTAGAAAGCTAACTCTAGTTGAGCATAATTACTTAATGATGGAGTGCCAAGTGTTATCTATTATTTATGCAATGCAAAAGTTTAGGAAATACTTATTGGCTACTCTGTTTATCATTTACATGGATCATATGGTGCTGAAATACTTAGTGAACAATCATATTTACCAAGGGCGCATATACCAATGGATTTGATTGTTTCAAGATTTTGAGTTCTCAGTTGTTGTAAAACTAGTAAAGAGAAATTTGGGACCTTACCATCTTTCATAGATTAACTCAGCTGAGGATGCACCAGAGCATTTAAGACATAATGTCAGATGCACATTTGTTCAGATTTCAGCGCGCACCCTCTGATTTGGAGGATATTGTTTTTTTTAATTATGAATGGGTATGACGCATGAAGGAATGAAGGCCCTGGAGAAAAAGTAGTTTCCTATATGTGCCACACCCTATATGTTAATTAGTGGAGACCTATACAAGCTAGGTCAGGATGAGGTTTTGTGTCAGTGTGTATTGGAACATGAATGCGTTTGCAATCATTGAGGGAGCTCATGGTGGCATTGCGGGTGGGGTTAGTATGTAGGGAATGAGATTGTGCGTAAGATCCTATTAGCAGGTATTTGGTGGGAGAGATTTTATAAGGATTGTATAGAGTATTGCAAGGCATGTGACCATTTCCAGTACCTTAGGAATCCAGGTTAAAGAGATAAAATGCCGTTAAGACCTATTTCTAGTGCATAACCATTTTAAAATGGGAAATTGACTTTGTGGGACCTATTTCCCTAGTAGCACATAGGACAGGTTCGCACTATATTATCACTTGTATAGAATATTTTACAAGGTGGGTGAAAGCGATGCCTACGAAGAATTGCACTACAACTACAAAAGCTAGGTTCATATGGGAGAATATACCCGTTGAGTTTAACTAGTGATATGGTACTCATTTATTGAATGAGACAATTAGAATATTATTAATGGAGTTTATGGTGGTGTATTACAAAACTACGTCCTATCACCCTTAGGATAATGAAACTGTTGAGGCCTTTAACAAGATTTTAAGCCACAAATTGACTAAAATTTGTGATGTCAGAAGAAGGGACTGGGATGATAAAGTCTTTGCAGTACTATGGGCATATCGCACAACTTATAAAATATTGAACAAATCCACTCCTTTTAAATTGGTATTTGGCACAGAGGTGGTTCTTCCTATGGAATTCATGTTAATTCATGTTTGAGTTCTCAGTCATTGTAAAACCAAGAAAGAGCAATTAGGGACTTGACCATCTTTCATAGATTAACTCAGATGAGGATGCGTAGAGCATTGAGGACATAATGTCAGATGCACATTTGTTCAGATTGCAACGTGTACCTTCTGATTTAAAGGATATTAATGTTTTCTTATGAATGGATATGACACCTGAAGGAATGAAGGCCTTGGAGAAAAATTAGTTTCTTATATGCGTTGTACCCTATATCTTAATTAGCAGAGACCTATACAAGCTAGGTCATGATGAGGTTTTGTGTCAGTGTGTATTGGAACATGAATGTGTTGCAATCATTGAGGGAGCTCATGGTGGCATTGTGGGTGATCACTATGTAGGGAATGTGACCGTGTGCAAGATCCTACTAGTAGGTATTTGGTGGGAAAGATTTTATAAGGATTGTATAGATTATTGCAAGGCCTGTGACCATTTCCAGTATCTTGGGAATCCAGGGAAAAGAGATGAAATTCCATTAAGACCTATTGCTAGTGCATAACCATTTTAAAATGGGTAATTGAATTTTTAGGACCTATTTCCCTAGTAGCACGTAGGATAGGTTGACGTTATATTATAACTTGTATAGACTATTCTACAAGGTGGGTGAAAGTGACGCCTACGAAGAATTACACTACAGCTACATCAGCTTGGTTCCTATGGGAGAATATAATCAACACATATGGATACCCATTGAGTTTAAATAGTGATAGGGGTACTCATTTTTTCAATGAGATAGTTAGAATATTATTAAGGAGTTTATGGTGGTGCATTACAAAACTATGCCCTATCACCCTTAGGATAACGAAACTGTTGAGGCCTTTAACAAGATTTTAAGCCACAAATTGACTAAGATTTGCGATGTCGGAAGAAGGGACTGAGATGATAAAGTCTCTACAGTACTATGGGCATATCACACAACTTATAAAAGATTGAACAAAGCCACTCCTTTTCAATTGGTATTTGGCATAGAAGTGGTTCTTCCTATGGAATTTATATTACCATCCTTGCGTATTACGCACGCAAGAGGATTGGCTGATGAATAAACATTAGAGGAGCACATTGATAAACTTATGGAGTTAGATGAGAGGTGAGACATTGCTAGATGGATTCAAAAGATGGAGAAATCCATGCAGAAGGCATGACATGATTATCATATTAAAAACAAGAAGTTTAAGGTTAGGAAGATGGTTCTACTATATGATTCAAACTTTATGTTCCATCTTGGGAAACTCAAAGGACATTGGTCAGGACCATATGTTATAACCCATATACTTAATTCAGGCACTTTCTAGTTACAAGCGCTAGATGGAACATGGTTTACCTAGCAACTTCAATGGTAGTGCATTGAAGCCCTACTATAAATAATTCTTTGGTGTGTTTGTAAATAAGGCAGTGTTTCCATGTAGCTTAAGTTTCCCTTAATGTATTTTCCATTTTTTTATGTGTTTCCCTTTCATCATTGTCTATTCTTTGTATTTTAGTTTCATTTTTTTTCGGTGCGCTTGCACATTGGTAGCCAGTTACCATCTAAAAGGGTTTTCATGCGCAGAGGAATACACATCTATTTAGTGTGGGTGGAGAGTGTACAAAATATTTTTAGTGAATATTGTGGTAAGAAGCAAGTGTTGTGAGTGATGTTGATTGGTGGCCCAAATGAAGCAGAATCAAATGCAGCATGGGTTCAGAGGAGTGCACGTAGTAGAAGTGATTATGGGTAGAGATTGGTGTCAAAATCTTTATAAAAACCAAGTACAGTGATAAACGTGTAGAGCAACATGAGGTAGGCAGAGAAAATAACTAGGCTTAAGACGTAGAGGAAATATTGACTTCGGCACTATGAGTGCACGAAAATTTCTATGGTTAATGTAATTTTGTGCGCTTGAAGGTTGTCGGAGTTTTCGTGCGAGTTTGCGCATGTGAAGGAAAAAGTGCTAGAAAAAACACGTAATATGACAACATTGGAAAAATGTAACTTTAATGCAAATATATGGTGGTAGGTGGCATGGGAGTTAATGTGGGAAAAAGCAAAATGCTATAAATAGAAGGTTAGGGTGTAAGTTATTCTTTTTATGTTACATTTTTTTGTTGAAGAGATCTTGCGATCTAGGGAATCCTTGTGAGAAAATTTGTGAAAAGTTGCGTGATGGAGAATTTGATAGATTTGAGAACCAGATTGGAATGGAGTACATGGACGTGCATGGAGGAGATTGGTTTGGTGGATTCCTACAAGTGTTTACATTGTCTTGTGGAAGAAGAATTTTCCACGTTAGGGTTTGTAGAGCTAGGGCATGGATTTTGAAGAAATTTCACTTGAGGAGTGGAACCGAGGGATTAAACAACGTTAAAGAAAGACATAAGGAACAATTTACAAGGGCTTGATGAGAAAAATGGAACCAAGGAAACGATTGAAAACTTCACCAAAGAAGGAGGCCAAGGGAAAACCAGCCATATCAACCAATTTTAATGAGGAATGGTACGCAGAGATACAATACCCAGATGACATTCTATTGGGTATGGATTGGGTGTATCACGTATGAAAGATGGTTATAACTGATTATAACCATAGAAGGAGCACCACTGAAAAAGAGATGATGTTGGAGCTAGTTCACCCTACAGGAGAAAGGATACACAGATAAAAAACCTATGTATGATGAATTTGTGAAGACCACATATGGAGAAGGATGGAATTTTTGCAACTCTATGAGTTGTCATACATTGGAAAACCTAAAAGCTTATACAAGTGGCTGCTGTCGTGCGTTGCACAAATATTATTTTTACTTCGCAGGGAAGGAGAATACGCTTAGCTACTCATTTGATCTCTAAATACACTGGGCTTATCTACACTGGAAAATCACTAGAGGATGACTTGGGAAACAAGGACTTTTTCAAAGAAAAAACTACATCATATGAATATAAGAAGGGATCATGGCTATTTTGATATCACCAAGATCACCAACCCAACCATAAAGATGGTCATGCAGCCTGCTCACCAAGTTGAATGGACAAGAGTGATGGACACAAGTGAACAAGAGTTGGTTGAATATTTGCAGGAAGATTTCAGAGGGAATGATCTATAACCTCTTGGCCTTCATTATGGAGGATATCATAGATTTTGTGCATGACAGGGATAAAACCATGTATGGTAAGATCCTTCTTACTATTTTATTTTTAGAGACTGGAGTGCACGATGGGCTGAATAGCTATGTCTAGGAGTACTCTGATGAGGACCCTTCCCTCGCTAAGAGGTTCGAAGGCATACACTTATGATACAATGACTATTGTATATAAGGTGACATTTGGAGAAGTGCAGTACAAGTGAAAGCACAAGGCATTTGGGGTAGAATGGAGAATCCCTGAACAAATTCCAGCCTTGGTAAAGGATCAGGCTGAATTTGTAGTTTACCAGTATTTTTACATTGGTAGGTTTGCATTAACAGTAGTGGAACTAAGAGCCCATGTGCGCATACAGTTCAGACCGTAGGGTGCAGGAGTCAGGTGCGAGCCAAGTTCTTATATACAAAGGAAGAAAATCCCATGTGAAGGAGAAGATTCCAAAGAAGGAAATGTCCCTTATGATAGAGGAGTTGTCAGTGAAAAAGAAGGAAAAGGATGGCTCAGAGTTTAGACTCTGAGGAGACATAGAGCATGAATGGTGAAGATTCTGAGGAGAAGAATGAGGAGCATGAGGAAAGTGAGAATCCCCCTGTGTACGATGTACATGAATTTGATGAGGAGAAAAATGAATATGAGGAGGGCACTCAAGTGAGGTAGATCAGGAGCACCGTTGGTAGAGCATGAGGTGGAGTACAACGTTGAAGAAATATTTAAAGAGACAGAAGAGAACATAGAAAAGGAGAAGAGTCTAGTGATCAACTTCCTAAAGGTAGCGTGCATCGGTGGAAAGGGCACAACAACAGCAGAAGGATTCATAATGACTTATGTCAGTGATCCAAATAAGGTCCTACGCGTGCATTTCAAGAGCATGGTTCCCATAGACCAACTCTTTTTTCGTCATTTGATAGAGGTAGTGCATACACGTGCATGAGGAATATGTTGTCATGGACCTTTGAGTCCCATGTTGATGAGCCTAAATTTGAAGTTAATGTGGATGCATTGATAAAAACGTAGAACCCCAATGAGGTGAATCCTATTATGGATGCCCAATAGATAACTGATGAGTAGGAATGTAATGCGCTCAACAAGGTATCAATGGAAGTAGAGACAAGGTTATTCATGAGAAATACCAAAATTGGAGCCTTGGAGGAAAAGAGTAAGGAGATAATTGAGAGAGACAAGGAGATAAAGGGGAAGGAGTTGATAATTGCGTAGTTGAGGGATGAGTTGAGAGAAGAAAAGGAGAAGGTCCATGAGGCCTATGAAAAATAGGATACTATCTTAGACTTCATTATTTTGAAGCACCTAGATTTAGCACCCCCTGAGCAAAAGTATGAGTTGGCCTTCTACTACCTAGAGGACTTGATGTGCATAATCATGATGGAGAGGCAACCACTTGCATTGGAGTCGGCAAAGGAAGTTTTGGCATGAAAAAGAGAACATGAGAAGTGTAAAATTGGGGATACCATAACTCTGTACTCTGAGCTCCTGGCCTCTTTAAAAACCACAACGCACATGGCCGAAGTTGTCTATGAAAAATGTGGAGAAAGGGACAGGGTGGCAATTATATTAGTTGCTACCTGTGAGCCGGACATAAAGGATTTCTAGGAAAAGAACAAGGGAAATAGGGAGGAATGGGAAAATATCATAGAAAAATTCAAGAATAAGTCCATGAAAATAAAAGGATTAAGGATCTTGATTAAAAATAAAGTGAAGGAATTACACCCCTAGGTTACAGAAAGGGTGGGTGTGCTAAGCGACCTTAGCAAGAAAACGGAAAGTATTGTTGACACACTTAAGGATAAAGGTGAAGAGTTATCATTTGATGAAGTCAGTGCATTGATAGGGGATTTATTTGAACAAACACAGAATGAGGTCGATGCTTGGAACAAGATTAAAGCGTCTTTGAATAAAGACTTCCCAATCGTTATTCAACAGTGATTAAATTATTTTATTCCTTGGTGTAAGCCAGATAAAGGTTATTATTTCCTTCAATTCTTTATTCTGTGAGGGAGATTAGATTTTTTCTGAGGATAGACAACACGTCTAGTGTGGGATAATGTTGAGCCTAGAAAAGTGGCTAAGTCTAGGAGCAAAGAATTAGTGTGCGCAAGGAAAGTAAGGGAAAAAGTGTTCAAGGAATGACGTGTGGGAGAACAGGAGTGCACATGGGAAGTTTAAGGAGTTGAAAAAAAAAGGGCAAAGTAAACATGGAGCACAAAAATGTTGGCACATGGAAGTAGGATAGGGTTTGGAGAATTATCCACATCATTAGATATGGTACTACATGGAAAACACGTGAAGACATGAGTAGGTGTGATGAGTGGATAAGGTTACAACTTGGAGTCTTAGAGCTCAAGGAAAGGATATCCCATGAAAGGAATATTCCAGAGGGGAATCATTATGGTTAGTGGAGGCTAATAAGGGTTTTTGCAAGTTGGCATATGAACTTGACCAGGGAGGAGCATGATTCCACCTGACATGTGGCTTGCTCATGAGTGAAGATGAGGCGATGAAGGAGATATCCCAATTTTATTTAAGGATGCATTTGGATCTAAAAAGAGTGGTACGAGTAGAGGGATGTGTGTGGAGAGATGCATGTATGAATGTTCTTGGGTCTAACACAAGTGGTGAGAGAGAAGAGATGGTGTGAGAGACCAGTCAAGAAATATTTAGGTGCATGGAAGAATATAATTAGGGATCTCTGTGCATAGTCATTTTGTAGGGTTAGAGTATCATTCATATATGTAATCAGTCTGATATGAACCTCTTTGATGTAATATGGCTACTGTAAATGGTTATAAATCAATATATGACGTTTTGTTCTAAATATCTATGCTCATGGGTACAAACCCCTTGTGTCCTTTATATTGCTAATGGCTCAGATCTGATTCCTGTATATTGATATAATGTATAAACCATTTTTATGGTTCATCTATGTTTGGATTAAGTGTTTTGACTTCTTTGCTAAAATGGATACATGTATTTTCAGTTTCTGTAACCATTCCTCTATCAATGGAGGACATTCTTACGAAGCTCACATAAAGGAGGGGCTTGGCACCTACACATGCCTTGGGTGAGTGACCAGATAATGTTGGGTGATAGATTGACGTGCTTGGGGTTTAAAGGGAGTAGGTAAAAGGAGGATACACTGTTGATTGTATCCAATGCCAATATTTTCAACCAACATACATATTTTACACCCACATTTATTATACCCGAGACCATCCCCACATCTATCTCAACATATATTTCTACACCCATGCCTACAAATCCTTCTGTACCCACACCTCTAATTATATCCATGTCTGCACCAACATATACATCTATACCCATATCCACATCATCTCTTCAAACCACTAATAAGAATATATTGTTACTTTATGTGACCATAAGAGATGTACCAATTCTGTCTCCATCCTGAACTACAACCTCACTTTTATATCAATAACTTCAAAATCCACACATAATATAACTCCTTCCAATCTCATCAAACGTATTATCCAAAAACCACTCCCATATTCAATCCCCACATCTTAAAAAAAACCTACATCCGCATCACCTAGTTCCACCTCTAACGATCCTTTGGTTGAAATCGTTGTGATCCCTGCCAAGGGTAAAATATCACAACAAAAATAAAAGACCCTTCGAGCCCCTATTCAAAAACCCCCACCCATCCACATAAGAAGTTGGAGCTTCCCCCCTCGAAGTCCCATCGATCAAAGATGTTCGATATCCAAACATCTATTTTAGGACATTTAACTTCTGTTTTAGGACCAAACCCTCTATCCAAAAAATCCACCACCACAAAATATCACTCCAAATCATCTATCCCTCCTCCCAAATTAGCATCTAAAACATCCATTCCCTCTTTTACATCTAAATTGAAATCATCCACCCTTTCCCCTAAGTTTGAATCACAAGCATCAAAAGTAAAATATGAATCCAAGCCCCATAAAAAGCCTCATAAGAGTAAAACACCCCTCTTTCCTTCATCACTTTCACCCAAATACAATTCACCCAAAGTCCATAAAAATTCATCTTCACAAACCCCCGTCGAATCTGATACTGAAATCCTTCAGCGTCTCACCTAAGAATCAACTATCATCCTTCCTACTATTAAGACCTTTGACCCACATGGGTAGAGGCCCATGTGGATTGACCCCAATGTTATATGTGCCTACCATCATGTCCCTGGACATGACATAGAGCATTTTAGGGCCCTCTGAACCCTCATCAAAAACCTCATCAAAGAGGATGATCTTCTCATTGAAGAAGACCACCCTCTCCCATCTACCAGCCAATCCAAATCCAAGCCCCATCCTCCAATCAACTCTATAACCTTTAAAACCTCTAAATTTTCCTCCTCATCCACACCTTTTGTCTCCATCCCACCACTAAATTTTTCCTATCCTAGGTATGGTTCTGAACTTTACATAGATGTCATCCATATCACCACTCGCTCTCACCCTCACGAGTCCCAACCATCTATATAATCCAAACCAAAAGTTATCATCGTTTCCTCTTCCAATGAGCCCACTCCATCTAAGGCTAAGGTATCCATACTAGCCATACCGCAGACCCAATATTCTGCCACCATAAAAAATCATCATAAAACAACTACATCAGGTTCCCATTAATATTTCCCTCTACAAGCTTATCCAAAGCTCTCTTAATCATCGAAAAGATCTCATTGAAGCCTTGCAGCGTATCCTAGTCTCATCCAATAAAGACCAACACTTCACGAACCTTATTTAAGACCTTACTGCTTCTGCCATATTCTCCTTTGACAACTATGAAATCTTAGATATCTTACCTGAAGATCATGACCTTCCTCTTTTAATCACTATCCACATCAATGAAAAATTTATCCACCAATCTATGATAAAAAATTGTGCTAACATCAATATCATCTCATCCCACACCTTCGACCAACTTAAACTTCCTAAGTCCATTATTTCTCAATCAACCATGGTTCTTCGCACCTTTAATATGATGTTATTTCCCCCATCTGGGAAAATTTATCCTCCCCATCCACCTTAGTGAAAAACTCCTCCATGAAATATTTTATATCATTGAGGGGGAGTTTCAATATAACGTCTTTCATAGACACCCATTTGGATTCGTGTCATGTGTTGCATCGCATCCACTCTCCATCAATGTATCAAATATGAACATTAGGGGAAAATCCATACACTTCCCACTAACCTCCCTCCATTTAAGGCATGTCATATGACCTATCGACCAAATGACGTGCTCTACCAAGACCCATCCTTTGAAGCATCCACTAGCTCTTACATACCTACATCTAAATTACCTAATGATGAATCTCTCGATAATGTGATGCAACTCTTTTCTTTGGGGGAGTATTGAATCCTCGATCTGAATTCTCTTCCCTCACTCAATCGAATTGATAGACTCGATAAATCTCCTGTTTATCAATAAAAATTTGGGGATATCATTTCCTTTGGTCCACCTTATCTTAAAAGCAATCTTATCTATGGTGGTGTCAATCACCCTTCTTGTCACATCAACAATCAACCCCACACCAAGCCATATACCAATGGATTCTAATTACTCTATAACAAATCCTTCACCTAGATACCTATCTCCACCATTTTGCATGGAATGGATTTGGTCTTGGACGTTGTTTTTCAATTTTGTACCCCCTGCAAATTGGAAAAATTAACAACTTGGGCTATGACAGTTTGGTGAGTTTTAATTATAGATGAAGTAGAATGTTTTGAATATCAAAGTATCTCATGGATGAATCAGTTGAGTTAGTGGTGAATTATGGCAATGGATGGCTCAGGCGAGCTAGGTGTTATGGTGAATCAGGCTGATGAGTGCAAGTAGCAGAGTTGCTATCAGCGGATAGCATTTGGGATGTTATCAACCAAAAACATTATGGCTTGCTACCAGCTGGTAGGAGGATTAGGTGATGATGTCAAGGGATTGAGGTGGCACATATGTTACACATGGCATTAGTAGCATTTTAATATGCTATCAGCTGATAGAAAGTGAAGACTGATCAGGTGAAAGTGAAGATGTTAGTAGTATTTGTAAAAATGCAACCAGCTGGTAGCATAATTCATACTACCAACTGGGAGAAAATATACACTATTGATGGGTAATGGAGATAGGCATAGTTCAGGCCATGATGGCGTGGATCAAGGTGGTACGAAAGATGGTGATGAAATAGATGTTATTAACCAGTAGTAGGTATTTATGCTATCGACCAACTATATGAGTACGCAATCGACCGACAGTAAGAACACAAGATGAAGACATGATCCTGACTGACTCGAAGGGTTAATGATGTCGACCAACAACTTGAATGAAGAATAATGCAATTGTTTGTCAACATGCGTATCATGCAACTGGCCGAACACAGGAACATTAGCCATAAGTTGAGAATTAATGATTGAAGTATTGGGTAGCTCACATACCTATCAAGAAATTAATGTATGGTAGGTGAGGTGAATTCTCTATATATGTGTAAAACCAATCATTTTTTGGGGTGGTATTCTGAAACATAAAGGAACTCTGTCAAAATTGTTCTCAGACACTTTTATGAGTTGCAGGCCTCAAATTTGAGACATTCTAGAAAAGTATTATTTCCTTATTTTTACTTTCGTAATGGATTGTGCATCATTTTAAGACAATAAAATTCATGTTTTGTGGATTTTTCTACCCTATCTTGTGTTATATTGACATTTCTTGCATTCCCTTCACATTTTTAGATATATTGTGCATACTTTATTCTTCTTGCAAGACATAAATTTGTTGTGCTCCATGAAAATGGAGATTTTAATGTTGTTTTAGACTGTGGCACTTTTGTCTTCCCTCTCCTAATTTCATTTTCTTCCTATTTTCACTCACTAAGAATATCTCCACCCCTGCTTTTCTTGGTGTTATCACCTCCCTTAGTTTAGGATTTCAATTTCATGCATCTCCCTCTCTCCCTAGTCCCTTGGAATTTTAGGTTAGTGTTAGGTAGTTGTATTTCCCTTTCTAGGAGTAGTTTTAGCCTTAGGAATAGGTAGAGGAAGTTGGCCTTCTCCAGAGGTTCTATCTTAGTTCAGAGTTCCATAACTTGGAGATAGATCCCATGTTGTCTCAAGCCCAGGTCAATCTCATTTGGGACGGGTGCATATTTGAGCTCCAATAGTTTTGGCATGCCCGACGGTGGGACCAAGTGAAAACTTTATTTTCATATTTTCTAGTTTTTGTGTGTAACTCAATAATTTCCATCCTTTGGAGGCTTATTTATACACATCTAGTGACTCCATCATTCAAATAAACTGGTTCCAGTAGTGCTAGTTCTCAGGTTCATGAGAATAATTCATACAAGATCCAGAATAGTAGAAGAAGGATTTTGAATATCTGCAAGTTATCACCAGGAAGGGAAAGAAGAGGAAGAATAGTTTAAAGATCACCATCTCCACCAAATAGGACTCTTTCTACTCCACCTCTTGGTAGGCCCTTCTTACTAGTCTACTATAGTTCTTAGACCTATTATAATGACACAACAAGAAAATATACCCTTTTTCAGCTTTCACTGGGTAGCAATCCCTTGCTCTTAATGCCAAAATCCCATTCTAGTAGCATCTCTGAAAAGTATCCCTTTCTTTACTAGGGAGAACCATAATACTCCTGATGACCATATTCAAGATATAGCCAATGTTTGTGTTGTTCATCAAATTATTGAACAAGATGTAGCCATAAAGATTTTGGCTTCTTCATTTAAGGGAAAATCCTCTGTAATGGTTTAGAAGTTTGAAAACAATGGTCAATTACTAACTGGAATGAGTTGGGAACATCCCTTTGCAATTAGTTTGGAGAGAAGGTAGATAACCTCTCCTTGTCTTGAATAATTGACAACCATAAAGAGGGCTCCCAATGAGCTCATGGAAAACTTAAATTTCAGATTTTAGAAGACTTGGGAGAGAATTCTAGTCCTTAGTAAGACCAACTCCCAAAGGTTCATTTCTTTACTTTTAAGAGCATTAAATTATGATATTGTTGTCATGATTCAATCTATGGGGGTGTAATATTTCTTGGGCATATGCATTATCCATTAGGGCTGAAAATTGTTTGATTCAACCATAGAAAATTAGCTCCTAGACCACCCATGCCCTTGTATACCCTGAATTACCTCAAGCTTCTCCAGCCTTCTATTTCTCCTATCCCTTGAGAAAAATTCCCAACCTACTATACCTCCACATCTTACTCTCCTACACAAAAAATAGGATGAAGACATGAAATCCTTATTAGAAATTTTTCCAATAAATTTATATCTTTGGAGAAGTAGCAATCCCAATCCTACATAAATTTTTCCAATCAGGGGTAAGCTTCAAACTAGGATTTTAATCAAGGTTATCATCCATACAGGAATCAACAGCCAAATCAAAGGTATGGAAAAAATCAGCAGAATAATAGGTGAAGGCTCAAAATTCTTCTCTTCCACTTGTAACAGTTACTCCTCCTCAACCACCTCTTATTGTTATCTCTAGTCAAGACATTGGTCCCAGTGCAAAATAATGTGGTACAAGAGGTTGAATGGTGTTTCTCATGTAACCAACTACATATTCCATATGGTTGTGCATATGCATTTCATGATTAGACCCTCATGGTTCAAAATTCTTCCAACTAGCAAGAGACATTGGTAGAAGCACCCAATCCTAATGTGGAAGGAGCTCAAGAGGCCAATCAGGACACAAAACTCTGTTTTTTAGGATTTTCTTTGGAAATGGATGATTTCTCATGCATTAAATTAAGGTGTTGCTGATAATACAAGGTATAAGAAAATAATGTTGGAATATCAAACTGCATCCTCTTCTAATCAAGGAAATAATGTCCAACAAGGAGAAGGAAGTTACATAGATAAAAGTAGAGTACCTGAGGCTCCTAGCAAGGAGGTTTCTCCCCAAACAAAATATTCCTTTTCAATACTTGCAACAACTAAGAAAGTAGAATCATGTACCACAATTATAGAAATTTATGGGTCTCCCTTTCAATATTGTGGAGAAAATGAACCTAGGACATAATGTCAATGTGACAATGTGGGATGCTTTGGATATCCCATCACAAAGGGACCTCCTATGTGAAGTCTCTCAAGTAACTTCCCCTAGCTGACCTAGTGATTCAAAAGACACGTGTTGCACTAGTCAATATTTTCCAAGAAAAGGAAGAGAAAGTAAGTAAAGTTATCAAGACCCCACCATTTTATATGTCATTAATTGTGGGTAAACACTTGGTGCATAATTGCATGATAGATTCAGGTGCTAGTACCTTTATTGATGCCAAAGAAAATTGTTAATGTCTTAGGTCTTGAATACACCCATGTTGCTAAGAGGATTCTTGTAACTTGATGGCTCAATTATTGGTGTCCTAGGAGTGATAAAAGATTTGAAATTAACACTTCATGCTTGTCCTAGCCTAACTATAACCCATGATATATCAGTCATTGAATTTCCCCCTATGTTTTCCATTTGATTTGTCAAGAGACTTTACTACCAAAGTAGGTGGCTATTTGTCTTCATATTGGACCCATATGCTTTTGAAGAACTAGGTATGGTACAAGATTTACCATACAGGATGAGCCCATTTTTTATTATCATATTGAGTCATATGATCCCACCCTCTCCAATCTAATTTGTCTTATAAGATAAGACATGATAATGAGTCATTTTTAGAAGAGATAACCCATTCCTCCTCATTTTCCTAATCTCATTATTATATGAATGGTCTAAGAGGTGATATAAATTGGGATCCTTATGATGAAAGCTCTTGAAAACTTTGAAACATGACTTGGTACTTACTGCATTCTTGAAGAAGGATCTACTTTACCTACACCAATCAAACAAGAAAAGAATGATGCTTCGGACTATGGAAAATGTTCTTTGATGGTTATAGAAGTAGAAATGGAGTTGGGAAAGGTGTTGTGTATGATTTCTCCAATGAATGAGAAATTATTCTTTTCCCATAGATTGTAGTTTACATGTTCCAATAATGTGGCAGAATATGAGGCATTAGTGCATGGTCTTTTGATTGTAAAAAGAGGAAGATAAAGGCATTGGCAGATTTTTAGGGATACATAATTGGTTATTCATCAGGTTAGAGGGAAGTGTGCCATAAAGAATAATTTGTTGAAATATTATAAGCATAGAGTTTGGGACCTCTTGGAGGGATTTGATGCTCTCAACCTTGTAGGTGGTGCCAAGGAAATTCAAACAAAGAAGTAGATCAAATGAGAAGCCATTGGATCACAATTTTCACCTACTGAAGATTTTTTCAAAGGAAATGTATAATCATATCAAGGTGGTAATCAGGCCATCCATTCCAGATAATGAAACTAGATGGCAGGTTTTTGATAGTGATGAAAAAATTGTTAGTTTATCCAAAATGAGTTGAATTCTCATCAAAATGTAATCTGATTTGCATGATAACTATGGTGACCAAATAATTCAATTGAAAATAAATAAATTTCCAAAGGGATTGGTCACCTTGGAGCATATTTTTATCCCAATGATGAATTCAAAGGGGATGAAAATAATATAGCAAAAATAAAGAGGATTGTCAACCAGTCACCATTACACAAGAAAGGAACTTCTTTACTGGGAAAGGTATGTGATAATAGTGAGAAGAAAGATTTTATTTCTTGTGTCAAAAATTTAGTGATGTGTTTTCTTGGGATTATGAAGATCTAAAGGGATTTAATCCAGATATTGTGAAACATTCCATAGATCTTGATCTCACTGTCAAGCCAATTAGGAAAAAACAAAGTTCAGTCAACCCTAGATAGAACCCCTCATGAGGAAGGAGTTATCCAAACTCATTGAGGAAAAATAATTTTTCCAATCAAGTACTCTACATGGGTGGCCAATCTTTTCCCGGTTAGAAAGAAGAATGGGGAAATCAGAATTTGTGTTGATTTCCATGATTTGAACAAGGCTTCCCTAAAATACCACTACCCTTTACCTTCCATGGATTAAATTTTGCAAAATTGTTGTAGGGGATGAAAGGTTCTCCATGATGGATGGGTATTTAGGTTTTAATCAAATTAAGGTTAGGGAATAAGATCAATTTAATACTTACATTTACAACCAAGTGGGGTACATATACCTATTAGAATATTCCTTTTGGTTTGTCAAATATAGGTGCCACATTTCAAAGAGTAATTGGATATTTCTTTCAAAGGTTACATTAATGATTTCATCCTTGTATACTTGGATGATATTACCATCTTCTCAAAGAAGAGAAAGGATCACATCAGCCACTTGGAGAAGGTATTTGAGAGATGTAGGGAATTTGGGGTGTCTCTTAACCCCAAAAGTGTAATTTTGTAGTCCCTAGGGGTAATCTTTTGGGACATATTGTTTCAAAGGATGGAATTTGCCATTGATCTAGACATAATTTTAGCCATCCTTTCTCTCTCTTTTCCAACTCATAAAAATCCTTGCAATCATTTCTTGGCAAGATTAATTTTGTTAGGAGATTTATTCCTAATTTTTCAGGATTAGTCAAGCCCATCACTTTTATGTTAAAGAAGGATTCATCCTTCAAATGGAAAGATCTGAAGGGAAGGAAATTTTTTCCAAGATCAAATAGGAAATTTCTCAAGGATCCTACACTTTTCAATCCTAACTATGGTAAGGATTTTATTTTGTATGCATATGGAGATGATGTTAGTATTGTTGTTGTTTTGACTCAATAAAATGATGAAGGTATGGAACAACCAGTGGCCTTATTCAGTTAAACACTGAAGGAATATGAATTGAAATATAGTCACATTGAAAAACAGGTATTTTCCATCATGAGGTCTCTAAATAAATTCAAAAGCATGTTCTCCACTAGTCATATCAAATGTTTTAGTCTCACATTCTAGTGTGAGAGATTCATTATGGGGGAAAATATCAGTGAGAAAAGAGATGGATGGGTAACTAAAATAATGGATTATGATGTGACTATTAAGGGCCACAAAAATGGTAAGAGGGAGAGAACTTTGTGAGAAAGATTTCTTTGGATGCTCAAGATAATCAAGAGACATCCTTTATGAATGAAGAAATTTCATATGATGTTAAAATTCAACAGGAATGAAGAATATGCATCCAATGGTCATAAGACTGGATGAGTGATATGATCACCTTTCTATCTATCAATGCATACCCACCTTGGTATAATAAGAAAAAAGAGATATCTAAGGTTGCAATCCATTCCTTATGCACTTGGTGGATGGAATTTTATTCAAAATAAACATTGATGAAGTTTTGTTGAGGTGTATTGAAGGTAAACAAGTGGAGAAAGTTTTAATATAATTTCATGATGGCTTATCTGGTGGTCATTTTTTAGCCAAAGCCACAACAATGAAAATTATAAAGGAAGGTTACTTCTGGACCACATTATTTGTTGATTGTCATAAATGGGTTAGAAAATGCAAGGAATATGCTTTCTTCACAACTAAGAAGAGGTTGATCATATCTTCCACTTCATCCAATTCAAGCAGATCATCCATTTTTCTCAATGGGGCCATTGATTTTATTGGCATGATCAACCCTTTATCAAGTGTTGGCCACAAGTGGGTCTTAACAACTACAGATTATTTCACCAAGTGAACTGAGGTTATGTCATTGAAGGAAGCAACTGAATCAGTCATTCTTGACTTCCTTGAGGAGATTGTCACAAGGTTTGGTATCCCACAGACCATAATTTTTGATAATGCAAAGGATTTTCTAGGATCTAAGATTTCTTATTATCGGCTCTTAGACTTGGTGTTTATTTGAAGAACTTCTTCCAATTATTACTCTTAAGGTAATGGTCTCGGAATAATCTATATAATAAGAACCTGATTAGGATTATGAAGAGAAAAATGAATGTAAATCAAAGAAAATGGACATACCAAGGTGAAGAATGCTCTTTGGGATGACATGATTACCATGAAAAAGGAAATTGGCACTTCCCCCTATAAGCTTGTTTATGGAAAAGAAGCAAGGCTACCTTTATCACTGGAATTTCCTTCACTTGAGTTGGCCCAGCAGATGGAATTTTAAGGGGAAGATCAAAGAGAGATCAAGATTGTGGAATTATTGAGCTTGAAGAACTGAGGAATTTTGTCATGATTAGAATTAGAGAAACATAAAAAATCAACCAAACAGTGGTTTGATAAAAATTCCATGTTTCATATGTTCAAAGCTGGTGATCTAGGTCTTAAAATGGGATAATGACAAGAGCCAATACTAGGGAGACATTCCAAATTTCATGCAATTTGGAGTGGTCCATATACCATTACTGCTTGCAAAGAAGATCAAATTATTTTGAATTTGAATGACCTTGATGGAGATGTAATACTATTCTCAATCAATGGAATTTATCGTAAGAATTCCCATTAGGTTAGTTTGTTGTATCATTGTACATCTTATACTTTATATTTGTAATTCATCCAAGTGTTTTTAGCACATTGATTCTATTGGTAGTTTAGGTCTGATTTTTATAGAAGTGCTTCTGTGCACATTATGTATGCTCCTCTTTGGAGCATGTATGATTTTCATTTTTGTACATAGTTTATATCCTTTTGTTGTCTATTGCACATTCTTGTATCATAGGCAAGGCCTCATGATGGAAGTAAGGAGTTTGAGGCAAGTTATTGAGTGAATTCATTCAGCTTGAGCATATCAGGAAATATTTAGATCAATTGAAGAGGAAAATGTAGTGTTTCAGATTGATCCAAGGATGAGATTTCTCAAATTTAAGATCAATTTTCAGAAAAGCAAGTTGACTCCCTGACTAATCGATGTTTCTAAAGCCATTGATCTTTACAATCTAGTAGGTTAGATTACCTCTGTGAATCACTAATTTGCTATCAAATTCCATTACAACCACCTACAAATTAGACAACATAATAGGTCTGGGTGTTAGAAGTAAAATGGAGTGTAATATATTATGGAATACTAGGGTAGATTCATGGATAGCTCATGTCCAAGTTGTAGTCAAGTTAATCTTATGTGGCAAGTTGGAATGAGCTACATTGGTAAGGATGGTTAAGCAAGTTATAGTCAGGTGGATGGAAGCCAAGTAGAAGAAGTTAATACCGATCAATAGGATTTTACATGCCACTGGTAGAAAAAAATTCTACCATGCTACCGTAGCATAGCAGGAGCAATGCTACCAATGGTTGAATGTATCTTAATGGGTCACATGTTAAGTAGCACAAAGGCACCAATAATGCATTTAGACGCTTTCAATTGGTAGTATTTTATGGATGATACTGGACAGTAGCAGAGTGTATGACAGATGGTCGGGTCATAGTGGTATAGATCAAGGTGGTATTGGTTGGTAGCATGACAGAGTATGGTCGCTACTGGTTGGTTTTGAGGGGAGTGTGTGACCGATCATTTGCATGAATTACACAATCAAACGTGCTAGCAGGATCACAAGGTATCATAAGTCATGGAACCGATCGGTAATAGGGAATAGATCTTACAATCCAGCTGCATTGACTATGCACACTAGGTTAATATTATCAAACGGACATCTTGATAAAGGCATACAGAACCATGCTAACTACATGAAGATTACATGATGGGTCTTGCATTAATGAATAATTCTACCATAGAGGGGTTCAATGACTAGTTTAATGCAGGTACGGTGCAAACACATGTTTTCATTAACTACAAGAAGGGTACCATTAATGGAAACAATATTGGGAAAGGTCAACCTTACCTCTTTTCTAGATATTTAATGAAGGTTTTTGGTTATTAGTAGAAAAAATCAAATTTCCTTCTCTATATAATGTAAAAACCCCCTCATTTATAGGGGAGTAATTCCGAAAATGTAAAGTAACTTTATAAAAATTGTTCCAAAACTTTTATGAGTTGTAGACCTTGAATTTGGGCATGTTTGCAAATAGGATTATTTCATTTTTTCTACTTTATAAGGGATTGTGCATCCTTTTGAACAATAAAATTCATGTTTTGTGGATTTGTTTTTCCTAGCTTGTGTTATATTGCATTTATTTCCTTCCTTTTGATTTGCAGATATATGTGCATACATTGTTCTTCTTGTGGGACTCAAATCTATTATGCTCCATGAAGATGGTGATTTGAATGTTGTTTTGGACTGTGGCACTTCTATCTTCTCTCTCCTACCTCTTTTTCTTCCTATTTTCACTAACTAGGAATCTATCCACCCCTATTTTTGGTGTTATCACCTCCCTTATTTTAGTATTTCAATTTCATGCATCTCCCTCTCTCCCTGGTCACTTGGCATTAAAGGTTAGTTTTAGGTAGCTGAATTTCCCTTTCTAAGAGTTGTTTTATCCTTAGGAATAGGTAGAGGAATCCAGACTTCTCTAGAGGCCTGTCTCAATTTGAGTCCCACAACTTTGAGATAGTCCCATGTTGTCTCAAGCCCCATGTCAATCTGATTTGGGATGGGTGTATATTTGAGCTCCAACAGACGTTATGAACAAGGTATGCATGATCTTATCATTGATCAATCCCACAAGCCTCATTATAAGTTTAGAATAGGTTTTAAATAATAACCCACTAACTCTCTCACTCCCACATCTTCTACATATCCCATGCACATCGAATCATCATCCACTCCCTCTCCATCCAATAATGTCATGGAATTGGATGACACAGTTTCCCTTTCTTCTGAATTTTTTTAGTATCCACCATCACTTTAGGACTGGTCACTTATCAAATTGAAAGTGAAACTAGGTCATGTCAACACTAGAATTTTCCTCCATATTTTCTATTTTATTAATGTATACATTATGAATAAGGTGTTGTTATGTATAGTTATTAGTAAAATTCACTATAAGATAATGACACTACCAGTACGATGCCAATAAAGTACAGTACGGTAACAATCAAAGTACAATAGGAATGTTGTGAAAGTGATAGTCAATGGTAAAAAGTAAATATTTGTCATAAGTAGTCTCGGTAATGTTAAAATTTCAATTTAGGGTAAGTGGATAAGTAGGGTCTACATGATTAAGAATTAGAAATATCATACATGTAAAAATGACAAGGAGTGATGTCATAAATATTTTGTATATTTAATTTCTATAAAATCTAGAAAGGTGGAATGCATGTGAAATGATAAGGTTTATCTTATCTTAGAAGACAATCCTGCATGTAAAGATAAGAGTTTAGGCATGGAATATGATTATCTGAAATATGTTTCCTATCCTATCTTAGAGATAGGGTGGATAAGCCTAAAATTTATATAAATAAAGAGGCCACCCCCCTCATTTAGCATAGAATAAAGTTAAACTTAATATATGAATAAAGAATTCATTGTGAAGGTGTGTTAAGGAAGCCATCAAAATGTGTAATTGTGAAGTTTCTTCTAGAGTTACCATTGTTAGGAAAGTGGAGTTGGTAACACTTGGAGTAATTCATGGGTGAGATTGTATTAGTATCATGTTAATAATATAATTTACATTTGTATTTCATATATTTCATCATTCCTTTATATTATAGATTGTGGTATTCTTGTGTTATGTCCGTTATTATGTTTCCAGATTACTACCACTAAACCAAAAGTTGTGCATTCTTGAAATAATCATAGCATGAGGAGTTCTCAGTGAAATATTGTCATAGTGTCGGATTGGTGTTAACAGTCACTTCCTCTCAAATTCCCTGAGATGCTAGAGAAATATTCCCATACCATCAACATTCTCCAATGCAGTGATGATGACTCCATTCTCTCCTACATGGGGGCAGAAGATTCTCATCTTCATAAGGACATATGTCCTGACACATCCACCCTTTTCAACAAATCCACCATCAAAATCAATATAGGGACTTTGAAAGAGCCCTGCATCCTTAAATTTGGCCACTCTCTTAACCTTAAAGAGCTTGAGGCCTTTACCTCCTTCCTATCTAAGGATAGCCAAGAATTTGTGTGGTTGTACACTAACATGTCAGGCCTCGATCCTAACATTTTTTTACATAACATCATTGACATCCCCGATGCCAAACTGTTTAAATATAAGTTACACTACATGTACCCTCACATTTCCCTCCTTGTCAAAGAGGAAATTCAATGTCTTCTTTCCACCAACTTCATCATACCTATCAACTATTCGTAATGTGTTAATAACATTGTATATGTTTCCAAAGCATTCGAAAAGCTCTGTATTTGTACCTAATTTAGAGATGCAAATCTCAATTTCCCTAAAGATGAATTTACTCTTCCTAACATTGATCAACTAATCAAATTAACATATGGCCATGAGATGCTCTCTCTTATTGATGGTTTCTCTGGTTACAATCAAATTCTCATCACGCCAGAAGAAAAACATAATACATCTTTCATCACCCCTTGGAGAACCTTATACAACCACATTATGCCCTTTGTTTTGAAAAATGTGGGGCCACCTATTGCCGTACCATGACCTATATTTTCTATGATCTCATCCATAAAATTTTAGAGGACTACATCGATGACCTATTGGGAAAATCCAAGCGTCAATAAGATCATATTTATGTCCTTGAAATCCTCTTTTCACGTCTTATCTAATTCTTCCTCCATCTCAATACCACCAAGTGTGTATTTGGAGTATTGACTGGAAAACTACTTGGATTCATCATTTCTATTAGGGGCATTGAATTTGAACTCGTAGAAACCAAATCCATTCTCAAGATGAAGCCCTTCCAATATAAAAAAACTTCACAATCTTCAAGGTTGAATTTAATCAGTTTGTCGTTTCATCTCACAACTTTCTAATATTTTCCAACCTTTTAATCATCTCCTTCGCAAAGACACTCACTTTAATTGGGATGCTAATTCCAAGAATGCATTTTACAAACTTAAATAATATATTGTATCAACACCTATGATCATGCCTCGACGCTAGGTGAAACCATTCTATCTCTACATCTCTTCCTCTGATCATGCTCTGGGTGCCATGTTGGCACACCACGATGAGAAAGGTAGGGAGTAAGCCATCTATTATATTAGTCAGACTCTCCTCAATTATGAAACCCGCTACACTGAAGATGAAAATTTGTGTTACACTCTCTTCTTCACCTCTTCCAAAAATTTTCACTATCTTCTTAATCATAAAACCTATCTTCACCATATTCAAAATTATTAAAACCATGTATTCCAAACCTTATCATAAATATTTCATATCTCAATGTGTCATTCTCATGACCAAGTTTGACCTAGAATTCATCTCTCATAAATCCATCAAGGGCCAATCCATCACTTACCATCTTGCAAATCCCCTCTTTCTAACAATCATCTTCTTCATGAGTAATTTGCTGACGAATCTATCCATACCATCGATCATGAATTTTTCCCTCTCAAAATGGCACTTTTATTTAATAGATCTAAGTATCAAAAATGGGGAGGCACTTGTGTTATAATTATTCCTCCTTTGGGTAATCCTATCCTCAACTCTTATAAGCTTTACTTTAAGTTTACTAACAACATGGCTAAGTATGAAGCCCTTATCTTGGCTCTCCAAACTCCTATCATACTCAGTGTCTAAATTCTTGATATCTATGGTGCTTCTAAGATTATTATCAATCAAGTAAAGGGAACCTATCAATGCAAAAATGAATTCCTTCAGATGTATAAGGATGCTATCAAATCTATTCTTGAGTCCTTTGATCAATATGCCATCTGAAAGGAATGAAAAACAAATTGTTCCAAGCCGTGAAGATCTTAGATGATCATAATACACCACATTTGATAAGCTGAAATAAATTCACTAGAATAACTTTACAAAAGAATTTGCAAACAAAGAGCAGTAATATCATATATTATTATGGAAATCTCTATGAGTACAAATAGAATTGGCCTTACTTATATAAGCAAGGAAGATCTATCTAAGAACCATTCAAGGCAATAGATCAAGCCATAAATCAAGGAAAGAATTAGTCATTAAAGAACTAGTCAAGACCATAGATTTAGAAAAGAACTAGTCAAGACCATATATTTAGAAAAGAACTAGTCATAACAACTAGACAATATCTTTCTTATATTTAAATAAGATAAAATAAATATCCACACACATAAGTGGGTGAGGATAAATAAACGACAAGGTAAATAAAGTACCTAGGTGAACATGAGCTAAGGTAAATACCTACTCTGACACCCCCCTCAAGTGAAGCTAGGAGAAAAAATAAAAGTGATATATCAACAGTATGAGTCCTGACAACTAGGTCTCATGAGGTACCCATGTACAATAACAAGGAAAAAGGGACACTGCAAGGTACCCAAAACAAGTAATAACAAAGGAGAGAGAGATAGAAACATGTTGCAAGGTATCCCAAGAATCTTGGCTCAAAAAACTAATATAATGCTAAAGAATTTTGGTGTGCACGGTGTTCTAAATCCACTGCTTGATCAAAAAACTAAAACATAATTGACATTGGGCTTCACCAGAATAACTCCATATAAGGATACTGTTAACAGAGTGATGTCGAAAGTGTAAAAAAACACCAAACATAATTTGATCAACTGCTACAGATAGGTGTGCCATGATCCAATAACAATAACCGAGGAAATAAAACAAGGACACAAGATCCAAAGAAATAAGAGTGCCATGATCGAAGAAAATCCATGGTAACAAGGCAAGGACACAAGACCCGAAGAATCAAGATCAACTGCTACAAATAGGTGTTCTACAATCCAAGTACAATAACCAAGGAAACAAGGTAAGGACACAAGATCTAAAGAAATAGGAGTGATACGATCTAAGAAAATCCAAGGTAACAAGGAAATGACACAAGAACCAAAGAAGCATGATCAACACCACACCCTCCCATACTACTAAATGGGTGGATTGATGATACAAATCTATATGATTTTTAAAAACAACTACTCAAAAACTGATTAAAAACACTAGGCTTCACAGTATAGCTCCCCCATAAGAGAGACTATCAACATGCCAAAAATGTCGAAAATACAGATATAAAATATCTTAACAGACAAGAGAAATACATTACACCTACTAAAGAAAAATGGTCAAAACAAGAAGTATTACAATGAGGAAAAAATAAAAAGTGGAGCAAGAGGCCGAATGGTGGAGGAACCATGCTTGTAGATTCCTCTCAATGAATTCCTATGTTTTTGCCATGACTGATCAGATATCCACCCTAAATCAACAAGGATGGATGAAGAATATACCTGCATATGACTTGGTTCAAAATGCACAATGGGCTCATGTAAAGGAACACCAAAATGTTTGCCATGTTGATCATGTTTGAAAGATGAAATCTCAGGTTTTTCAATCCTGAGTGAAGGTGTAGAAATCATGTGTAGCTCATGATCCTTAGAAAGAGTTGAGAAAAAAAAATAGGAGCTCCATCAATGTGTGATCCTAATGAAGTACCTTCTTGAAAACAAATTCCCTGGAGAGAATTTCACTTAACATGTGGAATAGTGTAAGCAATACCCTATGAATTTCTGCCAATACCTCTGCCAGTGACACCCATAGAATGGAGCATGCGAGAACTGAATGTAGTGGTATGCTTCTCAAAAGAGCCATGCGTGTAAGCAGGAGTAGGATACACAACATGTGTTACTACAATATGCATAGATTTGGAAGAAAATGTAGTAACAATCATAATAGGCTTAGGAGCATCAGGAGTAGGAGCAGGAGCAGACTCATAAATTGACAGATCAAGGTTAGTGGGTATAAGAGCAACAACTTTAAGTGGACAAGGAACATGGATATGAGATTCAACAATATGGTGGTGATGCTTCAGGGTAGCAAGTTTTTGTTGCAGGGAGTGTATGAGATTATCTTTATTGTGAATGAGTGCTTATAGAAAATAATTTCACTTCTTGAGCGATATATTTTCTTCCACAAATTTAACTAGGTCCTCCTGAATGGAACCAATTTTAGAGAAGAGCATCTCATTCTCATATAGTAAAGCAAAGATGTCAGAGCCACGAATCCATGATAAAAAATAAAGCAACATGATGTCAGGATCGTCCAAAAATGTGTTTGTGTGTGAGTATAACACTCCCCAAATTTTGGAAATTTATAATTGAGTGTGTGTTACAAACATGAAATTTTAAATTTTTAGTTGGTTTCTTAAAATAAACAATTTTAGTGGAACAAGCATGAAAAAACAAATACTTTTGAAAAAAAGACACTCAATTCCGAGTTACCAATCAAAAGATACAAACTTTTCAAATTTTTGATTTAATATTTATTTTGAAAAATGCATTGTTTCCTCCACTCTTCCTCAATTTATATTTCCTAGAAAAAAACTTTCCAAGAAAAAAACCCATTACTGAACGTGAAAAAACCCTAGAAAATTGGTTTTCTAGATTTTTTTGCCTCTCCAACATGGATTTCCAAAATACCAAAGGTGATACAGATCTACAAGATCCTCAAATCCTACACAGAAACTCTACAAAGCGGAAGAAAAAAATGATTACTGAACACAAAAAACCTAGAAAGCATTTTTTTGGATTTTCTGACTCCCCAGCACAGATTTCTCCATGTTATGGATTTCTAAGATTTCAACATCTTTTTCAAATAGGAACTCGATAAAGTGGAAGGAAAAAAAAACCATTACTGAACACAAAAAACCTAGAAACTATTTTTCTGGATTTTTTTTTACTTCCCCAGTAGAGATTTCTTCCCCAACGAAATTTTTAGATCCTCACGAAACTTAAATTTCACAAAGCAGAAGGAAAAACCCAGTACCGAATGTAAAAAAACATAGAAAACATTTTTCTAGATTCAATAATATTTCCTAATATTTCCAAATCCTCACCAAACAGGTACTCTCCAAAGTAGAATAAAAAAACCCAATACAGTAAACAAAAAAACCCATAAACTAGTTTTCTAGACATTTTACTTCCTCAACACAAATTTATTCCCCTGGTATGGATTTCTAAGTGAATTTATATGTATTTGTGTCCACCTTTGCAAAACCAAAACAAATATTCTCCTTTAATGGCCAAGTTTTACACATGTTTATGGGGGTTTTCCACCTTCTAAATCCAATAGAGCCCTCCTTGTTGAGTTAAAAATGGAAGTTGCAATAAAGTGCTAACGAATTCCAAAATATATGAAAATAAGTAAACCCTTGCAAAAAAACTTATAGATGGATGTCTACATTATCTATCACTTTAATACCATGAAAGGAACGATAAACAGATTATTCCAAGCTGTGAAGATCTCAAATGATCATAACTCACCCCATTTGATAAGTTGAAAGAAATTCATTAGAATAACTTTACAAAAGAATTTGCCAACAAAGAGCAATAATATCATATATTATTATGGAACTCTCTGTGAGTACAATGAGAATGGGCCTTTTCTTATATAGTCAAGGAAGATCAATCTAAGAACCAGTCAAGGCCATAGATAGAGCCATAAATAAAGGAAAGAACTAGTGAAGACCATAGATTTAGGAAATAACTAGTCATAACAACTAGAAAACATCTTCCTAATATCTAAATAAGATAACATAAATATGCACACTACATAAGTGGGTGAGGATAAATAAAATACAAGGTAAATAAAGTACCTAGGTGAACATGAGCTAAGGTAAATACCCTACTCTAATACCATCCAATTTGTCCCTCGTTTATCCAATCGTTTCACAGACACTATGACATCCCTCACATTCCTCATCCCATGGCCAACCGAATAATTTAAAATCTCCATTTTTTTTCCATCATCTTGATCAACCATCTCATACCCATGAGCTTCCTCATATTAATTATGTCGACCCCAACCAAATAGATGTTTGGTACTCTCATATCCTTGACTACCTATCTGTATCCAAAATTCCCTCTGACCTATCCAAAAATGTGCTAACCATTATGTTATCATTAGAGGCATCCTTTACAAATGTTGATTTGATGGTATTCTCCTATGATTCCTTAAGTCCCATGAATTTATTTGCACTATCCAAGAAGTCCACGATGGAATTTTTTGTGTAAATTTCAGCGGTTTGGATGTCACCAAGTGTGTCCTTCACCTAAGTTATTACTGGCCAAATCTTAATCAAGAGTTCTATGAATATGTCAAAAATTGTGTTAAATTCCAAAAACATTCCAATCTCATATGTATCCCTAGCCAGGCCTTACAGTTGGCTCAAGATCTTTGGTTGTTATCACATTGGGGGCTCTAACTCATTGGCTTTCATCAATCTGCACTCCTCTTAGCATCATCATTCTATCATCACCACTACCAAATGCTTCACGAAATGGGTGGAAGTAATTCTACTCACATCCACCAAAGCTAAAAAAATATTTGATTTCATCTATCAACACATCATCTTCCATTTCAGCGCTCCTCATAAAATCATCACGGATTATGGAAAGTCCTTTAAAAATAAAGATCTTAAGAATCTCTATGATTCCTTTAATATCAATCTTATCTTATCATCTCCTTACTATCCTCATGCTAATAGTCATGCCAAAGCCACTAACAAGAATCTTCACAAAATTATCTCTAAAAACTATTGATAAATCAAGATGAAATCGGCATCTTCAATTCCCTTCACCCTTTGGGCCTACTGGACTAACATCCACACCTCTACGTGCACTAATATTTTCTCTCTCATCTATGGCTTTGAATTTATTCTTCCTCTCGAAGTTCAAATCCCATCTTTGTGTATTTCCCTTTGTGACTTCATTTCTGATTAGAAATATTGTTAGGAACGTCTAGTACAACTTGAATTGTTAGACGAGCGTCACTTAATCACTCTTTAACATCATCATGTTTATCAATAGTCCATCAAATGTGCCTATAAAAAACATATAAACGAATGTGACTTTAACATCGGTGACCTTATCCTAAAAAAATCACAACATCACTACTTTAGAGAGGAGCTAATGTGGAATGTTTTCTTCTAACTGGATTGGACCATATAATATCATGCATAAATATGGGTTTAGAGCCTATCACTTAGCTTCCTTAGATGGTAAAATGGAAAAATAAACTCTCAATGCCTCACACTTGCAACCTTTCTACTATTAACATACCTACTAACATTCCCTTTGTCACACTTGATGATCTTACATCCATCATTCACCTTTTCCGTCTCTCATCGTAATGATCTGGAATCATGTGGTCTTCCATCACTATCCTAATCTATGATCTTGAATATATACACCACGAATTTGCTAATAATATATTCCTCATGGAAAAGTTCCTCATTTTTGGTCAGATCTCCATGATCATTACATATGTCACCTTCTTATCTACATATTGGAACCATGCTAAGGGTCCATAGGTGTTGCTAGTACATCTTATCTTCCCCTCCCCAAGTGGTCTACTTGGCTATCCACAACTATATCCTAAAAATAAAAATTTCAAATGCTCATATAAAAAATCTATCTTATCCAAAAAATAAAGCTCACTCGAAGGAAAATTGATCATATAAAAGTAAATAATTTCAAAAGTATATATTGATCCCTCTAAGGACAGCTATCAAACATATTTTATCCTTCCATCTAAAAAATTCACAAAGCAAAATCTAAAGCAAAAAATTCTAATCGTAGACTACTCCCTCGAAGGATGGATACTTTCTTATATCATGGAAGTAAAGGCTTCCCATATTGATCAGCCTTTTGAAATATCAAAATCTAAAGCAAAAATGTCAAAAAACAAGGATCCCTAGAAATCTTCCCACATCAATCAACTTTCCCACATATAACAAACTTCCCACATTGATCAGTTTACACCACATTACTCAGAGTTGGGGCATAGATCTAGGACTACCACCTAAGGTGAACCTATTTTATTCGTACAAGCTCCGTCTTAACCCCCTTGTCATGTCTACAATAACACCATTCATATTTCCCTCATAATCTTAAAAGTGGCTAATTACTGTTAGTTACGTGTTAACACCTATCAAAGATCGCAAGCGCATTGCTTTGTGTTGTTCTATTTCATGTTTTACCTCTAATCTATTTCAAAATCATCTTTTCTATGTGCAAATCCTCCTTATGATGAGGTGCACTTTTCCACATTTAGGTCAACCTATCAAGGTCACGCCCTATCAAAATTACATTATCCTAACTCCTACAACTACCTTTTCCATATCTACTCTAATCTCATCATGATCCCATCTATTTCTAATCATATGTCTAACAATCTATATCCAATACATCATATCACACCTAATCTAAATATCGATTGCATTCAATCTACATCTATCACATCATCTATTATAAATCCATCATATATTCGTAATTATCCAAATGCATAAACCATAATCATACCTAACATCTAGGATCATGACATCAATATCCACATCATCAATATCTAACCATACCTAAATCCCCATCACACGATTCCTATAATCATATCTAACATCAACATCTAGTCTAATATATACACTTCACATCTAAATCTATCACATCTATTCTAATCTAAGTCAACCATATCATATATGTCACACCACATCTAATAAATTAATCCATACATCACATAACATATCCATATCAACATCTAGTTATTTCACATCTAAAATCTAGTCAAAACATCACATCATCATAAATCATCACATATATCTAATCTAATAAACATGACACATGGAAATAGTGAAAAAATCACACACACACACATATCATCTAAATGTGTCCATATATATGTGATAGGCCTTGAATGAGCTCGATCTCAAAATCTATACATAAAAATAAATGTCAAAATCTACATACAACATTCACCTACTAAGTGGTGAACTATAGATTAGATGCTCTAAGCTCTAAAAACCTGTCCTCCTAGAGTAGGTGCCTTTCCTCATCCCTACCTACCATTAGTTATATAATCTAGACGTGAACTTACCTCAGCTATGATACACTAGCTATGCTCTTGTATGCTACCTATCATGTTGAGCACCCTAATCTCCTCTCTTTGACCAGGTATTCCACATAACACAACACATCAGGGAACCTTGCTGTAAAAATGTACTCATAATAGCACATGTCCTCACATAGTTCTTAGTATTATGCCAATGACATTGGTACTAGGAAGAACCATTTGAATAGATCTCTATGAGGCTCCCTATGCCTCACCCTATGTCACCTTAAATGCAATACCCATATCTCCATTTATGGCCTGATAAGCCTCTCGTTGTCTCCGGTACCGATCTCGCTTTTGTATGGGCAAGTCCCTCTCTTAGCGCATCCTCATTGCCTCCTGGCATGATGTGTTCCTCTCTTGGAGGGTAGCATCTAACTTCAACTATAATATTTCTATCTTCATAACCACCCCTCTATCTCCACCCTCCCCACCAGTGGTACTATTACCTCTCCTCTCATAGGAACTGATATGTCTCCCCCAACCTACACTACCTCCTCAATAGCCTTTGTTACCCCACTACTGTGATCACCAATCCACATACCCCTCTTGAACCCCCACATCATCATCCTCATCCCCATGGCTCCCCTCCTCTGCCAGTGGGTATGCCATCAAAGGGATGGGAAGGTCCCTCTCTATCTCATCCCGCCTATACCTAATAGGCACTCTAACCACAACCTTCACCACTTCCAAATTGTCTCATGACTCATGTAAAATAGACGACCTCTATCATCTAAGGCCTTTCGCCCATGTACCCATCTAACCCTCCTCATACCTTCAAGCTATATATCTTTACATAGCCATGTAGGGAAACCTTTGTAGGGCCTCCATATGAAATCATCTACATCTAAACTCTCCTCATACCAATCCTCACCCACACTATCAGTCGTCTCCATGAGCTTGGTTGGCTCATCACCTCAAAAATCCAACCATAAGCTCAATATGGTCAGCTGTAACCCAAGGAATCCATGAAGGCCTCACCATGGTTATGTATTTGTAGGCCTAGTAGTGTGAAAATCATCCTACATCCATTCCTATCCTCCGCCCAAATATATACATCCAAAAATCATAATATACATATTCCAAGAGTGTTGAACCAAATGAAAACATTGTTTGATGCTCCATAATATCTGTCAGTACCACCTACTAATGCCCATGGATACTGTGATCCACTTAAATCTAATAAATCATAAACACAAAATCACCATCATAATCAAACATGTTAGCTAACTCCTTGACATTACTAACTGATATCATGCCTCAATATGGAAAAAACCTTGACACAAAGGCTATCTGCAGGGCGTCTACTCTAAATAACCATGTCAATTCACCCATCCATCCCCTATGTGGTATCTGACACTATTGGTGCCCCTAGATTGGTAATCTCAATATGCAATACAACCTCATCTAGTGTAATCATCATCTCTCTAGTATGGAACTAGAAGGTACTGGTCCTCAAATCCCATATGTCAATCAAAGAAATGATAAGCCTTTGTATCTCAAGGAAACCATTTTGGTAGTGGTAGAATCTACCCAATCCCCACTTCCTCCAAATGATCCCACTCTGCATCCATGAAATCTCCCTTAATCCTCTCAAATGAGTCTGGGACTTTGTCTCTCAAATATAAAATATTTTGGGCCTGCAAAAAATCCAACCAAATAATCATCCATTAGCATCTAATTATCACAAATCACCATTTTTCATCTAAAAGTATTAACTTATCCTAAATTCTACCCAGTCAACATCTAACCCCCTTCTGGTCAATGCCAACTTGCCTTCGGTGGATGACGACTAGCCCAACCACCGCAGACCATCCCTTGACACCTATCAATTCATAAAAAAATAAAAAATAAAAATAAATCAACTAAAATTAAAAAATAAGGTAGATTTTTTATTCTTACATCTCTCTGGATCCTTTGAAACTTCCTCACTCCGCTGCCAGCTTTCCATCTCACTTGAATCTCACACTTTTCTATCTCAGAGCTCTTAATTGTCAAACTTTCCCTAGTCACCGTCGACCCATCCAAGTGACCATTAACTCACTTAATCATTAGCCACCAAACCCTAATTTACTTATTTTCTCATATATCGGCCAATATCCTCATTTAAGTATCCTTTCCTCCACATCGAGATTATTTGGCACCCATAACACACCTTAGATTATCCTTTGTGGCTCATTTTGCCTTGTTTTTGGCCTATCTATCTATCTTGTAAATCTTTCATCACATCTTGCAAACTACTCCATGACCATTCTTTGTTCCCTTCTTGGGACACCATTTCTCATTGTAAAGCCTACCATTGTGGTCGTATCTTCCATCTCTATCCATCCAGCACGCATATTATTTCTTCCTCATGTTTGTAGGACAACACATGCTATTTTTTCCCACTTTGTTTCTTGGCCATCTATTAGACCATTATCTTAACCATCCTTGCATTTAGTTATGTATACCTTTGATGTATTCCTTTGACCCATTGGTGCCACGTCTTGCACATCAATCTGAGTGGATTCCCATTGGATTCCCTCCATATCACAGTGATATTTTCTAGCTTACAGGGTTTGTAAGCCATTAACGTCGCCTCCATCATATGTCGTGTTATGTCCCTACTAATGTGTTTCCAAGATCACAACCATATTTTTGTTTTACTTGTATTTTTTTCCCCATCAATGGTCACCCCCCCTTCACTTGGGGCATCTTTTTACCTCTTTTCTCATTCGTTCTATTCTTTCCCTCTTTTCTCCATCCATTCTCTTTCAAACTAGAAATCAATTTTCCCTTCATGTCACCAATCCCTAGTTTGAGGGGGAGCACCTTAGGCACCATTTCTCACCCCTTCTAGTTTTTTCTCAACAGATTGCTTAACACAAACCACTTGATAAAAAGGAGAAAATGTAGACATCAATTTTTTGTATAGTTGTCCCCCACCTTACGTCTGGTCCCCTTTGTTATCACATTACACATTCACATTTCCCTTCCTCTTTTGAATTTCATGTTCCATCCTAATACACTTATGTCCCTCTCAAACACCATCACCCCTCTTAATTCCTATTATCATAATTTAATCCTATTTTAATCCCATTGTTACCAATCCCGTTTAATCCATCCCTAATCCCACCTAATTATCCATTATTTTAATCACCCCATTTATTTCCCCCTGATCCCATCCTAATATTATTATTATTTACCCCCCTCTAATTACATTTAAACACCCTAAAAACTCATCCACATTCCTAGGATTCCACCCAAAAGTCCCCCTATTTATGGTCCTTAGGATTCCACTTGTACCCATTAAATATCCCTTTACCCTCCTCCCATGACTATTTATTCCCCCCGCATGCACCACTATCTCTTCAAAAATAGCTAATCCTTGACTTTATCCCATTTAAGACCTCCATTTTCAATATTTCCATCACCTCTTTCATCTGAGTGGACTATCTGTCATAGTCATACGGTGACCTATCTGGGTCATCATCAACCCTATTAATATACCTCTACCCCTCTTCTCAAACCGCTAATAAATTTATATATTTCTGGCAATCTAACGAGCTTGGTCTACTCTCTCTTCCTTTTGTGATCAGTTCACAACCCATTTGGAGCTATCTTAGAGAATTTGCATGTCATTCATGTAGAATTGAAGATATAAAGTTTTCTTAACATAATTCCATTATTCCATCATCTCACCCTTCTAGGTCTATAGGTTTCCTTGGAGACATTCTATGATCTAGAGGAAATTCTAGTCTTTATAAATTTCCTACATCTCCCTAAAACATGACCAGGTTGTAGAGAATGTTGAGACCTTTCTGACGGTATGCATAACTCTAGAAACAGAGTCCAGATGCAAAAGACATCATTGATCAAAGAATGGTTTGAAAATGGGTCCCAAGTAGATTGACTAGTGAATCTCACGTTGACATGTGGAAAAAGTTGAAAATGAGTAAAAGGGTAAAATGTTGCATTTGAAAGCCATTGGTCTTAGACTCACGAAAAAATTTGTAGGCCTTGATATTTAATGGTTTGGGTCCCTCAGCCAAGTTCAGAACACTTTTTTAATGGAGGGGTGGCTTGGCCTTTGACTCATTATGTCATTGTATTGATATTGCTTATATATGCCACATATTTCTATTACTCTACCAATGTGGGATTTTTTATTACAGAGTTTAATTTTTGCATTGTAGGATTATAGTGTTGTATTGCACATGGGACATCTCGAGCAAGCTATATTCTGGCTCGGTGGGGGGATTAACCCCCACTAAGTTGATTGAGTTACCCTTATTACTCGGCGAGCCCACTAATTTGAGCCTATCAATACATAAAAGGTCTATGTGAAGGAGAGTCAAAAATTACAACAAATGTGAAATGACCAACCAAATCAGCCCAAAATGGGCGTATCACATCGCACATCCTGGTAGGAAATTTGACTAAGGCCGAATCATCAAGGTTACATAGCAAGCCAACTATGGTGGTTCACATGCCAACTCACCACAACATGGCTCCAACATAGCTTAGCCCACATGGGCAGTGAAACGACACACTGACCAATGGATGTGGGGGAAAAACATTTCTTGTGTGGCAACAACCACATGTACAAAACACATCCTGCGTAAAATTAAACCCTCATCTCTCCCTACACACGAGAAATGTGGGATTTTACCCACTTAGCTAAAAATAGCCTGCGACAAAAATGGGGATAAGGAGGCTTGAACCCTCAAATTTTGTGGGGCTAAAACCAATCACCCAAATGACTTTCCACTGATATTGGTAGTGAATGAAATGATCTCTCTATTGTTTGAAGCAGAAAAGTTGCAAGACTGTGATAGGCAGAGAAGGAGCAATTTGTGTTCAATTAAGAATTTGAGGCACTTAGAGGCCAAATTTCAACTTGGTGTAAAAATCAAACTTGTTTAGAATTTTGGGAGAATTCCAACCATGTCATTAATTTTTTCATGAAATGATTTAAATTTTCCATTTGTAGGTTTTTCTAGCACATTTTTAGGGAGATCACATTGTGAAGAAGGTGTAATGGGCCACCGATGGATTTGAGAACATGATTATGGTAAATTGCAAAGTTCTACAAGTCTAATATCAACCCATTTGTAGGTGACAAAGATCTATTTTTTCATTATTGAACGTAAAATTTTACTTCACTAGATTTAATAGATCGATTCACATTTTGTGAATCTAGATATGTGGCCTACGGGTGAACTCCATTATCAAGTTATGTATGGATATTTTTTAGTTTAGTTTTTGATGAAGCTTTTGATCAAATAAAATTTAGTAATATAATTTTTTTATTAATTTGGTAAAGTAAGCACATAATTTTTTAACATGGATTAATGGGAAAACTTGTTAACCCATGTCCCACAACATATAAGACAAATGCACACTTCAATTTTGAGTTAAAAAATCAGTTTGAGATACATCCATGAAATCAGACTTTAATCAGTTTTTGGAGTATTAAATCCTTGAAAGTTGATTAAAATTTAAAGATCCACGAAAATATTTAACGAGTGAAAATTGATTACTCCCATTTTTAGATCATTTTTTTCACCAGCCTTCCTCTTCCCCTCTCCATAGCCATTTTCTCATCCATTCAACTCATCAAAACCACAAATCTTGCCTCGGTTGTTGTCGACCTAGCCTTATCTCTGTCGACCCAATCTATGATAGCTTTGTTTCCTATAGTTTCTACCACCCATCTACCTGATAGCCCAGATCTTTCCTTATTTTTCCTAGTCATCGTTGACGTGACCTTATCACCATCAAACCTATTAGTATCTCCATTAATACCATCTTTTGTTGCATCCTCTCTATTCCTTACCATCCCAACATTAGACTCAACATCCCAGAGCATATTTTTAGATTTTTTTTTTGTCATCTTCCTCTTAGCTCTGTAGTGGTCACCGTCGACCGTACTAGTTAGCCTCAGATCACTATCGACCCTAGAAAATTTGATTTTTTTAATCAACATTTATATTATCACATATTTACTTTAGAATCTCTAACATATCTTAGATCTATGTTATCTTTGTCCTTTTATCTGCTATCATTTATCTATCTTTGTGATCAAAGTGGGTTGACATCCATCCTAGGATATTATCACTTCTTGGGACTAACCTTGTCAGGAAACCCACCATCTTATCTACTAATCATTTTTCATGTTTTATCTTCTCTTTGTTATGCAGTTTATCAAGCTCTCAGCGGAAATGATCTTTTGTAATCGTATCTTCATCATCACCATTGTCATATATATAAATAGGTGGTCTTAAAATCTCCCACTTGATTTCTTGTATCCTCTTCATTAACTTGAAACAGGAGCGAGAAATATCGTTAAACATAGTATGCCAAAGTATTGTACTAAAAGGAATAGCAAAAATGCACTTCTTGATGTTTAAAGAGATGTTAAGATGTCTGCATCTTTGAAACATCAATCTAAGGTTTTCATAATGATCTTCCACTAGCCCATAAACAATCCAATGATCTAAGTAGACATGTAAAATCTTGTGAATGAAATCCCATAATGCTTGGAAAAGGATGTACAAGAATAATGTTGTCACATTCTTTAGTTTAAAGGGCAGGACAGTGTATGCAAAAATTCCCCATTTAGTTATAGATTTCATATTCTCTCGATCTTTGCATGCAATGCATACCTAATGGTACCTTGAGAATCCATATGTAAACAAATAGATTTTGCACCCTGGAACACATTCAAGGATCTCTTATGTGAATGGTGTAGGAAAAGAATCAATGACACAAGAATCATTCAAAACTCTATAGTCCACACAGATTTGAATCCGACCATCATTCTTGATGTTACTTACCATTGAGCTGATCCATTTAGATTATTCAATAGGCTTAGTAATCCCTAACTTGATCATTTTGTCAATATCCTCTTCAGTTTTACACACAGGTTGGGATTGATCCTATAAGAAATTTTCCAAACTGGTCGCAATACATAGAGAAATTTTCCAAACTGGTCACAATACATATAGAAGTTAGTTGTGTCATGGGTATGTAAATCACATATCTTGCAATACATAGAGAAATTCTTTTGTGTTATGGACATTGTGGTTTTTGTCGAAAATATCACAATAATTTAACAGAGTGTGTATGTTCATGTATGGGAAACTATCCTTCAAATGTCCTTCAAATTTTTAATCAGTGCACCATAATCCATTCTATGTTTCATGGGCTGAATTGGTAGAAAAATTCTCCAACTGTGTAACGATTGCGGGTATATGTTCTTCAAGGAAGGGACTCACCGCTGTGTCTACACTTTTGATAGTTTCTACCTGTAATTTTGCTTCTAAGGCTTCACGTGTATCAGTAAATGTATTGTGTGATAGAAACCTACAAAAGGGTGTCAAAAATCCTCCTACAAACCATTGTGCATGTTGTCTCTAATGAATATCATAGGAAAGTTTAGATAAAAAGGTATTGAAATCCGTGTCATATTTTCTTATATCTTCAAAAAACCTTCTTAATGTATTTTAGTGTGCTACTGCTTTGTTGTTCAAATCATGGTATATGAAACTCAACCAAGAAGGTAGCACACAGTGCATCATAGTCCTCTACAGTCTGGTGTGGATCATATTTCTAGTAACAATTGCGTGCACGGACCTAAAGTTTGGTCATAAATTAACTCACCTTTCGATTAGGCACGGTGATTCCCTTTACTCTCTATAATAACTCACACTTATGAACATGCTCGGCTACATTTTCCACTCCTCAATACTCTAAAAAATGAAGAAATATCTCAAAAATAATTTGAGGGGTCTACTGTTATGGTTGTTGAGGTTATTGAGCCAGTTGTGGTCCTTGTCTTAGGGTGGGGTCAAATCCTGAATCTGGACCTCCACTAAGATTTTTGTCATGTGTTGGTTGAATTGAGCCTCCTGAGCCTCTCGTCACTACCTATTACCTTGTAGATGAGCTTCCTTATGTCCCAATTGTGGTGCTAAACTGAACATCAACTATTTTTACTCTTACTACACCTATAGGGTTATTTCTAATGGGTTGTACATTACTTTTTTTTCTTGATGATGTGCCCCCTAAATTGCTTTAAAAAATACTCTGCCCACATAAAAGTGCCTGTTGTGATGCCATGTGCGCGTCCTTAATCCGATATGCATTCTGAGATGATACAAAAATGTGTCTTCATGTATCTCCTACCCAACATTGTGATACTTGATTGCCTTCCTACTCACCTTGATTATGATGATCTTCTAAAACAACTTCCAAATTCTGAACACCTTACGCAAGGGATAGGTGGTCAGGATGGGTCAGATGCACACTTGTGGTTCTCATTATCTCCTTATAATTTCTCTCATCTGATACCGAAGGGGTATCTCTACCGCACTTTCCCAATACTTGTAAGACATGATCCTGTAGTATCTCACCTACTTCAAGGTTCTCATCACTACCTCCATTCATCATTCCCCTTAGTCTCAACACCTCTTCAACTTCCCTCTCTCACCAATCATTATACCTAAGTCGTCTTTCCTCTCTTTTTGTTTCTTCTACTTGGACCAATGTCTTCCTTCCAAAACCTTTTTCCTACCCTTGTGCACGGTGAGATTTTATCCTTCCATCGGTAGGTTCTCCATTCCTAGTTCAACCATCAAAATGTTAATAGATAAAGGTGTCAAAAAAATATGATCCTCTTAGCTTGCAAAAAAAACTAAAACTCTTCTTCCTTTGGGCACAAGTATGTCAACATCGTGTACTCCAATGTATAAATACACAACACACCTTCCCACCAATGATCTACAGATCTTGTCTACAATGCGTCCAAATCAGAGAGTTCTTGATAATTCTCTTGGCTCTAAGCTTTCTTCCTTCCTATCCAGACACCTTTTTTACCCTCGTAAGATGCCAATTACCGATACAATTATATTAGGAAGAAGTTAATTATTATATTCCACCCACTTGTGCACATTAAAATCAGATCGAATGTTATATCTCCGAGAAAACACGTCCTAACCGTCATGTATCCAAATCTCAATATTCTCTAAAGAAAATTAGAATGTCATGTGCATGCAACATCCTCATGATAATATTTAAAAGAGGTCCTGACAACGAAACAAAAATGCATTCTTATTTATTACCAATACTTAGCTAGGCACACTAAAAATTCATCCAGAAAATTTCTAAAAGCTCAATTGAAACACACGTAACCACCAATTCCCTCCTTTAATTTGCTATGAGGATGTGGTTATGCATACATATTCATGACAACCAAGATCACATACAAGAATGGAGATACAACATAAAAATTTGGCAACACATATAATAACGAATATTAGTTTACATAAGGAATGGTAAACATCACTTAAATTTCTAATGTACTGTATTCAGGCATAGTGATATTTGCTACCCAAAAACAATTACCCATCATAACAGATTGTATTATATAACATGTCAATTACATAACTTTCTTACAACTATGCACTGGATCATGCACACATATAGAATAATTCATCAGACTCTCCAAGTCACATACATAAAGGTGTGGTCCCTTCTATAAGGAATATTACCCTTATTTATACATGGTGGGGACACCCTTCACCACTTATATGAGTTTTCCTAATAATAGGTGATCTATACATGGTCTGTATGATTTTCCAACTCTTCTTTATCAATATATCAAGCTATAAATAGATTTCTTTAACATGTTTTAATCCTACAAATAGGTTGTCTCCATGCACCATCTTTGTCTTTGTCTGCATACAATTTTTCCTATTTATAAACCTTGCTTATGTGTCATGCCATCTTGTATTTCCCTTCCTATTTTTATCCAATGCTCCAAAATCACTTAAGTCTTGCATATCTTGCATGCATGTACACGAGACTTAGCACATTGACATGTCCCACTATGTTGCATGCACATGTCTTCACACAGTGTTCTTCTTCTACTTCATGTTTGTACACACATGCCTTCATGCATCCCTTCTCTATTTTCTACCTGCATGCGTCCTTCTACGCACATTCTTTGCGTTTGGTTAACACTTAGCCATTTCTTCTGAACAATAAGGGAAACCTCAAAACTACCATTTATTACATCTATAAGAGTCCAAATGGACTATACATAACCCATGAGCACCTAAATGGATCCCACAACACCTAATCAATTCTGTGGAAATCCAAAGTTTACCTATTTACAATGATTCTCCTAGATCATCCATCCACTTTTTGATGCAATCCGTTAGGACGATATCATGCGAGAAGAAGTTACGTAAGGGATATGTATGAATAATGACATAAGTGTTCTAATATAACACATAATGATATGAATTTGGAGTTGTATAATATATGGCCAAATAATCCCACTTAATACATGTGTATCATATTTCATAATCTAGTAAGGCCAAACTAACATAATAGACGACATGCTCCTTGCCCTTTTCATCTTCTTGTGCTAACATTTCCTTGAATGGCACTGGAGTGGAAGAGGTGTAAAGTAGGAAAGGTCGATTTGGTGAAGGAGGTTGTAGGATTAATAATGAGGATAAATAGTGTTTCATATTGTCAAATAATTTTTGACAGTCTTTGGTCCACTCTAGTTTACCATATTTTTGAAGTAGGATATTTATGGCATGCGCGCGATAAGTGAATTTAGGGAAAATTATCGAATTGCCCTAATTTTTCCAAGGAGGTTTTATATGTAGATATGGATGTTGGTTATGACACGTTGAGGATAGATTTAATATTCAATTAGTCAATATCGATACCACATTTAGAAACTAATAATCCTAGGAGTTTTCCCCATGTCACCCTAAATATGCATTTTCTAGGATTGGGGAAAATTTTCTATTTACGAAGGCATCTTAAGGTAATGTCTATGTCATGAGCATGATCATCAAAGCATTAAGATTTGAAGAGTAGATCATCGACATAGAATAAATATTTTATTTAGAGGTCATGGAAGATATGTGTCATGATGCGTTGGTATGTTGTGTCAGTGTTTTTGAGTCCAAAGGGCATTTTTAGATAATAGTAGGTGCTTCATTCCATAGTAAATACAGTCTTGTGTTGATATTCGGGGGTGATTTGAATTTGGTTGTACCCCAAGAACCCATGTACGATAGATAACATTTCATACCAAGTTGTGGAATAGATAATGACATCGATGAAGGGAAAAGAAAATATATCCTTAAGACAAGTGAGGTTAAGGTTTTTAAATTCAATGCAAATACAAATGGCCAAGCTGGCCTTTTTCCAAAACAGGAATATTTTGGACACCCACTATGAATAATCCACTATATGAATAAATTTTACGTCTAAGAGTTTGATGATTTATTTATGACACATCTAATTGATCTTGCGTGGGAACTTCCTTACATTTTTTCAAATGGGAGAGATGGCATGATTGGTAATGATTGTGGGAGACAATCTCAGGATCAATTCCAGGTCTATCAGCATATCCCCATGTGAATACTTATTTATGCTTTCATAATAATTGTAAGTGACACTTTCACAAATGGGGAAATAAATCACCGAACATGAATACATGTGTGGGATCATCATCAAGTTATACACTAATGGTTGATTCAACTAACATAACATTTCTATCTTGGAAATGATATGGGGCATCATGTAATTTGGCTACTTTGTCCTAGCTAGGATTGATAGTAGTCACATAATCATGAAATTTCATAGGTTTCTTAGAGAAGTTTCCCAACTTATGATGATGGCGAGAAAGTTTATCTTTCGCACATATAGGAGTTTTAGAATAGCTTTGTAATTATCTAGGGTAGGGAGAGACCTATGATATTCTACATCAATTTCTATGCCTACGTATTTCCTATTATCTCTATGTTTCCTAGAGCTAGTTTGGTGTATGTATAATAACCTAACATCTAAGTGACCTCATTAGGTGTAAAATCAACAATGGACATGTTAGGAGCATTGAGACCAATGTTGAGTGTAGAGGTTTCCTCAAAAGATATTGCGGGTGGTGGCATTTTCCTTATCACCATTTTTATTAGTATGATTATTATCATTAGAATGAAGCTTAATTAAACCTTTAACAATAAGGGATTTTTTTTATTTGAGTTCCTTTTTCAATGACTTCTTCAAATCTATTCAAGCAATGCATCTGTATGTGAAAAGAAAACTCATTGTTTTTTATTAATGGTAAATAGTTTTGATGGGACTATACCCTATTTACATAGAGGGCCTAAAAGCCAGATATAACATTAATAGTTTCCACAAAAAAGGATCAGCATCATAATAGGCGTTAAAGCCAACTGTAACCAAAAATTTAGAGAGGCAAAATAGTGCTAGCGTTGTAACCATGCAGACAAAAAACAGTAAAAGAATAGCAAAAAGAATGATGAAGATCGGCGCCAACAATGAAAAACCTCCCTTACTTCTTAGCAACTTTGGTAATTCTAGCTTTAATGGTTTGCAATGAGGTAAAGAGAGCCATCGTTGTCATATGTGTGGGGTCCTTAGCAATCATCTTAGCCATGGTTTGGTTGTTCCCACAGAGTGTCCAGTATCCCACTAAGCACAGAGATGCTGCGAACATGCTATTCAAGAAAATCACTAATAGCATTAAAAATTGCCATGCTGTGTTCATGGCAATCCTTAGCTCTTCCAATCCGATTGTCCAAGGAGTTAAGATTTTTATAGATGTCCTCCAATTTCTTATTGTCCATCTCAGTACCCTCTTACATCTTCTTTTTACCTTTTTGCTTGGCCAAATGTTGCACTTCTTCATTCAGTTTCATCATTTCCTTCTCTAAGTCATCCAGCCTTTGGGGAGTGTTGTTTCCTTCTTTTTGAGAGACCTCTTCCTGGCCTGCACTACTGATGTGTAGTAGGTTTTGGACAGCTTCCATTTCCTTACTACTACAAAGGACTCTTCCTGAAACATGGGTGTCCAGTTTGAGCTTCTTCTGGTTTCTAGTTTTAGGCTTGGACATGGTGGTAGGGATGGGGGTGGGGGTCATGGTGGTGGGAAGGAGAGGAGTCATGCTGGGGGAGAATGGGAGACTAGGGTATTTTGTGACATAGAGTTTGTGCAGCAAGAAAATAAGTCCTTGGTATAGGGGGTAGCCTGGGTATCCTTCTGGAACTCCCAAATTAAGCATTCGAGGGAATTCAGAAGATAATGCGGGAAGCAGCAATGATTTTCCTATAGAAATGGTTAAGGAAAACTAGATGTTTAGTAGGGACTGTGACATATCTCCCTTCCAAAGATATGTACCGAACCATCATATGGGTGATTTAATCAAAGGGCGGTGGGATAGAACTTACCTGCAATCCCATAGTAGCAAAAACCAACACCTTGTTATCAGCAACAAACTTCTTCTCCTCAGCCTTTTTGTTGACCCTTTTGCTGAAGAAACAGAGGCCTTCCATATCTAAGCCTGTAGCTTCGACAATTAGTTCTTCATTAAGATTTATTTTATACTCTCCATACTCCACTTTGTGATCCTTCCAATCCATAATGAATTGGATTGAAATGTTATGGTCGTGCCCTTGAATACGATCAATGAAATTTGTAATTCCACCCTGCTTTAGGAGGTTCCACAGCTCCTTATTTCCCTTCCATTCCGGATCACTGCTAGGTTCAATCTGACATGGGGCTCCTCCCATTTTTTCCTCTCTAAAATGCTTGCCCTTCTTGCCCTTGAAACCCTTGTTTAAACTGCTGTTTGAAATGTAGTTGTCTTTCTGCCTGTCCCGAATATTAAGAATCTCACACACATTTTGGGAGTGATGAGAGTAAATATGGCCGTAGATTATTTGATATTTCCCACATGGGTGATCTTTTAGCTCCTCTAAAGCCCACTCCAAATAATCATTATCCTTACTCCATACTTGAGTGCCCATAAATTTATGCTTGAATGCTGCTTTGTACCTTCTCAGGGGTGTGATTAACATTATTCCAAATAATTAAATTATTATTTATGCCATAATTGGCCAATTCATCAGCAACCTTATTTCCTTCTCGGTATGTGTGTTTGATTTGGATATTTTTGAAGGTTTGAAAAATGATTTTAGATTCCATGATGAAATCCTCGATATTCCAACTTGGAGGCAAAGACTGATTTAGATGATTAATGATATTTAGTGAGTCTCCTTCCAAAATAATATTCTGTATGTTATGTGTCTGAGCAATTCTAAGCCCCCATAGAGCAGCCAAGGCTTCAGCATAATGGTTAGTTTGAACCCCCATTTTACTAGCATAGGCAGCAATCAGACTACCTCTATGATCTCGAATCACTCCTCCCCCTGCAGCAATCCCAGGATTACCCTTGGAAGCCCCATCAAAGTTAAATTTGAGCCAGTTGAGATCAGGAGGGTTCTAATGTATCAAAGACCTATCAATGTTGGAGCGTATGCTATTCTGAATATTATCAACTCCAATTTTCTAGTTGGAAAAAATATGCTCTTCATTCTCAGGATAATTCTTGTTCTTGGGAGGTTTGAATCTTATAATGTTCTCTTTGAAAACATTAGTAATCTTTACAAAGCTTAACTTGCACTGCTGAGGTTTGGTACAAAGATGATAAATAATTTATTTTTCAGAATGGAACATGGGAATTAGTTTGGAATTCCTCCCCACCACTGTAAGAATTCTACAAATTTTTCATTATTTTTTTGTTTGGCATTGCACAAATATAGCATTATGATTTATGATTCAAGATTGAATGAAAATTGTTTAAATAACTTCTTTGAGATGTCCTCAAAAGTGGTTATTGAAGCCTTTGTAAGGCATACAAACCATTATAATAATTTCCCTCCTAAGATTATAAGAAAGAGGCACAAGAGAAAGATATCATTATATGCCACTTCTTGACATGCCATGAAAAATTATTTGATATGCTCTCTTGGATCATTTTTTACCTTATATTTATAAATTTGGGCCTCCCGAAATATTGTGGGAAGGGTACGCATAAGATGTCCTTATCAAAAGTAAAAGGACACAATTCATCAAAGATGAATTGTTTGAATTTTTGTTGTATACTTGAGATTGTATCGTTCAACATTTCTCATTCGTGAGAAAATGGTGAATTAGTCAGTGGGATACTATCAAGTTTTGAATTGTTCAAATTATGTTTCTCTTTGTTTGTTTTAGTATGAGTTTTAGATGTGTCATCACTTTTTCTTTGATGATTATTTTGCATTGGTTTCAGTAGTAACCTTAGAGGATATAATATCCAATTGTTTTTCCATGGCATTTATTTGATCAATCAAATCTTGGTTGGGCTTGAGGGATGAAGCACTAGATTTTCATTTGTCATTGACGATAATTTTTTTGGTCTGGAGTTATCATAATTTTTCAATTCCGATTGCGTATTTTTTTTCATTTTGGGTTGACTGCAAAAGGTTTTTAGAATTTCTTCTTCAAATTCTAGAGGGAATTTGGATCCCATATCAAGGATACGAAAAAAAATGTAACCTTTGTTCTATCGCAAAATATATTCAATATTTTCTTGTTTGTCAAAAGAAAATTTATTTTGTTGATCTTTGTCCTCATTGTCACAACTAAGATGGAAAGGATTTATGTCTCATCGACCAAAGGAACTATAGTCTCAGTGTCTTATTCCCACCATTTTTGAAAGATGGGATGGACAAAGAAAGGTGTGGTGAAGATCTTAACCCTTAACAAAGTGAATGCTAAGATGGAAGAGGGTAATAACGAAGATCAATATGACTCAACCCTTACTAAAGTGAATACTAAGATGGAAGATGAGTTAGAAATATGGAAAATATCAACCCTTAGCAAATTGAATGCTAAGATAGACGAGGTATGAAATGATGATAGATTACTAAACCCTTTACAATGTGAATGAAAATATAAAAGAGGATAACAATGAATATCAGATAACTAAACTCTTAACAACATGAATGCTAAGATGGAAGAGTTTAAAGATCAAAGTTTCTCAACCCTTAACAAGGTGAATGTTAAGATGGAAGAGAATTAGTGGTGAAGATAGGTTACTCGAATCCCTACAAAGTTAACGTAAGAATAGAGGAGTGGTTTGAAATATTGAAAGGCTCAACCCTTAGTAAAGTGAATTCTAAGATGGAAAAAATTGAAAGTGATGATGGATTAGTCAAATCTTTACAAAGTGAATGTAAAGATGGAAGACAAAAAAGAAGGTGACGTGACTGACTGTTAACAAAAGGAGTGTTAAGAGAGACAAAAAATATTTTATTACTCGAATTTTAACAAAATGAGTGTTAAAAAAGATGAAAGGTAGAAATATTATAAGTTTTATTGAATCTTAACAAAAGGAGTGTTAAGAAGGAAGAGGCTAGAAACACGATGAAAGTTCTTGACTCTTAACAAGATGAGCATTAAGAAAGAAGAGATTCAGCAATGAAAAAGTGGTATTCCAATGTGGATTATTTTCGAATAAGAGATGTAGGAAGGATGACTAAAAGTCTGAATCTCAATAAGTTGAATGTAAAGATAAAATATGAGGAGGTTGATTGATGAATGATATCAACTTATAGAAAATTGAATGATTTTAGAAGAGAGGAGTATAGAAATGAAGATGCCAAAAATTTAACAAAGTAGAAGTTAAATTTTGTGGTAGTAGAAATGTCACGTGCTTAGATTTTAACAAATGTACTATTAAACTAAAAGACATATGAAACTGATAGAATGGTAATAGCGTGATGATGCTTGAATTTTATAAAGTAAATAAATTTTTTTCAAGAAATAGGTGAAAAATGTTGATGCTTGAGTGTGGACATGGGTGTCCATGACACAATACTTTGACTTGATTGAAATTTTTAAAATAGATTAGATAGAAAGTAAGGACGATGATGCTTAACTGAGGACGTAGGTATCCACAAATCAATACTTAAAGGTGATTACTTCAACTTTGGGAAAGGAAACCAAATATTTAAGATGAAAGTAGGAATGAAATAAAGATAAAAAAATCCAAATGAAATATATTTGGAAAACTCAAAAAGATATGATGAAAGAGGAACAAAAAATCATGAATATGTACAATAGATAAGAATGGTGTTTGTGAATGTTGGCCTCTACCTTAAGTTGGCTTGGTCAAGGTGTGGTTTCTTATAAAATAGTTATCTCCCTTAATGTCAGAAATTACCCGAGTGATCTTGGTTTGTAAGAATAGTTTCTACTAGAATATCATGCATTTACTTTACCCCTATTGATACAATAAGCAAGGATGTTACTTCGCTCAAAAAATCAAACAGGGGATGCCACTAAGAATAATTTTGGTGCTAATCTCACAAAAGGCATACTAGTCAAGTGGGTGGAGGTTCCCAGTTCGTCATTCAGTTCATTCAAGGTGTGAAATAATTTGGGGTTCCTATGGTACTCCTTACAATGATTTTTTTCCCCTAGCCATGCACTTCCCATAGTTACAGTCGGAAGAAGGGAATAATCCCAACTCTGAAAATTTTAAATTAAGGTTAATTTTATAAAGTATAATAAAAAAGTGATAAGGGGTTTACTTGATCTTTGAACAAGGCTACTTGCAGTTAGTAATTTTAATTTTGTTAACAACCACCTTAGAGATGGTCCTTCAAATAATTGATTAGAAATTTTTCCTGTGGTGAAAACACAAGAGAAAAAACACAAAAAATAAACAAATAAACTCACGTTTGTAATTTTTAAGATCTCTCATACCTAGCTGTCAGATAAGATCATTTCACACAGAGTCTAATACATGTGATGATCACTGGGAGTGATTATTGTATGTTTTGAAATGCATTATGAGTGCAACTCTCCTTGGAAGTATAAAATTACGTCATAATATTATCCTAGAGATTGAGTTAAACATGCTAGTTATAAATGCTAGCTATGAATCTAGTCATCTAAATTTAGTCTATAGGGATCACACGTGAATGCTCTAGGGCAATAAGTTGTTAAGTACAATTAAGTTAATTTTGATATAAAGCTAAAGAGACAAACCTGTGGAAATAGTAAAAGAATTATCGTTAGCTTTGTCCAACATTCTAATTAACAGGAAACCCTAATATATAAAAATGTTTTAAATTAAGGAAAAGAGGCATATAAGACTATGAAACAGCTATATAGGAAGCGAAGCATGTGTGATAATGTTTTTGAGGGGATTAATCAGGCTTGACTATATCCAAGTAAAGGCGTTCATGAGCCACAAGTTATCCTAAACAGAATTTCAGCTTTGGTTCACTGTATAACTCGAAAAGGAAACAGAATTGGATTTGTTTCCCCTATGTACCTGTGCTCAGTGATCGTTTCAATTTGTCTAACACTGTGATGATTATTGGGAGAGTAGGGAATTTTGAGCATGTAAGCGTGACCTATCCATGAAAGATAACAAGAAGGAAGCAATTTTCAGTAGAGATGCGGTGAGGTCAACTATAAAAGTGGCATAGATGCCTGACTACTCGAATTAGGCATCTCAATTTAAATATAGGGAGTAGAACTTCAGAGCAGGGGACTGATAGGGATATTTTAGAGATGGGAATTATACAGGGTGGAGCATCTAAATGGATGATGTCAACGTCTTAATGCTCTCAGATTACTTTTAGTATAGAAGCTAATCTGAAAGCCAAAGACGATTTACCGTGGTGAAGGCTAGTGATAAGGAAATGATCGCTGTTTTGTTCAAAACAGTAGAGGTGTTTAACTGTGAGGGGCTATCACATTGAATGCCACTCACTGATTGATGACATCCCCTCCCAAGATAAATCCAAGTTGAGCGGTGTGAGATAACAAAATTTAGGATTGGAAATGTGGGTGAGAGGCAAGCTAAAAATGACTACGATTGTGTTGAAGTAGTAAGGAGTTAGGGATTAAGCTCAGATTGGCCAAGCTGGAGTGTTAATGTTAATATACGATCGTGTTAAATATTAGTATATGCTGATGTTAAGATTTATGTCGCTGGTATAATTTTATGCTAGGATAATGTTAATCGTTGGCTATAAGAAGAATTTTGTATGCCTATGATATTCATATAATCAAGCTCACTTTCTGCCCGTTTCTTTGTACTCTTGGTACCTTATTCTCATGAAAACATTTACACCCAGACTTTTGAAGATAGAGAACAAAACCACAGTAGGAACTTTGAAAATACATTTTGTAGGAACAAGTATATGGTACTTACATAATACGTTCAGTATTTACAATTTGAAGCCCCTGCTTTTACATAATCCAATTTCATAATCATTGGGTCCTTTGGCAGTCCTGCACCCGGATATATACATATGTTAGAGGAACTCCTGTAACACAATATATATGAATAAAAAACAAAACAGAAATATTTTTGTGATTTTTAAACTTGGATTCCTAATGCTCCGAGAATGCAACAAAAAAACTACACAAACACAACAAAATAACAAAATACACGTACAAGCACAAATGTGAGCCAAATAAAACTAAACACTAAGAAACAATACAAACAATAAAATGTGAAATCTAGAGTAAGAGTGTGGTTTCAACTCCCACCAGGCATGCTAGAATGTGAGCATGGAAAACTAATGCATAATGGAAAGATACACAATTAAATTAGCAAAGATTCTCCTCCTGGTCTTCCTTACAAACCTCAAATAAGGTTGCAGAAGCCTTTACACTTGTGGAACCTTATAAGAAATGGATTGTGGGTGCTCTTGAATTTGACCTCCAAATGTGGGATTGGAGTCTTATAAACACAAAAATGGACACCAAAAGGCTTCTAATATATAGATATTGGATGGAAAAGTTGGCACAATTTTCTTGCTTCAATCTAAGAGGATTTGCAAATGGATAAGCTTATCTTTTATAGAGGATGATTAGTGGTTTGAGAGTGGTTACATGTGGTTTAATGCAAATGTTAAAAATAATAGTTGAGGGAGGTTAAACAATTTAAATGAATTCATTCCCATTTGAGGGGAAGTAAAGAAATTCAATTGGTAGAAATTACATCTAGAAAGGTGGTTGTAAATGCAATTTCATTGCCCCCACCTTTCTAGGATTCTAGAAGTGGATTCCAAGTGGAGTTGAATAGGATGAGGAAGTGGAATCCAAGTGGGGTCTAAATGGAGTCTAACTGGTAGCCGATTAGGAAAATAGGTGTATTTTCCAATTAAGTAAGAAAATTAATTATCTACAACATGTGAGACAATTAATTAACCATTTATTTAATAAATATTATTTAACTTAGCTAAGATGTGTTATGAGCTAATTTAATTAATCAATCACAAGGGGATATGAAATTTGGGATAAAATGGAAGTAAGTGTGTGATTTTGGGGTGTCTACAGGGTGTTTAATTGAGTGTTTGAGAACACTATTGTGAATTCCATCAAATGAAATTTGGATGATTTATTATTTTTACATTCATGGTGCCACACATGAAGGTCACCTATTTAACCTTCCCAACTCAAGAGTACTTGAATGAAATTCAAAACTTGGGATGCTTACATACCTTTGTGCTCATATGTTTTTGATGGAAAAATATTATTCCTTGATTATTTGCACATGATGATTTTAAGTGCTTTGACAACTTAATTAGATCAATTCAACTTGCTTCTCAAAGAGATGAACCTTAGCTTGCTCCAAGAATATTTCATTTCATTTTTGATCATGATGACACCCCTTTATTCTTCACAACTCAATCCTTTGACCAAGATGCTACTTGAGTAAAAACATTCCAACAACATCTAACACCCTTTTGATCAATTTGCTCCTTATGGAAAAAGAACTCGGAGATAGATTACATGTTTCTATCCTTTGAATCATATTGAAATCATCACCAAACATTGATTAAGTGTTTAGAAAAACTCTCGAAAGGTATAATTTTTTTAGGGAATGATAAAATTTCTAGCATAACCTTTAGTGGTCTTTCCTTGTTGTATTAGTTTCTTGCATCGAGTTGTGCCTTGCGGAGATCACTTAATAAATGATGCTTTAAGATTTTCTGGAGTATTACTTTTTTTGGTACAAAAAACAAATTCTTGACCTTGTGATGATGGAAAAAATAAATAATATAAGAAAAATGGGAGTTTACACAGCTTTCTGGGATCAATTCTGAGACTTACTACTTTTAACAGATCCTATCCAAGACTATTATTTTAAGAAATTTTGTACTATTTTCACTTCATGATGTTTCTTGCCTATCCGACGGACTGCAAATGCTAGGAATTCACCTCATTTGAACTCTTGTTATTTTTAGACATGTCTTACCATGAACACATGCTATATTTAGTAATTACACTGTATGTTTCAAATTACAATGAAAACAGTCTTGAAATTATTCTATTCCAAGATTACTTGCTCCAATTTTTGGACGATTCCTTCATTTGGATGAGTGGAAAATTAATTTTCCATTGAAGGGGGTAGAAAACTAAGAAAAAAACATTCCTCCATATCTTGAAAAATCAACAACCCTGTCATGAAAGAAATGTCTCGCACGAAACTAGATTTTTTTAGGATCATCCTATCCAAGTTTCAGATATTTTCACCCAAGACCCTTAAATGAATAGTAATTGATTGATATTACTTTCTTCTAAATGGATCCATTCAATAATTTTGGAAAATTATAGCTAAATTTGTTAAGGATTTTGACATGAACAAACTTGTAAAGACTAACATTAGGTAATTTATTCATATAAAAAAAGTACCCAATAAGTCCACTACACACTTCATCACAAGGTGGTATGAAGTAATATATTTAAATATCCCTTGTGGGATACCACTTAAATAACAAAAAATATTGAAAATTTGCAGTCAAATAAATTACTGATTTTTGCATATTTTTACCAGTTGGGGTAGCGAACTAAAGAAAATTAATATCTCCCAAAATACCCACTCAAATCACTTGAAAATTTACAGAGAGATTGCTAATATTATAAAGAACACAAGGAAACTATTTTTGGAAATTTTTAGATAAAAAAATGCTGCCAGAAAATTACAGCGTGCCCTAGACAACTGGAAAACTTCTAAAATTCATAGCTTCTCGAATACAAGTGCTTTAACTATAAAACTTTGGGAATAACATTTACAAATATAGAATATGATATTGCAACCTCAGATTTGAAAATGGCCAACTGGAAACCCTCCAAATAAAGGTTGCAATCTCCAAAACAAGTCACCTTTTTTGGTAGATGGTCAAAACCCCTTTGAAATCCTCTGAAAATAATACCAAACCTGGTGTCCCCAGATTTCATCCTGAAATCTGCGACTACCCTATCCGAAAAATTTTTCGTACTTTTAAAATAATGGGTCGTTTTGTGTTTTTTATTGCCTGAAAGTTCTTGTATTGCGTCAAGATATTCCCAAAAAATCATATTGGCTTTTTTTTCAAATACCCAGATGGCCAAAATTGTTATATTCTATCGTCGGGATTTTGTCTGTGGGAAATTTGTATTTAATTATTTTGAGCCCCGTTTGAGGCAATTTGCGTTCCGTTTTTAACCATGTTGTGATTGAACATATTATTATTCCTATTTACTAGAAGGGTTCTAACTAAAAATAAGTTTTGGGCTTTATTTGTGACTTTTGGCAATTTTTTGTGTTTTTTGTGTTTTCCCGTTTTGTTTTTTGTGAAATTTCTCTGGATCAATTCATTTGCTGAGTTAGCCCGATTCTTGGCCTGGAGCATTCTGGAGAACATATACGCACGTTATGCCCGAAGGAAGTCGCCATCGGATTTCTGGTTCACTGGGAAAAGGCGAAGTCGTGCACTAAAAAGTCATTGCAGGGGTTGGACGCATTTTTGGAAAAACAAAGGATTTAAGTGGATCATGAGAAAATTAAAAGCAACAGGCATGTGAGATTTTATTGCCTGCCTTTGCAAGGTACTTTTTTCCCATGATAGAAAAATTCACTTAAGTTGCAGTGGGGAAAATTAGAAGTAGCACGCAGGCGGGAATTTATTGCCTACCTTGCAGGATAAAAATTCCCATGGTGAAATAAAAGAAAAGTGACTTAAGTGAACTCATGGGATTTTATTGTCCTGCCATGCAGGGTAAATAATTCCGTTGTCAAAGTCAAATCACTTAAGTGGATCATGGGATTTTAGGGGGCTCCCTTGCAGGGTAAAAAATTCCCATTACCATTTATTTTTAAAAATAGAATTCTATTATTCTAAAAAGTGCGACCCACCTTGGGTGAATAATAATGCATTAAATAAATATTTGTTAATATTTATTCACCCAATTTTTGGCACCCATGCTCGTGGAAAAAGTCAACAAAGGGAAGTGGACGAAAGGAATTTAAAAATAGATTTCCAAAATTAAATAAATTTAATTTATTTAATGCAGCCCCTTTTGAGAAGGAAATAATACTTTTTAAAGTATTAATTGATTAAATTAAATTCTATTTTCAATGGCTATGGTCAAAGCACACTGTGAAGTTTAAGTGAAGTGAAAAGTGAATGAATAAATTGATTAAAATTAATTTAATAGATGGTTGTCCTTAATCTTGCAATTTTAGCACACCAGTTAAAGAGAAGAGCATGATTTTTAATTAATTAATTGCCAAGAAGAGGAAGGGCAATTATTAATTATAGAATTATGAGGGTTATATAAGCATGGGCTGCCATAAGGGTGAATTAATTAATTCACAAGTGAAGAAGTGCAGCCCAGAGAAAAAGTGCACCCCATATTGAAGAGGATTTTGCTTAAAAGAAAATCAAATCAAGGCTAAAAGATTCCAATTTTTGGCGCATACATTGAAGGAGGTTGATTTGTGTTTGCATAATTGTTTGCATAGAAGTGATATAGGTGCTCAGGTGATGTTGGTAAAATTCATGTTTGCTTTGCATGCAAATAAAACGTCAAATTTTGGGGGCAGCAGGCTTGAATTATGCATATTTTTGTGATTAAAAATTCATTGTGCATGCTTTGGTTGCCATCTTTGTCTGAATTAATTACAGGAGTTAGATATAGGTGCTTTTATAAAGAAACGAAACTTATATCAATGTCCAATACATTGAATATTTCCTCCAAATCTGAAGGATTATCTAGATTTGCACCAGTTTTGAAGAATTCCAGTCAAATAAGAAAAAAAAGAATTGTTCAGACAAAGATAGAAAAAGCTATGGCGAAGAAAGATGAAAAAGAAAGCACAACAGAGTCATGCATCACTTCTAAATTTGCAGATATTGGAGACACGGATCTAAGCTCAGAACCTCTTGTTGAATTGATAGACAGATCCAGAGCACGAAAAACTTCACTCATGCATGTAGATAAAAAGTAGTGGAATTATTCGAGCTGCAGCTTTTCCATCCACAACCCAGTTACCAGAGTTTGTTATGCAGGTGCAGATCCATATCCAAATGCAGATGCAAATCCATATGCAGATCTAAATCTAGATCTCATAGTTGCAAAAGCTTCTGACACAAAGGTTTCATCCTCTAGTTTCGAATGCATCCCGTGAAGAAGTCAGTGCGTGGAAAATTTCTTCCAAGATCTTGTGCAAATGCTCCCATCTTCTAGTTGAAGCCTTCATTGAATTTTCATTCATTCGGAGTGCTTTCCATTTTAATTGCTCATATGCAATTAAAAATAAGGATGATGAGTTATCTACGGCAAACATTGCACTGATGCATGTACTAGAAAAGAACTGCAAAAGCTTCAAGGATAAAAGAAAAAGACAAGGCAAAGGAAAAATCTAGCTGTTTCTAAATCCAGTCATTTCTAATTCCAGCTTGTTTCCAAATCCAGCTACTCCTAGATCCAGTTTGGTGAGAATTAAAGGAAAAAGAATTAGCTACATGCAGACATGAAAAAAGACAAGACTGCAGCTTTCCTCTTCCTTCTTCTTTCCTCCGACAAAGTAATTGAGTGATCAATTAATTATACAACTTAAAGTGATTGGTTTAAAAGCCATTACTTGAAGAAGTCAACTACTTGGAGATAGGTGGCAGGCGTGTAAAATAGAAGGTTCTATTTTCATTGCAAATCATACATGTCATGCAAAAAGGAATTCCATGAGGGAGATTGCCAGTTGTTTCTTTTCCGACTTCCACATGTGCCAGTTCAACTAAAAGCTTCCAACTTGTAATTGCCCTTCTACATTCTATAAGTAGAGGAAGAACCTTCGGGTCAATGATCGAGAATTTATAAGCAGCAATCTTGTGTTCTAGACTTTGTGCTAAACCCCTGAGAACCACTTGGAGCAAAGAAATACAAAGGAGCAAGTTTCTGGAGAACTTTGTGTCACGGTGTACTGTGTTTCTTGTTTTTAATCTTAAATCTCTTAATAAACTTTGTGTTATTTTAGATCTGGATCTAGAGCTACCTTTATTTTAGAATTCTGTGTTTATATCTATTGGATTCTTCTATGTGCATGCAATCAGCTCTGCCATCTACTAATTGGGATGCACATCTTCCCCATTTCTTCTATGTGTTTATGTAATTACCTTCTTCTATAAATTTTCCTTTCTTTAAACAGTTGCTTACTTGCTGCAGAACTTTTCAGTTATGGTTCATGAACTGAGTAGTTAAAATAAAACCCCATTTAGATATTAGCATACTTAAATTGAAAAATCTGACATGGGAGCCTCACTGGTTAAATGAGGGAGATTTATCTCATGACTGCCTAAGTTTTTATGCTATGCAGAAAATCTAGCCAACAAAACCCTTTCGTATTGCTGCCATAAGTCTAATCTAAAAACCCACTGATTATCTTCGCAAATTATCTCAAAAAACCCTCAAAACCCTATCTCTAAGACCTCTGAAAATATCTTTGTAAATCATCCTTGAAAACAGCTCCAAAATGACAAGCTAGGGTAGATCTTTCACTATCGAAGAATGCCTTACTAGCTAGGGATGGATCTCTCACCACTAAAGCTAGAGTTCACAAGCTATAGATTTGCAAACAACAGTTGTACATGAAAAAGAGATAATTAGGTATGCAAGAATGAATCCTTTTCCTTTCTCTCCCAACTCCTTATATAACTTCTCCAAGGCAAAATATCCCCAATAAACCCTAGTCACATTTTTGCAAACACATTTGGGAGGATCAATAAAATAAAATTAACTTAAGTTACTTTTACCTTTTTAAGTCGCCATGGTCCAACAGTGACCCCCAAACACAAAATTAGAATATTAGTACCATGTGGCCCCTTCCTAATGACAAAACATAACATCTAGTCCTTCCAAAACACCATTTTTGCATATGTCAATGAAGAATTATAACAAAATGGACTAGATATTCATACCCAATAGCTCCCAGTGTCCGAAGCCCCTTGGGTATGACCAAGGCTTGGACTTGAATTGGCCCTTAGGCCTTTGGCATAGGAAAGGGGACATTACATCTATTCCTCTCCTAGCACCATGAAAATGTAGGATATGTGACATTTTCCTTCAATCAATTAGGAGGGGAACCTAGGAAGATGTACAAAAGTTACCATATAAGTCTTACAACAAATATTCAAAGTGTGCATTAAGTATTAACCAAACATCGATAAATAGTGGTCATAGGACCTACAACCTGAATGGATAATTTTTATCCCATTTAGAACTATGGAGGGTATCATAATAATAATAATAACACATAAGATCCATAGAATTCCCAAAGCCAAATGATAATCAACCAAAACCAAAACATGATACTATAGATTGTGTTACTGATTAATTTTTATAAGCCTAGTTTCCCTAACAACACGGTTATGTAACCAAAAATAATAATAATAATAATAATAATAATAATAACAATGGGAAATTTTGTGTTAACTAAAATCTCCTACTATAAATTTTGGTTGATTTTAACGAGGCTCTAAACACTAAGCCAAACCAAAATCAAGGTAAACAAAAATAACATAATCAAAATAGGAACTAAGAGGGCCCATATCTTGAAAAATTCAAGTCTATAATAACTTGGTGAAATGAGTTATGGTAGATGTTGGTGAAACATTCAACATTGTCCCTTTTTCTTTTTACAAAATCTTATATATAGTGAAGCTAATTTCTCTTTGGCATGAATCACCCTTCATGGGTATGATAGCCTTCGACCCACATCAATTGGAACTGTTATCCTTCACATAAAATTTCATCCTAAAATAATTCCCACTATGTTCTATGTCATATATCAGGAAACCAACTATAACATGATTTTTATGGACCCTGGATCCATTGAATGAAGATCTTTCCTTCCACATTCTTTCAAGAGATACCCATTTTACATTTAGAAAGGTTTTTGTTTCTAAGGAAGACATTCTTCCTTTTGAAATAGTACACATTAGTATTATAAAGTTACTAGGCACTCATATCCATCACAAGTTACCCAAAAAATGACTTGTAAATTCCCACATTCTTAGAAAAGGGCAAGAATATGATTATGAAGGTTGACGTTGAGTCTAAAAATTTTATTCTATATTTTGATCCTCCCCATGTAAGGAAATTTTCAAATGAATATATTGAATTATCAAAGGAAAATATTTCACCAACTGAAAAGCCTAAACCATAAACCGAGACCATCTTATTAAAGACTACTATGTAGATCATCGATAACCTAGAGAAGGATTCACATATTATACTTCTATTTGACCAAAATGGGCCCTTCTACGTATCATTTCTACCTCCCTAAGAGAGAAAAGGAATAATCCTCTCTTGATATGTTCACATGGTTGATATTTGTAATAACCAAGTTCCTTCTTCCATACTATCTTCTGACCCCCTTCATGAAGGTGATTTATGGAACTCATATTATAATGTGGAAGTGTATTACTAGAGTAGGGGCACATGTGGTTCTAATCCCTCATAGGAGGAAGATATTAACCTTTGGTTTCCTCTTAAACTTTGTATGTACCAATAACATATCCAGATATGGATCCTTGTTAACCATCCTTCTCTTATCCTAAAGACTTGGCATATAGAAAATTCAAATCTTTGGTGATTTATAGTTTGTCAACCATGTGATAGACATATATTAGACCAAGATAGAGCATTTACATCTGTATAAAAATTATTCCAAAATATTGTTTCAGGACTCTGATTTCACATCTATCGAGTATGTTTATAGAATCTAAAATTAATTCTCTGACACGATTTCCACTGCATCTGCATGGTATTTTCACATTCATGATCTTCTCGATGATGGATTTTTTATATCTTTGATATTTTCCCCTTATAAATAAGGGATTCTAACTCAAAGAAGGTATTGTTGGAATATTTTACCTTTACTTAATGTTTCTTGACTTAGATAAAAGTGAGGCCATATTACAATACCTTCGTGCATATGAACACCTTCCTTATTCACACCATAAGAGAAGGTTTTCCATGACACTTCCTCCTTCCTCTCTTTTAAAAAATGAGTACTATGAATCTTAGTGTAAGGTCGAAAGAATATGATTTTGGTACAAAATATTTGACCCATTTATGAAATGAAAGAGGAATTTTTTAGACCTCCCCTTACACCACCTAATTTTTTTAGAGGGTAACACCTCTCTTAATGAGGATATTATCAACAGAAACATTGGAACAGAGGAATATGCAAGAATTCTAATTCTCAAATCTTCACTTTCACCATAATAAGTTTTTCTCATCGAGATGTCCAAAGATTGTTCCTTCTCTTACTATGACATGATTGACACTCAAATAAATGTTATTTTATATAATCTAGCGATGAAACATGAATCCAAGTCAATTAAACAAAAGATGAAACCTAAAATAGTAATAATCATAAAATATGGAACTAAGGAAGAAGTCATCAAAATCCTCAAATATATTTTCATTGTTCAAGTGTATTATATGAATCAGTTGTTGTATATTACTTATAGTATAAAAAGAATGATACTATTTAAATTCACATTGATTTTTTGTGACATTAAAAAAGGAATGTCCCAAGGATTAATTTCCATTTCCTTCCATGACATGAATTTTGATGAGACCACTAGAGATGAGATTATTTTTAATCATGGATGAATTCTCAAGTTATAATAAAATCCACATTTCCTAATGATAATTAAATCAAAACCTCATTACCACACCATGGGGGAAATTTTTATTGTGTAGTGATGTCATTGGGTCTCAAGAATATAGCAGTAAACTTATCAACAATCAATGAATCATATATTTAATGACCTAGTCCAAAAAAATCGTTGAGACCTAAATTGATGACTTGTTAGCTAAGAGTAGGAAGAGAGAAGATCATGTAGGAGTGGTGTTCATCATTCTCACATGACTCATTGAATTCAGTGTTACTTTAAATCTAAAAAAATGTGTATTTAGGGTGATGGGGTAGAACAATCCTAAGGTATATCTTATCTAAATAGGTCATCAATGGTGATCCCACCAAATCTCATGTTATCCTATAAATGTTTCTGCCAACAATTGAGTTAGGAATTTTTTTCATTCCACAAAAAAATGGTAGATGAAGATTTTTTCTTAGAACTAACCTATGTTGTTAACTCAATTAAAAACTAACTACAGAAGGAGAACACCAACAAGTGGACTTGAGACTGTTATGAAGCCTTTGAATCCATTAATCAATTTCTCCTATCCCCTCCTACCCTCATGACATCATGGTTATTATAGAATTTTTATCCTTTATACACGTGCATATGACGTTTCTATGGCTTGCATGCTCACCTAAGAGGAAGATGGAGGAAGAGAACGAGTTGTGTTCTTCATCAAACATGTCCTCTTAGATTACAAAAACATGGTATTCTCAAGCTAACAAAGAATGCCTTTTCCATAGTGTTCATGTCCAAGTGATTAAGACAGTAAATGTTAAATTAAAAAAAAAAGGTGATTTTTAAGTTCTAGGACCTTCATACATTCTTGACACAACTGGACTTCTATAAGAAATGCAATCATCTAATCATGTTTTCTCATTGAGTTTGAATTGACTTACATCACTCAAAATATTTTGAAGGGAAAAAATATTTCCTGATTGCTTAGCCGAAAACCCCTTAGATTATGGGGTATTTATTATATATTTACCTTCTTAACGAGTTAATTTGTTATATTGAAAATCTTGACATCACTTCTTCACCTTAGTATATGGATATCATTACTTATCTCATAATACATACTTATCCATAGGATGTGAACTCTCAACATAGGTGAAATCTCATGTCCTACAAAAAAGAGTATGTTATTTTAGATAAGGTTTAATTAAGGAGATAATTTTGACGACTTCCTCCTATGATGTGTAGATGAGGAAGAATATAAACATTATTTGTTTCAATTTCAATACGGGGGTTTGTGGCGCCCATTATAGTAGCCATGTAAATACACATGAAATCCATATGATGGGATAATTTTGGACCACCCTCAAAAGTGAAGTGATTGAATATGTGAGGAAGTTTCCCAAGTTCCCAAATTTCCCCATGTTATACACATTCTAGAACAAGAACTTTTACCCTTTATTACAACATGGCCCTTTTCCATATGAGGTCTAGACCTAATCATTAAGATAACTCCCACATTTACATATAAGAATTGTTTTTGGTACAATTACTGAGTATTTCATGAAATTGTTAGAGGAAAACCACCATCAATAGCTCAATCATAGGATTTTTTTTTTCCTAAATTAAATTAAATATAGATTTGGATTTCCTCCTATCATTATTTATAAAAAAGGAGGATCCTTCAAGAATCCTGAGATGTGCGAGTTGTGCAAGAAATTTTCCTTCTCACACCACACCACATCTTTCTACTACCCTCAATCCGATGGACAAGTTGAGGCAATAAATAAAACCTTAACATTTTTGAGTTAAATTTTATTTCTTCTATCCATACATTTACTACACTCTATATTTTAGGTTTCACGTTTAGGATCTTACAACCACTAAGTAACCAAGAATCTCGAGAAAAGATAACTATATTTACACACATAGGTATATTTTTGTTTTTAAGCAAGTAAAGTTTATTTACTATCTTAAAGGGGAAATGTAGATGCCTAAATTTGGTAATTTATTACTTAACAATGTCAGTATTGGATTAATCACTTAAATCATGACTTGTGCGCTTATTTCAATCTTAATTGTTTATATCTTAGTCTACCCTTAGTCATATTGCAAGAATTTCACTCCTCATAACACTACACATTCAATCACATAAATTCTCACATCAATCATAAGTAGTCCACTTCTCATTATTGTCATGAACATAACTCTACAATATTGCATCTTCCTCTTGGACCAAACTATATGATGGTACCAAAACCTCTAAATGGTAAATGGTCCTTGGAAGAATGATCCCTTCTAAGGAAAGCTAATGTTCATTTTTTTCTATTTGATATCTTTTTATAGGTTGGTAATTTCATAGTGGTTCAATTCTTTAATGCAAAATTATATCCACGTAACCCTATATAAGCAAGTCTAATACACTCAGTTACTTCACCTAGACTTTCGAGAAATCCCCTCGAGAACATCTATCAATTATTATGTAAATTTATCTAAAAGTAGCATAATACATTATGAGTAGCCCCCCACACATGTCTAAAGCACTCCAATCTAGGTTCAAGAGTCAAGCTTCCCAAACTAAGGTTCTTTAAGGCCAAGTCAAACATAAGAAAGCCAAATGATTTACAAAATATTATCAACTGACCAAGTTATCAAATGTAGTTACATCCATATAGTATTATGTTGCATCTCTACATGGATAAATATCTGTACTTTAAGGCCTCTTTGAAGTAATGTCAATGTAGGTAGTGTATGGATTGCACTTCAACTAACCCACTAACCTTTTTCATGAGTTTTACCATGTAGGTTAGGTTTTTTGGGTCAAGTTGGTTGATTACAAAGGGTTTTGTACATTTGTGAGACCTACTATTCCTTAGAGAAACATATTCGAGTTACTCATTGAGGTTCAAAAATTTGTAGAGCATCATCTTCTACCTAGAAAAAAACTATCTGGAAAATGACGAAACCACTAAATGATTTGGGTTTAAACTGAACAGTTATGTCCCTATACATGTTTTCGCTCCAAAATCAAACAAGAAGCATGTGAAGGAGATTTCCAACCAATTTATCCCTGCATTATACCCAAATCATTTTCCATACTATTTAAAGAGATAAGTGTGTGTTCATCTTTTGATGCCTTATTATATTTAGCATATGTTCTAATTTATCTATCTTTCATATATTCTAGATATGTATACGTTTTGAATATAAATATCAATTCTTAATTAATAATATGAATAATATATATGATTCCAACCCTAACATGGAGTTTAAATAAGTAAAAGGAATCATCACTTTTTTATATAGTGTATTTTATTTATTTTTTTTGGGTTAAATTAGTATGATACCTTCTTCGACATGGGTCATATTTAACGAGTGTTTCATTATATATATATATATATATATATATATATATATATATATATATATATATATATTATGATGTTACTAAATTAGAAGAAATGTGGAAAAAAATAATTGGTGGAGAGAAAGGAATAAGTATAGCCAGGGTAAGGATTTTTGAAAGGAATAATGTCTTATCTGGGCTTTGGTCTCTTTGTAATTGGGTAGGGTCCTTAGCCAAAAAACCTTTATCCTGAATAAAAAATATAAAAAAGGATTGTTGCAAACAACGAAGGTAAAATAATTGTTGTAGACATGATGTGGGGGAAACATTGTGCACAAAAATTATCTCGTCTGTTGAATACACGCTCTGTGATGTTTCGAAAGAAGCAGAAGTGATTTCCACCATCTGTATATTTTACTTGCTAAGCATTTAGAATTCCCAACAATACCTCCTCATTATTCACATATATAAGCCTTGCCTAAGTATTCATTTAAGCCCTTTACGCAGCCTCCTTCCGTCATCTGTTCTAAATATATAGCACAAACCATATTCATTATGCCCTCCTTTCTCTATAGGATAACAAACATCGGAATACTTGGAGTAGCAATGCCTAGGTGAGAGTATAGCTTTATTCGAGCACCACCATGTCCTATAAAAACAAAGGAACGATCATTATTGTAGGTTTCTCATCAGAGAAAGGAGGTAAAGATCAAGGGCTACTTACACAAACATAGGATTTATTGTAGTGTAGAATGAAACAAAGAGAATGAGACATCATATCGTCAACATCAATCCCTTCATTTGAAAGATGCTACACTCAATCAAAATTTTATAATTACCTTAATATTGATGTTTTGATGTAAACTCGTATTTAAGAGTTAATTGACCACTACAAAATCCCATTTTTTGTTTTTGAAAATCTACTTTTCCTTTTTTCAACTCTATACAAGATTTTAACTACATACTTAAAAAAAATGCCAAGAACGTGTTTATAGCACCCATCTCCATCCTCCTCACATTATTCCTATTAAAAAAAGGTTATAGTATAAGATAGAGTGTACTTTGCTAGTGAATCACTCAACCTGCATTTTAAAAAGATTAAAAAATAAAAGGAACTATATTCGAAAATGACATTGGAACCTCTTAAAGGCGGCGAAGCTTGGTAGCTTGTCCATTATAATTCAATTATTCAATTATCCTCGTTTTCTAGGTTTTTGTCAATTTTTGCGGGATGGAATTTTCATCAACTAATGTTATCATCGTCGGCGCCGGCATTTCTGGTTTGTTACCTACGCCCGTCTCTTTTTCACATGCAAACCAAAAAAATACCAGTTTCTTTGGTTTTTTTCCTCGCAACGTGTGTTCATATGGAGAATTTGATACCAGGAATAATGGCGGCCAAAGTATTGACAGAGAATGGAGTGAAAGATTTTATTATTCTGGAGGCAACGGATCGAATCGGCGGGCGGCTGTCGAAATGCCAATTTGGAAAGCAAACCGTAGAAATTGGTGCGGGTTGGATTCATGGCGTTGGTGGTAGCAAACAAAATCCAATTTGGGAATTGGCTAAACAACAAAGTCTTCGTACTTGTCATTCAGATTACAGTAATATCATTTTTAACATTTACGATCAAAGGTAATTATCAATTATATTCTTAAAACTATCTATATGTTTTTCATTAGTTCTAACTGTTTAACTTTCTCCTTTTTTTGGTATTGGTATGGACTCCATCAATACAAGCAGATTGAAAGCCTAATTTGTTGAAATCTTTTTTCTAGAATTCTCGAGTAGAAAAATAGGTCTTTGAGGTTGTAGGAAAAAGTTTGATGTGATTAGGACTCTTAAGGTGACCATCTCTCTTTTTTTAAAAAAAAAATTGTGGATGACTCTTAAGGTGACCATCTTTTATATTGGGCCATTCTTTGATTTTTGATACTGGTAATTAATAAAATTTCTTAAAAAAAATTGATTTCCTCTAAAGAGATGTAATTAAAAACTGTTGCAAATCACATCATACACTAGACACTTTAATACGAAATGTACGTTTGCTTCTAATTCCTTATTCCAAAGTTTGCATTGATGTTGCAAAAGACAATGTTTTGTTTCCATGTGGAAGGTGTTTTCTTCTCTCCTTAAAAAAAAATATAACATTTTGTTTCCTTAAGAAAAGAAGTACTATTTATTTAGAACTACTCTGGTCATTTTTAGATTATTGATTTTTTTTTACACTTTGGATATTGGACTGATTATTTATCAAAATTGAATGCATAACAGTGGTGCCCTTGTGCCAAATTCAGAGGCAGCGGCTTCCTATAAAAAGGCAGTAGAAACAGCTAACTGTGACTTAGCCAATATGTCTAAAGGTCAAGCAGATGCTTCATCTCCTTCTAGATTGTAAGAAGCTAAAATTGATCCCCAAAAAATCTTAGATTATAAATTCATTGCTTTTGTTAATGTTTGAGTATTTTGATTCATTTTTATCTTTGTCTTGGGCTGGTTTCAGAGTTGGTTCCACCCCCACACAACTGGCTATAGACTATATTTTGCATGATTTTGAGATGGCAGGTATGCAGTCTAATCCTCATATTCATTTGAAAGGTGACAGTAATATAAAGAGAAACATGAGATTCGGTGTTCAAAAATGATTAAAAGTCATTTAAAGTAAAGAATGTTTCTTCAATTTAGACACCTTTACACGGCAAAAGAATTGCATATTTTGGTTGAATAAATTAATATTTAAAATATTTTATATTTGTATTTTTTTAATTTTTATAATTGAATTTGAAGGGCTTAGGTGTGCAGATTTTTTTGATTTAACTATTAAAGATTGAGTGGTATTTATTCTATCAAATTCACTTAGGGTATGGTCTTGATGTATTCTTTATTCATAGATATCTTCAAAGATATATATCTTAATAAATGACTAAACACCCTTCATACTATTATATTTAATATTAAACTACAACCCAATTAATATTTTATATCTATTGTTGAATTTTATTTTATTTTATTTGAAGCATATTTCATACAAGAATGAATTGACTTCTAGAGTGCTTTCTAAGATAATATAGTCTGTACCTATTTTATGTATTTCTGCTTCTCATACTTTGATATAAGAATAAATTCTGCTATGTATATTTAATTCTTTTATTTATGTTTTGATGTATTAAAAAATATTTTTTAATTTATTATTAATTAAACCTAATATAATTGGCTGAGGGTATATATTTCATCTTTATTTAATTTTGATTGCACTCTCACTTATAATTTTTAATTTGTGGGAGTCGATTCTCCCCTTTTGACATTGCAACCATTTTGTCAAACAACATATTTTATGCTAATAGATGGAATCCTCTTATCTTAAATTGATAATATTCTCTCTTTTGTCACGAAGCTTTTTTACTTACATCGAGTCTAATCATCAAGTTCTTAAAGTAGACACATATATATTAAAATTAGCTCTTTTTAAAATTATAGAATCAATTTAAGATATATTGGAGAGTGAATATTTGATTTGGAAAAACTTATATATTTAAATATATATATTTTTAATTGAATTAGAGGAGGGAATAGAAAGGCTGAAAAGCAAACATACTCATCTTACAATCAATTAACCATTATATTAGTAAGAGAGAAAATTTCACAATTATATAGATAGGACTTGCAATAATAACTATAAGGATGGCAAGAATGAGTGTAATAGTATAATGACCGATTTTGAATTTAAAGTTTATTTGATTTTCATGAAACATGTTTTTTCCTTTTTTAGAGTAACAATTAAAAAAACACATTATCTTAGATATATGGTAGAGTTTGGAACTCATTTTCTTGTAGAAATAATTTTTCAAGCCTAATGCACTAGTATAAGATTGGGGTCATTCATCACTAGTTAACTATACATTTATGAGTAAAATGGTGGAATAATTAATCAATGTGGAATTCTTAAATGAACTAAGCATGTGAGAAATCCAAAATAAAAGTTTTCAAAATAATAGATAATAACATTTTTCAAATAGAGATATTTAAGATATCAATACTAATTGAACGGCCTTTAGCCTATTGGTGAAGTTACTTGGCTCACAAAGAGCCTACCAAGATTCAATACTTGATGAAGTTACTAATATTAAATTAAAAGTTTTAAAGAAAATTTTAATTAAATTATTGAATTTTGTGAGATTTTATGAGCTTATATAACGATGAATAGACATTAACATAATGATATTGTTCCTTCTTAACACAATCACAATAAACGTTCCACTTATAATTTTCTAATATTTCTTATTCAAGTAGACAGGACATTGACGAATGAAATCAAATTTTATCTGTAAAAATATATAAATATGTATATATACACTTGTGGGTTACAGACGTAGAGCCAATTCCCACTTATACGGAGTTTGGGGCAAGTGAGTATTTGGTTGCAGACGAGCGAGGTTATGATTATCTCCTCCATAAATTAGCCCAACAATTCCTCAGTACAGAAAATGGACGCATTGTAGACAGTCGACTAAAGTTACACAAGGTACTTACAAACACCAGCTTGTGTGATACTGTTATGGTTATTTCTTGCAGATTATATTTGGGTTTTGGGTTTTAAAATCTGTGTATTCAACGTTATTCAAACGCACCTATTATTGATATTGAGTAGGTGGTTAGAGAAATACAATACGCAAAGAAGGCAGTTCGAGTTAAAACAGAGGATGGATCAGTTTATACAGGGAAGTATGCAATGGTGTCTGTCAGCCTCGGAGTTCTTCAGAGTGACCTCATCAACTTTACCCCTCCTTTGCCTGTAAGAACATTTCACCAACTGCTTTGCTAATTTTATTTAAATTATTACCATTTCCATTAAAGAGTGTTGAGAAATTCTTTTTCTTTAACTTTCAGAGATGGAAGATGGATTCCTTCCAAAACTGTGAATTCAGGATTTACACCAAGATATTCCTCAAATTTCCTTACAAGTTCTGGCCAAGCGAGAGTGGCACTGAGTTTTTTCTATACGCAGATGAGAAACGAGGCTATTATACATTTTGGCAGGTCAGTCTCATAAGTATATTAGAAGATATAACATAAATGTGTGTATATATGTATGAATTTATGAATTAAAAAAAATATATATATATATAGTTTTATAATTTTTTATAAAACTATCATAGTTAATATGGTGAATTTTATAAATCCACCATATTTAGTAACTATGATTTTAAATAAGAAATTATTGTGATATTTTAGGTAAGAAATTACATCATATAAATTGCAGTTCAATAATATGGATGATAGTGTTAAAGGCCACACTTCCCCATTTATTAAGTTACAAATTTTGAGAACATTTATAATATATGATTCTCTTATCAATTTTTTTTTTCTTTTTTCTTTTTATAAATAATTAAAGGTTGTCTAACAATTTTATTTAGAATGTCGATAGGTGTTCTACAATAGTAATGAGGTAGAATACAATTGAGTGGGTTTGTTTTTATGTGTGAGATCAAATTTGACACCTATTTGACCATCATCATAAAATTTCAATTTTAAATTTGACGCACATTTAATTGTCACTTATAATTAAATTTTCATCGAAATTGGACTTTGGAACATGTCTTTCTAACAACAATTATTTTTCAAACCCGATATCATGATGTAGATATATCAATACAATTCTTTACCAATCAAAAAGAAGTTGACAGAAAAATTATTATAATTATTAATCAATATAAGATGTGAAAACTATAAAATAAGAATCTCAAAATTGATATCTTTAAATGCATTTCATTTCATATAAATATATCTAAGATATCTGTATCATATGTCCCATCTTCTTTCATGAAAAAAAATCTAATAGTTATTTATATATTCATTATTTATAGCACATGGAGATTGCGTACCCAGGATCAAACATTCTGGTTGTGACTGTAACTAACGAGGAATCTAAAAGGATAGAAGTGCAAAGCGATGAGAAGACTAAAGAGGAAGCCATGGCTGTTCTCAGAAAAATATTTGGCAAAGACATTCCTGAAGCACAAGACATTTTGGTTCCAAGGTGGTGGAAAAATCGATTTCAATGTGGAAGCTACACCAACTATCCAATTTTTGTCAACTTTAATCATTTTCAAGCCATAAGGGTATGTTAAATAAAACATAGATACATCTAGAAGACTGAAAGTATTTAAAAAATAAAATAAAATTCTCTTTATTACATTCATTTAGTGTATGTTTTGATATTATTGATGCAGGCACCAATAGGTCCAGTCTTCTTTACAGGAGAACACACCAGTGAGAAATTCAATGGTTATGTGCATGGAGGATATTTTTCAGGTAACGAAATTGAATAATTTATGATGATTCATTGGCTATTATGTCTGCAACAATTTTTAAATGTATTGTGGCAGGCATTGACACAGCAAATATGGTGATAGAAGCCATGAAGAAAAAGAAGCAGAATGGAAAATTCCAAGCCTCTTGATCACCCTCCCCACATTAGATTGGAGAACAAAATGTGTATCATCTTTCGACCAACATTAACTCTTTTTTATGTAAAATAATGAATAAAATTTAATATTTTATCAGATTTGTTTGGATGGGTTGTATTCAATAAATATTAAAATAAGTGCAATGATATATGTATAACAAAAAGGTTGTGGTTTGGCAACCCTAGTCATAGTTATATTAAAAAAAGGCTGCAGACCAATAGAGAAACACCACATAAAAAGATTGAGAGAACAGAGGGTATATAACACAACTAATTCAACAAAAGTGTACATAAAATGATGCACAAACCATACCAACAAATAGAGATGACGATTCATCATTATGAGGAAAGCTAGTAGTGGAAAAGTTTTCTATGGATGTAATAATTCTCATCTCATTGACAAGGTGTAACAATTTTATAAAGGTGGTGTTATTAATAACAAAAATAATAATTTATGGAAAATTTTTGGATTATCGATAGTAAATATAATGTATATTTTTCACAATTTTATAAAAGATTATATAAATTTGTAAAATATATACAATTGTAAAACATTTACTATGGAAAAATTACATTTTCTCATATTTTAAAAAAAAATTCCCACTATTTTATAAAAGTCAAATTTAAACATGTGAAATATCTACATTCTTGAAATTTTGTCGTAGAAAATTTACATTTTCTTCTCATACTATAAAAAAGTAAAAAGTTAGACCTTTGAAAATAGAATTATGAATACTCTACACAACCCAAATATAAAGTCTCATGATTGAAAATAGAATTATGGATAGTCTACACAAACCAAATATAAGGTTTCATGATTTATTTTTACACACAATTTTTAATGTTTGAACAAAAGTTATATATACACTAGAACTTTTATTGTGTATTATTCTTAAAATAGAAAATATATGTATCACGTATGTATTTTAGACTACTCTATACACCACTTAAGTTTGATTGTTGACAATGTACATTACATAATGTATCATGATTTCAAATTTTGATCTATTTGTAAGATTCAAATTATTATGAAAATTTTACATACTAAAATATTGGTTGTCTATTATATACAAAATATAAATATATGCAATGTGGACAATTTAGTACACATATTAACACTAAAATTAGTCCAATAATCTACTACCCTAAAATTTAATATTAATAATAAAGAGCAAGATCATGAATAATAAATATCATTCCCAAAATTTGAAATTGTGTTGAATAATTATGTAGTCACCTAATGAATAATTTACATAAACACAAGTAATAATAGTATTTAATCAAATTTACCTGTATATAATCAAAATCTCAAAATATTGTTTGTAGATAGTCTACATTATTTTAAATAAACTTAAATTTAATATTTTTTAGAAAGGAAAAAATAAACAATGTGAATTATGTATATACATGAATAGTTTCTACTTTTGATAGTGCTAAAAAAATTGATTTTGTATTATCTACAAATTGTAACAATATATGCATTCACACTAAACATTTTATTTAATAGTCCACAATATACATTGTCTACAAAATGTTATTAATGTCTACAAAATGTTGTTATATATGTATTGTATAATTCAAACACCAATTACTTATACAAATAACAAATATGAATCACCAATAATCTACATTACTTAAAATGTGAATAATCTTAAAAATTAACAATTTTTTTAATTTCTCAATAAAATATACAACCACAAGAAATGATTTTGCTAATCGAGTCTATCTTGGATAGAAAAATTATAAATATTATTTTTGATAATGCGTGACTTTATACCTTCCAAAATGTAGAAAGTTAATGTAGCCAAATTATGAACAAACTTGATATACTGCAAATAATATGAACTCCAAAAGAAAATAGATCTCCTTCTTTGTTATTAAATAATGAATTACAATGTTTCCTAAATAGGAAAACAACTCCCAACTCGATTTGCCAAGAAAACTCTAACTAACTTGACTAAATCTACTCTAGGTGGTGGAAATTACTATTTTTAGCAGTTTACTAGAACCTGCTATTCTTAGTAAGTTCACATGCTTATTCCTACGGGCACAGAAATTGTCACGCATCTTCTACATTCCTAAATTAGAGGAATTACCAAATTTCTAACTCATAATGTAACTAATAGACTAAAATTAACTAATGCCCAAAAATAGGAAAAAACCGAACTACAACTTAAATCCTAATTTTTGGCCTCAAGATGGTGGATTTAGGGCCCAAAAATGTGACAAAACTTTCCCCAACCGGTAGGGCCGATTACCGCTGTGTTCATCTCATCGAAACATGTGGTTTAAAAAAAAAGGACTCAAACGGACACCCGGAGCTCAAGTTATGACCTTGTCAAGTTCCTGCTAATTCTGGTGCATCATTCTCCCCTGCTTGAAAAAAACGTAGCTCCTGCAAGTTGTCTTCTTCAAACTGCTTCCATTTATCTACATCCAACTTCTTAATCTCCCACTCTGTGACCCAAGTATTGTCCTCTTGTTCCAGTCCTTCCAATGTACCAAATATTTGTTGTATTTCCCATGTCAGGTATCCATTGTTTTCTTATCTAGAATATGATCCACTTCTTCTTTCTTCTTCACCGAAACCTACTACCTCCAATATACTACTTCATCAATAACATCCCCTTCTGCACCATCCCCATGAAAAGAATACAAATCTGAAACATTAAACACTAGAGAAATATCAAAATTCCCTGGCAATTCTACCTCATAAGCATTATCGTTTATTTTTTTCATGATTTTGTAGGGACCAATCTTCTTGTACTTCAGCTTGTTATAGGTTCCTTTTGGAAACCTTTCCTTCCATAGATATACCATAACCAACTCACCAACTGTAAATACCTTTCTCTGTCTGTGCACATCTGCTATTTCCTTATACTTATCATTACTATTCTGTAGCTTCTTCCGCACTTCTTCCTATAATTGTTGTATATGTTTGGAAAATGCTTCTGCATCATCACTGACTTTGCCATCAACTGGTAGATGTACCAAATATAACACCCCATTTGGATTACTCCCATACACAATTGAAAATGGAGACTTTCCTGTGGATCTGTTTATGGAACTGTTATATGCAAACTCAGCTTGTGGTAATGCTAAGTCCCATTGTTTCAGATTTTCCCCAACGATGCACCTTAACAGGTTTCCCAAACTCTGATTTACCACATCTATTATCCCATCAGTTTGAGGATGATAGGCACTGCTGAACTGTAGTTGAGTTCCCAATTTCTTCCATAAAGTCCGTCAGAAGTGACTTAAGAACCTTGTGTCCCTATCTGAAGTAATGGTTTTTGGAACACCATGCAAATGAACAACTTCTCTGAAAAATAAATCTGCTATGCCTATCGCATCACTTGTTTTCTTGTAGGTAATAAAATGAACCATCTTAGAAAACCTATCAACAACCACAAAAATTGAGTCATTACCTCGTTGTGTTTTTGGTAATCCCAAAACAAAATCCATACTCAAATTTGTCCACGACCCTTTAGGAACAGGCAACGGCATATACAACCCTGTATTTTGTGCATGGCCTTTCGAGACTTGGAAAATTTGACATCTCTCCACATATCTTACCACATCTCTTTTCATCTTTGGCCAATAGTATTTCTCTGCTACCAAGGCTATCGTCTTATCTTTACCAAAATTCCCATCCAATCATGTGCTATGCAACTCTTTCACTATATTCTCTCTCATAGACCCAACTGGAATACATAGTTGGCATCCCTTGAATAGGTAGCCATCCTGTAAAATGTACTCATCCAGGACATCTCCTGCATTGTTCTGAACAATGGACGAATTAACCTTTCAACAATATCCTTGAAATCAGAATCAAAAGAATACAAACCCTTTATTGCTTCAAAACCCACCACCTCATTTTCCATAGTGGTAAACAAAGTCACACGCCTACTCAATGCATCTGCAACTTGATTCTTTTTTCCAAATTTATGTTTTAGAGAAAAAGTATAACCCTACAAAAATGATACCCACTTTGCATGCCTACTATTCAACTTCTTTTGGGTATTCACATACTTCAGGGCCTATGTGGTCTGTAAATAACACAAACTCCTTAGGCACTAAGTAATGCCTCCAATGCCTTAATGCTTGTACAATTGCATAAAATTCCACATCATAAGTAGAGTAGTTCTTTCTTACCTCATTCAGTTTCTCACTAAAGAAAGCTACTGGCTTTCCACCTTGACTTAGAACAACACCAATACCCACATGTGAGGCGTCACAATCAACCTCAAACACTTTATCAAAATCTGGTAGTGCCAAAATGGGTGCCTCTGTCACCTTCTTCTTCAAGAACTGAAAACTATCCTCATCTGCCTTTGTCCACAAAAACTCCTTCCTTTTGTGCAATCTGTTATAGGTGCTACAATACTGCTGAAATTTTTAATAAATTTTTTGTAAAATGTTTCTAGACCATGAAAGCTTCTTACCTTTGTTATACTTCGTGGAGTAGGCCATTCAATAATTGCCTTTATCTTTTCTAAGTCCATCTATACCCCATCTGTTGAAATAATAAAGCCCAAGAATACCAAACTCTCTTGCATAAATGTGCACTTCTTCATATTTGCATAGAGTTTCTCTTTCCTTAACACTTCAAATACCACCCTTAGATGCCTCAAATGTTCTTCTTTAGTTTTACTAAAGATCAAGATATCATCAAAATAAACCACAAAAAACTTACCATTATACTCCCATAGCACGGTGTTCATCAATCTCATAAAAGTACTAGGTGCATTGGATAACCCGAATGGCATCACCAACCACTCATATAATCCATTTCCTGTCTTGAATGTTGTTTTCCACTCATCTCCTTCTCTGATCCAAATCTGATGATAACCACTTCGAAGATCAATCTTGGTGAATTACTTAGATCTAATAAGCACATCCATCATATCATCAAGGCAAGGTATTGGGAACCTATACTTGATTGTAATTTTATTGATTGCTCTGTTATCTGTGCACATTATCCATGTTCCATCCTTCTTTGGTGTTAATAAAGTTGGTGTTGCACATGGACTCATGCTCTCCCTTACGACCCTCTTTCGCACGAGCTCTGCCACTTGCCTATTCAACTCTACATGCAATGTCGGGCTCATCCTATAAGTCACTTGATTTGGGAGTGAAGACCCTGAAATCAAATCAATATGGTGAACTTCAATATCTCTTTTAGGTGGTAATCCATCTAGTCGCTCATCAGGAATAACATCTGAAAATTCTTCTATTAATTATGTTGTTTCTACTGGTATTTGTGCACTTACATGTTCATCCTTATTTGTGACTAGTGCATAACAAAAACTGGTTTCCTTTGCCTCCTTCACAAATTCCTTTGCAAAAAGCTTATTTTCAACCTTCCCCTCTTCCTTAAGAGGTAACAAAACTATTTTTGTGCCATCCTTCCAGAAATTATAAGTATTCTTTCCCCCGTCATGAATAACTTTTCTATCAAATTGCCATGGTCTTCCTAGCAACATATGACATGCATCCATAGGAATAACATCACACCAAATCTCATCCTTATAACTGTTCCCAATAGAAAAAATTATTAAACATCTCTTATCAACAGTAACTTCATTACCCTTCTTAAACCATGCAATACGATAAGGGTTAGGATTCTTCTCACAATGCAGACCCAATTTATTGACCATCTCATTTGAAACCATGTTCTCACAACTACCACCATCAATAATAACATTACATACCTTTCCTCCTGAAGTGCATCTTGTTCTGAAAATATTTGTATGCAGCCATGCATCCCCCTTGATCTCCTTTCTTGGAGCAATCATCGTCCTCTTGATCATCATATTTTCTCCAACATCTGGTGGAATTTCTAGGTCTTATTCATCTTCTACTTGTTCAGCTTCAACAAGATTTACTCTTGGAGCATCTCCTTTCCTTTTGTCATGTGTATAATTTTGTGGGCATTCAAAATCCTGATGCCCTTCTTCACCACATCTGTAACAAACAAATAGTCTTCATGGAGCCTCCCGTCCTCTATCGCCAACATATCCTCTACCCCTAGAAAATCCTCTGCCTCTTTGTTGATTCTGGAAATCTTGTCTCGTATCCTCTTTCTTTTCCAATCCACGAGATGATTCTCCCCTACCTTGGCTGAAACCATCTCATCCCTGAAAGGAAGATGAGGCCCCCCTATTCATTCCAAGGTGATCTCCTAAAACTTTGACAATTTTGTTTTTCCTTAGCCTTTAAGGCTAATTGATAGGCATCCTCCATGCTTTTAATCCTATGCATACTTATCTCATCTTGAATAGAAAATTTTAATCCATTTACATACCTTGCAGCCATTTTTTCCTCAGTTTCTTCATGCTCTACATGAATGGACAACTTGTAGAACTCATCTATGTATTCTTGCACTGTTTGTAAGTTCTGTCTGAGATTTTGAAACCTCCTGTAAAGGGTTTGTGCATAATCCATAGAGAGAAATTTATCTTTCAGCTTCTTCTCCATCTTACTCCATGTCCTAATTCTTTCTTTCCCCTTTCTTGACCACTCTTTCTGTAGGTGATCCCACCATAACATAGCATGACCTTTCAATTTCGTGCATGCAAATTTTACCTTCTTTTCTTCTGACATAGCCTTCCACTCAAAAAAATTTCCCATGCTAGTCAACCAATCTATCAGCTCCTCTGGTTTTAGACTACCACCATACTCTGAAACATCAACTCTTATCCCATCATTCTTTCCTTCTAATGCTCGAAGCATCCTTTCTTCAAAATCTAATGGTGGTGCTTGTGTTTCCTCCTCTTCACAAACTTCTTCTTCATCTGTGTCATCTCCACCTTGATTTCCTCTCTGGGTTATCATTGCAGCAAGTGCAACAACTTGTCTCTGCAGATCTTGCATATTTCTATTCATCTGGGAAATACCGCCTCCTCTTCCTCTTCCTCTGCCATTTTTTTAAAAAAAATACTTCGAACCAGCTCTGATACCAGATAATGTAGCCAAATTATGAACAAACTTGATATACTACAAATAATATGAACTCCAAAAGAAAATAGATCTCCTTCTTTGTTATTGAATAATGAATTACAATGTTTCCTAAATAGGAAAACAAATCCCAACTCAAGTTGCCAAGAAAACTCTAACTAACTTGACTAAATCTACTCTAGGTGGCGGAAATTACTATTTTTAGCAGTTTACTAGAACTACTATTCTTAGTAAGTTTGCATGCTTATTCGTACGGGCACATAAATTGCCATGCATCTTCTACATTCCTAAATTAGAGGAATTGCCAACTTTCTAACTCATAATGCAACTAATAGACTAAAATTAACTAATGCCCAAAAATAGGAAAAAACTCGAACTACAACTTAAATCCTAATTTTCGGCCTCAAGATGGCGGATTTAGGGCCCGAAAATGTGACAAAACTTGCCCCAACCAATAGGGCAGGTTGCCGCTGCATTCATCTCATCGAAACATGTGGTTTAAAAAAAAACGGACTCAAACAGACACCAGAAGCTCAAGTTATGACCTTGTCAAGTTCCTGCTAATTCTGGTGCATCAAAGTTCACACTAATGTCAATTTCAAACACTAATTTATGGGTAATTTACATTGCATTTTTATATTTGTGGTTAATATACTTATCCAAATCAAGTATTTTTTAATCATTGACCCATTTTCCATTCTCTTTGGGGACTTTAAAAAGTGGTCATGGGGACACTTGAAATAAGGATCACACTTATTCTTGTAGACAAAGATGAATATATCTAGGACATTACAAACCCAAGCCCCATTTCTCACTTTAAGAGGTGTTCCTCCATTAGTCCCAAACATCTAAAATAGATTTTATTTTTTTAATTTTTTTTTTTAAAACCTTGCTAAAAGATGGAGGGACACCTATATATAGCCATATATCACCAATTTTAGAGAAGATGGATCATTTTCAACGTGAAAGCAAATGAAATATGTAAAATAAAATCATAGAGATAGATATTTGATGATATTTTTAGATAAATAAATTTAAGATATATACACACTAGTTATATTACATAAGCATTCTACATTGGTAGGGAGGGGTAACAATGTAGGATCATAATGTATATGAGTTGTTGATAATGAATATCATGTTTGGACTTTGACTTCTATTTAACTATTGTTTATAATCTTTTTCTTGTTTCTTGAAAATTTCAATTACAAAATCATAATATCATGGCCATGGGATGGATTACTCTTTTTTTTTTTAAGAAATATACATTGCCCTTATTCATGGGGAATTTCTCTACTAATTATGATAGTACATTGATGGCTCATGGTAGACATAGTTGAAAACAACTCCAAATGCACTTATTAATGAAGATTTTTTTGCTAATTACAAAGATGATATTTGAAAAAGGAAGAAAACATCTAGAATATTCACAACATAACTTATATTCTATTTGAATCCACCACATGATATCCTAACCCACATTAGGGCCTTGTTATCAAGTGGAGCATAATCAAGTATCTCTTATAGATTATGTGTGTCATACATATATTTCTTGTTTCTTCAATAAATAAAATATTACAGAGTCCTAATTATCGATCGAACATTGTGGTTTAGACTGTAACTAATGAGGAATATAAGAGGATATAAGTACAAAGCGATGAGAAGACTAAAGAGGAAGTCATGGCTGTTCTCAGAAAAATATTTGGCAAAGGCATTCCTAAAGCACAAGAGATTCTAGTTCCAAAGTGGTGGAAAAATCAATTTCAACATGGAAGCTACACTAACTATCCAATTTTAGTCAACTTCAATCAATTTAAAGTCATAAGGTTATGTTATAATAAACATAGTTGCATCTATAAGAGATAGTATTATAAAAATGTTTCTTCAAAATTAAAATTAAAATCTCTTTATTACATTCATTTTGTGTATGTTTTTGATATTATTGATGCAGGCACTAGTAGGTCCAGTCTTCTTTATAGGAGAACACACCAGCAAGAAATTCAATGATTATGTGCATGGAGGATATCTTTCGGGTAAATAAATTGAATCATTTGAGCTCATTGTTGGCTATTATGTTTGCAAAAAATTTCTAAATGTATTATGGCAGGAATTGACACAGAAAATATGGTGATAGAAACCATAAAGAAAAAGAAGTAGAATGGAAAACATCAAGTGGAGAAGAAGAATCATCATTCTAACGAGAGCTTGTGAGAAATTTTTTTTATGGATGTAATAATTCTCAAGTGTCATTGAAAAGGTGCAACTGGTAAACAACTTTGTAGAGGTAGCAACATTAGAAGTAGATTCTACATTATTACGCATGGAGAATTAAATTTATATTAAATTTGTTAAATATTTACATTCTAGAAATTTTATTGTAGAAAACATACTTGTTATCATGTTTTCAAAAATAATTTCCACTATTTTATGAAAGTCAAATTTAAACTTGTGAAATATCTACATTCTTGAAATTTGGTTGTGGAAATTTTATATTTTTAGTCATGTTTTAAATAAAGTTCCACCTTTGAAAATAAAATTAATGGTAGTCTCCACAACCTGATTGAAAATGCAATTATAGATCTATAGTCTATACAATTCAAATATAAAATCTTGTGATTGATTGTGTATTATTTACAAAAATATAAAATATATGCATTGCGAATAATTTAATACAACTACATTATCTCTAGTTTTTAATAATATAATAATAAATATACTGAATTTTAGTTGTGGATAATCTATTCTCCAAAATTTAATATAGATAATAAAAAAGGTAAAAAAAATTGAATGGTGAATAAATAATTTACTAAAACACAAGTAATTATAATTATTAATCAAGTCTATATATAAATAATTAAAAACATTAAAAAATGTTGGTAGTCCATAATATTAAAAATAAACTCAAATAAAAAAATGTGATCTATCTAGTCATAAATGGATAGTTTCAAATAGAACACGGGTAAAAGGATCTTGACTTGTGGAAACTTCGGCTCTATTAGGATTTCATATGTGCACTTGTGTTATCTCGTTGTTTACATTGTGCCTCCTTAGCCTTTCTAGGGTTTTCCTTTTAGTCCTATAATAGTGTTAGTTGGTTGTTTTCCCACCGATAGGAGATGAGTAGCCTATCAATGGCTACCTCTCCATCCATTGCAATGACTGTTGACATTGGTAGTGGAAATGGCTCCAAAGCATGCTCAAAAGTTTTTGTCAAAGGTATATGAAGAGGTATGGACTCTGAATCATCCTCGGATGTTGTGATTTCTGATGAATTCTTAGACCTTGTGGTCAAACGGTATCATAACAACTACCTTATTGCTTATTTATGTGCATGTATTCCCTTTAAATCTTACCTATAAAACTATATAAATAACCATTGGGAGTCCAACGGCATCCTGGTTTCAGGAATCTGTAACCTCACCAAGGATTTTATCTCTTTTCATTTTGAGAGCCTTCTTAGGTCTAAGTCCTCCTTAAGGTTGTGAAAGAGGGATTCACGAGAACCGATGTTGAAAATAATGCACCACAAGAAAGTTGCACTCCGAAGGTAACGTCAAGCTCCAACGCAATAAGAAAGATTCGAACAATGGAAAGAATATACAAATAAGAAAACAAGTTTGCTCATGCTCATAGATAAAAATAAAGGAAGTAAAAATAGGGGTGTTGTGTAACCCCCATGCCTAAACAAGGAAAGAATATCAATGATGCCACTGATGCATATGACATGACTAACGCATATGACACCACTAAAGGAGGAGTTGCAATTCCAAATAAGGAATGTAACTCCTATGACCACTGACGCAAATGAAAATGACAGATTCTCTGATAGAATATGACACTTGTCATTTGACTTCCTAAGACCTATAACTCTCGCAAGGCGAGATGACTCACTAGGTGATGTGGACGATGACTAGGCATGTCACACACACCAACACCCCCCTTCATCGAAGCCGAGGAAGAGGTCATGGTAAGCCAGAACAAAAAATAAGACTCCCCTAGAAAACTAAGAAAGATGTGTCAATGGGGCCCGACAACTAAAGGCCTGATAAGGTGCCCATATACAAACAATATCTTTCTGGAAAGAAGAAGAAGATAATAAGGAGGACTATATCAGCCCGAAGAAGATGGGTGGCTGCAGTAGACCTCACCCTAAGAAGAGACCACAAGTGAAGAAATTTCACCTTAGTGAAGGGCTTGGTGAATATGTCTGTAACCTGATCATCTGTCTGAACATATTGTATGTCGATGATGTTTTCATGTATTAGCTCCCATATGAAGTGTATGTGAATCTCAATGTGCTTTGTCCACTAATGTTGAACTAGATTTCTACAAATCAAGATAGCGCTCTACAAATCAAGAGATAGATGCTCATGTTGTCACATTAGATAATGGTAGGCCGCCGAAAGTGGATGCCAAACTCTGTCAAGATACCCTGTAACCAAACAACTTCTGTGGCAGCATTAACTGCTCCTCTGTATTCTACTTCTGTCGATGATATGGCAATGGCATTCTGCTTCTTGCTGGACCAACTGACAGGACCTAAACAAGAGTGAAACTATAGCCTGAGGTAGACTTCTGATGATCTAGATCACCAAGCCCAATCTGAGTTCTGTAAATCCAACCAAGTCAATCTCAATACCTCCTAAGTAATGAATACCATCTATGTGAGTTCCACGAACATAGTGAAGGATCTGCTTTGCTGCTTTTAAATGCAACTCATGAGGCTCCTACATAAATCTAGACACGATCCTGACAGCATACAAAATATTTGGCCGAGTGTGAGTAAGGTAGATCAAGCTCCCCACCAACTGCCAATAAAGGGTACCGTTAACCAAGGGCGAAGAGAAATCAGAAACCAACTTGACCCTAAAAAGAAAAGGAGTAGGTGAGGACTTGCAATCAGACATGTGAAACTGAGCAAGAAAATCAAGAGAGTACTTAGGCTGTGAGATCATAATTCTCTTGAGTCAGATTGTGAAATCTGGATCCCAAGAAAGTAATGAAGCAATCCTAAGTCAGACATGGAGAACTTGTTGGCCAAGGAGATCTTCACAGAATCAATGATAGAGGAAGAGCTACCAGTGATCAACAAGTCATCAACATAGAGAACAAGAATAAGCATGGAGTCATCCTACCGCAGAATATACACATTTGGGTCAGAGTGACACCGAGTGAACCCTGATGCAAGTAAAAAGGAGTCCATCTTGGCATACCAAGCCCGAGGGGCTTGTTTAAGGCCACAGAGAGACTTCTTTAACTTGTAAATGAGGGATGGATCATGGACATAACCCAGAGGTTGTTCCATATAGATCTCTTCCTCTAGGTCCCCATGAAGGAAGGCACTCTTAACGTCCATCTGGTGGACTTCCCATCTGTTAGAGGTAGCAATGGAATGGGTCAGTCGAATGGAATTCATCTTCGCAACCGGAGAAAAGGTTTTTGAGTAATCAACCCCAGCTACCTGGGAGAAACCCTTAGCTACAAGTCACGCTTTATACTTCTCGACTTCTCCATTGGCTCCATACTTTGTTCGATATATCCACCTACACCGAATGAATTTTCTTCCTTTTGGAAGAGGGGTAAGATCCCAAGTGTCATTTTTTATGAGTGAGGAATACTCCTCATCCATAGCAGAATCCCACTCAAGAATCCCATAAGCTTCCTGGAAAGATGGTGGATCAGAAGCAGAGGTGAAGGAGTGGGGTCCAACAAAACTTGAGTGCGTACGTCTCTCATCTGAAGGATCTCCAACTAAATCTCCAACACTCTATAAAGTTTTCTTGGCCCAAAGAGGTCCCGAAGGTTCAAGCTCAGAGTCAGAAGATTCTTCACTTGAGTGAGAAGGGACATAGTCCTCATCATCACTACTGTCAGAATCAGAAGACTCAAAAGTTTGAGGATCAGGAGGAGCAGGGAGAGGAGGAACTCACTCAACAACATCATCATCTGATGAGTCAGAATCTGAATCAGTGGGAAAAAGAACCTCAGTGGAAGTAAAAGTCAAGGATGACTCATCAAACTTCACACTCCTCTCAATATAGAGCTCATGGGTAGTAGGGTTCAACAATCGATATCCCTTCACGCCATCAGGATACCCAACAAAGATACAAGGTTTGGATTGTGGATCCAATGCCTTGCATTTCTTCTTGGGAATCTGAGCCATAGCCTTGGATCCGAAGACTTGAAAGTGCTCAACATTAGGCTTGTGTCCAAACCAGGCTTCAAAGGGTGTCATCCCTCTTACTACCTTGTGTGGAACATGATTCTGAATGTAACAAGCACAATTCACTGCTTCAACCCAATACTGTGGAGGAAGGGACTTCGAGTGAACCATACAAGTGGCCATCTCCTTTAAAGTTCAGTTCTTTCTTTCTACAACTCCATTTTGGGAAGGGTTGTAAGAAACTGTACGCTGCAAAGCAATCCCCTCAGAAGTGTAGAAATCCTCAAACCTATTGCTCACATACTCACCTCCATTGTTGGTTCAAAGAACCTTGATAGACCATTCCACTTGTTTCTTAGCAAGAGCCTTAAAGTTTTGAAAATGCTCAAAGACTTCAGACTTAAGCTTAAGAAAATATACCCAAGTATAACGCGAAAATTCATCAATGAAGGTTAGTATATATAGAGCTCTAGTGAAAGAAGGAGATGGAAAGGGGCCAAAAACATCACTATGAACAAGATCCAAGGGACGAGTAGCTCTCCAGGATTTTCCCTTATCAAAGTTTTTTTCAGGGTGCTTTTCCGAGGGTGCAACCCTCACAAAGACATTTAGAAAACTTAACTTGGGGTAACCTATTGACCATTTTGTTTTGGCTCAATTGTTCAAGGTAACAATAATTTAGATGCCCAAAACTGCTCATGTCATAGCTTGCTAACCTCATTTGCATGAGTGAGCAAGGCATTGGGTGTCAAATCAGAAGAGAAGTGGGAAAAGGTATACAACCATGAACGGTGATCCGCCTTTCCCTCAGCCATAGTGCAGTCAAAGTTAAGCTCACGAATGATCACCGAGTTAGGACCAAATTCCACTCACATTCCTTCACCAAGGTGGGTGATTTGGTAAACCAATAGGAGATTGGTAGAGAAATTGGGAACACTCAACACTTGGTTAAATGTTCCACCTTCTATCTCTACCGATCCACCACCCGAAACTGACACATGAGTGTCATCACCCAACGTGATTTGGGACATGCCACATGGTTCAATGCTAGAGAATTCAACCTCTAAAGAATGCCATGTGGTGCGAGGCACCGGAATCAATAATCCAAGTTGATGATGGAGCTGATCTAGCTACAAGGGCCATGACCTTTCTTCTTTTCATTTTTAGACTCCTTTGCTTTAGAAGACTCGCCCTTCTGAGAATTTTGTTTAACAGATTCAGGAACACTTATTTTATTCTTCTCAAGAAAATGAGTTAAGTGATCAATTTGTTTCCAAAAACAATGATGCTCATCATGGCCAGAATTCTTACAATAGGAGCATTTAAAATTTTCCTTCTTCACCTTAGGCTCAGAAGTCGAAGTGTTAGTGTTGGGCTTAGCTGGGGGTTGGTTGGTCTTGGTCTCTTTCTTAGGTTGGTCCTTTGTTTCTTTCTTCTTTTCATTTTTCTTGCCCTTATTCGCCACAAGGGCATGTGACTTGGATTTTAGAGTCCCCATTTGAATGAGTTTTTCCTATTCTCGAATGAGTTGGGATGAAAAACTGTCAAAGGAGGGAATTTTCCAAGCACTACCCAAGGCAGCTTTCATGGCGTGGAAATTTGAAACGAAGATAGAGTATTTGAGACCTAACTTAGAAAGAATTGACAAGATCAATTGAGATTCTTTATTTTCCACTTGACATTCCTGTAGAAGCAGTCTAGTGTGGACAAAATTTGAGAAGAAGACTTGCAGGTTTTCAAAGTCACTAGGATTTAACCCTAGTAGTTTGTTCTCCAACTCATGCACTCTCATGTCATCTTTCTTCCTAAACATATCATCAAGCATTTTCCATGCTTTATCAGGTGTCAAGGAAGTTTCGATGTGGAAGAGCAAGTCGGGAGAGATGGACATACAGAGAAGACCTAAGGCTTCATCACAACGGTTGAACCACTTAGATTTTTTGGCTTCATCATTAGGTTCGGTCTCTAACCCCATGGTGACATGGTATAACCCTTTACTTTGGAAAACCAATATAATTTTAGATTTCCATTCAAATAAATTAAAAGGTGTGAGCACGGGTACTTTAGAGATATCCATAATGAAGAGATAGAACTAAAGATGGAAGAAGGAAGGAGAGAGAAAGGAAACAACCACCCCAGAACAATATCACACCCCCCCAAGTTAGGCACTTTATAGTTTAGTGCTTTGATTATAACCAGATGTGACTGTGTATCGAGAACCAGTCTGTCACTCACCTTGCAATCAGTGTAATAACGTGCAAGAGTGGAGACAACAATCAAGGTTCGTTGGGCACAACAGATCGACACCGCAATCAAGCACAAGAACGAGAGAGCACAAGAAGGGGAAGAGAGGGCCTTGTGATAAATAGTGCTCAGGTCACATGAAAGAATCCCTTTGCTATAAGACTATGGTGGACGCACTCACAAGTCCACAAGTAATAAAAGGGATAGAACAAAGCTCAAGATGATGAGCTGAATTAAGCAATACAAAGACACCCCCTAGAATGTGGGACTTTATAAAATAGTGCATTTACAAAATTGATAATCCCATCATCTAGAGTACACAAAAACATGCAACTTTGACTAAAGAAGTGCTCAAAACCAAGCAATGAGTCAAAATTTATAGCAAAAAATAATTCCTGCAACTGATGGAAAAATGCTAATAAGCCTGCAAACGGATTTAAAAAGGGCCCTAAATGCATGCAAAGGGTTTCGTATGTATGCTTGTTGGAAATGGAATCAAATTTTAAATAGGGTTTGTTTTAATTACGAGGGGGGATTAGCCTCCTGCCAACCCCAGACCTCACCCTCCGTCTTCATCACTCGAAGGAAGGTTATTAAAACAAGCAAAAATACCCCCAAAAAAAGGTTTACAATGTCAATTAAAAAATTTACACCTTAAAATATTTTAAAAGGTGATTATTGATTTACCAATAATCAATTCTAACAGAAGGAAGGTGTATCACCAGAGCTACAGTAGTGTTGACCGAGTTGGTGAAGGAGAATGGAAAAACCGCCGAGGAATTTGTCGAGAGGGAGATCCACGAGGAGTTTAGCTGGCACGGTCAGAGGTTAGCAGAACAGTTGCCGAGGTGCTAGAGTGGTGGTTGGTGTCAGTTATAGGTGGTCCACGTGGAGGAGATGGTGCCTACATAATGGTTGAATGCAGCAGAGATTCTACGGGTCGGCAAAGAAGATGACAAAGATTTAAGGAGCAAAGTGAACCAAAAATGGCAGAGAAGATGGCAGAAGCTGGAAACGGATGTATGGGAGCTCGAGTCAATCAGTGCAAGTCTGAGTGTCCAAAGACAAGGAAGAGAACCAGGTAGAAGCTGAATGTGCAAGGGAGGAAGCGGTGCAAAGATTCCCACAGCCGAGGTGCTCCAAATGTGAAGATCTCAAGTCAATTACTGTAGGTTTTAACACTTGTCAATGGCACAAACAGAGCACCCAACGTTGAATCCAAACACAAACATGCAAGAGAACATCACGAAGAACTAAGGAAACACTGGGGGTGACCAGTTAGAAGCCAAAAAACCAATGTGAACTAGGTGAACCTTAGTCTGAGGATACACCAGAGAAAACACAGATTGAAATAGCTAAAAACTGAGCCACCAAGCACAGGTTGAAACAGCTAAAAAATGAGCCACCAAGCATAGGTCAAGTCGAAATAGCTAAAAACCGAGCCACCAGGACATGCAAGGTTGAATGTAAAAAAACATGAGTCAGATGAAGATTTCCAAGCCGAGTTGACACCAATGGAACATAGGTCACACCAAAGAAAAGCTGAATAGGTGGTCTAGTGTAAGAGCCAACAAAACCGATGAGCCTCCGTCGAGAAAATTGGGTCACGGTAACCTGAGACTGCAATAGACCCCAAAACACGCATGTGGGCTAGAAAACAAGTGAACCTCGAAAACCGCAAACCGCAAACCAAGAACAACCCCTCAAACTTGCAACTGCTGAAACCTCAATACAAGGTGAGCAATACAATTCCAAAAATAATAATCAAAAAAACTTGCATGAGGAAATAAGAAGAAACCAGAAGTAATAATCAACTGATAAATGAAGAGTGCATGTTTTACCGAAACCAGCTCTTATACCATGAAAAAGGGATTTGCGAGAACCGATGTCAAAAACAATGCACCACAACGAAGTTACACTCTGAAGGTAACATCAAGCTCCAAAGCAATAAGCAAGATTCGAACAATGGAAAGAATATGCAAATAAGAAAACAAGGCTTCTCATGCTCATAGATCGAAAAAAAAGGAAGTACAAATAGGGGTGTTGTGTAACCCCCATGCCTAAACAAGGAAATAATATCAATGATGCCACTGACGCATATGACGTGACTAACGCATATGATGCCACTAAAGGAGGAGTTACAATTCCAAATAAGGAATGTAACTCCTATGACGCACTGACGCAAATGACAATGACAGATTCTATGACAAAATCTGACACTTGTCATTTGACTTCCTAAGACCTATGACTCGCAAGGTGAGATGACTCACCAGGTGATGTGGATGATGACTAGGCATGTCACACACACCAATAGGTTGCTTGTTGGTATTTAGGTAATACCCTTTTGATGCTTTCTCAGTGGACTCCCAACTTTAGACCCACCAACCAGGTTTATTTGAAAATACTGGTTTGGATCGAGCTTCCTGAACTCCCCGTTCATCTCGGGTATTTCCTTCTAGAGATAGTTAAACCCATTGGCAGGGTCATATACCATGAGCATGAGTATTTTTTTTTATGCTCATCCCAATAAACAAGTTTGTGTTAAAGTTGACCTTGCGAAAGATCTATGAGACCACCTAGATATTCAAGTTTGGTTTGTGCGTATCTCTTAGAAGGTGGTTTATTTCAACCTCCCCAACACTTGCTTTTACTTTTAAGCCCCAGAGTATTGCATTTGCAACTGTCTTCTTCTATCTCATTCTAAACCCGTGGCAACACAACCCTTGATGCCTAAGCCTAAAGGTGATCTATCGACTAATGGTTGGACTGAAGTTGGGAATAAGAAGGATTCATGTATGAAATCCACTTCTGTGGTGCCACTTGCTCCTTCTCCTTCCCCTCTTCTATTCAAGGATAAATCGGGTCCGAGTCCTTCCCCCTTGTCAGTTTCCATTCATTCCAATCCCTCGCAGATACAAATTTTGCCTTCAAAAACAGAGAACTCTAAGAATTTAGATTCAACATCTCTACTTCTATGTCACTCACATAATCCACCCTAGGAGGTGTCCCATGGATCACAAGGAGATAATGGTTCTAAACGTCACTCCATTCATGTTGAGATTTCTAATTCGAACTAGATCTCTCTTGTTAACAATTTTACAATCCTTGGCTCGAAGGATGGCGTGTTAGACAGACCGAGGGAGTTTAACATGTATGATTTCTCATGAATTTCATTTCTTGGAAAGTTAGGGGTCTCACAGATCCCTCTCTCAATTACTCTGTGTGGTTATCCTATCAGCATTTTAGTTGCTTGGATATTATTTTTTTATAGAATTTTTTTTTCCTTCAGAATATGCTAACTTGTATTGCTCCTACTTTTTTGCATTTTCATACTCAGCATATTGATGGAAAAAGTGGTGTTATTATTTCCATTGCCCCAAAAATTTTGTCCTTAATAACCTCCTCGAGCCAAGATGCTTCAAATTAGGCCATGTGCATTATTATGGCGATTAATGATATTTCTTTTGGTATTCTTAATGTTTATTCTCCTAATCTCTTGCTTATTGGTTGGTTTGTGGTGATTTTAATATCATTGAACATCCTGACGACAAGCTCGATTTCCTTCCTATGCGTTGGTCCATGTGTCTTGGTATTACTTTAAAATCCATTGTGGGATTTCCGATCCTCTCCTCTAACAACGACATGAATTTAAGGCTCAAGCTTGGTATACTTGGACCAATCTTCAAGAAGGATGCGATCAATTTTTTAAAAGGCTTGATCATGTACTTCTATCTTTGATTTTGACATGCAAGGCCTCTCCCCTATCACGGTGTGGTCAAATTTTCTATTGTCAAAGAGTAAATGCATGGAAATGGGGAGCCAAAAGGGGGTCTTAAGTGGACACTTTTTTTCTTAAAAATAAAAAACTTCAACTTGTACGAGTTGTTTGAGATAGTTACACTCAAAATTTGAAGATGTTATAAGAACATGAATTGTAGCATTTCAAGTCTAGTTTCTAAACTACTAATTTTTAAAAAAATGGTTAAGTTTAGGTGCGTTAAAAATCTAAAATGTTAATAGGCACTCCTAGTTTTGTAAAAACAAAATAGTAAACACTCAGTCATGCCCCCCCCCCCCCCCCCCCCCCTCCATTTTTCGAGCACTATTTATTATTTTTAAAAACCCTTTGGTAGAAAGATAGATAGGAGCATCTAGTTTGTGATAGATTTTTTTAAAGATTTTTTTAGTAAGTATTTATTTATTTTTATCATTTTTCAAGTTCAAATATTTTGAAAATAAAAAACTAATAGATAGTCGACCGTGCATCCCCTAACTACCTCAAAAAATATTTAAAATTATATATTTTTTAATATGTATAAAATAAGTCCTAATTTTTGAATGTATAATTTTTTTCAATTTAGGGAAGTGAAACAAAAGATACATGAAAAAAGATAAGCGTTTATAATCACTAAAAATAGAGGTATAAAAGACATAGTAAAAAATAAATATATATATAAACCTTAGAATAGTCAAAAAATATAAAAATTATATATTTACAAAGAGAGTAGTTTTCTTGATGTTGTAGAAAAAATTATAAGAAAGATAACAATCGTTTTTGTAGGATTTATCATGGTGAAAGGCGAGTTTTTGCATATTTTATCAAAAACAAGCAGGTTGTTGTGTTATTATAGGTCCAAGGCATAGGTTTTAGAAACCAAAGAAATTCCAAGCCTGTAAAATATTGGTTTGGGTGCATAATTAAGAGAATGCATACGCGTTAAAATGTGTATGCATTATAACGCATATGTGTTCCTTAGAGTATAGGCATAATATGTGTTTGTGGTAGGATTATATTTTTAAAAATAAGTGTTTAAGTATAAGAAATACTAAAGTATAAATAATAATAAAATTTAAATTTATTTCAATAAATATAAGAAATTAGGGTCACTTTGCACCTTATGGAACTAGTCTCATAGCTCCATGAGTCACGGTTTACGAGATTTTATTTTATAATCTAATATGGTTAATACATAGATAATTTTAAGGATTTCAGCATTTAGACTAAATATTTTAGCATTTAAATCCTATAATCGATGTCTATTTTGGAAAAGACATAACAAATCAAAACACATGTGTTGGACATAGTGTCATTAGTGTTGTCATTGATGTCAAGTTACATTGATGGTAAAGGGTATCCAGGTGGCATAAGAGTTAGCATGAGGTGTCAATCATCAAGAAACAAGTAGGTTTATTGGTAGTGCCCTATTTTGGTGTCATGAAATGTTTCATTGGTGAAGTGACATGGTGTCTAGGTGTGAGTGCATGTCCGTAATGCATGGTTCAAGCAAGAAAGGTGTTGTGTATGAGATCTATAGGTGGTTAAAGGTTGTTATGGTGTCTAAAATGTGTTAGAGGTGTATGTGTGTCCACAAGGTGATATCAAGGTTAGTTTCAATATGGCATGGGTTGAAGAAATCGTAACTATCACATCTCACTTTGTCATTTTGTTTTCGAGGTAAAATGAGTTATGGTTTAATAAATGCTTGTGGGAGCAAGTTGACCTGTGCATATGAGATGTTGCATATATAATTATGCATACGCACATACTTCCTCAAGGAAGTATATACATATGTGTAGGTGCATATCCATCGCTGCACCTGCACTCGTCCCCTTGCGATCATAGAATATTTATTGAGTCACAACTCATTCTCATTGTGCTTTCTGGTATGATTTTTCTTCATCTCGTTGTATGTGAATGACTTATAACTGTGATATACTTTTTTTATTGGTGTACCTAATTGTAAGAAAGTTTCCAAATTACTAGTTGTATGTGATGGTTTCGACACATTGTCATTTTACTCGATTATTGTACCAATTATTCATATTATGGTATTACCTCCTTGTTGAAGCACATGGGCTATAGTTATGATGTGATTATACATAGTTAAACATTATTCGTTATGCAAAAATAACAATAAATGATAAAATTTACTAACTTATTTTGATATTATGACGATCTTGGATCGTTCAGCTATGAGATGAGTTTCAATTGGAAAAGGTAAAAGTATAATCTTATTTCATTAAGGTAAAAAGCTTGAAGTTAGGATAGTGATATTTTGTCAACAAGACAATCGTAATTCAGTGGACTACCAGAAAATATTAGATGCTTTGTATGCTCTCGATTATCTACTTAACTGATTTAATCTTGATTTAAGCATACATAAAGTCTCATATGATAAATGATTGATAAATTTATCATTTAACATGGTAGCAAATTTGTTGTTGATCGTCACCTTCGACCGATCGTACTCTTGTTGAGATATTTTTTATTCTAATGATCAAGCCATCCTTTGACCAAGTTAATGAACATCTAATTTGTTAAATCTAATATTATGTCCCATTGGAGGACATGAATAGATAAAAGTTAAATGGATTGGCATTATTAGGATTAATTAGAATAGTCACTTTTTTGCATTGGTGATAATGATGCATTGCTAAATGTTCTAGTATCCATTGATTTTTTTTAAACTCTTTATTATTCATATGTAGATATATCAATGTTTTATTAGGTCTTGTGACCACATGCAAGGTGCAAGAATAAGTAATGATTATTTTGGTGGAAAGACCATGCAATGAATAAAAAGGTTTAAGTGGCCATGCAAATTTTAAATTAGTAATTGAATGGTTATTTGAACTTTGGGACCGCTTGAGGCACTCACCACCGCCAATGAAGGAGGGTATGTTATGACTATTTGTGTATTGTTGTTAACAAACCAAGTCTTTTATTATGGTCTAGTGTTGAATTCTATTAATATTAATGAAGATATTTTAATGAATATTTAAACATATTTTTCAAATAGTAAGTTGTAATATTATAAGGTTCAAATGAAGATTGTAAATTTTATCAAATATAACCCATCTTCTAAGTATGAATTTGGAAATTGTATTTAAGGATATATAATCAGTCTTGAAGGAAAGTAAGAAGATATATCTTCTGATACTTAAGATGAAATAAAACAAGTAATGTCAGAGTTCTTGGACATCTCAATGTTGTCCTTTGAGGGCAACAACCTTACCTTAAAAATATTAATTTGAATTTTCATATGAATGAATCTGATACTACTACCTTGCAGTATGACAGAAGACACGACATAATATCATTAGGTACGATTGTACTATGATGAATCATGAAAGGGATCATATGTTCATCTATTTAAGTAAGCCAAATCAACCTAGGAATGAATAATGGACATTGGTGACTACGCATGTTGATGAACATTTAAAAATAAACATAATAACTAAGAACGGAAATGAATCCCGATATTATGAGTGTGACGATTGTGTGCTAAATGGAGGGACATATTTCATGTGGCTTATGTGCAGTCATGAAACCTGGCTAGCTAGCGTGATGCCCTAAAACTATGGCCATAGTATTGCAAAGGAATGATTACATTGTCCGTCACCATTTCTTATGTGTTATGCACGAGAGGCTACACTAAGAAGATACACATTCTTTGAACCTTTAAAAAGGTTAAACCAAATTGTATGATTTTTATACGCATTTGGAAGGATTGATTGAGAGGGATTAGGGAGATATGTAAACACTTACAGTTGCACATGGTTATCATAGCTTGTCTGTTTGGGTTCTAAAAATTAATTAATGCTAGATCTAGTAATCATTGAAGGCATCAAGATAATTAAATAGATCAATGAGAAATAACTTAAGGTAATTTATAACTCTTGTGTGTTGGAATTAGCATGTTAAATTCATTAAAGGCATAAATTATAATAAATGAGTTAGTGTAACAAAAAATCCATAATTCTGATGAAGTAAAAAGAGGTGTTACACTAACTAGGCCTAGTCCTAGACCTAGTGCAAGCATGACATGAGGTATGAAGCAAAGAAGGCCAAGGAAATTTATTGTAATCTTGTGAGGAGTATTTTTACACTGAATATCATGTGTGAAAGGTGTATAATATCATGGTAAGGTGCATAGTGCATGTTCAAGGTCCTTTAAAGTAAGAAATAGAAGACAAGGTAAGAATGCATGGGAAAACTAGATAGGATGGTGAGTTTTTGAAGTAAGAAATCATGAATTAGAATTTGAAATCATTGAGGAGGTCATTATAGAGGTGTTTGCAAATTTTTAGATTAGGCATCTAAAGTAAACATGTGAAAACTTATTTTAGGCTCTACCAAGCTCTCAAAACACTGTTTTGAAATTATTCATGAAACCTTCAAGCCTTAGAGAAAAATGGTTGTCTAAAAAATATAGAGGATTCCTATATATTTCCAATGCCTATTTTTTTTCCTCCTAAATCCTTATAGATCTCTTGGAATCTTCTGGAGAAGTCAAGTTTCACCATTAGAGTGTTTGTTCCCTGCACCTAGAAAACCCATTCTTGAGTAGATAGTCCTTAGATGATCAAATCTTTCCTAAATCTTCATAAATTACATCCAACACTTCCAATATTCCCCAAAATAACCTTTGGATGATTAATATATTTCCTAAACTCTCCCCAAGGGTGTTTGATTAGCTTCAAAATGGCCAAAATAAATAGCATGAAAATTGAAAAAAATGAAGCATGACAACTAAGCCCTTAATTGAAAATATGACTTCTCAGTCACTATGAATCCTTCCTCTTGTGATGCAGGAGCATATATTTAATAATAAATTTTTGATTTATTAGGTGACTAGGGGTGTCTTTGGTCCACTTGAGATGGTCATATCTTATACTAGTCCTTTTGGATTCCATTGGCAAGAATAAGGAGTTTCCTTCCAAATGTATAATTTGAATATTTGAACTAGCTCTAGGTATGTTATAGGCTTAGGTGTTAAGTGAAGGTTTAATTAATGAATTAATGGGGGTCTCAATACATGTTCTCCACTTACCATTACTTATTTGACCAAAATAGGGTGTAACCTCACATGGTTTAGCTTTAACTCGTGTAAGTTAGTGTTGAGAACCCTAACCACCTTCTTGAATATACATTATCATCATAGGTATTTGAATAAGAGAGATTATAGAGAGGTTGGAAGGTCAGTTTGAGAGGTTTTAAACTCTTTAATAGATCCCTATGGCTCATGAAACTATGTATGATCCATGTTTTTAATCAAATGAAGAGGTTCTTAGAAGGAAATATGTGTATATGTAGACACAAAATCATGCACTTTGGGTATATATCTAGTCCTAATTACATACTACTATTCATATGATTCCTAAGTAAGAAAATTACTAACTAACTCATATCTTTGGCCATTTTTTATTTCTTTCTATTGTCACTTTTTGTCTTACACTCTTTCTATCTCAGTCTTTCTTTTCACACCTCGACATTTCTCATTTTGGACACTAGCACCCAGCCAAGATGCTAGCGCTAGGTGCCCCCTTCCCTTCTGGGTTCCCATGACCTCTTTGTACTTTTTTCACATCTTTTGGGTCCTTTCAAGACATTTGAGAATCTTATCTTTTTGGTACTCAACCTTTTTGGGGTTAGTTACAAAATTCAAGAAAGAGAATTATATAAATCTAAAGTTATCTGATCATAATAAGGGACCAAGAACTAAGCATTATCTATCACCACCTAAGGTTACATCCATAGGCTATTCTAGAGCATTCAAGTATCAATTCTAGCATCCATTCAAGGGTAAGGGATTGCATTATTTTTCATACACTTCATAAGGTGGAGGTTCATTTTATTCCATGCACACATCTACTTACGTATTCTACATCTAGCTATTTGCTCGCTATCAAGTGCAACACACACAAGAGCCATCGAGGGCATAATTCCACACACACACATGATTAGAAATACATTGGGTTTGAAATGTAGTGTAGAAATCAATCATAAGTTCACTCATTTGACAGCTGAGGATAGTCTGACCCCTCATTTTAATTCTTATATTTTTAGGATTTGATGCACTCTTGAGGGTTTTACAGGTCAATATTTCATTTCAGGTTATCAGCGATATACTAGAGACAAGAAGTGAAGGAAAATGGACATCTCATGACCCTACGAAGGAGGTTTTCTAATGGTTTGAGTAGTCACATGCGCCAAGAGTAGGTTTGTGGCACCCGTAGACACCCCTAACCCATTCCAGGCACCCCAGTCTAGGAAGATCTTCAACTCACACATTTTTCTGAGGTTATGTGCAACACTTCTTCCTATTTGTTCATTATGTCAACATTTCGGCACAACCCAGATTTGGTTACGATATCAACTTAGTCTTTTTATCCCTTCTTTGCAACTATGGTTTCATATTTTCTATCTTAATTTTCTTAGGTCAATTTTTCATTTCATTTCTTATTTATTTAATTCTACATTGCAATCAAAATTAGGCATATATAAATTCTATATTTTCCTAATCATTTGGTGAACCCCACTCATGATCGGTCATTCAAATCCTTCTTTGGCACATCATTTTTTTCTATCATGGCTCCTAAAATTCCTCAAATTTCTCTGTATGAGTTACTTCAAATGCATCCCAATTACAAGATTATTCTAAAAAAAGTGCTAGACACCATTTATCTCCCTATAGATACGTCGATGCATCAAGTGAGTGTTGTTTTTTATCATCTATCTAGCAACCCAAGTCTTCATGATCCTCCTTCTAATCAACCCATGTTTGAGTCAATTCAATCTTTGAATTCTTCATTTCAAGAAAAAGTTCAAGTTATGGAATCCATGATTATATTTCTTAAATTTAAAATCCAACATCTTAAGGATGCTTCTCAGGCTCATGTTTTCTCTCCTTCTACATCACATCTTCATGTTATGTCTTCTACATGTGCTCATATTAGTAAACCTAAAATTTTGTCACTCCTCACTCTTGTCAAGTTTTAAATCAATGTTAAGCAACAAGATATTCTTCCGTAACTCATAACTCATCAATTAATTAGCTTGTCATCTACTCATTGATATCCTCCCTTATTGTCTTGCAAAGTATTAAGGTCTTCCATATTGCAATTATCATCTAATCAATGGATATAATGATAATGATTTCTATTCTTTACAACGAAGAATCAAGAATCTTGAGCATCAAGGTTTTTTCTCATTCACTGCAAAGCATTCTGTTACATGGTCCTCTCCTTTTGTTACATCTCAATGGGTTCTTAAGTTTGATTCTTCTATTATTAATGATAATCATGTCATCACTTCTAGTGTTTCCTCTTCCATCAATTAAGCACTACCTATGAAATCCACTCAAACCAAGAAAATGCCTCTCAAAATTAGTCTCACTCCACCTCCTCTCAAGTCATCTACAACACTATCAAGTCAACCTAAGCAACCTCCTCTAAAAATCAATTCAACACCTCCATAACCTCCTACGTCTCATACACATTCATTGATGCATCATTTTTCTTATGCACCGCCGATCTTTAGAGTATGGTCACATGCCTTTATCTCCGTAAGCATCAGGTGGAGGACCCTCATCTTTCACTTTCATCAGATAACATACTCACTATTGCACACTTGGGGGCATCATACTTCTTTTCCTCCTACTATAATTATTAGGTGTCTTCCATACTCTACACTTCACATATAGTATCTCATCATACACATCTTGATACACTCTTTGTATCATCATTACCTGATGACACACTCTCTTGTTACGGTTCACACTTGACTGTTGAGGGCATCCTATACATATGCACCTCACACACTACATACTTGACACACTCATGGTGCACATAATTCTCACATATATTCATCACCATACAATCAACATGTTTGCGATGCCATTCGTTCTAGTCCACCACACTCGACACATGTACCAACATGATTCACACTCAGTGCTCTCACAACATATCTCTCTTACACCACAAAATATACCTCATCTCTTTTTACATACAATCAACACAAATATCTTACATAACCTACTACATGTCTGAGGTTTTCACAACACAACTCTCTCAATGCACAACATTACACACTCCAATCTCTTTCACAAACATTCAACAACATGCCTACACTATAAAAATATTCACCGCACCCCACACAATAGAAAAATTCAAAACATATTACAAAAATGACACATTTAGAAAATATTTTCTCTCATGTGCATATTTCTCACATGATCAACACCACACACCACCCTATTACGCACTATAGTTCTATTGTTATGTGTTTTTGCAGGGTAAAATTCAATGGAAAGCAGGACAACAATATCACAGTGTCAAAACTTTTCGATGTCATATCTTTCCAACACACCCCCAGGTCAGGTCCATTCCCTAACACCAGTCCTACCTAGTCATTATATTGATCCCCAATTGAATGTAAAGTCATTCCCCTAGGTGATTTAGGATCTCAAGGAACATTCAAGTAATCAAGTAGTTTTGGGAAGGGCTACCATCATCCTTCCTAGGACTAGTACATCACCCCCAAAGTGGATCAGATGAAAAAAAAATTATTTTGAAGTATTACTCAAGTGATAGGAACATCAAAGAAATCATTTTGGAAGATTCAGAGGTTTTCAAACCAATTCACCAAAAGCAGGTTTTCAGGCCTGAAGGAGCATGCATCGTGAAAGAGGACCTAAGATTCAAAACAAGATTTTGGGAGCCCTGTGATGATTTTAAAGCACCAAAAAGTACCTATGGAACTAATTTTTTATGCTCTACATGGTGGAAAATATGGGACTTCTTCAAACTTTATACACTTTTCTAGGCATCTCACTCTCTTGACGCACAACAAAAAATCCCTAGAAAGAAGGAGATATTGAGAGGTGTTTCGGTCAAAATTGGATCTTGGGACCATCACCATTGGATTTAAAGGGTTATATGTAGGCATAATAATATAAACTTTCACCCAAAAATTCATCTAGGTGCTTGAGATATTGTCTTCACAAGTTGGCTTTAAAGGTACACTTTCAAACACTTAGTCATTTTGTAAGCTGGACACGTGGCAACCTATGGTGAAGGTGTATTTTCTTGTCCCTTAAGTCCCTTTGAAAAGGGATGAAAGGGACATAAAAAATTTCCCTACCATTTTTTAGGCCCCTAGGTCACTGATATGACCAAGAACTCATCTGCTAGCCCATGTTAACCAGTTTGACCAGTGCACTCACCTAACCCTGCATGCTCACCACATGTCCTCACCATAATGAGGCATATTTTTTTACACCTAATGTAACTTTTATAAAGGGATAAAATGGACATAAAAATTATCCCTACCCCTATTGTTCCTTCTTATTCTCAATGCGACTGTAAACTAGCTCCCAGGTGCCCAAACTCAGCCCCCTCGCTTAAGTTACTCATCGAATAAAAACATGCCAAGTGTCAAGCCCAAAGTGAGGTGGAATTTTATGTCCCATTCGAACCTTTAGAAAATGGAAATAAGAGATAGAAAAATTTTCCCCATCCCTACCCCTTGCATTTCAAACGCTATAAATACTAACACTTAGCATATTTTTTCCATTTTTCCCCCCACGCCTCCAAATATTGTCGGAACTCTGTCTAATTTTCTCCAGAAAGAAAAACCAATTTTTTTTCACTTGATCAACTCCATGCAATCCTCCTTCATCTAATAAAATTAAAAACACAAAAATCAAAGAAAAAATAGGATTGAAACAAAGGAAAACAAATATTTTTTGCCAGAAAACCATGAAGTCTCCCAATCGAAAAATCTTCATATCTCACAAACTACAAGTCGGATTCAAATGTCGTATTTTTCATTCATCTAGACTTCCAAGCATCTTGAAGATCCTAGAGGAATTTTTTACATGCACTACCTAGATTTTTTCTGGCAAAAAAACCCTCATTCCTCGTCATGAATTTTTTGTTTTTTTAATCTTCCAAACCGATGATCGGGGTGAAGCTAAAATTTTAGAGGAGTGCTATTGGGAAAAAACCCATATCATAAAATTCCATTCCATCACAATCTAAGTGCTAGAGACCCACTTAATAAAAATAGTAAGCCTTCCTACATGGGTGGCTGATATTTTGGGTAATTCAGCATCAGAAGAAGCTATGAAGAAAACAATGTGCAATAAGGAGGAAAATGAGGTCAGATTGATCAGTCAGTTCGAAAAATAGTGAAATTCAAAACTTACTAAAAATATTAAGTCCCTCATATGGGTGGCTGCCATTTTTAGTAAATTATCTCAGAAGAGAAATCCAGAAGAAGACAGTGTACACAGGGGGAGGAATACAAGTAAAACTCATTGGTGTGGTCATCTCGGCCAAAAATCACCACTTACTAAAAATAGTAAGTTTTCTCGTAGGAACTTGCTATAAATAGTAAGTTATTCCTGAAGACAAATTTCACAAAGGGAACATATAAAAAGATAAACATTCAAGTTTACAAAATCATTTGGAAATCAGAGAGGTAGATTCTAAAACTTACTAAAAATACTAAGTTTCCCTTTCCAGATATAGTAAGTGTTGAAGAATCATGAAGTTCAAGTTTTCAGGAGTGAAACCAGAAACAATCTTTCTTCTGAGAATGAGATAGGTGACATTGATGTTACCTCTATGGATCTTGATGATCTAAAGGCTTGCATGATGGCGAATGAAAGAGGGAATGTTTACAGCTATTAGGTATCCTTGTTTCTGTATAATACATTGAGTTGGTCTTAGCTTGCTCACATCACTACAAGCCAGACACAACGACAATTCGGGAAGACAATGGTATAACAATAGCATTCATCACCACTAGAACCATCTCACTTGCCTTGAAAAGTTCAACCTCAGCCAACATGGTTGTCATCACAAAGGAGAAGGTTTTGAGTGAATGGAATAACACATATGCCTATCTACAAGGCATCGCAATGGGATCATGGATGAAGACAAGAAGAAATCCCTCCAGAATGTTGAAGACACTTTCAAGATGTGAATTTTGTGAAGGCTATTCGAATACAATCACTCTCCTTAGCAGGGTGATGGGAGAAGTGAGTATAAGATATTTTCAAGACTGGATGGAACTCTTTATTCTAACCATGAATGAAGGAGGTCAGAAGATATATTGGGGAAAATAATTAGCGACAACTTACATCTCTAGCTACTTTGAGTAGCCATGACAAAGAAGTTCCAGATGACTTCCTATTTGGTCTACCTTCTCGCCATCTCAAGTTCATTCAAGGGAGTGGCCCATGCTCAAAACATATCTTCTAAATTCCTAGCATTTGATAAGCTCCCTTAGTTGATGATGATAGAAATTCACAGACACTTCACCCACATGAACAATGCATTCATAATGTTTGTAGCTAGAATTTTGAAGGGTGATGTGTATGCAAGAATGTCTTCGCAGGTGGCATCCCTGATATGAAAATGTGGTTGCTTTTTCATTTTAGCTCTCAAATTTCTCCTACTTGCAAGTCTCCAAATTTGACCAATCTCCACTAAGGTTTCCCAAGTACCTTAGTGATCAAATTTTTCTATTTTTAGCTCTGCATGAAGCTCACGCATGTGAACAATAGACTCAAAAATAGAAAAAAATTCCCCATCTCTCTCAGGGTGTTCACATGCAAGAATATAAATGATGCATCCCATCTAGAGACTTCCTTCGCAAACTTGACTATGCATCCCTACATCGTTAGATCCAACTTTGACATACGAACTGATCTAGACACTTTTCATGTCCTTGAGTTGCACCATGTTCCACAAATTAAATATTATTGGCCAACTGTGTCGACGATTTCAATGTGTGAGAGAGGGATCACATGAGAATGACAATATGAGAGATGAATAAGTATCAATTACCTTGGTATGAGGATGGTTTGCAAGACGAAGGAACATAACTGTATGATCCTGAATATGAGGTGTTCAAGGCTTTCCCATTGCCTCAGGTCAATTGGCATGTCCGTGAGTCTAGAGATATCATGGAGCAAACCAAGAAAGTAGTCAAAAGAATGAGATAATGGTTCCAAAGGAAGATGGTCACTTCCATTCAATCATGAGTTGGAGGATTCTTCTCATGAGGATTCACCAAAGAGATCCAAGATGATTTTTCTAGAAAGTCAAGATCTAGGTTAAAATAAATACAAAACATAAGTTGTAGAAGAGCACGCAATCTAGGACCTAATCCCTAAGCTGCCACAAGCGGCCTCACCTCTTGTCAAAAATACTTGCCCCTTCTATCCAAGAGATGTCTCTTCCACCTATAGCATGGAACTAGTTGATATTCCTATCATGGATCCTAAATATGATGAAATTTTCCGTTGGATGAAGGAGACAATTACACAAGACATGTGTACCATCCAAGAGGTCATTATCCCTAATTTTTCAGTAATAACGTCTTTGGCTAAGGGGAGGAAAAGAAAACTTTCTCATGCAACCTCACTCTTCTATAGTGGAGAAAAATGTGAAAAGTACATCGAGGTATCCTAACCTAACGTAATCAAGATGGTGGATAAAATGACACATGTTGATTATGAGATGAGTACAATTCCACTGGGACCAACTACTCATGAAGGATATTTGCACATGTACCAACAATCTTCTACTCACTTGATGGAGAGGAAAAAGGAGTACAAGAAAATGATTGAGGATTTATAAGAATAGGTACAAAATCTTTCGTCTTATGTACAACACTTGGTGGATCCAAGTGCCTCAACAATCCTTATCAAGGAAGTTGTAACCATAAGAAGCTTCAATCTAGAATCCATCAAGAGGACACAAAAATTCACGATGCAGGGATGGGCTAGTGGTGAATTGATCACTGTAAAATTGTAGAGAAAGGAAAATCATTGCTTCAGGAGGTATTCAAACTCTTCTCCTACATGTGTGCAATGGAAAACAATGTTGTGGATGATTAGAGAAGATATGGAAAAGGAAAAGGATCACTAGAAACCTCTTCACCCATTGCTGATGGAAATGAGTAACACTCTGCTCTCAGTTGTTAATCGATAGGAATATTTTTGATACTCCATTAAAGGACTTGTCACATGTATGGGAAAGGGCCTTAGAGACTAGAAATGAGATGATCAATCAATCCATCGCAGAGTTGGATGGAAAATAAGAACAGGCATACAGGTTACAAGACAATATCAATCGTCGAATCTAGAAACTTGAAATGCCTACAATGGAAGAAAGCACAATAGTTGATGAGTTTATTGGACCATTTGAAGAACATGTCAAGAAGGAGGATGGAAATTCATCATCCTTCAATAAGGATACTCTAGATTCCCCTATCAAGGATTCATGCCACCATTTCACTCATTGTGGAAAAGCACCCATATTGGTTTGAAAAGTGTAAAGATATCAACATTGTTTTGAATGGTTGGATAGAGACTCTTAGTTGTATGTGTGTTTCCTAATGTTGATAGAGTGGCATCTTCTATGGCTCATTTCAGTAAGTTATTAAAGGAATCAGATATCTTCTCAGCGGCGCAACATGGAGACCGCTCAAGCAATGAAATTTAGTCTACAGGAGCGGCCTACTCTTCTTCTGAATGATCCTTGATCTTTCTTCTCTCTCTCTCTCTCTCTCTCTCTCTCTCTCTCTCTCTCTCTCTCTCTCTCTCTCTCTCAATCTCTCTCTCTCTCTCGTTGGGGGATGCACTTTTTATATGTCCTTAATTAAATTAAAAAATTATAAGTTTCTAAAGTAAGAGTCACCTTTATGTTATAAAAAGGGACTTAATATTTTCCTAGGAAGTTGAAAAGTTTTAAGTTACACAAGGACATATGAAAGGTCATTGGGGGGTAGATGAAGAGTCATCTCTCTTCTTATTAAAGGAAAAGGCTTCTCATTTTCAAGGGGTTTTTGGTTGTAAATTTTTGAATTCATGAGAGATATTTTGCCTACTTGTGGAAGAACAAAGAGTTAGGCATTTTTTTCATTTCCCCCCTCTCTATTTTCCTCCATTCTCCTATCATGTACAACTCTTTATTTTAAATGCTAATGAAGGAAGAAGTTTCTATTTTCCAAGGCATATGAATGTGTGCCTCTTTGTTTTGCATGGTTTTCTCTAGCGGGTAGTTTTAAGATCTTGTTTTTTTATTCTCTTGAATACATGTGTTGAGATTTCTAACTAGCATTTACAGGAATATGGGTTTTTACTTGCAACATTAGTTCTACTACCTCTTATTATCACTCCCTTTCCCACTGTCTAGACAAATTATTCTCTAGCAATTGATTTCTATCTTTGCTGCAGGGTCGGTGGAGTGCCCCGTATGATCCCCAACCAAAATTCCACCAGTAAAAACCCACTTTTTATGCACATACAAATACATAAGCTACATCATCTTAGAAGTAGAGGGACTTCGACTCCCAAAGCATTGGCAAGAAACCCAAAAAAATTTCCACCCAAATTTTTTTCTCACCAACAAGTTCCATATTCCATACTCGACTATTGAGGGTCTACATCTCAAATAGACCTCACCACCCTCACACTTTCAATCACTCATTCACTCACACGCTTAAACTCTACTCTTTGCATTTTGACAATTACATCTTTGTGGTACACACAATTCAAACCACTTCCCAATGACGCACTCTTGCTCTATGGTTCATTCTTGACTACTGAGGGGGAATGTGTAAATGAACCTCATCTCATACATACACATCCACTCAGGGGGAAAATCACTCCTATAAATCACACTAAATTCCATTTTGTCTCATCAACAACATCCTACATATCTTGGTCACATTTAATATTGCTTTCTTGTGCTTACATGTACACTTTATTACACATGCTAGTCAGATATTTCATATGTCATTTATCATATACACATGTGCGTTCACTTTATTTCTCCTTGTGATGGAGATTCTAAATATCCACACATGTAGCATGTATGTTTGGTGCAGTACCTATTACCAGTCCCACAGCAGCTCCTGGGGGCATCCACTTTCGTACACTACAGGTGTTATTGTTTCATTCTTCATAGCACACTACTATATCGTATTATACATGTCTTGACATACTTTTTATCTTTCTAACTAGCTAAGGGATGCTTCATATGCAACATTTGTATTGTAAGTCTATTTGCTACCATGAATGTCTTTTACATTGCTTGCCTCTGCTTGTCATTATTTGCCATTGTTTGCAAGATTTTTTCTTTGTCATGTGTGCACACTTGTATTCTTTTGGCCTTGTTCTCCTTGATTGTCTTGTGACATTATGAGTGATATCCCATGTTTGAAACCCACTTTTCATGGTCTACATTGTCTTCTTATGTATTTTTTTCTTGCGTCTTAGCTTACACATTGTCTTCTTGTTTCATGGCTTACATTTTACATTAGTGTTTTTATTTCTTAAACTAACACTTATTTCCTAGCCAATTTATTTTCATGTTCCTTAGTTTCTACCAAAAACACTGCCTCCCTCTTTAGGGCATCAATTTCAACACAATGGTCAGTCCTCCTTTGGTTTTCATTCTCCTCAGCAACATTGCATACACCCCAAACAAGGGAGGCATCATTTGGGTGAATCAGTCACCCCATACAATAGTCTACAATCATCACACAACATAGTTCGATACTAGTACAACACATTCATCAATCTTAGACAAGGCTCAAAATATGAATTGGGTCCTTACCACAACATAGACACCAGTGCCCAGACCTGGACAGTAGCGCCTGGATTCCCGTGGCCCTTTCTAGACACCTGTGACCAGGGGGCAGTTACTCAACATTTTCCACTTTAGCACAATTTTCAACACTTTACACAGTGAATTTTACAGGGCATACAGTCCTTAACACTCAGCATACACACCATACAAATTTTTCTTCTTTCACATTGGATCGGAATTGGTCGAATCGGATCATATTTTTACACACCATCTACAGTGGTGTTCCATACTTCAAGAAGAAATTAAAGGTAGGAGGATAACAACAGACTTTTGTCCCTACACTTCTTGCAATTCTTGGTGTGAGAGTGCCTAAAAAAATTACATTCAGTATCAAAGAATACTTGGCAAAGATCACACAAGGAGTCCGCACGGGATAGAAGGTTAAGATTAAAGATGCGGAAGGACATGAAGGACCCGCGTGTGGAAGGCAAGTTTAGATTTCAAAACTTTTCCGATTTTGGGTATGAGGATCTATTTTTGGGAGATGGTGTGTGGAACACATCAACGATGCAGAGATGTGCACACCATGCATTGTCTATATTTAGAGGAGAGGTTCAAAGCATCTATGCATGAAGACAAGCTAAGAATAGAATGGACACTTCAGTTATCTATAAGAGGACTATAGATAGCGCACTTGCATGTGTGGCTATAATTGTAAACAACGTGTGGCTAATAATAGCATGTGACCTATTCTTGGAGTAGTTAAGCGGTGAAGGGAAAGTCCCCACCCTATATATATGATGGTTAGGTGCATAGTGAAAGAGAGAGAACACAAAGAGCGATGTATGTATGTATTAGATCCATATGCACCTTGAGATGAATTGACAGTACTGTAAGGAGCTTCTATATTTATTAATAGATGGAAGATATTGGCTGAATCTAAGTGTCATTCTGTGTAGTTGAGTAGTGCATGTTAATGTTTCAATCATGATTACTGTTTAAGCTTGTTTTTCATAGATCTATGGGTAGCATGCACTTTAGAATGATGAATTAGTTATGAATCTATATGTTTCTTCCTCATCATGATATCATCCTATTACAGCAACCCTAAAGAGGGACCTAGTACCTTTGCGCACTTTGGGTGAGCGCTCAGTCTAGGCTGAGTGATGTGCCAACACGACTAGGGTGTTATCTTGTAAATTCTAGGCTGCATCATTGGTTCCATTGCCGGGACCTCTTTTTTAGTTGTTTTCAGGATGGTTCATGATGAAGACGTACCAGTTAACTCTAGCAAGTATTGAGGAATGGATACATGATCTGGAGGAAGAATATGCACGACGGTTCAACAGTGGATATGAGTTTAACGCACACACTTGGGTAGAACAGAACCTGTATGACAACTTATATGAGAGATTTTTCGCTATCTTTCCAGTAGAACTTTATGAGTGGCTTACGGTCTTATGCATCTCAGTGGAATTGGAGATATCGCGCACTTGTTTGGACATAGGAGGAATTTCAGGCTCTTTATGATGCTGATCTGATTTGGACTCACGCGTGTGGATACGTGGTTTTGTGGTGTTCTAAATAGTTATATTCTAGAATACTCAATTTCAACATACTCTTGCCCAGAGGTCATTGAATTTCAGTTTTTGAGGTATCCAAGAGGAACATATTTGCACGGTATTCCACTGGCGATCAAGATCTTAATGGTAACTTTGAACCTGGAAAGTAAACTGATGGCTAGCTAAACTTCACCATGCACGAAGGTAGGAACAGGTTTGGTATTAAGATGGTGGACCTAGCGGCAGAAAATTAGAGAGAGGAAAGGTGGCTTAAGTATAATGAGGTGCGCGAGAGGGAAATAGAGAAGCAACATTCCATTGCAAAAAGTATGGCATTGAGGAGAGAGTTGGCTCATGAAGGATTTACGGCTCACGTAGAAGACATGGAGCTAGAGTATCAGGAACTCCCCCATCTTGGAAAGCATGATAGAGATCCCTTCTCGGCCTCACATGGAAGTGTGCCAGCAGAGACTACTTGGGCCGCAGGCGCGCATCTTAATCCACCTAGTGACCTAGCCTTTGCGCTTGGTTTTTCAGTATCTAGTACGACAAGTAATCAACAAGCTAACTTGGGAAGTAGGAAGGCAGGAGTAAGTCAAGGATCAAGTACATCAATGGTAGGACAAACAACTTCAATGTTATATGGAGGAGCATTCTTAGGCACATCATCCACACAAAATGTAAGCACGTAGAATGTTGGATTCACCTCTGGAAGTGGAGCTACCTCATAGACTGTAGGGGTTCAATATAGTACTACTGTAGGAACATAGGGGAGTACATCTACAGGTCCTACTCCAGCTACAGGTGGAGGATCAAGAGGTATAGGTGGTTCTAGTTCTGGTGGATCTGGTGGTTCTGGAGGCAGAGGGAACCCAGGGGGTTCTGGATCAGGTGGTCAAGGTCCGCAACAACCACAAAATATCTACATGGAGATGTCTCTTCATCTCCCAAAGTATAGAGGTATAGAGGATGCTTCCGAACATGTGCATATGTGTGAAATATTGTGGCACGCTAAAGGGATTACAGCTACTGAGCGAAAGGAAAGTCAATTCACTACTACATTACAGGGGCACGTGCACAGCTGGTATAGGAAATTTGACCCTGATCAAACTTGCGTGGATTATGCAGCACTAAGGGATGCTTTCTTGAAAGAGTTCCATATTCCTGAGTTTGAGTAGAAGAGTATAAGTGCACTCAAATATATCAAGCAAGGCACTACTGAGAGTGTACGTGAGTATGATGCTCACTTTAAGACACTTTTATCTAAGTTGTCTTATGATATCCACGCTAGCCAGCATGCACAATGGTTGTTGGAGGATTGATTACACCTTTTAGGAGGGCGCTGTCACATAAGACATATACGGACCCGCACAAAGCACTAGAAGCAGCTTTGTGTGCTGAGGCAGTTGGGAGCATTGACACTGGAGTTAGTCTATTTCTAGAGGCATAGATCACAGCTATGGCAAAGCAGTTAGAAAATTTGTCAGAAAATTCAGCCCATGAAACGTGCTCAGGAATTTGGTGTACAGATTGTGAAGTGGAAGGTCACACCAAGGATAGTTGTCCTCACAGATCTGTACGCTCGTTATTGTTGGACTGTGAAATTTTCCATTTGAATCATGATGCTAGTCACTGTCCTTTGTTACAACACTTGCTTTTGCAAGATTTACAGGTCCACGACCCATGATACTGAGGATTGTAGGTTGATTGGTCAGATCCATGATGCTATAGACATTGGAGTATGACAGACAAGTGTAACAGATAATTCTAAGGGTAGGAATGAGCACCAAGATCGGGATCATAATCAAACGCGCTATGACAGGAATGAGGGGCATTTTGAAGGAGGTTGTGGAAGAGGACACAGGATATCGTGGTGGATATGGAGGATGAGGCCAAAGTGGAGGAAGAGGAGAGTTCCCTCATGGAACATGTTATACATGTGGATCTCCTGACCACTATAGGTGTGAATGTCCTTAGAATAATGCATGTTCTTTCTGTGGGAAGAACCATAGTTATGAAGAGTTCCCAGACTTATATGAGCATCTGAGTAAACAACATAAGAAAGAAAACAAAGGCATCGGGATGGTTAGAATCCAGCGTGTGGTAGAAGACCAATGGATGCCCAAGATAACAGAAGGACCTAAGGCATTGACAGTAAAGATCACTACACGCGTTGAAGTAGTGCGCACATGAGAGGCATTACACCAGAAGCCTACGATCACCAAGGAGGAGGTTTTGCACGTGAGGTACCCAGATCCTGCTCATCAGAAGGAAGTTTACTAGGATACCATGGAAGTACTAAGGAATCTTCAGGGTGAGATACAATACCTAAAGGAACAGAAGAAAGCCTTAGAGATAGTTCAAACTGATATCGATGATCTGTGGGAGGTATGCAAGATGTTGCGCCAAGAGAACATTATCCCACTCTTAGGAAATTGGTTAAAAGGGAACACTCCATGCGTAAGTCTTGAGACCAGATGATAGATACTACATGCAAATCTTCCTCCTATAGCATTGACTATGATAAGGAGATTACTTTGAATGCTGTTGTGGATGGGTGGCTGTTGAGCAATATATTGATTGATACAGGCACAAAAGTAAATGTGCTGACATTAGATGCTTGGGTACAAATGGGGAGGCCTCCATTGCATCCATCATCTAATGTGTTGTTCATGGAAAACCAGACTAAGGCCACTCCCATAGGAGTGTTGAAGGATGCATCTATAACTATACAAGGGGCCAAGTTCACTGGGGATTTTGAGGTATTAGCACTTGCAGAAGCAGATAATTTTCCAGGCCTTGCTTGGATGCCCTTGGTGTTATGCAAATAATGCTGACTTGAGATTCAATAAGGGATATGTCAGCTTTGAAAACAAGGAGGAGAGGGTTGTGATACCTTTGACAGATGGGAATTCTACACCCTATGTTGAGCCTCTAAGTGAGGAGGACTTAAACAGAGTTTATGTACATGCGCTATTCAGGACCCAGAGGTCAATGAGCCATCAAAAGAAGGCATTCTATAGTGGGAGGATTCTCATTCTATTAGTGATACTATGAGTATTGCTTGTGACAATTGGGCTCATGGTACATATGAACTAGTAGGGCACGAGGTGAAAAGCATGATTGCGTGCAAGCATGGACTTTGTTTGGTTCAACGAATAGGAAGCACAGTACCTTGGTATACAGGGACAAAAGATCTCCCTACATTTTTGAAGGCCATGGAAACATAGTGGACAGATCAAGTTAAGAGAAGGGATATGTTAGTGTATACACTATGTGCGGGAAAACAACGCGCTGGTGGGTAGTCCACAGAGATAATATTCTAAACTGGGAAGAGATTGGAATAGCTTTATCCGTAAGGTTTATAAGGAACAATGCACCTACGCAAGTCTGTACTTATCATGGTAATCAACCTGTTCAACATCACATTCAGCAGTGTGAGAGACTCTGGAAAACAGGACAGGAAGCATTACCACTTTCACTCTGGGTGCATAAATTGTATTCCACACTCCAAGGATGCACACGCGCTTGGTATGTATATGCAGAACTACATAGAGAAATTGGGAACTGGCAAAAATGTGACTGCAAGTATGATCTAGACATTTGATTACTTCTCGACTCAACTTCCGGTAGCAGAGGCATTAAAATTTGTCAAGCGCTTAACTATGGGAGATAGTGCAAAAGAAGAAGAGCATATTCAAGAATTATTTGGTGAGACAAGTTCAGAGCATGTTTTGAAAAGGAAGAAGAAATAGGCTCCACACTACTTGAGCGCACTTGTCTTGAGAAAGAAAAAGAAAAGATGGTCTACATCATGGATGACAAGGAAGTTGAGAACTTGGATATTGAGCATTCACATGGGGTGCACGAGGTATTGGACAATGCAGACAAGGATACACACGCCTACCATGAACCTTTGAAGAAAAATAAGGTAAATATAGGTTCAGAGGCTGAGCCTAAGGAGGCCATAATTGGAGATTATTGGTTAGACTCGGAGGTAGCAAAGATCATCAAGTTACTCAGATATTATCAAGACTTATTCCCTAGAGGATATCATGAACTTAAAGGCATGCATGAATCACTTGGGGAAATGAAGATCAAACTTAAGGATGGTGAATGACCAGTTAGAAATAGAGACCTTATAGGATGAATCCTAATTTGCGTGAAAAGGTAAAGGAAGAAATTGATAAAATGTTGAAATCTGGAATTATCAAACCCCTTGATGAGTCAGAATGGGTTAGCCCAATGGTGATCAGTATCAAGAAGGATGGAAGGATTAGGATATGTGTGGACTATAGGGAGTGGAATGCTACATGCGTCACAGATCCTTTCCCTACACCTTTCAATGAGGAAATACTAGGGAGTTGCAGGGCATGCGAAATATATTATTTCACAGACAGATCTTTTTCTCATGGTACCATCAGGTTAGGATCACTCAGGAGGATCAAGAAAAGACAACATTTACTACTAAATGGGGAAATTTTTCCTATACAATGTGATGGCTTTTGGATTGAAGAACGTGCACCTATTGTATTCTCACAAATAGTTTTTGAGGTATTCAAATATTTTATTCACAACTTCTTGCAAGTTTACCTAGATGATTGGATGCAATATGGGCTTGTGAAAGACCATTGTGACAATCTATGCTTGGTTTGAGGCAGATTTCAAAGTATGTTTTGAAAATCAAGAAGAAATAGACTCCATACTTTGAGTGTGCTTTCCTTGAGAGAGAGTTTAAGATGGTCTACATCATGGATGATGAGGAAGTTGAGAACTTGGTATTGAGCATTCACATGTGTGAGGTCCTGTGAGACAAGGATACACATGCCTACCATGAACCCATGAGGACAAAGAAGGTGAATATAGGTTTGGAGGCTGAGCCTAAGGAGGCCATAATTGGAGATTACTGGTTAGACTCAGAGGTAGCAAAGATCATTGAGTTACTCAGAGGATTATCAGGACTTATTCCCTAGAGGATATCATGAACTTAAAGGTGTACATGAATCACTTGGGGAAATGAAGATCAAACTTAAGGATGGTGCATGGCTAGTTAGAAAGAGACCTTATAGAATGAATCCTAATTTGCGTGAAAAGGTGAAAGGAAGAAATTGATAAAATGTTGAAATCTGGAATTATCAATGCCCCTTGATGAGTCAGAATGGGTTAGCCCAATGGTGATCAGTATCAAGAAGGATGGATGGATTAGGATATGTGTGGACTATAGGGAGCTGAATGTACATGCATCACAGATCCTAGCCTACACCATTCACTGAGGAAATACTAGAAGGAGTTGTAGGCGTGAAATATATTCTTTCACAGATGGATTTTCTGGGTATCATCAGGTTAGATGCTCAGGAGGATCAAGAAAAGACAACATTTACTACTGAATGGGGTAGTTTTTCCTATAAATGCCTTTTGGATTGAAGAATGCACCTACTGTATTCTCACAGCATGAATAGTTGTTCAGGCATTCAAAGATTTTATTCACAACTTCTTACAGGTTTACCTAGATGATTGGACAGTATATGGGCTTGTGAAAGACCATTGTGACAATCTTGCACTTAATGTTTGAACGATGCAGACAATTGAGTATCTCTTTGAATATCAAGAAGTGCATATTTGCTATGCCATTTGGGATATTGTTAGGACATATAATCTGCAAGGAAGGTTTGGTAGTTGATCCAGCCAAGGTTGCAGTCATTTTAGGCCTGGAAGTGCCTACTGAAAGTGAGGTGCGTGGATTCTTAGGTCATACAGGATATTACAGAAAATTTATAAAAGGGTATGCCAGAATTTTGTACGGAAGAATTACTGAAGGGGAAAGGTACATTTTATTGGGGAGAACCATGCAACACGTTTTGAGGTATTAAAAGAGAAACTTACTACCACACCCATTCTGCATTTTCCATCATGGGATAAACCATTTCATGTACATGTGGACACTTCTAGGTATAGCCATTAGCACTGTGTTAGCTCAACCTGGTGAAGGTATTATTGATCATCCAATATATTTTGCTAGTAGGAAGCTGACTCATGCTGAACGGAATTATACAACTACAGAGCGCGAAGCTCTATCAATGATCTATGCATTGTACAATTTTTGATAGTACCTATTAGCAACACCATTTGTGTTCTATACAGATCACATGGAATTTAAGTACTTGGTCAATAAGCCATTTTTACAGGGGCGCATATGCAGATGGGTGCTCCTATTTCAAGAATTTGACTTCACAGTTGTGGTGAAGCCAGGGAAAAGCAATTCTGGACCAGACCATTTATCTAGAATCAATTCAGGTGAGGATGCATGAACAATTGAAGAAACAATGCTGATGCATAGTTATACAATTTACAACGCGCACCCATGGAACTAGAAGACATTGTTGTCTTTTTATGAATAGGTATGACACCAGAAGGAATGAAATCATTAGAAAAGAAGTAACTTGCTATACACACGGCACCATTTATGTTAATCAGTGGTGACCCATATAAGTTAGGAAGAGATGAAGTATTACACCGTTGTGTGTTAGAGCATGAGCATAAGGATATCATGGAAGAATCTCATGGTGGTATTATAGGAGGCCATTATGCAGGTGATGTGACTTACCCAGAAGATCTTAATTGCTGGATTATGGTGGGAGACACTGTATAAAGACTGTAAAGACTATTGTAAGGCATGTGACCATTGTCAGCACCTAGGAAAACCAGGGCAAAGAGATGAGATGCCTTTGAGACCAATTACTAGTGCTGAACCATTTGAGAAATGGGCCATTAACTTTGTACGACCTATTTCGCCAGCTACGCACAGGACTGGATCACGCTATATCATTACTTGCACAGATTATCTCACACGGTGGGTAGAAGCAGCACCTACCAAAGACTGTATGGTAGCCACAAAAACTAGGTTTCTATGGGAGAATGTTCTTACATGATATGGATGTCCTCTAAGATTGACAAGTGATAGAGGTACACACTTTTTGAATGAGACAATCAAGATCCTATTAGATGAGTTTATGGTTGCACACCACAAAACTACACCTTAATATCCTCAGGAAAATGGAATTGTTGAGGCTTTCAACAAAATTTTGGGACAGACTTTGACAAAAATATGTGATGTTGGAAGAAAGGATTGGGATGACAAGGTGTCAGCTGTGCTTTGGGCATATAGAACAACTTATAAGAGATTGAACAAAGCCACACCGTTTCAGTTGCTATTTGGCGCGGAAGCTGTTCTTCCTATAGAATTTATGTTACCTTCTTTGCACATTACGCATGCTGGAGGTCTAGTTGATGAACAAGATTTAGAAGAATGGATTGAAAAGATGATTCACTGGATGAGTGCTGAGCCATAGCACGATGGAGTCAGAAGAAAGAAAAGGCCAGGCAGAAGGCATGGCATGACCAAAGCATAAGAGATAAGAAGTTTGAGATTGGAAAAATGGTTCTTCTTTATGACTCAAATTTTTTTGCACCATCCAGGAAAGCTCAAAGTACATTGGTTGGGGCTGTATGTTATAACTTCTATACTTGAATCAGGTGCATGTCAGTTAGAAGCACTTGATGGAACATGGCTACCTAGTTACTTTAACGGAGTAGGCTGAAGCCCTACTATAAATAAGTCTTATTGGTGTTTGTAATAAGGCAGTGTTGCCATTTATTCTAGGTTTTCAATTCGGTATTTCCTTAATGTATTTCCTTTATTGTCACTATGCTTTGTCAATTTAGTTGTTTTTTGTGTAATAAGCACATTTGCGCACATGAAGCTAATTACTGTATGAAGAATGTTTATGCGCAGAGGACTGCACATACCTTTAGTGTGGGGTGGTTGTCGTTATCCAAGAAAAGGACTGAGGGACTTGAAAGGTGAAAGGAATAAGCTGCTACATGTGTGGTTTAAAGAAGATTCCTTCTCAAAAGGTGACCAAGGATGAAGATGGATGTAGGAATAGTATAATGTGAGGTAAGCGGAGGCCATGATAGCTACCAGGAGAAGGTGCAGTGATGAGGTACTCGAGCACAGGAGCGCTCATTGAAGAGAAGTCTATGACCAGAAGGTAGGAAGGCACGCTAGAAGGTTATAGCTGGGTGCATGAAGATGTACCATGTGGAATGAATGGATTTGGTCAATGAATGAAGGGATATTTGGTAGGTGAGGAGCAATAAATGCATCAAAATTTGAAAAAAATTATATAAGGGATGTGGATTCATTTTTACTGTTGCAACTAAGAGTATTTGAGAGAAGATCCAAGTGTGAAGAGCCGAGTGATTGATTTAAGGTGCAAAAGGTGTGAAATCAAGAGTGACAACTAGATTTGTGCTTATACGAAGCTTGCGTCCCCGATGGTGAAGGGTTTGAGCAAAGCAGGGAGACAAAAAGAGTTAGGTTACAAGGTTTCCACCTAGGGCATAATTGAACCAAGCTAGGGTTTGATTCACAGAGTTGCAGGGGTTAAGAGGAGACATTTACAAGGTAGAAATGGCACCAAAGAAGGCATCTGTAGTAGAAGCTAAAGAAAAGAAGAAGGTGGTCATCGAGGAAGAAGAGATGGCACCCGAAAGTCATTTTTTTGGAGATGTAATACCCAGAAGGAGTTATTGTTGGCCAAGAGTGGGATTCACCCATTAGAAAAAGTAAAGTAAGTGAATATAATCATAGGACGTTGGAGAAAAAAAAGGAGCTCGACTCCTTACTCATGATTAGAACAAACAAACACACAGCAGATGACATGCCGGTATACGATGATGCGGGTGAATTTTTTTAAGAGAACTGGGGTATATCAGTTGTATGAGCTCCCATATTTCGGGAAGTATGAGCCCTTGTACCAGTGGCTCATGAGCAGGGTTCATGAAGACTGCTTCTACTTTGTAGGACGTAGAGCTAGAATTTCGTCTATGTAGACACTTGTTTCATCAGTGACAGGTCTTAAAGGCCACAAATTGAGACATATATAAAAAGTGACCTCTCCTATCATCATAATTAATTACCTAAACTAATTAATTAAACCTACCAACAAATAGGAATTTGCATCCTTCCATACCTAAAGGGTCCCTCTTAATAGACATAATTAAATTATAAGAATTAGCTTCCCCTTTCAGTTGTAATCAAGCAAATCAATATTTAATTGGTTACCATCTAAGTTTAATGATCATTAGTTAATGGTCTTCCCCTTTCATTTAACCAGGTAAATCACTATGTGGTTGATTTAATGTGGCTATAGTCTAAATCATGTCGTAAGGGACAGTCTAAAACATTAAGCTATATTCTAGAGAAAATATCTTGAAATTAAGACCCCTTTATCACAGGACTAAAGGAAGATCAAACTTTGGGGTTAACTCTACCTATCACTGGTCCCCTTCATGGACAATCAAGTACATCTCTAGATGGATACAAAGGAGAAAATATGGGAATACCCCATGGAGAAAAGAGCACTCCTCCTACTGAAAGATTACAGTTAAATTCCTATGCAAGGGGACAATGACACATGAAATGAAATAAAGGGTTTTTCAGAAGTGGTATGAAGAGGCTCCATCTCTTGCATTGCATTTCCAAGGAAGAATGATCAAAGGGGTCCAAAGCTACTTTGATACTCCCATTCCTAGTGGTAGGAAAACAAGTTCAATTTTGATATACCATTGAATTTCTACATCATTTGCATTTTCCAATGAAGGATAGAGGTTCTTGAGCCCTTGGTGTTAGTTACCTTATGCATTCAAATTTCAAGGTATTTTTTTTCTAATCTTACTTCTCTTATATGGTTTACCGATTTACTTTGTTATAAAACTTCAATGTTAGAAAAGGTAGACTTGACTAAACATAACCATTGCACAAGAAGTATGTATATCCTGACAGCAGAAGGCCTAGGACAGGATAAGAATGATTTCAAAAATGTTGAACGATTTTAAAGACCAATAAGGATTTGGGATAGCTGAATTTGGGGGAATGACATCGAAAAATTGGTGTAGTCTCCAGTTAAAGCAAAGATGGAGAACAAGTTGAATATGTGGAAGGTGAGTTCACACTTCCAAACCACTAAAGTGGTTGCATGTAACATGGAGAGATGTCGGAAGGGACAGTCTATAACATTGCCTATATTATAGAGAAAATAGTCGAAGTGCAAGCGTGCAGGAGGAGGAGAAGATCAGCTTTGGGGCTGTTCTCATATCACTAGGTATTCATGGAAATCAAAGTACTAGATGGACCAAAGAAGAAAATATGGGAATACCCCATGGAGAACAAATCATCCAGCTGAAGAGGGGGATTAAGAAAATACATATGCAAGGGGACCATGACAGATGAGGTGAAACAAAGGATGAAGAAGTGGTATGATAGGCTCCGCGTGACATTTGGGGAAGAATGGTGCATACCAAAGGACCTACCAATAGTGGTAGGAAAACAAGTTCAATTTTCTGTAAACCAGCATTTCTACATCGCACATTTTCTAATGAAGGATGGAGCTTGGAGCCCTTGGTGCAAGTTACCTTACACATTCACTACAAGGTATTTTCAGGAATCTGTTCATAAGTTTACCTACACACACAAACTAAACTTCAATGCAGACAAGTTAGACTGTGACTACCATACATTATAGAAGAAGTATGTATATCCTAGCAGGAGTACCTACACAGAAAGAATCATTTCAGAGGTGCTGAAAATCAAGCTAATGAGCTTGGCTGTAGCATATTTGGGGGTAACATTGGTGTATCTCTAGTTAAAGCCAAAGATGGAGAACAAAAAATATGTGGAAGGTGAGTTCACACTTCCAGCACCACCAAAAGGGAAGCATATAATGGAGAATATTCCAGCACCTAATCCCTCAGAGCAAATCAAAGTGCAAGATGAGGAGGAGGAGCACGAAGATAGTGGCGGTTTGGAGCATAGGGGTAGGAAACATCCTACAAGTCAAAGAGAAGTTGAGTGCACTTTTACACCGCCTCATCCACAAGAGGGGGATGAAGAGGAATTGAATGTGGTCCAAGGGGAGCATATGTTTAAAAAGGGTATTCAGGAAAATAAGGACCTAAGGCTGCTACCCCAACCTCTATGCGCAAATCACCCTGACTCTTCCCATAGAAGGTAGCGACTACACAGAGGAGGAAGCTAAAGTTGAGCGAGGAGGTGGAAGAGTCTGAAGAGAGTACGCCTACATCTCCTACACCCCCGAAGCACATAGAAGAGAAGGGCGAGGCATCAAAGGAGAAGGATGAAGAAGAGAGAAGACCACAGGAAACAACTGTATAAGATACTCAGGACAAGGAGATGTAAGCTCCAAATTCGGAGGCTAAAGTTCCTAAATAGTAGAGGTCTATAAGGGTGAGTGGAGAGCACATTCCACCAGCCATGGGGTATGCAGAGGACGTAGGAAATATTTTTCATGCCCACTTCTAGAGCAAAATAGCGCAGAAGGATCTATTTGATTGGGAGCTGATGGATGAAGATATGGTGACCATGCGAACAAGAAATCAACTATCCTGGTCGATGCACACCCACATGGATGGGCCTGATTTCGATGTATGCGAAGAGTCATGCATGTTGAGGTGATTGAAGAAGGCACCTCAGGCTAGACACATGACAGTAAAGCCTACTATCATGTCAGACGAGCAGGTCAGTAATGTGCTAGTGAAAGTGTCAATGAAGGTGGCTAGAAGGAACATGGATAAATCTGCCACAATCAAAGTGTTGCACAAAGAGATGAAGACAAAGGACGTGGAGATAACACACATAACACAGGAAAGGGAATTTGTGCAGAAGAAGAATGAAGTATTCATAAGAATCGCAGAGGAGATTGGCAATAATGTAATCAAGGAAAGGCCACACTTGGAACCCAAGGTACCACATCCATGTCCAGTGTTGTGTTGGTTTTACATAATGAGAAAGGGGAAATTGTGCAGGATGATTTGGAGTCCATAGATGTGGACATCCCAGAGAAAGTAGAGCAAACACTCATTGAATGAAAAGATTTGGAAGCAACAATAAAAGAAGAGTATCCAGAGCTGATGCCACAAACTGATACAGAGGAGGTTACTTAAATAACCTCATATAAATTCTTTATTTGTCCACATTCTTCATTATTATTCTTTCCTTCTAATTTTGGAGATAACCATTGTCGGGACGAAAATGAGATTAATGTGGGGTAATGTTGATCAAATAATACTTGGCAAGGATCACACAAGGAGTCCACGTAGGATAGAAGGCCAGGATCAAAGGCGCGGAAGGACAGGAAGGACCCGCGTGCGGAAGGCAAGTTCAGATTTTAGGACTTAGCCAATTTTGTGTATGAGGATCTATTTTTGGGAGATGGCGTGTGAAACACATCAATGATGCAGAGATGTGTGTGCCATGCATTTTCTATATTTAGAGGAGTGGTTCAAAGCGTCTATGCACGAAGACAAGCTAAGAATAGAATAGACACTTCAGTTATCTGTAAGAGGACTATAGATAGCACACTTGCATGTGTGGATATAATTATAAACGGCGTATGGCTAATAATAGCATGCGGCCTATTCTTGGAGTAGTTAAGTGGTGAAGGGCAAGTCCCCACCCTATATATATGATGGTTAGGTGCATAGTGAGAGAGAGAGAACACAGAGAGTGATATATGTATGTATCAGATCCATATGCACCTTGAGATGAACTGACAATACTGTAAGGAGCTTCTATATTTATTAATAGATGGAAGATATTGGCTGAATCTAAGTGTCATTCTATGTACTTGAGTAGTGCATGTTAATGTTTCAATCATGATTATTGTTTAAGCTTGTTTATTCATAGATCTATGGGTAGCATGTATTGTAGAATGATGAATTAGTTATGAATCTATATGTTTCTTACCTCATCATGATATCATCCTATTATAGTAACCCTAAGGAGGGACCTGGTACCTTTGCATGCTTTGGGTGAGCGCTCAGTATGGGCTGAGTGATGTGCCAGTGTGACTAGGGTGTTATCTTGCAAATTCTAGGTTGCATCACATTCTACGCAGCTAACATGAGATCACCCAAAAAAACTCATTCCTCTACATCATCTTCAGGATCATTTCTACACTTTTTACTCATCACGGATCAGGAGAACATGTTTCTTTTTCACATTTTCACATTTTACATGCTTTCTTATATAATTTTTACACATTTTGATCATATACGCGTGTATTTGAATACTTGTTCGTTCTTCTCTTTTGTATTTATGTCCTTATGGGAAGTGATAGTTACATCATCCTACATCATCAAGATAAACAACATCAATCACATCGGCATCTACATCAACAATAGGTACAATCGCGACATCTACACATGTTTTTCCACCCTAGGGTCATCATCATCATCATCACTTTTTACACTTTATCCTCTCTAGTTTCCATGCTCCACATTTTTATCACTCCATGCTTTTGTTTGTCTCTCGGCATGCTTTCACCATCAATCTACATTGTTATCAAGTACGCATCTCTTATTTACTTTATTTTATCGAGCATTTTCTTAACAACATAAAGTGGGGGAAAATGTAGACACAAAATCACACACTTTAGGTATATATCTATACTATTAGTATAATTCTTAAGTAAGAAAAGTACTAATCAACACATTTATTTGGCCATCTTTTCTTTCTTTCTATTGCCACTTTTTGTCTTACACTATTTCTATCTTAGTATGTCTTTTTACACCTTGGCATTTATCATTCTGGACACTAGCGCCTAGTCAAGATGTCAACATCATGTGCCCACATCCCCTCGAGGCACCCCTAACCTCTTTGTAATTTTTTCACATGTTTTTGGTATTTTCTAACCATTTGAGCATCGTTATTTCTTTGTTAGTTGGCATTTTCAGGGTTAATTATGAAATTCAAGTAAAGGAATCATATAAATACAAATTTATGTGATCATAATAAGGGACCAAGCACTAAGCGTTAACTATCACCACCTAAGGTTACATCCATAGGCTATTCTAGAGCATTCAAACATCCATTCAAGGGAAATGGATTGCATTCTTTTGCATACACTTCATAGGAGGGGAAGTTCATTCTATTCCATGCACACATCTACTTACATCTTCTACATCTAGTTATTTGTTTTCTATCAAGTCCGACATGCAAAAAATCCACCAAGGGCATAATTCCATGCGTACACACACGCGCAGCGCGCACACACACACACACACACACACACACACACACACACACACACACACACACACACCTAGAACTACATTGGGTCTGAAATGTAGTACAAATCTCAGTCATAAGTTCACTCATTTTAAAATTGAGGATAGTATAACCACTCATTTGTATTCTTTTATTTTTAGGATTTGATGCAATCTTGAGGGTTTTGCAAGTCAATCTTTCATGGAAGGTTATCAGTGACATCAGAAATCATTGTACGACATACTAGTGACAAGACGTGAAGGACAACAAACATCTCATGACCTTGTGAAGGAGGTTTCCTAAGGGTTTGAGTAATCACAAGTGCCTAGAGCAGGTTTGTGGCACCCACATGCACCCCTAACCCATTCTAGGTACCCCATTCTAGGAAGATCTTCAGCTCACACATTTTTCAGAGGTTTTGTGTGACACTTCTTCCTCTCTATTCATCATGTCAACACTTTGGCACAACCTAGATTTTGTTGTGATATAAGCTAAGTCTTTTTTATCCCTTCTTTTCAACTAGGGTTTCATATTCTCTAGCTTAATTTACCTAGGTCAATCCTATATTTCATTTATTATTTATTTACTGCTACACTACAATCATAATTACAAATCTATAAATTCTATATTTTCCTAATTAGTATAAAAGTTTTTTTAGTATTTTGTGCATTGAATGTAAGATGTTGCGATTGATTCTTATGTGTGAATGTTATATCAATATTGTCTCAAGTGTAGATAAATTTTATAGTCCCAATAATATCATGAATATGCTTAAATGAGGTGTTTAACATGAAGTAGATAATCATGTGCAAGGAAGGTTTTAACTATGTATGAGGTAATAACAAAATTGTATTTTGTAGTATTGCAGGTTTTTTGTGGGGTGTCAAGAAATTTGAGGAACCATCAAGGGGGTTAAATAACCAAACAGTTTTGTGACACACATATGTAAGGAAATTTATTAAGAATATTGAAGTGTGAAAGGATTTAAACTAGGAAATTAGGGTGACACAGTTTCTCTCAGACAGAGATATCATATTTGGAGGTTAGAGACTATTTTACAAATAATTTTCACGTGTAAAGATATTTTTTTGGATTGTATTCTTATTTATAATGGTGTTCAAGGCTTCATGGAACCCTCATAGTGTCCAAGAAATGGAAAATAGATAAAAAGACTTACTTAGACCAGACTATACCCTATTTTAGAATTTTAGTAGTGACATGAACATAATGATTCAATAGAATCCTTGAGTCTTCTTCAGGGAATTGATCATAAGGACTTGGTGTTGTAAAAGTCAAGAAAAGGTAATAATCCATCTAAAGGAGGATTTCTTAGATTAAATTTGTGTTCACAATCCTAACTTTGTATGCATAGTCTTAAGGGCCTATAGTAGAATATTCATTGTAAAATTTAATACTTATTACTGGTAGAGTCATTAATAAGTGTGGAGGAACGTAATAAGAAGACCAAGAATTTCAAAATGCCTAGTACATGTTGGATAAAGAATAAAAAAAGAATGTGCAAATATAGTCTAAAAGTGTTAATGCCCAATTTGAGGGCTAGGAAGGATGTACTTTTAGAAAAATAGTCTTTATTCCATGTGTTTGAAATTTGTGGAATCTCTAAAAAGTTGGAGGAATTCCTAAGGGCATTAATAATCATAAAATCAGGCATATGGATAGAGTATTGAGTGGTTAATAGGTAAAGGAAGCAATGTACAATCATGCTTATTTTTTGTGACAGTAAAGACCAACCTTGAGAAATAGTTTTCTTAGGAAATAAACTCATGAGGAAGTTGCATCTATCATTGAGGGAGTGGTGTTAGAATGTTTTGAAGCCTTGAGGAACATGAGAAAATCCTTATATAAATTTAATCAAGAAGACATACTGACTGTACTACACAATGCCATGGAGAAGCCTAAAGAGAGTAAGGGCTTGTATGAAAATACTTAAGTGAAAGAGGAAGAGTTGAGTGATTTTCATTAGTGATTAGGAGAGGTGTAATCATAATCAGATGAGTGAAAATAATTTTGAATAAAATTCAAGGTGAAGGTGAAAAATAAAGTTGAGAAGATTGTTTAGAGCTTAAACAAAAAAGAAGTCTTAAAAAGCCAAAAGTTAAAAATATAGAAAGATGGTGGATAAAGGAGTAATGGATCATTGAGGTATGCTTGAGTAAGTTGTATATGTGTGTTAAAAGGTGGATGTAAGGTTTAAAGTTTCCCCTCCCAGTTTAAAATGAAATAGGACCTAAATTTTGACTTGCAAGCAGAATTATATTTTTATAGTAGTTTCATTGATCGTAAAATATGATTTACATTTTTTCAGTGAAGTATGGAGGTCAAGAACATGTAACTCATCCTAAGGATTTATCCCCCTATCTAGAGGAGGAAACCCATTTCTATGAGGAGTAACTTGAGAAAAAAGGTGTCTAGGTACCATAAGCATGCTTCCACCCAGGTGTCTTCTTAGTCAAGAAATTGAATTGTGAAAAAGTCATCATGTTCAATAGTGAAATGTGGAGCTAAAGGTGTGACTTTATGATCATCATATCTTGGCTCTATCATTATACCCAAATCTCTCCAAATAACAAGCTAAAATGAGTTAGTCATACCACCGAGGTATCTAGGACCATCATGTGTGAAGTATTAAGGCATCATCTATCTCCATGAAATACATATGAGCAAAGAGGTGTATAAGCATCATGAATTTTATTTCATGAAAGGATGATTTTAGATCTAGTAAAGATGAGGGGATGATATTCATATAGAGCGCCATGTTTCCAAGAATGAACAATCATCTCAATTCACTTGATGCAATTCACTTGGTATTGTTCTTAAAAACTCATTCAAAACCTAGTATTGTGATCAAACCTTAAAGAGGAGGCACAGTACAATCACCTCATTTTTTCCATGCGACAAGATTCCCATTCAGGGAGCAATCCTCTATCTATAAAGTGAGGATTTCATTGTAGTAAGAACAATACAAGCATCATAGAGTTGATTCGTGGTCACTAAAGTGAATTATGGACCAAATTTCAAACTTGGTACCAATTTGAGTAGTGGTAAGGCCAAAATCAAATCCAGAAGGTCAAAAAACCTACAAAATGATTATATTTTTTCCCAAAACAAAGAATGACTACAATATATATGCCTTGAAAGCTTTAGGTCCTTACTGAAATCCTAAAAATGAGTAAGGATTAACCATATTAGATTTTGAAAAACTATCTTCTAGATTATAATTGTTGGAGCTACAAGACCACTTCCATCAGGTGCAGAGTGACCCTAATTCCTTATATTTACTAAAATAAATTTAAATTAAATATGTTTAGCATTTATTTTAGTAAATATGCCCCCTTCCACCTTCCAAAATTAAAAAAATTAAAACCACGTCCTTTCTAAGGATAAGCCTAGGTTTATTATTTGACAACCTTTCAAATTTTGAGATATGCTTCTCACAAGTTCTTCTAGAAAGAATCTCTGACTTCAATGCCGAGGACGAATCAGTTTTATTCCACAATTCAGAAGGTAAAAGGTTGTTCAGTTTTTAATTAAGTTTAAACATCTTACCATAGAAAACTGTGAGTTCCTTTCTTGTTCTTTGAATATCTGATTTAACCAAATACGCTTCCACTTTTTTTAAAAATATATCATTATTTATTCTCTAGCGGTGATGCCTGATCTCTGCAAATCAAGGAATTATATTATTATCTCTGTAAATTTTTAGGATATTGAGGTTAGATATTATTCAGGAAACGTTTAAACGTAAAGACTCAAACAGTCTAATTTCTTCATATGTTTCCCTTCCATGGAGGGAAATGATAAAATGTTAAAGGCTTCGGCAGTGAGGATGAATTAAAAGAGGATATTTTGGATACACTTCATTTGAAACAACACTTTTTGGTGACTCTACGAGGAAATATCTACTCTTCGTGAACCCATAAAAGATATCTGAAAATATTTTAAATATATATATATATATATATATATATATATATATATATATTTGAAAAATCAAAAAAATCAAAAAATTGAAAAGTGCCAAAAAAAATTCCATTAGAATGTTCAAGATTCATGTTGTAATCCTATTGAAAAATCTGCATTTTTCTAGTTTCATTCCTTTCTATTGCTTTGAGAAAAATTGGCAGAAAGAAGATACCCCCAAGAAGATCATGCAGGTGGCATTGTTGACCCTGCATTTTAGGAACAATAAAGAGCTGATTTCAAACATCTCTATTGTACATGTAGAAATAAAAGTTCCTAAAAATCCTTTTGAAGGTCATATTAAAGAATGAATTATTGAAATGCTAGTCCTGATTCCTCTAGAAGAAGAAAGTGAAGAACCAAAAGAAGAAGGAAGAAATAATGGTTACACCTCTGTTATGGGGATATAATACTAGTTCGTTGGCCTTAGCTCCACCACTTCATGAACTTATAAAAGGATCAAGAAATAAATTTCCAAAATTCCATGGAGATGGAATGCAATGACCAGATGACACATATTATGGATTTCATCATATCTTGTGGAATTCTTGGAGTAAAACATGAAGATGTTGTAAGTACGGTTATTCATGGAAACATTACAAGATGTTGTTATGGATTGGTTCTACTATTTGCCATCACGCTCAATTACTGATTGGGATGATATGGAAACAAATTTTGAATTGAGATTCAATACCCCAAACGATGATTCATGCCCTCCTTTCTCAACTAACATAGATAAAGAAAGAACCACAAGATTTCATGAGAAATTTTGTAGCAAAATTCAATAAGTTGATCAACAAGATTCCCACTGATTTTTGTTCATACTACAGATAATTAGAAAAGGTTCTTCATGAATTCCCATTTTCCTGAAGTTAGTTTTCATACTACGAAGAGTGCAACTAGACAATTTGGAAAATGCTCAAGAACTTTTTATTGATGTGGAAGATGGCCTCATCATGTCAGGAAAGATCAAGAATCATTCAATAAAGGATAAGGCCCATATTTCCAAAGATGAAAGAGTTTATCCATTGCTGACAAAATTTGGCCAATGATTTGACATTTTTGAAGAAGGAAGTTTCCAAACATGCATCATACCAAAACCAAAAAAGGAATCATATTGCAGGAGTGCACTCTGAAGGAATGCCTTGGAAATGGAAGTCCACTCAATTAATGTAACATGTGGGACTAGATGAAGATGAAGGAGAAGAAATTTTTGAATTAGAAATTGAATAAGAAGAAGAAGATGGATGTGTCAGGATTGGATATTTTGAATACTCACTAGATGAAGATTCTGAAGAATCCACAATGATAATGGTTACTCTTGTGTAGTGTTCACTCGATCACAAATGAAGAAAGAAACCTCTTCTTCCACTGCCCAAGCTAAGCATTTAGATCCTCAAATGGAGAAACTCTATGAAAAACAACAACAAAATGAGGATCATCGTTTTCCACTTCAATAGGGTCAACTAAGAAGAATCCCGAGACTACCTCAGTCAAGAATCCTTCTGCCTCTTTGGGTAAGTCTCATTCATCTCCTCTTGACAATTCAGTTTCAAATTCTATTTCTCCTAAGAATACAAATATTTCTCATGAAAAAAATCTGTCAATGTTCCTGACATGTGCTTACCACTCCTACACCTTTTCACATCATTGACCATTACAAGAAATCCAAAATTCAAATTTCTGAGTTTAAGTACTTGAAAACTCATCCCAAGCAATTTGATAGGCTTGTCCAGGTTATCAAGAGAATTAGTTCAAGTTTCATGTTCCAAAATTCCACTGCCAAAGAAACTACCTCCTGCTCCTCATATCCACTCCTCAGAAACTTCTCACTTCCACACCCTCCACCTCTAGGAAAGTAGAACCTTTCTATCTAGCCTTGTTGGTCAATGGATACAAACTAAATAATTTCATTATTGACTCTAGTGCCTTGACAATGTCATTTTTGTAAATTTTTCTAAATATCCCTTGGTATTTCTCTCACTCCTACTAATGGCCATTGTTATTCCATGGAAACCAAAGAAGTACCTCTTCATTAGCCAGGTCAAGACATTCTCAAGTAGCATTTGCATATTTTCCTGAAAAGAAGATCATAATGAAGATACTTATAGAAAACATGCCAGCCTCATATGGTATGTTGTTGATCCAAATATTCTGTAGGGATGTTGGGGGAGATATACAAATGGATTGGTCACATGCCACCATTCCAGTCAATGGTAAGATGAGGAAACTCCTTCCCATTAGGAAAATGAAATACAATCCAAAAGTATGATGAACCAAGAGTGGATATCATGTTTCAATATTTAAGGTCTTATAAATTTTTCATAGCTTTAGAAGAAGATGTTGAGCTTCCCATGTTGATGGAAGATAAAAGTAACAGATTCAAGCATTATGATGATCTGATGGAATCAAAATTTGAAAGCATGTACTTCTCACTGGATGGGAGCATGAATGTAGTCTCTTTACTGAGTGGTGATGAAGGCCATAAAGGTATTTGACTTGCAACAAAGTCAATCCCGAGGTGATGAGAAATGTAGGTCATGAATGAAAATGACATGGAAAGAAACTTCTTTTCAGGTGATTCCAATGTTTCCAATCATAGTCTTAAAACTTCAACATGAAGTTTCATTCAATAATTATGATTGTGAATACAAAGATTTCTCTTTCCTATTAGGGGAGAATGGCTCTTGCAATGAGAAATGCATGAATGAAAAAATGCTTCAGCTTATCGAAGTTGAATCTACTCAAGAATATGATGAATTCATCATGGAAATGGACTCCCTAGTTCATGGTGTTCAAGATTGGGAAAACATAAAATTTAAATATTTCAGCCCCAATCTTGTGCCCATTCCCCTTTCATGAAGATGGAGGTCTTCTCAATGAAGAACGGATAGATGAATGGTGTTTGATCCCAAGGTTTATTTTGTTCAAAATGAAAATCTTCTCAACAAGGAATGTATGAACAAGAATATGCTTGCATATTCTTAATGTTGACTCCCCTCAAGGAAAGGATGCTTTCATCATGATTGATGGATTTTGAAGCTCAAAATGGAACAAGATGGAGAAGATGATGATTTCCATGTTGCATGCCTAACCTTGTGCTCATTCTCTTTCCAAGATAATGAAGCAATATACACACCACACTATATAGAGCAACAAGTCAAGAAAGAGTTGATGTGCTTAAAATAAGGTTTCTTGGAACCAATTGAGAAACATAGGGCATCAAGAGGCTTGTGATAGTGTTGAAACCCCTAAAACATTTGTTAATAATCAACTCATGAAAATAGTGGCCATGAAGTAGATGAAAAATGAAGAACAAATTCCTGTAAAATATCATAAGCCTCAGTGTGAGAATAACAGGCATAGTATGATCAAGACTAATTCTCATATCAGTGAAGGAAAATAAACAATTGGGATGATATTGGGAATCAATGAGTAGAAGGAAACAATGTGTCCAAATGAATAAGGTAATGGAATGACTAAATGGATCCTCACTCACTAAGACCATCATGCAAGATTTCACAAGAAATTGAGAAATAGGACATATTTCAGTGAGCCCATGTCAATGGATTTATGGAAGAAAGGTGTTTGATGATACCCTTGTATGGGTAAGAATTCAGTAAGAATTATTGCTTCAATGAAATTGGGTTGTCCCTCGTATGTACATAGGTGATTTTGGATGTTTTTTCATGTTTTCCCTTTCGTTGTGTGTGTTTTTCCTTCCATGTTTTCTTGTGTTTTCCTTGTATTGTGTGTGTCTATTGCTTATGTTAGTAGTGAAGACTCTATAACTTCCTAACTCAATGGTACAAAACATTGAGTCTACTATACCATGACATGTATTAGGTTCTCTATTTCCCCTTATAGTCTAAAAATGTCCCCAAGCTAGAGCCAAAAGTTGTTGTCATGCAAAATAACTAGCATGAAAATTGAAATTTTTGAAGCATGAAAACTAAGCCCGTGATGGAGAACACGAGCGATGGAGAAAGCAATGGAGGTACTGTCAGTGTAGTTTCTACAATTCTGGCTGCAGAATGTTCTACGCATTAAGCCAAGAATAGCTGAGGAGGAGGCTACTTTCTGGCCAAAATCAGATGCTTGAAAAGCTGTAAACTGAAAATGTGGAAGTGCTAGGATCCACACCTTTGGCCTGGAATAAGATTCTTCAAAACACTATCATAAAAGTGGGTCTGCATTCTCCTGAAAGAGGTCAGTTCACGTGGGAAAAGGACAGTGAAGGTGCCACATGCCTGATTGGTCCCAGATGGTTGCATTGATAGGGCTTTGAGTAAAGTGGAATCTTTCCCTTGTTGGTAAGTTTCTTTGCTCTAGACCTAATATTGATTTTATTAGAAAATGGGCTCTGAGAAATTGGAAACCTAAGGGAGATCTAAGTATTACCATCATGCCACGGGGTTTTTTTCTGGAAAAATTTAATCAGCAGGATGATTTGGAATCGAGTTCTTCTGGGAGGACCGTGGTGGCTGGGTAATATGGGCCTCTTTTTGAAAAAATGGTATCCTAGATTTGACCCTAACACTAAAAATATAAACACCATTCCAATCTGGTGGTAGACTCCCTGGGCTACTGTTGCATTTTTTGGGATGATGAAATTCTGCTAAACATTGCCAAGTCCTTAGGTTCTCTGATCAGAGCTGGATGGGCCCACAAGAAACAGATCCAGACTTACTTTTGCTCAATTATGCATTTCTTCTGAAATGGAGAAAAAATTACCGGAGCACATCATCTTGAAATCTAGGTATGGGATGTGGATTCAAAAAATTGAATTTGAAACTTTTCATTTAAGGTGTAAGCATTGTCATCACATATGACACTTCATCAAAAACTGTCCCACAAAGGAGATCCCTACAATGGAGGAAAAACAAAAAATGAATGAACAACCTATGGATGGCTTAGTTTTGAGAAAGGAATGTAGGGTTATTGACACTGATAGCCGGAGAGAAGACAAAGCCCCTAGCTAGACTGAGCTGCACTACAATAGAAAGGAAAAAAAAAAGGGGTTTTAGAACTCCAATAAGGAAACATTTGGTCTAGTGTCCTAAAACCCCAGTGGCAGCTTTGCTTGCATCACCTATCAAAGAGGACTTGGAAAATCCTATAACGGTGACCATGGAGGTGAATGAGCAAGAAGGATCTGTAAAGATAAATAGCATCCCTAATGATCTATATTAGTCTTTGAACAATAAGGAAGTTGAGATAGATAAACCTCTGTGTATCATTGAGGAAATATTGGACATGGATTAGCACGGGTTTTAAAGAAACTTTGTAGAAAAACAATCCTAGGGGTGATGGTAAATTATCTACAGATATACCTCCTTGCTTCAGCAACAGATCAACGGTTTCACCTACTTGCTACAGCATCAGAACAACAGATCCACAATCAATTGACAAGAATCAGAAAGAGCGTGAAGAGGGAGAAGTAACGCCTGTCAAAGAAGATGAGGAACTAACTTCTGGATTCATAAAGGTCATTTCAAAAAAGAAAAAGAGAATGAAAGGATTTGAAATGATCCTAGAATCACTCTACAGTGATAAGAAAAAGAAAATGGACAACTGGGATACCTCAACATCCAGAACTACTAGATCTTCTGCAAGAAGACTAGTAGATTTTGGAGGTAGTTCTAAAAGAGGAAGGCCCTCAAAAAAGGCTCTTAGATCTAAGAGAACAGAGAGAGACATTGCAGATGGAATTCAACATCAATTGAGCCATCAAGAAATCCCAACTCCCAATCCTTCCAAATGAAGATTATTTCTTGGAACATCCAAGGTCTAAATGGAAACTCCAAGCAGAGAATCATCAAGGAGTTACGTGATTCTAGTAGTCCTAGTATTTTGATTTTGCAGGAAACTAAGATGAAAGCTAAGATCCTTGAAACTAATAAAAAGAGTTTTTGGGAAAACTCTGAAATGGTGGCGGTGGACTCTCAGGGAGCCTCTGGAGGTCTGGCTACTCTTTGGGATAAAAGGCACTGTATTGGTATGGTTCTTAATGCTAGCACTAATCATCTTGCTATCAAATTTCATGCTATTGAGAACAATGGTGAATGGATCCTTTCTAACATCTATGCCCCTAATACGGTTAGTGGGAGACGAAAACTTTGGACTGATCTTAAGATCTTTAGAAACCAATATAGTACAGCTAACTGTCTTATTATGGGTGATTTTAACTCTCCTCTAAACCTAGGTGAAAAATATGGAGGAATCTCCAGCTTTTCTACAGGTATGGAGGATTTTGCTGATTTTATTGCTGAGCTTAATCTCTTAGATGTGGATCTCCATGGAAATAAATACACTTGGAATAATAGAAGGTTGGGAAAAGATATTATCCAGGTTAGATTGGATAGAGCCCTGATTTCTGCTAGCTGGATTCTCAGTCAAGACTTCCACCTCTCTTCCTTGCCCAGAATTGGATCGGACCACAATCCGATTGCTTTAAATCTTCTCAATTGGACTAAACCCATCAGAAGCTCATTCAAATTTGAAAAGATGTGGATGGAGCATGACAACATCTACGAAAAAATTAAAGAATGGTGGGTTTGGAATGGTGAAGGCACTGCTCAATTTAGATTGATTCAAAAGCTCAAAAATGTTAAAAAGCAAGTTAAAATATGGAATAAAAGAGTTTTTGGCAATGTGTTTGATAATAAAAAGAAGTTAAAACAAAAGCTCCAGGATTTGGAAATCAAAATGAATACAATGGGGAGATCCGTTGAAGACCAAACTAATGAAAAGAATATTCTTTCAGAGCTGCATACGATTTGCAGCAGAGAAGAATCCTTATGGAGACTAAAATCTAGAGCTATCTGGCTTAAAGAAGGAGATAGGAATACAAAGTTTTTTCATATGACCACTTTGAAGCATAGAGCTTGTAATAGGATCATGGAAGTGGCTAAAAGTAACGGAAATATTATAAAAGATCCCAATAGCATTAAGGAAGAAGCTCTAAATTTCTATAAAAAACTTCTTAATGAGAGGAATATCATCAATGTTGAGGCTAATTCTTTTATGCTGGAGGCTATTCCCCAAGATAAAATTGAGGAGCAGAGATTTAAAAATATCACCAAAGCTGTCACGCTTGAAGAGCTGAAAAAAGTTGTGTTTACTTTAGAAGGTGACAAGGCTCCAGGCCCGGATGGTTTCTCCATTAATTTTTTCCAGAAATTTTGGGAAATTTGTTCGGATGATCTTCTCAGAGCATTGAATGAATTCTACAGAACTGGAAATCTTTTGAAAGAGCTGAATAACACCCACATTGTGCTGGCCCCAAAAAAAATGGATGCTAAAGACTTCAAATACTTTAGACCCATCAACCTAGTGAATGCTATCTATAGAATTTTTACCAAAATTATTGCTACCAGGCTTCAACTCATTATGAATGATTTAATCTCAAGGCAGCAGAGTGGATTCATTAAAGGCAGGATTATCCAAGATGGAGTGATTATGGTTCATGAGACCATACATTCTATGGAGAATAATAAAAAAGCAAATATGGTGCTTAAGCTTGATATGAATAAAGCCTTTGACAAGGTTTCTTGGGTTTTTCTTGACAAAGTCTTAACTAAATTTGGTTTTCCGGAAAAATTCAAAAAATTATTAAGGCTTGTATCTCTACGGTCAGATTCTCAGTGGTGGTTAATGGTGAGCCAGTGGGTTTTTTCACTAGCAGCAGAGGACTAAGGCAAGGGGACCCCATCTCCCCCCTGCTCTTCATTCTTATGGCTGACAGTCTTAGTAGAACAATTGGTAAAGCAGTCAATGACGGTCTTTTGAAAGGCTCAAAACCCACTTCCATCATCCAAGTTGTTTCCCATCAGCAATTTGTGGATGATACAATCCTCCTTCTATTGGCTTCCGTCATTGAAGCTAAGGCTACCAAGGCAATTCTGCAGCTCTACGAATCTACTTCTAGGCAAGAGATCAATTATGATAAAAGCTCCATTTTCTTCTTCAACACTCCTGAAGAAAGACAACTTAAAATTGCTAAAATTCTGGGCTGTAAAATAAGTGCGCTTCCAGCCACTTACTTGGGTCTTCCTCTCAGCACTAAAAAAGTCTCTAACAAGGTGTGGGATGATTTATTGGAGAGATTTCAAAAAAAAATGGCTGGATGGAAAGGAGCCATTTTATCTAGTGCTGGTAAGTGCCTGCTCATAAAAAGTACTCTTCAAAATCTACCCATTTATATCATGTCGCTTTACAAGATCCCTTCTTCCTTCAGAGAAAAGTTTGAGAGGATTCAGAAAAAATTCTTATGGCAGGGCATGGAGGAGAAGTTTAAATTTCACTTAGTTTACTTGGGATAAGGTTTGTACTCTGAAGTCTATAGGAGGACTGGGTATAAAAGACATCAAGAAAATGAATGAGGCTCTCATTGTGAAAATGGGCTGGAGAATGCTTTCAGAGAAACAACCCTGGATAGATTTAATTAAGGCTAAATACCTAAATCAACAAACTATCTTTTCTTTCCTGCAAGATGAGCACCTTCCCTATGGTTCCATTTTTTGGAACAATCTAGTAAAGAGCAGAAATTTCATTAAACAGGGCAGTAAATGGAAAGTGGGAGATGGTTGTGATATAAATTTCTGGGATGATAACTGGTTTAATGGCAGTCTTATGGACAGATTTGGGATGGTCAAAGACAGTCTTGTAAACAAGTATGGTACTAAAATCAAGGATTATATTGAGAGAAATGGCAACAGAAAGAAATGGAAAAAACTTTCTGTGGAGAGAGATGATCTGATCCAAAATATTTCCTCCCTTCAAGATCAGTTAGATCTTATTCCCTTAAGTTAGCTAGATATTAAGGATGAATTGGTCTGGAATAATTCTATTGATGGGGACTACTCTGTCAAAATTGGGTATAATACTTTCTTCAACAATAGTCAAACTGAGTTCAAATGGAGTAGGATTTGGATGGCTGAGTTAACTCCTAAAATAAATTTCTTCCTTTGGCTGGCTCTCAGAGGCAGGATTCTTACCACTGACAACTTGATGAGAAAAGGTTTCATAATGCCTAATAGATGTCATCTATGTAAAAAAGACTCTGAGGATATCAGTCATTTGTTTATCCATTGTGATTATGCTACCAGAATATGGAGTTTTTCCCTCTCTAAATTTGAAGCTTTCTGGGTGGTTCTGAAGGATTTCAATCAGCTATGGACTCAATGGAGCCCACCCTATAAACATTGTGTTGTTAGAAGGATCTGGAAGCTGGTTATTCCTCATATTATTTGGAGGATATGGAAAGATAGAAATGATATTATCTTTAGAAATAAAAATCAAAATTATAAGCTCAGTATTGGTAAAATTTCTAATGATATTAAAGAGAATATTGCTAGATTTAAACCCCCCAAGAACAAGAGTTATCCAGAAAATGAAGAACATGTCTTATCCCACTGGCAGATAGGAGCTGACAATAGCCGTAGTAATTCCGGTAATAGTATTGATAGATCTTTGATTCAATGGCATCCTCCTGATTTTAACTGGTATAAGTTGAACTTTGATGGGGCCTCTAAGGGTAACCCTAAGATTGCGGCTGGGGGAGGAGTGATCCAGGATCATAAAGGCAGTCTGATTGCTGCGTATGCTAGAAAAATGGGAATTCAAACCAATCATTTTGCCGAAGCATTATCTACTTTATGGGGCCTGAGAATTGCTCAGACTCATAATATCCAAAACCTCATTCTTGAAGGGGACTCACTTAATATCATTAATCATCTTAATCAGTGCTCACCTCCAAGTTGGAACATCAAGGATTTCATCTTGGAATCCATAAGTATTTGCCAAACCTTCAATAACATTCAGATCATGCATACTTACCGGGAGGGTAACAAGGTGGCAGATGCATTGGCTAATTATGGCATAAATGTTAACCACATTGTTTGGGATAATAATAACATTCCTGAACAGCTTCAAAGCAGCATTCAAGCGGATATTTATGAACATGCAAATTCAAGATATGGGATATGAGCATTGGGAGTGGATTTGTATTAATAAAACTCCCACACGTGCTGACTTTAAAACAACACTCATACAAATCTTGACGGACAATCAAGATTATATGAAGTATAATGGGAAATTCAAGTGGATTTATATGGAGATGAAAGACACGCATGCGGGCAATATAGAGCTCTCAATAGCTTGTATACAAGGCTTTACGGATTCCCAAGTCAGAAATAAAGATAATGATGATCTGGAGTGGGCTTTTAAAAGGACTGTAGTTCCCACATGTGGATTTTCATAGGTTCATAACAGCAGTCACTCAGGTATTCGTGGGAAAAGCAACGGCTATTCTAATCATCACTCTCACCGCATGGATAATAATAGTGAAAGGCGGACTGATATTTGCACTCTTAAGGATTCTGAAATTTTTATTTGCAAGCAGTTAAGCACGGTGATAATGGGAGGAGCCCCTTGCCAGATTGAGCCCAAGCGTGGATCTGGAATGGAAGAATAATGAGGAACTTTGGAATCTTCTCAGCCAAGGAGGCATCACCAACTTTATTGAGAAGATTCAGGGCCACGACCAAAGTATTTTGGTTCATTTTGTGAAGGATTGGAAGGATCAACTGTGGATTATGGAGGGCAGAAGATTTTGATCAACGAGGAGTTAATTGCTGAAGAAACTGGCCTTGGCATGGAGGGGTACCACTTTTTTAATAAAAGGGTTGACAGAGATGCTGAGGAGAGGAAATTTGTTGAGGGTAATGAGAAGCTGGTCTTTGTCACGGTGGGCCTGCAGGTTAGTTTGATCCCTTCAGCCTTTTGATGAGGTTACCCATATGATGGTGCGTTTCATTTCTTTGGAGGGGAGGTTCGTCACTGTGCCCTCTAAGCATCTTGTGTTCCTCAATCACTTCTGCAGGAGTCGCATGGTATGTTTCCCCCACTATCTACTTAACTCTCTTGAGCGCTCCATTTTGGAGTTTCAAAAACATGCACGTGCGGTTCCATTGCACCAGGGTCTCATTTTCTTGTTACATAAACTGTGTCTTCTTAGGTCTCCCAGTATCCCTTCCTCCCCTAGCTCTGTTCCTCCTCTACCCAGCACTGCAGCCGCTAGCCCCATCTCTCCACCTTCTGTCCCCACCACCACTACTGTCACACCTCTACCAGCCTTCTCAGCTCCATCTTCCATTCCCCCCACCTCTGCTCCCACCCCCTTCACTTCGGCCAGACCTGTTACCAGGTCTTCTAGAAGACTGAACCTTGATACCCCTACTGTGGGGAAGGTCCCTCAGGAGATTGAAATTGCCCATAACCTCCTACATATTAGTAGTGCTAGTTCTCAGGAAGCACACATTGAGAGCTCCACAAAAAGGCTGGAAGCCTTAGAAGCTGACATGAAGCTGTTGAAGGAAGAGGTTAAAAACTTGGCAAAGCAAAAAGGTAAGAGGAAGAAGGAGGAGGAGGTGGTTATTGATAATAATCAGGTTGAAGATATATACAAGAATCTGAACTCCTTAGACACCTTGTTTAGGGAAGGCCAAGACTCGCCATGATTATAATATGGCCATTTTTAATGCAATTGAAGAGTTTATTGAACAACATGTCTGCAGCGTCTCTAATCTCAGCAGAGTTCCGGCAACCCTTTGGGGCATAGATAAGGAAAGCAAAAGGACCATTGAACAGCTGGATGTTACTGACTCTTCCCACATGACGACATTGGCTATGTTCACCTCTTGGCAGAATATCAAATCCAGCATCGACAAAGCCACCAAGAAGTAATTGTGGGTGCTTTTGCTGCACTTCTTTGTAATTATTGTTGCTATTTTTTGTCTTTTTGCTGCTTTCCTGCAGTGTTCGTACTGTTTTTGTTTTGTTGGGGTAGCTGCTCTTGGGCTACTTTGGGTTTCTTTGTCCCATTTGGATCTTGATCCTTTTTGTTCTGGTTCTCATTCCTATTCTGGCTTCTAGGCCCTCTTTTGTTCTCAAGGGTATAGTCCCTTTCAAAAAACTATTTGCCAAAAAAAAAGTAATTGTGCATCCTTCTTCTAGCTAGCATATATCTAGTTAAACCCTCATCTAGGCCCAAATGAAATTATTAACAAGATCATTCAGTTTGTTTCATTGTTCAGGTATGATTACACATGTTCATGATTAAATTGAGTGAAGTTTGATGAAAGACAAGTCTTATTGGAGGCATAAAAAGGCTAATTTTGGTCATTTTGAACCTAGTATGCATCCTTCAAGAATATTCAAGGATGATCTAAAGCACACAAGGGTGGTGTCAGATATTATCGAATATTTTTTAAGTAATTTATGAAATTTTAGAAAGCAAAATCTCATTCAGGAGAAATTTGTGAAAAATTGGGTTTTTAGGGTATGGAAAATGAAGGCTCTTCGGTGAAACCTGACTTCTCTAGATGATTCTGGGAGTTTAAAAATAATTTAAGAGGGAAAAAATAGGAATTGGAAATCTATTTTATTATATACAATGTGGAAATATCAAATTTGGTCTGAGGTACAAATGTTTCTTGAAACATTTCTAACTTCTACAACTTCTCCTCTCACTTCCAGATGAAAAAGGCCCTAAATTTTGAGTTTCAAAAATAATTTTATTTTAGGAGTGATTCCATTGATTCTTAAATGTTATTTGGAGTAAAAATAATATAAGGTTTTACCCCAAAATATTCTTCCATTCTCCCGAGGTAGAAAACTCATTACCAATGTTCCATTTTCCCATACTTAGTCATTTTTTCACCATACCACTTGTCACCACCAGGTGAAAAGTAAAATTTTGTGTCCTAATTATACCAATTTTCCATTTTTTCACCATACCACTTGTCACCACCAGGTGAAAAGTAAAATTTTGTGTCCTAATTATACCAATTTTCCACAAGGTAACAATGGGAAAAATAAATTGTTCCCCCAAGCCTTTGTGTATCCCCCAGACCCTTAGTATGACCTCATGCATCTTTGCAGGTGCATTTTTTTAGCCCCCATGTGCTTTTCCTAGGCCCCTCATCACATCCTCCTCTCCCCACATGATGCAACGTGTCACCACTAGGTGAAAGGATAAAAAAAAATTCCTTTTTTCCCTTAGGTCACCCTTACACCAAGTTCGACTCAAGCACTAATCTCCATACGATTTTGGTTAACCTGGGTTGAGTCTAAGTTGAGTTATGGTGTGTGAGAGTGAGGGAGAAGATTAAAATTCATACTTATTAAAATCTCCACCCATTTCACATGTCAGCACCTTGATACAAGGTTTAATATGGTGTCTGAGGTGTCCCCCTTATCCCTTTTTTCCCTTTGGCATGGTGCAACTTAAGCACAAACACCCACTTGCAGTTAAGTTAAGCTTGTCGGGTTAAAGTGGAGTTAAATGCATCTCATTCTCACTAAACCTAAAACTACCACATGTCATCATCTTTATCCAAGGCTCACTTTAGTGTCCCTTTCCCCTTTTTCTGCCAAAAGGGACAAAGGGGACACAAAAATGCACCTAGGTCTTCCATGCAACTATAAAAATCAAAATGTGGTCAAAATTTACACAAAAAAAAACATGAAAACTTCACCAGATCTTCTCCTCACAAAAAATAGTATTTTTTCATGGGAAAGTTTTGTTGAAACCTCTCCAACCTCCATTAATGGTTGTCATGACCTAACAAAAAAAAGACAATATTTTTTTTTGTTTCTACAGAGATCCAGCGGGTGAAATCATCTGAAATTTGAAGCGAATATTCCTCGAAAAATCTATTTTCATCCAAGCCATTTTTTGCACAATGAGGTGGATTTTTGTTATAGATATGGAGGACTGATTTTTATTTTAGTATTATACCCTCCTTGATGAAAATATCATTTTCCCGCTCATCTGGATGAGGGAATCATCTAAAAATTAGAACGGAGAATCTTGGAATAAAACCCAGAATTTCAAGATTATTTTTGTTGCAATCCAACACATGTAACTGAACTTGCTAAAAATAACATGTTTTCATGGTGGGGGCATGTCTAAAAATAATAATTTGTCAAAAAAGGTGAATTTTCAGCATCCGCAACCACTGAACAAGGCCAGTGAACACTCTGCGGGATCCTGAAGCACCAGTTCCAGAGAGATCTATGTATGGCACAATTTGGTGCAAGAATGTGGGTGGTTCAACTATTTCAAATTATATCCAAAGGGGTTCATCCTAATTGAATTAATTCATAAAATTTACATCACAACAGATCACATTCTGTCAAGGAATAAGTTAGCGATAGTCACTCGGATAACGAGTGAAATCGTGAACATCTTGAGGTCTGTGAGGGATCTTAAACATCAAGATATTTGTTGGAATTCAAATTCATCAATGGAATGATCATCATGAGCATGATGGGATAATATCACTATGAGTGAGGATTCAATTCACCTCAAGAAAGTAATACCTCGAGAAGTGTTTATAAAAGCTTGATCCATGTTTGATAATTAGCTCCCATCTTGCAAGTCAGAGGAGGTCGAATATGCAACATAGTGTTTTAGTTCAACAAGTGGTCCAAGGAAAGGAACTTCATTCAGAATTCATCAGAAGCAATTTCTTTATCAACCAAATCTCTCTATTCTTTATATTTCCACTTCTCTCTCCTCCTCTCTCCTCCCCCCTCTCTCTAACATTATATTCCTTCATTGAGAATGTACTTTATCACTCTCTCATCTTATTCATAAGTGACTTAATATTGCATTGTAAATATCCATTTTCAAAAATAAGAAAAGGACTTAAATTCATTCCTAAGAGAATGTGGAAGATCACAAGTGACGAGGAAAGGTGAAAAGCCATGTGGGGGGAAAGGAAGAGTGCAATGTTATAAATTGGAATGGCTTCACCATTCCAAAGGGTTGAAAATTGTGGATTGATGTATGTTGTTGATATTTGTATCACTAATACATCAATAAAAAATATTTGCATTTATTCTCTTTCGTTTCTTATGTTATTCTACTCTCTCTCTCTTTACTTTCCAATTTTGTAAGCATTGTGATCTTGTACAACCATGAAGGAACCTTGTGTACTTGATTGATAAATTTGAAGAAATTTGTGCTTATTGTTTATTGGTCTTGCTAATGGCTTTAATTATTGTGTTCTTATGATTAAATGTGGACCTACTTTGGTTATTGTATGTGAATTCTATTATCCTGCTTACAATAGTAACCCTCTCTCCTTATTTATCCTACCCCCCTCTACCTCTCTTCACTGCAAATTTCTCCCTTGTACCTGGTACAAGAACTTTGCCATAAGTTTAGTGGAGTATCCCTATGTGATCCCTCTCCTATTGGCCACCCCACAGATTAAGGTAGTTTACATTCAATAATAAGAGCCTCCCTGATGAACCTTACTAATTCCTATGTAAACCCCCATTTTCTTGTGTTATCATTTTATACTAAGATTGATATTAACATTTTGTAATTAATAATTTTATATATTTTAAAATATATTTTTGTGCAGAACCTTTTTATTTTCATCTTATTTATGCTTCTTCAAATGAGTTAAATAAATATGTATATACACTAAAAATGTGGTTGAAAAACATATATTAAGCCCATCATAGGACTCATATATAGCCCAGCGCATGATTAATTCACACATTGGCGCAAGACTCGCACTAAGGAAGTGTAGGAATCGTATGAAGGAAGAAAAAGAGACTTGGACAATAATGAGGTGAGTTGATTTAGTCAACACACGAGTTACATGATGAAAATATCATTGAATTCAGATTTTCATCTAGTCATCATGCAACTCATGTGGATTAGGCAAGTCCAACTTAACAACCAGTTCAATTGGGAACATGCAACAAATGAATAGAAAAATTGGTACTCACCATGATTTAAGGGATTCAATGCATGATCTTTGACATCCTCTAGAATCGTTAAATCGTCTCATTTGAGAGTTAATCAAGGACTCCACTCGTAGTTAAGAAGATGAGATGTGATCTAGATGTTTTCATGCACTTGTTCTCTCAAATTTCTAAATATTTAACAAACAATTATTGTTAAGGACAGTTAATTATTATTCAGTTATTTCAAATAATCCATCCTCTTTTAGAGTGACAAGGACTTCTCTTGATATATAAGGGGATTTGTAGTAGAATTGCAGAGTGAGATAATGGGTTGTTGTTGAAAGAATTATCATTCAATAAAGTGCATGATTCTGAGTTAAATCTACTGGTGTAGTTTGCAATTCCAAGTGGATCAGAGGGAAGGAGAAAGGGCCACTCCTTCCCAATGTGAAGGGCATTTTTGGTTTACTCCAATCTCTATTATTTAGCATTTGGTTGTTCATGCAAATTCCATCACTTTCAACATTTCAATTTGTGAATCTAGTAATACATGTTTTATTAGTAGAAGGGATTTCTTAATTGCATTTGAAGGTAGTATTTGATTAAATACAAGTTAGTTCATGATTAGACACAATTTCAACCATTCTCTTTGTTTCAAACAACTATGGACACCACCCTGGACTGACAATCATTAGATAATTAAAGTGTGAGTATCAACGATGTTCATCACTTTTTGGTGTCGTTGTTGATGATATTTTGAAGGTGTTAGTAAATATCAAGGTACTAACATGTGTACTTCCTAATATCAATGTAATTTTCCATTTATAAATCTATTTTCCATAACTCTTTCTTTAAAAAAAAGACCTTATAGTGACAAGAAGATTATTTTCTGTGCTTTAGAGTATGAGGATCACAAGAAATTAGTTAAGAACTTATAGTTAGGAAATTATTCTTAAGACTGGTATAATTTTATGCTTAGACCTATAGACCGTATAGGTAGATTTAATAGAATAAACTTACAAAACCCCCCTCAAAACCAACCTATGGAGCAATTTGATCAACAAAAAAGGGTGGGTGATGGAGTAGAAAACACCAATGGTGCAATTGATGGAAACCCTCCACTGGGAAATACATTCACATATCCCACACAACTAGACCCTAATGACAAAACCCCCATGAAAAATATATCTCCTTAAATTTCACCAACCTTTAGGGGGACTAGTCGGAAGATCCTGACCAGTTTCTATTTGAGTTCAAATTATTGTGCCAAAACTTATGACTATACCTCATAAAATCTTAAATTAAATTTATTTCCTTCAACTATAAAGGATATAACTATGAGGTGGTTCATGGGCCTAAATCCCACCTCTATCCACAATTGTGAGGAGATGGAAACAATATTCTTGGATAAATACCAAGATTATTGTAGGGTGAGGGATAGAAAGGAATAACTCTTTAGGATACAACAAAAGGAGGATGAGAGTGTTGAGGGCTACCTTAATCAGTTCATCTTCCTTCACATGAGGTGTGGTATAGGTCTTGATAGTACTCTTTTTAAAAAATTGTTCCAGTAAAGGATTGGACGAAGACACACAAAAAGCCTTTTAATCTTATGGGGAAAAGAGATATGAATAAATTGGAATTTACTGATATCATAAACCTTTGTAGGAACTACTATCAAACTTTCCCAAACCTTTAAAAGTAAAAAAGGAAATATTTTCAATGGAGAGATATTCAAAATAAGAAAGGAAATTGAAAATTTAAGAACAGGTCTCTTAGTTCATCTTAACACAACTATGGATAGGGAGAAAGCTAGGAATACAAAGCCATTGTTCATATATTGTCCGAGGTGTAGGAACAAACATGAACTTAAGGAATGCCCCGTAGATAAAACAGCAATCTTCCTTGTCTATGATCTAAATCATGCCACTGATCAATGTGGATTGTTTCCCTTACTTAAAAAATCACTTAAAATAGAATACACAAAGTGAAGTTGAGTTGAATTAAATGGCCTTAGAGGAAAGGAGGGAATTTTCAAACAATTCAAAACCATTCCTATGCACCAAAAACATAATGGGTTCTGAATTAGTGGAACACACCATGGTCATGCCCTCAACCTTGGGTACAAAAATCCCCATCGGAATGGAGTCCTTCGTGGAATGTACAACCAAACTATTATTTACAACCATGGACTCTAAACTCAAACACTCCACCATTCCAAAAATTTAACCTTCGATTTCGACAATAATGAAATGTACCCCAAGGATTGGGTCTAGCAGTATTATAATCAAAGAATACCCCAAGGACAACAAGCTTTGTTACCTGTGCCTATAATTGCTTCCCCATCTGAACAACCTACCCAACCACAAATTCCATCTCAAACCATGGAAAATCAAAAGAATGTGAGGTAGGATAACCCAAGATACACCTTCAAATCTAACGAGAACCCCATGGTTGATCCAGTGGACTATAGAAATATACTTTTATGATCATGGAAGGTTACTTCAAAACCATCATCTCCCATTATAGAAGAAGTCCCTGAAGACAAAGAAGAATAAGAAGAAACACAACCCAAACCTTTTTTGAAGAAACATCTTAACCAAATTCAAATATGCTATTTCTATGTAGACTTTTGGAAAAATACAACAGTGTAATCCAAGAGAAACCAGATTCATATTATACAAGGATTAAAAAAATAAGTATTGGAATCCCTCTGTTACAAGCTCTTGGACATATCCCAGAGTTGAATAAAACTATCAAGGATCTTTGTGTTAAAACTCTAGGTAGAAGGAAAAATCATCCTAGAACAATTCATGTTGATGGAAAATTGGCTAGCATACTAGAAGGTAAAATGACCCCTTCAAAATATGGTGACCATGGGAGTCCAATTATTACAGGTTATATTCGAGATGTGAAGATTCCAAATGTTCTAATTGAATTAGGGCCTATGAAATTAACATAATGAATATTGATACTTTTTCCACATTATCTCTTTCTCAACCAAAATCAACTCCAATAGTGTTACAAATGGCTGACCAATTTGTAGCCAAGCCCAAGGGGATCATAAAGGATGTAACCATAACAATTGAAGCATGGGATTACTCAGTAGATTTATGGTTATAAAAAAAAAGAATAATAAAATTGGATATCCCTTGATCCTATGACACCCTTGGTTAGCCAGTGTAGTAAATCTTATTGATTGTAGGACAGGGAATATGATAATTACAAATGGGCATGATTCAAAGAAGTTATCCATTTTATCCAACTACAAAAAATTTGGTGGAAGGACCCAAAGGAAGAAGAGGATGTGGTTTCATCTTTAGCTATGGTCATAATTCAAGAACATTCAAAACAGATCTAGAATTGGGATCGTGAGTCTTGCGTTGGGCTATGTATGAATCTTGCACTACAACCAATTGAAATAAAGTACAACATGACATATGAAAATCATCAACCTATAATTTATCCTTTCTCACGAAACATAGATCTAATTGAGTGTATCTTTCACAAAATCACTGTAATCCACATATTACTTCCATATAGGTGCCCCTTGAATTCATTATTGAGAGAATGACCTGTGGCAAATTCTATCCACCCAGACACTAAGCAACTACCCATTTTCCAAGCTAAAACATTGGCAGTCAATAGTTGGTTGACCAGTTAAGAGGATAATACCCTATTCAATCTTTTATGCTCTCATCCTTAATCCTTTTCTTGGGAATATAGTGACATGAAGGGTATTCATCCCAATATTTTTACACACCACATTTACAAAACTGATTCCATACCATTCATGCAATCATAAAGAAGGATAAACCCTTCCTTAAGAGATGTTGTAAAAACTAAGATTGAGAAACTTCTTCGGGTAGGATTTATATATCCAATTTTAGATAGCCAATGGGTTTCTCCATTACTATAGTTCCTAAAAATAATGGTAAATGGAGGGTTTGTGTGGCTTATATGGAATTGAATAAGGAAAAACATCGAGATTATTTTCTCCTACCTTTTATTGATCAAGTCTTGGATAATTTATATGTAGAAAGGTATTTCTCATTCCTTAACGGTTTTGGTGGGTACAATCAAATCATGGTGGCACCAAAATACCAAGATAATACTTCCTTTACCTTCCCATGGGGGACATTTACCTACAGGGTCTTACATTTTGGGTTATTTAATTATCATACTACTTCCCAAAGAGCCATGTTAGTAGTTCTTGTTGATCTCACTCATGATTGTGTGGAGATTTACATGGATGAATTTATAGTTTATGGGGAAACATTTTGAAAATTCAATTAATAATTTAGACAAAGTACTCTCTAGGTGTGAGAAACAACAGTTATCTTTAAACCATGAGAAATGTTCTATTCATGATGGAGCAAGGTATAGCCGTAGGCGACCATATTTCAATCCAAGGGAATCGACTTAGATCCTGATAAGGTCAACATCATTGTGTGCAACTTCCATCCCCCAAAAATTAAACTGAAGTAAGAAGCTTTCTGCGACATGATGGCTATTATAGAAGATTCATTTCAAATTTCCAGTAAGCTAGCTTCTCCATTGTTTTCCCTTCTAACAAAAGACTCTGAATTTGGATAGACATAAGCATCTCAAAAATATTTTGACATCATCAAGGACAAATTGAAAAATACTTGAGTCTTAAGAGGCCTAAATTGTAAGCTCCCTTTTCACATACAGATTGATGCTTCTAACGAGGTAGTGAGAGTTGTGCTTGGACAACAAGATGAAGGATAAGTAATACACATCATCCACTATATAACCAAAAACCTCTCCCCTGTTGAAAGGAATTACACTACTACAGAGAAGGAGTTTCTTGCAGTGGTTTATTCCATTAATAAGTTTCACCATTACATTATAGGATATGAAGTAATTGTTCGTACTAATCACTCTGTTATCAAGTATCTAATGAATAAACCTTTGTTGCATGGCATAATTGTAAGGTGGTTTAATTTATTGTAAGTAATTTAACATAAAGATTATTAATAAACCAGGGAAATCAAATGTGGTAGTTGAATTTGTCTCAAGTCTAACCACTTCAGGTATAGAGGATCAAGTCAATAATGATTTTTGGTATAAACATCTATTTAGAATATCAATTGTATCTCTTTAGTTTGCAGACATGGCCAACTACTTAGATACAAGGAAGTTCCCATCTTTCCTCACACATAAACAAAGGAAGTAATTAATTAAACAAAGTGTGATGTATACGTGGTTTAATGAAATGACTTTTAAATGTGTGCCTCACCATGTACTACACAGGTATGTAAATAAAGATGAGATCTTTGATATACTCAAAGTATGTCATGATGAACCATCATGAGGACACTATTTAGTCAAAAGGATAATCCACAAAGTTTTGGGAGTTAACTACTATTAGCCTTCTTTGCATAAAGATGTCAAAATGTATTTATGGCAATGTGATTAATGTCAAAGGATGGAGAATCCAACACCTACAACTGAGATGCCACTCCAACATCAAGTAGTTCTAGAGCCATTTGAGAAGTGGGGGTTATATTTCATTGGACCACTTGACCCACCTTCTCAAGGAAAGGATACCATCTTAGTTTGTACATACTATGTTACAAATTGGGTTGAGGTTCAAGCTCTCCAATATGCAAGGGAAGAGAAAGTTGTAGACTTATAATATGAACACATCTTCTAATGGTTTGGAGAACCAAGATCCATTGTTTCATATCAGGGACCAAAGTTCATGTCAAATTTAATCAATTCTTTTTTAGCAACATATCAATTAAGGCATAAGAAATCATCCCCATACTACCCTCAATCCAATGGTCAAGTAGAGGTCACCAACATGGAAATGGAGAACATTATAACCAAGACAATAGATCTCTCAAGGAAGAACCAAGTTCAAAAATTACCTGAGGCAGTATGGGATTACAACACCACTTGGAAGACAACCACAAGATTCACTCCTTATGAGTTAGTCTACGGAAAGAAACCTATCTTTCCCATAAAATTTTAAATTCAAACCTTAAAGACAATTTTTGCATTAGGAATTGAATTATTAGAAGGAAAACAGGAAAGGATTCTTCAATTGAATGAGTTGGATGAGATGAGGTTACAAGCACTACACCAAACATAAATCATCCAACATCAAATAAAATTGTGGCATTACAGTCATATTAAGAAAAGAAAGTTTCAAATAGGGGATTGGGCTCTCATGTTTGATTCAAAATACAAGGACTATAAATGGAAATTGTAAACAAGATAGATGGGTCCATACCAAATTGATGAATTATTTAACAATGGGACCATACATTTGATTCCAATTGATGGTGAAAAAAGAGTAATGTTGGACAATGGCCATAGATTGAGGTTATAATAAAATTCAGCATCTAATGAAGAGTTCAAAAAGATGCTACAAGTGAATGTGGCTCTGAATTGCTTGGACAAGGTTGTCATGTCCAAGTCAACTCAAAGTTAAATTAATCCTCGATTAAAAGAATAAGTGGGGATGGTTGAAAACCAACGATGGTGGTCATCATCCTATGAAGGAGTGGTTGAAAAACTAGAAATGACGATCATTCCTTCTAAAAAAAGAACATATATTTGAAAACAAAACTCACATGACTGAAAACTATCAATGACGGTCACCGAGGAATCATGCCATCAAATAATATGTTATGACAACATGCAGAGAGATAAAATGAGAATCCAATGTTGATTAGCATATTTGACAAGTGAGTATTAACAAAGTATGTGCCATCAATTTTCTTCAAATATAAAAAAGTTTAATTATAAGGTGGTAATTATTACTCTGGTGTGAAATGATGACTCCCAATTTCCATTGCTTTTGTAGACATTCGACATCCCAATAAATCTTTTGCACATCCCTTATTAATTGTTCCCACATACAAATTTATTTGCCATATTGTCATTATCCTATCACAATTGGTTAAGTTTTAACCAATTCACGTTGTTTGTTTATAAAACCATTTTCATCCCTCCATTTTTTCCATTTTCACTTCTTTCCTATTGTCATTCTATTCCAACGTTATCACCATTTCCATCCATGTGCTATCAAAATTTCCAATCATGCATTATCACTTTCTCTCTTCTTGTGCTCTTGTTCCTTTCATTCCTACACCATTACGTGTTTTGTTCCATACCAACAATGGGGATTAGGATTAGTCATGAACCAACAAGTTTGGTTGAATTGCTTTCATACAAAAAATTAGTAGGAGTTTTCAAAAATCAAGATGGTTGGATTTCATGCTTGTATATGAAGCATTCAGCCCCATGATGACAAAATGATTTCGCAGCAAACATGGTGGAAGGGACAATAAAAAGTAAAAGGTAAGAAAATATTGTTTAGATCCTCCATAACTAATCAAATTTCTAGCATTCCAAAGGAAGGACAATTGGTCATTTTTAGGACCCCTTACTCTAAAATTATTAAACGTTTTGTTGTTAGAAAAAAAGAGAATTTGGAATTGGTGATTGATAATAAAGGGAAAGCCAAGGGTGTCAAAAGAATTACTTTCCCTGGGCACATGGGTAGATGTAGACAAAATAGGTTATCAAATATTTTACATGTGAAGGTAAATATGAAGTTATCTTAGGCCCAGTCTTGAGAATTCTTATCCACCTCCACCATGGGCAAGCAGAAGGCCACAACAAAGTTAATCTTCCACAATTTATGTTTGACTTTGTTTCCTCTGCAACCAAGAAATTCTATTTGCGGTTCCTCTTATCTCAAGTTCCAAGGTCTTATTCACCTCATCTGTAAGCATCACTTCATTAAGAAGTGTCATGGGCTCCAAAAGTGGGTCAAATTCCAAAATAAATATTCCCTTGAACCTGTTATAGATATAGAAAGAGCACCCTCCATCTCAGAGAGACCAAGGAAAAACATCTTTGGTCATCCGGTCCAACCCATACTATAGACGAGCATCAAACTAAAAATGTTCCTTCGCAGGAGGAAAAAGAGGTAACTTTTATCATGCAAAATTTACATCAAACACCTCATGAATCTCCACCTACCCTTAGCATCACCTACATGCCCTATTTCTGATGAAACAACAACCATTATTGAAGAGTATATCATTCATGACAAGGGAAAATAACATATGATTGAAAGTGAGCCTAACTCACCTATTGATTTTGAAACCCTTATTCCCCAAGTATTAGCCATTTCTAAGGTTCAGTATGAGCTACAGAAAAACTCAAAAAAATATTCTCATTTGCAACTCATGTTAAAAAAAAAGAGGTAAACTTTTCCCATTTGGAGGCAGAAAAGGATTAGATAATTTAGCACCTCCAACAGACATTGGAGTAGAAAGAGGAAATCATCTAACAACTACAACACATTGTAGAGGAGAAAGAATAAATAGTTCAGTTCATTTCAGGATAGAACTGAAGAATTGACCACCAAACTTTCACTCTTACAAGGAGATAAGGAGAAAACAGAGTCTTTGGAAACCATTGATCAAATAATTCAAACAAACATTGTATTCCCCCCAAATCATTTTCTTAAAAGGTATGGTCAAATGGATGAAGAAGTGTTATGATCTTAGAGGGGTAGTAGAGGAGAATAAAATATTGAAAGAGGAAAAAAAATGTACTTCAAGATAACATGTTTGTTCTCTACCATTTGAATGACCAATCCCTTTTCTTCTAGAGCACCTTCCAATTTCTATGCCTTATTCCTAAAGGATCAATTCTTCAAATGGAAATCTTATAGGTTCTACTGCACCGAATCCATAGAGTTTGAAAATGGTAAGTAGTTTTTGGGAGCATATGTAGCTGCTAATACAATTGGTAATAATTTGTTATGTGAATTTTATGTCCACAATTTTTTTCCTCCCCCTGAGCAATTGGAAATACCAATCATCTTGTATGTGGGGGAAGTAAAATTGAGATCTTTGTTTCAACTTTAAGGTATCAATTTATCTATCATGATCAAAAGGGAGATTACATAAGAGAAGAAACTACTGTAGGCCTCTTAATCAGGAATGATCTCCCAACACCATTGAGATTCTTTAGGAGGTATCGGGCCTTGTTTTATCATCTACAACTTGTGGAAAACTACAAGGAAAATTATCTCGACTTTTGTATCTAACTTTAGGGAGTATGTACTCCCAAATTTTACCATGAATTTATTTTCTTGTCAACTATGGTACAGATTACTTCTAGAAGTCTGGAAGAAGAAGAAGGTTATTCTCCCCAATTAACCTCCAGTGATCATTTAAAAGAGCAAAGGACCTGTGCAAAATCATAATGAAAATGCAAGATAAATGGATCAGTGTGAGATTCCCGACCACCACTTGTATTAACACTTGTGCCAATATGGAACACCATACAAGATCAGCCTGTTGAAAGCTACAAAACGTGAAGGGAGACAACGATCAATTTTTTTGGGTTCTATAATACAAAACAAGATGAAACATGGATCACTTTTACAAATGAGTATAATTGTACACTAATTGTATAATCCCTGAATAGAAACCATATAACATGAGGACATGTTAAACCTTAAGTGTGGGGGAGTGATGATCCTTACTAATTCCTATGTAAACCCTCATTTTTTTGTGTCATCATTTTGTACTAAGATTGATATTAAAATTTTATAATTAATACTTTAATGTATTTTAAATGAAATTTTTTGTGCACAACCTTGTTTATTTTTCATCTTATCTATGCTTCTTCAAATGATATATATATATATATATATATATATATATATATATATATATATATATATATATATATGCGCGTGCGTGCGTGTGTGCTAACAATGTGGTTGAAGAACATATCTAAAGCATAGTGCAGGAATCATATATAGCCCATCAGAAGAATCATTCACACATTGGTGCAAGACTCATGCTAAGGAAGAGCAGAACTCATATGAAGGAAGGAAAGGGACTCGAATAACAAGGAGGTGAGTTGATTTAGTCAGTACACGAGTTACATAATAAAAAGATCATTGAAATTAGATTATTATCTAGTCATCATGCAAATCATGTGGATTATGCAAGTCTAACTTAAAAACCAGTTCGATTGGGAACGTGGAACAAATGACCAGAACAACTAGTATTCACCATGATTTAATGGATTCAATTCAGATCTTTGACATCCTCTAGAATCGCTAAATCATCTCAGCTAAGAGTTAATCAAGGACTCCATTCAGAGTTAAGAAGATAAAAATCTAATCTAAATGTGACATGCACTCGTTCTCTCAAAGTTGCAACTCTTTAAAAAATAATTGTTATGGAGATATTTATGTTAGTTAGTAGTTATTTATTACAAATAATTCGTCCTCTTTTAGAGTGTTAAGGACTTCTCTTGATATTAAAGTGAATTTGTAGTAGAATTACAAAGTGAGATAATGGGTAGATATTGAAGGAATTATTATTCAATAAAGTACATGATACTGAGTTAAATATACTCGTGTAATTTACAATTCCAACCAGATCATAGGGAAGGAGCAAGGGGCACTCCTCCCCAATGCGGAGGGCATTACTTGTTTACTCTAATCTCTGTTATTTAGCATTTGGTTATTTATGTGGATTCCAACACTTTCAGCATTTCACTTCGTGAATCTAGTAATATTTGTTTTATCAGTAGAAGGCATTTCTTAATTGCATTTAGAGGTATTTTTTTATTAAATCCAAGTTAGTACATTCTTATAATAATTTCAACCATTCTCTTTGTTGCAAATAGTCAAGGACACTGCCCTAGACTGACAATCATGAGATAATTAAAGTGTGAGTATCAACGATGCTCATCACTCCCCATACACAAGGAGGGGCTTAGCCCCATGACCATTGGTGGAAACAAATAATTTGCAACACAAAAAATTATTTCACCAACACGACATCTTGAACTTACCAAGAATATACCACCTAACCACCTTGACTTAGATGATGAAAAACCTAATGAAATCAATCTTGAGATCAAAACTACTAACCTCCCTAGTTATATTTTTTCTCAATTATCCCCTTCTTTATAGCCTCATTCTTCCCTGAAGGTAACCAACACATTTTTTATCACCATTTCTTCTTCTTCTTATCCACTTAAGGATATTCTTGGTTCACCATCAAGTGAAATTTTATTTGAGTATCTCCACATTGACATCACCACGCTCGAATATGATCATGACTGCTCACTTAATGACCCATTCTTGTTTAGATATACCCAAGCCAAGGATGTGGAAATCCTTTAATACAAGAAATCATTATGCTCTTCTCTTAAAATAGGAAATTATCTATGTTATCCCAAATATTTACAATCATCCTTCAATCATACCATTAACAATATGCATTTATCAATAGATATATAAAAGCATACTTTGATCTTAAAAAGGATGATCTAATGGTTGAAGACTTTAGTAACCCATCATATCCAACAACACACCCAACTCATTCTCCCTCTTTTGACTTGGAGCCTGAACCATTACACAATAAAGCTCCTCTAAATAATCCCATAACTCCTAATCATTATTTTCCTTCTTTTATACTCACACCCTCACCTCTTTTCATTACAACTCCACAATCACCAGCTGAGTTTGATCTATACTACACATGGCATGAGATGCCAAGGTATGATCTAAAATAATGTTGATATTATCAGTGACACATGTAATAATTTGGAAGCTAAGGGTCATGAAGAATAGAAGTACTGAAAATCTCATCCTTCTCCCCCCCTCTCGGTATTTTTTTCTCTCAATATGATGTTGGCTGTCATGCCTTCACTCACTTTCAGATACTACAATAAAAATAGTAGCACCAGATTTTATTAATAAACAATTCATCATTATTTGTTGTAACATAAAGTTATATTGTTAACATAACTTTCTATTTTGGGTATTTCTTATTGTTAGGGATGTAACTTCTTTTGTAATTGCACTCCCTAATTCATAAGGTGTGTTAACGTGTAATCTTGTTAATAAATAATCTTCATGTCATCATTTTTCAATGTTGAATAAAAATTATATTTGGTTCATGATTGCATTTGTGGTTATCAGAGAAGGGTGAGAATCTAAACCTATTAGGGAGGTGGTGGAAAAATTTTAGGAGGTTTTAGAAGGTCTAGAGAGAGGTGTGTATAAGAGATATAAGAGGAGTAGCTCATAGTAGCAGCAGCATATTTTTTCTTCCTCTCAACACCAAACCCCTACCCACATCCCATAAACTATGCACAAAGTTATAGTTATATATAAGGAGGAGAATTTTTAGCATATTTGATGTTCAAAATATGAGGCCAGGATCATGCCCCTAAGGTGATTTTGATGGCATGGATGCCCATTACTCGTAGTTCCTTAGTTGAAGGTGATCACTAGTTTAGTTTCTTCACTTACCTTGCATTGTTGAATTTATATGTTCCCTCCAAAACTCAAACAGAGATTCCATTAAACTATGTAATCCCATGCGCAATTGTAACACCCCTTAGATGTGCTCAATCAAAAAAATATATGAGAAAATAGGATTCCCCAAGCAGTGTAAACTTTACTTCTTATATGTAGTGATATGGTTTCAGATATTCTTGCTAAACAATTATAGGTTTCAATATTTTACAAAAGTAAAAAAATGATCAAGGTTTTTTCCTCTAAATCTAAAAAACCCCCTATGAACCTATAGAGGGGCCCCCACATCTAGAGGTATTATTTGTCTTGTTCTACATTCTTTCCTACTTTTTCCTAACTATGGCTCTCATCCTCATTGGAAACTCTATTATGGAGAAAACTTATTTAGTAGAGTTTTCTATCTAACTATCTCAACATTCCCCTAGCTCAAGCCCCTTTCAAAGTAACCTCATATGACGATGTTTCATAGCTCCAAGATAACATCACATGAAACATTTGATTTGAGTTGGATCCAAAGGTATGGTTAGTTATAACTAACCATAATTAGATTAAAAAATAAAAATAAAAAAAATTGGTTGGGGATAAAACGATTTTTTTTATTTTTTGCAAAAATTTTCAAAGCAACAAGGGTTTTTTTTTTTCAAAAATATGGCTAGAAGTTCCAAAAAGAAAAATAAATTTCAAAAAAATCCAAGGGAGTCACTTTTGTTACAAAAATAAAAAGAGTGGGAAAAATTTATGTACTTTGTATAGTGAATTATACTAATATGTAAGTTGCCTTATGAACTACAAAAATTATAAAAATTACAAAACAAACATTATAAAACTAAAAAATGGTACCAAATCACACTCATGAGTTCATTTGATCTCATTTACAATGTTTGGTATATATGGTGCCTACGAGCCATGCTTATGGATAATATCGTCACATTTAACTATTGCATCTAACACATAACATAATTACAAAAATGTATGGGAATCATCCCTATAAATATTTCAGGAGAAATAAGGATAGTTGCATGTATTTTTCTTCCCTTTGTTTCCATCCACCATGATTCACTATACATAAATCCTAATGTATAGTTTCAGCCACTAAACAACTATCATTGATTACATAAATCTCTTTCACATATTATCTACATACCATGTATCATTCTCCTCTCACTTACATTAATGTATCTCTCACGTATAGACATGGATATTGAGAGGATGAGCTTCATTCACATACCGATGGGTATAAAAAAAAATGCGTGTATAAATAAAGGTTTTGTATATCAACCTAATAGTATATAGAAAGGGTGACCTTTTGCAGTGATAAGGGACCCTCTCATCTCTCATATTTTGTACACATTATTTCAAATTATTAGAATTTCTATTTCTGCCAGATTCACATATCCTATGAGGAGACAAACTATGTTTCTTGTTAAAAAAAATTAGAACACAACTTGAATTTGAAGACATGGAATGTGGTTGATTGTTCTTTGGTTAGACCTAAAAAATGATGTTGTTGTACAACACTAGTTTGACAGATCCAATCATAAGGCCAAGTACATTGTATTGTTTAGATTTTAAGATAAGGTTCAACTCCACATCTTTTATGCTACAACAAAAAATGAAGCATAGTAGTATGAGGCTAAGATTTAGAAAACCATTTAGTACCCTCTAAATTTAGTTTCTGTTGGTTGTCAAATTTACAACCCCGTGTCTTAGATCTGAAAGAGTTGAGTTGTTTGAGTCAACAATGGGACTGTCTCTAAGTGTGGGACCTTGCGCAATTGATATATACCTCTGCGGAAGTTTGGTTCCTCTACCTATTTCTAATGCTACTACTACTCCTAATTTTGAAACAAAAATCTAAGCTAAGAAAGCCAGGGGACCAGGGATAGAAGGATAATAGAAAGTAAAACTACACTAAGGAAGAATATAACACCAGAAAAATAGGGATGCACACTATTTGTTCTAAGAAAAAATGAAGGGAAAAAGCATCAAGGGAGGCTAGGCAATGCATAACACAAACTAGAATGCTTTTTACATGATCAATTCCATGAAACACAACTAGGAAATGAAGTTGCAGGGGACATAAGGTGACACATAAAAGCACACAATGAAAAAGGGAGGCAAGAGAGAAGAAAAAAACATGCCAAGGGAGAGTATCCACAAAACAATGATTTTATTACTTCCAAGTATGCACAATCTATTAGAATGGTGAAGGAGGTCGATATCCACATGCAAGAGCCAGATCTAGAGGTCTGCAACTCAAAATACAAAGATATGAAGTCCTTAGCAAGATGCTTAAGGATCCAAAATTTCCAATGTTAACAATGAGATTCACTCTTACATTTATAGATGAATCGATGAGATAAGAAGAAGAGGAGGCAGAATGACGATTTAAAAACTCAACAACCAGCAATGAATGCCTACAAAGCCACCTGCATATCTACAAAATACACTTTCCCATGTTTGTTTGGCATATAGGAGATGGAAGGAGGCTTGATCCATATAAAATTGGGTGGTTGAAGCAATCAGATCCCATATTTATGGCATAAAAGATGTTTTCCCCTTTTCTCACCTATTAGATCCTACTAAAATTTCAATTTGAATGTTTTTCACTATAGATGATGTCATTAGCTTTCTAAATAGGTCGAGTGCACGAGGATCTGAACATTGGATCAAAATTTATGATTGTCAAAAGATCCGCAATGCTAACCAAGCACGCAAGGACACATGGTGGCACTGATTGACTGAAATATTGGTCAACTATACATCTTTATTTTTTGTTTCTGCTACATGTCACCCAGTAGTTTGTTGTCAAGATTCAATGTCCTATTAGCATGTTTTGATTGGTTGCATGTAGCACTCTCAAGCTTGTTAAGAGATGACATGGAATAGGATGGTGCAAGGAAAGTGTGCAGAAAAATGAAAGCGAAGAAGGAAAATAGAAGGAAGGTGCACCAAGTTAACGCGCACATAAGGAAATGGGAGAAATACCCAAGGAAGGAACATATGGTCGAGGTGCAATTATTACAAGGATAATGTGTGGAAACAAGGAAGAAGGGTGCACAAGAATGCCAGTGACTTAGCTTATTTTGAGAAGTAGGATCCAAGGCGTGTGAAGGAAGCATGCACTACTGGGAAGAAGGAAAATGCACAGAAGAACACGCGAAAGGAAAATGGAACAAAGATGAAAAGGAAAATAAGAGGTGAAGGAAAAGAGGAGTGCAGAAGGGCACGCAAGGAATCCGTAACCAAGGGAATGTGTCAAAGGGGAAAATGAGGTGTGCATAAGCTGCAATGTAGATCCTTAGAGCCATAATAGAATGTAAGTTGTCCACTAGAGGAGTTATTTGGATAATAGTTTTGGTGACTTTCGAGGCCATCTACCTGCTATATGAAGGATATCAGTAGCCTAAAATGCATCCATTGGGCATGGAATCTACTATGTAACCATGAATTTATGATCTGGAACCTTGAAGAACTATCCCTAAAGTCACTTAAAACATGTTCTGAACTCTGTTTTAAATCCTGTGAAACTACTAACAACTACTGAAAAGATGACTGCCATCCTAGAAGTAACTAAAGAGCAAGTGCAAGAAGCACACAAGAGGAAAGAACAATGTACAAACAATAATAATGTATGCGCAACACACTTGGAGGAATGGAAACTACTTTAATATTTACAAAATGATGTAGAAAGATTTAATGGAAGATTTTAAGACAGATCACATTGACTGGGATTAATAGTGTGCCCCCATCAAGATGAGATAATTCAAAATAATTAGCTTCCTTGTAAGAACCGATGATGTATGGGTCACTCCAAAGTGCATCAAACTTTGAATGGAACCATGGCTTAGCTCTGTCAATATCCCATTTTAAGACCAAGTCCCCAACTTTGAAAGCTTGAGGCCTAGCCTTTCTATCAAACCACTTCTTTGTTGATTTTTGATGTTGGTCTAGCTTGATCATGGCAGATTTCCTTTATTCTTCAAGTTCAACCAGCTCTGTCATTCTAATTTCTCTTTGATCCATGCCTTCAAAATGGACTTGTTAGGAAAGTGAGAATAAATTAAACTCAAGTATCAAAGGAAGTGTAACCTCCTTTCCATAGACAAGTTTGTAAGGTGAAGTTCTTATTGTCTTTTTCACTATGATTTTGTCTTCCCAGAGCATGTGTGAGACCTTTGTATGCCATTGTCTTTGGTTGATGTCCATTGTGTGCTTCATGATCCTAATCAGGTTCTTGTTTGTTGACTCTACCAAACCATTTCCTTGAGGGTCATAGATTGGAAGAATTCTTCAGATAAATACCAAGACCAAGAACCCAATTAGTGATTTTAGTACTAAGGAATGATTTTGCATTATCTAAAATGATTGTCAGAGGAACACCAAACCTTGATACAAGACCTTCGAGAAAGTCAAGAATGACTGATTTAGTTGATTCCTTGAGCGAGACAAATTTTGTCCATCTGGTGAAGTAATCTGTATCCGTTAGCACCCACTCATGGCCATCACTTGAAGGAGGATTGATCATGCCTATGAAGTCAATACCCCATTATATAAAAGGTTGATCGATCCACTTGGATTGGTCAAAGGGTAAGCACTATGTATTTCTTCTTTCCTACAAAGAAAGCACATTATTTACATTTTTTGACCCACTTGTGTGCATCTATAAATACGGTAGGCCAAAATATTTTGCCATTATGATATTCATTTTTGTAGTCTTAATAAAGAAGTGTCCACCAGTGAATCTGTCATGAAATTTTTCTAACACATTTTCTATATGCGTGTTGTCGATACACCTTAGCAGCACGCCATCAAGATTCTTCTTAAAGAGAAGGCCATCAATCAGACACATATAGAATAGATTTTAGCCTCAGATGACTTCTATTGGCCTTGTTTAAACTAGGAGGGTATGTGCCTTCGAAAAATAATGTGATCATGTCCTTCATCCAGTCACGCATGTCAGGGGTTTCATTTTTTTCAGGTTCTATGCGCGGGTGATCTTCATCTATAAATAATGAAGTCTTGGGTTCATTTTGCATGTCCTTAACAAGATTTTTGCAGAGCATGCTACCTCTTACCATATTTTTGGCTTTGATAGTCACATCATACTCCATGATTTTGGTCACACATCGCACTCTCTTCCCGTTGACTTCTGCTCCCATGATGAAGTCTCTCACACTTTTGTGTGAAAGTAATGTGGTCTGTAGAGAGCATTCTCTTGAATTTCTTGAGCGTGCACATGATGGTGTAGACCTATTTTTCTGTGTGATTGTATCTCAACTCATAGTCCTTTAGCATTTGGCTGAAGAAAGCCACTAGCTTCTCCAATCCTTGTTCATTTTCCTATGTCAAGACAGTAGCAATACTTGCATCAACGCCATAAGCATAAAAATGAAATGATTTGAATAATCTAGGTTTATGAGTGTTGGTACGCAAATAATCTCTTACTTGATCTTGTTGAATATTTTCTTCCCTTCTATTTTCTACCTGGAGATTGTGTATTTCTTGAGCATGAGAGTGATAGGAGTGACCAGTCTTGCAAAGTTAGGAATGAATCTCCTAACAAAGTTGATTTTTCCAAGGAAGGATTCCAAGGATTTTCTTATGCGTCGGCAGAGAAAGGGCTAGGATGGTTTAAACATGCTTATGATCAATTTTGATTCCATTCTTTGAGACCACATGGCCTACAAGATTTCCCTAAGCCAAAACAAAATTTCACTTCTTGGGGCTAAGAGATACCCCAAACTTTCTACATCTCTCAAAGACATTTTCTAGGTGTGTCATGTGATCTGCGCTCTACTTTGAGAAGACAATGATGTCATCAAGGTAAACCAAGATGAATTCGTTTATGTATCCCTTGAATGTAACATCCATGGCATACTAAAATATTGTCCCTGTATTTGAAAAACCAAAAGGCATCTTATGATATGCATATGTCCCCCATTTGGTTGTAACAGTTTGTATTGATCCTCTTCCTTGACCAAGATTTGATTAAAGCCAGAATATCCATCCAACATTGAAAATATTTACACGCCAGCCACAGTCTGTAAAATATGCTCCATAGAAGGAAAAGGATAATGATCTTTTAACGATGGCTTGTTTAAATCTTTGAAATCGACACAGAGTCTAATTTCACCATTCTTTTTACACATTAGAACTAGATTCATGACCTAGGTAGAGTACATGATTGGAAAAATTATCTTCACCTCAATGAATTTGGATAACTCCTTCCTCATGAGGGGATCTATTTTTGGATTGACAGGCCATTATTTATGTCTGATGGGCTTGATACCAGGATCAAGGTCAATGGAGTGTTGAGCAACACTCTGATCAAATCCTTTGAGTTCTTCAAACTCCCACGAGGAGATATCATTGTATTTTTGACAGAAATATATAAAGGTCTATTTTTCTTCATGTGTGCAAGCTTTACTGAGTAGAAACTCCTTTCCATGTGCAATAGTGACTGGGGAGAGTCTTCTTGTGTCACACACATATTATTTTCTTTACCCTTAAACTCATTATCAGGGATAAATATTTGTTTTAAGGTGACCAATTCTTTAGGAAACTTGTTTTTCTTCAGCTGTATCACTTGGTCATCATAACTATCATGAAAATCAGCTTTCATGTTTGATGAGAACTTAGATTCATTCTAGATGAACTGGATGATCTACGCGTCACTTTCGAACACTTGTCAGCCGGTATTCTTGTCTCGAATGGATGGTCTAATTACCATTTTTATGTGTTTTGTGTTTCCTTTGAAAAATTATTTATCATGAGAGAACTATGAACCGAGTGCGGCCATTTGATCAGCTTCTTTGTTTAATTTATGCGACACCACCTATAGATTCAAAGCATCAAATCTCTCAATAAGATCCCAAACTATATGTTTATAATCTTTGACAAGCTTATTCTTTTTCTCACACTTGTTGGTGACTTAATGGATCACCATTTATGTGTCCCCAAAAAATATGAAAGCATCTTAATCCCTTTCTTCTCAGCAATGAGGATACCATGCACCAATGCTTCATACTCTACTACATTATTGGAACATGTGAACTGTAACCTGTGCGCGAAGAATAATTTCTCATCCTTAGGAGAAATGAGAAAAGCACCTACTCCCATGTTGTTTCTACTTCTGGAGCCATCAAATTATAGCCTCTATAGACCAGGATTGTTTTCATTCTTCTTGAGTGCGTGTAACAACACAACTTCTTTTTCAAGGATGTAATATGTTCCAAACCTAGTTTCATAAGCTTCAAGCTCTTCAGCATATGGATCAAATTAGTGGTGCCTTTCTGCCCACACCATCTAACACTAAATCAGGTACAGGGGGTGGAACAAGCTATTCTTCAGAGACTGAAACTTGTTCTTCTTGGATTAGGAAATTGGCTTGGGGAGGAGATGGGTCATATGACTCAACATGATATGATAATATTGGTTCATCTTGTATGGTAAACCAGGTACCATGCTTTGTCTTAAGTAACATGTGAGACAAATCAAAAGACAAGTAACCACCCACCTTAGTAGTAAAATCCCTTGACAGACAAGGAAAATAAATCAGGTAGGTCAATGATTGACATATTTTGAGTTATTGTGAGGCTTAGACATGCATATAGGGTCAACTCAAGATCCTTGATGACTCCTAGAGTAGTGACAGTTGAACCATCAAGTTGCAAGACTCCTTTTATCAAGGGGCTATACTTAAGACCTAATACATTAGCTATTTTCTTTGGCATGATAGAAGTACTTGTGACCAAGTCGATCATGTAATTATCTACAAGGTGTTTACCTATGATCAAGGACATATAGAAGAGTGGGGTTTTAGAAACATTGCCTACTTTCATCTCCTCTTCTTTATAGAAATTAACAATGGCACATGGATTTTGAATAACTGGATTGGCATGCGAAATTTGAGACAGAGCTTTATGTAACAGGTTGTGCTAAGATGGAATGGTCAGGGCATCCCACATTATGACATTTATTTTGTCTTCTTCATCTAGTCCACAATGTTGAATAGAATACCCACTAACTTATACATTTGAGGCACAACAACATATTTTCTTGATTGTTCAAGTGCAAAGGCAGGAGCCTTAGCTGGAACAGAGGATTGACGTACCAAAGGAGAGGCACGTGATGCTTCAGAAGGAGCATTTAACAGAAGCTCACACGTAAGATCTTGTGCTCATTTACGATTGGACACCTTAGCTGCATATTTTTTCTTTCGATGATCTATCTGTGTCGTTGGAATTGAAACCCGCATGCCAAACTCAAGAATTCTCTTTTTGTACCTTTTGTTGTCTACAACCTGGGAACACAACGTGTTTGTGTCATATATAGTTAGATTGATTGCACAGAAGTCCTCAACACCAAATAATATCAAATTGAATTTAGGAGGAACTTTCATCCTTTCTTGATTTTTAGGTTCACCTACACTTATGGAAGGTTTGCAGTTAGAAGCATTTTGGATTATATAAGCCTGATCATGCATAGCATTGGTGCAGTGATATTGACTATGAGGCATGTTGCAAGGGAAGCACCATTCAGACTCTTGATCCATGTTGTTCTGAACTAGAACTAGTGCTTGACTTGTGTTGGGAACTGTAAGAGGTTGTGCTAGAGGGACAACTTACAAAGGCAAGTGCACATTATCATGTCATCTATCATTTTGTTGGTTCTACCCATATCTTTGGTTTCCATATTGATTCTGCTAGGGTTGATTACTTTGGCTTTACATCGGATTAGAACTGATTTGATAGGCTTGAGCCTACTACTTCTCCAACAATATGACCTTATTCGATAAGCTTATAATCAGGGTCTTCAATTCTTCATGTTCTTTCTACTACGTGGGAGAGTAAGATGTGGATGCAACTGGTTGCACACTCTACACTAGTACAGGGGAAATATAATGCTAGGGCACTAGAGAAATCTCAGGAAATAAGGGTGCAGGAGGTTGAGGAGCCAACTTTCCCGCCTAAATGAGATTGTTCTCTGCCTTATAGCAGTGTTATATGCAGCAGGTAAGGTCCTGCCTCCCATGGATTGAATCATGACTAAGATGTCACTATTTAAAGCCTTTAAATAGTACAAGAAATCATGTTCGGCTGTGGACTTTACCACTTGAGGAATTTTGTCCCAAGTCTTCTAGAATCTAATGTTGAAATCAATCATTTTCTCATTAGGTGCCCTCTTCATTGTAGTCAGTTTCTCCACCAAAAATAGGTAATCTGACTTGTCTTTAAAATAATTACATAGAGTTTCTCCAAACTCATCCAAGAAATAGATGTAGGTCTTAAGACACAGTACCATTGGAGCACTTTTCCCTTGAATGAGGCTACAAGAAACCTAATAGCTACATCATCATGTGTGATCAAGTAAATAGAGCACACATTTGCCACATCTTGAATGTGTTCAACATGGGTAACTTGATTCTCTCCCATGAAGTATAAAATGCTCTTGAGCACGATAGTCGACACATCATGTTGTGAATTGAGATTGAACAGGCTTCCGCCAATGAAGATGGAAAATTTCCTTGGAGGAGGTGGTGGTTGTAGGGACATGGCAAGGTGCTTAGGTTTGTTTTAAGGAGGAATGGAATGTGCACGACACGTTGGATATGGGTATGCACATGCCATATCTATGTTGCATTTGCTTCTTTGTGAAAGTTGGAGGTACTTGAAGGATCCTTCAGCTATAACACTTTTTCTAGTTTGCAATCTTCTCATAAAAGGTGCTCTAGCTGCTAAAATAATAGATATGAGTGATGAGAGTCACCAAATGTGTTGAATGAGCCTTCAAAAGATGAAAATCGCTAAGTCTCACACCAAAACTTAGAAACAGTGAAAATTAAGCTTTCAATGTTGGTCCCACCGAGCGTGCCAGAAACTGTTGGTTGTCAAACTTGCACCCGTGTCTCGGATATGGAAGAACCAAGTTGTTTGAGTCAATAATGGAACTATCTCCAAGTGTGGGACCTTGCGCACTTGAGACAAACCTCTCAAGAAGTTCAGTTCCTATACCTTTTTCTAGTACTACTACTACTCCTAATGTTAAAATGGAAATCTAAGCTAAACAATCCAATGGACCAGGTATAGAAGGATAACATAAAGGAAAAATACACTAAGGAAGGTGATAACACTAGAAAAGGAGGGATGAACAATATCTGTTCATAGTGAAAATGAAGGGAAAAGTGTCAAGGGAGGCTAGGAACGTGTAACCCAAACCAGAATGCTTTTTACATGATCAATTCCATGAAACAAAACCATAAAATGAAGCTGCAAGGGATGTAAGGTGACACATCAAACACACAATGCAAAAGGGATGCAAGAGAGAATAATACAAACATGTCAAGGCAAAGAGTAGCCACAAAATGGTGCTTTCATTACTTATAAGTATGCACAGTCTATTACAATGGAAAAGGAGGCCAATATCCACATGCAATAGCTAGATCTAGAGGTATGCAACTCAAAATACAAATATATGAAGTCCTTTACAAGATTTTTAAGGATCAAAAATGTCCAATGTTAACAATGAGCCAGGATCTTACATTTATAGATGAATCAATGAGATAAGAAGAAGAGGAGGGAGAATGTGATTTGAAAACTTAACCATCAACAATGAATGCCTACAAATCCACCTGTAGATCTGCAAAACATGCTTTCCCCATTTCTATTTGGTGAGTAGGATAAGGAAGGAAGTGAGATCCATATCAAATTAGGTGGTTAAAGCAATCAGATCCCATATTAATGGCATGAAAGACACTTTCCCTTTTTTCACCTACCAAATCCCACTGAAATTTGAATTTGAATGTTTTGCACTATACATGACGTCAATAGCTTTCCAAAAATGTTGGATGTGTGAGGATCTGAGCATTAGAGTAGAATTTATGGCTGTTAGAAGATCCACAATGTTATTCAGAGCAAGAAAGACACGTGGTGTGTGTTGATTGATTGAAATCTAGGCCAACTGTACATCTACTTTATCATTTTTTCCACATTTCACCCAGTGATTTTTTGTCAGGATTCGGTGCCCTATTGGTGCACTTTGATTTTTTGCATGTAGCACAATTAAGCTTTTAAGGTGATGATGTGGCATAAGATGACATGGAAGAAGGTGCAAGCCAAGCACGCCAAAGAATGAAGCACAAAAGGAAGGCATGTGCCAAGGTAAGGTGCACACGGGAAAAAATGGGAGAAATACCCAAGGAAGGAACGTATGGTCGAGGTGCAATTATTACAAGGATAATGTGCGGAAACAAGGAAGAAGGACGTGTAAGAATACCAGGGACTTAACTTATTTTGGGAAGTGGGTCCAAGGTGCGCTAAGGAAGCATGCACTGCTAGGTAAAAGGTGAATGCATATAGGGACACACATAAGAAAAATGGAATAAAGGAAAAGAAGAGATGAAGGAAAAGAGGAGCGTACAAGGGCATGCAAGGAATCCACAACCAAGGGAATGTGTCACAGGGGCAAATGAGGTGTGCACAAGCTGCAATGTAAATCCTTAGAGCCATAATTGAATGTAAGTTCTCCAAATAATTAGGGGAGTTATTTGGATAACAGTTACATAGTCTCAAAATGAAAAGTGGAGAAAAAATGGAAGCCTTCTTAAGGTGTATTTCAACTTTTAGGTCATCTCCTAGCATTGTAAGTGGAAGTGATAAGTGCATCTCTCATACCAATTTTTTTAAAAGCACTGTCCCAATCCTACATGATCTCTGTGACCACTTTGAATGCCACGGAAAAAATATTGATATTTTAAGAGTTGGTGAACACGTTGAAAAAACCATAATACATACACATGGTAGTAAAAGAAGAAGAATAGCATTCTTTAGCTTCACATCAGAAAGGGAAAAATTATGTAAATTCATCAAAGAAACTTCAAAAGTAAAGTAATCAGTAGAAACTACAAAGGAATGAGCAATTGAAGAAGTGTCTAATTTTTTTCAAAAGGGACAAGAATTAGAAATATTGTTGGTAGAATGGGTTCAAAAAGGCTCATCCAGTGGAAAGAAACTTTATATCTAATAATCATCCCAATCATATAAAAATAAGTCTCAAAGAGAAAAAGGGAAATTTTGAAGTAGATGAAGCAATAACTAGGTAACATTACTGATGAGGAGGGAAAAACCTCTTATTAGTGGCGGTGCAAATTAAGTTGCAGCAATTAGTATGTCGTTCATTAATCTACAGTCATTTAACTATCAAATTAAGGGACGTAGACTTTTCAATAATGTCAGTGTTGCATGCACAGTTACATATATTTGGGAGGTATAAAGATAAATTGTTGTCACTACAATTTGAGAAATAACAATGCTTGGAAAACAAACTAAATTATGAATGGAAGTAAAATAAGAAGTCTAAGGCAAAACATGCAAAATCAGAATTCAAATACGAAATTGAATTGTTGCTAATCTAATCATGTGATAAATCAAATCATCAAACAAAGGAGAGGGTTAGAAAACCATGAGTGGGCTTTTCCTTAGCTTTTAATCCCTCCTAAGGATTGTGTCTATAGAAAATGGAAAAAACTCAGATTTTTATTTCATTATCAAGAATATTATAGTTGGAAAATAAAGCAAATCATCTATCTACTTCTTGATCGCCTTTGCAACATTAACATTTCCTTTTTATATCTTTCATTACAGCAGAGGCATGAAGAAATAGAGTTATACTAGGAGTTTTGGCTAGATTAATTAAAAGATTTTAACCAAACATTATGGATACTACATGCATGCAATAGAACTACTCAGTAGGTGTTTACATGTAAATCATATAACTTAAGTAATCGATCAATTTGATCAACCAGTTATTAAATCATGAATTAAATTAGGTAGTTCTTTTTTAAGTTACAACGCATAATCAAACGATGGCGTTGAGTCATCTCATAGTTCTCATAATTTCTTCTTCCATCGACATATGGAAAATCAGGTGTGATATTTACATCCTCCAAGATCCTTAGAATCATGAATTTCTTCATGTGTGTGACCTCCTTTGGTTTTGTACACTTTGCTGCAAACGAGTTCCTTTGGCTACATGTCAGTTGTTGCATACGATGCCTTAGCTGTAGATAATTCCTATTGAGTATGGATGGGTTGTTGCATATGGATCCTTTGGCTCCATGTGATTTGTTACATAAACAATTTGCTTACAACATGAGGCATCTCATGCATCATCAATCAAACATCTTATTGTAATAAAGAGAATAAATGCATACTCACAATACCACAAAATAAAGCTAATTATTGATAACTATATTAATAAGTATTCATGCCATAATGTTCAAGTTATAATGAAATGTCTTAACAGTATAACAGGGGAATACAAGTGTAAGGATACAAATGGCTCAAAAAAATACAGAGGATGAATTTTTTAGAAAGATAATTAAACAACTCATCAAACCCCCAGGATTAACTTCTTGAATGTCCTCATTCAAGATCTTTAGGTTCCTCAGCTGGCTTAGGGTCCGCCTGAATGGTGTTGCATAAGTGTCTAAAAAAAATTGGAACATCAATCCCTGCTGGTTCAGTGGAGAAGTTTTCATCATTCAATATTTACCTATCTCAAACCTTGTCTTGAATCATTTCATCCACTGGTATATCACCAGACCAATGTGGTATAGGAAAATGGAAGATTGGTGGTTGATAACCAATTGGGAACCAAGTGTTTGCATATTTAATAGAGAAGTCAATGTAAATATTTACCCTTCTCAGAGTGTGTATGATATTAGGATAGGAGTACATCTCCTTTCTTTGCATTTCAAGGTTCATCTCATTCCAACGCATCCGACGTGATGTTACTATTTCCCTTCCATTGTCAGTTATTATGTTCCTTACTTATTCATGTGCATCTTTTCTCATTTTACATGTTCACTTTTTGATCTCCTTATATTATATATACTTGTTATAACTCTTATATGGCTTCCTTTGGATTGGAATCCTCTTCTCTGACCATCAATGGCTAAAATTTTTGTAAGTACCTGTATTTAGTCAGGATTATCTACCCTCACAAGTAAAATATTTGATAATATAATTGGAAATCTCAGCCCAAAGTGGTTTGAGAGAGGTTCGATATGTACCTTGGCGGCCAACTATGAAGGCAACATCTTCATCAACAAATTGTCATCAAGTTGCTTTTGGATTGGATTTCTCATGGAAAAGTTTACCCTCTACAGGAATCCTAGTAACTATTTCCAAAATATCATCATTCACCCTCAGTGTTAAACCCTTGACCTTAGCTTCTCCATCTTTCAATGTAGCAAAAAATTCCTCAACCATAGATTCATTAAAACCCTAGAATTTGTTAATGTAGTCCATCCATCCATTGTCCTAAAAATATTAAAATATTTGTGACTGGTTGCGGATTTGAGAATGTTCAGTTGGCTCATGGAAAATTAAATCTCCCCCCATTTTGAATTTTGTAGATTACTTCAGCTCTGATAGGGAAATCATACGGTTTGGAATAATGATGCAAGAATTCTATTATGAGAGACTACTTGAGTGCTCTTTTTTTAAATTTTTAGACTGACTCACATGCAACGCAGAAAGGAAATGAATTTAATTGATTTTATTGCAATAAGCATGTGAGGTAAGGTGGTGTGGAGGAGTGGGATGACATGGAGTGACAACTCATAGGTTAAAGGTGGTGATGCATAATTGCAATTAGATACATTATGGTGTGACATAAATACCAATTAAAAACAATCATACTAATGTTATTTTAATAAAGTGGTATGAGTGCTTATCTCGAGGAATATTTAGGACGATGATTGCACATGCATTGTGGTAATTGCACCCTTGATTCATGTTGATTTGTTATGTTGTTGCGGATATGGTTCTTGCAAGCATATGCGGCATTTGTACGGTATTCTCCTTAAATCAAATAATTCTGAGAGAGGAAATGCTGACCTATTCCGGTAATAGTTATCCCGATCACCACTCACATGTGCATATTGTTCCTTATTTTTCTTCATGGAATCATGAATTCTACCAAACATGAAAACCAAAACAGATCTTTGTTGCATGTTGTTACAAGTGGAACATCCAGTCTTTGCATTATCTCCCTGTGTCAAAGACTATGTACTTCTTGCACATATACACCAAATCCTAAAAAATAGAAATTCTAAGAAAAACAAATATGTTAGCTGAGTGTTGTTGATCACCAAGAGGGTTGATCATATCAATTTTATTCACCCTTGGAGTATTCAGCAAGCTAAATATACCAAGGCCACTGAAATATCTCAATCCCCTGAAATCTCAAAAGATGAACCAGTAGGCTCAAGTTATGATCTTAACTCAGATGTCTTGATCTCCATCTTGTTTTGACTTCCTCTAAATGGGTACATGAAGGTGCTTTTGTCAGTTGGTTTCTTATACAACCTTAACATATGACCATTGACAATAGCTTGAACCTTACAGGATCTATGGCGGTGAGTTTTTACAGCTCCATTGAGAAATATTTTCTCAATCTCATATGGACCTAGCCACCTTGTCCTAAATTTTCCCATATGGTATTTGTACTTTGATTCAAATAAGAGGGCCCAATCACCATCTTCAAATTGCCTTGTCTTGATGAACCTATCATGTCATTTGATTCTTTGCTTCTGCACTACCTCTGTATTATGCATAGCATGTCTCCTTATTTCATCTAACTCGTTGAGTTAGAAAATCCTCTGTATTTAACCTTCGAGAAAAATCTATGCCTAGTTCAAGTGTAGTGCTTAATGTCTTGTGCTCAAATTCAATAGGGAGAAAAAAATTCTTACCATAAAAAATTTCAAATGGTGTGAATCCAGTTGTTGTCTTCCACATTGTTTTGAATGCCCATATTGCCTCTGGAAACCTATCTTCCCAATATCTCATGTGGAGTGCAATAGTTTTTGTTAAGATATCTTCTATTTCTCTATTTTTTACCTTAACTTGGTCATTAGATTGGGGATGATATGGTGTAGAATTCCTATGTCTGATTTCGTATTCCTTAGCTAGATTAGAAATAACTTCAACATTAAAGTGTGTACCTTGATCTGTAACAATTTATCTTGGTACTTGATACCTTGTAAAGATGTTGTTGGACTCCTAAAAGATGCTAAGTGAGGTGGCCCAAGGGTTTTGGATACATAGAGATTAGGCACAAAGGCACACACAAAAGTAGAGTAGATAACGCACAAAGGCTCGTGCCAGGGCCAAACACATTCGAGACTTAGCCACATTTTTATAGAATTGGGAGGTGAATGGTTGGAGTAACACCCAAGCAATGTTTTGAAGATAAGATTGAGAATGAAGACTTGGAATTACAAGACAATTCTATTTTGGGAAAGATCTCATGCGAAGGAAGATAAAGTGACATGCACAGTTTTGGGTTAATAATAGGATTAGAACTAAAGTTATTAATAGATAATCTATTATTAGAGAAGCTTGCATGATTTTGTATTTGACTTATAAATCACATATAGCTATTTGTGGCATGTGGGATATTTTGAGGATGCATAGGCCATGAAGGGAAAGTCCCCACCCCTTATATATATGTATGTATGATTTACATAGTTAGAGGATGAGTCTGTATTTGTAAGGTTATGCTACTGATTTACTTATGTGCATGATCTTATGGAGTTAGTATTGATGTATTCAACTTTTGTGTTTTATGGTGATTAATAAAATGGATATTTTTGGTTGGATATTGGTTTTGACACCTTTGTGACTGGATCTTACATGGTAAATCTAATCTTGATTCTTGTTTAGTTCATTCTTGCATATGGTTGTGATCTAAATCTATTATGCTTTATCCTTGAATGGTTATTATGGATCTGAAATGTATGTTCTTTCATGCTAACTCCTTGACAAAGCTGTTATAAAAGAGGGACCTAAGTACCCTTGTGCACTTTGGGTGAGCAATCAGATCTGTCTGAGTGATGTGCCAGTGCACCTTGGGTTGTTCTTGGTAAAATAAAAGACTACATTTTGGTTCCATTGTCGGGATCTCTTTTCAAGTTATTACAAGGATGTTGCATGATGAAGACGTATCAATTGACTTTGGCCAGTATTGAGAGTTGGGTAGATAATTTAGAGGAAGAATTTGCTCACAGATATAACACTGGACCTGATTTTGATGCTCGTACATGGGGTTGAAGAACATTTGTATCATGAAATCTATGAGACATTCTTTTTCCATTTTCCTATAGAGTTGTATGAGTGGCTGGTAGCATATGCATCGAAGAGAAATTGGAGGTATAGAACATTGTTTGGACACAGTGAAGATTACCAGAATTTGCATGATGTTGATTTGACTTGGACACGCGCCATGTAGATCATTGGTGGAGTGGTGTTTTTGACATAGTTACACTTTGGAGTACATTGTTTCAACTTATTCCTATCCAACAGGGGTTGTTGAGTTTCAGTTCTTGTATGAACCTAGAGGATCTTATTTACGCGATATCCCTTTAGTGATTAAGATCTTGATTGTAACTATGGATTTGGAAGAGTGATCCTATGGATAGCTAAACCCCACCACATGCGGGGAAGGAGTAGGTGTGGTGAAATATGGTGAACATGGTTTTAGAAAGGAAGAGAGAATAAAGGATTCTTAAGTATAATGAAGCATGAGAGAGGGAATTGATGAAGAGACGCAAAATTGAGGAGTCTTTGGAGTTAAGGAGAGAGATGGCTCAGGAAGGATTTGGAGCTCACGTGGAAGACGTGGAGTCAAAGAATCTGGTTCTCCCATCCTTAGGTAAGCATGGTAGAAGGTCCCCTTCCGAATTCTGATGAGAGCACATCTAGGAAGAATGATTAAGAGCCATGGGATCTGCATCTGATCCAACCTAGTGACCTAACCCTTGCACTTGGTGTTCCAGTTCCTGAGACAGTTATTGAGAATCAAGATAGTGTAGGTGTTTCAGTAGTGACATGTAATTTTCATTTTCCTTTAAATACAGGATTTTTTCATATGGCCATATAGTCTTCTTTGTTTGGTGGACCTATTGGAGGTATATTTTTTGGCATGTCCTCAGGGAAGAATGTGGGCATGCAGAATGTTGGTAATACGTCTAGAAGTAGCACAACTTCGTAGACTATGGGAGTTCAATTTAGTAAAACTATTGGAACACAAGGCAACACATCCTCTAGTCTTGTGCCCACTACAAGGGGAGGAGGATCAGGTGGTTCAAGATCTAGTGGATCTGGTGATTTTGGAGGTGGAGGGAATACTGGAGGTAATACAGGTTCTTGATCTATTGGGCACAGTCTACACCAACCCCATTAAGTTTATTACGAGATGTCTCTTCGCCTACCAGAATATAGAGGTATTGAAGATGCAACTAAGCATGTACACATGTGTGAAATACTATGGCATGCTAAGGGGATCACAACTCCTGAGCATAAGGCAAGTCAATTTGCTACTACTTTGCAAGGGCATGCGCATATTTGGTATAGGAAGTATGATCTAAACCAGACTTGTGTAGATATAATGCGTTGTGTGATGCTTTCTTAGTAAGTTCAATATACCTGAGTTTGAACAGAAGAGCATCAGTGTGTTGAAGGACATTAAGAAGGGAATGGCTGAGAGTGTCAGGGAGTATGATGCATGTTTCAAAACTTTGTAAATCAAAGTTATCTTATGATATTATACCCTAGCCAAAATGCATAAAGGTTTGTTGGTGGGTTAATCACACCTTTCAAAAGGGTGCTTCATCATAAGACATTTACAGATCCACGTGAGGAATTGGAGGAACTCTACACACTGAGGCAGTTGGGAGCGTAGACACTGGAGTTAGCCCATTCTTAGAGGTGCAGATTGCATCTATGAAAAAAAATTGGAGAAAATTGACCAATTCAGCTCATGAGATGCGTAGTGGTATTTGGTGTACAAATTGTGAGGTGGAAGGACATACTAAGGATAGTTTCCCTCATAAATTGTGTACCATGTTGCTGGATTATGAGATCTTGTCACTTGGATCATGATTCAAGTTAGTGCCCCCTGCTGCAACAAGATCAGGAAGAATGTGTCTTGTTATTGTAAGATTTGCAATTCTACACTCATGATACAGAGAACTGTAGGTTGATTGATCATATTCATGATACTATTGAGACTGGTGTATGTTAGACCAGTGTTGTGAACAATTCTAAGGACAAGGTGAACATCATAATCATAACAAAATGAAGGGCACTCTGATGTAGGTGGTAGAGGTAGAGGTTATAGTGGAGGATTCAAGGCCAAGGTCGTGGCAGTGGAAGAGGTGAATTCCCCCGATGGAACTTGATTTACATGTGGATCCCCTGATCATTATAGGTGTGAATGTCCTCAAAACATTATTTTTTCATGGTGCGGAAAGAATCACAAGTTTGAGGAATGCCTATATTTGTATGAGCATATGAGAAAGCAACATAAACAGGATAAGGGTGTGGGAATGGTTAGAGTACAGTGTGTTGTGGAAGATCAGTGGATGCCAAAGTTAGCACCTGACCCTGGGATATTTCCTGTGTTGGTGACTACACTTGCTAAGGCTATGCGCACTCGTGTGGGAAGTCTCCTAAAGCAGAAACCTATTATTAAAAATAAGAGGTATTGCATGTGAATTATCCAAGTCCTATTCATCAGAAGGAAGTTCTATCCTGAAACTATGGAGGTTATTAGAAACTTGCAGGGTGAGATACAATTCTTGAAGGAGAAGTCATGGAAGTTGTACCAGGAAAAAGGTAGTTGAGATTCCTCAACAAGATGTTGATGACTTAAATGAGGTTTATAAGATGTTGCAAAAAAAAACATCATTCCTTTGTTAGGGGAAATGGTTAAGGGAGAAGGTACCACATGTTGGAGTTGAGCATGCGATAGATAAATATTGCATGTGAAACTTACCTCCTCATGGTCTTGAATATGATAAAGAGATCACTTTGAATGCAGTTGTTGATGGATGGTTGTTGAGTAATATAATGATTGATACATGTGTAAAATTAAATGTATTCACTTTGGATGTGTGGAATCAGATGGGGAGACCACCATTATGGTCATCTTAAATGTGTTTTATATGGAAAATAGGACTAAAGCCACATCCATTGAAGTATTGAAGGATGCCACTATTACTATACAAGGGGCCAAGTTTACTGGATACTTTGAGGTCTTGGTACTTGCCGAAGCAGATAGTTTCCTCATCTTACTTAAGAGCCCTTGGTGTTACGTGAATAATGATGATATATGCTTTAATAAAGGTTATATCAGTTTTGAGAACAAAGAAGAGTACATGATTATTCCTTTCACAGATGGGAATGTTACACCCTATATGTAGAACCTTAAGTGAAGAGGATTTGAACAAGATATACATGTGTACATTTAGAGATCCTGAAGTGCTCGATCCATCTAAAGAAGGTGTTATTCAGTGGGATGATGTCCAGTCTATGAGTGATACAACCAATGTTTCCTATAATAATTGGGCACATGGAACCTATGAAATGGTTGGGAGGGAGATCAAGAACACAGTTACTCACATGATTAGGCCACACATGTTAAGCCTTTGGGTCATAACCACATACCTCGATACAGTAGTGAAGGAAATCCCTAACATATTTTTGCACACATGGAAGCTCAGTGGACAGGATCAAGTGAAAGAAGGAATATGCTGATTTATACCCTACACGGGACAACTGCGTGCTAGTGGACTACACATAAAGATAACCTTTTGGAGTGGCGAGAAGTGAGAATCACCTTCTCTACTAGGTTTCTTTGGAAAAATGTACCTTTTATATATTTGAATTTCATGGGAAGGATTCTACTTCACATCACGTTCAAAAGTTTGAGAGACTCTGGGTGGAGGAGAAGGAGACCTTTACCACCATCACTCTAGGTACATAAGCTCTACGCCACTCTAAGTGGTTGTGCATGAGCATGGTATGTTCATGTAGAATTAACAAGAGCAAACATTAATTGGTAAGAGATGACTTCAGGTATGATTCAAACCTTTGACTATTTTTCTACTAAACCTCTGGTGAATGAAGTATTATAGATTATAAAGCACCTTATGATGGGGGATAGTGCAAAGGATTGAAGAAATCCTATTAGATATGTTTATAGAGTTATACTTGGAGGCACACTTTGATGAAGAGGAGAAAAATGAAGAGCATTTTGGGTGCACTCTGGCTAGAAAAAGTGAAGGGTAAGCTGGTCTACATGATTGATGATGAAGAAGTGGAGAATCTAGATGTTGACCACATTGTAGGTATGTGTGAGGTCTTGGATAGTGTTGATGAGAAGGTGCACACTTACCATGAGCCTATGAAGACAAATAAGGTAAAAATTGGGACAAATGTAGAACCTAAAGAGGCCATTATTGGTGACTATTTGTTTGAACATGAGGTTGCTAAGATTATTGAGTTGTTGCGTGACTTCCAGGATTTATTTCCACAAGGTTATCATGAGTTGAAGGGAGTGTATATCTCTTTGGGTGAGATGAGGATCAAGTTAAAGGAAGGTGTGTTCCTGATTAGGAAGAGGCCTTATAGGATGAATCCTAATATGCGCTTCAAAGTTAAGGAAGAGATTGATAAGATGTTGAAATCTGGAATCATTGAGCCCATTGAGGAATCAAAGTGGGTTAGTCCTATGGTGATTAGCATAAAGAAGGATGGTAGGATAAGGATATGTGTGGAATACAAGAGAATTGAATTCTACTTGTGTCATAGATCCTTTTCCTACACCTTTTACTGAGGAGATCTTGGAGGGAATTGCAGGGCGTGAGATTTACTCTTTCACTGATGGAATCTATGGTTATCATCAGGTGCAGATTGCTAAGGAAGACCAAGAAAAGACAACTTTCACCACTAAGTGGGGAAGTTTTGCATACACGTTATGCCTTTTGGGTTGAAAAAATGCACCTGCATTTTTCGCACATGCAATCATTTGAAGACTTTATACATAATTTTTTAGAGGTTTATTTAGATGATTGGACTATATATGGGCTATGGTAAAGGATCACCGTGACAACTTGAGACTCATGTTTGAGAGATGCGGGAAGTTAAGAATCTCCTTGAATATTAAGAAGTGTATCTTTGTTACACCCTTTGGAACTTTATTGGGACACATTATTTACAAAGAAGGATTGTTGGTAGATCCTGCTAAGGTTGATAGTTATCTTGGGTTAGAGGAGCCTACCAATCAAAGCGAGGTGCATGGATTCTTAGGCCATATATGTTATTACAGGAAGTTCATTAAGGGGTATGCTAAGATTTCCATGCCCTTGGAGGAATTGTTGAGGAGTAAAGGGAAAGTTTCATTGGGATGAGGGGACAGACAGATAGTGTTTAAGACATTGAAGGAAAGACTTACTTCTGCTCCCATTTAATGACTTTCCTTCTTGGGATAAGTCATTTCATGTACATGTTGATGCCTCTGGCATGGCCATTGGCATAGTGTTATCACAACCTAGAGATGGGATTATTGATCATCCTATCTGTTTTACGAGCAGGAAATTGACACCAGTTGAACAAAATTATACAACTATAGAGCGTGAAGCTTTTTCCATGATTTATGTGTTGCATAAGTTTAGACAATACTTTGTGGAAACTCCCTTTATATTTTATACAGATCACATGGCACTTAAGTACTTGGTTAATAAGCCCATTTTACAAGGGCACATATGTATTGGATTCTGTTGTTCTAGGAATTTGACTTTACAGTTTTGGTAAAGCCAAGGAAAAGTAATTCAAGACCTGATCATCTGTCAAGGATTCATTCAGGAAAGGATGCACAGAGTATTGAGGACACAATGTCAGATGCACAGTTATTCAGATTGAACTGCATGCCCTCTGACTTAGAGGATATTGTTATATTTTTGTGTACAGGTGTGGCACCTAAAGGGATGAAGGATCTTAGAGAAGAAACAACTTGTCATACGTGCCACGCCCTATATGTTGATTAGTGGAGATTTATACAAGCTCTAGGATGAGGAAGTTTTTCATCGGTGTGTACTTGAACATGAGAGTACTGCCACTATGGAAGAAGCTCATGGTGGAATTGTAGGTGGTCATTATGCAGGAAATACTACCGCACACAAGATTTTTTTGGCAGGCCTTTGGTGGGAAACAATTTATAAGGATTATATAGAATATTGTAAGGCTTGTGACCATTGTCAACACCTTGGAAAGCCTGGGCATAGGGATGAAATGCCTTTGAGGCCTATTGCTAGTGTAGAACCTTTTGAGAAGTGGGAAATTGACTTTGTGGGTCCTATTTCCCCACCTCACGTGCAAGACTGGATCATGCTACATTATAACTTATATAGATTATCTGACAAGGTGGGTGGAAGCAGCACCTACAAAGGATTACACAAAAGCTACAAGCAGCAAGGTTTTTATGGGAGAATATTATCAACAGAATATGGATGTCTATTAAGCTTGACAAGTGATAGGGGCACACACTTTTTGAATGAGACTATCAGAGTATTATTGGTTGAGTTTATGGTGGCACATCACAAGACAACCCTCTATCACCCACAGCCAATGGCACTACTGAGGCTTTCAATAAATATATTGGGACATACATTGACAAATATTTGTGATGTTGGAAGGAAAGACTTGGGATGATAAAGTCTCATTTGTACTTTGGGCCTACATGACAACTTATAAAAGATTAAACAAAGCCACACCCTTTTAGTTGGTATTTGGCACGGAGGTTGTTTTATGTTGGAATTTATGTTACCTTCCCTATGTATTGCACATGTAGGTGGACTGGATGATGAGAAAGAACTTGAAGAGCGCATTGATAAAATGATGCATTTGGATGAAAGGTGCACTCTAGCATGTTGGAGTCAGAAAGATAGAAAAGGCCAGGTAGAAGGCATGACATGATAGGCACATTAAGAATAAACAATTTGAGGTTAGACATATGGTTCTTCTTTATGATTCCAAGTTTTTGTGCCACCCTAGGAAAGTTCCAAGTGCATTGGTTGGGGCCATATGTTGTAACTTATATACTTTATTCAGGTGCTTTCTAGTTACAGGTGCACTGGATGGCACTTGGTTTCCCGATTACTTCAACAGGAGTAGGCTGAAGCCCTACTATAAATAAGTCTTCTTGGTGTTTGTAATAAGGCAATATTTCCATTTAGATTAGATTTACCTTTAATGTATTTCCTTTATATGTGTTTCCTTTCATTGTTTTATGCTTTGTCAATTTAGTTCAGTATTTTGTTGTAGATAAGCACATTTGCATCCCCAATAGCTTATTACTATCCAAGTGATTTCATGTGCAGAGGACCATGCATACTTTTAGTGTGGGGTGGATCGTAGTACAAAGATGAGAATTGTTGGTGCCCTCTTGATACAGGATGGCTTGGTTGAAGGATTCTTCTGGAACATTGACGCGAAAGTGGATAAGACATGATAAGTGCTGGGTATAAGGTGTTTTGAAGAAATTTGAGATGATTAAAGACCACGCAGGGAAAGTGATCACATATGTAACGTGAGGTAGGTTGTGGCATGTGAAACTACTTGGGATATGGCGCATAGGATTTTTATACTTTGGCACAGGGAGGTACGCATGGAGGAGGTTTGTGGCTAAGAAGTAGCATAGCATGCCAGAAGGTTACGACTGCAACACATGCGAAGTGAAGTCACAAAAATTTGTCAAAAATGAAAAAGGTACTTTGTTGAAAAGTGACTTAAAAAGCATTGGTTGGAAGTAAAAATTGGACCATTGTGGGCCATGGAAAAGTATAAATAAGAGGTTAGGGTAGTCATTTGGCTACCTTTCCTTCAAAGAAAACTTGTGAGTCAAGTGTGAAGAGCTTAAGAGTGATACAAAGTTTGTGCAAACCAGAAGTGCTTGAGAGATGTGTGTGAGCCCTTGCAAAGAAGAAAGTTAGAGCTGACAGTGGAGCACAGAGAAGGGTTGCGTGCATTATAAGCATTTGAAAGTTCGCAGGGCTCGGGTAGAAGGAATTTGGAAGACAAAACACCTAGGGCACGTAGTTACAGTGAGATGGCACCCAAGCCAAGGAAATTGAGAACAAAGAGGCCCGAGGTTGTGGCAGAGGAACCCTTGGAAGAGATATACTCGGAAATGTAGTACCCTCCTGGTGTTTTGAGGGTGGAAATTTGGAAATCAAAGCTCACTCGATGTAAAATCAGTGAGTTTAACCACCATATAGATGAGAATGAGAAGAAGATGAGGTCAGATTTGGAGAAAGTCCTCCTGGGAGTAGATGAGGCTGGAAACCCTCTAGTTGATGACTTCGTGAATGTGGAAGTTGGAGAAAACTAGTGTAATGTAGTTGTGGGAGCTTCCTTTCTTTTCCAAACCCGCACACCTCTTTCAGTGGTTGATGTCATGGGTTCATGAAGACTTCTTCTAATTTTTGGGAAGAAGGATGTGTCTCACTGCTCAATTGATTGAGCGAGTCACAAGTTTGAGGAGCACAAGGGAAGACATGGCCCTAGATTTATGTGCTTAACAAAAATTGAAGAACTTGCAAAGAAATTGAGCTACAAGAAGGGAGGTAGGGCACAAACCATTGCATGGATCTAGATGATCTGGAACTTAGGGTTGTGTCCCAACTCGTGAGTTACAAATTGGGCATGTCAGAGCACTAAACAGAAATTAATAAGAAATTCTTGTATGTGGCCTACAAAATTTCAAAGAGAGCACATTACAATTTGGCCCATTTCATCGTGAATGGGATTATTGAGGAGGTGAAGCAACAAAATGAAGGAGAGAAGATTACATAGGGATCTATTCTACTTTTGATCATGTTTTGGGAAATTGGGGTACCATATGGGCCTGAAAGGCAACATGTGGGTTTACCCACCAACAAACCCATCCCTGCAGTGCAGCTTTGCAGGGTTTACATGTGATGGAAACATTATAAACACGTACAAAGACTAAATTAATAAGTGGTATGACAGACTACGTGAAGCCTTTGAGAATGAATGGCACATTCTGCATGAGCTGCCCACAGTAGTTAGAGATCAGGTGAATTTTAGTAATGCAACATTTCAGCCTTAATTTCTTTTGCATGGTTAAGGGTGAGATGGGTCCATGGCGCAAACTTCCATTTGCATTCTCAGAAAAATACTTAAAGTGCTCCATCAATAGATTGAAGGATACAAAAAAGTTGACTTATGATGTAGACAAGGTGGATTCAGACCTGCATACATTGTGCACCACCTACAGATATGACTCTAGGCCCACATACTTGGAGGTTTTGGAGCCAAACCTATTGGACTTACATCCACAAGGTAAATGTGACAATTAAAGGGACACATTAACATAGTGTTCATACAGTTACATCCCAAGAATCAAAGAGGAGTCGAGGTGGAGGTTATAGAATCCACCTTCCCATAGCCTAGGGGAATACAGGGTACCACCTATTCAAAAGGTGTGTGAAGAAGAGGCATGCAGGAGGAAGAGGAAGGTGATGAAGAAGAGGGGAAGCTTGATACCTCTCTCATAAGAGAAATTATTATTCTCACAGGAAAGCAGTAGCAGTGGAGCGCGGGGACCTCTCAGCAGGGCAGTGCAAGAGTAAGAAAAGAATAAGTGTGCTAAGGAACAAGTGGTATCCAGCTCTAAGACAAAGACAATAGTCTAAAGAAGATACATACTTTTCCACACTAAGGGATGAGTTAGAACAAGAGATTTTCAGAATAGGAGAAGCATGTGTAAGAGAAGGAAGCAAAGAAAGTCTCGTGAAAAGAAGAAAGATTCTATGACAGAAGAAGAGACAAGAAGAGCCCAACAAAGACAGTACACCGGTGTGACTGGAGGAGAAAGGAGAGAAAGAGATAGGTGAAACTTTCATCATCAAGGAGGAAAAGGGATTGGGGACAGGTACTAGCACTCCTACCCCAAAGAAGCAATGATAAAAAATGAAGGTGCAAAGGAAACAGTGGACCCCAAGGTCACCGCACATGGATTTCATGTAGATGATCCCATGAAAGTATTATGTGTGCTTCCAAAGTATAGTGCCTATAGGGAAATTGAATGCTTGGGAGATGGTGGACCAAGATGGAGTAGTATCCAGAACAAAGAAAATGCTAAGTTGGAATTTACATACTCATTCAGAGAGCCTGAATTTGAAGTGAGTGAGCATGCAATTGAAACAATTATATTGCAGAAATATACAGGAAAGAGGTACAAGGCCATAGACCCAAACCACTTAACAGACGAGCAGGCATGTAATGCCTTACACAAGATGGCCTCTGAGGTGACAAGGAGACATCTAGATGCTAGCACTACAGTTCAGCACTTTGGTCTCAGATAAGAAGGAGAAAGCACGTGAAGTAGACAGGTTGAAGATAGGCCTGAAGGGGAGCATAAAAAGAACTAAGGAAGCATATGATAGAGTCGGCATGCTCGTAAAAAAATTTTGGGACAATTCCCTTCCTTAGTGAGCCAGGAAAGAATGGATTATGGAGATGAGATGGAATATTTAGAGGATCTGGTAGGGATGCTCCATGTTAACATCAAAAGTGTAGGGCCTACGGAGGAATAAATTGCAAAAGAAAAGGAGAATAATAAGGTTGCGGTGGAATCCAGGATCACTGAGTTGGAGGAATTTCTCACCCAGCTCAAGGAAGCAAGCAAAAAGGTATATGTCAGCTTCACTAGATGCCAGAAGTGCAGAGCCCTTCGTAGAAATTTGGTTGGTGGATGAGGAAGTAACTTTGAAGACTATACAGGAGAAGACCCCAACCAACAAACTTGAGCACACTCAATTGATCACAGAGACCACAACACAAAAAGACAAAATCAAGGTGAAGCATGAGCTAGCTGGAATAGAAAATTGGTGAGTTCCAGAGTTCTATACTGGAACATATGGACAATATTGATAGCAGTTGCATAGAGTTGGAGGTGGTGATAAAGGAGATGAAAGGAAAAGTCAAGGATATTACTCCTGACCAAGTGTCAGGGATTGTAGAGGCTGCACTGGGGAAGGATTTGAAGGAGTTAGAAGAGTGGAAGAAATTAGAAGATGGAGTAAATACATAATTTCTAGAAATATTTCAAGCGCTTTAGCACATTTTGGTATGACGTTCATTTTTGAATTTTGTTCTTTCTTTTTGAAAATTTTGTACTTGGCAAATGAGAATTGCTGGGGGCGGAATTCAACTAGTGTGGGGTAATGTTGGACCCCTGAAAGATGCTAAGTGAGGTAGGCATGAGGGTTTTTGACACATGGAGATTAGGATCGAAGGCACGCACAAAAGTAGAGCAGACAATGCGAAGGCTCGCGCCTGGGCCAAACACATTTGAGACTTAGCCACATTTTGATAGAATTGGGAGATGAACAGTTAGAGTAGTGGCCAAGCAATGTTTTGAAGATAAGGTCTGAGAATGAAGACTTGGAGTTACAAGTCAAGTCTATTTTGGGAAAGATCTCATGCGAAGGAAGATAAAGTGACATGCACAGTTTTGGGTTAATAATAGGATTAGAACTGGAGTTATTAATAGATAATCTATTATTAGCGAAGTTTGCATGCTTTTGTAGTTGACTTGTAATGCACACATAGCTATTTGTGGCATGTAGGCTATTTTGAGGATGCATAGGCAGTGAAGGGAAATTCCCCACCCCTATATATATGTATTGATTTGCATCCTCAAAATTAGAGGGATGTAGTGTATGTTTTTTGTAAGGTTATGGGTATGTTGATTTACTTATGTGCATGATATTATGGAGTTACTATTGATGTATTCAGCTTCTGTTTTTTTATGGTGATTAATACAATGGATCTTTGTGGTTGGATATTGGTTGTTGACACCTCTCTGACTGGATCTTCCATGGTAAATCTAATCTTGATTATTGTTTAGTTCATTCTTGCATATGGTTGTGATCTAAATATTTTATGCTTCATCCTTGAATGGTTATTATGGATCTAAAATGTATGTTCTTTCATGCTAACTCCTTGAAAATTTTTCCATAAAATAGGGACCTGGTACCCTTGCGCACTTCAAGTGAGCACTCAAATCTGTCTGAGAGATGTTCCAGTGTGCCTTGGGTTGTTCTTGGTAAAATAAAAGACTACAAATGTGGTCATATAAGAATTTAGCAACTTTTTCACTCTTCTGATTTGGTAATGCTTTCACTTTTGTCCATTTAGTGAGGTAATTTGTGCATACCAAGATGTATTCCTTCTACTGAGATTTAGGATCTATAGGACTAATGAATTCTAAGCCCCAGTTTTCAAATGGTTGCAAGACCAACTGAGGCTGCAATGGCATCTCATCTGATTTGGTAGGCTTACCCATTCTTTGACATATATCACACCTTGTTGTATATAGTGTTGCATCCTTATGCATTGTTGTCCAATAATAACTTGTTAACACCTTTTGTGTTGTTATTTTTGTATCAAAGTCTCCTCCACGTGTTTCACTATGACAAGATCTAAGAACATCATATATTATCTCATCATTGATGCATCTTCTCATGGCATTATCCTGTCCTGTGTGAAATAAAAATCCAGCTATCCAAGAAAAATGCACACTCTTATGAACTATGTATTTCTTTTCAGAATAGAAGTAGTGTGGAGGTGTCTTACCAGAGACCAGATAATTGGCTATATCAGCATACCAAGGTGTTTTGGTAGAAATGGAAAATAGGTGTTCGTCAAGGAAATATTCATCAACCACCTGTTCTTCATCATTAATGTTCATTCTTGAAATAAAATCTTCTACAACGTTGTCCTTACTAGGCTTATCCACAAAAGTGACATCAAACTCTTATAAGAGTAGCAACCATAAAATTATTCTACTACTCGCAACTAGTTATTGAGTAGATATTCAAGTTATGCATGATCAGTATGAATGAATACTAGATAACCTATGATGTAGTGCCTGAACTTATTGATACCATAAAAAAACTGCTAGGAACTCCTCTGTTATTGTGTAGTTGACTTCAACATGCTACAATTTTTTTCTAACATAATAAATTGAGTAGTTCAAAACTTCATCCTTATGTCCTAAAACATTTCCAATGGCATGCTCTGAAGCATCAATGTGAATGTGGAATGGCATATTCTAATTATTTCCTCTCAATACAGATGTTGTTGTTAACAATTGCTTCAAGGTTTGAAATGTGGTTTCACATTTTTCAGTCCACTCAAATGCAACATCCTTTCCCAATAATGCAAAAAATGGAGTTGCCACTTTGCTAAAATCTTGTATGAATCTTCTGTAATAACCAGCATAGTCTAGGAAAAATCCTGACATCCTTTTGCTTCTTTGGTATTGGAAGATTTATTATAACAAATACCTTTGCTAGATCAACTTGTATTCCTTGAGAAGAAAGGTAATGTCCCAACATTATTCCTTCAGACATCATCATGTAGCATTTTTCATTACTCAAAGACAGGTTGGGTTCTTTACATCTCTTCAAGACTTTGTCCAAATTCTGCATGGCCTCTTCAAATGTGTTGACATGGACTCTAAAATCATCCATGTATACCTCCATGCAATCATTTGTCAGATATGAGAAAATGCTTAAAAATGGCATTTGGAATGAAGCAGGTGCATTGCATAAGCCAAAAGGAAGGACTGAATAAGCATAGGTTTCCCATGGACATGTGAAGGTAGTTTTTTCACGATCCTCTGGTGCAATTTGAATCTAGTTATATCCACTATATCCATCAAGAAAAGAGAAATATTTCTTACCATCAAGAGTGTCAAGAACTTGATTAATGAAGGGAAGAGGAAATTGATCTTTCTTTGTTGTTGCATTTAGGTCTCTCTAATCCACGCATATCCTCCATTTAACATTCTTATTTGGCACAATCACAAGGGATGACACCCATTGACTGTATGAAATTGGATATATGAATCTTACATCCAATAATTTTTTTAATTCTCCTTTTACAATCTCCCTCAATGTTAAGTTCATTCTTTTGTGTGGTTTCTTGATGGGCTTAAAAAAATTGATATAAATCTTATGCGTGCAGAGCTTAGGATGAATTCCACGCATGTCTCCATATTCCCATGCAAATGTTATTTTATGTTTTTGAAGAAGATTTATTAGCAACTTATTTTGTTGCATATTGAGCATCTTGTTCACATTTAGTGGCTTCCCTGAGGTTAGCTCCACTTGCTTGGAGAGATCAATCATGGAACATACGTTCTTGCTCACAAAATTCAGTATGCAATCATGGGGAAGGATTTGAAGAAGGATACAATTATTACCTGGAACACCCATAGTGCTTTATTGTTTTAGAACATGATCAGAGGGAAAACTTAAACACTTTAGTTTAATGTCCACTTCTTTGTTTCTTCCATAGTTGTTCTGCAAGACATTAGAAAGAACAACATATTCTTCTTGTACTTCAATTGTACATGAATTTTCCAGTATCATGATTTGTTGTACAGAGCTTTGGTATTCTTCTGGTTCCTCAACCCAAATGGTTTGGTCTTCTTCATTAAACGGTTGTGTAGGAGGATAAAGCATAAGATTTTTAGTGCCACTTCCATTAGAAATAATCATATTACCAGACATGCAACCTATGAATGCATCAGTTGTGGCCAACCATGGCCTTCCTAGGATGATAGGATATCCTCCTAAGCTTGCTTTTGGTTGAAGAACAATAAAGTCAACAGGGTACTCCCAAGAGTCTACCACTACCACTATGTCCTCCAAGACTCGGTCAGGCCTCACTGTTAATGTATCTACAAGTTGTAATATTGTAGTTGTTGGCCTTAGTCCTTCAGAATTCAAATCATCCATGATATTCTTGGTCAGTTTATGGATGCCCCCAAGTCAATCAGAGTTCTCTTTATTGTTGTTCCATTAATTGAAACATTTACCAATGGACTTCTTGGATCTATATATTTGAATTTCCAAGCATAATATTAGCTAGATGTCCAATAACTTGTACAGTAGAAGGATCCTTTATCTTCCTTCCTGGCTTCTTTATTCATAGGTCCTTAACTAACTTGTTATAAATTGGCACATCCTTAATGGCTTGAATCAATGGAATTTTGACACAAATATCCCATAACTGGTTGAAAAAATCAGAATCTGATTTGAGGTCAATCTTCTTTTCTTCTAGTCTTTCAGGAAATGGTGGCTCATTAGGCTATGTTTTATCCTTGCTGGAATTTTGTTGAGGTTCTTTCGGATCAACTTGCAGTGTTTTTTGGATTTGTTTTGGTTTGGTCTACAGTGTGTTTTTTATTTGTTGTGGATCAGTATGCAGTAGTTGTGGTTCCTCCGCAATTTCTGTAATACTGGGTCTACTTAGTGGAGGAAGTGCTCTTCCTGAGTGTAGTTGCATATTGTCAACATCAACTGAATATGAGGGTATTGAGCTGGTTTAGTGGTATAGGATAGTTGAGAAGATTTATTGTTGGGGTTAGGCATTGGTTGATTTGGTATCTGAATGGCCTTTGGCTGAGAGTTTACTTGAGGATTTGGCATCAGAGCTTGTTGTTGAGTGTAAGGAGGTTAATCGTAGGATTCTTGCTAATTAGGAGGTGGGTTATTCCACTGTTTTTCTCCTCTCCAAGACTATTGAGGAACTTATCCTTCATCTGTACCCAAGTGGTTACGAAATTTATTTCTAAACCCATGAACCATCTCAAGGATGCATCCTTGAGTGTAGCAGGAAATAGCTTCAATTTATGTGCATCTGTGGTATAATCATAGCTCCTAAAAAAACATCAAACTCAAATAGAAAAGTGTTCGGGTCTTCAGTTATGGATGCATGAAAGTTAGGAAAAGTTGAGGGATAAATATTATTCATAGTAGCAGCTTCATCATTGTCGGTAATGTGAAATTCAAGGTAGTTGCCCCATTTTGAGCATTTTGGTCTACTTCTACTGCCATATTTTGCTACTCAAGAGAAGCTTCAGAATTTTCACTTGTAGGATGTCCTTCTATTATCAAACCTTATACAGAGGAATATATACTTTCTTCAAATCTGATATGGAAACATGTGTTACTTGTGGATTGGGTAAAAATCTACCATGAGCATCTCTCAGACGGTGCATGCATCAACTACTCAACTTAGTCAACATATATTAGTGGGGGGGTATGGAGGTGAATTTCTTAAAATCTAAACTGCTTCTAAGAAATGAAAAACCTCTCAAAAATTGTATAACTTAGTAGTATCCCTGGCTAGCGGCGCCAAAAATGATGGTGTAAATTAACTTGCAACAATTAGTATGTTGTTCATTAATCTACAGTCATTTAATTATCAAACCAAGGGATCTACACTTTCACTAATGTCAGTGTTATATGAACAATTACAGATATTTGGGAGGTATAAAGATAAATTTATTTCACTACAATTTAAGAAATAACAATGCTTGGAAACAAACTAAATTCTGAATGGAAGTCAAATACTAAGTCTAAGGCAAAACATGCAAAATCAGAATGTAGATACAAAATTGAATTGTTGCTAATCTAATCATGCGATAAATCAAATCATCAAATAAAGGAGAGGGTTAGAAAACCATGAGTGGGATTTTCCTTAGGTGTTAATCCCTCCTAAGGCTTGTGACTACAGAAAATGGACATAACTCAGATTTTTATTTCACTAGCATGAAGATTACAGTTGGAAAATAAAGTAAATCCTCTATCTACTTCTTAATCCCCTTTTCAGCATTAACATTTCCTTTTTTATATCTTTCATCACAACTTAGGTGTGAAGAAATAGAGTTCTACTAGGAGTTCCAGTTAGATTAAGTAAAATATCTTAACCAAACAATTCAGAGACTACATGCATTCAACAGAACTACTCACTAGATTTTTACATATCAATCACATAACTAAAGTAACCAATCAGTTTGATCAACCAGTTTATTACATCATAAATTAAATCAAGAAGTTCTTTTTTAAGTTGCAACGCATAATAAGATGATGACGTTTAGTCATCTCCTAGTTCTCATAATTTCTTCTTCCATCGACGCATGTAAAATTAGGTGTGATATCCACGTCCTCCAAGATCCTTAGAATCACGAATTTATTCATGTGTGTGACCTCCTTTGGTTGCGACCACTTTGCTGCAAATGAGTTCCTTTGGTTGCATGTCATTTGCTGCGTACGATGCCTTAGTTGTAGATTATTCCTATTGGCTATGGATGGGGTGTCTGCGCATGGATCCTTTGGTTCCATGTGAGTTGTTGCATAAAAAAATTTCTAACAACATGAGGCATCTCATGCATCATCAATCAAACATCTTATTGTAATCAAGAGAATAAATGTGTACTCGCAATATCCTAAAATAAAGCTAATTAGTGATAACTATGTTAATAAGTATTCATGCCATAATGTTCAGGTTATATAATCAAATGTCTTAACAGTATAACAATGGAATATAAGTGTTAGGCTACAAATGGCTCAACAAAATATAGAGGATTATTTTTTTAGAAAAAGAATTAAACAACTTATCAATTAGGACATCCTCAAAGAAACAAAATCTAATGAGGAATCTATGACATAGAGTTATATTTGGCATGTTGACTCAAGTGCAACCTTACACATGACTAGGAGAAAAGATTGGTTCTTCAATTTGAGGGATACGCCCATCAAAAACCATGTTTCATTAGGTGATGATAGTATCTACATTGTCCAAGGAATTGGAAACATATTATTACCTCTTACAACACATGAATACAAGATCACGGATGTCTTATACATCCCATGACTTAATAAAAAAATTACGATTTGTCATTCAACTCCTGGAGCACAATTTGAAGGTTGATTTTTAGAGGAAAGGTAGCAAAATAATGTTCCTTATCTAAAATAAGACCAAGATATATAAAAATTTTGCATGAGCATCTAACACTAGGTCCATGTTCTAACTTGACTTTGTTCTAACAAGTAATTAGGCACTTCTCGCAAAGGATTTAGTCTCAGCACAATTGTGGCACAAAAGATATGGCCATGTGAGTTTTGGATACTTTTATAAACTCATCCACTATAATATGGTGAGAGGGTTTCCTCTACTTAAAAAATACATTGACAAATTCCCTGTGTCTAATAGCAAAAAAACATCCAACGCCATTTGGAAAGAGTATTTTTCGAGCTACTGGCAACCTCAATTTGGTGCATACCAATATTTATGGACCAATGAGACCTAGTCATGTTGGGTTTCGATAATTCATGCTCTTTATTGATGACTACTCACACAAAATGTGGGTCTATTGCCTCTAGAAAAACTATGAAGCCTTCAAGATTTTCAATAATTTTAGTATCTATAGAAACAAAAATTGGTCATATAATCATAACTCTCTACTCATATTGAGGGGGGAATACACCAATAATGAATTCTCAACCTTTTTGGCCAAACATGGTATTTTTCAGTAGTTCAAACTACATCATACGCCACAACATAATGACATTGCAAAAAGGTAGAATTGCACTATCATGGATATGGTGTGGTGCATGATTGGTGATTCAAGTTTGGATAAAACCATATTGGGCAGAAGTAGTCAAAACAACAGTTTATCTGCTAAACAAAGTTCCCACTATATCTATTAACGAAGTAACTCCACAAGAAGCATGGTCATGTCACAAACCATCCATGCTCATCTTCAAGTTTTTATATGCAAGGAAAGCATGAACGTTCCCAAAAAGAATAGAACAAAACTAGACATTAAATCATAAAAATGCATATTCTTAGGGTATAGTGAACAAACATTGTCTTACAAACTCGTAGATCCTAAAACTAGACAGATATATATCAACAAGGATGTTGAGCTTCATGAGAAGAGTGATTTTTATCCACCTTCCACAAGTTCACCTGAACAAATCATACCTATTGTGAAATCATAATATGACCTAAGTTGTGATGATTATATTGATGATGGGAATGATTGTGATGATCCTGCATGTCTACCACCCACAAGAACGACTCAAAGTACGTTGAAATGGCATACAAATATGATCTGAGATGCCAAACTGGATGGAGTACCAAAAACATCCACTACTGGACCAACGACTAGCAATATGGCTCAAGACGACATCAGTTTGGCCTTAATGAGTACAATTATTAATATTTTTGAGCACTCTACCGTTCATGAATCCCTAGAGTTAAAATCTTGGAATAAAGCCATGAATGTAGAGAAGAATTCATTGATAAAATATAACACATGGCATCTTGCAGATCTTCCAGCAGGGAAAAATGTAATTAGTTATAAATGAATATTCAAGACAAATTACAAAGCATATAGAAGTTTTGGAAAGCATGAGGCAAGTCTCGTACCAAAGGGGTATGTTTAAAAAGAAGGCGTTGAATATGAGGAGACTTATTCTCCCACAACTAATATCGAGACTATCCTAATGATATTTTCTTTAGTTACTCATTTAGATTAAAAATTCCACCAAATGGATATACAATGTGCCTTCCTAAATGGATATTTTCATACAAAAGTCTACATGAGTAAACCAGAAGGTTTTTTCATACCTAGAAAAGAAGAAAAGGTATGTAGAGTCATCAAGTCATTGTATGGTCTCAAAAAAACTCCCCAGGCATGGTACATCACAATTGATGAGCGTTTTATAAATCAAAAATTCCATAGGAATCCATGTGATCCCAATCTATACCTTAAAAAACAAGGGGGGTTGTAATTTCTTTTTTTTATGTTGAGGATCTAGTTTTCATTGGTTGTTCAGTGACAATTATTGATCTAACAAAGAATATCTAAAACGACCATTCAACATGAATGATCTCAGGATAATGCACTATTATTTTTCAATGGAAGCTTGGAAAAAGGAGTATCACATTTTTGTGTCCCAAATGAAATACACCAAGACAATGATCGAGAGATTTCAGATGATGGACAGTAAAACACTTGCTACATCCATTGAAAGAAATCTTTCATTTGTCTCATGATGATCCATCATTGTGGGTAAATGTCACTTTCTATCATTAGTTGATTGTGAATCTCCTTTACTTGACTTATATTAGGCCATACATCAGTTATCTCTCATGGTTCATATAAAAACAAAAAAGTAGTCAATGCAAAGTAACAAAGTCAATTCCAAGTTACATAAGAGGAACCATGGAATATAATAATAATGATCAATTCTTCTTAACAAGTTATGCAGACTTAGATCATGTCAGTAATAATGATGAGAAAAAATTGACTTATGTATATGTGTTCTCTTTGGGATTTGGTCCAATATCTTAGGAAAGTAAGAAAAAATATATTTGTCAGTCTTAAACTAAAGTGGCATATTAAATTGTAGGAGTTGTCTACGAAGTGATTTTTTTATGTCAAATACTTGAAGGACTTGGAGTACCACATAAGCAACCAATCATGTTGTATGTTGAAAATGAACGTGTTATCAAGATTATTTTTAACCCAGTGTTTCATAAATGAACTAAACACGTTGAGGTACATGTTCATTTCATACACAAGCATGTTCTGGAACATAACATCTAGCTCTCCTATCTCATAATAGAATAACAATGTGTAGATGTTCTCACAAAGTCACTTGCACAAGAAAAATTTTAGGCTTTCATATAATATTTCTCAGGTTCTCTTAAGACCGTGATGAATTAAGGGGGAATGTTATAAATAATTAATTCATCCTTGATTGTTGTAACTAAAGTTATATTGTCAACTTTACTTTCTATTTAGGGTTCTCCTATTGTTAGTGCAATTCCACTCCCTAATTCATAAGGGATGTTATGTAAAAACTTGTCGATAAATAATATTCATGTAATCCTTTTTCAATGTTGAATAAAAATTATATTTGGTTCATCATTGCAGTAGCACTCTCAATGATTAGTGTCTCCTCCCCCCTAAGTTGAGATGTTAAGTTTCCGATGGTCGTATATTACCCACTTTCTTCTTTCCTACTGTGAACCATTCATTTATACATGCATCTTACATACCAACTGAGGTACCACATCTTCACATTTTTTCCCTATAAGTGGTGATAATTCCTTTCCTCTCTACACTTCCACATGCCATGATGGTCATGTACTAGGAGATTATATCTCATATTTATATACGACTGAAATAATATATGGTCGTTGCACATCATGAGATCCATCAAAATATATCAAGGTCCCTTCAAGACATCAAGGACACTATGATTTGTATGTATTATGACATTAAACAACATGTTCATGAGGTTATTGAGGATGCTTGCAACTATCTTATATGCCCCTTTTGACCTTGGCCACTTGTCTCATCCTTATACCACCCCTTTAATTTTTTACATTTTACTTTTTACACAACTTAGCTATGATTCAACATTAGACACAATGGTAGTCCATTTCTTTATCTAACCCTTCCCAGATTAGACGGGATGGTAATTCAATACTTTGGCTATCACTTACATCCTTATATTAGCCAAAATGGTTATCTTGACAACTTTGGCTACCCCTTACCATCCATATTTTAGATAGTTTGATTAATCTAACAACTTCGGCTACCCCTTACAATCCTACATTATTTTACATGTTGGTCATTTCACATATGTTGACTCCTCATTTACATCCTACTTATAAACTCCTTGCGATATCCATTGGATTTTTTTTACTATCTATTTATTACATGAACCTTAGTAGGGTTTAATCATTTATGATATTTTATACTCACTTTATAAAAACTTGCATTACATCTTTCTGGATTTATTTCTACCATTTTCTTCTTACTTGATATTTTGGTATGCTGGTTATACATTTGTCATCTTACATTATACTATCAATCTTTCAATGCTTGTGGCGGACCTATAATAGTTTTTCCCTTATATCTCTTAACATCTTTACCAATCTATAATTCTTATGCTTCAGAATTCATCAATTTGTATCCTTCATCCCTGATATGGATCCCCTCTATATCACTTTACACATCCCTTATGATCATATATCAAATATATCCATCATTGAATCACACTCTTATCTCCTTGCATCTTTCACTTATCCTACTCCTCTCACTTAAGGAACACTTAGGTTGGAGATGATATCACACTCTTTCCTTAAGGTAGGTCTAGAGGTACCTAAGTGTCTTGGTTTCTAGGTTATCCTTTATAGCGATTAGGGGTAAGCTATTTTATGGTAATCATTTTTAACACCCACTATATCAGCCTTCTGAATTTGTATGGAAGGGGAAATGTAAAAGTAACAAATTAAAACAAAAGTCAAAATCCATATCTTGAAACAAAAATAAAGAACGACAAGAAATTAAAATTACAATTATTAAAATCAATAAAATTCAATCACAGCCACAAAATACATGATATTATCATATTTGACACCATATCCTATTTTGGTTAAAAGCCTAAACTCCATAGTTGGCTTCATTGCATGGATTAAGGTCACTTAGGGTGTGGCAGGTTTTTTGACTAGGGGTAGGAGGTCTCTTATCTATCATTTAGTGCCCCTTCGTTCTCATGCCAATACCTTATCCTTTTAATATATTTGTAGCCCCTTAAGTGAGGTCTTGAGAAATACGGAAAATGTCATGGGGAATTAGGATTCATGTTTACTATCATACGCTCTATCATATATTATCATAGTTGACTTTTGCATGAGCATCTAACACTAGACGCATGTTCCAACAAGTAATCAGGAACTTCTCACAAAGGATTCAATCTCAGCACAATTTTGGCACAAAAGATATGGCCATGTGAGTTTTGGAGACTTTTATAATCTCAACCACTATAATATGGTGAGAGGGTTTCCTCTACTTAAAAAATACATTGACAAATTCCCTGTGTCTAATAGCAAAAAACATCCAACGCCATTTGGAAAGAGTATTTTTCGAGCTACTGGCAACCTCAATTTTGTGCATACCAATATTTATGGACCAATGAGACCTAGTCATGTTGGGTTTCGATAATTCATGCTCTTTATTGATGACTACTCACAAAAAATGTGGGTCTATTGCCTCTAGAAAAACTATGAAGCCTTCAAGATTTTCAATAATTTTAGTATCTATAGAAACAAAAATTGGTCAAATAATCATAACTCTCTACTCATATTGAGGGGGGAATACACCAATAATGAATTCTCAACCTTTTTGGCCAAACATGGTATTTTTCAGTAGTTCAAACTACATCATACGCCACAACATAATGACATTGCAAAAAGGTAGAATTGCACTATCATGGATATGGTGTGGTGCATGATTGGTGATTCAAGTTTGGATAAAACCATATTGGGCAGAAGTAGTCAAAACAACAATTTATCTACTAAACAAAGTTCCCACTATATCTATTAACGGATTAACTCCACAAGAAGCATGGTCATGGCATAAACCATCCATGCTCATCTTCAAAGTTTTTATATGCAAGGAAAACATGAACATTCCCAAAAAGAATAGAACAAAACTAGACATGAAATAATAAAAAAGCATCTTCTTAGGGTATAGTGAACAAGCATTGGCTTACAAACTCGTAGATCCTAAAACTAGACAGATGTATATCAACAAGGATGTTGAGCTTCATGAGGAGAGTGATTTTTATCCACCTTCCACAAGTTCACCTGAACAAATCATACCTATTGTGAAATCATAATATGACCTAAGTTGTGATGATTATATTGATGATGGGAATGATTGTGATGATCCTGCATGTCTACCACTCACAAGAACGACTCAAAATATGTTGAAATGGCATACAAATATGATCTGAGATACCAAATTGGATGGAGTACCAAAAACATCCACTACTGGACCAAGGACTCGTAATATGGCTTGAGACGACATCGGTTTGGCCTTAATGAGTACAATTATTAATATTTTTGAGCACTCTACCGTTCATGAATACCTAGAGTTAAAATCTTGGAATGAAGCCATGAACGCAGAGAAGCATTCATTGATAAAATATAACACATGGCATCTTGCAGATCTTCCAGCATGGAAGAATCCAATTAGTTATAAATGAATATTCAAGACAAATTACAAAGTATATAGAATTTTTGGAAAGCATGAGGCAAGTCTCGTAGCAAAGGGGTATGTTTAAAAGGAATGCGTTGACTATGAGGAGACTTATTCTCCCACAGCTAATATCAAGACTATCATAATGATATTTTCTCTAGTTACTCATTTTTGTTAAAAATTCCACCAAATGGATATACAATGTGCCTTCCTACATGGATATTTGCATACAAAAGTCTACATGACTAAACCAGAAGGTTTTTTCATACCTAGAAAAGAAGATAAGGTATGTAGACTCATCAAGTCATTGTATGGTCTCAAACAAACTCCCCAAGCATGGTATATCACAATTGATGAGCGTCTTATAAATCAAAAATTCCATAGGAATCCATGTGATCCCAATCTATACCTTAAAAAACAAGGGGGATTGTAATTTCTTTTTTCTATGTTAAGGATCTAGTTTCCATTGGTTGTTCAGTGATGATGATTGATCTAACAAAGAATATCTAAATTGACCATTCAACATGAATGATCTCAGGATAATGCTATACTATTTTTCAATGGAAGCATGGAAAAAGGAGTATCACATTTTTGTGTCCCAAATGAAATACGCCAAGACAATGCTCGAAATATTTCGTATGGTGGACAGTTATGTAAAAACTCCCTAATTCATAAGGGATGTTATGTAAAAACTTTTCGATAAATAATATTCATGTAATCCTTTTTCAATGTTGAATACAAATTATATTTGGTTCATCATTGCAGTAGCACTCTCAATGATTAGTCTCTCCTCCCCCTCAATTTGAGATGTTAAGTTTCCGATGGTCCTCATATGTTACCCACTTTCTTCTTGCCTACTGTGAACCATTCATTTATACATGCATCTTACATACCAAATGAGGTACCACATCTTCACATTTTTTCCCTATAAGTGGTGATACCTCCTTTCATCTCTACACTTCCACATGTCATGATGGTCATGTACCAGGAGATTATATCTCATATTTATATGCGAGTTAAATAATATATGGTTGTTGCACGTCATGAGATCCATCAAAATATATCTAGGTCCCTTCAAGACATCGAAGACACTATGATTTGCATGTATTATGAGATTAAATGACGGGTTCATGAGGTTATTGAGGATGCTTGCAACTATCTTGTATGCCCCTTTTGACCTCGGCCACTTGTCTCATCCTTATACCACCCTTTTACTTTTTTGCATTTTACTTTTTACACAACTTATCTATGATTCAACATTAGACACGATGGTAGTCCATTTCTTTATCTAACCCTTCCCAGATTAGACAGGATGGTAATTCAATACTTTGGCTATCACTTACATCCTTATATTAGCCAAAACAGTTATCTTGACAACTTTGGCTACCCCTTACCATCCATATTTTAGATTTCTTGATTAATCTAACAACTTCGGCTACCCCTTACAATCCTACATTATTTTACACGTTGGTCATTTCACATATGTTGACTCCTCATTTACATCCTACTTATAAACTCCTTGTGATATCTATTGGATTTTTTTTACTATCTATTTATTACATGAACTTTAGTAGGGTTTAATCATTTATGATCTTTTATACTCACTTTATACACAACTTGCATTACATCTTTCTGGATTTATTTCTACCATTTTCTTCTTACTTGATATTTTGGTATGTTGGTCATACATTTGTCATCTTACATTATACTATCGATCTTTCAATGCTTGTGGCGGACATATAATAGGTTTTCCCTTATATCTCTTAGCATCCCTACCAATATATAATTCTTGTACTACACAATTCATCAATTTGTATCCTTCATCCCTGATATGGAGCCCCTCTATATCGCTTTACACTTCCCTTATGATCATATATCAAATATATCCATCATTGAATCACACTCTTATCTCCTTGCATCTTTCACTTATCTTGCTCCTCTCACTTAAGGAACACTTAGGTTGGAGATGAGATCGCATTCTTTCCTTAAGGTAGTTCGAGAGGTACCTAAGTGTCTTTGTTTCTAGGTTATCCTTTATAGTGATTAGGGGTAAGCTCTTTTATGGTAATCATTTTTCATACCCACTAGGTCATCCTTCTGAATTTGTATGGAAGGGGAAATGTAAAAGTAAAAAATTAAAACAAAAGTCAAAATCCATATCTTGAAACAAAAATAAAGAAAGACAAGAAATTAAAAATACAATTATTACAAGCAATAAAATTAAATCACAGCCACAAAATACATGATATTATCATATTTGACACCATATCCTATTTTAGTTGAAATCCTAAACTCCATAGTTGGCCTCATTGCAGGGATTAAGGTCCCTTAGGGTGTGGAGGGGTTTTTTCACTAGGGGTAGGAGGTCTCTTATCTATCATTTAGTGCCCCTTATTTCTCATGACAATACCTTATCCTTTTAATAGATTTTTAGCGCCTTAAGTGAGGTCTTGAGGAATGCGGAAAATGTCATGGGGAAGTAGGATTCATGTTTACTATCATACGCTCTATCATATATTATCATAGTTGACTTTTCAATATATATATATATATATATATATATATATATATATATATATATATATATATCTATATATATATATATATATATAGTTGGCCTAAGTCAAACTGACTCCTTTGGATTCCTCCTCTCCTTGATGTCGAAAACATTTAGTCATGTCATTTTGATTAGAGTGTTTTGTCTTTGCTAAGGATCTTGTATCACCCTTGTGATGCCTTACTTTTTCCCTCTCTTCATATTTACTCCCTTTACAACCCTTGATAGATATTGAAAGTTTTTAATATGAATGGAGTGCAAATCATATCTGAAATACATTTAAATGAAGCTAGTCGTCATTCAATCTTGCCTAAAATAACTAGCTATTAAACTAATATTGTTGCAAGTGATATTGATGAAAAAATATGTATTGAATAACTTCAAACAATAAAATTCAAGCTAGTTGGTTTTATTTGTAAATATTTTGTCTTTGAGTTCAACATGCTACAAGTTTTTTCTAACATAATAAATTCCATTCTTATGTCCTAAAACATTTCCAATGGCATGGTTTGAAGCATCAATATGAATGTGGAATGGCATATTCCAATCAGGTCCTCTCAATAAAGAGGTTGTTGTTAAAAATTGCTTCAAGGTTTGAAATGCGGTTTCACATTTTTCAGTCCACTCAAATGCAACATCCTTTCTCAATAATGCAAACAATGGAGTTGCCACTTTGCTAAAATCTTGTATGAATCTTCTGTAATAACCAACATAGCCTAGGAAACACCTGACATCCTTTTACTTCTTTGGTATTGGAAGATTTATTATAACAAGTACCTTTGCTAGATCAGCTTGTATTCCTTGAGAAGAAAGGTAATGTCCCAACATTATTCCTTCAGAAATCATCATGTAGTATTTTTCATTACTCAAAGATAGGTTGTGTTCTTTGCATCTCTTCAAGACTTTGTCCAAATTCGGCATGGCCTCTTCAAAGGTATTGTCATGTACTTTGAAATCATCTATGTATACCTCCATGCAATCATTTGTCAGATATGAGAAAATGCTTAAAACTGCCCTTTGGAATGTAGCAAGTGCATTGCATAAGCCAAAAGGAAGGACTGAATAAGCATAGGTTCCCCATGGACATGTGAAGGTAGTTTTTTCATGATCCTCTGGGGCAATGTGAATCTAGTTATATCCACTATATCTATCAAGAAAAGAGAAATATTTCTTACCATCTAGAGTGTCAAGAACTTGATTAATGAAGGGAAGATGAAAATGATCTTTCTTTGTTGTTGCATTTAGGTCTCTCTAATCCACGCATATCCTCCATTTAACATTCTTATTCGGCACAATCACAAGGGATGACACCCATTGACTATATGAAATTGGATATATGAATCTTGCATCCAATAATTTTTTTAATTCTCCTTTTACAATCTCCCTCAATGTTGAGTTCATTCTTCTATGTGGTTGTTTGATGGGCTTAAAAAAATTGATATAAATCTTATGCGTGTAGAGCTTAGCATGAATTCCACACACATCTCCACATTCCCATGCAAATGTTATTTTATGTTTTTTAAGAAGATTTATTAGCAACTTCTTTTGTTGTGTATTGAGCATCTTGTTCACATTTTGTGGCTTCCCTGAGGTTATCTCCACTTGCTTTGAGAGATCAATCATGGAACATATGTTCTTGCTCACAAAATTCAGTATGCAGTCATGGGGAAGGATTTGATGAAGGATGCAATTATTACCAAGAACATCCATAGTGCTTTTTTAATGTAGAACATGATCAGAGGGAAAACTTAAACACTTTAGTTTGATGTCCACTTCTCTATTTCTTCCATAGTTGTTCTGCAAGACGTTTGAAAGAAGAACATATTCTTCTTGTACTTCAATTGTACATGAATTTTCCAGCATCATGATTTGTCGTACAGAGATTTGGTATTCTTCTAGTTTCTCAACCCAAACGGTTTGATCTTCTTCATTCAACAGTTGTGTAGGAGGATAAAGCATAAGATTTTTAGTGTCACTTCCATTATAAACAATCATATTACCAGACCTGCAACCTATGAATGCATCATTTGTGGCCAACCATGGCCTTCCTAGCATGATAGGATATCCTCCTAAGCTTTCTTTTGGTTGAAGAACAATAAAGTCAACAGGGTACTCCCAAGAGTCTACCACTACCACTATGTCCTTCAAGACTCCTTCAGGTCTCACTATTGATCTATCTGCAAGTTGTAATATGGTATTATTTGGCCTTAGTCCTTCCAACTTCAAATCATCCATGATTTGCTTGGTCATGACGTTTATGGTTTCCTCCAAGTCAATCATAGTGTTCTTTATTGTTGTGCCATTAATTGAAACATTTACCATTGGACTGTCTGGATCTATATATTTGAATTTCCAAGCATAATATTAGCTTGATGTCCAATAACTTATACAATAGATGGATCCTTTTTCTTCCTTCTTGGATTCTTTATGCATAAGTCCTTAACTAACTTGTTATAAATATTCATTTCCTTAATGGCTTCAATCAATGGAATTTTGACACAAATATCCCTTAGCTGGTTGAAAAAACCATAATCTTATTTGAGGTCAATCTTCTTTTCTTGTAGTATTTCGGGAAATGGTGGCTCATTAGGCTATGTTTTATCCTTGTTGGAATTTTGTTCAGGTTATTGCAGATCACCTTCCAGCATTTTCTGGATTTCTTGTGGTTCGGTCTACAACGTGTTTTTTCTTTGTTGTGGATCAGTATGTAGTATTTGTGGTTCATCTGCAACTTCTGTAATAGTGTGTCTACTTAGTGGAGGAAGTGATCTTCTTGAGCATAGTTGGATATTGTCAACATCAACTGAATATGAGGATATTGAGCTAGTTTAGTGGTATAGGATAGCTAAGAAGCTTTATTGTTGGGGTTAGCCATTGGTTGAGCTGGTATCTGACTGGCCTTTGGCTGAGAGTTTACTTGGGGATTTCGCATCAGAGCTTGTTCCTGAGGGTACAGAGGTTAATCATAGGATTCTTGCTAATTAGGAGGTGGGTTATTCCATTCTTTTCCTCCTCACTAAGATTATTGAGGAACTTCTCCTTCATATATGCCCAAGTGGTTACGAAATTTCTTTCTAAACCCATGAACCATCTCAAGGATGCATCCTTTAGTCTAGCAAGAAATAGCTTCAACTTATGTGCATCTGTGGTATAATCATAGCTCCTATAAAAACATCAAACTCAAATAGAAAAGTGTCTAGGTCTTCAGTTATGGATCCATGAAAGTTAGGAAAAGTTGAGGGAGAAATATTCTTCATAGCAACAGCTTCATCATTGTTGGTAATGGGAAACTCAAAGGTAGTTTCCCCATTTTGAGCATTTTGGTCTACTTTTTCCGCCATTTTTGCTACTCAAGAGAAGCTTCAGAATTTTCACTTGGAGGATGTCCTTCTATTATCAAACCTTGTACAGAGGAAGATGTGCTTTCTTCAAATCTGATATGGAAAACTCTGTTACTTGTGGATTGGGTAAAAATCTACCATGAGTATCTCTCGGACGGTACATGCATCAACTACTCAACTTAGTCAACATATATTAGTGGGGGTATGGAGGTGAATTTCTTAAAACCTAAACTGCTTCTAAGAAATGAAAAACCTCTCAAAAACTGTATAAATTAGCAGTATCCCTGGCAGCGGCGCCAAAAATGGTGGTGTAAATTAACTTGCAACAATTAGTATGTTGTTCATTAATCTACAGTCATTTAATTATCAAACCAAGGGATGTATACTTTCATTAATGTCATTTTTGTATGCACAGTTACAGATATTTGGGTGGTATAAAGATAAATTGTTGTCACTACAATTTGAGAAATAACAATGCTTGGAAACAAACTAAATTCTGAATGGAAGTAAAATACTAAGTCTAAGGCAAAACATGCAAAATCAGAATGTAGATACGAAATTGAATTGTTGCTAATCTAATCATGCTATAAATCAAATCATCAAACAAAGGAGAGGGTTAGCAAACCACGAGTGGGCTTTGTCTTAGGTGTTAATCCCTCCTAAGGCTTGTGACTATAGAAAATGGACATAACTCATATTTTTATTTCATTAGCATGAAGATTACAGTTGGAAAATAAAGTAAATCCTCTATCTACTTCTCAATCCCCTTTTCAGCATTAGCATTCCCTTTTTATATCTTTCATTACACCAAATTGGAAGAAATAGAGTTCTAGTAGGAGTTCGAGTTAGATTAAGTAAAATATCTTAACCAAAAAATTCAGAGACTACATGCATGCAATAGAACTACTCAATAGCTTTTTTACATATCAATCACATAACTTAAGTAACTGATCAATTTGATCAACCAGTTATTAAATCATGAATTAAATCAGATAGTTCTTTTTTAAGTTGTAATGCATAATCAGATGATGGCATTGAGTCATCTCATAGTTTTCATAATTTCTTCTTCCATCGACGCGTGAAAAATTAGGTGTGATATCCACGTCCTCCAAGATCCTTAGAATCATGACTTTATTCATGTGTGTGACCTCCTATGGTTGCGGACGCTTCGCTGCAAACGAGTTCCTTTGGTTGCATGTCAGTTGTTGTGTATGATGCCTTAGTTGTAGATGATTCCTATTTGCTATGGATGGGTTGTTGAGCATGGATCCTTTGGCTCCATGTGAGTTGCTGCATAAACAATTTGCTTACAACATGAGGCATCTCATGCATCATCAATCAAACATCTTATTGTAATCTAGAGAATAAATGCATACTCAAAATACCATAAAATAAAGTTAATTAGTGATAACTATATTAATAAGTATTCATGCCATAATGTTTAGGTTATAATGAAATGTATTAACAGTATAACAAGGGAATACAAGTGTTAGGCTACAAATGGCTCAACAAAATACAGAGGATGAGTGATTTAGAAAGAGAATTATAAAACTCATCAATTAGGACTTCCTCTAAGAAACAAAATCTCATGAGCATCAATGACATAGAGTTATATTTGACATGTTGACTCAAGTACAACCTTACACATGAGTAGGAAAAAAGATTGGTTCTTCAATTTGAGGGACACATCCATCAAAAACCATGTTTCGTTAGGTGATGATAGTATCTACATTGTCCAAGGAATTGAAAATATCTTGTTACCTCTTACAACACATGAATACAAGATCACAGATGTCTTATACATCCAATTACGATTTGTCGTTCAATTCCTGGAGCACAATTGGAAGGTTGATTTTTAGAGGAAAGGTAGCAAACTAATGTTCCTTATTTGAGATAAGACCAAGATATAAAATGTTTTTGCATGAGCATATAACACTAGGTGCATGTTCCAACTTGATTTTGTTCCAAGTAATCAGGCACTTCTCACAAAGGATTCAATCTCAGCACAATTTCGGCACAAAAGGTATGGCCATGTGAGTTTTGGATACTTTTATAAACTCATCCACTATAATATGGTGAGAGGGTTTCCTCTACTTAAAAAATACATTGACAAATTCCCTGTGTCTAATAGCAAAAAAAATCCAACGCCATTTAGAAAGAGTGTTTTCTGAGCTACTTGCAACCTCAATTTGGTGCATACCAATATTTATGGACCAATGAGACCTATTCATGTGGGGTTTTGATAATTCATGCTCTTTATTGATGACTACTCACACAAAATGTGGGTCTATTGCCTCTAGAAAAACTATGAAGCCCTCAAGATTTTGAAGAATTTTAGTGTCTATAGAAACAAAAATTGCTCATATAATCATAACTCTCTACTTAGATTGAGGGGGGAATACACCAATAATGAATTCTCAACCTTTTTGGCCAAACATGGTATTTTTCAGTAGTTCAAACTACATCATACGCCACAAAATAATGACATTGCAAAAAGGTAGAATTGCACTATCACGGATATGTTGTGGTGCATGATTGGTGATTCAAGTTTGGATAAAACCATATTGGGCAGAAGTAGTCAAAACAACAGTTTATCTACTAAACAAAGTTCCCACTATATCTATTAACGGAGTAACTCCACAAGAAGCATGGTCATGTCACAAACCATCCATGCTCATCTTCAAGTTTTTATATGCAAGGAAAGCATGAACATTCCCAAAAAGAATAGAACAAAACTAGACATTAAATCATAAAAATGCATCTTCTTAGGGTATAGTGAACAAACATTGTCTTACAAACTTGTAGATCCTAAAACTAGATAGATCTATATCAACAAGGATGTTGAGCTTCATGAGAAGAGTGAGTTTTATCCACCTTCCTTAAGTTCACCTGAACAAATCATACCTATTGTGAAATCATAAGATGACCTAAGTTTTGATGATGATATTGATGATGGGAATGACTGTGATGATCCTGCATGTCTACCACCCACAAGAATGACTTAAAGTATGTTGAAATGGCATACAAATATGATATGAGATGCCAAGTTGAATGGAGTCCCAAAAGAATCCACTACTGGACCAAGGACTCACAATATGGCTCGAGACGAAATCATTTTGGCCCTAATGAGTACAATTATTGAATTTTTGAGCACTCTATTGTTCATGAATCCCTAGAGTTAAAATATTGGAATGAAGCCATGAACATAGAGTAGAATTCATTGATAAAAAGTAATACATGACATCTTGCAGATCTTCCAGTAGGGAAAAATGCAATTAGTTATAAATGAATATTCAAGACAAATTACAAAGCATATAGAAGGTTTGGAAAGCATGAGACAAGTCTCGTACCAAAGGGGTATGTTTAAAAAGAAGGCGTTGACTATGAGGAGACTTATTCTCCCACAGCTAATATCAAGACTATCATAATGATATTTTCTCTAGTTACTCATTTTGATTAAAAATTCCACCAAATGGATATGCAATGTGCCTTCCTAAATGGATATTTTCATACAAAAGTCTACATGAGTAAACCAGAAGGTTTTTTGATACCTAGAAAAGAAGAAAAGGTATGTAGAGTCATCAAGTCATTGTATGGTCTCAAAAAAACTCCCCAGGCATGGTATATCACAATTGATGAGCGTTTTATAAATAAAAAATTCTATAGGAATCCATGTGATCCCAATCTATACCTTAAAAAACAAGGGGCGTTGTAATTTCTTTTTTCTATGTTAAGGATCTAGTTTTCATTGGTTGTTCAGTGACAATGATTGATCTAACAAAGAATATCTAAATCGACCATTAAACATGAATGATCTCAGGATAATGCACTATTATTTTTCAATGGAAGCATGGAAAAAGGTGTCACATTTTTGTGTCCCAAATGAAATACACCAAGACAGTGATTGAGAGATTTCGGATGATGGACAGTAAAACACTTGTTACATCCATTGAAAGAAATCTTTCATTTGTCTCATGATGATCCATCATTGTGGGTAAATGTCACTTTCTATCATTAGTTGATTGTGAATCTCCTTTACTTGACTTATATTAGGCCATACATCAGTTATCTCTCATGGTTCATGCAAAAACCAAAAATTAGTCAATGTAAAGTAACAAAGTCAATTCCAAGTTACATCAGAGGAACCATGGATTTTTGCATGGAATATAATAATAATGATCAATTCTTTTTAACAAGTTATGTAGACTTATATCATGTCAGTAATAATGATGAGAAAAAATCGACTTATGTATATGTGTTCTCTTTGGTATTTGGTCCAATATCTTAGGAAAGTAAGAAAAAATATATTTGTCAGTCTTACACTAAAGCAGCATATTAACTTGCAGGAGTTATCTTCAAAGTGATTTGTTTATTTCAAAGACTTGAAGGACTTGGAGTACCACATAAGCAACCAATCATGTTGTATGTTGAAAATGAACGTGTTATCAAGATTATTTTTAACCCAGTGTTTCATAAATGAACTAAACACGTTGAGGTACAGGTTCATTTCATATGCAAGCATGTTCTGGAACATAACATCTAGCTCTCCTATCTCCTAGCAGAATAGCAATGTGCAGATGTTCTCACAAAGTCACTTGCACGAGACGAATTTGAGGCTTTCATATAATATCTCTCATGTTCTCTTGAGACCATGATGAATTAAGGGGGAATGTTTTAATAATTAATTCATCGTTGACTGTTGTAACTAAAGTTATATTGTCAACTTTACTTTCTATTTAGGGTTATCCTATTGTTAGTATATAATTTTTGTGCAATTCCACTCCCTAATTCATAAGGGATGTTATATAAAAACTTGTCGATAAATAATATTCATGTAATCCTTTTTCAATGTTCAATACAAATTATATTTGGTTCATACAGATGTTTGAACAAAGAAAAATAGCAAAAGAACAAGAAGTTGTGAGAGAGAGAGAAATCAAATGAGAGCAATATGCAAAAATGTATTGTATTCTGAATAAACTAAGAAGCCCAACTATGTAGGTGTACAAATAGGAGAGTGAATATTAAACTGCCCCTGGAATAGTGGTCAAAGTTCCTAGAATATGAATGTAACTCCCATACCCGGAATAGTTAATCAAAGGAGTAACTCCCACTACCTAAATATGGCAGTCAAATGTAACTCCATATGAGAAAAGACACCTAAGCAAGCTAACCCCTCAAGTGCAGGAATAATCTACAATAAATAAATATGAAAATAATATCCTACACTGATATTCCCCCTTAAGTGTAGAAACCAACTCTCACAAAGTGGGGAAAAGGTTAAAACTCATAGGAAAAACTCCCTCGAAAAGAGACAAAAAGAAAAGAACTAGATTACCCCCTCAAAAGATCATGTCAAAGTTGCCCGCACCCCAATAAGGACTCGCTAGTGAAGATACTTTCTCTTAATGAAGGGTTTGGTGAAGATGTTAACAATTTTCTTCGTAGTCTGACAATATCTGATATTTATGACTTGTCCATAAATGAGTTCTCTGATGAAATGTGTGTGAATCTCTATGTGCTTAGTTCACTTATGTTGAACAGGATTCCTAGAAATATGAATGGTACTTTGGTTATCGCAGTTAATGATTGTGGGTCGTCTGAATTGGATACCAAACTCTATGGGAATTCCCTAAAGCTAATCAACCTCAATAGCAACATTAATAGTTCCTTTGTATTTTTCCTTGGTAGATGACAGAGCAATAGCATTCTACTTCTTGTTTGACAAACTAATCAAACCTGAACCAAGGGAGAAATTGTAGCTTGAAGTGGACTTGCGATATTGAAGATTACCAGCCCAATCTAAATCTATGTGCCCAACCAAGTTAACATCAATGTCAGTTTTGCAATGAATCCCAAATTTGTGTGTATACTGAATGTAGTGGAGAATCATCTTAGTTGCTTTCCAGTGCAACTCATGGGGTTCCTAAATGAATCTAAAGACCGTGCTTGTAACATATGAAATATTGGGTCTCATATGTGTCAAGTAGATGAGATTGCTAACAAGTTGTTGATACAAGGTAGCATCAACCAATGGTGTAGAACAATTAGCCTCAAGCTTGACTCCAGATAGAGAGGGAGTCAAAGTTGGCTTATAATCAACCATGTGAAACCAAGCAAGTAAATTGAGAGCATACTTAGGTTGTGCAATGGTAATCCCCGAGTCAAACTATGAAATCGAGATCCCAAGGAAGTAATGCAACAAACCCAAGTCAGTCATGGAAAAATTGTCATGAAGAGCTACTTTCACCGTTGCAAAAAACAATGAAGAACTCCATGTGATCAATAGATCGTCAACATGTAAGACATGAATCAAAAGTGAATCATCCTACTACAAAAATAGGGTTCATTTTAAGAGCCCCCCTCCAAAAAATTAGTTTATAATTGGGGGTGAATCTCCAAAAATGACTTTCGCATCAATGGCAAATTTCTGAAAAAACTATTTCGTGGCAAAGCCGACTGGGTGGGATGGTCGTCCATCATCTGTCGTCCAACCTAGGTTGTACATCAGATGATGGACAGTCGTTTGATCTGGGTTGGACAGTCATCCATTCTCTGTTGTCAAACCCAGTCGTCCAACCTGGGTTGGAAGACTATCCATCATCTATTTTCAAACTCAGTCGTCCAACCTAGGTTGGATGACCGTACATTATATGTTGTCTAACCTGGGTTGGATAGACATTAATTATTTATCATCCAACCCAGCCGTCCAACCTAGGTTGGACGACTGTCCATCATTTGTCGTCCAACCTGAGTTGGATGACCGTACATTATTTGTCATCCAACCCAGTCGTCCAACCTGGGTTGGACGACTGTACATTATCTGTTGTCCAACCCAGTCGTCCAACCTAGGTTGGACGACTGTCCATCACCTATCATCCAACCCAGTCGTCTAACCTGGGTTGGACAACCATACATTATTTGTCGTCCAACCCAGTCATCCAACCTAGGTTGGACATCCATATATTATCTATCGTCCAACCCAGTCATCCAACCTGGGTTGGACGACTGTCCATCGTCAGCCATCCAACCCAACCGTCCAACCTAGGTTGGACGACCGTACATTATATGTTGTCCAACCCAATCATCCAACCTGGGTTGGACGGCCGCACATTATCTATCGTCCAACCCAGGTTGGGCGGCTAGGTTGGACAACAGACAATGGACGACCATCCAACCCAGGTTGGACGGTCATCCATCATCTGTCGTCCAACCTAGGTTGGACGGCAGACAATGGTTGTTCGTCCAACCTAAGTTGGATGGATAGTCACTCTTTATTGGATGTTCGTATTAAACGGGTACCCCCCTACAACCCCCCAGACTATGTATTATACCTCGGCGAATACATGTATAAGTTAATTTTTACATATAAATAGTAGGCGAACTGACCCATACAAATGACTTGTTGGCTGAAATTTTTGGCGAACTAGGCGGCAACCGACTGCTGGAAATTCACCATTTCCAATTTCCAAAATCCCTAATGTTCGCGAGTTTATGAAAATTCGCCACTAAAATTTTCCCTACACAAAAAGTATACATTCGAATTAGAATGGAATCTAGTGAATTCTTCTAAGAGAAGGAAGGAATCCATCTTGGCACACCAAGCTCGAGGGGCCTGTTTGAGGCCATGGATAGATTTCTGAAGTTTGCGTACTAAGGAATAGTCCTCGACAAAACTGTGTGGTTGCTTCATGTAAATCTCCTCTTCAAGGTCACCATGAAGAAAGGCACTCTTCACATGCATCTGATGAACATCTAAGTGATGAGTTGTGGCAATGGGAAAAGTGATTCTGATAGAGTTCATCTTTGCAATTGGTGCAAAGGTCTCAATGTAGTCAATGGCAAGAACTTGTCAAAAACCTTTTGCAACCAATCGTGCTTTGAACTTATTAAAGGACTCATTTGTTGTATACATGGTTTGATATATCTATATGCATCAAACTATCTACTTTCCCTTATGAATGTGTGTCAAATCCCAAGTGTTGTTCCTAATCAATGAACAAAACTCCTCATGCATAGCAATGTCTCATTCAGGAATGTTAGATGCCTCCCGAAAAGTCTGTGGATCAAAAGCAAAGGCATAGAAAGCATGTGGCCTACACTGAAACTTTGAACGTGTCTGTCTGACATCAAAAGGATTCCAACCCATATATGTGTGCTTTGTAGTGTCTTCCCAACCCAAAGAGGACTGAAACTAGATGAGTCAGGTGGTGAATCATCATCCTTCGAAGCATGGCTAGATGTGGATGGAAAGGGATCTCCATCACCACTCTCCTTTTTGAACTGGAAGAAGATTCCTCAACCTCTGAAATGTGCTCAGGCTAATCTAAATCAGCATCAAATCCAAGCGAGTCTAATGAAGTGGGAGATGTGTCAAGCGTCGAGTCTAAAGGACTCTCATGACAACGAACACTTTTCTCAATGAACAATTTGTGTGTGGTCGAATGAAGAAGTCGATATCCCATAACACCATCTGAGTATCCTACGAAGACACAAGGCTTACTCTAAGGATCCATAGCCTTATGTTTCTTCTTAGGTATGTGTCATAGCTAGAGATCCGAAGACCCTGAAATGCTTAGATGTGGGTTTTCAATTATTCAAAGTTTCAAAAGGAGTGATTCCTTTCAAGGCTTTATGTTCTGGATGTAGCAAGCACTATTGATTACCTCTACCCAATATTGAGGTGTCGATGATTTGAAATACATCATGCAGTTAGTCATCTCTTTTGAGGGCGCGTTCTTGTGTTCTACAACACCATTTTGTTGAGGACCGTACGGAACTTTATGCTGCAAATCGATCCCCTCTTATATGTAAAATTTCTCGAACCGGTTGTTGACATATTGGTCATTTTTATCTGTCTGTAGAACCTTGATTAATTTCCCTTAATGTTTTTCCATTCGACACTTGAAGTGTCAAAAATTGTCGAAAACTTCAAACTTTTGTCAAAGGAAGTAGATCCATGTATATCTCAAGAAACCATCAATAAAGGTGATAACATACTTAGCCCAAGTGAAAGATGTTTTGGGGAACGCCCCAGATACATCATTGTTTAATAACTTCAATGCCTGTGTAGCCCTCAATGTTTTGCCCTTGTCATATCTCCCTTTAGGATGCTTGCGAAGGGTGCATCCCTCACAACGGCCCTTAGATAAATGAACACGAGGAAAACATGTGACCATATCATGCTCATTGAGTTGTTCCAAATAGTGATAGTTAAGGTGGAAAATTGTGCATGTCATAGTTTGTTTATCCCATCTAAGTGAGTAAGCAATGTAGTAGGAGAAATATCAAGTGCAAAGTGTGAGAAGGTATATAATCGAGCCTGGTGAACTACCCTTCCCTCGGCCACTACAGATTCACTATGCAACTCTTTGATGACTACAAAATATGGAGAAAACTCAACTCTTGTGCCCTTATCGATGTGAGTGATCTGGTACATTGATAGGAGATTGGTTGAAAATGAGGGAACATTTAAATTATTTTTGAATGTTCCTCAATTCACTTCAACAAACTCTCTCACTATAACTCCTACCAGAATCTTATTACCCAATGTGATAGAAAACATGTTACATGGTTCTAAGGAAGTGAACTCAACCTATGAAGAACCCATATGAGGCAAATCACCAGAGTCAATAACCCATGATGAAGTCAGAGTTGCAATTGCTACAAGAGCCTTGCCCTTTCCTTTCTCTTTACCATTTTCCTTTGTCTTAGAAGAATCTAGATTTGATGAATTATGTTTAATGGACTCTAGAACACCTATGCTATTCTTTTCTAAAATATGAGTTAGATGGTCAATATATTTCCTCATACACTTGTGTTCATCATGCCCATTTTTCTTGCAATAGGCACCCTTAACTTTATCCTTCTTAGGTTTAGCTTCAAAAGAGGGAGACTTGGTGGTTGTTTTGGAGGAGGTAGGTTTATGATCTTTCTTCTCTATCTTTTTTATCTTATTTCTTTTCATTGTTATTCGAAGCCTTTTATTTCCCATTCCCATCAATTAGAGCATATGATTTTGATGACTTCAATGTACCCATTTGTATCAACTTGTCTTGTTCCTGAGTCAAGTTAGAAACAAAATCATCTAAAGATGGAATTTTTTGTGTGGCTCCAAGAGCACTCTTAGTAGCATGAAAAGTAGAGACAAGAACAGAATAATTTGGACTCAATTTGGATAGTATAGAAAGAATCGATTGATCATACATTCTTTTAACTACAATCTTAAAGATTTGAACTTAGTGAAGAAATCATGTAGGGTGTCAAAACTACTAGGACTTGAATTGATGAGCTCGTTCTTCAGTTCATGAACTTTCATCACATCATGTTTCCCAAAGAGTTGTTCCAAAGAGGTCCAAACTTCATTAGGTTAATTGACATACTCGCCATGAGCGAGGAGATTAGGAGAAATAAACAGACAACAATCCAAATGATTCATCATAACGGTTGTACCATTTTACTTTTTGTGCATCATTGGTTGGCTCAATTTTAATACCCATAGTTATCTGATGTCAATCATTTGCTTCTCAAAACAAGTTGGATTTTAGACTTCCATTCGTGATAGTTAAAGGGCATGAGCAATGAGATTTGATTCACATCTATTTTAATGCTAAAAGAAAATTGTTGCAGAAATAGAAATAGAGTGCAGACTGAAAGAGATGGCATAGAACACCCCCCTCAAAATTAATTCAAGTTGGCACTTTATAATTTTAGTGTGACTACAAAATGGATAGTTCCAATGGAACGAGCACGAAAAAAATCACTTTCAAAAAAACAACATTCAAATTTGAGTTGCCTATCAAAAGGTATTGCATAATTTGTTTTCCGCCATTAAAATCCCATTTTAAAGGTCTGCACAAAAATTTAAATGCACTTTGTTTACTAATAAAAAAATTTAGTAAAAAACAGAGGTGGGAATCGAACTAGAGACCTCTACAAAGTAATACTAAGTTTTAACCAATCAACCTACATTCTCATACATGCATCTCAATGGAAAAATCTCCTTTTGAGGGTAATAATAAAAAACCGGCAGCTAAAAAAATTAAAACATGCCTTGGTTTTACTAATCAGAGTATGGCAAATTATGGTTTTAAACTTAGCTTTTGAAGGAAGACTCTTATCAGGATTGATGAAACTGCAAGAGGCTTTGTGTTGAGCCTTAATATCCAAGGGAAGCTAAGGACCAATAGTGTAGAGGCCAAGTGTTGTCAAAGAGAGGTGGTGGCATCGAGTTGGCTGGCATTGAGGCGTTCATTGACAACAACATAGGAGTAGTAGATGCTAGCCGACTCCATGATAGGCAAGAGAGGATTGGGCCAAGTAAACTAGAACCCACACAACAGGCTTGAACAGTCCAACGTGATACACAAACTTCCTAAAAACTAATTGAGTAAAACTCAAGATTTCAAATGACTAAAGCAACAATAAAAGACGCTTTATTTACCAGATCTTCTCTTTGATACCATTTCAAAGATTATGCCAAGATTGAGAAACTAGAAAAATAGAACGTCCAGAAGTGTGAACAAAACAAAGTACCAAATGAACAAGACGCTGTGAGAGAGAGAAATCAAATGCAAAAATGGCTTGTATTTTGAATCAACTAAGAAGCCCAACTATGCGGGTGTACAAATAGGAGAGTGAATATGAAACTACGCCTAGAATAGTGGTCAAAGTTCCTAAAATAGGAATGTAACTCTCATATCTGAAATAGTCAGTCAAAGGAGTAACTCCCACTAGCTAAATATGGCAATCAAATGTAACTCTCTTTGAAAAGACACATAAACAAACTAGCTCCTCAAGTGTAGGAATAATCCACAATAAATAAATATGAGGAAAAATAATATCCTACACTAACAAATTCAATCATAATGGTGCCCCACCTCTTGAGGATGAATGGTTAATGATTTGATTTCAATTAAATGCACATCCAATGAATTACACTCTAACAGGGACTTCCACTATATATATATATATATATATATATATATATATATATATATATATATATATATATATATATATATATATATATATATATATATAAAATTTTAAAAATATAATTTCACAGTTAAACTAAAATTATCCTAAAAACTAAAAACACAACTAAAACTAATTCTAACAATAACTAATCAAACACCTATAATGGCATCATACTTAATAGATATTGCATCATACTTAATAGATATTACCAATAGTTGACCGTGAGTTTATATCATTTTATCTGATATTCCTATCATTTCCTATTTGTGAGTACAATTGTAAGACATACAGGTCTTCCTCGAAAATGTTTACACATTTATCCACTCCATTTATAAGCATCTTAGTCATAGAATTAAATGGAAGTGTCTTATCTGTTAAGAAAATTTGGCGCAAACATTGATTATGATCCTATTCCTTTCTTGATGTTTTTTCTATCATATCTTATGTTTTATTTTCCCATGTTTTAGATTTCATTTGATATTGGTTACACTTACTTTACATATCTTTTAAGTTCTTTGATTTTTTAAGGTGTAATCACAATCCTGATATTATTTTTACTTTATATATATATTCCTTCGAGTTCTTTCTTAGGTTTTACTAGGTGTCTTATAATCTTTTAGTGTGTTTTTGTATTTATTGGATTATTTCTTTAGATTTTATAATACACCATCTTATCTATTTCATTTTTAGCACATATTTTGTTTTTTATAATTTCTTATATTTTTCATTAGATGTATATTTTTAGCATTTTTCTTATTTGTTGCTTATGTTGGATTTACTTATAGTTTTAATTATATGCTTGCACAAATGTGATTGCATATTACAATCATCGGTCTCTCATTTCCCTCCATTTCGAGGAGTAATACTCTATATAAATGAGACGTGACTAGCTACTCGAGTAGAACAAGCCAAGAAGGTTTCCCTAGATTTGGCACCTAAAGTTGTGCCCTCTACCCTATCCACCCTAACATGTAATCTACTAGTGGTATATGTTACAAAACTAGCACCATCCAAGTGCTCGGCCTACTTTATTGTCAAGGTCGCATGAGTCTACCCTAGCATGTGTAGGAGGCACCCATATCTTATTGCTTTGCAGCTGTGAGTGTCGTTGTCTACCGCTCCACCTCTCGTTATGCCTCTCCATCTAACCAAAAAGAACCCGTGTACTCCCCTACTGAGGGCGTGATGGGGTCTAACATTAATGTTAGATCCATCATATAGAGCATTGAGTCCAAACTCTCATGGTATGTGGCTTCTATCAAGGCCCTCCATTTGACCATAGGCTCATTCACAAAACACATCACACCTAATACAGATTAGCATGTTATATATCATTGAACCTCCTCCTAGCATCTAACATATATTCTAGGAAAGCAAATAACTCAATCAATACAAATTCATACCTCACTGAATAGGTCAATCCTCCATGACTACCCCATCCACCCATCTGCCTAACACAACATCATCCTCATCATCATGTGGCCTCGTAGAAACTAACTATTGCCATCTCTCTTCGCCAGTAGGATAGGTCTATGCCTCTGTGCTCGAGCTACCCTATTTGGATCCTTGAAAAGAATAACGCAAATCTCGGCACCTCCTCGTAGTAATCTCAACCTCCACTTTTGGTCCCAACTTCAGAGCCATTGTATCTCCTCCTAACCAAGGGATTTCATAGGAGAAAAACAATACTTGGATTGGCTTCTTACTCTTGAAGAACTTCAAAAGGGACTTGTTCTATATGGTCAAAAATAAGTCTTGGACCTGATGGGTTGCTTATTGAGTTCTTTCAAGCAATGTGGTCAATTATACACAATGGCTTTTATCAACTTTATCTTGAAGTTGAACTATCATGGTCCTTGGGACAAGAATATACAAAGGGCTAATCAAACTTATTCCCAAAGGTTCAAGCAGATACAATTTCAAGGTAGTGTCCTATAACCCTACTCAACACTATTTACAAAATCTTTGCTAAAGCATTAGCTACAAGACTAAAACCAGTAGCTAAAGATATTGTTAGACGAACAAACTGGATTTTTTGGAGGTACATTTATACTTGACAATTTAATTTTGGCTTCGGAAATTGCAGATTGGGCTACTTGTTCATGGCAAGACGCAATCCTTATCAAGCTTGATTTTGAGAAATCCTATGACATGATCAAATGACCCTTTTATACTTAAAATGTTGAAATGGTTGCGGTTTTGATAGAGATTTATTATCTCCACGTAATGGTTGGATTTTGGGAGATTTATTATCTCCCAAAATTGTTAATGGCTCACTCACTGATTCTTTTTATCTCCACGGCTCCATAGGGCGAGATTGTCCATTACACCACCATTTTTCTCCACAGATCCATAAGGCAAGATTGTCCATTACACCACCCTCTTTTTGTATCTAACAATTGATGCCTTGGGCTATATGTTATTGAATGCTCACTCCCTTTGGACTGATTCCCCAACAAAGCTTTGTGCTCAACTCACACTTTATTAATGACGGCATGCTTTTCTTCAAAATAAAAAGGACAAGTGAACAATGTGTTGGAAGTTTTTAGACTTGTATTCTAAAGCGTCGGTTTCTAAGCTTTCACCACAAAAAAACAAAATACATCTTTACTAATCTAGAAAGTTTTTTCAGATTGGATTCTACAACATTGGAAGCAACTAAAACATGGTGATATCATGAGATATCTTGGCATTCCTTTCGGTATTGGTGTTTCTCTTACCCAACTATGGGGATGGTTTATGAATAGATTCAATAGAAAATTTGATAGCTAGGAGGTCAAATTCCTATCTATCCTTGGTAGAGTTCAAACTGTGAATAGTTTTTTTTTTGGGTTACTCATGTTTATTTTTCTTCATGGTAGACCTCAGCTGCCCTCTAAAAAAAAATCCACATTTTCTTTGGGCTAAATGGGATGGCTGAAGAGGTTTACCTACGTATTCCAAATCTCTTTGTATTGGGTATTATTGATCCTTGGACTCGAAGAAAATGTCTTATTGTCAAGCGGACGGTTAGATCTCTCAAGGAATATGTGCCCGTGGAAAATTCTTCTTGGACATCGGCTTCCGCTAGCTATTTACAAAGGCAAGTGGCTAGATGTTAACATTTTTGATAAATTGCTAAATGTTAAATACTTCAAATTAAAAGGTTCTCCACCTGTCAATACTATTTGGAAAGCATGGCAAGAGGTGTCTAAACTTCTTTGTTGGAAGGATAGCTCACTCAAATTTGGTTTTAGCTTTCTATTATCCATTTTTTACACCCCCTGCAAATTGGCTAACTTGAAAAATCTGAACTTGAGCAATTTGATGGAGCCTCAATGAAGAAGCTAAAGAAAACAACTAAAAACCCACATTAAAATGGAGGTATTCTGCAGTTTTGTCAGCAATCAACGAAAAGTCGGCAAAAGATCCGCAAAAAGCCAGCAGAAGGTCTGCAAAAGGTCAGCAAATGTTACCGGCCGGTAGCATGTACGGATGTTACCGGCCGACAACATAAACTTGTTACCAACCAGTAACATGTTTGGATGTTACCGGCAGACAACAAAAATTCTCCCAGTGGTCAGCAGAAGGTCCGCAAAAGGTCAGCAAACGGTCAACGAAAGGTCCGCAAAAATGCTATTGGTCGGGGACATGTACGGATGTCACCAGCCGACAACAAAAACTTGTTCTGGCCGACACAATGAAAAGTGTTACCGGCCAACAACAGGAATATCGACGGCAAACCTCAAATTAGGAGAGGTAGGTGGGTGAAAAGATGGCTCAACAAACAATTTTAATAAAGCATTGCTCCTATGTCTTCCTTTGCTAGAAAAGTACCCTTAGGAAGTGGATTTTTATGGTTGCCCATACCTCTTTTCAGAGAAGTTAATGCAAGTTGTCAGTTGGTGAAGTAATTTCGAGTTTCCTTCTCTATATATTGTAAAAGACCCCTCATTTTGAGGGGAGGATATTCTAGGCATGGGGAAACTTTGTCATTTTGTTTTCTCAAAATCTTTGAGCAACAAGTCTTCTCTTGGACCTGGCAAGTGTATTTGTGCCTCTATCTCAGCAATGTAATGTACTATGCATATTCGAAGAGCAATAAAATCTATGTTTGTGGTGTTCTTTCAATCCTTGCATTGTTTTGTTGTGTCTCCTTGTCTCTTTGTTTCTATTGTTGTCTTTTTGTGGATGTATTTCTCATTTGCATGTGTAGGGTGTTATGTTTCATGGAGATTTGGTGGTAAATGGAGCTTGGTTTTGTGTCACAGTTGTCTGACCTTCTCTTGTTGCATTTTTCACTCCCATTCTCCCTCAAAGCAGGGTATTCCATCCCTTTTCTTGGTGCTATCACCTCTCTAGTGTAGGATTTCCCTTCTTTCATGCATTCTCCTTCTCCCCGTCTCCTTGGAAATCATTAAATAGGATTAGATAGGTGTTTTTCTTGCATTATGAGTAGTTTATTGCTAAGATTAGGTAGAGGAAGCCGGCCTTCTTTGGAGGTCCATCTCAAGTAGCAAGTCCCACAACTTGAGAGATGGTCTCATGTTAGAAAAAAGTAGAGATCTGCATAGACAAATCTTAGGGTGCTACTTTTTTGCACTAACACTTTCCTAATTCCTCGATATTGTGGAATAGATTAATTTTGGTTAACTAACCTCTACCACTTGAAAGATCACTACGTAACTTCCAATATTTCAAGAAAATTTTAAAGATATGTGGCATTCACTCTCATTGGAGTGGTCTCCATGGCCTTTAATAAAGGATGCCTTCCAGCTAAGGGAAAAAAAATAGACAAGTCATCATCTTCATCACTTCATTGGTTAATGATAATTTAATGACCAAAATGCCTGCTACAATTCCTTATAATTTTATTAAGGATTGGTGATGGCACAATGGATCATGTCTGGACTAATTTCTTATTAGAGATTTGTATCTCCATTTGTTACCTATCTTGCCTATTCAACAACGATAGAACACTAAGTGGAAATGTAATTTTACTGCTAACAGCCAGTTGAGTGTCTATAGAAACATTGGGCATTCAAAAGCGGAGCACAATACGCGGTTAGTGGATTGGAGGCTACTTCATTACAAACTCCATACTGTTGATAGGTTCAGATTTATCCCAAATGCCAAGATTTCTTGTCCTTTTTGCAGAGCTAAAGAGTCTTTACTACATACTTTCTGGAAATGCAAATCAGCGAGAGTTGTTTAGCTTGATGTGCAGCAGAGTATACCTACGTTGTTTTCCTAAAAACTTTCTTGGAAACATGCTCTTATGGGGATAAAAATATCAAAGAATGTCATCTCTCAAACGTTCAAGCATATAATCATTCTATGCATTTGGAAAAATAGATGTTATTCATGCTTTTATAGCAGTACTATTTCTCAGGCAGTTTAAATTCACAGGCTTTACTCTGACATCATACTACAGTTTGTGTTTTTCTATCAAGCCATGAAAGATGAGTTGCTTGACAAAGAGGACTTGAGCAAGCAGCTGAGAGATGTTCATATTCAGCTGATGCACCTACTAGATATTCCACAAAGGGCTATCAAAAAAAGTTGAAGAACTTATGAGATATCCTTAGATCATTGTATTTAGTTCATGTCGCGGTTGTAGCTTTTTTGCTTTTTGCTTATGGGGCAGCTGAGAGAGGTTCATATTCGGCTGAAGCACTTACCAGACATTCACGAAAGGTTATCAAAAAAGTTGTAGAACTTATGAGATATATTTAGATCACTGCATTTAGTTCATGCCGCTGTGGTTGTAGCTTTTCTGCTTTTTGCTTGTGGTGGGATAAGCATGCCTTTATACACTGCTGGCCTTGTTATCATTATCTCTTTGATATTGTCATCTGATGTAATGTTTTTGCATTTTCCAATATAAATAAATAAATAGAGTTTTCCATTGGCATAATCTCTACCTCTGACCAATATCTCCATGGCTATCTAAACATCTTTCATTGCCTGAGCCTCCTCTTTAAAAACTTTGAACAAGACTGCTTAAAATCTGTCTGGTTTGGATTCAAAGTTAGATGCAAGATAAATAAATGGCATCTTTGAAAACATATACATGCATATTTTTCTTAATTCCAAAAACAATCAAGTTGTAGGGAAAACCAGCCATTTTTGAGCCCTTCAGAAAAAGATTCAATAGGTTCTCAAACACAACATATTTATGTGAACTGTTTCAAAAACTCTGTTGCTACAAGTCGTCCACGAGTGTTGACGGAGAGTTTCAGTTCACTTATCTCTTTATCAATATCCTGCAAGACAACCACCCAAAGACAAAATATCATCCCCTAGCCAAAGAAAATAACAAATTCTCATTTAGAAAACCTACAGCTCTTAGAGTATTGAAATGGCCCTATAATGTCATTAGCATCTGCTATTACTGTTCATATGTTCTGTACAATAACCTTCACAATTTTCTGACTAGATTTCATTATGGATTTACGCAAGTGATATATGGGGCAAACAGAAGTTCAGGGACAACTTTCTTTCAATATTTGATGAATGTATCATTTCATGCTCAAATCTTTTATATAGAATAAAGTAGCTGCATTTGCCACTCATCTCCAATAGATCATACTAAAGGGATCCAATCATGAAATATAAAATACAAGTGGATATGTATCAAGTGGTCAATAAACAAAGAAACGCCTAGTGAGATCTCTTAAGCTCAATTTGTTGATGGGAAAAATAAAAATACAAAAAACTTTTGCACTTCATTTGCATAGAGTATTATACAGGTATTCACATATCTCCATTGTGGAACTGCACTAAGCAAAAAATTGACCATCAAATCGAACCACACAAGAATAAGTATTCACGTGAAGGAGAGAAACTTCAAAAGCATTTATAGAGGATGGAAATATATGCAAAGGTTGGATGAGAGAGTCAGGAAACAATTAAGAGTCAGTCAGGAGACAAGCAAGAACAGTCATAAATAGTACAGAGGTGGTGTAAAAACCTAATTTCACAAGCCATTCAAACTCAATAAAAAAAGCTTAATAAACAGAAAAGTAGGACTTGTAGTTTATATACGGCCAGGACAATCTAATTGTTTCTGTCTCTGTAAACATAGTTTATAATAGAATTAGTTTACAATAGCATCTCAAAGATAACAATGTCATTAGCATCAATAAACTAGACTTCAGCACCTGAATACATCTGTTTCTTCTCTTTGACAGAAACATGTACAGGCATGGAATTGCGTAACAAGATAACTTTAAAATGCAATATTAAAACAGGGTTAGTTAATACTTACTTCCATGAATTGGACAATGAAGTCTATAAGCTTATGTTTATACATTTCTTCACAATGATAGTTTGTAATCAGAAAGCTGATATCATAACCCTGCGAATTCCAGAAAAGTTCAAAACAAGAACTAAATAGTTTAGAGCAATAGGATAGTCAAAACAAGAACTAAATAGTTTAGAGCACCTAAAAGTTCAATTCTTTAAGCGAACAAATAGCAAAAGACCTGTTCATGGTAGATAGAAACAACAAAACAAAAAAGGAAACAAACAAGAAAACAATAGATCCAAAAAAGCTTAAATTTTTGTCCATTAAAAATGTAGCGAGAAGGGTATAATACGATAAACACATAAATGTTGCCTACATTTCAAGTTGCAGGAAAAATGACCTCCATTATTGAGTCTGGGAAATAAGGGGGGAGCACAAAGCGGGTCAAAGGTTGAAGTTGACTGGGTCACTGGAGAGAGGGAACCACAAAGTGTCCACTTTGTGTATTTTCGTTTTGGGGGAGCCAAGCTGGATGCCATGTTCATCTGCAAAGAGATTTGCTAGATTTTTCTTTCCAGCAGGGAAATGCGAGTGTCCAGCTGCAAAGGTGGAGTATGAATCTGTTGCTTACCTTTCTCAATGTTTGCAGATTTCATGGCATGCAGCTCCTTCGTTAGTGTCTTGGGCTGCAGCAAATCAACATCTACATCCAACTTCAATAAAACCAGAGTGGGCATATATATCTGCCATGTTGCCTTCAATGCATGAACAGGTGGAAAGTTTCTGTGGCAATGAATCGAAAGATGCAGAAAGCAGGACAAATAGCTGCAAGCTTCAAGATAAAATCATCTCGAATGGATGATGCAAAGCAGGGAACACCTCCTATGGTGCCACCACGCCCTAGGATGTGCAAAATAAATTCTTCTGCGAAGCCATCAGTCACAAAGTAATCATGAATGAGGGCCTTTGTTACCATTGCTTCTGATATTGTTTCAGGTGGGGAAGGGTCCACCAAGGCCAAGGAGATGCAAGGGAGATGGACACCGAGAGAAAGATTGAATGAAACGGCAACAAAACAGAGAATGAAGATGGATGGTGCAAAGCAAGGCAATAAACTAAAGGTGGAGTGATTTGAAGGAAAGGACTGCTGCCAAGATCCTACAAGATCATGCACAAATCAGAAGTTGACAGAAAGTTGGGGAGAGATGGAAATATGATTGAAACAGTCGCAGCAGGGAGAGTAATAATGATGACAAGGGGAAAGGATCCAAATGGTTTAATGTGGTATTAGTTTCCACGTGGGATTGAAATGCTATCATGTTGCAAGTGTTGGGCAAATCCATCAAAATCTGCTTTTTGAATGTTTTCTACTCCACTAACAATTCCGAGCTAGGATTCCAAGTTAGCGAGATGGTCAGCTGCTTTCTAGCTTCGCAGAAGCAATGAGATATCTTCGTCTCGGGAAATGACTGCAAATGGGAGATTGCTGGTCACAAAAGAACGTGTAAAGACCAACTATGGTGTAACCTTTAGTTATTACATTGATCATATTTCAAGTTGCCTTCAATTTCTAAGAAGGAAATGCTTCAATCCCTGGCAAGGACTAGCCCCCCTGAAAATCTACTTCATTATTGATGGCTTTGGAAATGAATGATGTAGAAGCAGCTATAAACCAAGCCCAGTGTTGGTGCGAAGAATGCACCCCATTTTGACTTGTCACCGGTTCCCTTTGGATGCCCTGTCAAAATTTAATTTAACCCAACCCTCCTGTGGAGGGCACCAGTTAGATTTCTGCCTCTCATACTTGTTTATTCATGCCCCATCAACAAGGGAAGCGATCACCATTTATTGCTACAATACTATACATGCAATATAATTTTTTCTCTTTATTACAAATATCAGCCAGCAATTTAAAAAGTGCAAAACCTCTCCCCAAACCTCACCAACAAGAACATTCATATAATGTAAGCTAAAGTGGGTTTTAAAGTAGAATTTTGTCCAAACTTCAATGTTACTAAAGAAGACAATTCAATTCTAACAATGTCCTTGCTCTGAATAGTTTCTTCCACTCAGAGACTCTAGAACCTATCAAAAGCTGCGAAACCTGTTTTTAATCACACAATATCTCAAATGTTTTTTATTCCTTTTTTTATTTCTGCTTGATTACTATTGGGCATGGAATCCCAGAGCTATGGATCTAGCATATTAAACTACAGGAGTGGGTGTATGCATGAGGGCCATATTCAACATACCATTAATCGGCATTCAACTAGAGAACAAACATAGACATATTATGTGTAATTTCTGCACCTAAAAATACACACATATACATGTGTACGTGTTAGAAAAAATATTGTCAGTTGGAAAAGTAGGAGATTTTACAACAATGTGTAGGACGGGGTCCTTCCTCTATTTCAAGGGTAGGTTCCCTTTATTGAAAAACCCAAATTACAAATGAAAAAAAAAATCCGAATATACAGAGACAATTGTGTATAGAGTTTTGTGCATAACATATAATAGAAATAAAAATAAGAAAATCACATGTAAGCCGAGTAGTCTTGACATTCAACATTTAAGACATGTTTCAAATAATTGAACTGAAAAGGACAGAATATGACAATAAATAAGGAAAATAACAATGATAATAACAACAACGATTATGACTTAAAGTCCAGGAATTCTTCTTGTATTTCCCTGTCAATTCAGAATACAAGGGTTTACATCTCCAAAATATTTACTACAAAATTGTGTGTATTGTCAAAAAGTTCTTCTAAATTAACAAAAAACTATATTTACAAGGGGCTGTATAAAAGAATTAGAAGAGAGCTCTATTTATAACTTTCTAACTTCAAAAGTAAGTTGTAAGTAGTAAGTACCTTTTATCATCTTAATATCAACACTTTTGAAATATTTGGAATATAACAATATGAGGATATTACAATAAAACAAGTTGACATAGTGACTTCACTTAATTAAGTGGAACTCTTCATTGATGAGTCATCCTTTGAGGGGTACGACTCATCATCATTAGTCACCTCAATCAGTTGTTTCTTTTTTCCTTCAATCCTTGGCTTGTACTCTTTGTGAACTTTTTAACTATCAACAAAAATAAATCTATCTTGATCGTATTTCCCATGTAGATTAATCCAAAATTTGTACCTAGCTGGCACCCTTGTTTAGCCTTGTAGCTTCTCTATCTCATCAAACAAATTTTGGAGTTCGATTAATTTCCTCATGGATGCCATATAAAACCTTGTGGTCTTGGTGATTTCTTTCTTGATCAAATGCGACAGTTGCTCCTTGATTTTCTTTGAATACCTCCTTTGATTTTGGTCAAGTTACAAGGAATCTTCTCTATGAACTCTTGGATTGCCAATTTTACCTCAAAATTTCTATCTTTGAAACCTTTGACACAACTTGTAACATTTTCATTCTCCACTTAACCGCTTCCCACCATTCAATTGTAGAATCATCCACCATATCTTTGAATTGTTTCTCAGAAACATGTTGACAATTTGTTTGGGTCGTCTCCTTCAAGTCCAGGAGTATGTCGGTCCATGATTTAAGTACGTTTTCAAACTTTTTTTATCTCGTCAACTCTTTCAAATTCAACATATACTTTTCATCAATCTTCAATGCTTTGTCAATCAACTTGAATCCTAAGAAAGCTCTTGATCCAAGTTTTGGTGGTTCTCACAAGGTTACCAAATTCACTAGTTGTGGGAATGGAATCTTTATCAAGGATTGGAACCATAGTTAGAAGACTCGGCGAGTACTCGCCAAAGAATGCACAAAACGAATAATCGCCGGAAATACTCGCCAAAAAAGACTCGCCGAGTTTTGGCGAGTACTCATCGAGTTAACTCGGCGAGTCCGAGCCATTAACTCGCCTGACGCGGACTATACAAGCAAACACGCCAAAAACACTCAAAAAACCACGGATTTTTCCCTTTATAAGGCCCCAAAGCACTTCATTTTCATTCACACAACCATTTGAGCTTGCATTGCATGTGTTGAACGGATTTGTGAGCGAATTCGAAAAGGAAATTTGGAAAATTGCATTTGGAGGTAAGTTTTTTGTTTTTAAATTCTTTCAAGTTTTTGCAAATTTGGTATATATTATTCAAGTTTTATATATGCATATTGTAATTCTAAATACATGTAATGTAAAAGTGAATGCTTTTAATTTTTTAATAGTCATTTGCAGCCGGAGGTATGGTTTTTTTTTTTTTTACACAAATTCGTTCTAAATTATTTAAATTTTATATATGCATATTGTAATCAATTCATCGAATATGTTTTGTAATTTTAAATGTGTTCAATGTGATTGCGAATCATTTTAAATTTTTAATACTCATTTGCAACCGTAGGTATGTTATTTTTATTAAATTACGGTGAAATATGGTTATTCAGGCACGTTTTTTTTAAATTTAATTAAGCTTACATTTTTTTAATTTTTTAAATGTGCATTGTGTTACAGATTAGAGCTTAACAATGGCATCAAGTTCAGATTCAACATCTGGGTTAGCATCACTAGCAGGAACCGTTCCTGCGAATGCCCGTACCCTCGCCTGGAAGTATGGTGTACGTGGAGCAGTTCAAGGAACAGTTGTTTGCAACTTTTGTGGCAAAACATTTTCTGGAGGCATCAATCCTCTGAAGTATCACCTTGCATGTATTATTTGCCAGGACGTTGTGGTTTGCTCCAATGTTACGGAATAGGCAAAGCGAGAGATGAAAGCAGAGCTGACAGAGCTAGAGGAGAAGAAACTAGAGAGGGAAATGGTGCATGCAGCCATAGCACAAGTTGTTAGACCTGGGGCTACAATGGCAGAGGATTTAGAGGATGATGCGGCAACAATTGTGGGCTCTACTCGTGGTCCACGCATACGAACCGGAAGAGGCACATCTTCATCGAGTTCGAGTAAAGGCATACATAGTTTTTTTGTGCCAAGGAACATACCTGGAGCACAACCTTCATTGCAAGGTACAGCCTAGAACAAGGATATGCACAAGGAAACGGATAAAGTATATGCAAATTTTTAGTACTACAACAACCTTTCATTCAATGTGGCAAAGAGCCCATATTGGGAGTACTTGGTGACAGCATTGACAGTTGCAGGGAAAGGGTACAAGGCACCCTCTCCAAAAGATTTGAGTGGGAAATTGCTCCAGGGTGCAGTTGCAGATGCCACTACAATTCTAGAAGAGCAAAAGAAACAATGGCACAAATACAGATGCACCATTCTTTCAGATGGGTGGACGGATGGAAGGAACCACACCCTCATTAATTTTTTTAGCGGCTTCAAATGGTGAGATGGTGTTTTTGAAGTTTATTGATGCCTCTAACATAGTAAAAAATGCAGAGAATTTGAGTGTTATGTTAGAGACGATTGTATTAGAGGTGGGTATACGGAATGTTGTGCAAGTTGTCACAAGACAATGCAGCAACATATGTGGCGGATGAGAGACTACTGCACGAGAGACATCCATCACTCTTTTTGACTCCTTGTGCAGCTCATTGCCTTGACCTTCTTTTGGAGGACATAGGCAAAATTGATTGGGTGAGGCCGGTTGTAGATGATGCAAGAAACATAACAAAGTACATATATAATCACCCTTGGGTTCTGAGCTTGATGAGAGAACACACAAAGGGGAAAGAGCTTGTTCGAGCCGGTGTCACAAGGTTTGCAACTAACTTCTTAATGTTGCAAAGTATTTCTAGTTTGTTGACATCATTAAAGCAAATGTTTGTGAGTCAAGCATGGCTAGACTCACAATATTCAAAGAAAGTTGATGGAGAGAGGATTGCAAAGATAGTTTTTGATGATATCTTTGCAAAGAGAGCTATAGAGATCATCAAGGTAATTTCAAACTTCGATTTATATTTCAAGTTGATTCCTTTATTTTAATTTGTTAAATTATAAATATATTGTTATTTACTTTTTACTTTATTTGTAAGTTTGTAACCTTACATTTTAATTTGTGTGTAGGTGTCAGAGTCGTTGGTGAGGGTTTTGCGTTTGGTTGATGGAGAGCAAAACCATATGGGGTACATTTATGAGGCCATGGATAGGGCCAAAGAGTCTATCCAAAACTATTATAGGGGAGATATTATCAGATATGGTCCCTTTTGGGAGATTATTGATCGGAGGTGGAACAATCAACTCCACCAACCTATTCAAGCAGCGGAGTACTACCTCAACCCCAAGTATTTCTTCTCCAACGGCTTCACAGATGTGAACGGAGAGGTTATGGAGGGCCTTTCAACATGTATTGAGAGGATGATACCAAATGTTGAGACGAGGGACCTCATTATTTTAGAGCTGCAAAATTACAAACATGTTAGGGGGAGGCTCTTTTCTTCGGTGTTAGCTATCTGAGGGAGAACCACACAGACACCAGATAATAAAAATTAGAATGTTTACTAAGTTACTTATTAGTTACAAATTTGATTTTATTAATTACTTATAAACTTTTGATTATCTTGTTTGTAGGTTCTTGGTGGGAGGATTGGGGAGGAAATACCCCGCATCTTCAAAAGCTAGCCCTCAGAATTCTATCTCAACCTTGTAAGCGCTTCTAGATGTGAACGCAACTGGAGTGATGTTTGAGGCCATTCACACGAAGAAGCTCAACAAGTTGACTCAAAAAACGGCTCAACGACTTGGTTTTTGTGCAATACAATCTTCGGCTTCTGCACAAAAAAAGTGGAGGCCACATCAGAGGAGCTTATTGATTTGGATGAGATAGATCCATACAACGAGTGGACTGGGCAAGAAGAGGAAATCCCTGCGTTCACAGAGGATGAGATTGCTTCTTTTGAGAGGGAAGCTATGGAAGGAGAAGCACTAGCTAGGAGATATTGGATTGGATGACATCTTTGGAGGTGATCTCCAACATGCAGCAGAGGAGCCACCACCATCTACTACCAGGTTGGAGCCAGAGTCGCAGCCTTCTAGGAGGAGCGAGGAGACGCAGCCGAGTGTGGGGACTAGTAGAGGCACTAGACCCTCTCCCCAATATTTCTCTAGATTGGGGAAGAGGAAAATGTAACTTATTGTATATTGTAACTTGCATAGATATGAAATTTATGATGATATTTTTCAATGACAATCATCATAAATTCATATTACTTATCAGTCGGCTGTTGTATTCGCATGATGATGCAATTTTGTATTGTATTTGTATTCAAATCTAATAGAAAACACTTCTCCAACATTTTATGGACTCATTTGATACATTTTGTAGCTATATTTTGCTTAAAATTTATCTTTTTTAAAGAAATTTGTGTATTATTTAAGTTGTCGAGTATTCTCGTGTATTCGACTCGGCCAAATTTTTTGTGGGTTTGCCCAGTATTCGCCGAGTACGAGTATGCGAACTATGATTGGAACAGATGGAAAAACAAGGATGTTTACATATATAAACCCATTCAATGAACTTTGACCTTCAGTTCAGCCTTTGTTTTTATATCTTTTACCATCCTCACAATTACTGATTTCACAACTGGATTTAATTGTGGGCTTTCCAAGTGGGCCTTTTGATACCTCATAGTCATGTGTTGTCATTTCATCCTCATTCGTATTTCCAATTGGGGTTTTTATTCCTGCATTATCTTATGCCATGTTCATCAACGCCGATTTTTGTTATTCCTACACTATCTTTGAATATAATAAATGAATAATCTGCAGATGATAACACAACACATGAGATATTGGTGGGCTAATATGGCCAAATATTCAATATATGCAAAATAATACCCTTAAGGAAGGGCAACACCATACAATGCTCCTTAAGGAAGGAGTAACTCCACAATCTCCCAAGGTGGGAATCCACTTCGAGGGGGACACCTCCCATATATCTCTACCAAGTAGAAGACTCAACTCATACATCCATGACATACTCATAATGCTCCTCACATCCTTTATATAGACATACATTACTCTTAATGGATGATTAACACCTAATCCCAATGTAAGCCGACTCATTACCCAATATAACTAATTCCTATGTGACCCCATATATTATAAACATATAATTAACTAAGGGGGATGTGTGCCACATGTCAGCATCTCCATCAACCCATATACATTATAATATCATATCCCAAGGTACATAGCATTCCCTCGCTCGACATTTTTTGTCACTGAAACATAAGAAGCCATATAATGAGTGTACTTTAATTGCACACTTGTCGCCATGCTCAATCATCTAACCACCCATATGAGATCTTAGTGGGTGACGTTTCTCCAAACCTGATTCCATATTTCATTGCACTCCTCTAATTCCATTCATGTCCATATGTGTTCGTCCTCGGCATCCATGCATAACCATAATAATTATTCCTATGATTCCATGTCATATACTTGTTGCTTCATTGATTCCATGTCATATACTTGTTGCTCCATTGATTCCATGTATAGCCATAATTATTGCTCCTCCAATTCCCTGTATATCCATATAGATTGCTGCCCTCATGTGTCCTAACATGTCTCCATGATTGTTTCCTCTCATGATGATGTGGGTGTCTATATGGTGCAGCCTTAGTATCCCCAACCTTATCAACCTTGTCCTCGACTTTCTTTTCCTCTTCCACCTTGTTTGCTATTTCTTTTTTCTCTTGAGTAGATGAATTATTTTTGTATTTTTCATCATGTCCTTCAGGGTCTCTTTGTAAATCGTCCTTCTTCCATTCTTCACCATCTTCAAAGTCATCTTCATGCTCCATCTTGACATTACTTTTTTCCTTGCAAGTGTGATATCTTGCAAAGTAATTTTCTTTTTCTTGTACCATAATTTCATGAATTTCTTTTGCACATAAATATTAATTGTTCCCAATGTCTCTAACTAGGGATATCCAAGAACAATATCCATACCATTCATATCTAAAGCATAAAAATCTGAATGCAAAACATATTGCTCCATAAAAAGCTTTAAATCTTCAAAAACTTGAATCTTCTTACCATCCACTTGAGATTCTTTGATATACTTTGCTTGAACATGTAGATGTTGAGCTACATCCATATTTGAAGTTATATTTGTTGTTAGGGTTTATGGAAACAATTACCTTTTTCCTTTGAATGCACCCTTCAAATTGAAGTATTGAAGCTTCCTTCTTTGGAGATGCATTATCCGAACTTGTATCTTGATATGTGGTCTCTCCTTCTAAATCCTTCATAGTATCTTCATGATCAACTTTGTCTTCTTCATCAAAATATTCTTTTTCATCCTCATCTACAACATCCTCTTCTTCTTCATCTTTTGTGGCCCATTGATCTAAGAAAACATGTTCCATTTCATCCCAAGACCAAACTGGCATCTCATGTTTCACTTGATGATACCACCAAGGTCGTGTTAGACCACCAAGCCAAATTGGAAAAGCAAAATCTGGAAATCTATATGAAAAATATTTCTCTTTAAATTGTATCCACCATTTTCTAACATCAATCTTTCCATCTCCATAAAAAATTCCCATTGATCCACAAAACTATGGTTTTAGGAATAGACCCTTTTGATCAAAACTTGTCCTACCTCTTTTCAACTATAGGTCGGCCAAAAATCAGAAAATACAAACAACAAACCCCAATTATATTTTTGAGAGCTTTCCAAAAATGTAAAAAATTCAGAAAAAATCCTAATATTGCGGCCTATAAAGTGAATTTGTGAAAAACTATAAATATGCAATAACTTTCTAAAAACATATCCAAAACTTTCTGAAATTTTCAGGGATGTACCGTGAAATATAATCACCTCAACCCAAAAAATTTCAAGAACTAATTCGTCATAATTCGAAAGATACAGATGAAACATGAAAATTAGGGTTTCAACCCTAAAACTTAACATATCTTTCGCAAAATAGTTCCCAAAACTTTGAAATTTGGAGGGAAGATCACTTGAATGATGTATCCACTTCACACAAAAAATCTCTTGGAAAATTCAAAGCTGATCTCAACAATATAGGCGGATCACTAAAATTAGGGTTTCATCCCACAAATTGCCCGGATTGATGCTCTGATACCACTTGATAAGATCTTTGCATATAATAAATGAATAATCTGCAGAAAATAACACAACACAAGATATTGGTGGGCCAATATGCCCAAATATTCAATATATGCAAAACAATACCCTTAAGGTAGGGCAACACCATACAGTGCTTGAGGAGTAACTCCACAATCTCCCAAGATGGGAATCCACTTCGAGGGGGACACCTCCAATATATCTCTACCAAGTAGAAGACTCAACTCATACATCCATGACATACTCATAATGATACTCACATCCTTTATATAGGCATACATTACTCTTAATGGATGGGTAACACCTAATCCCAATGTAGGCTGACTCATTACCCAATATAACTAATTCCTATGTGACCCCATATATTATAAACATATAGCTAAGGGAGATGTGTGCCACATGTCAGCATCTCCATCAACCCATATACATTATAATATCATATCCCAAGGTATATAGCAATTTGTATTTGCAATAAATGGTACATACTAGTGCCATTGACATGAAAAATGTCTGGATGCACCGGAGTCACTGATCCAACAATTAGTAGTGTTGTTCGACCATGATGCCATAACAGCATAGAGAGCATTCTCTTCCTCGAATCCCATTCATTTGCGATTTTTGCCACATTTACCTTATCCAATGGCTTTTGTTGTGTTGGGAAAGATCATATTGTGGCTTCCGGAAATCCTTTTTGAGATGCCCAAACTTATGACAGTAACAACGTCTCCACTTTTCTTTGAATGAGAAGACAATGCACTTTCTGATTGTCTGGAACTAGACTCAATCTCTTTTGTCTGCATGTGTTCCTTTTGCAGAGAAAAGGAACTGATCTAATCAAATGTCAGGGTTTGGTTTTCTGCCATCAAATGTAGAGCCTCCACAAATGTTTCATAGGAGGGCGGAAAACTAATTAGAACAAGTGCCACCAATTCGTCATCATCCACCCTTTTATTGATGGAACCGAGTTGGTCTTGAAGATCTTTCGTGTGAAAGTGTTCTAACAAGGGCCCATCCTCCATTCTTGTTGAAAACAACAAATAAAACCCATGCCTTATATATAAAACACGACTCTTCCCTAAATTCGTGTACTTTTTCTTCAAACTTGTCCATAGCATACTAGCCTCGGTGGCGTTCTGGACCTCAGGTGTCAAATCATCTAACGCTAACAGCTTCAACAACAGCAAGGCCTCCTTATGACACTTGTCATAATTCGCAATAGGCATGCTTGTAGTGCCAAGGATTATTCCATTGCAGTCCCAATACTTTATGATTAACAAAATCTTGTGACTCCAAACATTATGGTGCTGGCCAGTCAACTTCTATGCCTCCGGCAAAACAAGACTCCAAATCCGAATATTGACCATTTGTCACACAATACTTGATTTTTCCAACCCAAAAATCAATTCAATAGGGAAAAGTACAGTCTAAAATCAGAATATTTAATTTTTGACACACATAACAATGCAATAAATGACAATAAAATCTATATTATGACTTTTTACTAAAAACTAAACGCAAAATCTGTGTACAGGCCTGATTACAAGCTCTGCATACAAGTGTGATTACCTCTGGCTATTAATGAATTTTTGTACCCTCTCACAAAAACTGGAAATGTCAATTGTAACTCAAAATTCTTCTACCTAGACAACATCCGCAACTCATAGACACTCTGGTTTCAACTCAAAAAACTGTCCACTGTCGTAAGCACAACCTGGTTTATTTCTGCAAGTTGAAAATGCTTTTTGCAAGTTTTAAAATGTTACAAAATCTTCTCCTGATCGCGGGCTTGATGGGCATGCCCTAGATGTCTGAAAAACTTGTGTCTTCTTTCTGTGGTTTTGTATTGACTGCAAATCGAGTGTATAACTCGCAATAATACTCGTCGTGGTCTGCAGATCGTGATCTCCCAAGACCTAGCAGTAACATCTTCGTTTGAAGTGCCCTCAAAAGGACATTTATACTCTAGCAACAGACTCGGAATCATGTGTGCCCTAAGTCTTTCTCTGTTGCATCTCTACCTTTCATGTTTTGCCCTCCATTCGCGATTGCAGTAACAACCAACAACTTCAGAAATTAAAACTATGTATTGGGCAAATTCTTCATAAACGCGTCTTTAATGACATTGTCTCTGTTTGCAAATCAATGGCGGCTGGTAAATGATGTTGCTCTTATTATGAACTCTCTGCAAATCTTCTTCTCCTTGTTGTCCATACCTTCAAAGGCTTCCCCGGACTTCAAACTCATCAAGCACCACTGGCTCTAATACCAATGTTAGAAGATGTGAACACAAAAAGAATGAAGACAATCATGTGTGCCCCAAGTCTTTCTCTGTTAATCTCTACCTTTCACGTTTTGCCTCCATTTGCAATTGCAGTAACAACCAACAACTTCAGAAATCACAACTATGTATTGGACGAATTCTTCAAAAACGTGCCTCTAATGACGTCATCTTTGTTTGCAAATCAATGGCAGCTACTAAATGATGTTGCTCTTATCATGAACTCTCTGCAAACCTTCTTCTCCTTGTTGTCCATACCTTCAATGGCTTCCCTGGACTTTGAACTCACCGAGCACCATTGGCTCTAATACCAGTGTTAGAAGATGTGAACACGGAAAGAGAGAAATGAGAAAGGCACATGGTGCACATTGAGAGGTGTGAGGTACTTGTATTTATTAAGCTGAAAGAGGTTACAATATAGTTAGGGACGTTCATAACCAAACATTAGTTAGTTGATAACTAATAGTTTATTAAACATTAACTAATATGCTTTAATAGAAATCTTTGATGCTCTTGTCGGTAAAATGAATACAAAGACGTCCATTTTGAATTGTTTGAAAATGGAGGAAAAATATTGAGGAATATACCTGCATGTGATCAGCAGGGACGAGGAAGGTAACGACAGAAGATGCATCAAGGAGGAATGATGACAAGTGAAAGGAATGAAGCGGTCAAAGTCAATTTATAGCAGCAACTAAGGTTTTGAAAGCAAGCGGGAAAATCCAGGATGTTTTATTATGTCAGGAAAGTCGGAGGTTAACTACAAGAACTAAACCAAGCAAGGTTGTTATTGATCACTGATTTAGAATATTTCTTTTACCCTTTCAAGTCTTGATCAGAAAATCAGATCTTTCCAAGCTTTTGGGCACACCACCAAAGAAACGTTTCCTTTGTCAACAATCAAAATTTCAAACTTGATTAAAAGTGAGCTCAAGAGTTCATACAAGGCAAAAAGAAAGTGGTCCTTAGGCAAGTGAGAAAGCATATGCAGGCCCAAAGAAGAACGGCGGTTTTAGGATTTAGATCTTCTTCGAAGCAGACTAAGGCCCTAGCTGCTAAACCCTACTGGAGGAAGTTATTGTTTCCTGATGGCCTACAGGCAGCCAATATAAGAGCCAAATATGCAGAGAACAATCCTTCTGATAAAATTATTCAATTATCCCTTCCTGTTAAAGGTTTGTCCAGTCTTGTTGTCCTTAAAATTGGAGAAGAAATTGTTAAAAAAAAAGCAGCTCTTATGGATTGTGAATAATGGGCAAAAGGCAAATTTTTGGACTGATTCTTGGGACGGACAGCCCCCACTTATTGTACAATACCCTCAGCTTTGACCACTTATGGAGGCTATGCATCATATAGGATGGATAAAGGTAGCACATTATGGTAGACTTGTTACTCATCCTTGGGAAATTGGTAAGTGTTCGATTCCAATTTCAGAATGGCCTATTCACATCAGGCAAGAGGAACAACACTGATGAATACTATTCTGAAGGACCGTCCCCTCACCACTTCTCCTCAGCCGAACAGGCTCGGATGGGGGATCTCTGCTACAGGTCTGTATATTGTGTCTTCAGGATATGAGTCTTTGACTAAGGACACCCCTCATCCTCTAAAGGATATCTTTAGGCACATATGGCAGCCTGCTATATGGCCCAATGTTAGTTTTTTTGTTAGGCTGCTTCTTCACAGAAGAGTCTTAATGGGTGATTGTCTTCGGAAGCGTGGATTTTATGGCCCCTTTCAATGTGCATTATGTATGGCGGATGAAGAGACTATTTCTCATTTGTTCTTCCAGTGCCCATGGGTTATTCCCATATGGCAGCATCTTTCTACTTTGTTTAACATGCACTGGAATAACTTTGGGTCTGTTGAACAGCTGATCAAAGATTGGAAAGGAAACCTTCCTCAAAGCCAAAATCTACTTCCAGCTGTATGGACTGGTATTTCCCTTCTCCTTTGGAATATCTGGAAAGAAAGAAATAGCAGGATTTTCCAACAGATTAATAGAGATATATCTTATTTTTGGGAGAAAACCAAAACCAATATTGCTGAAAATCTAAAACATAAGATCTTGTTACCCCAGCATGGGAGTGTCTTTGTAAACAGCTGTCTATGAAAAAACCAAAACCAATATTGCTGAAATCTAAAACATAAGATCTTGTTACCCCAGCATGGGAGTGTCTTTGTAAACAGCTGTCTATGAAAACCAGAAATTCTACTATGTCTGCTTTTCGGCCAAAAAAGAAACTCCAGAGGAATGGACAATGGATTCCTCCCCCTCTGGGATATGAGAAATTGAATACGGATGGCACGTCCAGGGGCAATCCGTTCCTTGCAGCTATGGGAAGCATTGGTAGAACCTTTGACAGGTCGGTGGTGTTTTTCTTTGCTGAAAAGTCTGGTACTACAATGAATAATCATGCACAGCTCACAGCTGTGTATAGAGGCAATCAGGAGGCTTTGAAAAGTGGTTAGCAAAAAAATCAATTTGAATTGGATTCCACAGTGATTGTTAGCTTGTTATCCGGTTTGGAAGAAAGCCACAATTTCCATTGGCGGATGGCAAGAGAGGTTTGGAGACTAAGAAAATTGCAGGAAACAGTTTCAAGAGCTGCAGTTTAGCTATATTTCCCGAGCAAGAAATAAAGCGGCAGATGGGCTCACTAACAGGGCTCTGGATAACAATAATATTCTCTGCTATGGTTCTACCACCTATTTGGTGGACCAACATGACCCAGGAAGACATGAAGAATATTTTAAATTCAGATTTTGTCTAATGAATGCTTCTAATGTCCCTTTCTTGTATAGTGCTCAGGATTGGACACATAGTTTTCAGGTCTGGCATAGTAGAATTTGTACTTCTGATATATTTCTAATATGAATATGGTTCTGTTTTAAAAAAAAAAGATAATGCAGGGTAGTCAGATAGATATTATAAATGCTGATAAGTTTTAAATCCCTATGGATGGGATGAGGACAACTCAACAACTCACAACTCCCGGCATCCCGATGATTTTTATCACTGTTGGCTCCAAAAATCTGACAAACTTCAGCTTTGCAGACTTCACTGGCCTTTTTACTAACTTCCTCCCGAATGGTATCACCTTGAAGGCTTTCTACCTGGCCCATTCTTAATTGCAGGTGTATGCTGCTATCTTGGTGGGTGTTGTGATGCTTTGTCTATACCATTTTTTGTTTTGGCAATGTTTCTGCCTTGCTTCTGGCACTTTAGTTCATAGGATGTTATCTTTTTAGGCCTCATAAGGCTGCTTCTTGAAAATGTTTAAACTATTTATATTTGCTCTTTCTGCTCTGGTCTTATTACACATTTTTGTAGAATGGTTATGGGAACTTATAATTGTGGACAGTAATTTGGAACTTTGATTAGATCTAATCTTGTAATTTATCAGATTAGTATTGTTTTATTTTGCTTGGTGAGGGCCCTTTTTCCACCCGTTTAATCAATTAAAAAGATATGCAGGTAATTAATTAACTAACCTACTTATCCTAGTTTCCATTACCATCCACAATTTATTTTTCCTTTCCCTTTGCTTTTGTCCTACCTTACACTCTACCTAGCACAGTGTTGCACAAGTATCTATATGAGACTATCCTCTAGTCTCGATCAAACATTGATTTCAAGCTATTCCAATAATGCCCACTTCAGGAAGCGCTCCATTATTAATTATGAGAACTCCTGTGATGTTGCCTCCTACAAAGGGTGTCCATTAAGTAGCAACCTTTGTCATGCTATATCAGAAATTAATTTTACATAAACAATGTTTCTGAGGTAGGCACATGCATGCACAAGGCAGACTGAAATGGTCCAAAAAAATCAGATTGAACACAAGAAATGTATTTATGCAATCACCAAATTAGGATTTACGATCTTGTGTGAAATGAAATGAAAAGCTTATCAATGTCTGCTAATAATCAACAAATATTCATTGAGACTGTAGATTTAGGAAATAGGTAGTAAGAACAACTGCTCACACAACTCCAATACAATGGGTACAATATACACATGGTACAAGAAATAGAATAGATAAGGGATACAATAAATAAGGAGCCAAGAAAGTAATCCGAACTTCTAGCACCCACAATAAGATGGAAATCTACTAAGAGAAGTAGAACAGGAGACTGGGAATGGAAAACGGTGCAGGCCAACACTAACTTCCTAACATCCAAAGCCAACAAGAATATTTGCGTGTTATGACACTTGCACTGTGTGACCCACTGTCGGACTGAAAGACTCTGATGGCATTGATCGTAAGAACAATTGTGACATGAGTTTTAGTCCCTCCAAAATCAAACTTTCGAGGTCAAAGCCACTCAGCAAAACCTGGCCTTGATTCTCTAAAAATACTGAGTAAAAATATGGGAGCAAATGGGATCCAACGTCCCCAAAGTAATGCAACCATAGGAAATAAAAATTAAGTGCATTGTATAATTAGCTAATGTGTTTAAACAGAAGCACACTCGAATTGAAACAATCAAAAAATTCTTCTGGTGAACTTGCTGGGCAGCAACTTGAGGAGGAAAACTATCATAGTGTGCATTACCAACCCCTTCAACCAAAGAGAGGCACAACACTCTGCTGCAGCTTGTCTGACTGCTTTTATGAAACCACAATCTTGCTCTACACCAGCAGCATGGTCTGCAAACAACTGCCGAGGATCAGGCAGGTCCAAGTTATACCAGAGGAGCTCAAGAGCATACTTGACTTTAGAATTTGGTACTCTTGGTGGTCTTCTGTTTTCTGATTATATGTACGTTGAAACAATATCAATCATTCTCAGATTATTTGGTTTTAATTACCAATATAATGAAAGAGACTTGCTATTATGCTTGTTTTGTATTAAATCTTTGCCACAGTCTGCCAGTCTTAGTTTAGGACTGGTTTACAGCTCTGGTTTCTTTGGTCTGTGAGCAAACAGATATTTTTGTTCCATTTCTGGTATAGAAGTGTCTTGTATGATAGTTTCTGTATCTTCTTTCTTAAATATATGCTGTATCTTCTGGTCTCTCTGTCCTCCTGGTTCTGCTAGTTTGTAAGCTTTTACTACTTACTACAATATGACTTTTGAATTCAAAAACAAAAAGCAAAAAACAAAAACATAAGAGTCTCTTAAGACCAAAAGAAGGATGCCAAGAGGTAGCTATGGATCTATATGTATATCCTCTGTTGAGAAAACTTTTATATTGAGTTAACCTTTAGAGTCGTTCAGACAAGGAGGCACGGTCATCTCTTATCCACGGAAGGTATCAACCCTAACAGCGAACCCTTTGAGCCTAATCATAAATTTCATAATCAACTTAAAATCTGAAGAACATATGGTCCTTCATTTCTAGTTCTATGTTGCAAAGTTGGCATATCCATTGCTCTTTAGGAACGTGATGATATGTTTCTATCTAGAAGTGGTTAGAAAATCATTCCCACCGTTCTTTAGAATATGATGCTACGTTTCTATCTACAATTGGTTAGAAAATACTCGCACCTGGCTCAGAGGGAACATTAGCCTATATAATAATCCAATAATGTCGAAGTAATAGCATGCCATTCTTCAGCTAAAGATAGAAGATTCTATATGAGAACAGTTGAAAAAGTCCGTGTGAGTAAATCTAAGTGGTTTAGAAGTATACTCTGCAAATCTCCTTGCAAATGCCCCTATTAGCATGTCTCGCCAATAGATTTGGAGCATTCATCGAGAGAGTGAGAGAAAGAGAATTAACATCCAGCCTCTTCTTGAGACTCAGATAACTATGGGACTTGTTCCCTTTAGGCTTTTTTTAGTAATGCATTATTTTCCTTTTATAAATAAAATGTTACTTCCAAGTAGATATAATATGTAATTTACCTACAGTTAAGATAACTCCAACTGCAAGGAAATGCATTGCACTGCCAAATCTATTATCATTATCAGCACTGACTTGCATATTTAATCCTACCTGTACGGGCTTTCGTCTAAGAACCTCAAAAGCTTCAGCACGCATTGACAAGAATCTAAGAAATTTCTTTGCGAGTATATTTTCCAATTCATCTGCTTGTTTAACCTGCATCATTTCAATCAGATCAGAGAACTGAGTAATATTTGGTTACAGCAGAAAGTTGCCAAATATCATATGTATTTTTCATGGTCTTAGCCTTTTTTCTGGTGCTCTATTCTACATTTTTTGGGTATCCAAAAACACCATAGCATAAATCTTGCATTGCAGAACAATTATCTCAACTTCAACAGTTGTTAGAAATGGCCCTAATGTACATTCCATGTGCTTTAATCTTGTGTCTGGATTGCAGAATGCACAGTTACTCTTTATTTACCTAGGTTAAACATTCCCAAGATATCATAATCATATTTTAATGGAGTTCCATTATGCAATATCACATTCCCGATTGCAATTTAGCTAAGTTATCAGATCAGTTCAGGTATGGGTACACTGGTACGGAAAACAATTATTTGCCAAGTGTGGCTTGGGCACAGGCGTGCAAAAAGTATATATGTAAATATTCTAGCCTAATAAACAACTAACCCACGAAAGTAGCTTTTAGGTTTTATTTTGGGTTTTAGGGTTCTTGTGTTTTTTTTAATTTATTGGCCAAAGTCAAAAAGCAGAAAAAACTATTTTTTAAAATTGAATAAAAACAGGCGTTCAGTCTGTGGGTTCGCCCAGGATGGCCCAGATCCTTCGGCAAAAGGGCTATCATGGGTGTACCCAGGCTGAACTGGACCTAAACCAGTACCCAGGCATGGGGAAGGGCAAACCTGGCTACTTCACAATTTAGCTAACCTCTGTTAGCTGAAGCACCTATGAAAGGTGTTGAAAGGCATTGAATCACCATTCAAGGAATAGTTCCGTGTTCTTTCTTCTGTTTTGAGTGACACCAGTTATTTTTCTTTTTGGTGTGTTGCTAGTCAATGGCTTGAATATTATTTCTTTCAACTCTTTTTCATGTCCTCTTGAAGAAGGCTAGCCCAACTTATGATCAGTTGTAATGTAAGTTGGTTGTAATTTTGTAATCTTTCCGTCTCTTTTTAATAAATTTTATTTTTTTCAGAAAAAAAATCACTATTCAAGAATCAATCCATTGCAGAATAGTGATTCTGAAATGCAAAAATAATTCTCAAAGAGCAAATCACACTGACTGCTTCAGCAATGACAAAAACATTACATAACTGCAAAAGCAAGCATGTCATACCCCATTTTTATGTACATGTTTCTTTCTTATTAAATAAAGGATAACAAAATTGTTATTGATTTTGTTTTCGCACTTCCATGTATTGATGATGTCGGCTTCTATGGAAATTAATTTCAGTTAATGGATTAACTAGTTGCAAATTAATTAATTCTTAGTTTTCATTTGTATTGTTATAATTATTTACGAGTTCATTTTATAATGATATAAATGGAATAATTGCTTGGCTTTCCTATGTGATTTTAGTAACACACTTTGTAGGTCGTGACCTGAGTGAGAGAGAGCATCATCAAGGAGAGGGATACCCAAAATCAAGAGGCAGCTGAGGAGAGAAAAACACACATACCAGCTTCGCTAATGTCTTAGATGTAATTGCGGTGTTTTGATTGACATTGCTTGTCACATTGCACGACTGCATGGATGTTCAGTGTAGTAAAACATGCTTGTGTGAGTCCTGCTTTTTTATCATGTTGCATTGAGGTGTTCATGCATGTCGGTCTGCTTATGTTGGGATTTAATCATCTTGTGACCTAGTCTTGAAGGTTTTGCTACTTTTACATTGCTAAAACTTGACTTGTTTGTGCTGGCTCTAAAATAACCTTGTCTTGATTAGTGTTACTGTTGGCCCAGCACTAGGTAACAACGAGTTTCTTAGTAAGAAGCACAATGAGATTGCTTTTTCTTTTTCTACAAGACTGGTTGATGCTAGTAAATGGGCTATTAATAGTTAATAACTGATTTACCATACCCATGCTAATGATCACATTGGTAAATATGCACAATATTGCTATTATGGTTGAGCTTGTTATTATAAGTTATCAATGGAGTCAAGTGCCCGGAGACCCATGTTGATTGTAATGCCCCTTCATTAATTCCCTGAGCCGCCTTTGTCAGGGAACCTGTCAGTTGACAGAGAATGGAAGCAACACATCCTAAACTCCTTTTCAGGCCTGTCATTTTCCTTGGAGAATAATACGAGTAGTTTATTTGATTTCTGGAGCGGTAACCATGTTGAAACCATAGTTAACATTACAGAATTAGTAGTAATTGGACAATGAAGTGGTTGTTGGGTTGTATACTCTCATAATTAAATAAAAAAAATGTTGTGTGGGACATTGCTAAATGAAACTAATTATGTTGCTGCTGCTTTGTTTGATATATGCAATAGACAAGAAGAAGATTGAGGATCGTGGAGGTGCTTCAGTCATAGTTTGGCTTCTTCTGCTTCTAAACCTGTGCTACGTGTAGTGTAACCCTTGCTGCACATTGCCTTCCTACGTGTTCATCATGGCAGAGGGGAAAAAGGTGTTTCTTTTTTTCCATTTGCTGTTGTATTTAGTGTTTCCCTGTAGGCGTGTGGGGGCAGATTGTGATAACACGTCGTCTTGGAGTATTAGGGGCTGTATCAACAGATGCAACAAACAGGTATCAAACCCAATCCATTCACTTTTGCCAGCATACTCCCAACTTGGGCCAAAACAAAAGCTTGGAACAGGGCGTGGATATCCATCAGAGCATAATAAAAAGGTGGTTTTTGTCAGAAGTTGTATTTGCAAATGCCCTGGTTGACATGGATGCAAAATGTGGTAGCATACACATGGCAGATGAAATGTTTGACACAGTGCCCCAAAGAAATGTGTTTCTTGGAATGCCAGGTTTGCAGGATATTCAAACGTGGATATAGATTCCTCCAAGGTGTCGCATTTACAAGTGCTCTAGTTGACTGATCTGAAAATGTGACAGATAGCTTAAGCCACGTGAAAGGTTTTACATATTACCCAAAGCAAAACAAAAAAATGTGGTCTTTTGGAAATGTATTATTTTCTTATTATGCACATAATGGTATTTATGAGGGGGTTGGAAGGCGTTGCAAAGAAATACTTCAGCTGGATGTCATCTCATGGAGTGCCATGGTAGTCGGATATGCACGAAATGGTCCTTTTTGTTAAATGCCATAGGAGCTTCCAAGCAAATGCAACTATTAGGGGGAAGCCATTATCCATGACCGTTGCCAATATCCTCCCTATTTTGTGTCAAATGGGGGGATTGTGGAACAAGTCAAAGAATCACATAAGCATATGACCTGATGGTTGTTTGGTTGTTTCATTATCTTGGGACCACATAAGTGCTGAAGTTGGTAAGTTGGAGCTTCAGTCACGCCTTGAAAGTGTTTGTTGCCAAGGATGATAGCATGTTAAGTGGCTGCGGCAAAGTGGGATTTATTTTCTTGGCAAGCATTATGTTAGCAGGGAATAATGTGTTTGAATGACGACATGTTTAATGTGGCAAGTTATGCGGCCTTATCGAATGCGGCGACCACAAGTTTTGCATGAAATAGGTATGGACTTTCCCTGCTCTCCTGCTCTAAATAACGCTTTCATCATTTCTTGTATTTTGAAATTAAATGTTGATTATCAAGAAATGTAACCCCAACACTTGATAAAACCCTATTTCATTTTGGAATTGTCAAAAAAATAAAATAAAATAAAATATTTGACACCAAAACTCATGCACATGGAGCGTCACACCCTAACTTACCGCAAATCCAAAAATAGTTGCATGACCCATGCTAACATGGAACACCATAGGGAACCTTAACTAAGTTGTTGGAAATATTTAACACACTTGCAAGTTGGATTCCTAAACCCTCTTAGCTTATCAATCAATTATAGTGACGTGGTTGTTTTAATGAAACATGGCCGGTTTCAGCTTGCGGTTTCCGCTTAACTTGAGCAAAACTGAAAACCACTACCTCCTACCTCTAGACTGCCAACAAGAGGATCGTAACCCACCTTCGGTTCACTGAAAACGCCTTCGAAAACTATTTTTACGATTGTGTTTAGGGGCCAACTAGTCGCTTTGCGACAAGAGATGCTGACGTAATTACGATAACGGGCCCCAAACTTGCCCTTGTAACTTGAGCTCTGCTTGTCGTAATTAACTCTTGTCAAACACGATGAATTCTCTATATATGGGGGAATAAGTTGGAATCATCAAACTTGGTGATTGAACTTGAAACGAGTGTGTTCAAGACCCAGTTGTAAGAACTTCGTTGTTTTGGATTGTTTTCTCGACCTTAGCTAGAATCTCCTTTTTGAGTCTCTTTTAACTTCTAGCCACACATGTGACCTCGTAATACCATTGCAATGCTATGTAGAATTTTATCCGATCGTTATCTTGTATAAATGAATTTTTGAAATGTATGGTGATTTTTGTCTCTCTCTCCACTCTTTTCTCTCTCCGGAAACGATTATGAAACTTTGGTTGATTTGAAAACGTAAATGAATTGGAAAAATGTAAATTGGTTTGAAATGAAATTAAAATGGACATGAAAGGAAAATGGTTATGATATTTTGAATGGAAGATAAAATGTCTCGTTACTCTCTCTCTCTCTCTCTCTCTCTCTCTCTCTCTAGTACAAAAACGTTAAGTGCAAATGAAAGTGAAAGTGTGAATGCATGAGAAATGAACTCTATCTTCTGCTTCCTCCCTACCTCTCTCTCTCTCTCTCTTCTATTTAATTGAAATTGTTAGAAATGATGAATGTGTGGATTTATGTTAAGAGTGTAGGGGATTTCCATACTCAGTCCTAAGACTGACGCAACGTTGGTTGCAGGTACTACGAACAAGAGGAATTTTTTGGATGTGATATGTTGTAATTAATGAGTTGTCATTGTAAAGTTATATTCATCTTGCAATATATGTATTACTATAGAATAATGATATGTATTGTGTTCGAAGAATTGTTCTTTATATATTTTGAAAAGGGAATACCCATGTGGCTATATTTTTCAGTGTCGAATTGGATGTGAAGTTGTGCTCAATGTTGTACCTATGTTATAAAGATATTAAACTAATCTTTTGCTATGTTAATTATTAGTTTATTTCCTTAACACCCACAATGCTAAGTAGAATCTCCTCTCATCAAAACTAACGAAAATAAAAGAACAAGTTATAATGCATATTGTACTTCCTCCTCCCATTTGAGTCTTTTCCAGGGTATAATACGTTGATCATGTAATTAAAATACTCTAACCTTATTAATCATCTCCTTGTTCCCACCTAAGACGTCTTATTAAGGACCTTTTTACCTGAATATTTGATGAGGTGGTGATTTTATGTTATGAAACCTATCGTTTGGGACGAGTTAGGTGATCATGTCTTGTTGTTTTAGGCATGACCATATCATGAATAAGTTTAACCCCCTAGTGTGTAAATTCCCTTGGTATCCTAGTGGGTGGCCAAAGCCTTGCAAGATAGTTGGTTGTTGTACCTACGATTGATCTCTTGTGAGATCTAAATTTTGTGAGAAGAGACTATGTTTCGAATTACTTGCGTATTTACCAAACAATTGAAATAGGTCCTTAGGAGGCTTTTGTAATGCTTAAGATTATTTGGGATACCTCTCTTGCAGTATACACTTAATACTTCCTTGTCTAAGAGCATTGAAATGAGTTGTCTAGTGTGAGTTTGTACTCCTTATAGTCTTAAATTCGTTAGTGTTATGTAAGTTTTATAGGAATTTCATTTGTTCCAAAGTGACGTTAATACAGGACCAAAGTAACCACATAAATGCAATTAGTGAAAGGGTAAATAATATTAAACTAAGGAATGACCACCACAAAAAAAAAGTACACCATTAAGCGATGTCAAAACCAATTAAAATGTCAAATGTGATCATAAAATGAATGTGATAAAGTAGAGCTCCATGAATAATACAACCTAATAAATTGGAAAACCAAATATGATGCATGATCACATGCTTTGTATGCATGAATGTGGTTAAACAACCATGTTAATGAAATAATGAAATGTAGCCTTGAGAATGGGATAACTTTAGTTGTAGCCAAGGTCTTGTGAGATAAGGAAATTGCACTCTTGTTGGACTTGTAAAAGTTAGTAGAACCCTTGGCGTAGTTAGGAATATTAAATCTGGGATCACTCAGGAAGTTGAACTTATGGTTGAAACATGTAATTAACCCTTAAGATGATGAAACATAAGATGTTTGAAATGTGAAATTTGTCACTTAAATTCAAAGAAAAATCTTTATAATGAGAAACACAGGTGTTATGTAACTTTCCATGCGCAATATGATTGTGAAAATATGAATTCCTAATTGGAGCAATGGATTGTGAATCAAGAATGATACATCTTAATTAGTTAACCTACATAGCTGGTTAGTAATAACTTGAAGATTAAAATAATGTATTGTTAGTATTAAACAATGTTAGGAGATGAACTCGGGATAGGTTTTCTATTGATCTAGTAACCTTCCTTTTTCTTCTTGCGAATTTCGCCTCCTTGTAACGAGGGCATTTTTCCAAAGCAAGTAAACACTGGCCTTTCTAACAAATTCTTAAGTCAAATATTAGAAGGTGCATGTGTCTATATATGATCCTAATCACAATCAAGCTATATAAAGTTATTTCCATAAGAGAAACGAGCAAATTCTAAAGGAACCTCTATAGGTGAAATGTTACACAAAAACATGCAGCCTAGTTGTAAAGTAACAAGGGGTCCCACGTTATAAGAATCTTCAGACAATTATGGTCAACTAAGCAATTTTTGAGAAACAAACCTTTATCATAAAAATTGGATATTAGGAGACTCATAGTTGTTTAAAATGAATTTATTTAATAAACGAACTATGGATAAGTAATGGAATTGGAGAAAGAAACCATCCGCGTATTCTTCATTAAAGACTAATGCGCTGCAAAGTAAAGTAATTAAAGTTTGAAAAATAGGAAATTTTAAACCTTGTGTTTAATTCTGTTGAAAACTATTAGGTCATACAATGGAAACCTAAAGGTAATGAATATGTAAACCATGAAAAGGCCATGTCGTGGAGTATGCCTATCCTATGTTTTTTACTATTATTGGGTCATTGTCCTGGTTTACGTTGTTTTAGTAAGACATTGATGTGTACCCTATGTTATCCTATTGTATGAGTGGGTTCATGTATATGTAAGTGTCCTATGTGATGATGAGTTTATTTATTAGCATGGATCCCATGTGGTGTCCATGTATAGACATGCAATGGGGTTCTCTTCCATAAAGGGATGGAAATGCTTTCTCTTCGATATATGTTATAATTGTATTTTGGTGTTAAATATAATAGCTGTTTATGATTATAATATATTCGAAGAGGAAGCATTTCCAATTCCTTTGATTTTGGAAGAGAACCCCCTTCGTGGTACAATGGAAACATATCCATGCTAATAAACAATCTCTTATAAATGAGGAGTTTTGATATGGGTTGTTCAGATTAGCCTTTAACAACGGTGTTTGTATCGAATTCTTGATACATTTACCAATCAATGTGATTTGTTAGGCTAGTTTTTCGGTGTTTATTAACCCTATCTTTCCTAGGTACCCTAATAAAAGTTTGGTCTAAAGGCAAGACTTCATAGGGCAAAAACTAGCAGTTGATGAGTTTCCAACTGTAAGATTATGATTGATGACACATAGTTGTTATGCAATATCTGTGCAGGTCCCTTACGAAAAGTTCTTGATATCACTGGTAATGGTTTAATCAAGTCAATATTCTTAAGATAATGGATTAAATGGTTGACAACTTGCGATGTACCATTTAAGACTTCAAAAGAGAACATGATTAAAGCTAAAGTCTAGACGTCTCAAGTTTGCTGCTTGTAAAAAATGATTTTTAGAAGCTCGAAAATTTAAGCTTATCAATAAAAATAGTAGCCATTTAATCAATTAGTCCACACTTCCACATCCATGGTAAAAAGTCAATAACAAATAATTAAGTACTTTTCTCAAAAAGAAGTGATTCAAGTCATTCTAGTTTCTTTCTAAAGCATGGTCTGCAACCGCATGTCCTGAAAATTATCGATCCATTTTCATGTGTCAGTTTCACAGTGCAAAACAGCAGTGGGAATGCTTATCTGGTGAAAGCTAAGGAGACGATAGTGCTTAAATAGAATACCTTTCCCAATGTGATTGAGAATCTTACACTGGCACAAATGAAGAATTCTTTCTCTCACACAGTATGCGTACAAATGTGGAAATGTTCATGAGGATAAAGCAAAGATTTAAAAAATATCTCAATTAAATATGCACCATTGTCTACTCTCACTAAAGTAGAGAATAGTAAAAATTAATTACTGGCAAAAGGTAACTGAAAACCATAGTTTGCAAAGTAAATAGCTGCAATTCTTAGAAAATGGCAAAGGTGAAGTATGGTTTGGCAGAATCGATGTGCATTGAAGCGAAAGCACAAACTTTGCATTGGAAGAAGGCATCCAGAATAGAAGCACCTGTTAGGATCTTTACTAATCTTATCACGCAATGTTGGAGCAGCAAATCTGACCTAGGTTGTTTAAGTAAGCTGTGTTTAGCATGAAACAATGGACATCATACCATAAGCGATACCAGCATTGCATTTGAAAATCATTCTCATAGAGCTTTGTAAAACCAGTTGCATCTTAGGGTTAGGTTTAAATTATTTAAAATAGATTTTTGACAACCAGATAAACTATACCCATCTATCTGCGGTTAGGCTTTATTTTTTTAAAGTACATATTCAAAGTTTACAAACTATGCTACAAATTGAATACTATAAAGCAGATATATCAAAAAATATTTCTAAACATAATAAGCTTGGGCGTCAAATTACATCGTGTATTAATGTTTTCCAAAACCTCTGAAAGACATTTTTGTAAAAGATCGTATTTCCACCTGGTCTGACAAAACAGCATTTGAGAACTTCAGTCATTTTTGAAAGCTAATAATAATTCTGAAAAAATTCATTAAAATCTTATGTACAAAACCCTGTGAATATGTGCGAAAAGTTTTGTATATGGGTGCATTATTACAGTATTGCCCAATATGAAAGTTTTTTAATTGAGAGAATTTCATTCCCATGGAGAAGATGACAGAAATAACAGCTTGAATACACGTCCAAGCAACTTCATGCAGCAGAATACAGCCTACAGAGATCATCATTTGATCAATATGGCTACATGCAGCAAAGTTCAGAGAAGGATGTTTGAAGCGTTAACTAGGATATGTTTCAGGAATGGCACTCAATTTGACTTCACCACTATCTCAAAGCATTGGTTCTGATTGCTCTATGTGCAATCCAAATGGATCCAATAGCACTAAATTTGAAGATGGTATCATCTATTGTACTAGGAAATAAATTGGCCTACAGGTCATTCCATACTCCAGGTGACTATATGTCGGTGAGGCCTAACTCACTAAACAATAGGAGAAGAAGAATAAGGCCCAGTACCTAATTGCTATAGATTGTATCACTGCATTCTGTATACACCTTATTTTGTGCATATCTAATTATTTCTTTTGCAAGATAAAGAAACATAATGAATCTCCTTCGAGTATGTCACTATTGTTACATCTAGGTTGATCGTTGGGTGGTCCCTAATCAAATCTGTAGCATGTCGTTAAAGTTCATTGCGTCATTTCTCGTTCATACTGAGATTGTGAGGCCAATTCCCAAAAGCTTTACCTACCCTTCCTGAATGGTATCATTGTCCCTCATTTGATGCCTCTTCTTTCAAGGCTCATTCCTCATTTGCTTGCAGGCATATCTGATGATGTCATTTAAATCCACTAGAAGTTTAGCCGATGTCAAACTATGCCAGTATATTCACTTAATATACGAAGTTAATTCTGTTGGAATACGTGAACAAGGAAGAATAAAGAAGGCGGATTGCACACTTTGCAGATTGTGTGTCCGTCATTTTATTATGCAAAAGATAGTTACAATGCGGTTGATGGTTACAACCGAATACTAGTTAACATGTAATTAATAGACTAATTAACTAAAGCCTTATATTCTAATACCCCCTCTTAAGGCTTACCCTACAAAAGCAAAAAAACAAACATTTTAACAAATCTAAAAAAACAGAACTACGTAATCTTCAGAGGGTTTCACTTTGAAAGCAATGCTTTGACTAGGTAGGGCTCCATCAAGTTGCTTCGTGACCTTCGTAAAGGTGTATCTCCCGAGCTGAATTCCCGAGTTCCGGTTCCACCTCCCCAAACTCCCGAATCACAGATCTCCCAAATTATTGGACAACCATCCATATTGAGCCATCCACAAGCTCCATCAAGTTGTCTCATGACCCTCGTGAGGGTATAATTCCCAAGATCCACAGTCTCCCGAACTATCTGAGCAACCATCCATACTGAGCTTCATCTACCCTATATCCTTTCTTGCATTCAAAATTTGGAGCATATTTATATTACGTATTCATCACGTGTCCTCACTACCTTCAGCATTTGGTGGGTCTTCAACCATGGCTATATTGGCTGCATTTGATATGCCTTTACCCTTGAGCACATCATTGGCTCGAACACGACAATCCCACGTTGTGTGACCTCTTTTCTTAAATAATGACATTCAATCTCCCATTTATCTTTATCTAACTTTCTACAAAAGTTTTTGGTCTTGGAATAAAATGCACTTTCTTGTTGAGGATCAACTTCTGCATCTTCTGCAGTTCCCCTTTTCTTCAGCTAGAAGAGCTATAGCTGCAATCATATCATCTAGAGATTGAGATTGAATTTGACTGAGGGTAAAAATTACATTGTTGTATTTTGAAGACAACTTGTTTAATAGGATAGCTTTGGCATCCTCATCCTCTATCGCAGCTTTGATTTCTGCTAGTTGTCTGATCAAGGACCTCAAATTGTTGATGTGGCTCGACATAGAGACTCCATCCATTTTGAACCTATATAACTGAAGTTTTAGGGAAATTTTGGCATTAACTGCTTTCGCTCCAAATAATTTATTTAGAGCATCCCAAATTTCCTTGGATGATTTTTCTAGGTCTACATGATGGAGCTCAGAGTCAGAGAGAGCAAGGCCAATAATAGCTTTCGCTCTATCATCTCTACTATGCCAATCTAACAATTTAGATGGATCCGTGGGTGCTTTCTCTTTCCCATTTACTATGCCCCACATTTTTATTCATAAGTTGCATTTGTATTTTCACTTTCCATGTATGAAAATTTTGACCAAAATATTTTTTTATTAGAATTTCCATTCAATAAAATAATATAAATACGACTGTTTATTTACCGAAATGAGTAAACAAAGAATAAAATAACAGTTCTAAGTGTGCCCTTTGCAGCAACTGCGATATGCATTGTTCCATGCCCTAACAGATAAAACAATCTGAAACTTTTTGTTGTGCCCTTGATTTGATTCACGAATGTGTGACTGTATTTAATGCCTTTTCAAACCCTCGCGACTTTCATTTTTTGTGCCTTTTTTGCAAACTGTAATACGACTATGTTATTCTCCTGAAATCTGCAATTCACGACAGTATATTTTTCGTGACTGTTCGTAACTGGTAAACCAACGGCGACTTTGGCGACTTCGTTTCTGAGTCTTCTAGTTCTTGCAATGACTTTGTAAGCCCTAAATGGCCCTCATGTCTGTATTTAGCAACTGTATTTTCGTTTTGTGCCTTTGAACATTGGATTTCAACTGCGATTACAATGGCTTCAAAAAGTCTTTTGATGTCCTTCAACTCCATGCCATAATAATACTTCCGATAAATAAAACTTGTGGCTTTCTTCTTCTCAAAAACCTCTTTGCGTCTCGCTCTGATACCAACGTTGGAAAATGTGAATAAGGAAGAATAAAGAAGGAAGATTGCACACTTTGGAGATTGTGTGTCAGTCATTTTACTATGCAAAATATAGCTACAATGCGGTTGATGGTTGTAACCGAATATTAGTTAACGTGTAACTAATAACTGATTAACTAAAGCCTTATATTCTAATAGATTCTCTCCATAGTCTTTGAACTTGAGAGCACAATAATATGTGACTGATTTTCACTCATTATGTTCCTTTTTTGGCATGACGAGAGCAAGAGATCCTCAAGGATAAGAATTAGGTTGGATCTTTACCTCTTTGAGTATCTACTTGATTTTTCATCTATCTCAACACTCTCAATGGGTGTAGTGTGGTGAGGCGGTCAACTAGGCAATTGAGAATCTAGCACAAGCTCTATAGAATGTTGAGTAGGCCTTACAGTTGGATGTCCTCTAGGCTCATCAAAAAAATCAAAATATGCATTAGCAAGAGATTTGATTGCTTTAGAAGGAAGCTTTGTCAACATTATTTTCCTTGGCTTCCCTAATAATAGAAAGGGTGAGAAACTTATGCAAGTTGACTTATTTAATTGCTGCCCCGCAAGAGAGCAAGGACTATTAGAAGAAGTGAGTTTATATATTTTACCACCCTTCCGTAATCAGTAGGTCTTGTGGAACCCACCAAAGACGGCCTTGCGATTGTACTGATAAGGTGCTCCGAGTATTCAAATGCAGCAATCGAGCAAAGTGACATCCCAATCAACTATATCCTGGAATGGCTCAGTGGCAAATGTGATGGAACATTTGTGAGACACAAGTGAAATGTCCCTCCTTAACCCATCACAAGTGGTATGAGTGCAGAAGTGTTGTAGTTAAATCAATTTCTTTTGACTGCCATTTTCAAGGATAAGCTGTGTCAATCTATTCTTGATTTGACAATTGTGAGTTAACAAGCTTCTTTATTTTTGAGAGAATAGTCATTGACAATAAGTATGAGCTGAGGATAAGAGGTATTGGGATCAGTTATCTAAATCTCTAAATCTTTGTATTATGTCTGTTCAACAAGAGTCTTCACCTTCTTTGATTTGAGGACACAATATTCATCAGTAGAATGCCTTGTGTGCTTGTGGTAGGCATGCCACTTCTTTTCATTCCTAGATAAAGGAATTGAACCCTTAATGGATTCATTTGGTGAAGAATATCCATTCCTTGAGAGAGCAGCATGAGAGGAGCTCGGTGAGGCAGAAGATGAAGAACAACTATTTCTCTAAAAATTAAACGATTGGCTTTGCTTAGCTTCCATTTTTAAAGCAATCTGGAAAGCATGCTCTAAGGAAGTGATGGTCTCGACTTCTAACTCCTGCCAAAGATGAGATAACAACCCAGAGATGAATTTGATGCGAAAGACCTCATTAATGTCTTGTACCTCCAGCTTGACAGAGAGACAATTGAAATGCTATATGTATTGCTTGATTGATTGCCAGAGATCTGGCGAAGATGGAACCAATGTGCCAAGAGCTCTTAGTCTTCTATGTAACTGAGAGGATAAAACCGCGCCCAAATAGTTGCCTTGAAATCTACCCAAGTACTAGTTTATGCTTGTTCTATCGGCATCTAGAAGTTGGCTGTGAAACTACCACCAGGTGAAAGCTTAATCCTTATTGTGGTTTTGTGATTTGTTGTGGTTATGTGAGATCTGACTGCATTTTGAAATACACCTCCAAACTACGAAAAGCATCTAACTTGTCCCATTGATTGTGCCATCAAAATAGGGAATAGACATCCTAGTGTCCAACCTAAAACCAGGTCGGGAAGTTGGGAAGGTCAAAGGAATTGAATCCGTCGGTATTTGCTGTCCCGTGAAGTGCTGAAACATGTTCTTCATTTTCTGCATAAATTGTAGTTGAAATGAATGTTTCTGTTATCATTGGTCATGTAGCTCTTGGGTAAATTAGGGTTCTAGGTGGAGCTTGGTGGACTAGTAGAACTATCCATCAAGGAAACGATACAAATGAAAACTACCATTACTATGATCAACAGTCTATAAGTAGTGGCAGAATAACAGGAATGAGAAATGAGAACAACTCAACGTGCAGCAGATAAACACTGATCAGAAAATCTGAATAGAATCAGCAATTAGCAACATAAAATTGGCTAACAAAAATTATACAGCAGAAAATCGGTAGTGAGAATTTTACAACAAAATTGATAGTGAATAGCTACAGCAGAAAATTGACGGCAAAACTTTTCAGCAGCAAATTGGCAGCGAAGAATTTGCAGCATAAAATTGACAGCAAGAATTTTATAAGGAAAAAACTGAGAGAAAAAAGTTTCAGCAGAAAATTGACAATGGAAAATAGATAGTAGACAATGAATCAACAACTTGACAGCAGAACTTCGACATCAAGGATCTTGACAGCAGAAATTCGACATCAGGAGGTTGGAGCCAATATCCAGAATGAAACAAGAAGCTGTCCAAAAACAAACCCGAAATGCAGAAGAGGCCTGATTGTCAGGCTCTGAGACTAACTGATATGAACTGATAAATCTCTATTTCTGAGTCTTTTTATGACTGCCTTAATACATTGGGGAAGCCTGCATACATAGGCTAAAAATCACAAAATGGCATTTGATGTTTCAAATTGTCTACCTAATCTTTTCAGCTATTCCCAACTTCCAACTGTCTACCTAACCTATCTACTGGTTCCAGCTGTCGACCTAGCCTTTCCAGCTATTCCAGCTGCTTACCTAAGTTTTAATTCATTTCTATCAGTCATTTACGGTTGTTCCAGTTGTTAATCTACTTTTTTATTATTCCTATAATACAGTTAGATTACTAACTATAATAAAAGCCTCAACAAATATGGAGGTCGGTTGTTGACTTAGGAGTTGCTGAAACATGCTTGTCATATGCTGCATAAGTTTGAATTGAAACTCGTTTTTTTTGTTCTTTATTATTCAGCTCTTGTGAGAATAATTGCATCAGATTGAGGATCTGAGTCACACCTAAGGGGATTTCAGGACTGCTATAAATATCCATGAAAAATAAAATTATAAATGATGTAGAAATATCATTTTCTTGCCTTTTTTATATGCCCGTAATCATTTTCCACGACTGGTAAAATCCCTATAGCGATCCCTTCCCTGGCATCGCAACAGCTATTTCGTGACTGGTAGAAGTAGCGTGTCCTGTATTTCCCCTATCTCGACCCTCGGGGGTTGGGAAAGGGTTTCGTTTTCTTCTGCAAACACTGGTTTTTCTCCCTTGCTGCCTCGTGATTCAATCACTGTTTTCTTTCTTTGTCTGGCTATTTCGAGCCCATGGAAAATGCAAAGAAGTTACCCTCAGCTTCTTATGGGGGCAAGCAATCATTCAGAGATGCCTTTCATGGATCCTCTTCTACAAACACGACCACAAGAAACTTTCAAAAAAATCCCCTTCGTATGCCCAAATTTGATCCAAGGAAAAATGAGCAGGGTTGTTTACGAGCAACTGATGGTGTTCCAGATATTCAACTAAAGGAGGGTGTGCAAGATAATATCCATGAATTGGAGAATAGAGGATTGATTATCAGATTTCTTGGATTTCGTCTACCATTATCTAGTCTCAGAGAATGGGCGAAGAAAACATGGCAAACTAAAGGTGAAATTACTTTTTCTGTGTACCCTAATGGTTATTTTCTTGTGGTCTTTACTTTAGCAACAAACAAGGAATATGTATTCCAAGGATGACCATGGTTTATGGGACGGACTGGATTATTTATGAAACCATGGCACCCTATGTTCAAACCAGAGGAAGAGCTACCTTCGATAGTTCGAGGAAGAGCTACCTTTGATAGTTCCTGTTTGGGTGAGATTGTATGGACTACCGGCGGAATACTGGACTCAAACTATTCTTATGGCTATTGGTAATACATTAGGCAAATTTATGATGATAGCTGATACTAAGATCCAGCTGGAACAAATGATTTATACCAGGATCTGTGCGATTTTCTTCTCATGGATCTAAATAAGCCATTACCAGCCAAACTATCTCCGGAAATTGAAACTGACAAATGGGAACAAATGGTGGATTATGAGAATATACCCTTTCGGTGCCGAATTTGTCATGAATACGGACAGCTATCTAAAATTTAGTGGACATTTAGTGAAAGACAACCCTGCTAAAATGCCAGAATCAAAAGAAGGGGAAAAAAATAAAGATGGATCTGTTACGCCGAAGAAGAAGAAAGTCATAAAAATGTCTGAGAAGGAAAATACTGAAATCAGCAACTCAAATTCCTACAGATTTGCTACTCTTCAAGTGGAAAATGAAGAAGACAAAGGGGATGATATGATGGAGTCACAGGTTCCAGAAACATACCCTGACAAACCAACCACAGCAGCTAGTACATCGCAACCAAAACGCGTAAAGGATCGTCGCCCTGCTCAGGGCGGCCAATGGATACCCAGCAGCAAACGGTAATCTATCAAGCCAATCCTAATAATGCTATTGCCCAGTCAAGACTACAAAAAGTTATCAAAGAAAAATAAAGTTTACTAATAAGTTTCAGGACCTTACTAATAAGTTTCTCGAAAGAAATTGAAACTGACATATGGGAACAAATGGTGGATTAGGACCAAGATCAAGATCCGAAAGAAATGAAGAATTTGGGAAAGGCCTTAATAATCAAGGAGAACAATAAATCATTTCAGGATGTACAATCTTTAGGGGTGGAACAGGAACAAAACAATAATCAAGGAGAACAATAAATCATTTCAGGATGTACAATCTTTAGGGGTGGAACAAACAAAACAAGAAATAAAGTAGATGCTAATACAGCAATGGGAAGAAAATCCGACCAGCTCAAGATTCAACAGGAAGGTAAAAAGCTGAGTGATTCAAGAACTATTAGGGATCTGTCTCATTACCTGAAGAAGCATTCTCAATGAAGATAATAACATGGAATGTTAGAGGTTTGAAGGGTTCTTCTTCAAAGTTTCAGGAGATTAAAAGAATGATTGCTCAACAACAACCATCAATGGTTAGTATCCAAGAAACTAAAACTTCCATGCATCTCATATCCACTATGTCTGAGAACATGTGGCCTAGGTCCCAACATATCTCTATTGACTCCTCTGGGGCTTCTGGAGGTCAGGTCACTATTTGGGATTCTCGGTTAATTTTTGTTTTCAACTCATGTGCTTTGAAAGGCATGATTTGCTTACATGTTCTTAATAAAGAGGAAAATCAGTAGTTCTTCGTTTGTAATGTTTATGCTCCCACCTATATAGAAGAAAAGCGACAACAAAGGAAAGGTATGGCCTATATAATTCGATCTTTTCCCCATTTACTGCTCATTTTAGGAGGAGATTTTAATACTATTCTTAACTTGTCTGAAAAACAAGGGGGCAAGACTTTCTTGGATACTAGTTCAAATGAGTTAAATCAGTTCATTCAGTCTCACAATTTAGTTGATGTGCCTACTGAAAATGGGATAATGACATGGTCTAACAGAAGACAAGGACACCATTGTATTCTTGAAAGGCTTGACTTGATTTTCTTATTTCTGAAGAATGGTGGCTAAATGGAGAAGCTCCTAAAGCTTGGATTCTTGACAATAGTGGCTCTGACCATTGGCCGGTATGTTTGCAAATAGGAAAAACCCTTCATGTCAAAACTCCTTTCAAATTCCAGCTAATGTGGCTTCGTCATGCTACCATCCATGACCTTATTAAACAATGGTGGATGGAAGGAAATCCTCGGCATGGAACAAATATGTTCAAATTTGTCAAAAAGTTGAAATACCTCAAGGTCCAACTCAAGAAATGGAATTGGATAGGCTTTGGAGATAAAGCAAAAGAAAAAGTAAGAATTCACAGAGATCTAGAAAAGATTAATGAGGTACACCATATAACAAGGCAGCTCTTTGGATCTCTTTAGGAAGGAATGCAATCTTAAGGAAGAACTCAATGCATGGGAAACTCGCAAAGAAATTGTGTAGACAAAAGTCTAGAATTCAGTGGCTAAAGGAAGGTGACAAAAATACATCTTTTTTCCATAAGAGATTATTATCTAGAAGAGCACATAATTACTTTCATTCTTTATCGAAAGGTGGGAATAAGGAATCTTCAATGAAAGGTATGAAACGGGTAGTTAGTCAATACTTTCAAGAATTATTTTTGGCACAATCTCTGGATATGATAGCTCAACAGAAGCTTCTAGATTTGCTCCCTAAACAAATTACCCAGCATGATAATGAGAAGCTAACCCAACCAGTTACTAAAGAGGAGCTTCGGAAAATTGTATTTAGCATGCAGAAAGGAAAAACTCCGAGGCCAGATGGACTTCCAATTGAATTCTTTCAAACCTTTTGGGAAATAATAAAATCTGATTTAATACAGGTGGTGGAAGAGGCAAGAACAGCTAAGACTATTCTGAAAGAGTTGAATAAAAACTTTATAGCTCTCATTCCGAAAGCTAGAGAGGTTGAAGATATATTTGGATTTCGCCCTATAGCACTCTGCAATGTGGTATATAAGATAATTACAAAAATTATAGCAGAGAGACTAAAACCTTTGTTGGGAAAGATTATATCACCCGAACAAGGTGGATGTGTGCCAGGAAGACATTCATGATGAAATTGTGTTGGCTCAAAAAAATTTACATTCAATCGAAATTCAGAAAAAACCGTCAATGTTCGTCAAGTTGGATTTATCTAAAGCTTATGATAGAGTGGATTGGACTTTCCTTAGCAAAGTCTTGGAGCATTTTGGCTTTTCACTTGATTGGATACAATGGGTTACTGCATGCTTTTCCACTATCTCGTTTGCAATTTCAGTTAATGGTTCTCAATCATAATTCTTTAGAGCATCAAGGGGAATAAGACAAGGGGATCCATTATCCCCTTTCTTATTTATCATTCTTGCTGAATGTTTGGGTAGATTGTGCCGAAAAGAGTGTCAGGAAAAGAACATCAATAGGGTAAAATTGGCAAAAAATCTCCAACCTTCATCACTTCTTCAGTTTGTGGATGATTCTTCGATGATGAGTCGTGCAACTACGGTTGAAGCTAAACATATTCAAAAGACTCTTCAATCCTTTTCTTCAGCCACTGGTCAGAGTATAAATAATGGAAAGTCCAATATTTACTTCTTCCATTGTTCTCAAAGACAAGAAGAACAAATCCTGCAAATTTTTAAATTCCAGAAAGGAGTTCTTCCTGTGAAATACTTGGGCATTCCTTTAGCTCCCAATAAACTCAAAGATTGGAAATGTTTAATTGACAGATTTGAACAGAAAATTCAAAAATGGACAAACAAATGGTTGTCTACAAGAGGAAGGATGACTCTTATTAAGGCGGTTCTCCAGGCAATGTCGATTTATGTGGCGTCTGTTTTGAATATTCTTCTCACTATATTGAAAAATATGGATTCCATTTGTCAAAAATTTCTTTGGAGTGGAGCTCAGGAAAAGAAAAAATGGGCATTGGTGAAATGGACATCTCTCTGCAAACCAAAACAACATGGAGGGTTGGGCTTTCGGTCATCCACTCAACAAAATATAGCTTTGGCAGCCAAATTATACTGGAGGCTTATAACTTCTAATGATGATCTGTGGGTTGTTAACTTCAGAGGTAAATATGCGGAAAGTAGCCGACCAGAGAGAATTATCAGGACAACTCTCCCTAATAATGGATCTTCTGCTTTAAAGTTCATTAAAAGTGGAGAAAATCTGATTAAAAACAAGTTGTTCTGGATAGTTCATAATGGTCATACAGCCAATTTTTGGGTGGACTCTTGGGAAGGTCATCCCCCAATTTTAACTATATTCCCTCACCTTCACCCAATTAAGGAACAAATGCAAATGCAGGGATGGATCAAGATCAAACATTACATACAGAAAAATAATCAGTCTTGGGGTATGGAGACACAATGGAGACCTCTTTCGGAATGGCCTATGCGGATAGAGCAGGAGGATCAAAACTTGTTGAACAAAACTTTGGCAGGAAGACCTCTTCTTTTTTCAGCTAAACCTGATGAACTTGGATGGGGAGGCAGCTCTTCAGGGAAATATGATGTAGCTTCTGGATATGAATCTCTCATTATAAGTGGTACTCATCCCCAAAAAGCCTTGTTTCAATGTATATGGCAGCCACAGATATGGCCTAAGGTAAGTTTCTTCCTTTGGCTTATCATTCAAAGAAGGCTTTTAACTGGAGATAGGCTCCAAAAAAGAGGTTTCAGAGGACCTATTAGATGTGTTCTTTGTACTCAAGTTGAGGAAACATTGGATCATCTTCTCTTTCAATGCCCATGGGTTTCTTTTTTGTGGACAAATTTGGCTCGTCTGTTTAAACTTCAATGGAATAGTTTGGGATCCTTTGCACAGATTAATGATATTTGGAAGAAAGCAATTCCCACAGGACAAAATTTGTTCCCAGCAGTTTGGAGTGGTATTTTTTTACTCCTTTGGAACACGTGGAAAGAGAGGAATTATAGAATATTTCGCCAAACGAGCAGTGAAGTAATATATGTTTGGGAAAAAATAAAAAGTAACTTGACAGAGAGCCTCAAACATAAGGTTTATATACCTGATCAACCCTCTCAAGAATGGGAGTATATCTTCCAACAACTATCTTTGGATCCTCAGGAAGCCACCATGCCATGCTTCCATGCAGAATAAGAAAAAGACAGCAGTTCATGCTACTCAAGTGCATGATGGAACAATTTATGATGGGGTGATAAATACAAATGTAGCTTCTAGGGGTAATCCTGGCAGAGCAGCCATGGGAGGAATTGGACGTAACAGGGATGGATAAGTTCAATTCCTATTTGCTGAAAATATAGGAACTTCTACCAATAATATGGCTGAAATTAGAGCTGTCCATAGAGGAATACAGGAAGCTATTAAAATTGGATGGAGAAAGTTCAAAATCCAATTGGACTCTAGAATCATGATGAACTTATTGAATGATTATAGTAATAGACATCCTCCACAGTGGAGAATTGCCAAAGAAGTTTGTGAAATCCGGAATCTTCAGCAAAAGGCTCAAGAGATTCAGTTCACCCACATTCCCAGACAAAGAAACAAGGTTGTTGATGGACTGGTAAATTGGGCTCTTGGCAACAAGGATATCTTTTGCTATGGATCACCTCCTCTATGGCGGTCAACAAAGATTCAAGAAAAAATCAGGAAAATCATAAACCTTGACTCTTCTTAATGAATATTCATATTGTTATTTTTGTTTATAGTGCTAGAGATATGGCTAATAGCTTCCATGCTTGGCATGGTAGAGTATGTATTTCAATATTTATATCAATATAATGGGTGACTGTTTTTCAAAATATATATATATATATATATATATATATATATATATATATATATTAGGATGGGAACACTACTAGATTTAACATAGTAGTAAAATAATATACAATAAGCTCAATAAAGTGTCCCCACCTCCAATAATAAATGCACCCCAATCCCATGCCTCCTCCCAAATGACAACTATTTTTATAAATGATCCAATGTGGAAAATCAGAAGAAAAATGTTCTGAATTAATTAAATATTAACTTTGGGATTCCATTTCTTTCTTCCCACATATCTCAGTTCCACAAGCAGCAATGGTGAAGGAAATGTCATTTGACTAGAAGCAGCTCTGGTGTCTTCTTTTCACTAACTAGATCAATGAACAGAAGCAAGTGGAGCACTAATCAGAAAAGAAAATCATGAACTAGCATATCTAGAAATTAAGGGATGATATACAATGCTGTAATCAAGGACTGATGGGATGAGCCCCAAGAAAAGTACTTCATAAGGATTTGTAAGTCTGACCTGGCAAGGAAGGCACAAGAGCATATTAACAGTGCTGCAACAATTGTACACAAGCTAGCAGCAAACTAGAGCTGCTAAAACCCCCACAATTTTTTCAAAAATGGATGGTAGTGCAAAGACGCTTGGAAAAAAAACCTTGAACCACTTATTAAAATATAAGGCTTATTTATTAACGTTATGTTAATATTAGTTAAGTGTTAACTAATAAACCTAGACTGCATGGATACAGGTACGGGTACAGTACGCCGATACGACAAATTTTTAAAAATCTTGGGTACAGTACGTTTTTGGGTACGTTTTATATATATATATATATATATATATATATATAAAGAAGCATTTGCATACTTATTGAAATTTAATTCTCATACATTGCATACTCATTGAAATTTATTATTTCTCTATCACAATTATTTCTCTTAGTGACTATGATAAGATTCAAGGAGTTTTGATTGTTCATGGTGACCTTCCTTGATCCACTCGGCACGATAGTATTGTCTGACATATTTCCCAAAACATCATAACTAAGCAGGAAAAATATGGATCCAAGCTGGCAGGTGGGACGATTAGTCCGAGCACGGGAGAATACTCACCGAGTTTTGGAAAGCTATCCAGTATTTTTAATTACTAATTTGTCTACATGTGATCAAAGCTCATGATTCTTTCAGAAGATTGCAAGAAGTTGCTTGGTCCAAAAAGGTGCAAAAATGGATTTTATGAAAATAAGAAAAATATTGCCATCAATGTGTAGAGCTCGAGAAAATATACACTTTTAGAGAAAACAGCACCTAAAACGGAGTCACAGAATGAAAGTTATGGCACATGCAAGTTTTTGTTGCTACATCTTCCCCGACCCTTTCCAAAAATGGCAATTTTTTTCTACCCTTGTGATTTTTTCACCAAAAATCCAAAAAAGGAAATAATTGCCAAAAAAGGAAAGAAATGTTGTCTTTGGCAAGTTTTTTTTGGACAGGTACGGCTAGAAACGTACCCACAGGGACATGGTACAGTCCGGGTACGACAAAACCGCACCCGAACCGTACCTTGTCCCTGTGGGTACGTTTCCAGCCGTACCCACAGCATACCGTACCCCATACCAGTACCTGGTACGTTTCCAGGCTGGTACGAGGACCCATAGGGCGTTTCCGTGCAGTCTAGTAATAAATGGTTGCAGTCTAGTAATAAATGGTTGAAACTACTTCAACCACTTTGTAACCATCTTTCACATAAAAAAATGACGAACACACAATGATAATGTGTGCATTCAAGATTCTCTTCACCCATTCTTTGTACATTCTAATCTTTCTTTATTCTTTTTCTCTCCGCATATTCTAACATTGTTATCAGAGCACGGCAAGCAAGGAGAAAGAGAAGGGAAGAAGTTTGAGTTTACAGTCATCGCAAAGGCCTGCGAATCGCGAGCACAGTTTACTGATTTACAGCGAACATTTTGAAAGCCTGTCACGTAGTTTTGGACAAAATACAACCAAAGACTTCATTTCCGCCATTAATACCACATTTCAGACACTCGAAAACACAGTCAATTCAGAAAAATCGTGGGTAAAACAAAGAGTTTCAAGTGATTACGAAATCAAGGGCAAAACTTACAATCGCGATTTTTGGATTCCAAAGGACATGAAAATCCTATCTATTTTTAACGAACTAGAGCACGCACGAAAATCCTATCTGCTATCGCGAATCATGAACTAGGGCATGGGAAGCACCAAGTAAAATATAGAAATTTTGAGGTCTCTACCAGTCACAAAAGGAACACATGATTACAATCACAAAAGGGCTCACGAATACAAGAGAAAACACAATCTTACAGTCACGAAAAGCACAAAAGGAATTTACAGTTGCGGGGAGGTTTTTTCAAAGTCAAAAACGTGAATCAGTTATAGTCGCGGGAGGACTTCTTTGAAGACAAAAGGCGAAGAACATTGTGAATCACTAACAGTTCGAGAATAGAAAATTATTATTATTTTTGTTGATGCCTGAAGTCAAAAATTCAGAATATAGACTGTAATAAAATAATACATGACATGGAAGGAAGAACGATTATAGCCATTGTTGAAAATCCACCGGATGCTGAAATTAATGAACTTACTAATAGAGAATATGTATTTTAAAAGACTCCCAACACTTTGAAGATATGAAGGACTCCAGTATAGGTGAAACTTGGCATGGATGACTGTCCAGATAGTTCGGGAGTCTGTGAATCTTGGGAATTTACCCTTACAAGGGTCATGAGACAACTTGATGGAGCACTGTGGGAGTAGCTCAGTATGGATGGTTGTCCAACAATTTGGGAGATTCTATAATTCGGGGTTCAGGGAGGTGGAATCCGGGAACTCGGGAATTCAACTTGGGAACTACACCTTTACGAGGGTCAGGGAGGCAGCTTGATGGAGTTCTACATGGTCAAAGCATTGTTTTTCAAAAGGGAAAGCTTTTGAAGAGTGTGTGGTCTTGTTTGGTTCTGTTATTTTAATCTTATGTCAGTATGTTCTATAGAGTAAGCCTTAAGAGGGGGTATTAAAATATAAAGCTTATTTATTAGCATTATGTTAATATTAGTTAAGTGTTAACTAATAAACAGTTGAAACTACTTCAACCACTTTGTAACCATCTTTAACATAATAAAATGACGGACACACAATGATAATGTGTGCATTCCGATTTCTCTTCATCTGTTCTTTGTACATTCCAATCTTTCTTTATTCTTTCTCTCTCCGCATATTCTAACAGAACTATCAGAGGGAAAAAGAACTCAAAATATGATGTCACAGTAGCATTTTGTGCGCAAGGCTAAATTTGGAATGACAAAGAAAGAGATGGAGCTAAAACAAAACTCTGATACCAACTGATGTAACCCAATAGGAGCATACAGCATATACACACATAAAAACAAATGACAACAAAAGAGAATAAGGATATTTCTGCCAAAAATAATGATGAACACTCTTCATCAGTATGGAATAAATAGATTTACAAGGATGAGAATGTGTGCTGATTGGATAAGGCCGAGCACATGCAAACACCCCCGAAACTGAACATGTGAAATTGCCTCAGTCTAACTTGCTTGCAGTCGAAGAATTCAGTGAACTGAATTTCACCTCAGTTAGTCAAACAAAGCTTTCATGCACTTGGTAAGGCTCCAGCAAATTGTTAGGCCAAGTGTACATGAAGGATATTTACAATGATTAGATAATTACAAGGGTGATTCTCATCTACTGTTGAAAATAACTATACTTGTCCGTGCAACAACTGCCACAAATATAACCAAGCATCTGTAGGTCACACTTGGCTAGTGTTCCTACCAAAGAGACAAAAATCCATTGTCAACATATAGCCAATGATGTTTATATAGCCAATGAAGTTTAACTGAAACAAAATAACTTAGAGGTGATCAAAAACAGATCCAAAATTTATTCTCCTATATTTCTTTGGTTAAAAGCATTTCAGTCTTAGAAAGACTCCAATTTGTTTCTGACAATATATACATGATCACATTTCTAAAAGTAAGGATTCTACCTTGAAGCAAGATTGCAGTAATAATAACCATTAAACATTGTCAAACGGAATGAGCTCAAATGGTAAAAGCATGGGACTTCCCAAGAGAAGCCCCAGGTTTGAATCCCTAGGAGACATGATAAAAGTGTTAAAATTGGATAAAATACCACATCCAACAAGCTGGGTGTGGCATAACCTGATGGATGAGGCTGGGTTGAAGTCCCACGTGAATTGACGGAAGATATACCCCTTGGTAATGGCATCCAAGCCAAATGTCACCCCGCAAGGGGAATTCACCAAATCAAAACATAAATTGACTTATAAACATTGTCAATTTTCCAGTAGTCGTAAAACAAAAAAAAAATTGTACATTTGAGCAAGGTAATGATACAACTCTTAATAAAACAATGAACAATATTACCTGAAATTACGGGAGATGTTTCATTCTTCCTATCCACTTAATCTTTTAGCAAATGTCCACAGTTGGATATACTTTTCGTATTATTATTTTTCCTCAAATGTTTTCTTCTGACCTTTGTTTTTGTGGACACTAAATTAAGAGTTCACTGCTTATAATCAGCTAAATAATTCTTACAAACTAGTCAATTAAAAAGAATGTCATGATTTATGGGTCAGCTTAGATGGCACATTACTGTGCAGCCTACTCCTTAGGATATTCTCATAGAATATCTAAACCTTATCTATTTTCTCTTTACCATAACCTTCTATTTAAATATTTGAATTGTAGGTAGAATTTTATAAACAATTTTTTTGCCAAAGACCAAATAACTAAAAAATAACAAAGGTATCCGAATAAATCACCTTAATACTGATTCGAAGGGAATTGATGGATGTTTCTATTAAACATTTCTCTGCCTCATTTCGACATATAAGAACCTGTCAAAGCAGATGATAGAAAGTAAGAAAAGGAAACCAAAGGCCTGAAATCAGTTTCAATACATAAGCAAACAAGCAGATGAAACACCATAAAGCGACCAGCTCTTTTTCAGCAAAAAGGAAAATATTAAATGTTGATATTTTCTGCTGGAAATATTGTGTGCCAAACGCCTAGGCAAGTTGTTGTCGCAAAAGGTGTGGAGCATTAATAGAGTATCAAATATTTATGAACAAAATAAGAGGGTTCATTGTGCAAACTTTAATTAGCCAGCCAAATTACAAATTGTTTCCACCTTCCAAATATATTTTGCTACGACCAACCTGAGCTAACACATCACTTAGACCTTCTATAGAAAAGCAAAGGCGTCCATATACTCATTCAAAATCTAGATTAAATTTTGAAATTGGGTAATCTACTAACCACTTCCTTGCATTTTCAACTCACTAAAACCAGAATTTGGCACGATAGGACTTGTTATCAGCCAATTTTGACTGCGCAAAATTTTTAAAATAAATAAAATTAAAAAATGGAAATTTCGCAATTTTTCAAAAGTGTTACTTTGTGTGGTTTATCACTTTCATCACGACCGTCTCATTTTTGTGATAGTTTCAGTCTTCATTTCGTCCTTTTCGGGCAAGAACTCCTCTCGCCAGGCATTAAACTGCGTTAAAATTAATTAATTAATATTTAATTAATTAATTACTCTTTGTTTGATGAAATTAATTTTTAATAATTTTGGAGTATTTAATTAAATAAATATTAATTAAAATTCATTCGACAAGTTTTATTTTTATTGCCGGGGAAAAATAAGCTTCCGCTCCCCATTGCCGGGAATGCCAAATTGGCTTCCCGGGCCCGGATTTCCCCTTTCCTAGCAAAATTGTTTTAAATTCCCGCTCGTGGGATTTCTTCTCCCAATTGCCAAATTAATAAATTGGCAAACAGGCAAGAAATCTCCCGATTTCCCACATGGGGAAATTGAACGAAGATTGCCAGCCCACTTTGCCATTCCCATTGGCAATTGGCCGTTGCTTTCCCCCATTTCCCCTGGCAATTAATTCCACTACCCAGGAAGAGGGGAAGTCAGTTTGACCCTCATAAATTCCTCCGACGAACTCGATGGAAAGAGTCGTACGAAGCTTTCTAAAATTGCTTCTCACTTCTTCTAAAGAACATAATATTTTTTCCCTCAACAAAAATTTCACACATTCTTCAGAGGAACAGCCTAGAAAGATTTTCCACGCTCAGCTAGAGGGAAGAAAATCTTTACGCATTGAAAAGGAGAACAGTCCGAAAATGGGACATTTTGTTTTGTTTTGATGCGCATCTACGCTGGAGGAGATTGAAGGAGTTTTCTAACGCAGCAGGGGTGTGAAATACAGCAATTTTAACCATCACAAATTCCACCAAAGTAACCACGCCAGAGCAAACTAGAAGCTTCCACGCAGCATAGGTGGAAGGAGTCGGTTTTTAGCGCCCAAGGATTAAAAAGATGCTGCATGTAGCTGTCATAACACCACGCTCAGCCAAAGGAAATAGATAAATCCATCACGCAGGCCAAAGAACAGTTTCAAAGCAAAGAAAATAAGGAAAAAAGAGCAGTCCACGTGTTGGAGGTTGAAGAGGAGCCCACGTTGAAGCAGAGAATACCCACGTGTTGCAAAGAATACCCACGTGTTGCAGGTTGAAGAGGAGCCCACGTCGAAGCAGAGAAGGAATTTTCAACGCATGCTTTGGAGAAGAATACCTACGTGGCCAAGGAGGAAACCCACGCAACAGCTCACTCAGCTCAAGGAGATAGCCAGATTCAGTGCATGTTAAAACAGAGACCACGCATTTGGAGTAAAAATACCCACGCATTTGCCAAGGAGGATTTCAAGCTAAAGTTCCAGCAACCATCAACAACAAACAGTCAGCCACGTTGGAAAATAACAGTCCCAAACAGTTTTAAACGCATTTGCCAAGGAGAAGGTGGAGTTGTCCAGGAGAATAAAAAAAAAAACACATATTATTGTATGCCCGATCTGGAACTCGAGCTTAGTCTCGATATATTTGTATTAAATAAAAATTATAAAAAAAAAAATTGTAACCCGAGTCGGAATTCAAACCGGACTGATTGTTATTATTATTTTAAAAAATAATAATAATAATAATATTTAAGTGAGTCCTATTGTTCTTGCACTGACAGGGGTTTCGGAGACTGAGACCCGACCCCGCTTGCGTTGTTTTGCGTACCTGAGTCATTTTTTTGTGAATTTCATAATGGCTGAAAAATCTAACAAATTTGCAAGAAGATCGAGGAAGCCAGTAGAGAAATCGAACAAATCCACACTCAAGTATGAATTCCAAGGAATCATCCCTCCCAGTTCCATTAAGTCAGCATATGACAATATCACTGATACAGATCTGGGTCACATCAATGTGCAACAATTCTGTGAACGGGTGAAAACTGAAGGCAAAACCATATTCTCGGATAGGTTTTACCATAGTGGTCTACCTCAAGCAGCAGCATTTCCTGTCTCAGTGCAGTGTCCAGAGTTGGTTATCGCTTGTGTTGAGCACTATGATCCTGAGAGACGAGGAATTTTTAAAGATAATCGCGAGCCTTTCCTCTTAATCACACCAGAGCACATTGAGGAATTGCTCGGCATACTTGACTTCCCTAAGAATGTGGATATCACTCACCAATCAACGCAAGAATTTTGGGATGAGGAACCCCTGAGATGGAGCAAGATGGTTAATAACAATTGGTTAGTGACCAAGAGGCCTCGAATTGACCGGCTTCCGAAAGAACTGTACCGCGTTGAGTTCGTAGAAGAAATCGGGGACATGATTACTCTCCTAAGTCGAGTTTTCGGTTTACCCTCTGCTAGGATTTTCCACCCATGGATGTATCAGTTTATCTGTATCATCCTTTCCAAGAAAGAGTTTGTGGATTGGGCCACCATCATTAGTAACACCCTTCACAAACAATTGATAGAAGTTAAGATGACTAGATGCTTCTACATGACATCGTATCTGACTTATGCAGTAGCAAGAAGAAAGCTATTTTCGGGACTTGAAAAGAGAGGAGTCATGGGGCCGTCAAATAGTGTATTTCATTATTACCCTCAACTCAGTTTCAAAAATAGCTCTCACCATTTTAGAAGAGTCAACGATGCATTCACCTTCCGCGTGATTCGGACCTGAATCGGAATACGGAGGAAAGATTTTCTAAAGAAGCCATGAGTGTCATTTCCCAATAGGGAACATGGTTTATTCAATTTTCATCATTTTCCTACATTCACGTGAGTGGCTTTGTTGGTACTCCGTGGAAGCTTCCTAAGTACGTCAGTGACAGATGGGCATTAATGGAACTTGTGCAACAACTATTCCAAGCTCATTGTCTTCTCAATGACAAGCACCATTCAGGAATTCATTTCCCAATCCAAATTGGGGAATGCCAATGTCCAAATCTTTTCAGTGCACAACTCATGGAGAAAGAGTTCGCTCTCATTACAATCCATCCATATTGGAAGAGAGTCCAATTTGATATCAATGGATATATGCAAAGATTCTTGGAGCAAAGTATCAACATAACCCTACCATGGAAGATTTATGGGCTGCCTGTTCGGACGAACATGAAGTAGGAAGACGAGAGTTTTCTCGCCTAACACTTGCTCAGATCAAGGCCTTCCGCATCAAGAACCCTCCCGATTCATTCATAAATGATGATGAAGATTTCATTGATCCGTCATATGATGCAGTTGCTTTTACCCCCGTTGCCTCGAATTGACTGGACCAAAAGAGATGAATTTTCTCTTGATAACAAGAATCAACCGATTCTTGAAAGAAGCATATCTTGGTATGACAAAGAACTTGCCAAGTTACAATCAATTCAAGATCATGCTTCGAGATCACAAAAATTGCCAACACAAGGAGACCTTCATTCAACCAAAGCCTCTTCTCAATCAACCTCTATAACATCCAATCATACACAACAAGCAAGAAAGGAGTGGTTGTCAAAATCCACTTCGCTAAGTAACGTGTCACGAGGAGAAAAATCTAAAGACCCTAACCCCGAAGAAGGAAGGGAGCGTGTATCGGGATTTTCTACCTTGAGTAGAGATTCTTCTACCCACATTGTTAATAGTGCTCAGAAGCTCGTGGCAAACGATCCTCAGCCACGCTTCGAACAAACGTCCACTCAGGTGCAGGTAATTCAAATATTAAACACTTCGGAGCATGTAGTTCATGAAGAGATTTCCCAAAATCTCCCGAATAATCAGGAGGTGGATATTGAGGTTGTTTCTCCTCAAATTGAGGTCGTAGATAGGATTCAAGCAGGATCTCATGATGTCAAGAACAATGAGAATATTGATTTGAGCTCTAGGATTTTGTATGCGGAAATAGTGCATGATACTCCTTCCTGGGTTGATTCCAAGGCTAAGAAAAGGAAGAGGGTTGTCAAGGCAATTGACATTGATTTTGATACCCTTTTCAAACTTTCAAACGACGTCATTCCAAAGAAGCCTAAGGTGCTTTCTCAAATAATAGTGGATAATGACGGAAATAGATTTGCAGATCTCGCCATCCCACAAGTTGATAAGGAGTGTGATGCCATGACACTTGTTGATTATGAAGTTTCCAAACTTAGACTTGGGAGGACTACATTAGAAAGTGACATGGCGATGGCTCGAGATTCAATTGATATCGTGCTAAAGAGACTTGAGAAATATAAGTCTCAGAACTCTCAGCTCAAGGCCGAAAAGAATCAATTGGTGGAATATGTTCAACATTTGATAAATCCCATATCGTCCACTTTCCTAGTACTTGATGCAGTGGCTGCCCCTGATGAAAAAACTCTCAATTTGTCAAAAGAAATAAACACATTAGGCCATGTCACTAAAACTTGGCTTTCAGAGATGCTCGTTTTAGGCCAAGGGACGATCAAGACCGCGGTTAAGCTTCATGAAGATGTCAGTGCGTATCTTGATCCAATTCTTTCTTTCAAAGAAACTTTTGTTTCTAATATATCAAATTTGGATGAGATATTGCCCAGTTTGCAGGAGATGACAAGTATGGAATCCTCAGTTTTAGCCATTGAAGGAATTCTCGAATTTGAACATTGAGCGACACGTTTTCTTTGGCGTCTGCATCTCAAATCAAGGAAGACGCTTCTCGAGGATTCTATGATCCATTATGAGAGCATGTGCAATGAAGCCTTCACTCTCCTTGATTCAAGAATTCATAGCTGAGATTCCTTGCAACCTTGTAAATTAGCATAATCAAAGGTGTTCATTGGAGCAGGTGGAAGAGCAATTTTCACAATTGTTTAAGGACATGTACACTCCCGCTAACAATTTCTCGTCAGTTTCAATGGAGCTGTGCATCAAATTAAAGAACTTATTTGAGAAGGCTCAATCCAAAATTGTTAATTTAAATGATATGCCAAGTAGGATTCTTGAATTGCAGGTATTTTGTGAGGCTATTCTTCGACCAAATGAACCTCTAAAAAAAGAAAAAATATTTGAAACTTTGGGAAGGTTTAGATCCTTTCAACTGGCAAAAGCGGCATATCCTAATTTCACCAGCGGTTCGGGGAGTTAATTTTTTTGGTATCTAACGAAGTGGGAGAGTCCATTTCTCATACGCTTGAGATAGGCGGACCTCATTTCAATGGATAAGGCACTAGTTATTATTGTATATTTTAAAAAGTGGATTTTTAAGAAAAGGATGTTGTTATTTGTTTTCGGGAACTGTGGGTAACTTAAGTGATTTCTATTTTTGGTTGTCTTTAATAAAGTTAGTTAGAAAAAGTCAAAGGTCACTTAAGTACCCTATTTAATGATCCTATTAAACCCTAACTACTTTGTAGCCAACTTTTGGGTTATAAAAGAAAGTGAGGGGCTCATTTGTAAAGGTGACTTTGAGAGAGGAGAAGAAATACTTTTGTGTGCAAGCTTTGTTTCAGGAAGAAACTGTGTTCTTTTGTGAAAACATTTTGGAGTTAATGAAATACGAACTTTGTGTCTCATTCATTGTCTCTTGTAACATTTGATGTTCTTATGTTCATTAGATGTTAGGTGTTTGAATCTTGCATGCAAATATTATCTTTGATCTTATTGTCAACGTTATTGATTTGTTGTTCTAGTTCACAGTGATCAAGCTTTGATTATCTACTTGCTCATGTGTGTTCCCTTTTACACATTCTTGTTTAGCTAACTCAAACTCCGTTTTATTTGTGTTGGTTATTCATCTTTCCTCTTCATGCAATATTACGCTCTGTTTTTACCTAGCTCTTGCATGTTCTTTCAGTTCATTCCATTCCACTCCTTTCCTTAATTCCATTCCATCTCCCTCATTCACTTTTCTTTCCATTGATGTTCCAAACCCCCCCCCCCCCACATACAATTTTGAATGTACAGATGTAAATACAATTTTGGTTTTCAATAAAGGTAGCCTCACCTTCATTGAGGAGGGACTTCATTCCCACACTGTTGCATATCATTTGCATGTGTGCAAATCCATATGCTAACAGGACTATAATGCAAGGATAATTTTAGCGGCGAATTTTCATTAATTCACAAATATTTGGCTTTCTGAAATTTGCATTTGGTGATTTGGAGGACTAGTACATAGTAACAAGTCCCTTGAATTATCGGGATGTAAGTTACTTTTCGGGGTCGGTTGGCCCACCACTTACAATAATTCCACACTTATGAATTAAAATCGTTGTACCTTATGCAATGCAAGGAACCGTGTTGTTCAACTTCAAAGACCACCTTTGTGCTTCAAGCTCTTGCACATAGCCCTTTGCATAGTGTAAGGAAACATGCCACTCAACTCTAGAGACTCCATCTCGCAGACATGCACCTACGTGCTCTGTGCAAAACACATTGATTTGCACGCACCTCCAAACACGCCACATAGTTCAATGCTTGCACAAGACCTTCAACAACACACTTCACTACATGTAGCGCCATGGCAAGAGGAAACTCCAAGGCGTGCATTACATCCATATATATCAAAAAATCCTCAACACTCCTGGAAAACCGCATTCCCTAACAGTCGGAAGGTGAAGAGTCGGATGAGGAATCCCAAACGGTTCAAATTTCATAACGGATCTTGCCTTTACAACTTTGTATATGTGTGTGTGTGTACCTGTCTGTAGCCTTAGATAGAAACTAGATAGGTAGAAGATAAGCAGCCATAGATATTTCTCAAGAGTATGCTATGTAAAGAATGCATAGAAAAATAGATACATTTATTGTTCCACTTCTATATCTTCTTTGTTGCACTCAACTAAAGCTTCCACATACACTTACAACACATCTAGATCCTCACCTAGATTATTGTCCCCTATATGCACCGGATTCTGGATCAAAGTTCATTGATGACGCATCAGAGGATCCCATACACCATTGTTAGAACATGCATCACCATTTTGATGTCAATGGACATACAAATGAACATATGTAGTTATGTAATGTCCCTAAGCGCAATTTTTTAAATAATCCCAGATTTACCAGAAACCCTTAGGGCAGAATTATGAAAACTTATTTTTATTGCAAACCCTAACAGCGCAAATTAAAATAGCTGGAGAATGATGGAAATAATCTATAAACCCTTGGAAAAATCTAGATTTGTTGCATATAATGACACAGCCGTAACATAAACACTGAAATCACAATTTTTTTAATTCTTTTTCTACACTGAAAATCAGAAATTATGGTTGACCATATAGATGAGATTTTATTATTTTTGTCATATCTGATTGCAATCGTCAGCCACACTGAAGCTAGAAGTTAATCCTCTACAAGCTGAAATCTTCCATAATTTACTGTAGCAACACTATAGCAAGCTGAAAAATGACTTTGATCTTCCCTAATTTACTGTAGTGACACTGTAGCAACTGAAAATATTATATTTCCTTGACTGATTTTGATGGATATCTGAATTTTTGAATGATGCCCTAGTTATTTCTCACTCTGAAAGCTGATGTTGATGTAGATCTGAAGCCCAACACTATCCCAACTGAAATGGCTCTGTCAAACTGATGTGAAGCTCAATTGTAACCCCTAAATGGAGATACCTTGGCAGATTGGAGGGTTTTTGTCCTCAAATTTGGTTGCAATGAAGGGTTTTCATCCTCAATCGCTGAATACACAAGAGGGTTTCCGTCCTCTACTGCAAAAGTTGGAGCAGCAACTCAAACCCTTCATGAAATTATGATAATGGCCAAAAAGATATCCCAAATGAACCCAAACGACCTCCTTTTATGCTTTTTTTATGGCTCATGTCTCAATACAAAGTCCCCAAATGGGACACCCCACTTTGGCATTTTAATTTGTTTAAAATAATGTAATACTTTACTTTATTTCAATAAAGTAATGTTTTTATTTTTATTTTTATTTTAACTTTACCTTATTAAGCCACTTTTTAAATTAATAATAAAACATAAGTGTTTGTAATTATCGTTACTTCAGCGGCTTTTTTGTAAGACTAGCTTTTGTTGATGTGCTAAAAACAGACGATGGTATCACGATCTCAGGCGGACGATGGTATCACGAGATACTCGATGTTGTCGAATAATTTGCGTTCACTTTGAAATACTCAATTTTTGCCTGACATCTCTATCCTTATCTCTTTTTCATAAAGCATTTGTGGCGTTTTTCCTAGCCAAGTGTCCATCCCTGTTTTATCGGATTCCTAAGCCGCCTGAACTCAGATATTTCGGTGTGTTGCTTTTATCCTTTCTATTTTGTCTCTTCCTTTTTGTCCATTTCTTGTTTGGGCAGTCTCATGGATTTTGCCGACTCCTAGCCTTGGTGGATTTATCACGTTTGCCCCCTGGGAAAACGTGTGAAATTTAAACACTCTTTCTTGCTATGGCTGGTACAAGTCAACAGAAAGTGATGGGCCCAGAGGACCCAATTAAACCTAGCTTTAAGGAAGCCCTTCGTGGGGGCTCCAGAAACCAGATACCAAGAAAAAAAATTCAACCTTCTCTGAGAATGCCAAAATATGACCCAAGGAGGAACAAGAATGGTTGTTTGAAGGCTACTAATGGTACTCCAATGTTGAAGATTCAAAAAACAGATATTCAAAGTAATATAGAGCAGCTAGAAAACGAGGCCTAATTATCAGATTCTTGGGTTTCCGTCCTTCAATACAAGCTCTCAAAGAATGGGCAAAGAAAGTATGGAATACTAAAGGTGAGTACACGATCTCGGTTTACCCTAATGGATATTTCTTGATCTTTTTTGATTCGGTTATGAACCGAGACACTATATTTCAAGGGGGGCATGATTTTTTGCAAGGGCAGACCTGTTTATGAAACCTTGGCACCCTATGTTCAAAGTTGATGAAGAAATCCCCTTGGTGGCCGCTATTGGGGTTAGATTATTTGGGCTTCCTGTTGAATACTGGCATCAGAATGCTTTTATGGCGATTGGTAATACTCTTGGAACTTTTATGATGATCACTGAGACCTCCCTTAAATTGGAACAAATGATTTATGCTCGCATTTGTGTGTTGATGGACCTTAATAAACCCCTTCCTACAAAGATCTCTTTGGTCGTCGAGGAAGAGATATGGGAACATGTATTAGATTACAAAATATTCTTTTCCGATGCAGAATTTGTAATGTCCCCAAATGGACATATTTTTACCCCAGATGGATTTCCTGCAATTCCCAACTAGGGCCAAATCTGACTAATCCAAAAAGCCAAAAACAATTACTATCAAATTGAATATTTTTCTGAAAACCCTAGTTCACTGCCCTAGGCTTAGCAAAAATAGTTTTTTCCACCTCAAAATACCTCCAAAAATTATGAAATTTTGTATGCAAGTAAATAATTAATAATCAGAATAGGATTTTTAATCAGATTCGAAAAATATTAATTCTAGAATTTATAGGGCAAAAACGCAGCAGAACTTGTAAATTCAATAACTTGCAAAATACTCAAAACTTTTGGGCAAATGATAGCTCAAACTGAAGCTTGAAAAACAAGCTTTCCAAAGAACCCAAAATCAAAAAATTTCAACGGCAGGAAGGCATCCAAAACGGATCTGCAATTTTGTAGCAAATGTAAATAAACTCTAGCAGTAAGTGAAAGCAGGGAATACAATTTCACCTCACTTAGGAAAGGCCCAAAAACACCACAAAACTGATCAAACACTTCAAATCTGATCTCTCCTTGAATTTATCTTGAAATCGATGCCGTAGCAATGCTAAAACTGGAAATGGAAGCTTCAACAACACTCCCAACAAACATGCAATATCTTTAAACAACTCACGAACCGTTAGCAATAAGTCTTCATCAACTATTGGAAAACACAGATGACTCCTTGAATCTTGATCCTCAATGGAAACCCCTGGATGGAGAATACTCACAATATAGAAGAAGAGTTTTCATTCTCCTTCTAGATCTCAAGAGGGTTTTCGTCCTCGAGAGATAATCTCCAAGGGTTTTCATCATTAGAAATTATTTTGCAAAACTCTCAAGCTCAGACAAAAATCAGAATTTGTATAAAATATAAGAGATATCTCTCCAAGCCGAGTCGACTTGCTTTTATAGGAAAACTTGGGTTAGTAGCCACCCACAAGCACCAATCACATGTTTTTCCCCGCATTTAATTCTTTTTTGGCCTTGTCACATCCCCAACATGGATCACATTTCTCCCTTGGGGAAATAAAAACATAAAGTGACCTCTTTCCCTTTTCTTTTTTTAATTTCACTTTATCTTTTCTTTTCTTTTTCTCTTTTATTTTTTATTAAATCATTAATAAACTAATATAAGTGTTTTTTTATGATTTTCACCCACCTATCCTTACTAAAAATAATAAATCCTGATATAGCTACATTGAGAGGGGTGATGGCAGCAATTAGCTCCGACCAGGCAAATTCGAGAAGGAACAGCCTCAGACCGGGTGAGGGTATTGGATCTGTGGGTGGGGCAACAGTGGTTCAACGTGGAGGTATCACATAAGAGCCCGCGGGAATAGGGCAGAATAATGGATTGTAGGGAAGCGGCAACAGGAAGAAAGAAAGGAGCCATGTTAACCCTAATCCGAATCCTTCCAAATCCGACAGGGATGCATCCGGGGCTGTGGCGGGTTGGAAAAAACACGAGCTGCACGGTAAAACAAAACCCTTTGCTACTGCTTCTAAGTCGACATCGTTCAAAGATATCCTTGGAGCTAGAGGTGGTTATATTCCTGGAAATCAAGCCTATTTGGTCGACATGGCAGAAGAGATCCCTGCTCTAGAGATCAAAAACCTCGAGGTGGAAGTACTTTCCGACACTGGTTCGTGATGCCGTGATCGGGCGCTTCAATGGCCCTTGGCCTTCCTCTACCGATCTATATAAATGGATATTTGAAAACTGGACCAACAAGTGTGAAATTTCACTCTGTTCCAGGGGCTTCTTTATTGTGCATTTCAGAGAAACCGAGGATTATCAACGCTGCCTATTAGGTGGACCATGGTTCTGGGGTAATGCCGGTCTATATTTGACTCCTTGGTTTCCAAAATTTGATCTGAATTCTCATTCTGTCACCAAAACGCCTATTTGGGTTAGGCTTCCAAATCTCCTTTTGCATCTATGGTATGCACTAGATAATATTGGTAATTGCTAGGGCAAGTTTATTAAAGAAGATTTAGATAGAACTCGCTCTGGATTGTGCACGTATGCTCACATCTGTGTTGAAATTGATTTGAGTAAAGGACTACCAGATCGTATTTTATTAAAATTTGGAAAAAGTCAATATTCACAGGTTTTGGACTATGAGAACACCGCCTTTAGATGCAGAGTCTACAAAAAACCGGGACATTGGCAAGCTTCTTGTCCTTCAAATAAAAATGGAGCTAAAAAGAGAAGTTCGACAATTCCTAGCGGTTGGGGAAGTGTGAATCTGGATTTGGCGTCTGCTTCGACTTTCAAAGAGGGCTCAGAGTATCAGACAACAGAAACAACAGAACATAAGCAGCAAGTTTCAGAAGTGGGAAATCAGGAGAATGGAGTTAATGGGAGGAATGAAAAGAGGACACATATCTAACAAATCAGATTCGGATTAGGAGTCTTTGCCTGACTTAAGTGTTGTCCCAAGAAATCACAATGATCTTATGATAATTGTTCAATCTGACACGAGCATTTGGCATGAAGTAAAGAACAGGAAAAGTAAAAAAGGTCGAATGGGTAATATTGAAGACTTCTTCCCATCCCAGATTGGGAAATAGCAGTCTATTGGCTATTTTTGCTTGTTAAGTAATGTAGGCCTGTTTTCCGGGAGCCTAGCCTGGCTGATATTGTATATCTTCTTGGATTTTAGACCCTGCTTTTAAATAGGGAACAGGTCCCTTCAACCCTCCTTATCAATCAAAAAATATATATAAGTGTTTTTTATAATAAAAAATTGTGCACTTCATAACAATTTATTAAGACTATAGTTTCCTTTTTTATCACCCCTTAGCCGTGGGGAAACAAAAGTGGGCTAAGGGTCTTCAACTAGTTATTTTAAGAAGCGGAACATTTCAGTCCTCCCTTCCCAAATTGCTTGCCCTCAAGCAATTCCAAACTCATTTGCCTAAGTGCCATGTGCAATAGAAAGAACATGATGTAGAGCTCCAAAAGCTTTGATCTGGGGTCGCTCAAATGATGAAGCCTTTGGGAGAATATGCCAACCTTACTTACTTCCGTTGAGTGAATGCAAGTATGAGTGAAACCAACAATGCAGAAAGTGCTCCAACCTATTATATCTTCCCCGATGTATGAGGAAGCATTAGCTATACAAGCTTCACTAAGCTTCAAAGCTGCCCATTCAAGAATGTCATCATAGGACAGCGGTCCCTTTTCACCTTCCCTACTTATCTTTAGTCTTGCACATGAAGCAAACATATTAGAAGAAACAAGAGCTCTCGTTAGCTCTTCTTCAAGCCCAATGATCAGCTGATATGTGCCAAGCTTCTGCTGTATGAATCTGATATCATAGTATCTCTGTAATTCCCCTTTAAAAATCAGATTGGGAAATGCCTCGTCAAGCTGAAAATTAGTTCCCTTTATGACATGAATCAGCTGAAAATGACAAGAGTGGGACACAAGTTTACTAAAAATTAAATGAGGGAAGATTTGAAGTGACTGAAATTGAAGGATTAAACCCTCAAAAAGTGCCCAATTGCATTCTACAAGAAGAGTTGCCTCAACAACTGCCAAACACCTTACCAAATTCGTATTTCCAGCAGGCCATAAAGCAAGAATGAGGCTAGAAAAAGGATAATCAGCTCCTAAACAATTAAAATCAGAACCTTCTCTACATTCTGTTGTGATTTCTCCTTCTCAATCAGTTGATAAACTGCAGAAATGCAATCCCCTTTGCATACTATGAAACCTGATTTCTTTGTTTTCCACCAAAAATTTCAGTTTATCAACATGATGAATGAAAACAAGTTTCCCAAAATATGGCAGCCAATATGTCCAATGAATGTTTCCAGCTTCAAATAACCCAATTGTACAAAAACTTTCAAGTACTTCATACCTCTTAATGAAAACAAAGAAATGAGTTACCTCCTTTGTGCAAGGCATGTCTTTCCATGGACAGAGGTCACCAATTCCTTCTATGTTGGAAATATATATGGTTGTCCTCTCATCATACTTTATTCTTTTTCCCCACATTTTCTCCAAGCTTCCATAGAGTCATGAATTAGCAACAATTGAAAGAGAAAATGTAATGATACTAATGCATCCATGTAAGGTTTGTAATGCTTTTCATACAATGAAAAAACTTGTGCATGATTCCCCACTATTTCCACTCCACCATAAACGTAAGAGAAGAGGAAATCAAAATTAGAACTCATGCATTCATAGACTTTATCATATTCAAACCAAGGAACCTCATACCTTTTGTTGTGACAATTGACTTCTGTCATGAGAGAAGCCAACACCTTTGACATATCATAACTGGGGCTGCTCAACATACTTTTGCAACTCAGAATTTCTGATATAGGATCAGCACCTTCCATATTTTCTTCAACCCGAGCATCATCTTCCACCTTAAAATCATGCAACCATTGTGTCCCAAGAACAATCTCATTTCTAGCAAACTCAATCACACAAAATATATCACATACCTCATGTTTTTTCAATGGACTGGGTGGTTGTACTATTTTCTTCGTGCAAGGCATGATGATGCCATTGACAAGAGTCACCCTTGAAATCAATTTTGCTTCATAATCAGCAGATTGCTCCTTATTTCTTTGAAGACTTTGAGAACCAAGTGCCCCCACTAACCCTTCCAAAGGTTCCCTTATTCTGCTGATATAAAAATCAGTCATGGGTTCTATTAACAAAGTTTTTTCTCCTCTCTTTATGACTGCTGTTATGAACAGTCCAGCAAGCTTAAGATGATTAAAAAATACTCTCTTACATTTTTTAGTAATCAGAAAATCAACATTAGTACCTTGAGAAGTACTCTCCCTTCTTGCACCGGAATTTCAAATGAAGAAGCCATGCTTGCCCACACTTGTAATCCCAAAAGACAATTCTGAATTCCTTCTTTCCCTTATGAAATCAATCACAAAGTTTTGAAAATCTGAATTGGTAACTTTGGACAAATGCAACATATTACCTAGATCCCATACCTTATAATGCCCATGAAGGTCTTCATCACTCTTTGTCTTCATGATGACTTGACTTTGATGTACCAAATCCTTAGCATTCTTATCCACAACAGGCTGAATACCATCATGATAAAACGGTTGTAGTGATATAGGATGAAGATGATAAAATAAATCCTTACTACTCCTAACCTTCTTATAAAGAAGATCATCAAAAGGTTTACCTTCTAGTGCTGATTTAGAAAACTCCAAAACAGCACCATCCCTATTGTGACTCGTGATTTCAGACACAACACAAGAATCAACACTTCTCACAATTTCATGCCCATCAATACTATGGCTTGGTAAACCTACCCCATATGACAATGACTCATTGATATGTACCTTTGGAATTGAAACATTTGTTTCAATTTTACATCCAACAATTAGTGTTTGTTTCTCACTAATGCAATTATTTGGCTCATTAGAAGTTATACCTTTTTTCCTTGAAGCCTCTTCTTCTTCACTTTGCATGGTGGAATACTCTATGGGTTGATTTCTCTCCAATTTTTACATGGTAATTTTCTCATGTTGATATCTTCTATTTTTCCTTGTACCTTTGCTATCTTTCAACTCACAAAAATCTTCAAAGGTCAACATAGCTCTTACCTTAGAATTGAGTGTTGCATAGTCTTTTCCCCATATCTCCATGTCATCATCCTCAACTAGTTGTTCCTCCTTTAGGAGAAACTTGGCTCTGCAAAACTAATGTGGAGGCTTGGCGGATATTCTAGTTGATCTAGTAGAGCTTCCTTCACCCTTATTGCCTTGATTTCCTTGAGAGCTTGTTATGGCAGTACTCATCCCCTTGTATAGATCTACTCAAATCAACAAAGGCTCCTATAACAGAGTCTCTTAGATCTCTCTAAGCATCCACCCAACAAGCTTGCAACTCTTTGTGGCCTCTGGTGATCACTTCATTCAAATAGCTTCTCTTATCTGTAGTAGGAGTTCTTTGATAATGCTCTTCCATGGTCTTCTTCTTTTTCTTCAAATCTGATTTTTCTCTTCACAAGTTGGGAGAATACACTACTCTGATACCACTATAATGTCCCTAATGGACATATTTTCACCCTCAAACAAAATAGAGACAAATCCTAATAAAAAATGCAAGATACAACAATTTATCAAAACCCTTGAAATATGAATGTGGAAAATGAACGACAAGCTGGAAATTATTGTTTTTATGACAACAATGCAAACAGCACAAAATTCCTTGCCAAAACCCTAGGAGATTTTCCTATGGGTGTAAAATAGCCTCAAAACACCTTCAAAAATTATGAAATTAAATTTGTAGCTAGCCCTTGAATTATCAAATCTAAAAATACTTATATTTTTGCAAAATACTGAAAATCTAATTTTTAATTGCAAAAAAAATAGCTGAAACTTCATAAATTCATAACTCAGAACATACCCAACAATTTTTGACAAATGATAGCTCAAACTGAAGATAAAATCACAAGCTTTCCAATGATACCAAAATCAGGTATTTTCTGATGAGTGGAAGGCACCCGAAATAGGCTCAGAAATCTGGAAATGTGTAGATGAAACCCTAGTTGTACCCGAAATCAACAACCATTCACCCCTCTTAGAAAGCCCTCCAACAAACCTCAAAACTAATCACAACACCTCAGATTTGATTCTCCTTCAGTTTGTCCTTCAACAAAGACCTCTCATGCAAAAAAAAACTTCAAACAGCAACCAATATTCTCCTTCAAACCCTTGCTCAGATCTACAAAATTACAACCTTCAGACACTGCTGGAAAACACAATAGAATCTTGAAATGCAATGGAAACCTCCGAATGAAGCTCCCTCTCAAAAGAAAAAAGAGTTTTCGTTCTTCTCTCTAAGCTTAAAGAGGGTTTTCGTCCTCTAAAGCCAACTTCAAAGGGTTTTCGTCCTTTGGAGTTTTTATGGAAAGCATGTGTGATGTCCCCTTTTAGGACGATTGGGAATTTGCAACAAATAATCAAAAAATCAACTTAAGAAGGATCAGATCCTTTTGAATCAACCTAAAATAGCCCAATGTCAACCAATTACAACCCAAATGGGGTTGGAAGGGGTCAACGTGGTGAGCTAGATTGGTGGAGACAATCAGATTTTTATTCTTCTTAATTCTGATTTTTATAACAGCAGTGAATTAATTTTAAAACGTTGTAAACAACTAAAAACTTCAAAAATGCATAACTCTCTTGATACTCAATCTTTTCATACGAAACAAAGTGCACAATAAACTTGAGATTTTTCCTTTTACAGTGAACTAAAGATCAGATTTTTCTGAGCACTAAAACCCCTTCAAAATAGCACTTAAAATTCCAGATTTGGGCGTTAGGGTTAGAAGAAAACAATAAATTAATAACCAGCATTTCTCTCAAGTGTTTTCATCCACCAAGAGCTTGTTTTGATGCACAAAAATACCAAGAATAGATCTGAACTGAAATCACAAGATTTAAGCATCAAAAGGTGTCGCAAACAATTAATAATCCAACCCCAGACTGCTGCAACTTCTAAAATTATTTCTCGCTTAACTAACCAAGCAAAAGCCTTCAAACTTTGGATTCCAGTGCAATAAAATATGGAAAATATGATCATGCATTCCACTTCTACACATCCATAAGAAAAGTATCAGATTTGTGCAAAAGGTTGGTCACCCATGGCATAAAAAATACAGCAGTATAGTACACATGTCAAATCAGCACCAAAACACATTAGATCCAATTCTCTAGGGCGTGAAAATATCACCAAAAATACCACACACCAGTTCATTGCCATAAAAAGAATAAATCCTTGCACAATAATCAAATTTCACCTTCACAACAAATCGCCACAATATAGAAGATTCAAGCATGCATAATATCCCAAATCCTTATCAAAATCATATCTACTTCAATTCCAAATAGAATGAGAGAGAGAGAGAGAGAGAGCACAATGAAGAGCTAAGGCATACATCCCATTTCTCCAAGCATGGAGAGACATAAATGATCAAAGCAACATACCAAATGATGGCCATGCAACCTCCTTTTATAAGATAAGGGGTGTAACATTCAAATGGCCGACCTTTTTCTTTTTGGAGAGAAAACTAATAAAACTTCATTAAAATATTAAAAGACTAACTTTATGTGCACTATATTATTTTTTAATTAAATAATAGAAAGTAGCTAACCTATGTGCACATTTTAAACCAACTAGAGACTCCCACTTGTAGCACTAGGCATGCCAAGGGGTTACAATGCAAATAAAAGAGATGAACAAATATATTAGTAATGCCCCGGAAAAGGGGAGCATTACAGCATGCAAACTTACACCACAAATCTGAAAATTATCATAAACAAAAGAGATATGCTTTCCCCTTGCATGTTGACTTGCTTTTATAGCAAAGCTTGGCCTTTTTGCCACCCAAGACCACCAATAACATTTATTTTCCAGCATTTAATTTTATCTTTGGTCTTTGTCCCTTCTTCACATGGGTCACCATTTTCCATAGGGAAAATAAAATAGAGTGACTTTATCACTTTCTTTCCTTTTTCTAATTTTATTTTAATACTTTTTCTTTTCTTTTTCATTTTTTTCATTAATAAATTAATAAAGTGCTTATAATAATATTTAAGATGCACTTTATTATTTATTATACCTAAGTTTCCCTTTTATTCCTCCCTTAGCCATTGGGGAACAATGAATGGGCTAAGGGTCTTCGACCGAGAAGAGGATACTACAAAATTTGTCATGAATATGGCCATCTGTTCAGAGACTACCCATCAAAAGTTCTAGAGCCATTTGTGGAGGAAAAAGGGCATGAGGAATTCATCTACCCCAAGAAGAAGAAAGTAGTAAAGAAGAATTTATCGGACCATCCAAAAGGCAATACTCATGACAGATTTGCATCTCTCCAACAAGATAAAGAAGACATGATAGGTGAGGAAGCTATGGAATCCCAAGTTCCAAAAACACGTCAACAAACAATCCAGAACCCCTAATCAGCCAAAAGCAGAAGCTAACAATCAGTTGGTTGTTTTTCATGTTCAACCTTCCCAAGAAGCAACTAGGACAATTGTGAGAAGCTATCAGCATAAAATTAAATACCAATATCAATTGGGTCATCAGAAGCAGCAGATAGATGAAAAGGAAAATGCAAATAAAGCTTTGGTGTTGTTGGCCAACTCTGAAATGCCAAAACAAGTAGGCCTTCTGACGGTAGTGGCTCAGGAAACAAATAAAAAGTTAAAAACGGATACCAGTATCAAACTCGAACGAAAACCAAATCAAACAATATTATAGCAAGAAGGACAAAACTAAGGCTCTTGTTACCAATTTATACTGGCAGACGCTAATATGATCTGATGATTTATGGGTTGTCAATATTAGAGCTAAGTACAACGAAAAACAATCCTCCGCCAAGTATTATTCAGCTTTCCCTTCCAACTAAAGGCTCGCCTAGCCTTGCAGTCTTAAAAGTGGGTGAGCAAATCATTAAAAAACATACATTCTAGATTGTGCATAATGGTTAACATGGTAATTTTTGGACAGATTCTTGGGATGGTCAACTCCTATTATTGTCCAATATCCCCAACTAAGCCACATTATGGAGACCATGCAAAACAAAGGATGGATAAATGTAGCAAACTATAGTAGAATTACCAATGATCAATGGGAATTAGGTAAGTGTTGGATTCCTCTCAAGGAATGGTCAATTCTCATCAAGCGGGAGGGGCAAGTTTTGCTTAATAAAATCTTCATGGAATGACCACTCTCTGCATCTCCACGTCCTGACTCTCTAGGATGGGGAGATAAATCCTCAGGTGTTTACACAGTCTCAGCAAGTTATGATACTTTGACATCAAGTAATGCTTATCCCCTCAAGGACATCTTCACAAAGATATGACAGCCAGTTATATGGCCCAAAGTGAGTTTTTTTTGTCTGGTTGCTCGTCCACAACAGAGTCTCGACTACGGATCTGTAATATCCCCTTTTGGGATATTAATTAAAAATTCACTAAAAAGAAGCAAACTTAGAAGAGCAACCCTTCTAGGTTCACCTCAACTAACCCGGGTGTCAGCTTCAATACAACCCAAATGGGGTTGGAGTGAGCCAAGGTGATACGTTTAGATGGGTTATTCAGTCTAAGAAGTCACTTCTTTGACCAAATTAATTGCAGCAGTAATAAATGAATTAAAATGTATCAAAATCAACTGAAACTTCAAAAATTGATATCTCATGTAATACTTGGAATTTTTTAGTGAAACGAATTGCAGCTGAAAACTAAAATTATACACTTTCCAACTAACTTTATATCAGAATTTTCTGAGCATTTTAAGCCCCTCAAAAAATCCCACAAGTACTGAAATCAAGTTGCCCAAGGTTAGAATGGCATATAAAATAAATTCCAGATTTTATACTTGACTTTCCACACTCAAATAAGCTGATTTCAGATCTGCAATAATTCTTTTATGACAGCGGCTTGAAAACTTTTCCCAAACCCTTTAAACAGTGACACAAAATTGCCCAATCCAGTCGTACCACTTAGAATAAACACCAGCAATATTAGAAGCACCAAAACACATCCAATCAAGAGTATTATCCATGGAAAAATTAGTAAGAACAGTTCAGATTTAGATTCTTGCTAAAGACCACTCAAAAAATACCACAAACCTGCTCCAAGCAAGTCGATTTACACCATAAGAAACCCGCAGCAATATCTAGATTGTATTTATCAAAAGATAGCTCAAAACCCTTCTGAAAACAAGCTCTCACACTCTCAATAATGGCGACTTCACATAGGCAAATAAACTTAAGTAAAACTCATCAATTCATAACTCAAGAAGGCATACACACTTCACAAATAGGTAGTGTTAATAAACACCTTTTATTTTTTGATCACTAGTGGGCATTCATCTCTCTTCGAGCATGAAGATAAGTTATAATAACCGTCAACATGCGAAAGGGGTGCCCATCATCTTCTTTTATAGTTTTTCCTTACTCAATCTCCAAAGCTCCCTTTTCATTTTTGGCACAATGTTCTAGAGAGGAGAGTTTTACTATTAAAATAGCCTGAAAGTCAAACTCCAAAGCCAATGTTAATTCCCCAAGGTAATATTTTAAAATAAAATGCATGGGAGAATTTAATATAATATTTTATGCCCAAAAAGAATCGACCTATGCCAAAATTATTTAATAAATGAGGCCATAGAATAAATAAATCATCTTCTAAAAAAAAGCGACATGCCTTTATTAATTAATTTACCTCCAATGAACATTAATTGGCCCAAGGTAAATCGATTTCTTCCTTTTAGTTTTATTTTTGACTTGCACAAATAAAAATATATTTTAATTTTTAAATCCACATGTGCAAATCGAATTTCACCTAATTGATTTTTCTTTAATCCAAAGGGAATGGATTAAAGGGTACCAACCTTTATTAATTAATTTTTATTTGAAAAAGGGGACATTACAGGATCCTCTTATGAAAAGAGGGTTTAATGGGCATTTTAAATGTATCTTATGTTTGGACCATGAGGAAAATCTATCTCACTTGTTCCTCGAATACCCAAAGGTGATTCCCTTATGGCAGCTATTGGCTAAATTATTCAAAATTCCTTGGACCACCCTTGGGACTCTTGAAAAGCTCTTTAGAGATTGGCAAAGACATCTTCCCAAAGGTCAGAACCTACGTTCAGCTTCATATGTTAGCATTTTTCTTCTTCTTTGCAATATCTAGAAAGAAAGAAACAACCGAATATTTCAGCAGGCTAGTAGAGATATCTATTATGTGTGGGAGAGAACCAAGCTTAACGTTGCTGAAAATATTAAGCACAAGATTTCTTTACCTTCAACCCTCGGCCCAGAATGGGAGCCTATGTGCCATCAGCTTTCTGTTCAACCCAGACAGTCCACAATGGCAGGTTTTCCACAGCCTGAACAAAGATAGAAAACGAGAAAGATGGGCACCTACCCCACTAGGATACGGAAAATTGAACATTGATGGGGCCTCAAAGGGAAATCCAGGTTTGGCAGCTATGGGAGGTATTGGTCATACAGTGGACAGCATGTTGACCTATTTATTTGCTGAAAAACCAGGTTATACTACGAATAATGTAGCGGAGATCAAAGCTGTATACAAAGGGACTGCAGGAGGCTCTAAGAAGTGGTTGGCAGAGACTGCAAATTGAATCAGATTCTCGGGTGATTGTAAATTTGCTATCACATTTAGGAGATGGTCAGAGCTCAAATTGGAAAATCGATCGTGAACTGTTGAAAATAAAAACTGTGTAGGCTTACTTTCAAGAAGTACAATATATCCACATACCCAGAGAAGGAAACAAAGTAGCGGATGGCTTGGCTAATTGGGCTCTTGATAATCACAATCTTATCTGCTATGGTTATCCAGCCATTATGGTTGTCAGATAAGATACAGAATGATCTCTAACAAATTCTTACTTTTAATTTCTTAGAATAAGGATTTCCATGATGTTTTCGTTTGTTTGTAATGCCCAAGTCTGGTCTATTAGTTTTCAGGCCTGGCACAGGCGGAATTTTTACTCTTTGATTTATCATTAATGTGAATGGGGTTTGTTTTTAACAAAAAAAATTAAAGTTACTTTTGCACTAAAGTTAAATTATTAATTTATTTCCCCTTTTTCCACGCCATTAGCCCATGGTAAAATATTGGATAGGCTAAGGATCTTCTCCAAGATTAATCTTGAGAAGGGAATGCTACAATTAAGAAGTTTCCCAACCATGCTTTGGGGAATGGCAATTGACTGGTATGCAGCTTCACCAAGTTGAGAGAAAACAACATAGAAAACACTCAGAAAAGCCTTCGAGAACATTTTCAAACTCCTAAGGGATGACAATGCATTTGTCACTGAAATCTTTAATACCCTACATGGTAAACACAAGAATGTCAATGCCTATAATACAAGAATCAAAGAACTATGAAAGTGGTCCCACCCTCATCTAACGAAGATGCATACAAACAAGCCATGGACATTGAAAGCAAGAAAAATACGTCATCACGCTCAAAGAACACAAAACATGACCTTATCTCCAGTGATGACAATGAACCTAGATTACTGCAAGCCTTGCGAAAAGACATGCTCTAGATGATGAAGGAATTAAGGGGAGAGACAATAAGAACGAAGGTAAGGATCTTTTGTGCAAGATTTGTCAGGTTATAGGGCATTCAGTCAAGGAGTGCCTATAAAATTTACGGAATAAGAGCAACCAAGTACTGTTAGCACAAAAAGATCCATGGACACTACCCATCATGTTGTCAAGGAATTACTAAAGACAGAATAATAGTGGCGGCGGCAGTCAAACTTAGTGATATGACCAGTGAGCCTAGATTGCTGCAAGCCTTGAGAAAAAGACATGCTCTAGATGAACTAAAGGGAGCCAGTAAGAACGAAGGTAGGATCTTTTGTGCAAGATTTGTCAAGTTACAGGCATTCAGTCAAAGAGCACCTATTACAATTTGTGGAATTAGAGTGGCCACGTATTGTCCACAAAAAAAGAGCCATCGACACTACCCATCATGTTGCCAAGGAACTGCCGAAGACAGAATAATAGTGGCAGCAATAGTCGGATTTGGTACCACCCCGAAGGACAGCCAATTGTAGAGTGTTGGGAATGCAATGAGTGGGGCCATTCTGCAAGAGATTTCCCTAACCAAAATGACATTGAGCTTGTCTGTAGATGGTGTGGGACCGAGAACCATAACGATGGAAATTGTCTAAAGCATGCCAACGTCAATATGATTGACATAGCCAAGGTTAAGGAAGCTATGGCAATTACCAAAGCACAAGTGAAGAGATCCAATTACCCTGAACCGGAAGGAAAGGTTAGCCAAAGCAAGGGTGGAAGTCAAGACGGCCATGGTTGAGGAAAGATGAACATACAAGCATAACGACGAGAAGACAAGATTCCGACAAGGATATTGCTCAACAAGTCTTGCAAACCACCCTATGACAATCGGTGACTTATTGTAAAGCATTCAAAAGCTCAAAAATGCTTTCACTATTACCATACAATACATTATCCCAAACATGGTACATCTAATGCTGAGTGATGGGGAGAGAAAAAAACAGAAGAGTGAACTCATAGTCGAGCCCCCCATCAGGTAACCAAGTGATTGATCCAGTAATCTTGATGATGAAACAGGCGCAACGATTGTGTACTAGGGATACGATATGATGATGTATAACGGTTGATGGAGATGTTGACATGTGGTACACATACCCATAAATTATATTGATTTGATATATTGGATCAAATAGGTATCTTGTAGAATTAGTAATGTTAGGTAATGAGCCAACATACATTGGGCTTAGGAGTTACCCGTCCATTAAGAGTAATAGAAGTCTGTATACAAGAGATTAATATCATGTGAAGAACGTTAAAGAGTGAAGAGTTTTATATTCAGTAGAAGGATATTGGAGGTGTCCACCTCAAAGTGGCATTCCCAGATTGGAAGATCTTGTGGAATTATTTCTTCCTTAAAGAGTTTTGTATGGTATTGTCCTAACTTAAGTTATTTATTCTATTTTGAATATATTGCATATTAGGGCATCTTGGCCCATAAATATTTCTCATGTTGTGTTGATCTTCGTATTATTCTCCATATTGCTTGGATTGTTTATATTATTATACGTGAAGATCTTAACAAGTGGTATTAGAGTTATGATTTGGGCAAAGTGGAAAATGTTTGGGGAAGATTTTTCATATTTGTTTTCAAAGAGAAGACATACATATTGCAAAGGGTTGTTCTCCTCAAACAAAGGTTTGACTGAGGTTAAATTCAAGGGCCTGGAAAGAGACTTTCCAGATCTTTCCAAAAAGTGGTAATACTAAGGATTTTGGGCAATATCAAGGGAGAAGACTAGAGTCTGACAAAGCTATTGCACAACAGATCTTGCAACCTATGACAAAAGGTGAATTATTGCAAAGCATTCAAAAACTCAAGAATGCTTTCACTACTACCATACAAGACATTAGCCTAAACATGGCGGACCCAACGTCAAGTGATGGAGAGAAAAAATAAGAAAGAACTCGTAGTCAAGCTTCTCCTTGTCAGGTGACCAAGTGATCAATCATATGTTCTCAACGATTGAACCTAGCTCGATGGTTGTGTCCCTAGGGATATGATATGATGTATGTGGGTTGATCGAGATGCCCACATGTGGCACACATACTCCTTAGTAACATTGATTTAATATATTGAGTCAAATAGCTATATTGCGGGAATAAGTTATATCTAGTAATGAATCTACCTACATTGGGATTAGGGGTTACCTATACATTAAGGATAATAGTGGTCTATATAAAAGAGATTACTATCATTGTGAAGGATGTCAAGAAGTGAAGAATATTCTATTTGGTAGAAGAATATCATAGGAGTCCCCCTCAAAGCAGCATTCCTATATTGGTAGATCTTGTGAAATTATTCTTTAATGAGCATTGTAGGGTGTCACCCTCTCTTAAGATTCTTTGTTTTATTTCCAAATAAATTGCATATTTGGACAGTTTGGCCCATAAATATCTCTTATGTTATATTGATCTTCATTATATTTTGCTTATTGTTTGGATTGCTTATATTATTATATATGAAGATCTTAACATCGATAGCCGACAGTGACGTATATGGATAGGTTGGAATTTGATAAACATCATCGCGAACAATAGTTTCGGTGTGAATGTTCTTTCAAAGGAGACCTTGAAGAGTCTTGGGTAGCCAACTATGTGGCCTCCGACATTCCAATTGGTAGAAGCAAATCGGCAAAGCATTAAGGTATTAGGTGTATTCATGGCTCAAACGGTATTTATTGGAATCAACATTTTATGTTGAATTTTGCAATCATTTCATTGGAGAAGAAAGCTTGTGATGCATTATTCAGTTGGGGCTAGTTGATAGCAGCCAAAGCCGATCATAACTCAAAAAGAATTTGATATCCGTCGAAAATAAAGGCTGAAATTATGTCACAAATTTGAAGAATCGGGGAGTCAATGAGGAAGAAGGCTCATCAAACTCGTCGAATTCAAACTCCAAAGAAGAATGCTTGCTTGACGGAAAGTGAGGTAGTTTGGAACCAAACGATGAAGGAATCAGTTACAGTCATGCTCCAAAGATGAGACAAACTACCTCGGCAATCTGTTCCATTGGAAAATGGAAGATTATGATGTGTTCCAACCTAATTGCAATCGTGTCGAGATTATGGAGATTGATGAAGGCTTGGAACTTGCAGCAAGATAGCTAGAAGCAAAGATGTCATTAATGTTAAGTCCTTCCAAACCATTAGAGAGGGCTTACCCACTAAAGTTCAAAGAAAATGTCAAGGATGAGAAGTTTGATGCTATGTTAGCACATCAATTTCCATGGGTAGCAAACATGCAATCCAAAGAGCTAGCATCAATGAGCAAGACCATGGGGTCGAATGGAAAAAATTTAATGAACGTTGAAGGACTGCATAATTGTGAAGTACAGTCAGATACGACAGATATGCTTGAACTGCATGAACGAATTGCCTACTATTAATACCCTGAATACCCTTTTTCCTCCAGATGCCCTTCAAACCTACCCTTACACCCTTGTCTGAACATTCAGCTTGTACTCCCAAGGTGGACAGTCATAAGTCTACCTCAACCGTATTTCCACCTAACAAACTTTTCCCTGACGAAATTTTCCCTAACGAACCCTTACGTCCTTTTCTGAACATTCACCCCACACTCCTTAAGTAGACAATTGTATATCCACCTATTTTGTTCCTCACAAGAATATGTCACCTAATGAACTTTTCCCTGACGAACTTTTCCCTATAAAACATTTCTTGGACATATGCTGCCCTGATCATAGCCACGACATATGTTTTTGTGAAAATAGCCTTAACATCATATGCTCCTCAAGTGGACTAGCAACACCCATACGACCCAACTATCCACTTCTGCTTGAACATTCAACCCCTCCCGAATGATCACCCCTTCCTAAATGCCCAACCCCTGGATGCAGCCAATCATACAAATAGTCATGTGTCCTATTGAATGTACCATGTATGTAATGTTAGCAAAGAGTGGTACAACCTAGTACTAAATTCCACCTCAGATCTATAAGCATTATTTTCACTAGAGCTATAAACGTGATAAGGATTTTTCACAGGGACAGGATATATTGCAACACATTCAAATTTTTGCTTCTATGAGCACAAGCCTATTTGGCTACTCACATACAACGTAGCATTTTCAGATTTTTTCACAACAAAGTTTTTTCAAATAAATTTTTTTGTTGTGACTTTTCAAGGGGTTGCAGAATAGTTGTAACCCCTGATCCCCACTTTAATTTTTAAAAAAAATGGTCGAGAATCCTCAGGGTAGAACATGTTTTTTCTTCACTCCACAGCCCAATGAATACAAGGAATTTTGGTTTGATCCATGGCAGGCAAGCTTCCTCAAGAGCCACCATAAATATTGCAACATTTCTACATCAGCAACAGCTCCTGTGGGAAGGTCTTTTGTCTTCTCTCTTCATTCTCATTTCTATCTGGTTGAATATGATTTGTGTTAGAACATACTCCGACTTTTTTAAAGGGGAGGATAAAGTAGACCATCATATTAGTATAATCTTGGTTATCGACATAATTACATATTTTAGCAACCAATGTATCATATGGTTAATGATTGCATTATCACCCTTCCATATTTTTGTAATGACTCTCATTTGTATGTTTGTTGTGTTAACCAACAATCCATTGGGTCTTCTTGTCATATAAATAGAAGGATATACATTGGGAAAAGGGCATTAATAAGACTTATATCTTATGAATACAAGTTGTTATTGTTCAAATACTTTTCTTTGCCATGGTATGTTATGCAATTACTATTCTATGTGTGTTGTTATCGATAGTCCTACTATCTCACTAGAGTCAGTGTTCCACAGGGACACCCCCCCCGAAAGCGATGTCTCTGAGACTCAAGACATCTCCGACACTTAGGGATGGCTGGGAAATGTCCCTACACAGCCACTAGCTAGAGGGGGGCGTCCTCAAACCTCAAAGACAGAACGTTTCTAAGACATCTCCCCATTTTGGAGACTCCCAACCATCCTCGGTGGCATAAGTTTGTCTAAAAGTTTTTTTTTTAATCATTTTGTTTTATAATTTGTTTCCCCTAACCCTAACCCTAATACTCAATGGTCCCCAACCACCCCCCTAAGCACTCCAAAAAAAACTATAAATAAGACTTACACCCTCACTCAAAATCACAATCAAAAATTCAAAGCCCCACCACCGCTACCAGTCAAATGGGGGACGTCCCCGAAATGTTTCCCTCAAAGAGGGGACATTTCTGAGACGTCCCCCCATTTTGGTGACTTCATGTGGACTTGGGGACATCCCGGAGACTTTTTGAAGTCTTTCGATCCATTCCAAAGACTCCTAGTCGTCCCCAGTGGCATACGTCTAACTAAAAAAAAATTAAATCAATTTGTTTTATATTTTTTTGCCCCCAACCTTAACCCTATTACTCAATGGGACCCACAAACCCTTAATAGGTCGGCCTTGGTGATGGCCATAGCATATGAATAATATATATAGGGGATTGTAGGTAGTATTTCATTATCATTTGAGCATTTGAGTCTTATTATATGGTTTGGAGGTTGCCCCCTCGAAGTGGCGAAGCTATTCTAATTGCATATTGAGATCATTATTCTAAAATATTGTGTTATTTGGTGTTCTATTGTTGCTCATAATCTAAATTATACAAGTAATTTCATTACAAGTGGTATCAGAGCTGCGATCTGGGCCAAAATTAGGGCAAAAACCCTAATTTTTTGTTTCCACCATATATTACGAACCAAAGTGAATTGGTGGGAGATATTTTTACCAGAGTTGAGAAACATTTCAAGTAAGGTTCCCTGAAAATTTCAGACTTTTTTAATTTATTTTGCAAAAGTTATTACAAATTTAGGGTTTTTCATAAAATCGCTCCCTAGGGTGCAAATTGTGGAATATTTTCAAGTTCTTTACATTTTCAAAAAGCTCTCAAAAAAAATAGTATTAGTATCTTCTCTATGTTTTTTCCTGTTCAGCCGAATTTGTATCGAAACCCTAAACCCTAAGGTTTGACATCATGGCGGGGCCTTCCACAAGAGCAAAAAAGAATCTGGTTACTCCAGGTAAAACCCCAGATAAAGATGGGGTAGTGATTGAAGAGATGGAGTTAGAAGGGGTAAATACAGATTCCTCAGCACTAGGGTTTACCTCAGTTGATCATAAGGTGAGCCAACTTGAGTATGAGCTACGAAATGTACAATCTGAGATGGCCTCTAAAGGAGACATAGACCAAATCAATCATCGGTTGGATGATATCATGCAACATGTAAAGGGTAAACAGTATGGCCCAAATCTGGCCCATATCAACCAAGGAGGATCTTCAGTTCAAAATCATGGACAAAATAACCATGTTGGATCACTTTTCCAACCCAATCAGAATCCAACTTATTCACAACCATGGAACATGATGCCGAAAGTGGATATGCGCAAATTTGATGGTAAGGATCCCCTGAATTGGATAAATCAAATGGAGAACTTCTTTGAGTTACATCAAACACCATCAGGACAAAAGGTGACATTGGCATCCCTGTATCTTGAACCAGACCAATTCGTTTGGTATCGATGGTTATGTGCTCAGAGGCAGAAGAATGGTCTCGGTGTCACTTGGACAGTTTTTACCGAGGAGTTGCAATTGCACTATAGTTCCAGTGTTTTAGAGAACTACTTTAGTCAATTAGAAAAGTTACGGCAAACAAGATCAGTCAAAGATTATGTGCATCAATTCCAGAACCTATCCTTAAGGGTGGAGAATATTCCAGAAGAGAATCTGAATGACCTGTTTCTTGGGGGTCTTAAGGACCACATCGAGCATGAGGTACGTATGTTTAATCCACTCAAGCTTTCTGATTCTATTATCATGGCACGTCGAGCAGAGGAAAAAGTTCTTTGTAGTAGGAGGCCACCTTTCATTAACACCAGAGACCGTAGTATCTCTTCCCCTTCATTTGCTAGGCCAATTAGACTGACTCCTCAACAAATGGAAGAAAAGAGAGAAAAAGGATTATGTTTTAACTGTGATAGCAAATATGGACCGGGACACAAATGTGCTGAGAAGAAGTTGTTCTATATTGACGGAGGTAATGAGGATGATGAGGAAGCTGAAATTATAGGAGAGGTTGAGGAACCAGTAGAAGATGAAGTAGAGGATCACCAACCTACAATTTCTTGCCATGCATTGTCAGGTATTAGTACTCCTCAAACACTCAAGGTTATTGGCTATCTCAAAAAATAGAAGGTGACGGTGTTGATTGACTCGGGGAGTACTCATAACTTCATAAATAGTAAGTTAGCTGCCCGCCTCAATTGTTTTATTTACCTAGCTCCAGAAATGCAAGTTATGATTGCGGATGGTGGGACAGTCAAGTGCACAGGAAAGTGCCATAGTATCAAGCTTTCCATGGGAGACTACATGTTAGACTCACCTATGTTTGTTATTTCTATGGGAGGGGCAGATATTGTTTTGGGTGTCCAATGGCTCACAACCTTAGGTACTATAGAGATGAATTTCCAAGAATTGTTCATGCGATTTCATTCAGATGGAAGGACAATACAATTGAATGGGATGGTAGCTAAGTCTCCACAGATTATTAGCTCTCATCAGATGCAGAAGGTTCTCAGAAAAGGAGTAGATGGATTTATAGCAAAGTTATTTTCCATAGAAGTACAAAATACAGAGTCTTCAATGTCACCCGATCTTCAGAAGATTGTTGATGCTCACTCATCTATTTTTGATGCAATTCCAAAGGGACTACCACCAGTTAGGGATCATGATCATGCCATTCAGTTGATTCCAGGGAGCCAAACACCTAACATCAGACCATACAGATACCCATATTCCCAGAAAAGTGAGATCGAGAAAATGGTTGAGGAAATGTTGAAGGCAGGTATCATCAGGCATAGCCAGAGTGCATATTCTTCACCAGTGGTCATGGTACGTAAGAAGGATGAAACATGGAGGATGTGTCTAGATTACCGAGAACTCAACAAGTACACCATCAAAGATAAGTTTCCTATTCCAGTAATTGATGATTTACTTGATGAATTGCATGGTGCTATTTATTTCACAAAATTAGATCTTCGTTCGGGGTACCATCAAATTAGAATAAAAGAGGAAGATGTTCATAAAATGGCTTTCAGGACTCATGAGGGCCATTATGAGTTTTTGGTAATGCCTTTTGGTCTTACAAATGCGCCCTCAACCTTTCAAAGCTTGATGAACACTGTTTTTAGGCCATTTTTAAGGAAATTTGTATTAGTTTTCTTTGATGACATATTGATTTACAGTAAGACATGGGAAGAACACTTACAACATGTAAATAAAGTGTTGGAAGTTTTGGAGAAACATACTCTCTATGCAAAGCCATCCAAATGTTCTTTTGGTGTACAAGAGGTAGAGTACTTGGGTCACATTGTATCCCATGAAGGCGTCAAAGTTGATCCTCAGAAGATCAAAGCTATGGTGGAATGGCCAAGGCCCAAAACTCTCAAAAATCTTCGTGGGTTCCTAGGACTAACAGGGTACTACAGAAGATTTGTGCGGGGATATGGTAGAATAACAACCCCACTCACTGCATTGCTAAAGAAGGATGCCTTCCATTGGACAGACGTAGCCACTAAATCCTTTGAGCAGCTGAAGGAAGCCATGTGCAGCACCCCAGTTTTGGCTACTCCCAACTTCTCAAAAACCTTCATTGTTGAATGTGACGCTTCAGGATCAGGATTGGGAGCAGTTCTAATGCAGGAAGGAAGACCAATTGCATTTGAGAGTCACCAATTCAAAGGAAAATATCTGCTCAAACCTGTCTATGAGAAAGAAATGATGGCTATTCTTCATGCGGTCAAGCAATGGAGGCCCTATCTCATGGGTAGACACTTCAAGGTAAAAACTGATCATGATAGTCTCAAATACTTTTTGGAGCAAAGGTTATCATCTGAGGAACAACAAAAGTGGGTAACAAAAATGTTGGGTTATGATTTTGAAATCATATACAAAAAGGGTAAAGAAAATGTAGTAGCTGATGCGTTGTCCAGAAGGGATACATCCGCAGATGCCTTACTATGTGGAATGTCCATGTTGACGGCCGATTGGGTGGATGAAGCAAGATTGGAATGGGATCAAGACAAGGATACACAATCTCTAATACATAATATCAAGCAAGGATCTATGACATCTAACAAATTTGAGTGGAAAGGTAATGCCCTATGGTACAAGGACAGGTTATACTTGAGTAAAGATTCTGAGTTGAAGCATAAGATTCTTGTAGAGCTACATGCCTCACCTATTGGAGGACACTCTGGGTTTTTGAAGACATATCATAGAATAAAAAGAGAATTCTTTTGGGAAGGACTCAAGGGGGATGTACAAAATTTTGTATCAGAGTGTTTAGTGTGCCAACAGAACAAAGGGGAAACAATTAAGACACCAGGTCTGTTGCAACCCTTACCAATTCCTAGCCAGAGATGGGAGGAGGTCTCCATGGATTTCATCACCGGATTGCCTTGTTCAGAGGGTAAGAATGTTATTTTCGTGATTGTGGATAGGCTCACAAAATATGCCCATTTTTGTGCCCTATCACATCCATTTGCAGCCAGTACAGTCGCAGCTATTTTTTTGGAGACAGTTCAAAGGCTACATGGAACCCCAAAGATAATTGTAAGTGATCGTGATCCTATTTTCACAAGTAATTTTTGGACGGAATTATTTTCATGTTTGGGTACTCAGCTAGCTCACAGTTCATCTTATCATCCTCAAACTGATGGGCAAACGGAAGTGGTCAACAAATGCTTAGAGGGGTATCTACGTTGTTTTGTATCAGATAAGTAGGAAAGGTGGATTAAATGGCTACCACTTGCAGAATGGTGGTATAACACATCTTTTCATACCTCTTCTCAAATGACCCCATTTTTAGCATTATATGGTTACCATCCACCTTCTATCACTTCCTCCTTGAGGGTGCAAACTAAGGTCAGAGATGTTGAGGAACACATTCAACATCAACAACAAGTTTTGGCTAGTTTGAAGGAGAATTTAGCATTAGCACAAAACAGGATGAAACAACAAGCAGATCAACACCGTAGTGAAAGACATTTTGAAATTGGTGACTAGGTTTTTGTATGTCTCCAGCCTTACAAACAGATGTCCCTAAAGCAACAGAAAAAGGACAACAAACTTGCTCCTAAATATTATGGCCCTTATCAGGTTCTACAGAAAATTGGCAGTGTTGCTTATAAACTAGAGTTGCCTCCATCTTCACACATACACCCAGTATTCCATGTTTCATGCCTGAAGAAGGTTATTGGACAAAAATTTGAAGCCCAGACAGAGTTACCAGAACTTGACGAGGAAGGAAGAATCATTTTGGAGCCAGAGAAGATTCTGCAAACACGTACTAAGAGGATGAGAACTAGAGACATTAAGGAATATCTGATCAAGTGGAAGAATCTGAGCATAGAAGATGCAACCTGGGAGGATGAAGGTTTTCTGCAGCAACATCCAAGATTATTCAACGTTGAGGACAACGTTGGTTTGAAGGGGAAGGGCATGCTACGCCCTTAACCTATTGCTTGTATTAGGATATGAGTAGCCGACTTGTGGCTTACCATATCATTTTATTATATCATTTATACTTTCTCATGCTTAATAGGTCGGCCTTGGTGATGGCCATAGCATATGAATAGTATATATAGGGGATTGTAGGTAGTATTTCATTATCATTTGAGCATTTGAGTCTTATTATATGGTTTGGAGGTTGCCCCCTCGAAGTGGCGAAGCTATTCTAATTGCATATTGAGATCATTATTCTGAAATATTGTGTTATTTGGTGTTCTATTGTTGCTCATAATCTGAATTATACAAGTAATTTCATTACAGAGTGCAGAGCATTAACAAGGAAGAGGGACAACATTAACAACAGGAGTTAGATAAGATAAGATAAGATAATATTATTGTCCAACACATGACCACAAAATTAGGTCAATGGGACTGCAGAGTACAAAGCAAACCAACCCAACAAGAGGACCCAAACGGGTCGCCCGAAATACAATGAGAGGAGAGGAAGAGAAGGAAACAACAGAGACCAAGAAACCAGAAACAAAGAAGAAAAAGATGATTGGTGCGAGGGGGAGGGGAAGAAGGAGCAACACCCCCACAACATCACCTAACACTTGAGGCCGGATAGGAGTGACTTGCAGTGCGCCGATGACCAGAAGCTGAGACTGTAGAATGCTGGGGAGCCAGTGTCCGGGAGGGAGGCGGTGCCTCTGAGTAAGCCTAGTGGGTCATTGTCTATGCGGAGGGGCCCTGGGATGTGCCTGAGATAGGGAGCCTCGTGTGGAATAAATAGGGTCTCGAGACCTAACGGATCTGGACTGGGGGTCCAGACACGTGTCCAAGAGTCTTCATTGCTCAACCATTTAAGTTTCAAGTTTTCAACACGTTCATCAAGCCTTCAAGGTAAGCCATGATACATGACCCTTCATGGTTGGTTTTTTTATTTATTATTTCAATTTCGAAGGGGTTCGTGAAGGCTATTTAGAAAATGTACAATTCTACATATGTCAGCACTATTTGTATCGAGCGGACAGAATTTGCCCCTTAGGGGGTATTTTAAAAGAGGCCAAGATGGAAAGGGAGACTATGGCTTAAGAGGACCCAATTCTGTGGTGGACTATGCATGGTCTTGATTCTTTAACAGCCACACTAGCCATTCACTTGTCCCAAGTTTCTAGTTCTTCCGCTTCTGAGAGGAACTGGTCTATTTATGGCTTCATCCACTCTATGAAGAGGAACAGGCTTACCTCTAGGAGCGCAGAGAAGCTTGTAGTTGTACATAGTGCCTTGCAACATTGATCGCAACACACTTATGTACAAGGAGAGTCTAGCAACCTAATGGGATGTAAAGTCAGAGGAGCCATCTCATATTGATGATGATGTGGCACAAACCAGATTTGGTTGGAATTGGTTTCGAGGAGTTTGACCTTGAGTCTAGTAGTTCAAGTGATGAGGAGTTTGGCATAGACTTTAGGGATGATTAAACTCATTTGAGGCATTGAACCACTGGCCAACCGTATTTGAATTTTGAATGTAATCATCATTTTGAATATAAATATAAGTATATTGATATTTGACATTTTCACTATCCAATGCAATGTGTTTAGCATTTCAAAGTTTCATTTCTTGTTCCTTACACATTTTTTTATAACTATTTTTTCAAGTACTATATATATATATATTATATATATATATATATATATGCCGTCGTCCCCCGCCATCACCAAGCCTAGGCCCTTGATCCCCCCATTCCAAGACTCCATGGAACATTGCACTAGACATTACACACTCTACAGAAAAGCCTGGCTCCAAAGAATATTACAACAATAAACCAACAAAAATATGAATAACTACTAGATAATATTCAAATAATATACACAAGAATGCCTTTCCAACAATGGAAAAACATCCATAAACCATGAAAATATATCATTTCACATGAGCCACTAAGCCACCTTATGGTCTAGGTTAATTTGTATCAAAACCAGCAAAAGCCACTTCAAGAGAAAATTGAAGTACAGAGTTTGCTGCGAAACTTTTATTATTTCTGAACTAGTTATCTATCTTGGGCACTGATAGGAAGACAAGACTACCTCTTTTGCTTCAAATAATTTTGAGCCAAAGTAGAAAACTACTTGCATGTTACTTACTAGTAATGGCCTTGCCTGCATGTACTTTTTTAGTAATATTTTGGATGTCCATATGATCTCAAAAGACAATCAAAGCAAAGATGTTAACAATTTTGTTCATTTCTAATACAAGGCAGAAGAAAAGTAGAACTCACAGGATTCAACAAAAGCTCTGGACTGGTCCTGCAACAAAGCAAGAAGAAATCGATATCACACTCTACTCAGATAATACCTCTGCAAATGGTGTATTTTGAACATTTTCTCAATTCTCAAAATATTTTTGCTCTTTTCAGTTATCTTCACACATAAAACCTTTAAGAGAAGAATGTATCACAATAGCGTAAAGTCATCACCGCAAATTTTAGGCAAGAATAGTTGGACAAATTGAAAATTTGCTAAGCACAACCCTCAAATTTAACCCATATAAGTTCTTCAAGAGAGGAACAAGCTTGGTGTACAAAACCACTATAAAGAAGGATCTCTATTCATTTTGAGGAATCTTATGTTTATCCCCTCATAATGGAAATACAATAGAAAGCACATTTTGATGGTCATTGTAAAAATACACAAGAGGGGAAAAAATGGAAAAAGACTGTCATTATATGTCTATGATCTGATGTGCTGGAGTTATAAGTTTGTTAATTGTTGAGTCGTTAGGCAGTCAATGTCGTGGTCATTAAGCCCAGTGACCACACCTACCCCCTTTTCTTTCTGTATGTACAACTTGTTATAAGTTGATCAGGGATCTTTACTGTGGGTCTATCACCAAATCCTATGTGAATCAAGATTGGACTGGAAACCATGTATCTCATGGCCATAACATATCAATAGAAACATTTCATTTCTTGTTTTGTTATGTTCTCGTAAGGTGTAATGATGACCATGCTAAATTTGCATTGCATACCTACATTTTTGGCATTCTTACCGCTTTGAGAGCATAGACTGTGTGAATCAGTAGTTTTGGCATAGTCCATCCTCGTCAACATTCGCAGACATTAGCATAATAATCTATGGTTTGTATAGTTTCTTGTCATAACTGAACAAGGAAAATATGAGAGAAAATAAAGAAACATTTGTGGAGGGGACATGAAGTTGATCTCTATAAAGCTAGTTAAACAGAGATGAGAGGACAAGTTTGCAAAAAAACTCTAGCCTCCTTTTGGGATATGTCCTCCAAGAAGCCAGAGACACGTGTGAAACAAGGAAAAAATGAGAGAAAATAAAGAAACATTTGCGGAGGGGAAATGAAGTTGATCTCTACAAAGCTAGTTAAACAGAGATGAGAGGACAAGTTTGCAGAAAAACTCTAGCCTCCTTTTGGGATATGCCTGTAAACAACTATGTCCTCCAAGAAGCCAGAGACACAAAGTGTGCAATCATCTATGTGACTGACAGCCTGATGTCGAATGATTATGTCAAGAGGTTGGTGTTAAATTTGTTTGTTGTACAAACTACACTACCAGGGGAACATCAATTACAAAATAGTAAATGCATACCATAACATAGCATTGAAGAACATTAGAGTTGTGATAACTTTATTTTACAGGTGGTGCTTAAGTTGATCAGTGCAAGGATGACCTGTTACACAACTACTTCACCCTGACATGTAACATGAAATTTGTATGAGAAAGACTCAACAGTGTTTGGTTGACACAACCGAACATGACCAAGAGTCATTACAAATTTACAACAGTACCTAATGCCAACAAGAGAATAAACATAACAAGGTCAACAACAAAACAATCCATTTATGCACAATGATGATCTACATTATTCACCCTCACCCTTCCTCCCCCCAACCCCCTTTAGATAAGTCAGGGTCCCTTCTAAAAATAACCATATAAAAACAACTCAAAAAAGAGGGGAAGAGGAGGATGTCCCTGGACATGTTTGCGCTCCAACTATGGTGAGCCTAAATAGGCTGTTAATTCTAACTTCAGTTGCTACCATTCATCTTGAAGGGCATATACATCAGTTGTGAGTTTCTTCAAATGCTTTGCTGCCACAAGTCCATGCTTCCATGAACACTTCACCATCCGCACAGCTTTCTACAACTGGCCACTTGCTTGAATGACCTCTTGCTCAATTACCAGCAATTCACCCTTCACTTTAGTGATCTCTTACTCACACTCAACAGCCTTTCACATTTGACCATGTTTGTGCTGAGTTTCTTCGCTGAGCTGCTCCTTGAAGCAGCCATAGTAAATCTCTATCTGATTCCTCAAATCTGCAATCTCAAGGGTAGCATTGTCCTTCTCAGTCTTCAATCAACGTTGCTCACACATCCTTGACTGGAGTGACAGATAATGATATTGGATAGTACATTTGATGATGTCTAAGGTATCAAATACATTCTGCACATGAGAAGTAACAGCATGAGGAATCAGAGTGGGACAAAATCACATCATAGCCACTGTTCATGTATCTCAGGAGCGTTATGTTCTAGCCACATTTGACTGACTTAGACAAATCTAACTGAGACCCTTCTCACACAAATTTTTGTATGAAAATGCCTACCACATTGGAAATGAACTGAAGTGCTTGGACCATGGATCCCAATATTTTTAATTATAGCCCGCAAAAATTGAGACAGCTTCATTGGGAATGGAATGGAACAACATAATGATCTCATCGTCTGGAGCATGTGAATCAATGGATCAAGTCCCCGAAGGACCTGTCCTGCTCTGGCACCATTGAGTACTATTGGGGCTGCAAAGGGTTAATTAGGACCTTCAAGTCTAAAATTAACTGGTTCACCTAACTGGTTGCCCATCATCCTCAAAAGGAAAGAAAGTGACTTTGACCAACTCAAATGGAGGTGTGGTACATAGACTATAGCAGCCCGACTGTGTGTAGCAGCTCAACTGTGTGTTCACCACTGTGTCATCCTCATCATCCTCATGTCATAACCTTCTTCTTCATCCTCCTCTCAAGCGGGAAGCTCTATTGTTTGCTTCATCTTTTTTACCACTGCAAGACATTCAGTATTATCTTTTTTAGCATCTACTAAAGAGAAACCAAGATATCTCTATTGTAACATTGATGGCCAACTAGGATAATATGAACTGTTCAAAGTGAAGTCCTCCTCCAATGACGACTGTGAATACACTGCATTCAAAGATAGTTCAATGGCCTGTTGTGTCATATAAAATCCTTTGCATGTCAAGGAGAGGAATTCATGAGTCTGAGTAGACAAGAACTCCCCAAAATCATATATCTCAGCTCTCGGTAAGCCAAGCATGTGATCAGACATCTAAACCGCAATCCACAATGTCAGATGCTCGAGTGCCTTCCACTACCTGACATCGGCTAACATCCAAAAGACAATACCACTCCCTCAAAAGCAAGGTATCCTTTCTTGATGTTGCAATATCCCTTGGCCCACGTGAAATCCAACCCTTTTGTAGTCAAATCCGGCCTACATAACTTCTGCACAACATAGTACTTTTGAACAAGAGCAATCTAGGAATTACATGTCAGTTTACTAACAAACTGTCGACATGAAGGCACACCAAACATGTGTGGAATCCTCTGTAGTGTATGCAATTTTTGCCTCTTTGTCCATGTATCAGGGAAATGAACATGTTATCTCGATTGTAGCTAGAAACTGAACAAGGTAAGGCTCAAAGTCTCTGGCATTGAAGCAAGGCATTTCCAATATTCTATCAACTGCAGCTCTTCGCAACGCCATTTTCAATTCATGAACGGGATTCAATGGCCAAAAGGTTTACCCAACTAAGCATCTTGAGTGTAGGCAGCACCTTAAATATATTCTTCAGTGAGGGTTCACCAACTTTCTATTTTTTGCTACCCTTTGTTGCTGCATACCTAGAACTCGCATCCACTACCAATAAAATCTGAAGATGCGAAGAGGTTGGTTTGGGAATTATATGGCCCTTCCCTACCAATATTAAATTTCTCCGATGTTATGTCCAAGGCTCTGACTCAATACTACACTAAACTCACCTCATGAGTCAACCTTGAAACAAAAAACAACCCTGAAACTCACGAGGCAAGTAATGCCAAGAAACTTGGCGAGTTTCACCAAGTAATTTTGTGATATGCAATTATTGTGGAATGAAGGTGACTAGAGGTGTCAATTACCTCACCTACCACAACACACAAATATCAAAAAACTGTGGTAATGTGTAGACAAAAGTTGCTTAAGGCTCAAAGAGAGATGGTCGCATACCTTTCAAGCTATGTGGAGAAAAAAGAGGAAAAGAAGGAAAGTTAATGCACTTACAGCCCTAGTGAAGAAGAGGGCAAGTAGAGATGATCAAAATTCAGGCCATTTCTATTGCACACTCTAGGGGTCAAGGACGGTGATGCAAAGCATCTACTAGAGATAATTCCAATCCTTTTTTTGTCCTTCGAAGTAGTCCTAGTGCACAACCTTCACTCAAAGATACTAATTGGAACCTGGAAGTGCACAATGAAGCAAGGATAGTTGCGGTAAACATTTTATATTAAAACAATATAAAATCAATGTGCGCAAAAGCCCATGTTGGGAGAATTTTGTCACTGCATTCACCATTGTTGAGAAAGGATTCAATGCTCCCGCTCCTCATGATTCAAGTGGCCTGTTGTTGGAGGATTTTGTTAAACATATGCAACCTATTATAGAAGAGAAAAAAAGGATGGCAAAAGGAGGGTTGCGCCATTTTGTTTGATGGGTGGATGGATGGGAAAAACTGTACATTGATAAACTTTGTAGTGGCTTCAAGTGGGCAGTTAGGTTTTCTTGAAGTCAATTGATGCATCCCATCAAGTAAAAAAAACTAACAATTTGTGTAATATGTTGGATGAGGTGGTGATGGAAGTCGGTGTGGAGAATGACATCTAAGTTGTGACACACAATGCAGTAACATATATAACAGCATGTGGGCCTTCTTGAAGTCAATTGATGCATCCCACCAAGTAAAAACTGTAAACACTTTGTGAAATATGTTGGATGAGATGGTGATTGATGTTGGTGTGGAGATTGTCATCTAAGTTGTGACAAACAATATAATAGCATATGTGGCAGCAAAGAGACTTCTTGAGCATATGTGCTCAAGTAATTGATCAATGCAATGAGTTGGAAAAGGAGTTGAGTGATAAAAACTACACAATAATAAAACACCAAATATTATAATTTAGAAATTGAATTCATTTGGGATGTCTTTACATAGATGGAGCATACAATTTATAGTGTTTGATCTCCTACAAAGGTGGAGTCAACACTCATCTTCAAACCCTACAATCTCTCTCCATGAATCTCTCATATTTATCCCTAAGATATCTTTCTCATCCCTTTATTATCTCACACACCAAAATAGCTACGTGAGTTGTTCTCACAACTCACCCAAATACTAATACTAACTATTACAACTATATTATTAATATGAGTTCTATAAACTCATTATTAATAATATTACAATTTATTAATAATGTCACAATATATTTGTAACATTCACTCCCCTATTGTTAACATTATTAATTCCCAATATACACTCCCCTAATGTTGGCATTACAGAAACAACAATCACACTTCCTTCTGCAGCTTGTCGCCCATGCGTGCTCATGATCTGGATGGTTTTGTAGGTCAACCAACAACCTGAAACAAAGGATGGTTTTACAAGACAACCAACAACCCAAATATCATGTTGTTGCTTTTCCTTTGTGCTTTCATCTGTCCACTATGTCTTTCCTTCAGGGAATCATGTAAGAACCTCTGCTTACTGAATAGAGGGAAAATTGAACATTGAGACCATGTTCCAGTTCCCCCCTCAATGTGAACATTTCACTTATTCAAACAAGAACTCTGAAATCATACTGAAAATCTGACATAAAAGAAAACACGCACACACAAATTGCCACCACATCTTCGTGCGGCCCAGTGACTGACGAGAGGTCGTTGATTGACCTCCAGCCTCCGTCCTCCATGATAATGCACTCTTTACTTATTACAAGAAGTCTTCATCACTTTGATGAGCATTTGTTTCCTCATTATCAGAGTGGGTAGACTTCATATCCCAATCACTTTCTTCCTCTCTGTTTTCAGAAATGAAGGCTTTATCCTTCAATTTACCATCAAGTAAATCTTGTGCTCTTTTCTTACAATACATAATACCATGTCCAGGAGCAATACAATAGTGACAAAGAAATTTTTGTGGACCTTGGGAGGTTGATTTTTGTTTAAAATAAGGCTTGAATCTTCCTTTAGCATATGATTTGTTTCTACCATACATTGCAGTTTCTTCTAGATCAATCTTCTTGGTTCTATTTTATTCTTCTATCAAAGAAGAAATTAAATCCTCTAGACTTGGATTTATTTTGCTCAAAGTGAAGACCATATTAGAATAGCTATGAGGCATGTTATTAAGTAATACTGCTTTTGCATCATCATCAAGCACATCAATTTTGATTCCAACTAATTGATTTGAAATAGAATGAAACTTACTGATGTGTTCCACCATACTTTCTCCTTCCTCTATTTTGAGTCCGAACAACTTTTGCTTGAGTGCCATTGTTGCGCTCTCTACTTGTGACCCAAATAGTTTGCTCAATGTCGTCCAGATCAAATGTGATGTCTTTGTTAGATTTATGTGATGCAGGTAGGCATTAGATAAACCTAGGCCAATAATTGTTGTTGCTTTTCAATCCTTGCTCTCTCATTTTGTTGCTTCATCTACGTCGTGTGGTTTCTTGATTTTTCCTTCCACAATCTCCCATAGATCTTTGTTCATCAGCAACAATTGAGTTCTAACCTGCCATGTATGGAAATCTTTGCCTTCAAATTTTTCAATTCGATTCAACTTGTCCATGTCGATTTAAAGAATTGGACGTTGGATTCCACCGATAGTGCGTCCGTAAGGCAATATATATAATTTTTTCGGACTTTTACAATGACTTGATTTCTGTTTTGACTAGACAACTACAATGTTGACAACATTTTACAGTTGACGACAAAAAACTTTTGACAACATGACTATTTCATAAACATTGGAATGACACCTACAAAATAACAATAAATTAAATAACTATGTTGTTTACAATTTTTGTAATCAATGACACTTGACAACATAGAAGTTTGTCCACATTACATAGCTTTTAACCATTATTTATAAACGAAACAAACTAAACCTATCATATATTTAAAAATTATGAGACTTTACCAAACACCACGGGCTCGTTAATCATAATGAAGCTACCACTAAAGTTACAACCTATAAACATAGATCTCATGATGTTTAGACTTTTAAGCTAAACCAAACTGAAATATGTCTCATGGAAAATCGAATCTATAAAAACTAAACTTGTCTCCATCCATACCCGTAAGCCATGTGTCGAAACGGTGGGCGAACAAGTCGATGGAGAATGGAAGGTTCAAATTGATGCCAGTATAATGCAAATATATGTAGTTTGCAATGTAGCTGGGATATAGCAGTTGAACAGTGGTAATGAGCCCGTGATTTGGATCAATTTGGGCGATAAGAAATCCAACTGTGTGGTGACATTGTCGTGGCAAGTTGGTGGTCGAGTTCTCTATCGAGAGATACTAAATTGATGTGTTGTGGAGAATAATATGCAAACATCTGCCACTCTACAACTTTTGCTGCCAAATCAGAATCCAAAATGTGTAACAGGTCGATCCTCAGAACTGCAATATAGCTGATGCATATGCACATAACAGATGATGATTGATCTGGGCTATCAATCGTATTCTTCACTTAAAAGTGTTTTGCAGCCAGGTGAAATGCACTACAAGCCAACGAGTCAAGAGTGAAGCATGAATCCAAGGCCTATGATTTATGTTCTAATAGATACATGAATTCATTCTCCCATCACAGCCTAAGACCAGAGATTGCTATGATACCACTGATAAAAACTACACAATAATAAAACACCAAATATTATAATTTAGAAACTGAATGCATTCATGATGTCTTTATATAGATGGAGCATACAATTTATAGTGTTTGATCTCCTACAAAGGTGGAGGCAACACTCATCTTCAAACCCTACAATCTCTCTCCATGAATCTCTCAGATTTATCCCTAGGATATCTCTCTCATCCCTTTATTATCTCACACACCAAAATAGCTACGTGAGTTGTTCTCACAACGCACCCAAATACTAATACTAACTATTACAACTATATTATTAATATGAATTCTATAAACTCATTATTAATACTATTACAATTTATTAATAATGTCACAATATATTTGTAACATTGAGCAGACATTTTTTAACTCCTTGCCCGACTCATTGCATTGATCTCCTACTTGAGGACATAGGAAAAATTATATGGGAAGAATGTGGTTGAACAGGGCAAGAAATATCACAAAAATTATCTACAAGTTACCCTTGGGTGCTAAGTTTGGTAAGAAAGCACAACAATAGAAAGGATCTAGTGCGAGCAGGAGTCACTCAATTTGCCACCACCTCCATCACATTGCAGCCTTGCTAACATCTCTTAAGAAGATGTTTGTGACCACATGGTGTTTGGAGTCTTCTTATGTTAGGAAGCCCAAAGAGGCAAGGGCCATAAAGACCATTTTTTATGATGTGTTTGTAAAGCGCAAAGAGGAAACCCTTAAGGTAACCTTAAATATTATTTTATTTATCATATATTTCTTATAGTATTTTCGGTTTAAAAATTTTTAATTTCTCATAATTTGAATTTAAAATTTGATATTTGCACTCTTTTTGTTTTAGGTGTTAGAGTCTTTGTTTAGAGTTCTATGGTTATTGGACATGGCCAAGGAAGCCATAACAAATTATTATGAAAAAATCAAAGAAAATATGAACCCATTTGGAGCGTGATTGATTGGACATGGAATAAGCAAGTCCACTGACATATACATGCAACGGCCTACTACTTGAACCCCAAGTTTTTTCTATTACAAATTGGTTGAGGCTGATGAGGAAGTTATGGATGGCCTTAAGACATGCATAGAGAGGATGATCCCTAACGAAGAAACAAGAGACACAATTATTGAGGAGTTGCAGATTTACAAAACTACATAGGGGAGGCTCTTTTCTTCGGCTCTATACGTGAAAAGAAAATACACTGCTCAGCCAAGGGAAAATAAATTGAGACATTTGTTTTTAGTCTTGTTGTTCATAGTTACTATAGTTACTAGAAGTTTTTCATTTACTCAAGCCTAGTTGACTTACTAAATTGTAAACGAATTATTTGCAAATTTGTGGCAGGAAGATTATGATGCAAAAACACCAAATTTGTTGGTATGTGAAGTCAACATTGAGCGAGCAAGTAGCAACCAAGTTGGTAGGCTGGCAGGTTGGCAAGTTGACCTGAGCGTACAAAGTCCCTTCGCACAACTCGTTTCCAAGGAGTCCGTATAGTACAGTAGGCGGTTTGTACTACACGCACTATTGAACTACGAGTTCTTTCTATAAAAGGAACCCATGAATAGTAAAGTTGTACGATTGTATAGGATTGTAATCATTAGAGCTAGTGCATGGTGACTGCCATTGATGTAAAAATAGATTTATTCCTGAGTAATAAAATACTAAGAGACCTTTGCCCATGGTTTTTTACTTGGTACATTACCGGGTTTTCCACGTAATATTTGTGTATGTGTTTTGGATCTGTTTATGTCTTATTACTTTCACTATGATTGTCTCTCTCTACACTACTTATTTTTCTAACAAAATCTTCAAAGACTAACCATCCACATTTTATATCAACTGTGTAGTGGTTCTGGATGTGAACCAAATTGGAGCATGTTTGAAGTTGTTCACAAAAATAAGTGAGACATGTTGAAAACAAAACACCTCAATGACCTTGTTTTTATGTGATACAATCTTCATCTTCACATGAGACAAGTGGAGGGCACAGAGATTCGTGAGCCAATCGACTAGGAAAATATCGATTCATATGCCAACTGGATTGTTGATGATGAGAAGCCCATGTTTACCAAGGAGGATATCGCAAAGTTAGAGAGGGAAGTAGAGGAAGCGATGGCATCAAATGCAGTAGAGGCATCAAGAATTGGAAGGGGTTAGTGAGGATGCAGATATCTTTGCAACTGAAATTGTTGCACAGGAGGAATCTACACCTTCCCCATGCAGGGGGTAGTAGACTTATACTAGGCATTAGAGATGATTGTATATTTCATATTAGTATATTTTGGTGCATTGATAACTATGTCACTATAGTCTATGACTCTGAGCATTGTAGTTTGTATTTTGAATTTTTTCTAGTCAAAAATTGTAATGTCCCCTTTTTCAAGCAATAATTAAATAATGAAGATTGATATCCTTTAATCCTCTCCCTTTGGATTAAAGGGAATTTTTCTAGGGGAAATCGACTTTCCTTGTGCATTTAATAATTAAATATTATTTAATTTGGGCGAGTCGAAGTTATAAGGAGGAAATGGATTTATTTATGGGCCAATTAATTGTTATTTGGGGATAAATTGATTTAATTTAAGCAAGTTGAATTTATTGGAGGCAAGTTGATTTATCCCATGAGCTAATTTATTATTATTTTGGGGTGAATCGATTTATCTAGGCTAAAGTCGATTTCTTTGGGCATTAATTATTATTTTTAATTCTCTCTTGTATTTAATTCGAAAATGCTTTGGAGGGAATTAACTTTTTTAAATGGAGTTTGACTTTTCAGGCCTTGAAGACTATTTTTAATTCAAATCTCTCCCATCTAAAGAAATGCGCCAAAATGGAGAGAAACATTGGAGCTCTACATTGCAAAATCTATAAAAGGAAGGAGGCGTCCCCTTTTTGGCATGTTTGATGGTTCTATGAACTTATCTTCATGCTTGAAGAGGGATGTATGCCCACTTGTGATCCAAAAATAAAAGGTGTTCTTCAACACCACCTTTGTGTGAAGTGTGTGTGCCCTTTCAAGCTAAAAATTAATTTCTTGCATGATATTATTAATTTATATAAGGCGCCTTGTTTGGGAGTGTTTATGCATGCTTGGTGGAGAGTAAATGAAGGATTTATGGTGATTATATGTTACTGGTTTATTTTGATACAAATCGACTTGCTTGGAGAGAGTGTTTTGCATAATTTTGGAGGTGTTTTAAGTGCTTAAAGGTCTACTATAATTCCACATTTATTTATTGCCCGAATCGACTTGTTTTGAAGGATATTGTGGTATGTTTTGATGATATTTGACAAGGGTTTAAATCTGATCTGTTCTTGCAAAATTTTCTAATGGTAATGCCCTTGTTTTGATGGTATTTGGGGTCCCTAACACTATCGTTAATTATTTGAAGTAAGTCGACTGGTTTGGGGAATTAAATATCATATTTAGAAGGGTGTTTGATAAGTTGGCAAGCTGTTGTTATAAATTATATGTTGCAGATCTGGAAATGACATTTTCGGGGTTTGAAAGCTAAGAGAAAAATCTGGAAATTAATTTATATATTGTCCTAACCCTAGGCAACTTGGTTTCCAGCTTTTGTGAGTAGATTCGAGGGGTTTCTGATGCTCAGAAAAATCAGTTTGATAGCTAGTTGGAAAGATAATAATTTTAGCTTTCAAACGCAATTTATTTCATAAGAAAATATTGAGTTGGGAAGAAGTTATTAGTTTTCAAAGTTCAGTTGGTTTTCTACACTTTAAATTATTTTTTCCACTACTGCAAATTGCATCTGATTTAGTGAAGTTTTTATTCCAACAAGTTAGCCCATCTAACCCATCACCTTGACTCACTCCAACCCCATTTGGGTTGTATTGACGCCGACACTAGGTTATTTGAGGTGAATCTAGAAGGGTTCGCTCTTCTAAGTTTATCTCAAAGTAATTTATTTGCAAAATTAATTAATATCCCACAAGGGGATATTACAAAAATTAATAAAAAAATATACCTATGCATTCTCTACATTCATTTTCATATCAATTAACAATGTTTTACGTGGTATTCAAGTTTATTTTATGAATTTATATGTTTTTTAAAGTAGCAATAAATTTTTCGAGTAATGCCGAGTAATTGCCAAGAATCTCCCAAGTCTCGAGTATGAGTCAAAATTTCGGGCTACTGAGCAATATCCAAGTACGAGTTTTTGAACTATGGTCTAAGGCATTCTTCGCAACTTTTGGCCACATCGAGAAGATATCATGCCTCTAGAAGGATTTTTGTATTTTCTTCAATAAATGTTGCAAATAAACCATAATTTTCAACTACAAACTACATATTTCAGATTTCCTGATGAAAGTTTTGGTCCTTGAATCTTTGAAATCTCTTTGAAAAACTATAGATAGGGATTTTGCCTACTCGAGTGCTTCCATTAAATGCTCTTTTGTTGAGCTTCTCTCTTCCCTTGGAAGTAAAACTATGAATTTTCCAACAAGCTCTCTTGAAACGGTCCATACAAAGAAAAGGATAGTTGTGAAAAAAACAATTTTTTTTAAAAAGAAAAACCAAAGTTATATTATTAGAAAGAAATTATACAAATTACAATGCCAAGCCATGATACTCATACTCCAAGATATATCCTTAGAATTCCAACAACATATTAAAGAAGAAAGAGAACATATCTGCAAATCAGACATCAGATTATTGCAAATGAAGGATCTGCTTTATCTATTTCTGCATCTCTAGAGACCACGTAAGAGGTAAAGGACCAAAGTTGATGAGATTATTCTGATCCAATGCCCAATTAGCTAAAGCATCTACCACCTTGTTCTGATCTCTAGCAACATGTTGATATTATGGTGAAAAAACAAATTTTAGATGACCATACAACAATGAAATCCCAATAGGGCCGCACAACGAAGAGGACGAGCAGCAAGTGTTTACACCTCATTTTTTACGCTTGCTAACAGATTCTCTTGCGCAAGGGCTGTTGATGCATTTTCTTCCTGAGCGGATGCCTCAAGGGACCAACCAAGATTGAGGTGTGATCAGACTTGGTCATGTGGAGTAGACCACATCATTTGAGAGATGTCGTTATCATGCCATAGTTCCCTAATCCTCACTTTGTTTCCTCCTTTTGTTCGTGTGTTTGTACCCATTATGTCCACTTGTCTCATTATGTTCACTTGTTTACACTCATTTCATGTTACTCTCTCTGCTTTCAACCATCCTCGATCTTCGTCATTGTCTCCATTTATGTCTAGGCTTCCACCTCATGCTTTGCACACCTTTTGACCTTACGTTTTCCCGAAGGCCAACAACATCAGCAATGGGCGATGGTGTCGAGTTTGGTTTTTACCATGGCCAAAGCCATCGCCCATGGGTGATCCCATTGAGTATAAATACCCCACCACTTTTTTCATTTGATCATCACTCACTCATCATTCCAAAACACTTCACTTGCTTGCACATCAGATACTAGCGCATATTTTTGCACCTAGTTGTTAGACTTGAAATTTTTAAGCCTATCATTTTGCTTTTGGGTAACCATAGTGAGCTAGGACTGGAGGTTTTCTTATTGAACTTTCCCCTTCTCCACCCATAGCAATTCCCTCTCGGTGTTGTCTCTTAGGAGGATCGTGCATTAACAACCACACTGCAAGTAAGTATTTCTAACCCTTCTTTGTTCTTTGTTGCATGTATGTTGTTATGTGGATGGTTGGTCATTCATTGCTATACATTAGTGTAGATGTATGTTTTATTTGATCTATTTCTTTTTCTTATTATGTTATGCCCCTTGGCTATATCCATCTCTTGATCTACTCTTATTTCGAATATTTGTAGGATACCTCTCTATATCTTAGATATAGGCCTTGGAAACCTATAGTTACCCTACAATGAGGGCAATTATCCTCTAATATTGCGACACTAACACTCTTTGAGTGCCTTTGGTATCTACATCTTATATCTAGATTTGATTGCCAACATTTAAATATCCAGGCGGGGATCCATTTTAGTCCATCATACATTCTAGTGAACCCGACCTGAAACTTACTCTACCCTAGATTAGGTCAAATTTGTTCTGTTTTTTTATTTTTCCTTGCTTTCCTTACACAACCAGCCACAAGGTGAATTTCGTCCCATGACCGACCCCACTTGCACAAAATTCTACTTGATCTGACGCCATCGGCCCTATGAAAGTGCTCACACGGCCGATCAATTCAGTCTATTTTTCATATCTTGTGGCTTCCCCTTTTTCGATGCCATTGGCCCCTGTGCATCTCTGCACGACTGATCCTGTTAGAGTTTAGAGCAAAATTATCTACTTCTGAGAATTATCCTTTGAGTTCTTAATCATGCCTCCGCTCAGAATCTTTCTAGGTACCCTGAACCCTTTATAGATCGTTATGGGCTGCTCTTTCATTCCTTCATCTCCATCTGGTAGCATCAATGCTCTCAAATCTTCTTCAACAACCCAGATATACACCATTGACCATTATACTTTACCAGGGCTGATCCCGTCTGACTCCATTACTTCCCAACCTGATGCCATCAACCCATGTGCACTACCATGGCCAATCCCATCATTACCCTTACAACTGAAGGCAATTTGGTAGAAATTGATCCCAGACATATCATCAAAAACCTAAATAATAATGAAAATTACACACCCAATAAGGAAGGACAATTAATCAAAGTTTCTCAAGATTGGGTCCCATAGAAGAAAAGGTCTTGAAACCTCACTCAAAACCCATTGATCATAACAAGCCTCCTACAACTGAATGTAATTTCCCCTATTTCGTATTGAGGCCGAATGTAGACTTCTTGCCATTCCCTTTCTGTGGCAAAGAAGAATAAGTGAACAAGGGAAAAAGAATTGCATTTCATTTCAGTTTCTTTTATTAGATTTAATGTTTTCTTTTGGTGTTTTTCCTTTAGGAGGCGGGTCGGCTGGGTTTGGAGAAATTAAAAAGGCAATTAAAAGATAAAGTTACCGAAGCTTAAGAGGTCAGTCCTCTTCTAATTGGCCTTTGGCGCCAAGCAAGGAGTATAAAAGGGATTGAAGGACTTCATTTGCAACCTATCTTTTTGCGCATTTTACATCTACATTTGGTTTGTTGGACTAGTTGCTCGATACCATTCCACTTGAGGACGAAAACCCTCTTGTGTGGCATCCAAGGAGGACGGAAACCTTCCTTATATGGCTTGGTAGAGAACGAAAACTCTCCATGGTGATTCATTGAAGGCATCTCTTGAAGACTCGCTTGTTGATTTGGATTAGAGACATCAAGAAGAAGGATTACAAAAGATTTACATGATTTTTGGAGCACTTCCCTAGGGGAGTGACTAGAATTTGGTGTTGGTTCAGTGCTTTCTAGGGCACATAATTCATATCTGATTTTATATTTTGATTCTCCATAATTTATGAGGCTGGAATCCATAATTTGGCTATTTTTGGAGGGGTTTATCTACTGTTTGTGGCTGCCCTGCTGCTGTCACAGAATTAATCACGGCAGTGTATCTTCGCTGATTTTCTCCGAGGTATTTGTTGCCACTTGGATGGATATTGATTGCCGTAGTTGAAATAAGTATTTAGAAGTATTTTTCAGCTGTTGTGCATGGTTATTTGGTGAATTTAAGCTCATATACAATTCGCCCTAGAGTTTTAAAAAATATTGCAGCTGCTGTTATAAAAATCAGAATTTACTTCACTTGGGTTTGTGTGGTTTCCTTCTTTTTCAGCTTCAGCCCTTGAAAGGGATATTACACTGAAGTGGTCCCTAATTAGTCTCCAAAAACACCCTTATAAAATAGCAATGCCATGGTTTCTTCCTCTAGTGGCCCTAATCCACCACCCAATCCTAATCTCATGATTATCAAGTTGTTGGATCAAATGGCCACTATGCAACCTTCCACTACTTCTAGCACGTTCAAAATACAATCTTGAATCTTTAAAATGGTTTCTCAATTAACACAAGTCCCTATGGGTCCTAATCAATCATTAGCATGTCCTTTTCCTTTGGCTGCTAATGGGAATCACATCCCTCCTACAATCTGCAATAAGGTTCTTTAAACACTATAAAACAAACCCCTAGCTCATAACACAACGTCTATGGATATAGGGGGGATATCTCTCACCATTTCTTATGATGGATCAACTAAACTCCTTGCAAAAACTTTTGTAGAAGATGCTTTAGAATGGAATAACCAACTTCCTTCACATTCTATTATCAATTTAGAGACTTTAGTCCAAGCCTTAGTGAAGGAATTTCAACAACATGATCTCACTGATAATACATTTCAAAAGTTTATTAATCTCAAACAATCTCCTAATGAATCAGCTCATGATCTCATCAAGTGATGGAAAATTTTATCTAATCAAGGAAACCATCATCTCGATAATCAAAACTTGTGCCAATTATTTCTTAAGCTCTTATTCCTAATCCAATCTAAGGTCTGGTCCTTTTCCCCCACCACAATGGAAGATACAGTAGAATAGGCTAAGCTACAAGTTTACCTTATGCGGGAATTGGAACAACCATCAAAGCCTTTGATTACCCTCAAATCAGCATCTAATGCCATCAACCCACAAGCCCTTTCTAAGGGCAAATCTATCATACATCCCTCCTCAAACGACGGAAATCAAAGTGTTATTTCTCATAACCCACACCATTCACCTTTATTGCGCGGTGAATCATTGCAACTTCTTCCTATGCCTCACATTTTCCTTCTACCAAGCAATCACCAGCCTCATTTAATCTCGACCTCTTTTGATGTTGGCATGCCACTATAGCAAAGACTATAGGGAGCTTAAGAAGGCAGTTTGACACTGACACTATTATCCAAGAACGTTATGAGAAATATCAATCCCTTGTACAAGCTCATTAAAACCATCAATCTAGGACCAACCACAATAAGGAACCTATGAACCACTTTGTAAGCACCATTGAAGGGTACTATGATCATAACTATCTCAATTCGCAATATGTCAATGCGGCTAAGATTAACTACCGATGTAATCCCGCGTGCAAGGTCTCTATCCATTATCCCTAACGACCAAAAGCTCACCAATACCTCCCACAAGCCACCTAATGATAAGCATGTTCCCCTCAGTTCAACCTCATCCCGAAGATCCACTGAAAATCCCTTCTACAGAGTCTATCCCTCCCTCTTCGGATAAGGTTGCTCAATCTTACAATCTTGTCGTGGATCCTTCACCTGTGCCTCATCCTCCTAAGTAGTGTTATGGCACTTACCCCAGGCCACAATGGTATTTCCTCAACGAACTCAGTTCTATGACTTGTAAGATCCCTTTGATGGAGCTCGTGCGTACTTCTCCGCACCATCGTAAATTCCTCATGTGACAACTTTATCGTTTAGAAGACACTTTCGATGAGGCAAAAGGACTCTCTCCATCCCACTTTTTCCTAACCCCGAGACTCACAACATCGAAACCACTATCCCCTCAACTTCCCAAACTTCTAAATCTATAGCCATAGAAATCTTGAGGATGACATGATTAATGATGAGGTGTTATTCCATGCCAACAACCCTCCCCTTCTTATTAGCGCCGTAATCCACAACGCCCAAGTAAGAAAAACTCTTGGTTGATGAAGCCTTTGGAATCAATGTGGCTTCTTTCTCCCCTCATTAAAAAACCTTGGCTTCTCCATTGATGACCTTAACATACCCGACTCACTTGTGGATTTGATAAGACCCACCAGAAGCCACTCAGTTGTATTTTGGCTCCCCGTCACCATTGCCCCAAGACCATTTGCACCAAACTTATGGTTCTTGATCAACCTCTCTCCTCCAATATTTTACTCAGAAAACCTTGAACACGTCGCACTGCAAGTCATTGCATCGTTCGGTTATTAATGCATTAAATTCATTCATAACAACCAACGGTATAAGCAGGATCATTATCCATGTTCCTTTCACAGACAAGCCCTTTCGCATCCCTGCTGCTCCTATAGTGCCTAGCATTACATACCCTATGTTTTATGACTACAGACCTGACATACATGTCACTTTAGGTAACTTAGACAATGATGAACCTAATGAGCTACAAAATACAATGAACAAGAATCGCTTACCTAATGCCATTACATTCTGCTTTCCTTCGATTCTATTACCTCGGGACAAATTTCCTCCTGTTTTAGACTCTGAAGAGCCTCCTTGTAATGTTGATTCTTCTAGTCACAACAATGATAATCCTTTCAAGTGCAATGAACTTGGGATTGAGCACCTCTTTGCAGACTGACCATACCCACATTCTTTCAACAAAATAGTAGTCATCGCCAAATATATATACCATCAACTCCGATATGCCTGATTGTGACAATATTGTGACTCATTCTAATTCACCCATTATCAATAAAGAATACATCTTATCTCATGTTGAATCACGACATTTAGATGTTCTTCATTATAAACACAGTTTAGCAAAAATGCATGCCTTTAATCAAGATACCACGATGATTTCCACCACATACGATTTTGACGCTCCTTATGATACTAGTGACAGTGCGAATGAGGAAATTTTACCTTGCGTTCCTCCAGCTAATACTCTTCTATACCAATTGGGTTCTAGTCTTAGATCTTTGCGGGGGAGGGGGCCCTTGCCCCCCTCTTCAAAGAGCCATTCCATCAATAGCTACTTCTTGTCAACTTTGAATGTTGGGAGGGATGTGACTACCATTTCTGTGTAGACAACTCCTTATTAGTCCCCTCCTTCATTCTCTTCTCTGCTTTCCTTCCCCCATCTGTTTCATTGCCCCCGTCTGTGGGGGTTTTGTTTTTGGGGGTTTTTGCTTGTTCTTCTCTTATTCTTTCTTCTGTTCTCGAGAACGCGTTTCGAGTCTTCCCCACTTGCACTTTGTATATTGTTTGGACTGAAGTCCCATTGATCTACTTCTGTGGTCATTCGTTGGACATTAATATATTTATCTTATCTTATCTCCTTACTACCCCTACATTACAACCTTGTCCTCCCGATCATCCACTCATCCTCTATACTTTCACTACCCCTATTTCTATTGGGATATGTTGGCCCAAGAAGGTGAAAAAGGTAAGGAGAAAACTATCTACTACATTAGTCGATCTCTTCTTGATTACGAAATCGTGTGTGTGTGTAGAACGAGCTTGCCTAGCCATATACTTCGCTACTACTAAACTTCAACACTACATGATCTACCAAACCACCTATGTCATCATTCATATTGACCCTCTTTGCCATTTCTTCTCCCATGTTGTTCTTCCTATGAATGCATTAGTAAATGAATGACGCTCTTCATGGAGTTTGATCTATGCATTATTACGCAAAAGATCGTCAAAGGCCAAATCATCGCCAGATCAACTTGTTGTTGCTCCCATACCCGCAACCCCAACCCATTCCAGACGTTGTACCTAGAGAGGAGATTCTTACTCATTGAAGGAATGGATCAAGCTCTTATAATTAAAGATTACTACCATAGCTTCATTGCAGATCTTGAGGCGTAGTCCCTCGCAACTAGTGACAAGAAGCCTAAGACTAAACCCACAAAAACCAATGTTAAACTCAAAGAAGAAGAAATCATTGTCAACCTTCATGAAGACACTTGGACTCTCCATTTTAACGGAGCACTCAAACATCCCTTCTCATTTTAGCAAGATCCAATCTCAACTCAAGCATTGTCAAAGATGTTGTCATGTCTAGTTGCATTCATTTAGATATCACATGCTAGGTGGAGAACAACGTGTGGTTTAAGGCCTCTTCGAAGTAGTGCCAACGTCGGGCAGTGCACAGGGGTGCCTACAACTCAACTAATATTTGTTTTGTAGGGTTTCTCATCCCATGGTTAGGGTTTGAGATCTTGTTCAGAGGGCTTCGCAACATGACCAACAACTAGGGTTTGACAGCGACAGACATTTCCAGACAAGCAACAATACTAGAAAATCATAGAGCCAGAATTCAAGTAGGTCCAAGACCGTACAGTAGAGTCACAATTGTACGGACGGTCCTAGCAGATTTGCACGGTACTACCACAAGTCAGTTTTTCAGTCACGGTTCCCAAAATGAAGCATCATCAGGTTCAAATCTCCATGTTTCAACAATGTACACTCCCAGAACTTCCCTAATCCATCTGTAAACAGTTAAGTACACTCATTATCTTGTGTTTTCAAGTTCATATCTTGTTTTTATACATAGTTGGAAAACTCGCAGGTTACTCGCCGAGTCCTCGAGTAATCGCCAAAACTTTCATGCAAACGAGTAAATCGCCCAAAAAACTCGCCAAAACTTAACTCACCAAGTTTTGGTGAGTACTCGCCAAAACTCGGCGAGTACTCACCAAAACTCGGAGCGAGTAAATCACCAAAGACAGCATTTCTTTCCTTTTTTGAATTTTTGGTGAAGAAAACACAAGCATAGAATAAAATTTGCCATTTTTGGAAAGGGTCCATGTTGGCTAGATTTTCTGCATAGCATCAAACCTAGGCAGTCATGAGATAAATCTCCCTCATTTAACCAATGAGGCTCCCGTGTCAGATTTGTCAATAAAAACGTGTTATTATCTATCAGAAGTTTTACTTTAACCACTTAGTTCATGAACCATAACTAAGAAGTTTTGCAGCAAGTAAGCCGCTATTCAGGAAAGTCGTTTTCTCTAAAAGTGCATATTTTCTCAGAGCTCTAGAAGAAACTTAATAGCATTGAAAACAAAGGCAATATTTTTCTTATTTTCATAAAATCCATTTTTGCACCTTTTTGTACCAAGCAACTTCAAGGGTTTGCAATCTTCTTACAAAGAATCATTTACCTGAGCTTCCTCTACTTATTAGCCTGTAGACAATTATTAGTTTTATTAAAAATGTGGAAGTTGGATAGCTTTCCAAAACTCGGTGACATGAGTATTCTCCCGTGCTCTCCAAGTAGACTAATCAAGTCCCAATCACTTAAGTTGTATAATTGAATTGATCGCAATTACTTGGTCGGAGGAAAGAAGAAGGAAGAGGAAAGCTGACTTTGTCGGAGGAAAGAAGAAGGAAGAGGAAAGCTGACTTTGTCCTTTTTCATGTCTGCATGCAGCTGATTCAAACTGGATCTGAAAGCAGCTGGATCTGGAAACAAGTTGGAATTGCAAGCAGTTGAAATTGGAAGCAAGCTGGAATTTTTCCTTCGCATTGCTTCTCTTTTATCCTTTGAAGCTTTTGCAGTATGATGTTTACATGCATCAGTGCAATTTGCGTCAGATAACTCATCATCCTTACATATGAGCAATTAAAAATTCTGGAAAGCACTCAGGGTGAATGTTCAACGAAGGCTTCAACTGGAAGATGAGAACATGTCACAGGATCTTGCATTTTCAATACACTGACAATTCGAAACAAGAGGATGAAGCCTTTGTGCTTTTGCAATCTATAGATCACAGTCTGCACTATGGATGCAATCTGCATCTGGACATGGATCTGTTGCATAACAAACTTTGGCAACTGGGCTAGAAATTACAACTGAATAATTCCACTGCTTTTAATCTTGCACGAGTGAAGTTTCCCAGCACACATGAGTGAAGTTTTCCTGCTCTGGAATCAATTCAGCCGAGGTTTTTCAGTCTCCAATTTTTTTGATGCATGACCACACGTTGTTTCTTTTTCATCTTCCGACCATATTTGTCTGTCTGTCTGAACAATTCTTTTTCTTCTTATTTGTACAAATTCTAAATACTGGTGCAGATTATAATTCTTCAGATTCGGAGGATAAATGCAATGTATTAATTGATAACAACTCATTTTGTAAATTACATGAATTTCCTGCCAATGTTTCAGACAAAAATAGCCACCGGAGCATGAATAGTGAATTTTAAAAGAACCTCACTTTTCAAGCCTGCTGCCCCAAAAATGGTGTTTAATTTATACATAAAGAGAGCATGAATCCTTTCAACAACACCTGAGCTCCTGTAACACTTGCAAACAATTATGCAAACAAAGATCAACCTCCTTCAAAGTGAACCAAATTTGGAAGCTTTTAATTGTTGCCACCTTTTTCTGAGCAGAAATCCTTCTTCAAATAGCCTTGATTCAACCTTGCCCTGAGCAAAATCCTTCTTCAAATGGGGGGCGCACTTTTCCTCTTGGATTAAACCTGTTCAATTAAATAATTCACCCATATGGCTGCCCATGCTTAAATCACAATTCTTATTTAATAATTGCCCTAACGATTTATAGGCATTTAATATAATTAAAAATCATATTCTCTAAATATAGCATACCGTTTAAGGACAGCCATCCAATAAAAAGATTAATCGATTTAATCATTCACCAACTTAACTTAAGCTTCACAGTTGCTTTGATCCGTAGCCACGTAAAATAGAATTTAATATAATCTTTTAAGTACTTTAAAAAGCATTAATTCCTTCTAGGCGCTGCATTAAATATTAATAGTTTATTGCCTAATTTTGGCGCTCATTTCCATTGATTTAATTTGCTTTTGTTGACATTTCCAGCAAGCCTGTCCAAAATTGAGTGAATAAAGATTAACAAGGATGCATTTATTTAATGCATTATAATTCAATCAAGGTGGGTCGCATTTTTTGCATAATTTCTATTTTTAAGGCATTTCTGACAACATGGGATAATTTTTACCCTGCAAGGCAGCCCCCGGAAATCCCATGATCCACTGGAGTTGACTTCGACAATGGTATTATTTACCCTGCAAGGCATTAATAAAACTGCCTGCAGCCTCTAACTTTCCCAGAAGCTTAAGGAACACGGGAAAAAGTACCCTGTAAGAGGCAATAGAATCCCACTTGCCTGCTGCTTCTAGATTGCAGCTTAAATCCTTTGTTTTTCAAAAATGAGTCCATGCCATAAGGAAATTTTAGTGCATGACTTAACTTTTTTCGCAGTGATCCAAACCTTCGATTGCACTTCCTCAGGGCATAACGTTATATGTTTTCCAAATGCTCCAGGCCAAAAATCGCTTACCCGGCAAAGGAATTGTTCTAGATGAAATTGTGCATCAGAAAACGAAACGTGATCAACACAAATACAGGAAGCTTGTCAAAAGTTACAAATAAAGCCCAAAACACCTAAAATCCTTCTGGCACATGGAATAATAACATATCCGATCATAACAGATTTAAAACGGAGCTATGAAAATAATTATACAAATCCCGCAGACAAATTCCGACGACAGAATATGTTTAGGCATCTGGGTATTTGGCCTAATATGTGAATCTTGACGCATTATCAAGAATATTTTCAGGCAATAAAAACTTGATTTTATGTACGAGTTTTTTTGGATAGCCTAGTCACAAATTTCAGGATAGGGTACACCAGTTCGGGAAGATGTAGCAGCAAAAAACTTCCATGTGCCATAACTTTCATTCTGCTTCGTTTCAGGAGTCGTATTCTCTTGAAAGTGATATTTTCTCAAGCTCTAAGCATTGGAGGCAAGTATTTTTCTTATTTTCATAAAATCCATTTTTGCTCCTGGACTTCAAGCTCTGGGACTACCCATTTGAAAAAAAAAAAATCATTCTTTTAAAATAATGGGTCTTTTTGTGTTTTTATTGCCAGAAGATGTCTGTATTATGTTAAGATATTCCCAGTGAATCATATGAGCCAATTTCGACAAATACCCAGATGCCCAAACTCATTTTATCCCTCCGCCAAGTTTTGTCTGCGGGAAATTTTTATTTAATTATTTATTAAATAAATAATGCCCCGTTTGAAGTAAATTGTGCTCCGATTGAATCCTGTTGATGTTTTGCATGCCAGTATTCACACATCTCAATAGGGTTTTCACCGGGAATGAATTCAGAGCCTTGTCTGCAACTTCTGGCAACGTTTTTCACTTTTATTTATTTCTTTTGCATTTTTCTCCGGTTTTCTCCGCAGTTTCTCTTATGAAATTCCCCTAGGTCTGTTCCTTGTCCAGTATAGTCTGTTTAATTGCCTGAAGCATCTGGAGATCATCTACTGACGCAGCACCAGAAGGAATCAGCCTCAAAATGCAAACTTCTGACCAAAAAAGATGAAGTCATGCACAAAAAGCCTCTCCCAGGCAAGTCACACTTTTTGGAATGAATGAGTTTAAGCTGCAATGGGATTTTTGGTAGTGGCAGGCAGGCGGGAATTTCTTACCTGCCTTGCAGGGTATACTTTTTCCTATGAAGGGTACTTTTTCCCATGAAGGTCTACCTCACTTAAGCTGGATGGGAAAATTAGAGGTGGCAGTCAAAGAATTTTTACCCTGCCTTGCAGGGTGAAAATTCCCATTATAAAATAAAGAAAAATCACTTAAAGCACCGATGGGAATTTTCTGCCTGCCTGGCAGGCTAACTTTTCCCACCAAAGAGATTTATTCACCCATGCAAGTCGCACTTTATCAAAGGAGGCTAATTTTAATGCAAGTCACACTTTTTGGGAGATGTTTTAATTTAATAATGGGAATTTTGGCAGTGGCAGGCAGGCGGGAATTTCTTACCTGCCTTGCAGGGTAAAAATTCTCATTATAGAAGTCAAACAACTTAAGTGAAAGAAGGGATTTTTGGAGCTGCAGTGCAGGGTAGAATAATCCCATCAAAGTTGACTTCTTATTTTTAGAAATCAGCCCTGCCAAAAAGTGCGACCCATTTAGGCATTAAACAATGCTTTTAATGGTATTTATTAATAGTTTTTCTGCCTAATTTTGGCGCCATGGATGAATGAAAAGTCAAAGCAAGAAGTCAAGCCAAAGACAACTGAAGGATGCATGCTAAAAATAAATAAAATAAATTTATTTAAGGGCAGCCAACAACATGCACAATTGGGCGCCCAATTTGGGTGAATAAACATGCTTGTTTATTAATTAAATTGCCAGGAATAGGAAGGACAATTATTAGAAATAGAATGTTGAGGGTTATATAAGTATGGGCTGCCATAATGAAGAAGCAATTAATTCTTTTTGCTAAGGATTGCAGCCCAGACAGTTTTGGCGCCAAGGAAAGGAGGATTTGTGCATCAGAAGTTGTTTTTCATTGCCAGGAAGCTTCAAGGTTTGGCGCCTAGGGTTGGAATAGCTTGATTTATGCTATGATAATTATCTGCATGTTACTATAAGTGCCCAGGTGAATTTAAAAATATTTATGCTTGCTTTGCATGCAAGCAAAGCCTCAAATTTTAGGGCAGCAGGCTTCATATGCAGATTTTTGGTGACAGAAATCAAGTATTCATGCTCTGGACTTCATCTTTGTCTGAAATAATTGCAGGTATTCATTACAGGTGTTCATACAGGTGAAAGGGAGTTCAAATCAATGTCAGGTACATTGAATATATCTTCCGAATCTGAAGAAATTGCTAGATCTGCACAAATTAATCCAGTTGCAAAGAATTCTGGCAGGATTAAAAGAAAAAGAACACAAACAAAGATTGCTCAGAAAAATATTGCTCCAGCCATGATGAAGCGTGATGAAAGAGAAGGATCAACAGAATCATGCATAGCATCCAGATTTGCTGATATAAATGACACGGACATAGGCCCTGAACCCATCTCCGAAATAATTGACAGATCCAGGGCCGGAAAGACATTTCTCATGCGGGCAATGAAAAGCAGTGGAATTATTCAAGCATCAACATTCCCAGTCACAGCTCAGTTGCCCGAATTTGTTATGGAGTGTGCAAGATCATATCATCCTCTTTCCAGAACAATCCAGGATGCTGCGGGAAAGACAATTATTAGGTTGGATGCATAGTTTATTAATTATTGTCTGAAGATTCCGACACGAACGGTGGTGATTGCAATTAGCATGCTGGATGCAGGCAACAGATGGGAGAAACACAAAGCAGATTGCGTGGGCATAATGAACAACAAATATATGAAGAAGCCCAGGTCCCCATCAAAGTTCCCAAGGACTCTTCCGCGATCCAACTTGGTGCAGGAGGTGGATGATATTACTAAATTGCTTTGCAGGATAAGTGGAGAAGCCAATACTCACAACTTCCGCTCATGGATGTATGCTTTCGTGAGGACTATTGAGATCAACAGAGCTGATTCAATAATCAATTGGGCAGAGATCATCAGTGACAACATCGGTGAGCAACTTCGGAGTGTGAGGCGGACTTACAGCTTCAAAATGACTTCATACCTGGTATATGCAGCAGCCTCGCAGGGTATATTTTCCAAGCTGGATAGACGGGGCGTACTGGCGAAAGATCCTATCTTTGAGTGCTACCCACAGTTGACAGTTCCTGAATGCCACAAAGATTACAAAGCGGTCAACGATGGGTTCTTCTATGAATTCATCTGCAAATTAAATAGTGATCTGAAGACCAACAGGGTAAGCAAAGAAGCTTGGGAAGCTGTATCCCAGCATGGCTGCATTTTCATCCAATTTGCAGACTTCACCTATCTCAGGGTAACCGGCTTTTCGGGAGAACCAGTAAAGTTGCCGAGGTATCCAAATGACAAGTGGGTCATCATGGAGTTGTGCAGACAACTCGTGGAGATGCATGACTTACAATCAAAGCGGCACAAGTCTACGGGTTTCTTTCCAATCACAGTGGGTTATTACAGCTGCCAGAGCATCCACAAAGCTAGAGGAGTCGAAGCTGAAATGTTTTCTGAGTATGAGCCTGAGTTCTTCCCAGCACGGCTGAACTTTGACCCATATGGGGTAGCAAGGAAGACAATCTCCCAGGAATACTCACATGTGCCTTCGTTGGAGGACTTCTGGATGAAGTGCAGAAACGAATATGAAGTCAGAAAGAAAGACTTCAGCAGGTTATCGGCGCAACAAGTGTCTGATTATGGTTTGGCACGGATACCTCTAGATCTCACAGATGATGGACATGTGATACTTGACTCGTATCATCAGATGGGAGGGGATAGAGCTGCTCTTCAGGAAAACATTGGTGGTTGTCAGACGATTGAAGAGAGATCTTCTGCAGTTCTGGTTAACACTTCGAACTGGTTGTTGACAAAGGGGTATTGCCTGGATGAAGCTTTGATGAATCAGATCACAGGCAACTTTACCGCAGGAGACTCCAGCAAAAGGAAGCACGAAGGTGAAAGCAGCAGAAGGCCAGAAAAGCTTAAAGTTCACAAGAAGTCTCACATATAGGAGAAGGCCAAATCTACAGCTATCGTGCTAGTTCCAGCTTCTCCAACATCAACTCATAGCACTTCAGCAGCCCCAGAACCCCAGAGAGATCTTGTTGTTCCTCCTTTGAATCCAGCGTCATTTGTATTTTCTCCTCAACCACTCAGGTCTTCACCTATCCATGCGGAGAAGTTGAAAGCACAGATGGCGGAGTTTGAAAAAGCATTATCTTTGGACAATTCAGAGGGTGGCAGTCATAACACGGTGGCAAATTCTGATAGAGCAGAATCAGAGCATGAGATGGTGGTGCACTCGGTGACTTCTCATTCCCCAAGAAGCAACTTTTCATCATGGTTAGCTTTGCAGACAATCCCAGAAGCCAGAGAGGAGATCAACCTGGAAGACCACGACTTTCAGCTGCTCCTGAGTTTGGGTGGAAGAGATAGAAGACCTAAAGTTGCCAAAATGACTTCTAGGTTGATTATTGAGGAATCGGGACAGAAGTTCACTGAGTTATCTGTTCCAGCAGAAGGAAAGCACAAGGGAGAGCTCACGGCAGCTGATATAGCAGTGACCAAAGTGCCAATAGGTCAAACTACCACAGAAGGATTAAAGCAGGATACACAGACACTAATGAACGCTTTATTCCTTAAGCTTGACAAAGAGAAGGCTGAGAGATCCAAGCTTCAAAAGCAGGTGTTGCAGTTATGCGAGATCATTGCTAAGGTTGCCAAACCTTCCTCTCAGCCCATTCTAGCACATGAGCAGGTGAGTAATCATCTGATGCAGGAGGTAGAAGATGCAGGGGACCAGGTCAAAGCTATTGCCCACTGGAAGGAACAAATCATTCACCAAGCTTCAGAGCAATTCGAACCAATACCGACTGAATTGGAGAACATGCACAGGGCAGTATCTCAGCTAAAGGAACTGATGACACAGATAGAAGATGAGAACATAGTTGTTGAAAGTCATCTGGATACTTTGGCTAAGATACACTCGTTGCCAAAGGATGTGCTGATTGCAGAGCAGATTGTGCCTGGTGGATTGGTGGAAAAGGGGAAGCAGTTAGAAATTTCAGTTTCCTTCCGTAGAGATCCTCAAGCTCATGTTGAAGAGGATGCAGTTGCTGGAGAGTAAGATGGGAGAAGTGTCAGAGAGCATCCCAGATGAATTACCTGCTTCCCATGAGGAATTTATGTTGGTTGTGCGGAAAGAAGTTGATGAAGCCACCATACCTTTCACGATGGATTCAATTGGTAGACTCATAAAGCTTCAGGCAGATGTTGAGGGATATGGGCCTGGTTTAGAGAAAGTGAAGGCTAACATTGCTGCTTTGTCCAGAGGGTTGTTACAGTTCAGAACCGAGAGAGATGTTATTGTTAAAACAGATGGGAAGATGTTGAATTACATGTTTGACAAGTATATTCAATATCAGAACAAAAAGAAAGTATAGGTGTTACAGCTGGCAGATCTTCATTCTTCCCTTCTTTCTTCTCTTATTTCTTATATTCCCGGATGAAAATGTAAAATTAAAGTTATTGGTTGAAAAACCATTACTTTAAGTTATTTGGAAAGATTCTTTAAGATAGGTGACAGATGTGCACAATTTTGGCTTAAACTCCTGATGCATGTCACTAAGAGAGGAATTCTAGGAAGATGACTGCCAAATGTTCCCTTTACTACTTCTTCATGTTCTAGTTCAGTTGCAGTTTACCATTTGTATTTTCCCCTCTACACACTATAAGTAGAGGAAGAACCTACGGGTTAAAGGATCGGAATTTGTAATCAACATTCTTGTGTTCCAGACTTTGAGCTGAAACCCCTGATAGCTTTCTGCAAGCAGAGGAATAGAGAAGAGATTTCTGGAGAACTTTGTGTCAACGGTGCATTTTGCTTCTTATTTCTTTCTAGATCTATTCATAGACTTTGTGTATTCTAGATCTGGATCTGAAACTATCATTTGCTTTAAATTTTGTATTTAAAAGATCTATTTGTTTTATCTATGTGCATGCGATCAACTCTGTGAACTATTGATTGGGTTGCACATCTTCTTTCCTTTCTTCCTGCTTTCTATTGTTTTCCTCTTCTACAGATATTTCCTTTCTCTTACAGCTGCTTACTTGCTGCAAAATTGTCTAGCTATGGTTCATGAGCTATATAGTTAAAGTAATACCAACAAATAGATATTAGGACATATAACTGACAAAATCTTACACGGGAGCCTCACTAGTAAATGAGGGAGATTTATCTCATGACTGCCTAGGTTTTCAGCTGTGTATTTCAGATTTTTACAATAATTTGGCAAGGGTTTGGTGGTGCTTGAAAGGCTGGAAATTATTTTAATATTTTTCCTTTAACCCTAGCGACTGGTTTTACAGTTTTGTGGGCAGATTTGAGTGGGTTTTCATGTTCAGAAATTTTAGTTTGATATATCATTTGAAAGCTCTTAATTTCTACTTCATTGTGCAATTCGTTTTACACAAAAATTTCAAGTATTGCATGAGTTATTAATTTTTTAAGTTTCCAGCTAATTTCAGTACATTTTTATTTAATTACTACTGCTGCAATTAATATGGTTAAAGAAGTGTTTTCTCCGACTAGTTAGCCCATCTAAACCCTTACTTTGGCTCACTCCAACCCCATTTGGGTTGTATTGAAGCCAACACCGGGTTAGTTGAGGTGAACCTAGAAGGGTTTTCTCTTCTAAGTTTACTTTCATTGCTAGTAGTCTAGTACATTTAATTAATATCCCAAAAGGGGATATTGCATTAATTCACTAATTCTTAGATTTCACATAGCCTAATAAGGGTGTAAACAAGTATCATGCTCAAATGACACTACTACCAAATGTTAGATCATTGACTCTAGTGCATTCATGCAATTTTCATGTAGAATGGACTAGTACGTAACATTTACTGCAATTTCTAATTCAATTTTATTAGCAAATGGAGAGTCACTTGCAGCAGAAGAGATAAAAGATGTACACATCGTGTTGAGTAATGCTCAAAAACTATTAGTACATAATGTTAAGTAGAAGATGTACACTTTGTGTTGAACAATGCTCAAAAACTATTAATACATTAATTATGTCCCTAGCTTGCATAAAAATCTTTTATCTATTTGTCAATTAACTGAGAGTCCCTATATTGTTGTATTTTTTTATGGGGAAAAGCGTCTTGTTGTCAAATGTGAAACAAGAATGGGTGATTGCCCTAGGCATTGAAAATGGTGGCCAATATAGACTAGTTAACTCTGCTATAGTCAGCTTAAAAGCACGCGTGAAAGACAACTACCACACAAGATTTGTTGGAGGATGCCATTCTTCGTAGGCTTGTTGGCCCTACTCTAGTCAACTTACATGCAATACTTGTGGAGGGAATATACATTACTGCGTAGGACGTTTGAAATACTTCATGTGCAAGGAAATCAAATGCGCAAATTACAAGATGCATTAGAGGCGCAATTAGAGATGGCCGGAAAATCCACTCAAAGAATTGTGGAGGGTGACTCCACTATCCAGGTTGTGCATAAGACGCATGGTGAGATGGCAAGAAAAGTCAATCATGGTGAGATGATAGGAATAGTTGCTTAATCAAAGGCGCTGGCTTGGAAATCAAAAGGGCATGATTCGTTTTCTCATCTAGTTATGAAAGATTTTTCCCAACAAGAGGGAATAAATGAGCAACAAGAGAGAATAGATGAGAAACTTTTTACTCTTGAGGAGTTAGTCTTTTCTCCCTACCACTATAAAGATGGTTATTTTTCCTACTAGGGGAGTTAGTTGTTACTCCTACTGCAAAGATAGTCACTTGGTTGCTTCTCTCCATAGCAACTCGGTTTGGTTAGGAGGGTATCCTCAAAGTGCTTTCTTGAACAAAGGTTTGGACAAGGAATTTTATGTGGTACTACCTAAACGTTTTCACGTATATGATAGAGATCGTTTGGATTGCGAATTGATTTGAGTGTTGGCGCATCCTCAAGCAGGTTCCACAAGCTTAGTACATTCTATTCAATCAACATCTCCAAGATTCTAATCAGAACTCTGCAAATCGATCTTAACTTCTCAGCCAATGTTGATTCATCACCGACCAATGAATCACTCAACGAACACTTGGTGGACAACCTTATGTCCACATGACCGGATCTTTGTTTCGTTGTCAACTACCTTTTTTGGCCTTTGTCTACACGAAACTCCTACATTATACACCAATCAAACATCAGAGGACTTCATACCTTTTAGAGTAATATCTAAGAAGCAGCATGTAGATTTAATAACTAAACTTTTTGGTTTTATTGTATTTGTAAAATTTCAAGACAAACGTGTCTCCAGTTTAGTCATTTAGGGGGGGTACTAAAATATATCAATATATTAGTTAATACTTAACGAACTATTAGTTATCTACTAACTAATATTCAATGGTAACATCCTCGACTATATTGTAACTACTTCAAAGTTTCAAACATACTAAATTGTTAGAGTCAGAAACTCCAAAGTGTGTATTTTGATTTCTCTTCATTCTTTCTCTGTTCACATCTTCTAAAATTATCCATTGGAGTACAAGGAATGCGTCAAGGAGAAAATGTTTGATAGAAAGATGGCTTGCCAATTGGAACCGGGTAGACGACATGAAGTCTGAAGTGTTGACTTCAATGATCGTGTACGAGAGGTCCAAGGGAGAAAAAATTATTAGACAAAGAGATACAACTGCCTGAAGTATGATCTAATTTTGAAGCAAGGTGGGTTACAACAAATGTGTTTGAATGAGTGGTGGCACACAGTAGATAAGCATTGTCCTAATAAACATTTTTGGTGGATGAACTTCAAGGCCAAAGCTCTAGTTCTAAAGAATAAAGAATTAGGTCGGGTAAATTGAAAGTATTATAGTTGGGACGATTTAAAATTTTAGAAATTTTGGAGGAATGGAGTGGTCAAGCTGAAATACTTGAATGGGAAGCCAGCCAAATACACAATCAATAGCTCTAAATTAAAACTTTATCGAGAAAGGACCATAAATATCAACATGATAGTCATAGTCATTGACACCCCCATTTTTAAAAAAAATGAATAAAGTGACAATAAAAGGAAAGAGGCCCACATATAAGGATTGACCGAGGTCAATTATTCCAACGTGCATGAACAAGCATCACAAGTAAAAACATTATAAGATCAAATGACGTTAAAGGAACCGTACAACCTCACTAATGAGTCATTCAACCTCCCGTTATCTACTAACCTGTCAACCTTTTGTCCCCTTTGCCAAAATGATTGATCAATAGAATCCCTCTAAACCAGACGACAATTGCTTCTCCGAATCGTTATGTTTGATCTCCCTCTGAACATTTTTTGTAACCATGTCTTGTTCAACCTCCTTCTGAACGTTGTCATAAAACATGTTCTATTTGACCTCCCTTAAAACGTTTTCATCAAGTGTGTTCCATTCGACCATTACCCTCGTACAAGCCTAACAAACACCCATCAATCAACCTCCAAGTGATCCATACAACATGTTGCTTGAGCAAACGCCATACAAGCTTTCGTCACCACTGTACAACCTCCTTTCACTAATTCCATTCAACCATTCCTTATAGACATCCGTTCCATTCAATCTCATGGGATTGTCATTCCACCTGCATTAAAATAGCCAATATAGGTCAACCTCCACTACTGCAACATCCACCTCAAAATGCCCTTCTTCCACCATCATACAACCTTCCACCCCCCTAACAACCTTCATACAGCTTGTCCGCAACCGTACAACCTTCTTGCAACCTATCAATAGCCGTACAACCTCCACATCGATTGATCTATTTCGAGGGGGGTTTGGTTTTTACAGCAAACCTTCCTATTTATGTCCCCTTGTAGCTTTATATTCACTCTCAGCAGCAGCAAAAGAAAGAATTTGTAGCAGCATTTTTCAAACAAAAATAGTTGTCATCATGACTTTTCAAGAGTTGTAAAAGGGTCAAATTGTGATTGGTTTTGAGAGCTTCCCCCAGACCCTGCGAGGGGTGCTATTCCTCGACACCTTTGGTGGATGCCTCCCCCACAAACCCCCGCTTTGATTTTAAAAGAAGAAGAAAAAAGGAAGTGGTGGATAATTGTGTCGGGAGAAATATGTTTTTTTCTTGACTACATAGCCCAAGGGATGCAAGCAATTCTGACTAGACACATAGTAGGCAAGCTTCCCCAAGAACCACCATAAATGTTGCAAAATCTCTACACCAATACCACAGCTCCCCCATAATTTTTTTGTTCTATCTCTTCATTCTCATTTTTTATCATATTGAATATGCATTATGTCAAAAGGGACTCCTGGTTTAAAGGGGCGATAATGTAGACCAGCATATTAGTATTGTCATGGTTATCAGCACAATTACATATTTTAGTTTGCATTGTGCAATAGCTCTTGTTGGTTATGTTCAGGTGTTGACGGCAGGGTCAACTGACAACCATAACTCTTGTCTCTTATTAATAGAAGGATATATGTCAGGGAGAGGTCGCTTGTATGGTGTCCTTGCTAAATTGTGTGAATTGTATTGAGACTTCTATCTTATGTTCAGGTGTTGACAGTAGTGTCAACTAACAACCATAAGTCATGTGTCTTATAAATAGAAGAATACACGTTGGGGAAAGGGTGCTTGTATCAAGTCCTTGCCATACTGTGTGAATTGTATTGAGACTTGTATCTTGTGAATACACTCTGTTATTGTTCAGATACTTTGCTCTACCGTCGTATGTTATGCAATTACTATTCTATTACTATTTTGTGTATGCTATTATTAGTTGTCTACTATCTCAGTAGACATTATCTATACTACATCTATCATATGTCTACATCGATAAACATGAAAGTACATAACAATGAAAATCACATGTTAGGGAATTCTAAAACATTGATGCATAGCAGCTGGTTGATCAAATCAGGGAACTACAGTCCTATCACATTGGAAACTTATGCATTTGCGAAAAACACAGGCTAATCTATGATGGTGGATCATTATTGGTTGAAACAGGAGAATATGCTACTTGTATGGACATACGGACAAGGTTTATGATGTTAAAATTGAAGTCATTGCAGATCCTACGTTTACAATGGCCACCTAAATTCTGCAAGTATGATGAGGATTCACTTTCAGAACATATATTATGTTTTGGATCTCATCTCCTAATACCGACATATCCTATCTGAGGCAGACCAAGCTGGTCACTCACTGGTGATGCTGATAACCCAGCCACCATACAAGCTCTGTTGACACCATTCAGCACAGGTTGCTGAACAGCATCCATATGACATGCTGATGCTAGTCAACAATGTTACATTCACTCAAGTTCGTCAGTATTATGTTTTAGGACCCATACATTGTCGGACTCTGAATGTTTTCAACCTGTACATTGATGAAAAGCTCATCAATCCTTTACTTACCACAAAATGACAAGCAATTTTAATCCAGACCTATGTCAGTCAATATGAAGTCTCTTTTAACCAAGGTGGCTTACCGCATTGGCAGATGGAAGATTACAAAATCTTTTCCCCATATTGCTCATTACCGATATTAAGGAGCTTCTATACATATGTAATTAAATTGCAGTGCTAAGGTCGATTCTAATCATAGTTACCAACGTTCTTATGAGACTTAGCTGAAAGCTTCGGTTCGAACCGTACTTTTTGGTCTGACCATGAATTTACTGATTTAGAGATTCAGTCAGTGTCATTATTGTTATTATTATGTATTTAAGTCTAAAAGTCAGATTAAAGCATTGTAGAATTAAAAGTAACTATGTTGTACATCCCTGTTACAAAAACAAAACAATGACAACAGCTGAATACCTAAGCACGTGGAAGGAAACTAACATCCAAGTTGTAGCTAATATATTTGTATGGTTTTTCTTTTCAAATATCCCCATCATATCATGTATAGTATTTCATTATTTGATATATATGGCCGCCTTATATTTGTATGATTTTGGCAAGAACCGAACAGAACTTAGTGAAAACCTTCGTACTTCCGAACATAAATGCTTCCCCTCTCAAGAAGATGATGTCGAACAAGGATTCGAACATGGTAACTATTTCTATCTAAAGGTACACAGAAGTTCCAGGGCAATGTAACAACGTCCACTCATTGATGGGTCTTGAGGACTATTGTTTGACATTAAGATGTACAGATTGTCATCCTTTAACCTTCTGTGATATTTGTTTCATGTGCATTTGCCAACAGAAGTTATGCAACAGCTACTGACAATGGTGCTGTCATGTGGTACAAATAATAAACATTCTGCCAGCAGTACGAAACTAATGGCATTGAGTGCTTGTTCTATGTACAGCTTAAGAATGCCTAACATATTCAATGTATGAGACAAGCATCCAACTGTTGGTTTTCTTCGTGCTTGTCAAGAGAGAAATGAGTCCCAACTATAGCTGGGGGCTATATGTTTGTGAAGTTGCAGCTTTCACTTTGTCAAGGTTTTGACCTTTGATCCCATAGAAGGTTGGCATTGTTGGAATGCACAACTGTTTACAGACCATACTATTTGCAGTTAAGACATTATCTTCCAGTTAGAGCCATTTGTCTGTTGATATCAACATCCGTGTCAACTGCTAGGCAATCTGAATTATGAAACTCTTTTGATCGGTCATGGCGAAAAGCTTAATGAGTAGGTTGAAATTGAAGAATGATAAGACTTAAAAGATGACCGAGAATAGTGTCCCTCCACTCTGGCTGTATTTTCAAATCTTATTGACCTTTATTGACCTAGTTTTGGTCGGTTGTGGACACTAATATAATTTATTTATTTCTTCTTTTTGGATGTTTTCCAGTCTTAAATCAATTTTCATTATTTTTGCCATCTTATTTTTCTTTCTGACATACATAATAGTGATAAATGTAAATATGTAGTTTAGAATATCTAGCATTTTTTCATTACACTATGCAAATATATTTATCTCTCTAGCAATCTTTCAATATGCTCCATTATAATTGATTTGATTTTCTGCACTTCAAAAGAAGTTGTGTTAGGGTTGTCATGTGAATTTTTTTAATGCATGATGTAATTATGAATTTGCTAAAGGAGATAGTAATGCACTAACGGTGCTTCTATAGCTTTCAGATTATGGCATCGCTTTGTTGTTACATTGCAATCTTATCTATGTTATCTTTGTCAATTTCTCACAATGTTGAATCCTTTTGATCTCCCGTTGCATCTTATGTAGTTTTCTGTTTCAATGACTATTTTAGTAATCTACAGTCATGATTTCTTTTCTGCAGCTCCGCTTTACATCTCGCTTGGCAGTGACCTAGAAAACTACCTTTACTTTTAGTACATACCTAAGAATCACGTTGGTGTAGATTGTTTTTAAGAACCTCTCTATTCAAGAAGCTTACTGCTCAAAGAGCAGACTCGGATGGAATCCACCCTATATATGTCTACAAAGGAATGTTAAAAAGATCCAAAGTTGATTTGCATGTATATGTGCTTTTGTCACTTTGATGAAAAGACTAGATATAGATATTTCATTGTGTGCTCCTTGGGAATGAATTCGCTCTTTACGTTGTATAGACTGACAACCAATGAAAGCAATATCTGGAACATCCAGCTCTAGTTCCATTGTGATTTCCTATAATTTAACGAAGTTTCTCATAACAAGTTCAAATTGTTCGAAGTTGTGTGTTTGAAAGCTCAAGAAGTGTGGGACGCACATAATTGGAAGCAATTGTGTAGTGTAGTAAATAGATGAAAAGTCCCTCGGTAAGAACTGTCAACATAATCTATATAATTTCTTATCGGTACGGATTTCTCTATGTTAGGCTGTCAGGGCTGCGTATAGTTTGGACTGGGTTGTTATTGAAGTATTAAATCAAAACAGTTAACCTTTGACTGCTTTTTTTATTAAGTAAAAGATCAAAAAAGGGACCTCAAGTCTATATGCAAAGCAAGAAACTCTCATCAGCCCATGTATTAAACCTTGTGACTGCTAATCACGAGGTTGCTAATGACTTATTTAAGAAAAGGTCTCTTCAAGGAGATTCAACACTATTTTCTCTTGAAGATAACCTTTAAGACCTATTTATGTGCAGACATTTCATAATTTCTATCATCAAGTTTTATGCAATAATAATGCCATCATTACCACAAAAATCAAACATCAAAATATAACACAGTTTGAACTTTGTTTACTAAATCTACACATTTATTTGCACAACATATGATGAACTAACAGACCAGTTAATGTAAAAAAACGAGAAGCTAGTCTGGTGGACGGGAAGCAGAACATCAAATAGTTAGACAAACTATCTTACCAAGTGATCATGTGCTATGCATATAGATTAATATTTGACCAAGTATATGCTTGACAAACAATTGTCAATTTGTGTACTGAACTAGGAACAAGTGAGGAATGTCCATACCCAAGCAATAACTTCATTTTAAATGATGCATTATGCAAGTCAAAGGTTGTTGATGACTTACTTGAACTCAACTTCTGGTTTATTATGCCTTTCAACTTCCTGGCAAGGAAAGTTCTGCGACAACATTGGACATTCAAAGCAGAGCAAATCAGTCAATACTTCCAGAGAGAAGAAATCTGGTAACCACAAAAAGAAAAGAGTATAACAATTCAATGAACTCTAGAACGTGCAGTGTTATGTATTGATAAGTGCCCGACACTTTCGCATACTACTACTAATTGATATATCTCAAGATCAATTTGCAGGTAGATACATCCTGTTGATAAAATGCATATGTATCAAACTTGATCAGAACTGTATTAAGCAAAAGAAAACAAACAAGAAGACACATTTGATCAATAAAGACAAATAATAAAGATGCCTACTTGCTCGGTTAATATGCAAACTTTGATAGTTTTCTAGATCACCACCAAGCAAGACACCAATTTGGTGTATGAGACTCCACTTTAAAATCCCACAAGGGGATTGTTTCTCCATTTACCTTATATATTGTTCAATGAGGTGTACAACCCTACCCCCTCTGTATTTGAACCTGCGCTCTCCTCTGCAGAGTACACAAGCCTTCGCCATCAGGCCCACCATTATACTGCCTAGCCCTAGCCACAATTGAAGTGCCATTATATGAGAACAGGAATTGTACATTGGAGCAAGACTCTTCACAAATCAACCAGCCATTAAAGATTCAGGTGAAAGAACCAAATGGTCACTCTGATCCAACTGGAAAAGGGCCATTGATGCAACTATCTTGCCAATTTTCATTAGAGGTAAGTACAGATTAAGCATAGTTTTTATTTTCTTGTTTTCATGCTAAGATCAAAAGTCTTCCTGTAAAGAGCATTCTTGTCTGTTCTAAAGCTTTCTGAAGTGAACTTTGTCATATGGTATATCTTACTGTTGGCAACTAAGTAGCCGATACGTTTTGGATACGGGACCGGGTACGGAGTATCCGATACGCGGAAACGGCAAAAAAAAAATTGGGCTCGGATACGGCAGTACAAATAATATATAAAAATTTAAAAATATATAAATTTCAGCCTTCTAAATAAGAATTAACCACATATTATGCATATGAAAAACAAAACAAGCTAAATAGCCACAACAAACTGTACTCATACATTCATAATTTCAATTGTCCCTACCATATCTAGTTGAGGTGTTTATTACATTTATGATTTATCTCATACATGCTATTTTTATCCATGTTTATGATGGCTTGTACTTGGTACCTTCTGTAGAAAAATGGTGCTGCGAAAACTGTAATTTCTGCTGTAATGATATATTAAATTTAAAATATACCTTCTGTAGAATAATGGTGCTGTGAAAACTGTAATTTCTGCTGTAATGATAAATTAAATATTAAAAATACCTTCTGTAGAATAATGGTGCTGTGAAAACTATAATTTCTGCTGTAATGATATATTAAATTTAAACTATACCTTCTGTAGAATAATGGTGCTGTGAAAACTGTAATTTCTGCTGTAATGATATATTAAATTTAAACCAGAATTTTTTATTTTTTTTAAAAAAAACACAGTTTTGGGCCAGGATACAGCTGGGTACGTCTGCAGAAGTATCCAGCCGTATCCGGACCTGCCTGGCCGCTCCCACTCCCGAAACGTGCTGTACCCGCTCCAGGGGGTCTAGGGGTGCCGTATCAGCTACTTAGGTTGGCAAGATATGGTATATCTTACTGTATAGCAACAGAAAAAACTAGCTACAAAAAGGGTTGGAAACAATGCCAGATATCACAGTTTTGTATTATATTCCGAGGTTTTAATGGCTGCTTTTAATGTGGCTCTGAAGTAGCCCAGTTGTGTTATTTCAAAACTATCCACAGGCAAAGTAGCATTGAAAAGGTGAAAAAAAAAACATACAGAAACATGATTTTCAACATTCAAAATGAGGTGTACAAGCAATTATATAAGAACTTCCAATAAAAGGGCTCAACCAGTATGCCGCAGATAAACTACTTGACTTTACAAGGAGCAATTGTATATTTAACATGATACTACTTGTGAACTACAGACTAGTCCAATAACTGTGCTGAAACTATTACTGAAATCAACCAAAGCACACTTATTGTGGAAACAGAAAGTGTTGAAAAAACTCACTACCGAAGATTGTGCAGCTCCTAAGGAAAATTCTCTTCGCGTTCCAGAATCAGCTTGTGTGGAAAGATAACAAGTTGTACCTTTCTGAATGAGCTTTCTGGCAATGTTAATTTTCTGTTGATTTGAATTCAGTAAGTTGCTTTATCAATTAGGGGTGCCACCTCGCCACAAACATCAAAAATAACCTCTGATTATGTTCTTGGGTCTGCTTCTGCCTCTCTGGGATCCCTGAAACTTGTGTGCATAGGACAACCCTGTTTTACTCCAAATTTGTATGCTTTGTTAGTTGGATCTAATAACCAGCAGTAAGCCTGGGAAATTAGATATCAAAACAAACACTTGGACCAGAAGATTGAGTCTCGCAACCAGCATTTGCAAAATTTGTACCTTTCCCAAGCACGAAATGAAAGTTGCTAACTCTTTTACATATGAAAGCATACAATTCTCTCAGGTTGAGTGCCAGTTTAACTTTCCGACAATTTAATATTTATGGCCTTTTTATAATTCATATGAAAACATGCCTTCTAGTTATCTGGAAATTCTTTAAACTGGAATTTTTCAATATAGATACCTTGTATATCTGGAAATTTATTGAAAGCAATAGATCTCCTTCCTAATTATCTACCATTCCTGGAGGTGGTTTCTAAAGATGCTTAAATGCAACTCCTGAAAAAGTGGAGGTAGAACCGAAACTGCAACTACCACTTTAAAAGCTGAGCTGGAAAAAGAAAAAAAAGTTAACAAGAAGCAATAGGCTTACATGGGAATTTGCGGTCAGTCACGCGCTCCTCCATCAGATTCAGCCACAAAATCAAGTTTCCCATCAAATTTACTGCAATATTGAACTCCTTTTGGAAGCAAATACACTAGCTGAAATATATCTATCAGAAAAACACCGAGATGTCTCAATCTCAAGGCACCTATCTTGGATTTGTCACATAGTTCGACTCATTCAAATGTTTTCACACTGATCAGTGACTCCATCACCTTCTCCACAATTTCCTGCTGACTAGTGACAGATTGGCTTCAATCTAGTTGCACCGCTGCATTAGGCTCAAAACAATCTTTCCAGAGAAAGAGAGCATGCTCCAAACTCCATCATTGCAATTTTCCAGTCACCTTGCCCAAGCAAGAAGAAAAACTGCCCAGTGGCCTTCAAATGGATGTCAAATTTAAGGATGGACATTTTTATGAACACATTCACGGACATTACATTCCACCACTACCCCAGCTGCCACTGTAGGTTACATCTCTTGGCATAATGTACATGATTCTGAGTTCAATATACTTTACGCATTTGCTATCTAATTCGAAGTACATGGAGTTCATGAAGGAGTTTAAACTTCCTAAATCTAAGAGTTTCAGCACAAGTCATTTGAAGAGTGTTATGATCCTAGCTAAATAACTGTTGTAATGGTTGTAAACCTTACACCAATCTGAAACCAAAGTCAGAAAATAATCTGAAATTGAAAATGCTATAAAATACGAAACAGATGTAATGTCTGAAATCTGAATATCTGTCATACAACTTAAAGTCTGAATATAATGGAAACTGAAATCTGACACTTCTGGAAAACTGAAAACTGTAACTACTGGTGAAAAATCATAAAATATTACTGAAAAATATATCGTATGCTCATAAGGATATAAGAAACAAATTCCAGAATGGCATTGCCGATCTTGATGCTTGGTTGAAAGCACTGAGGGAATTGAGTCGAGAATTAGAATATGATGTACTCTCATTAGTGTGAAGGCTAGAACATTATTCAAGCATTTGAAGCAACAAGACAAGTAAATACAGGATAGGCCTGAAAAATCTTAATAAGAAGGCAGCACAACTGGAGGAACGTATGCCCAACAAAAGAAGCAATGGAAGGCAAGTTCAAAAAAAATGGCTGCAGAAAAAAATGTTGTTGCTACTTAACCTAGTTAAGCAGTAGTGGCTGTGACAAAACCTTTTGAAATTGATTAAGTCTTGGTAAAAAAAAACAGGTCTAGAATCCCAAATTGTGCATATGCAGGATGATTGTCATCACAGATGCCAAGATAAAAGCTTCAAATAAATACAAAAAAGGCTATTGAGGTTTTTGAGAACATTCACGGGATTAGCATGATGCCAATGTAAAAGTTGAAAACAAAATTACAAAGAAAGTTATTAAGGATTTTGAGTAGACACGTGGGACATACAAGAGAACTGAATGGGACTGCAGACAACTACAGAGATCTTCAACAACGGTTGCTTCAACATCTTTGTCAGCTTTGCACCCACTGGGGCAGCAGGCATCGTGTCAAAGTCTAAAAGTGTAGCTTACAAGCCCCAAATGTCATCCGAGCCTACTGCATCTGGACCGCTAACTACCATTGATGGGTGCCCCATGCCACCAAGGACACCAACCAATTCAACGAGGGCAATAGATGTAGTGAATAACCTTTTAGCATATCTGTATATGTAGTTATGAATTAAAGCAATGTGTTAATTATAGAAATGATTATACAAGATGTAATGTACTTATTGAGTTATAACCCCTACTTCAGAATTTAGGATTAATGATAAGTACGGTAAGGTTATCAGCAAACCACTACAGCCAACCATTGTACCTAACATTCCCTTTCCCATGTGTAATTGCTGAATCGATATGTTCAAAGATCTCCATCCATGAGTCAAGCCTGAGTATGTTGGAAACCAGGAACATTGCATATAAGAATAATTAAAGCAATCTTATTTATCTAATTTCATGGAATGCTCGTTCCGTGTATAGCAGGGTATATATTTTGATGTCTGCCTCTGACTACATGTGCATATTTGATGCCTGTAATATTTATGTTCAAGTGCTCTGAGGTAGAATTAGGCAACTACCTTGATTGCTAGAAGATCAAACTTAGAATTAAGATGGCCATGTCTGCATGTCAATGGAAAGGACTTCACATGGCTCCGATACAACTCCTGAAAAATCCGTTCCTTGTATCTACATGCAGACAAGATCTTTGTCCAAAACAATGAAATAGAAAGTGATCATACTCAAGGACAAGCATATTAAGATGGTTGAAGAGATTGTAGCTTCATATCCCCTCCGTATCCTCCATAGGTAACTAAATTATCCGCAAATGAAGATAATGTGAGACAACAATACAAAGATACACATTTGTGGTAGAAATCCAAGAAACACACATGTACTTACTACAAACGCTAATATAGATATATATATATATATATGACAATGCATATGCATATGTGTATGCATGCGGATATGAATGTATGCATGTGTAAACAACAAAGAATAAAGGGGCGCATAGTAGTGCCTTCAACAATCACCCTAAGGCTCAATGATGATGATTATGCCTATTACAATCTTCTATCCATTGGCATAAACAGAAGAATCCACGCACAGAATAATTTGTCATAAATAATAGTAGAAAAGTAAGAGGAGTGTCAAGATAAATATCTACTTCGACAAATTGTCTTAGGAAGGATATCCCAAACTTTGGTAATTGGTCAAAAGGTCTCTTTATCTGATTATAAGTTTACTTCCGCATCAATAGGAATGAAGATGTTGCCAAAACAAAATGTGTCCTGATGAAGAAATTCTTAAACTTGCAATAAAAATAACAAAAGTGTTTTGACAAGTGAGTTGAAAGTTGCTGGAAAAATGCATCCACACTGAACTATTTACGAGTCAAATCTTTACAAGAATCCTAACTACATGTAACCTAGATAACTATTCTAGACTCCTATCTTGAGATTAAACGGGCATATAAGTAAGTTTTGGTGTCAAGCTAAGGAGCTATATATGATTGTTTATTATTAATAGTATATTGGATGATTGGACCCTCGTGGTAACTAGAATATATGGAGATATACATACAAAAGAGGGGGAGGCGATCAATCAACTCACTATCATACAGCACCAGTTCCAGAGGTTCAAGGAGGGGCCCAAAAGGCTTACAAGGTCAACGGAAAGGCACAAAAGGTCCAAGAAGTAGCCCAAAGGGGCTAAGGATGGATCTGAAATGTCTGAGAAGGGGCCCAATGAAGACAATCGCAGTGGAAGTAAAATCAAATCCAAAGAACCACCTGTTGACGAAAAATACTACACCCCGGTTAATTTGGTAATTGACAGTTAAAATCGTTGTAAAGATCATGGAATATACTTCAGAATGGTGCAATCTTCCTGTCATAAAGGTGCTCATAATTTTCTCTAATACTATTGCTTTAGGGCCATGTATGTCTTCACAAGGTGATCCATCAGGACCGGATGATTAATTGACTTGAGCATATGCTTACAAACCACTTTGACAATGCTTTAAGATGGATACTTCAGAATGGTGCAACGGAAAGGCACAAAAGGGCCGAGAAGTAGCCCAAAGGGACTAAGGATGGATCTTAAATGTATGAGAAGGGGGCCAATGAAGACAATTGCAGTGGAAGCAAAAAAATTCCAAAGAACCACCTGTTGACAAAAAATACTATGCCCCAGTTAATTTGGTAATTGACAGTTAAAATCATTGGAAAGATCATGGAATATACTTCAGAATGGTGCAATCTTCCTGTCATAAGAGTGCTCAACATTTGCTCTAATACGATTGCTTTAGGGCCATGACTGTCTTCACAAGTGATCCATCAGGACCGGATGATTAATTGACTTAAGCATAGGCTTACAAAACACTTTGACAATGTTTTAAGATGGATACTTCAGAATGGTGCAATCTTCCTGTCATAATGATGCTCATAATTTGCTCTAAAACTATTGCTTTAGGGTCATGCTGTGTCTTCACAAGGTCATCCATCAGGACTGGATGATTAATTGACATGAGCATAGGCTTACAAAAAACTTTGGCAATGCTTTAAGATGAAGTTTAGTCCATGGTATTATGATGCTTATAGTTCTCGTACTCTTAGAATTCTTGTGTCATAACAGTGTCATAATATTCTGATGAGGATTGTATTCACAAAAAGAAGGCCTACACTTTTGACTTATACCCATCATCAATGGTAATTAAAGGCTGATGATAAATGTCAAAGTACTTGATTGTGAATAATCTGGATCTCAGAAGTAATCAAAGAGACAACACTCTAATTACAGGACTTCAAATGCCTTAAAACCAGAAGCAAATCACATAACATAAATCAGAAAAGAAAGAAACAGTGTTCATACAAACATCAGAAGTTGGATATAGATGAATCGGAATTTTATTAATCAAACATTCTGCACATGATAATATCAGAAGAGACAATTGTTTGAATGTTTGAAAAATTGAATCAAATAATCTCTATGATTTGAATACATTATACATTTTTGCGTTCATCTCATTTCTTCCTTTCTCCCTCCGATGGCCTACTATATTGAACCGCCCCCCCAGATAGAAGGTTCAATGCATGCCATGATTACTGCAGATAAGCTCTATCATACAATGGGCTGGCCAAGCGATTGATTCGTTGGCTCGGCCCTGGCCCTTCGGGGGTCATGATGCGAGACTCGTATTCAGTCAATTGGCCATTCATATATTACCTGCAGATCTGCCAGTTACATGCAACTGTTCTCTTACCGCAGTTACCAACAGTTATTTCTATCATTGTGGAGTGCTGCCCCTTGACCCTATGGGGAAATCCCTTGACTCATAGGGGACAGGAAGGGGACAAGGTAGCATTCGTGGTTGAGAGATTGGTGCCTCATAATGGCACCGACTGACATCAACTCTAAAGGGCTTGTCAGGTCTGACATCTAAGTCAAATGGGTATTGCCAACTAAAAGATCATGTACAATGTTGACACCAGCCACAGGAGCTCTGCTGCCACCTGGATCAATGATCAAGAGATCGTAACAAAGGTTGAAGAACATCCCATATTGCCTGCACAGTTGGGAACAATGAATAAGGAAGTAGGCAATTATTGAAGTCAAGGACGATCTCTAGTCTACTGTTTTAGACCAAGGAAGTTGAAGAAATAAAATCTCTAAAACAAAATATGAGACAAGAGCCGCTGTCTACAAAGCCCTCATCTTTCACCATACACAGTGGAATAAACGGCAGTAATAAATCTACTATTACCCAATAATGTAAATTATTATTCAACAATTATTGATACGAATGTAAAATGCATATAATGTTATAAATTGCATACATATAAAGTTATAAATATGGACGCATGTGATCTACTATTCGGCTAGCCATATCTCAAAGCCCAACATTAAATTTACGACACACAACCCAAATAATCTGATTGATTTTAAATGGGAAAACATAAAACAGAATTGCCAGCAAACCATGACTTTAAAGATAATTATGTATGATTAAGTAGTCTGACAAAATTATGCTCATTACTGTTCCAGGACAAACATGCCTAGGGAATCCATAAGGATTTGAATGTTTTTACACCCTTTATTAGATTATAATAGATTTAGTGAGTTAAACACACCAAAAGGATGTAAAGGGGAGCTATAGAGGGTTATTTTGATTAATTAACTTCCAACATTAATTATGTAATATCAAAACAACGCATTAATTCTTGTAACTAATGTACACAATATGATATGAACTTGAAAACACAAGAGGATGGGTGCACTTAGTTCATTGCTTGTGGATCTGGGAAGTTTTGAGTGTGAAGGGTGTTGGAATTGGGAGATTTGAACCTGAGAGTGCTTCGTTCATGGAACTGTGACTGGAAAGTGCCCTATTGCGGGACTGTATAGATTTGCCAGGACCAACTGTACGGTTTTGAACCTATTCTGAATTTGGCTTTGTAACTTCCTGAGGTTGTCGCCTACCTGGAAATGTTTGCCATTGTCAAACCCTAATTGTCGCTCATGTTGCGAAGCCCTCTAAACATTTTGAGTGAGGTCTCAAACCCTAACCTTGGGTGGGAGACCCTGCAAAACAAACATTAGCTAGGTTGAAGTGCAATCCTTACACTACCGACGGCACTACTTCAAAGAAGCCTCAAACCACACATCGTTCTCCACCTAGCTAGAGGGGGTTATTCTAATTCATTAACTTCCAACATTGATTATGTGAACAGTAATATCATAACAATGCATTAATTCTTGCAACTAATGTATACAATATGATATGAACTTGAAAACACGTGAGAATGAATGAACTTAATTGATTGCAGATGGATCTGGGGAATTCTGGGTGTGCAGGGTGTTGGAACTGGGAGATCAAAACCTAAGAGTGCTTCGTTCATGGAACTGTGACTGGAAAGTGCCCCAGTGCAGGATCATACAGATTTGTCATAACTGTCCGTACGGTTTTGAACCTACTGTACGGTTTTGGACCTGCTCCAAATTTGGATCTGTAACTTGTTGAGGTTGTTGCTTGCCTGGAAATGTCTACCGCTGTCAAACCCTAATTGTCGTTCATGTTGCAAAGCTCTCTGAACATTTTGAGTGAGGTCTCAAACCCTAGCCATGGGTGGGAGACCTTGCAAAACAAACAATAGTTGGGTTGAAGTGCAATCCTTACACCGTCAACGTCGGCACTACTCCGAAGAGGACTCAAACCACACGTTGTTCTCCACCTAGCATGTGAGATCTGAATGAATGGAACTACATTTAGCAATTGAGAATTCCTTAACAATGCTTGAGTTGAGTTCGGCTCTTGCTAATACTTGGAATGGGGATGTTTGGATGCTTGCAAATGAGATAATATGACTCCTTGACCTAGTATGATGCTTTAGACCTATAATGATTGCTGTCCTAATGAATTTGCATATGCTTTGGCGAGATTTAGGAAGCCTTGGGTGCCTTTTGTGAGTATTGCAAGTGAGTATGTCAATGTAGCGCCATATGAGTTCCAGGTTCCCTAATGAGGCGAGTTTAACTTGCTTATATAGGGCTCCAAAGGCAAATTATCATGGAAAGGCTGACCGGAGGGAAGTAAATGATCCAACAAAGAATATGAAATAGAAAGCAAAGATGGAGGATATGTCGGTTCAGAGCCATACAAGTTGGCCAAGACCGAGCATCACAAGCCAACCAAACTGGTCATTTTTGCACAGGGATGAGAAACATGAAAACTGAAATTTGCATCCTGTCAAGTGGAGTTTGTCTATGGATTTTATGCATTAGTTCTCAAAAACTGTTGACACATCAAAGTGCATGATTTAGCAAGTTAGACAAGAGACCTCGAGATGTAATGAGAGGGGATAGAAAGAATGTGTTTGTCTTAGCAAGAGTGCATTGTCAAAACCAGCAGCGTCAAAGAATAAATTGCCAAATTTGAGTGTCTACATTGAACATGTTATTGATCTGATACTTGGATATACTAAACCAAATAGTAAAGCATAGAAAGGCTTTGGGCTTGTATACCAAAGCAATTAAGTTGCGAAAACGGTACCTCTACGGTAAGGAAAACAGTGGCACATTGTGACCACATATATCTTGAATTTCTTGTATTTACAAAGAAAAACTCAAAAGGCAAGGAACCCAAAATGGATGTAGCTTTTGAAGCAATCTCATTTGGCTATTGAATAGAAGAAAAAAAAGCAAAAAAAATCCTTCTCCGTTTTCTAGACGCTCACATTTACAATCACGGTTTCAAGTGCCATGAAAGCCAAGACAGTCGTTATAGATATGCTTAACCTTCTCAACATTTGGATAATCATGGTTTCAAGCATAGTTATGGGGGACGCGTCCCCCCCATTTTTGACACGTTCAAGATGTCCTAGGGACGTGGGGGAAACGTTTCCCCCACGTTTCCCACAGTGCATGCATGATGGGAAACGTCCTAGGGACGTCTAAGGAGCCTGGGAAACGTCCTCGGGACGGGGAAACGTGGGGGGGACATCCAGACGTCCCCACATGGTCTGCCCGCATTTTTCAATAAAAAAACATAAAAACAACACTCTAAAACTATTTTTTTTTAATTGTAAATCACTTATGATTCAAGATCTTGTGAAGTAGCAAGTCACGGGCCTGTGCAAGTAATGATCAAGCTAATATATTTTGAAACCCTACTATTATTGTTTGACAGTCTTAGTTTGACTGTAGAATCTGAATGAGAACATGTTTTCTGTCATTCTCTGTTTTGTTAGTAGAAGGTTAACAAGAGCAATTGAGGGTCAATAGATCACAATTGTCAATGGTGAACCATAACACTTGGTCATAGTTTGGGAAGATTGCTATCAGAGAATTGAAGGAGAACATAATAGAAGTTTATAACATGTTTGGAAAAGCTGAGTGTTTTGAAATCACAGTATCATGTCTGTAATAGTTCTAGGAATGTATTTGATGTTTATGAGTTCAAGTTTCACCTTATTTAAATCTCAGATGGTTTTTATTTCAGCTTATTTATATAATTTTGTCACTATATCTTTATATTTTAAATATTTCTATATTTTTAATTAGCCATCCCCAAAATTTAGAAATTTTTTGCCGTCCCCCCCCGTCTCAAGTAACTATGGTTTCAAGTGCCATGAAAGGTCATTATAGTTATCAACCTAAGTACAGCCCATTTCATTCTTGTTTCAGTTTCCAGCCATCTTCTCCACTTGACTCTGCATGTTTCTTAGTAAACGTATCATTACAAGTAATAAAGGTTTGTAAAAAGGTTGACGCTTGGTGCAGCACAATCAAAGGACACATCAGCAGGTACCGGAGAAATTATAATCATCAAAGGATCATTTAAAGACACTAAAACTGCATAGATCATAAATTGCATGGGGAAAAAGGCCTCCACTTCATCTATCCAAATAACAATAAGGTTGAAATTCTAAATTCAAGCCAATCTGGTATCCTCCACACATACTCTAATTGGTTGCGTTTGAATTCAATATCCTTCATTTTTTTTCACCATTGAAACAAAATACCATTCTCAAACAAAAACTGAGATAAAACACAGACCTCTAAAATTAAGATCTGGGTAGCAAATGAGAGGCAGTATCATCATTAATCTCATGGGAAAACACCTGAACAGCTCCAAAAGTAGTTTCCAGCATTGGTTCCTTGTGTCTTATTAAGGTTGGGGGGATGAAAGTTTGAGGGAGAAAAAATAAAGCATAACTTTTGAAGAAACAAAAACGGTCAGAAAAACAAGGTAGCAGAGATTGCAGAGCTTGTAGGCAAAATCTGTTTGAACTTTGTTTCCAAGAAAAGTCATTTAGGATCACGAAAGATCTCTCTCTGGAACATAATTTTTTTTGTATATAGTAAATCAGAGATAGTTAACCCTAGTTTGCCAACTGTATGCCCTAATGTCAATATGAATGCCCACGTAGGTGTTCACATTGATGATACAATTGGTGGCACCTCCTGCAAACAAATCAAACAGTGGAATGCACGTTCGTAATTCCCTCAGGGGCTCAAGTAAGCTTTTAATATGTTCTTGGATCTGTTTTTGTTCCAAATCCTTGTTGAGTTGTGGAGCTCAATTACTTCAAATTAGCATGCAATAATAAACTTGCAAGAAAATACAGTAACCGGCATCAGTTAAGGAGGGACCAACATCGGTCACCTATGACCGGCATCAGTCAAGCAAAGGAGGAACCGGCATCGGTTAGGGTTAACTGGCGTCGGCTACTTGTGTGTGAGTATTTTAATTAACTCATGGGAATTACATCTAATTTTAGCATAAAAGTAAATCTATTTATTGTAATTGTATGGCTAAGTGCCCTAAGTTTGTATATGCATAAGCATGAAAACTGGGGTTTAGAAGTAAGAATTGAAGAAGTTGATAATTATTGTGAGAATAATTGTAAGAGAGAGAATTCTTGGAGAACAAGCAAAAGCTTGAGAAAAAGAAAGTACTATACATCTGAGAGGTGTGGAAGATTGTAAATTTTCAATTGTATATCTTGTGAAAACTTTGGATAATAAATTGGCTTGTTTCTTGGTGGATGTAGCCCACACTGGGTGAACTACGTTAAATCTGGTGTTGATTTATATCTCTTGTGTTGTATATTTCTTCTGGTAGAATATCTACTTTTATTGCATGTATGTTTAGATCTGATATATTATCTATACAACCTTGTGTTAACCCCAACAACTGGTATTAGAGTTTTGTTTGAAGGTTTTGTGTTGAAAGATTTACTCACAGAGGGTTTTATGATTGAGTGGGAGCTACAGCAATGGCAGAAGAAAACAAATACAAGGTAGAGAAGTTTGACGGCCGAAATTATCAATTATAGAAAATACAAATTGAGGATATCTGTATCAAAAATATGTGTACTTAACATTTGATGAAAAGTCCATACCTATGAAGATGATTTGATGAAAAAGGCTTTAGGATCTATAAAATTGAGCCTGACAGCATCGGTGGCTTCCAATATTACAGAAGTGACTTCTACGGTAGAGTTAATAAAATCTCTTGCTAATTTATATGAAAAATTTAGTGTTTCAAATAAAGTTTATTTGATGAAAAAACTATTTAGTTCTAAAATGCATGAAAGTGGATCTGCATCTAGTCATTTGAATGATTTTCGATCTATTGTAAATCAGTTAAAATCGGTTGATATTCCGTTTGATGATGAAATAAAAGCACTTTTATTCTTATGTTTTTTGCCTGATAGTTGGGATAACTTGATAATGGTTGTTTGTAATACAGCATCTGTACATAATATTTTGAAGTTTGATGATGTGGTCAGTATAATCTTGAATGAAGAAATTCACAGGAAGTACAGAGGAATCATCTGGGAATACTTTGAATGTAGAAAGCAGGGGCGGGCAAAAGGAGAGATCCAAGAGTAAGAGTAAGAGTAATGGGAAATCAAAGTCAAGGCATAGCATATCTAAATCCAGAGGTAAGGGAATTACCTGTTGGAAATGTGGAAAGAAAGGGCATGCAAAGAAAGATTGTTGGTCAAAGGATAAAGAAAACCAACACCCAAACAAAGGTAAAGAGGCAAATAAAGAAGCAAATTTTGCAGCAGAGGTGATGCAAGATGCTCTTATTCTTTCTTTGGATAATAGAATAGAATCATGGATTTTAGATTCAGGAGCTTCTTTCTATGCAACCTCTAATAAAGGTTATTTTAGAAATTATGTCCAGGACAATTTTGGGCATGTTTATTTGAGTGATGATGAACCTTGCAGTATTATTGGTAAAAGGGAAGTTCATCTAAAATTGCAGAATGGAAATACATGGGTATTGAAAGATGTGAGGCATGTGCCAAGCCTCAAGAGAATTCTTATTTCTGCAAAACAACTAGGTGAACTTGGTTGCATGGTTACATTCACAGCAAACTCTTGGAAAGTCAGCAAGGGTGTTTTTGTTGTGGCAAAAGGTAAGAAGGTAGAAACGTTATATTTATCTACCTGTGTTACTGATTCTTTTTCTGCATTATCTACTTCAGATTCAGCATGCATGTGGCATAATCGGTTGGGCCATATGAGTCAAAAAAGAATGCAGATCTTAAAGGCTAAGGGTAAGTTATCATATTTGAAAGATTTGGATCTTGATTTTTGTGAACATTGTGAATTTGGAAAGCAAAAGAGAGTAAGATTTCTCAAAGTTGGGGCAACTAAGAAGGAGCAGAAATTGGAGCTTGTACACTCACATGTGTGGGGACCAGCTCAAATAGTTTCTCATAGAGGATCCCAGTATTATGTTACTTTCATTGATGATGCTACAAGAAAGGTATGGGTTTATTGTATTAAATGAGCATCTAATGTTTTTGATACTTTTAAAATATGGAAAGCCTTTGTTGAGAATGAATCAAATTCAAAATTAAAGTGACTTAGATCTGACAATGGTGGTGAATACTGTAGCAAAGCTTTCAATGATTATTGTTCAGTGAACGAAATACGCAGAGAAAGGACGGTTCCAAGAACACCACAAGAGAATGGTGTTGTAGACTGAATAAACAGGACAATCATGGAACGTGCTAGAAGTATGAGGATACATGTTGGATTGCCCTTGCAGTTTTGGGCAAAAGCAATTGATACAGCGGTTTATTTGATTAACCGTGGGCCTTCAAGTTCACTAGATGGAAAAATATCAAAGGAAGCTTGGACCGGAAAAGAGGTAGATCTTTCTTTTCTTAAAGTTTTTGGTTCAGAAGCTTTTGTGCATAATGATAAGGAAAACAGAAAAAAATTGAATGCAAAATCTAAGAGATGCACTTTCATTGGTTATGAATCTAGTAATTTCGGATTCCGTTTTTTGGGATTTAGATAATTCTAAAATTATTAGGAGTCGTGACATTGAATGGAATGAAAAGAGAATGTACAGGGATCAAATTTTGGTACCCAAAAACGAACCGGTTGAGAAGTTTGTGAATGAAAATGAACTCTCAGATTTAAAAGTCATACCTACAGGGTTACACAGTAACCGGTGTCGATTGACCCCTGACCGCCATCGGTTAGCTGAATCGGTATCGATTACATAAGAGGCAAACTGACATCGGTTAGCAGAACCGGCGTCGGTCATTATCAGATTTGGATACAAATGTCCAGGAGGTCTAGAATGAGCCTCTGGTACCCCCGGTACCCCAAACTCCTGTGAGAAGGTCTCAAGGGTAAGTAAACCTCCAGAAAGATTTACACCTCTCTATTTTATTTATTATTGATTGATAATGGTTAACCAGAAAGTTTTGAAGAAGCAATGCAGGATTAAACTCAGGTCTAGTGGGAGCATGGCATGGATGAGGAGATGGACTCCTTAGAACAAAACCAGACTTGAGATTTGGTTAAGTTGTCAGCAGGTAAGAGGACACTGCAGAACAAGTGGGTTTACAGGATCAAGGAAGAAGAGGGTGGACAAAAAAGGTACAAGGCAAGGCTTGTAGTAAAGGGATTTGCACAGAAAGCAGGTATTGACTTTGGTGAAATATTTTCTCCTGTTGTAAAGATGACTTCTATTCGTACTGTATTGAGTTTAGTTGCAGTACATGATTTGCATTTAGAACAACTAGATGTGAAGACGGCTTTCCTTCATGGTGATTTGGATGAAGAGATTTATATGCAGCAGCCGCTTGGGTATGAAGTCAAGGGTAAGGAGAAATTAGTGTGCAGGTTGAAAAAGAGTTTATATGGGCTCAAGCAAGCTCCAAAGCAATGGTACATGAGGTTTGATAGTTTTATGCATGAGCATGGTTACTTGAGATGTGGATATGACCATTGTGTTTATTTCAAGAAGCTTGAAAATGGGAGCTATATTATTTTGTTACTGTATGTGGATGATATGCTTATTGCAGGATCTAGTATGCAAGACATTGGTGAGCTTAAGGGAAAGTTAGCTCACACATTTGCTATGAAGGATTTAGGAGCTGCAAAAATAATCCTTGGCATGCAAATACACAGAGACAGGAAGAACAAGAAATTGTATTTGTCTTAGGAGGATTATATCTACAGGTGTTAAAAAGGTTTTCAAGATGCAAAATACAAAACCTGATTAGTACACATATGGCTGGACACTTCAAATTGAGCAAAGATCAATGTCCATCATCACATGAGGAGGTCAAATACATGACACGAGTACCATATGCTTCAACAGTTGGGAGTCTCATGTATGTTATGGTTTGTACAAGACCAGACATTGCACAGGCAGTGGGAGTGGCGAATAGATTTATGGCCAATCCAGATAAAGAACATTGGAAAGCAGTCCAATGGATACTCAGGTATTTGAGAGGGACATCTAGTATGCAGTTATGCTATGGAGGTTCCAATATTTCTTTGTGGCTATGTTGATTCAGATATGGCTGGAGATCTGGATGGTAGAAGGAGCACTACTGGATATATTTTCACAGTAGGTGGTCCTGGACCCCAAGGCATGTTATTCAGCTGGATTTCAAGATTGCATAAGGTTGTGGTTTTGTCTACTACAGAGGCAGAGTATGTTACAGCTATAGAGGCTAGCAAGGAAATAATATGGATGAGTAGGTTCATGGAAGAGTTGGGAAATGAGCAAGATGATTACAAATATGTTCAGTGACAGTCAGAGTGCAATTCATTTGGCAAAGAAGTTAATGTTTCATTCAAGAATGAAACACATTCAGTTGAGGTATCACTTCATACGGCAGGTATTGGATGGGCAGCTGAAACTGGAGATGCATACGAGTGAATACCCTATGGATATGCTAACGAAGCCATTAGCAAAAGAAAAGTTGGAGCTACACTCCACTTCTGTTGGTCTTCGAGTTTGAGACTTGAAGAAGAAGAAACAAAGCTAAGGATCCAAGAATGACATTGTACAGGTATAGTGCAGTAATTAATCTCCAAGTGGGAAATTGTTGAGTTGTGGAGCTCAATTACTTCAATTTAGCATGCAATAATAAACTTGCAGGAAAATACAGTAACCGGCATCGGTTAAGGAGGGGCCCGACATCGGTCACATTGATCACTGGCATTATCAGGCAAGGAGGAACCGGCATCGGTTAGGGCTAACTGGCATCGGTTACCTGTGTGTGAGTGTTTTATTTAATTCACAGGAATTAGATCTAATTTTAGCATAAAAGCAGATCTATTGATTGTAATTTCATGGCTAAGTGCCCTAAGTTTTGTATATGTCTATATAAGCATGAAAGCTAGGGTTTAGAAGTAAGAATTAAAGAAGTTGACGATTATTGTGAGAATAAGATTGTAAGAAAGATTATTCTTGGAGTAGAAGCAAAAGCTTGAGAGAAAGAAAGTATTGTACATCTGAGAGGTGTGGAAGATTGTAAATCTTGATTGTATATCTTGTGAAAGATTTGGATAATAGATTGGTTTGTTTCTTGGTGGATGTAATCCACACTGGGTGAACCACGTTAAATCTATGTGTTGATTTATATCTCTTGTGTTGTATATTTCTTCTGGTAGAATATCCACTTTTATTTGCATGTATACTTAGATCTAATATATTATCTGTACAACCTTGTGCTAACCCCAACATCCTTTAAGGTCTTTTTGTTTTTTTAAGGCTCCTCGGTTCTCTGAAACTTATTTGGCGTGATGGGCAACTCTGGGGATACTTTTAATTTGTAAGCAAGGGGAGAATAGTCTACAACCAATAGTAAGAATTATGAGATAAAGTCTCAAAACTGAAGTTGCAGATTCTGGGTTCTGCGTGGTAAATACGTTAATAAATTAATTGTATTTATTAAGATTGTAAAATCAAATATGCAATAGCTTTGCATGCCCATATTTGCATTAATTATTTTGTTGCTAATTGCCAGTTTGAATTTGGAATGACTTGTGAGTGTCAACAAGCTCCACAAACTTATCCTCTGTTTTTCAATGAAATCAGATCATGAGCGTGGATTTTAAATGCTCATAATAAATCCCCCATCTTGTGCCAGCAAGGGGTTATGGACAATAAGGACTTCAAAGCCTAAAAGATACAGAGGTGAGCTTTCTAGAGTTGGAAATTTGGATGGGATTTCCTAGCAAATTTTCAGGATTGGTTGGAGGTAATAGACTTTGCCATCAGAGATCATAATGGCCAATGAAGCTGACTTGTTTGTGAATATCTATGGATCCAGAGGTTAACCAATAAGGATGGGTGGCAAAAGCTAAAAGGCGCATAGGTTGAAACGTCTCAACAGTATACCCAAGGACGTCACTCAAATTTGATGTCTTTTGGCCAGATGTAAGTATGAATCCAGCATTATAATTCAGGATTAAGCCGACAATTGTCACCAGACATTTTAGCAATAACTAATACTTATTTAAGACATCTATTCAAATTTGCCCGTATCACTTTGAATTGGTAGAACTTCTAATTTCTAATGTAGTTGCCAACATGGAAGTGAGTATTTCCTAATTTTAAAAAGAATTTGGTCAAGATCTATTCTTGCAAATTCACAAGGTGAACAAATTGGTTTATCACAATTTTCTGTATTGGCATTACGGAATAATTCATTCAAGGTTCAAGAATAAATTTGAGAAGATTTGATTAAGAATATATTTAATGAAAATCACATGAAGGTTAATCAAGATTTCTAGGCAATGATCAGTCTGTAGGGTCACCAACATGGAAGTACGAGTTTTCCTACTGGCAAAAGAATATGGGTCACGGATACAAGCTGTTTCCGTACGGGTACGGGTTTTATATATCGGTACGCTGATATGGCATATATTTAAAAAATATGTATTTATATATACTTTATATGGGTATATGCATATTTATAAATTTAAAGAAGCATTTGCATACTTATTGATATTTAATTCTCATAATATATATAGCATACTTATTTCAATTTTAATTTGAATACTCGTGAGTCATAATTTACAATTATAATAGAATATGAAAACAAAATTGAAATTTTCTCATTACTTTTGTTACAATTGAGACTTGAGTTTGTATTGATTCATACAAAGGAAAGGAACTTCAATGGTACATAAGTTTGATACCTACTTTAATTCATAATTGTGATTAGATTGGCACAACCCTTTGTAACCATTTTGAGGATAAATAAGATGATATGTCTTTGGTGGAGTAATTCACCACAGCAAAGAAATCCCCAAATGAGAAAATGATTGATTTTAACATCAAATTTTAGAAGACTTGGGATAAGATCCCATTAATGGTAAGGCCTACACCATAATATGTTTTTCTCTAGTACTTAAGAGCTTTAAATAGTGATATATCTGTCATGATTCAGTCCATGGGAGTATAACCTTACCATATGCCCATGCAATTGCTATTAGAGCAGAAAACAATCTCATTCAGGCTAGGAAACTTACTCCTAAACCTTTAATGCACATATTCCCATAAATAGAAACTGACAAAGAATACAAAAATGTGAAGCACGAGGATAATGCATGATAGATGTGAACTGAGTTATAATCTGACAGTGTGACGAGGTCTCATGGATGAGTAATCATTAACCATTTAACGTGTATACATAGATTCAAAAGGGGTAAAATCTCATAAACCATCCTCTCACAGATCTGAACAGGATAAGGGGTACAAATAGGGAATGTTAAAGTAATCGCCAATGTCTAAAATCATGACCTTTCTCAAGTGCAGAAGGAGGGCAGTTACAACCTCTAGTCAATGGGAAGTAACTTGTCATTATATTTCTGATTCAACATAATTGATTTGCAGGCTTGGCACGCGTAATGATGCAAATGAAGAGAATCTAATGACAGCGCTACGACACCTAGAATTATGACCTCGCCTAAGTTCTCATGACCTACCAAATGTGATGTGGAAGAATGACTCACACCAATGAGGAACACCAAGAAAGCTCCCCATAATAGTAAGTCAACTAAATTCACTCCCATTCCATCTCTCAAGAAGCTTCAGAGTTCTAGTGGCAAGAATCCACCTCCCACGAACTACTTCCAAAGTTCAGTTCCAATCAAGAGGTAATGAAGAAATTACAAAATTTTAGAAATGAGCTGGTATTTATAAAAAGGTAGCAAGCTCAGATTTTTAGCACCTTACCAACCTAAAAAAGTCCAATAAAAACCAAACAAGCCTTCCTTCCAAGCAGCTCCTCAAAATCAAAATGTAATTTCCCTCTCTGAGGCCATTTCAACCATACAATCCCAATGTGGCTAGTATTTCCAAGGATTCACTCACAACTCAAAATAATCTAGTACAAGATTATGAGTGGTGCTTCCCTTGTAATCTTCCATGCAACCAAAAAACATGCCCCAATGGGTATGTACCCACAGCATACCCGGGACGTACCCGTACCCGGTACATACCCAGCCTAGTACGAGGGGGTCTAGGGCGTTTCCATGCAGTCTAGTCAAGATATATTCTCCACCCTTCACAAGGTGAACAAATTTATTAACGACTGTATGGGCATTACGGAATAATTAGGATTCTTCAACAATAAATTTGGATTGATTTGATTAAGTAATTAATGAAAATCAGATGAAGAAGAGATTAATGCACAAGTTTCCCATGCTTTGGCAGCACCTGATTCAAAGAATTTGTGGACTTTACAGAATGTCGTCGTGAGATATATGGGGCTTCAAGGAGCTTCTACTCAACCTCAAAAAATGTAGAAATTTGTTTCATTCAACTCCAAAAAAAAGTCAATTTGACTCCAGCAATATGGTAATTTCGAACAAGAACTCCGGAGACGAAAGGTGGGATTGAGATGCATCAACTTGGGAAATTATAATGCCTATTATGGAAATCTATGGCGGACAGAAGGGGTTGCAAATTCCATATTGTTTTCATTCTATTTTGTATCAGTGAAATCCTGTAACAAGGGGTTGGTTTTTAGCCTTCTTGTCATCTCTTGAAAGTAGGTGGGTTAATAGATAGAGGGAAAGCTCTGCATTGGATTTTTGAAAGCTTCTCCCCAATTCGATTCAATTATAGTACAGTCTTTCAAGACTCGAATGGAGGTGAAATTATGGAAGAAAAAAGGACTTTTTGGGCCTTTCAGATCAGTGAAGCCAAATATTCTGAGGTCTCTTTTTCCCCGCTGCACAGTCCAAATCTCAAAGGAAAATGGATGGGTTTAAATGAGCCTCACATTTTAAGTCAGTAAGTTGTTGGGTTTCAAATCACATTTGGCTTCATGAAGTTTTCTACCTAAAAAGATACAGATTCTCTCAAGCTCTTTGAGAAACCACTCCTCTGTTGTAACTTGTATCTATGGCTTGTGCAACTGTTGGGATGGGAGGAGAAATGCCAGGTAGAGGAGATAGCAGGGATAACCAGTGGAGGAGCAATACAGGAAGAATGGTACAAAGTACAAACCAAACAAAGAAGATCCTCAGGCAGATATGCTGGTCCGAGATTAACAGCAAGAAGTGCAGTGATAAAACTTCACTAAGGTCTAGGTCATAGTAGCATTCCATTTACAGTAATAACAACATGGTGAGGCAAAAATATAAGTTTCTTTCTGTTGGCTAGATTTTGTCTGCATAGCTGAAAACCTAGGCAGTCATGAGATAAATCTCCCTCATTTACCGAGTGAGGCTCCCATCTGTAAGATTTTTCAATTAAATATGTTAGTATCTATTTTGGGGTTTTACTTTAACCATGCAGGTCATGAACCATATTACTGTATAGTTTTGTAGCAAGTAAACAACTGCTAAAGAAAGGAAATATCTGATGAAAAGGAAATAATATAAACACAAGAAAGAAAGAGGGAAGATGTGCAACCCAATCAATAGATTACAGAGTTGATTGCATGCACATAGACAGAACCAATAGATATTAACACACAGAATTATAAGCAAAGGCAGCTTTTAGATCTAGATCTAGAATAACACAAAGTTTATAAGTAGATCTAAGACAGAAAGTTAGAAACAAAATGCACCGTCGACACAAAGTTCTTTGGAAATTTGCTCCTTTCTATTCCTTTGCTTCAAATAGCTATCAGGGGTTTCAGCACAAAGTCTGGAACACGAGAATGCTGCTTACAAATTCTCCTCATGGCCCGAAGGTTCTTCCTCTACTTATAGAATGTAGAGGGGCAATTACAAGCCGGAAGCTTTTAGTGAACTGGCACATGTGGAAGTTGTAAAGGAAACAACTAGCAATCTCCCTCCTTGAATTCCTCTTTGCATAACATGCATGATTTGCAACTGAAAATAGAACCTTCTATTTTGCATGTCTGCCACCTATCTCCAAGTAATTGAGTTCTTCAAGTAATAGTTTTTAAACCAATCACCTAGGTTTTATAATTTAATTGATCGCTCAATTACTTTGTCGGAGGAAATAAGAGAAAGAAGAAGAAAGAGGAAAGCTACAGTCTTGTCCTTTTTCATATTCTACATGCAGTTGATTCTTTTGCCCTTGATTCTCACCAAACTGGATCTGGAAGCAGCTGGATCTGGAAGCGGCAGGATCTGGAATTTTGCTTACAGGTGTTGCCTTTGCCTTATCTTCCCTCTTATCCTTGAAGCTTTTGTTGTTCTTCTCCAGTACATGCATAAGTGCAATGTTTGCTGTAAATAACTCATCATTTTTATTTTTAATTGCATATGAGCAATTAAAAATTCTGGAAAGCACTCTGGGTGAATGCAAATTCAATGAAGGCTTCAACTGGAAGATTGGAAGCAAATGCACAAGATCCTAGAAGGAACTCTCCATGCACTAACTTCTACACGGGCTGCATCAAAAACAAGAGGATGAATTTTTGCCAGAAGCCTTTGCAATTATGAGATCTGGATCTGGATCTGGATCTGGACCTGAATCTGGGCCTATTAACTTCAGCAAATCTAGAAGCTATGCATGATTCCGCAGAGTCTTCTCTTTCATCCCGCTTTGTCATAGTTAGAGCAATCTTTGTCTGAGCAACTCTTTTTCTTTTAATTATGCTGGAATTCTTTGCAATTGGTGCAAATCTAGGAATTTCTTCAGATTCGAAAGATATATTCAATGTACTGGACATTGATTTAAGCTCCTTTTCAATTATATAAGCCTGTAATGAATACCTGCAATTAATTCAGACAAAGATGGAATCCGGAGCATGAACACTTGATTTTTATCATAAAAATCTGCATATAAAGCCCGCTGCCCAAAAATTTGAGGCTTTGTTTGCATGTAAAGCAAGCATAAATATTTGTAACTTCACCTAGGCACTTGTAATACTATGCAGACAATTAATCAGAATTAAATCAAGCTCCTTCAAACCTAGGCGCCAAACTTTGAAGCTTTTCGACATTGAAAACACCTTTTTCTGAGCAAAATTCCTCCTTTGGGCGCCAAAATTGTCTGGGCTGCACTTCTTTGCTAAAGAATTAATAATTCCATTAATATGGCAGCCCATGTTTATATAACCTTGATCATTCTATAATTAATAATTGCCCTTCCTATTTCCAGCAATTAATTAATTAAAAATCATGTTTTTCTCTTTAAACTTGGGCGCCTATTTTGTGCATGCTCATGGCTGCATTAAATAAATTAAATTTATTTAATTTTAGCTTTCTACTTCCAGTCTACATTGACTTCACACTATGTTTTGACCTCATGTGCCAAAAATAGGAATTAATTCCATCAATAAATACTTTTAAAAGTATTATTTCTCCTCTAGTGGGTTGCACTTTTTTGCATGATTCAGAGCTGCATTAAATAAATTAAATTTATTTAATTTTAGCATTCTATTTCCAATTTCTTTTATCCCCTCATCCTGCGTTGACTTTTCCTCATGCTTGGGCGCCAAAATTAGGAATAGAAATAATTAATAAATGTAATTAAAGTTATCCTTCTATTCCAAAAGGGGTCGCACTTTTTTGACATGGCTGGTTTCTATTTTTAAAAGTCAATTTCTAATGGGATTATTCACTCTGCACCGCAGCTCCAAAAATCCCATGATCCACTTAAGTTGTTTGACTTTCATAATGGGATTTTTTACCCTGCAAGGCAGGTAAGAAATTCCAATCAATGCCTTAAGTGATTTTGCTTTATTTTATAATGGGAATTTTCACCCTGCAAGGCAGGTAAAAAATTTCCGCCTACCTGCTACCTCTAATTTTCCCATCATGACTTAAGTGACTTTGCTTCCATGAGAAAAAGTACCCTGCCAAGCAGGTACAAAATTCCAACCTGCCTGCTGCTACCAAAAATCTCATTGCTACTTAAAACCTTCCATTCCCAAACATGTGACTTGCCTAGAAGAGGCCTTTTTGTGCATGACTTCATCTTTTTAAAGAGAATCTGACTTCCAGAGGCTAATTCCTTTTGGCATGGCAGCCGTAGATGATCTCCAGATACTCCAGGCAAGAAAACAGACTGTACTGGCGAAAGAATTGACCTAGGGGAATTTCACAGAGAAAAACACGCAAAAAGTAATAAAAACGAAAAACGTTGTCAGAAGTCATAGACAAAGCCCAGGATCCATTCCTGGTGAAAACCCTACTGGTATATGTGAATATTGACATGCAAAACTTTAACAGGGTTAAACCGGAGTGCAATTTACTTCAAACGGGGCTTTAAATAATTAAATATAATTTTCCCGCAAACAAAACTTGGCGAAAGGATAAAACGAGTTTCAACATCTAGGTATTTGTCGAAATTGGCTCATGTGATTCACTGGGAATATTTTAACGCAATACAAACATCTTCTGGCAATAAAAACACAAAACGACCCGTTATTTTAAAAGTACGAAATTTTTTACATGGGATAGTCTTAGATTTCAGGGTGAAATCCGGGGACACCACTTTCCAATTACACAGGCTTAAAATATGAAAAACATAGAAAACAAATCATATAATATTCATAAAAATAAAATAAAATTGATTTTCATTTCATGCCAAATATGTTGTATAGACATCAAAATAACAGTTAGAATAGAATTATCGATAAACATGTCAAAAGACTCGAAACATCAACATTCTAAATTCCAATCCCAAAACAAGTGACAGCCTTTTATAACTGAAAAAACCACAGCATGTTATTGAACAAATTGCAATTTTTTGTTTGTCACACTTTTAAAATGCAGTTTTTGAATTGCATGCCGTTTTCTGAAAGAATCTCAAGTTCGACGACGGTGCTGTGTGGCACATCAGAACAGCACAGGAAAATTCCTTGTCCGTGATTACTCGCATTTTTTCCCAAAGTGATACTACTATGGTCTGAGTGGTCAACAAATAAATAACAACTTGGCCCCTTTATCCCACATTAGGAAATATCTGCAATAACAATATGTTTAATGACAGAGTATATGTGAGAAAAATTCAAGATGGAGGTGATGGATAAAATTGAGAAACCTGATACCCACCATGGGCTAAAAGAAACAGTTTACATAGGCCGAGAATTGGACAAAACGGACAAGACATACTTTGAGGAAATCAACAATATTCCCGTCCCAGATTCGGAATCAACAAAGACATGTCACAATGCTCATTGATTGACGAAAGAATCTTTACTGACTGGTACTGTTTCATTTCTCCTTCACATGGATATCAGTGATAACTGAGATGTCAATTGAGGAAATCAACAATATTCTCATCCCGAATCCGGAATCAACTAAGACATCACAATGCTTATTGATTGATGAACAAATCTCTATTGACTGGAACTGATTCATTTCTCCCTCACATGGATATCAGTGATAACAGAGATGTCACCAGAGCATGCTCCAATGCTGCCTCCGGCATTCTTAAAGAAATCAGATATTGGGTTCATTGTACAATAAAGCACAAAAGATTGTTGTTGATTGTTTGGGCATTGACATTCCAAAGGAACTTCAGATTCCATCCTCTCCGAAGATCAGATGACAACAATGACAATCCAGGCAGGCTGGAAGCAGCTTAACAATGGCACTTCTGCATCCTTGTTTTTGCTTTGATCAACTCAGATGATGATTTTTTATTCTATGGCTTATAGTCATAACATGCATTTAGTATATTGGAGGAAACTAGCTGGTATATCCAGAATTTTGACAGCTGTGAATCTGTGATCAAATCAATCCTCCATCGTAATTCCAATAGGTTTGTAGAATATGAATTACACAGTTAACTAGTCAGTTAGTAAAGAAGTTTAGAAGTTCTTAGTCTGACTTAGTTTGACAACTGCTATGCCAGTATTTTGATATCAGTGACAGTCTGGATCTCAACTGGAGCGGCACATATAATCTCTTTTTTTATCAAGTTGAGGCCCCAAATAGATGCCTCAAAACATTTCGCCAAAAAAAAAAAAAAAATCATATTAACAATCTACAATAAGATTATCATTAAGGCAGCGCTTCTTTAGAATAAAAGGGCCTAATCACAAAAAGGTTAAATTATAAGACATGTGTCACCTGTAAGCACATAGCAGCTGCCAGTGTATTTCGTATGCACGTCAAGTAAGGTCTCAATGTATTTGCCTGCAATATATAAGACAGAGCAAATCACTCCGAATGAGAAAAAATCATTTCAAAATTCAGTATTTCACTACAGTAAAAGTATGACTCTGATGTAATGGCAAAAAGAACCACTTAACCAATCACCTTATTGGTAAAGTCATTGCAAAAAAAACAGATCATCATGCTGAATTCCGATTCTCTTGTTATACCAAATGCCACTTACTGGCATCAGCATATGTAGTTACAAAAACTAAGTAACACTTTTCTTTAATTTTTCCACATCTATTGTATTTGAAAATATGTTTTCACAAGGTTTTCAAACCGTGACTTGTTTTGCACTTACAGGAAACAATCTCAATAATGTATTAAACATGTTCTTTTCTTATTGAGCTTTCTAGTGCATGATTGTAAACTGGTTCTAAAATAAACGTTCAAAATTGCTAGCCATCAATCAAAATTTTCTAGCTTAGCTCAAGTCAGGTTTGGCAGTAATTTGAAATCCTTGAATTGCCATTATCAATCCTGCCAATTTATAAATTACACCATTCCTTTATTCACCCTAAAAACAGAAAAACTTAAAAGTTATTCAAAATTATCAAATAGAGTGGATTTCGGTTTCCTTTATTCACCATGGTAAACTGTCTACTCATCCTTGGGAGAGAGAAAAGGAGTGGATTTCGGTTTCTAAATGGCCGCTTGTCATATAGCATGATGCTCAGATTTTGTTGCATAATGTGTTTAAGGCTCGTCCTCTTTCTTCTTCCCCATTTCCAGACAAGTTGGGATGGGGACAAGACCCTTCTGGTAATTACACAGTGACCACTGGCTATGCCTCCTTGATGATAGATAATCCTCATCCTCTTCAGTATCTCTTTAAGCACTTATGGCAGCCAGGTATGTAGCCTAAAGTTATTTTTTTTGTTTGGCTTCTTATTCAAAGAAGAGTCTTAACAGGGGCCCATCTTATGAAGAAAGGCTTTTATGACCATTTCAGATGTGCTTTGTGCTTACAAGATGAAGAATCTTCTACTCGTCTTTTTTTCCTTTGTCCCTGGGTTATTCAGATTTGGCAACATCTTGTTGCTTTGTTTAAATTGCACTGGAATAATTTTGGCTCCCTTGAGCAGGTTTTCAAAGATTGGCAGAGACTTCTCCCTAAAGGACAAAATCTTCTCCAACGCTATGGAGTGGTATCTCTCTTCCCCTATGGAACATTTAGAAAGAAAAAAATAGTAGAATTTTTCCAGCAAATCAGCAAAGACAGATCTTATGTCTGGGAGAAAACTAAAATCAATATAGCTTAAAGTCTAAAACACAAGATATCTTTGCCCCATACTCTTTCTATAGAATGGGAGCATATTTGCAATCAGTTATCTCTTGATCCTAGGGATGCTTCTCTGCCCTGCTTTCATATTAATAAGAAAATCGTAAAAGAAAGTCAATCGAAGGACCCTACTTTGGGTTATGGAAAACTAAATACAGATGGAGCTTCAAGAGGAAATCCAGGAAGAGCTATTATGGGAAGCATTGGTAGAAACAAGGTGATGTGCAGTTTCTTTTTGCAGAAAATATGGGTATTTACTACCAATAATCTTGCGGAGGTGAAAACGGTATGAAAGAGGCTTTAAAATTTGGGTGGCTGCAAATTCAAATTCAATCAGACTCTCAAATCATTATGAAGTTGTCTGAAAATAGTGTTGGTTCTTCTCCTAATTAGCGAATCGCTAAAGAGGTTTGGAAGATAAAAACATTGCAGGAGAAATTTCAAGTAGTTCGGTTCAATCACATTCCTCGTGAAAGGAATAAAGTTGCAGATGGCTTGGCTAACTGGGCCCTGGATACTAAGAATCTTCTTTGCTATGACTTGCCTCCTACATGGTGGTCCAACAAGCTCCACGAGGACATCAAATATATTCTTAATCTTGATTCTTCATTATGATTATTTCTTCGGCTTTACTTTTGTATAATGGTCAAGCTTGGACTAATAGTTTTCAAGCTTGGCACAACCAAATATGTATTTTTTGATTTCCATCTAATATAAAGGTTTGCTGGTTTTTTTGAAAAAAAAAATTATCGAATAACTGATAAATCTATTGTTCAATAATTGTCATTATTATATATGTTGTCATTGATGTTAAGATGGATGAGTTGATATCCAGTTGCATTGATGACAAAAGGAGTCATTTGGTAAAGTGAGCAAGCTGAAAAGATGAAGATTGATTCGTAGTGTCAACCCACAAAAGCTTTGAGATGATCAAAGATAATCCCTAACGGACTTGGACAGTATTTGAGCAAGCCGTGGTTATAAGGTGTTAGCCGCCAAGTATATAGAGAGCCGCGGAGTAAAGAAGCTCAAGGAGGGAACCACGGATTAAAGGAAATCTCCAGAAGAAGCCACTAAAGGCAAGAAAGTGCCACAGAGTAAATAAGGTCAAAAGGTAAAGCCACGGGTATGAAGATTTGGAGCAAAGCCGTCTAAAAAGGGAAAAGATGCAAAACATCAGATAAGCAAAAAAGCCGCTAAGAATAGAAGTGTGCCGCAGACAGAAGGAAAGCCGCGGAAGGTAGCAAACAAGGAGGAAGCCGCGAGAAATTGAAAAAGCCGCAAATTGCATACAGATGCCGCGAATAATTAAAAACCGCATAAAGAAGGGAAAAACCAAAGGACAAAAGGAGAAGCCACGACATGAAGGAAAAGATCGAAGACGCCAAAGGAAGCCACGGAATGATCAAAGTGAATTGGAGTGGATCAAGGACAATTAGTTAGAGTTCAAATTGAAAGAGTGAACGTTTGCATTCAGATTTCGAAGGAGATTTGATTGGCATAAAATTGCAACTGCAAGTACAACTGGAACTTTGCACAAAACAATGAAATTCTTTGTTCCAGCTACCAGCATTCAATGCATGTTGACCACCAGGTAATTTGGTTATAAGCTCGATGGAGATTCCCGATTTCAAGGCGAATTAAAATAATGCAAAGAAGATGGGTCATTTTAATTAGACGATGTAAATTCTAAACAATGCAAGTTTTCTATTTTTGGAAGTCGGCTAATAAATTGGTTTGTCAAATGCGTGGAAGGTGGAATGAAGTCCGAACAAGAAAAGAATAAAATCTAGACTCAACTGGAAACATTTAATGATCCGGATTCACACATGACAGATCAAGAAGAGTACATGATGCAAATTTCAAAGCAAGCATTTTTGAGTCGTTTGTGCAATAAAAGAATAACTCTAAGTTATTCAGTGGTGGTTGCTCATGAAAAAGGACAAAGGCACTAGAGCCAAAAGAGTGACAGAGGCATAGAGAAGAAAATACGATGAAATCAAGTTGAGAAGAGCTACAGCGGTGAAGAAGAGAGAAGGGTAAGATTGAGCAAATAATGAAGAACGTTATCAAAAGAAGCCGCTAAAGGCAAGAAAGTGCCGCAGAGTAAATAAGGTCAAAAGGTAAAGCCACGGGTATGAAGATTTGGAGAAAGCTGCATAAAAAGGGAAAAGATGCAAAACAGCAGAAAAGCCGCTAAGAATAGAAGTGTGCCGCAAACAGAAGAAAAGCCGCGGAAGGTAGCAAACAAGGAGGAAGCCGCGAGAAATTGAAAAAGCCACACAATGCATACAGATGTTGCAGATAACTAAAAACCGCATAAAGAAGGGAAAGTCCGAAGGACAAAAGGAGAAGCCGCGACATGAAGGAAAAGATCAAAGATGCCAAAGGAAGTCGCGGAACGATCGAAGTGACCTAGAGTGGATCAAGGACAATTAGTTAGAGTTCAAATTGAAAGAGTGAATGTTTGCATTCAGATTTTGAAGAAAATTTGATTGACATAAAATTGCAACTGCAAGTACAACTGGAACTTTGCACAAAACAATGAAATTCTTTGTTCCAGCTACTAGCATTTAATGCATATTGACCACCAGGTAATTTGGTTATAAGCTCGATGGAGATTCCCGATTTCAAGGGGAATTAAAATAATGCAAAGAAGATGGGTCGTTTTAATTAGACGATGCAAATTCTAAACAATGCAAGTTTTCTATTTTTGTAAGTCGGCTAATAACATTGGTTTGTCAAATGCGTGGAAGGTGGAATGAAGCCGAACAAGGAAAGAATAAAATCTGGACTCAACTGGAAACATTTAATGATCCGGATTCATAGGTGACAAATCAAGAAGAGTACATGATGCAAATTTCGAAGCAAGCATTTTTGAGTCATTTGTGCAATAAAAGAATAACTCTAAGTTATTCAGTGGGTGGTTGCTCATGAAAAAGGACGAAGGCACTAGAGCCAAAAGAGCGACAGAGGCAGAGAGAAGAAAATACGATGAAATCAGGCTGAGAAGAGCTACAGCGGTGAAGAAGAGGGAAGGGTAAGATCGAGCAAATAATGAAGAACATGATCAAATAAGCAGAGCATAACAACAGCAGTTTGAATGAGCAGAAGAGAGCAGAACGAATGAGCAGAAGAGAATGACAGAGAAAGAACACAGATCGAGCCAGGAAAGTGATCATAATTCATTGTATTAGCAATTGTTGTAACTACATGATCAAAATGAATATGTAAAGAAGTCTAAGTTGTAGCTTAGCACATTTAGGGAGTTGTAGCTTCCTTGTAGGTGGGTGCCTACAAAAAGAAATCTCTTGTGATGCGTAATATTCAATTGAGTCCTTTGTTGTGCATAATATCAACATAGGTGTAGGGGTTGGTGCTCCTTGTGGGATCGGTGTCTCACTAAACAAATCTCGTAAGATGTGTTATATTTTTATGAGTCATTGCTTTGTGTAATATAAGCAACGGTTTTTGGTGGATTTTTCTCCCGAAAGGGTTTCCCACGGTAAATCTTTGTGTTCAGTATTTATGTGCATGATGAATACTTGTTTGATTGTCTATTGATCACACATATAGATTGGTAAAGAATATAAAATTGAATCAAGAGTGTAAAAGTTTTAATCTACACTGATTCACCCCCCTCTCAGTGCTTGTGATCTGCAACATCTATGAAAACTTAGAATTGACTACCAATACTTCACAATTTTGCCAGATAAGCTACATTTAAGTTAAAAAAATTAGCAAATCCGTAAAAATTAGCCTATAAAAGTTTTTCCCACTCTAAGATCTTGAACAAATACTTCAGCTAAAATTTATTAAATCCTAACAATTGAGTTTTGCCTGAAATTCCATGATTTAATAATAAAGAGGTTAAGGTTATAAACATCAAACTATAACAGCTTAAAGCTAAATGTGTAAAATCCACAAGGTTAAGGAGTAATGGTAAAAGGGTGAATTCGTGAAGAGAGTGACTTGTATTCAAATCCCCACACAACAATAAGATGGCCCATAACTTTGAAGACACCTCACAGAGGTTCTTATGTATTGAAATATGGGTGAATGAGGTTTTATAGTATTGAAAAACGGATAAGTGAGGTTGTGGAGTATTGGAATGTGTAAGTAAGATTTTGGAAATTTGACAATAGCAAACAATTGTAAATATGAAACCATGAGGAGTATTTACATTTGATAAGTGAGCCTGTGGAATTTTGGAAATGGGATACACGCATAAATGTACACCTCGACAAAGTACTAAGATATGAGCAGGTGAAGTTGTTAAGAGTAGAAAACAGGATACATTTGTAATATTACAACCCCCTGAAGTATCAAAATATGCATAAGCAAAGTTGTGGAGAATTGAAAATGCGGTAAATTTATAAACATGTGAGGCAATGGAGCATTAAAATATGGGTGAGGTTGCCGAGAATTGAGCATTCATAAATGTATGCTGCAGTGGAGTGTTGAAATATGGGTAAGTGAGATTGTGGAAAATTGACAACAGGGCATATTCATAGATGTGTAACCCAATGGAGTCAGGTTGTGCAATAATCCAATACTGGCAAATGAGGTTGCGAAGAATTGCAAATGGGCTAAATTTGTAAATGTGTGTCCCAATGGAGTATTAAAATGTGGGTAAATGAGGGTGTTGAGAATTGAAACAAGTATTGAAATGTGGGGAAAAAGAGGTTGTGGAGTACTGAAAATAGGGTGCTCCCATAAATGGGAAATCGATTTCAACCCCACACCGCATAAAGGCAGCCCACAGTCTCAATGCAACAAAAAATCCTGCACATCAAATTGGCAGGATCGCCTGCAACCACAATCATGTCCTATAGAAGTAAATGGACTTGTTTCTGTGCGGACACTTTTTCAGACTTTCTTCCAGAGTAAACAGGGAAATTTTTATTCTAAATCAAATGCCAAATTCAGATTTAGGTTTTGAAGCATTTGGTTAGAAAACACTCCTACCAATAGTGGAAAATTATTTCAGTACATGAAATAAAGATAATATTTATATGAAAACAAGTAAGTACATAATTCAAACATCAAATATCCCCACTAGAGGCGAGTAATTGATAAATCTTGGGTGAGGTTATGCGCCACCATCAATGCAGTGTGGGCGTGACGTGAGCTCAAAACATATGTTTAACATTAAATATGAATGGCATGGGGTAAGCCCTGTAAGGTAAGTTAAATATGAATGGCATGGGGAAAGCCCTGTAAGGTAAGCTTGGACTACATTCTTATATGGAATAAGCTTCAGTCACATTTTAAGAATTAATCATGAATGTACCCCATCAAACCTAGGTGGTCCTCAAGCATACGACATATAACAGTGTCCCACATCACCATTGCATCACAAGTCATATGGACATTTTATTTAAGCAATTTGAATAAAATAGAACTGGAAACAAACCCTTGGTTGTACATTTATTCATTAAAAAAAACATAATCCTAAATTTGCAAATCAGAATTAGATATATTAGCAGCCAGAAAAGAAAAATTGTTTTACTGAAGCTTCTTCACTGAATCTCGTCGATTATAAGTAGAATGAAATATATAGTTTATCAGAGAAGATTGAAAAGCTTACAAGAAACAAATTAAACACATCCCAAAAATTAACTCCCACCATAAAGTTGACACTTGAAATTTACTCTCCCCTTAAAGACAAGTAAGAGATTACTTATATTAATCCACACAGTAACTCTCTTTAACTATTAACTAAATGAAATTCCTCACAAAATACACACATACACAATAACAAATTCTATTTTATCTATTGAACTAACTACACAGACACAGACATGTACGAGGTAAAATTCTTAACAAAATACAGCAATACTATAATCTATTTTATCAATTAAACAAATATATGCACACTTATTCACACTAACACCATCTCAGATACACACACAAAAACTAATAGATACATCTGTGTATGAATACCCCCCATACACAGGTACGGATATCCAGACAGAAACAAGTGCCTATCCACCCATGTGCACACATGCACATAAAACAACACACCTACCCTATTAAAGAGATAAAAGTCTTCATGCAAGATACAGTAGTAAGCAGCTCACATTCCCCAATGTTGTTTAGATTAACCTCCGTTTTGCTCTTTATAATTTTCATAAGTTAATTGATTAAATTACAATTTATGGGTTTTGAAAACGAATTCCAATCATTCTTGTTACAGGCCACGGATGACATAATTATGTGTTTGTAAACAGTATTTTTTAATCAATAACTATATACATTTTGACCATGGATTACCCAGACAATATGTCATCTATTATAAGGAACTACGAGTGCTTCAAAATTATTTCCCCACCTGTAACAAAACTATCCCTCATTCATTTATGATTCTACACATGCCTCAATCATCCTTCTTTGTGGATATATAATTTTGACAAATGTCACTGTTTAGAATGATAAACATGGGTAATAATCCATGATTCTCAGCTCTGACTTTCGGCATAGAATTTCTGTGTTTACTTTTTCAGAAATCTTATCGAAATGTCCATTCACACAGAAGGGCAGAGGAACAACCTGTTCACTTTACATTTAAAAAGAAAGAATAAACATTCGTTCAGAAAAAGAAAAAGATTTGGAACAATTTGAAATAAAGTAAATGTATTGTAAAAAAGAGAAGGATATAAATGAAAGTAAAGATGTACATTATTGACAGTGAAGAAAAAGAAGGGATCTAAACTAAGAATTTTTAAGTTAGTAAGGTGTTTGCTTATCTAAAGGAAAGAAAAAGGTGTAAAGATACATTCACAAAAACAAAAGAATTTGAAAGAAAGCAACTGTTTTTTTTGTTACTTTTAAAAGATCTGAATGAAAAAGAGGAAAAATACATTCGCAATAAAGAGAAGGATCTAATGCTTTGATCAGATCAAATAGATGTAAAGGCTGGTTGTTTTTTAACTGTTAGATTCTATGAACAGTCAAAAATAGGGGATTATTAGTTTAATGTGATTTGAAGTATGAATCTTTTCATTTATTTTGGAGTGTGGATCTATCCTCCTATCTTTTTGTATAAAAATGCGAATTTCTTTTTAAAAATGAGGGATTATGATTTTAGTGCATTAAATTTTAGAGTAATTTATTTAGCATTGAGAAATAAATGATAGTTATCATATCGATTAATCAAACCACAAAATTTCATCTGTGTGATTTCTTGCTGAAATGATCAGTAACGCTAACGATAATTAACTCATTCATCAAAAGAAAAACCAATAGAACAGAGTTTAAATAGTTCCATCTCTCTCATTTCTTTGAATTCTTCTGAAATGGTTAGTACAAGAAACATCTAATCAAAACTAAAACCAAAAAGTTTTAACTCTAAATAGTTTCATATCTCTCACTGATCAGAAGCAAAACCAAGAAAACAGTTTAACCAAACAAATCTGCAAAAACAATCCTTAAATGTCACTTCTTCTGACGAGTTTACCAAGCCCATAACATAAAATACCCAGTACAGTCTAAAATACAAAATCCATTGCAGCAATGAAGATCAGAGAATCGCTCCTTCCAAAACAAATGTGCCATAAAATTCAAAACAAATTGAACTTTCCTAGACCGAGATAACAAATTCAATACCCATGAAACTTGAACAACATACAAAGCCTTAACAGCAGCGTTAAGAGACAGGATGATAGAAGAAAAAGCTTACTTTGACATCACCAAACCAGAAAAAAGAGTTTACAAAAACCTGTAATACATTCTTTCTTTCATAAATTCCTCATCTTGATTACACCCAGAAAAATTAAAAACAAATCATAGAGCCCTCCATTAAGAACAAACATATTCTGATCCTTTTGCTCTCAAAAGCAGACTGTGACCAACATGCGGAAGAAATACTCAGAGCACCCAAAAACAATCCACCAGAATTTGGAAAACATCTCAGCCAGTGCCACCTTCAGCGCCGCCCTCCGCAGGCTTAGTAGGCGGAGCTTCTGGATTCTCCGCAGGCTTAGCCACAGGAACCGCCGCCGCTCCGCCGCCAGACTCCAAACGTCCGTCAATACAAGAAGAACATTTCCGCTCAATCCACCCCTCAAAATCATACTCGCTATCCCTGCTGAAGCGCCGCCCTGCACACTGCCGCCCAATCATGGCCGCCACCACACCCAGAATGGCTATCACCGCCAAAACCACTATCAGAGGCCCCATGGATCCATTAGAGTGAGACCCATTACTGGACAACGCCTGTGGATATATTGCTCCTTCTGAAGGCGGCGGTTGCATTCCATAAGGCATTGATGCCATAATCACCACAGAACCCACTTCCAAGTTTTTTTTTTCCCTCTGCTACAGAAGATCCAACAGTAGTTTTTCCATGCTATAAATCCATGGAGATGATGTTATTATTGCTTGAAAAGGGCACAACCACCTTTGAGCATTCAAAGATTGCCTTGGCAAAGGAATAATGGTTTTGAAAGTGGCAGACACCAGTGGAAACAGGAGTGTATTAGGGGACGCTTGTCTGTTATAGAAAAGATAGTGGAATCCGTCTATCCAAGAAGCATTTAAACACGGATTAACGGGTATTAGACAACTCACCGCCTTAATTTCGTTTAAAGCCTCCACTAAAATTTGTTTAGATTATTTAGCTCACTTCTCCACCACTTACATGACCATAGAGTTCCCATAAGTGTACCTAACTAGCAATCGCATGTGTACAATGCAATGTGAACGCCAAATGGTATATGTTATTATATTTAGAAAGAAAATTATTACTTTTGTAGTTGATGTTGATAAGGGTTGTGATTGACATTACTGATTTTATATTAAAGCCAAAACAAATGTTGCAAAATACATTAGAAGTCCACATGCATTACAATTGTATATAGTTTCATATTTTGACTTATTTCTACATTTGTATGTCATCAAACAATGTATCATTCCTTGCTAACTCGCATGATCTTTATCCAACAGGAGGTACTCCATAAGCCAGTGACTTCGCAATCATGTCGACTCCTGCAAAACGAGCCCAACGAAGAGAGAACTACGCAAAAATAAAGTACACATAACTGCTTAGCAACGACGTCATAAATTAGAGCATAAAATAATGAAAATCTCTAATATCAGGCAATTTACATTGACGAGCAACCTATGATTCCTTGACATTCCAATCTTGCCATCAAATACAAGTATTGAAGAATTGCCAACCAACATTCCGCATGTAACTTCCATGGAAACAAAATTTCACGAGCATACCAATTCCTTCTGTATGAACCCATCTTTGCTAACAACTTCCACTTTTCCCCAAATATCTGGGATGCAACATGAAACTATCTCAAGTACCGAACTTTGTTTAGTTCATTGCACATATACAACCAATTTCTCCTCTCCTTCTGACTACTTTCCACCTTGCAATCCAAAAATGACTCAAACAGAACACCCCACCCCTTCCCAATTCACAAAGATTTCCCATATTTCCACCCTCGTCGCTAACTTTAGCAGCGCAATGTTGGTTTCGCAAAAGAATAGATTGGCAAACATCCAAACTTGCTCAATCTGTTTGGAAAATTACCTTGGAATTAAAACAATTTCCTTTGAAGGTTTTACCTCCTGTAACAGATGCTAAACGTAAAAACAAGGCCACCACTCCTCTTCATGGAACAACATGGACCCTTAAAAGTAGCCTACCGTTATTGCGTCTTTAACCCAAATCGGGGAGATGCTTATCACACAAGTTAATCCATTCCTGCAAGTCGCCCAAGTACATGGCGGGCAATACAAATACTCAGGACACACCATAAGTTTCCCGCAAAACATTACTTCAATAACAAAGACCCTACCCCACCGCCTTAGAGATTTGGACATAGTTCTCATACAAAGGGAAGGATCTAATTTAAAAATTATGATTTCTAAGTCAGTAGATCTCATGTTTGGGCAGCCTTGTAATATAAAATCCAACACGATCCCTATTACAAAGATGTCTTAATCGATGATGATACCCTTCCCTCTCTACCATCCGAATCATCAAATGTTTCCTCCTCTCTTAACACAACCACAATAGAACTGCCCAAATGCAAAGTGCCTCTACAACTCATGGTATTGATGCTCCCACTGACTTTGATGGAACGTATGAACACTCATCATCTTTCATGCCAACACCCCACAATTCAAGAATAAAAGAAGAGGAAATTGAACAGTTCTTTCTCAACCACATGGTGGTAACACCCCATTTACGATGTCATTGCAAGAGCTTGGGCTCTCGCCTATAAATGAATACAATAGAAAGGACCTATTATCAATGGCCTTCCCAACTTTGTTTCCAGCTGGAAAAGCAATGTGGCAACAACCCCACATAAAAGAAGTTCTAATACATGAATATGCTCTTCATTTGATGTGCTACCATGATGGCCACTTCGGTTCACACCAAAGATTTTGCTACTTACTTCTAAACCTCATAATGCAACACAGAAGCCAGTCCACAACTGTAGTTTTCATGAAACAAAACATTGAATATGGAATCCCTACAACAATTGGAGATCTGTGAAGACAACTATTGAAATGCCCCAAAGATAACCTCCCAGACAGTTTAATGTGGTTTGGATCGAGCCTTTGAGGGATGCGTTCATTCTGGGTAAAAAGCAGAAGTGAGCTTTCAGATATGGTGGAACAAATGGTGACACCAACCTTATTCTTCACTCTGAGTCCTGCAGACACTAAATGGCTAGATATCCACAATATTATGTATGGTGAATGCCCTACTGATCCTTGAGTCCACAACGTTGGAAAACACTTAACATTGTCTCTAACCCTCATTGAGTATCAGCATACCTGCATCACAGATTCACAATATTTCATGAAGAAATATTGCTGAAGGAACTTGGAGCAGCAGACTATAGGTACAAGTAATAAAATCTACTATTTAATAAGGTTTTTCCATACTACATAGCTAATATTTATGCTCTCTTGTCTCGCAGGTATGAATGGAAACATAGAGGCTCCGCACATGTCCACTAGTTTATTGTGGCTTGAAAATGCTCCTAAAGTTGATTGTTATAGACTGGGAGGATGCATCAGCTATTGAGGGAAAAAAACAATACTCTGATAAGTTTGTGTCTACCTAGAACCCCTTCCCAGATTGTAACTGGTTGGATTTTGTGCGTAGGTCACTAATAGATGACCCTTGTTTACTACGAATACAAAAAAAAAATTAACTTCCTCCCCACTTGTAGACCTTGAAGAACTAATTAATCATGTTCAAACACCACACTAAATGTTCAAATAAAACAAGTTTTCATAGAAAGCAATCGTGACTACAGTGTAGGTACAACGCCCTCTAGGCCACGTAGCATACTTCAGCTTTGATCATTGAAAGTGATGAAATTTTGATTGTCAACCGATTTTTTTCTATCATGCAATTTTTAAGTATATTGCAAAATATGCTTCAAAAGCAAAGCAACGTTCTGAAACCTAACACCAAATGTTATCCATATTTTCAAGATATGATGACGTTGATTCTATAACACATTGCAATATGAAAAATGCTCACATAAAGTGTTTTTGAACATGACATAAGCGCACAAGAAACATGCCACATGCTCTAAAAATTGCCTCTTGTTATGTGCAGCTGCTCATTTGTTTCATTAATTCTTAGGTAAAAAAATTTGAGACGTGTCGTTGAAAGTGACCCCCATGTACAAGAAATAACTATTTTCTTGGATGCATATAGACTTCACCCTACCAGCATGAAACACCTACCTCTTATTCAGGTTGCTCGAGATTGGAGCTATAACAAGAAATATAAAGGTGATAAATGGAAACTGCGAACGAGCCAAGTAATTGTTCGGGTCCACCCAAGATCTATAGATATTCTAGCTCATGATTCATCATCCTATGACCTTTTATGTTGGTCATAAATCCTTTTATACAATCCTTTCAGAAATATTGTCTCTAAATTTGGTTTAACCCCACATGACATAAATTGCACTTGGGACTTGTTCAAGCACAACTACAGATCGTGGCATGTTTTCCGCACTACCGTAGACACAAGACATGTTACAGATGTTAGTTCTGAATCTGAGGTCGAATGCAGTATTCAATAGGAAGCATTTTATGAATGGAAGGTTTTGGCACAACTTCATCTGGGAAACAACACAAGTCTTGACAGTCTTGAAATGTTGGGGAAACAAGAATTCGACATACACAATAATTGGAACATACATGATGTTCCACCTTATTTACAGATAATTGGTTCATCATTTATCTAGAGAAAAAAGGTAGACATGATTTACACAAGCATACAGGCCACACCACCATCTTCCACATTTCCTTTGTCTTTAGAACAACAACTAGCTATTGACACCATACTACACCATTTAGTAAACAAATCCCTTCTACCTCCACTAAGATTAATAATTCAAGGAACAATTGGCACAGGAAAATCATTTCTAATAAATAAAATCAGGAATCCATTTAGAACAACATCAACCACATCTCCCTCATCTCTCCTTCTGCTTTCCCCTACCGGTATTTCAGCATTCAACATCTCTGCATCCACAATCCATGCAGGCCTTCATATTCCAATCAAAGAGCTAAAACCCCTTGAAGGCCATGCATTATCATATTTTCAAGAGTCACTAAAACATATAGAATATATTCTTATTGATGAAGTAAGTTTCATTGGCCCAAAGTTGCTAAGCAAAATTGACTACAGGCTACGCGAGGCTTTCCCACATTCTAAAACAACTACATTTGGGAACAGATTTGTCATCATCCTCAGTGACCTCAGTCAATTATCACCGGTTATGAACATTTCTCTTTATGCTAGCAATTCATATGGAGCTAGCCTTTGGAAGGGATTTCATTCTTCCTTTACCTTGCAAACAATATTTCAACAATAAGGAACCACCACAACACAAGTTCCATTTCAGTATTTACTGCTCCACATGCGAGAGTCAACTCCTCTTATTGAGGACTAGGAACTCCTAATGTCTCGCATCAACTCACACCTAACACAAAAAGAGCTCAAAACTTTTAAGAACACACCACATTTGTTTGTAAAAAATGAATTGGTGGACTCCCACAACCTCATGTTTGTTAAGAAACTTACGGGATGAATAATGTTATAAATTATAGATCCACATAATAAATTTATGAAAATTGTAGTTTATGAAGTGGAATAATTAAAACCTTAGAACAAGATGATTATATTGCATATTACAAAATGTTATGACATAATCAGAAAGTAAATAACACACTGACACAAGATATAAGTGAGAAAACCATGGAATGTAAAAAATCCACTAAAAATCACTTATCTTTATTGAGAACAAACTTTCACCCAACACTCCCACTATCTCCACATGCAGTTACACCTTAAATAAGGTATTACAAACCGCCTCATACATTCACACATGATTTTTACCTCATTCACCTCATGTATCATAAATCCACTCACACATATAGCTCACACATATGTTATAACTTGTGTAATCAATCTCTAATGAGATCACCTTGTTATATATAAGGCGGGTGGTCATGATCCACTCTTAAAAGCCAACCCATTGGGTCCAGACATGCTTATATTTTAAATATAATATATAAACCAAAAACACACGGTCTTTGGTTGGTTTCATAAATAAGAAATTTCCCACTTAATATTTTAAACCCAACACTCCCCCTTAATGTTATGTAAGGAAACATGCAAAAAAAAAATGTCAAAGAGTGTTCTTTATGCTAAGTCACTTTTTGGTACAAAAGAAAATACAATCCATAAATCAACACGTCCTTTAGGCTAGCATCCAAAAAACACTTGTTTCGTGGGTTTGCAATTCTATGGTGCACTAAAGCAGAGTCTTACAAGGTTTCAACTCCATGGTACACTACCACAGTGTCATGTGAACTTATACAAGTTGTGAACAACTGTAAACACATTGCAGGTTTTTAAAGAAGCGATGAGACACTCTTTTTCCATGGTTCAAAGTAGTGTTCCATAAAAAATGCAATACAAAGGAACATTATAAATTCTCAAGATAAAGTGATTAAGGATGATGACCTACATCAGACTATGGAGTTAACAAACTCAAAATATCTAACGCTTCGTTGGGGATTACAAGTAAACTTCAAGTACATGATAATTTACTTAAACAACATAAAAATAGTCTTCGGAGTATCCACTTTGACACATTTAAGTCGTTAAGAGATGGCATTGCACAAAAAATATATGCAACATGAACATGCTCATTTCATATTTTCCCCTTCAAGGGAAGGTCTGAAAGGCCAAAACTCAGATGATTCAAAGGTGAAGATCAATGTCTGTAGTCACAAAATCACGTACTTTCTATTACATTTATACTATTGGGTATGTTATTTTACATATGGATCTTGCGTAGTAAAAGTATTCACTAGTGAACCATCCTTTGGTCTTGTTGTCAGTTAGGCAGGTGTCATTGTTGTTTGTCTAGTTCAGTCGTCATTTGTCTCTACAGTTTTGGGCATCTTTTAGGGTGTCTTGGGTGTTGTAATTTTGTCAGTTGTCATCTTTAGGTCTATTGATCCGAAAATAATCAATTTTGTATCTACCTGATCTCGGACCCTTGTAGGCTTTAATTATTTGCCGATAATTTACTCATTTTAAGTAATCAATTTAAAAATATGCAAGACAATAATGACAATTGCACACAGATTGATTACGGAGTTCGGCAATTACCTACGTCTCCGGGTTCGTGGTCGAACTGTTCCACTAGTTAAAACTTGTAAGTTACAATAGTACTTTCACAAGAGAACCTAATGGAATTTTACTTGCCTATTAGTACACCAGTTCTTCGAAAAACTTCTGATGATCAGTCGAATCGTTCTTCACCTTCCTGGTGATGCACAATCTCCTTCAGCTTCGATCAGCCTTCTCAACGCTATCAATGTGAAGCTAGCACTCCGGTCGACAATCCAGGATTTGCAAGTAATTGGTGTGGCTCAATGGACCTATTGGGTAGTTTATAATTTACTCCCAATCACAAATATTTCATCTACTATTGCCTAAAATAATAGGTCAATAGACAATACTTGTTGACACATCCCACAAATAAAAAACTTAACAAATAATAAGCTCGGTTGTGTGTCCCCACAACAAGCTTAACAAATAATAAGCTTGAGTTTGGTGTGTTACAATGCAAATGAGTTCCCTATTTATACAAAATTAGGGCCCTTAAAAAATGCAATACATATTATCCTAGGATAATATTAGCCTAAATCCTAGTATAGTTGATGGGATTAAATCCCAAATTGGGCGGATGTATTTTTTTAAATGGGATAAATATCCATTTTAGTGGAAAAAGAGGGGGCGGTTTGCTTATTTAAGTGGGATATCCCACATTTGGCGCCATTAAATTTGGGTAAGGTTTAATAAACCTTACTCTCACCATTTTTCACGTGGAACATTCCACGCATGGGCCTAGCCCCCCTACCACCACTTCACCTCCCTATCCTCACGTGGAATCTTCCATGCATGACATTACATGCCTTTACCACATGGACATAACCTAGCATGTTGGCTGTTATGTGTGGTCGGTTGGTTTATGTGGGCTTTAATACTAATGTATAAACATTAATATATAGCGGTTTGGCATATACATGTGTGGCATTTGGAAAGTGGACTTACTAAGATAATATAATCTCGACCCATATAATGTGGCATAGAAATAATTAACTCGGTAAATAGCATATAGCCCACTTGTCATCTCCTAATAGTCAAATCGAGTGAATTTGACGAGTGGTGGCAAGCCACGTGGTGGCTTGTGGACCCACCACGTTGGTGATAATACCATAGTCTACACGGCGGCCGGGCTCCCCTCCGTAATAAAAGTTGAGCCTCTTGTTCCCGTGCACTATTTTTACGCTCGTCGAAGACTGGTGATCAAAAACAAACAAACAACTCCCTTTTGCCTTTTCACCACGTGTCGCAGTGCCATTGGTCCAATATTGACCAGTTGACCAGAGTTGACTTTCTCGTTAACTGAACTTTGACCGGACATAACTAGAGCTCCCGATGGTCGTTTGCCGTGTTCTCATAGTCGTTGAAAAGCTCTCGAGATGATCTTCTGCATTGACACCATTTAGGGATGTTTAGGGAACTTTCATAAATGATCCCCTGATCAATCTATGTTTGGAGGAGGGTTTTGAGGAATGTTCGAAGGGTTTTGAGGAATGTTCGGTGGTTTTTGAGGAATGTTTTGACGGTTTACATGATTTCGAGCTTGCCGACCAACTGATAAAACAAGAAAATTGTATACATAAACAAACATTTCAAAAAACCCATGAAAATGTAAAAAAAAAACTAAAATGCAAAAAAAAATGATTAAAATTGGGGGCTTACCTCCTCATCTTGGTGGCATGGTTGAATCTATCGATATCTAGAAGTCTGATGAGCAATTTTGAGGTGGTATTCAAAGCTCGAGTGAAAAATATCTAGGAAAAATCATGTTTTGAAATAAAAAATTGGGAAAATAAGCAGTCGCGGGACTGCTAATTTTTGTCTCAGAGTTCCGCAATCGCGTTTTATAACCGCGCTCACAGTTCTAAACCACAATCACAGTTTTAGGTTTGGTAATTGTCGAACCTGGAATTCAGGAACCGCGCTTGCGGTTCCTGAATTTCAGGTTTTTATGTCCACGGAATTGTCCACCAACTTTGTGTACAGTGTTAGTGAGAAGATGGTATTATCTTCTACTGTATTTCCTTTGTATTATTTAGTCTCATGTAATGTCTTGCATAGTAAGCAAAGCACTTAGTGTTTCTTCTTATTAGATCCACATGTTGTTATGGGATTTTTTTATTGCTCATTCTTGTAGATCCATAAGTTGTTGTGAGTTCTTGTATTACAAATCCATGAGGTTGTGATGGATTGTCGATCTATAGGAATATAGTATTGTATAGAGGAAGTTGTCTTAATGTTTGCACATGTATGCAGTGATGGAGGAGAGAATTACTTCTGTGTGCACGGTTACAGTTGCACATTGGTAGACCCTTCTAGAGGTCTTGTTTTCAGATTCACAATATAATGAGTGCTTGGTTGCACAGTGATAGATGCAAGGTAGCTTCAGGTATGTGAGATCTGGTGGTGTTTTAGAGGCATAATTGTAGTGCACTCAGGTAGATATGGTTACAGATCTAGAGGAGAAACATGTGGTGGTATGGATGCATGATTTAGTGTGCTCAGGAAGATTCGGTTGGAGATCTAGGAGGACGAGATACTCTTGTAGAGATACATATACTCTTGTGTAGAAGAGTTGGTTTGTAATCTCTTGTTATATATATATATATATATGAGATATTTATCTTTGGTGGACATAGCCCACATTGGGTGAACCATGGTTCATGTTGTGTTATGTGTGTGTACTTTTGTGTGATTTGGATTATTCTTGTTTATACTTCCACTGCTATAGATTTTGTGGGGATTGTTAGATCCGTATTTTCATGTTTTGAGTTTTATATTCAATGGTTGCAAAATTTTGCACATAGACCTATCCCCGACAACTGGTATCAAATCATGGTTTGTTATCTTATCTGATACTAACAAGTGGTATCATACTTGGTTATTTTAGAGCAAGGGTTTGCTTCATGGTTTTGTTAGTGGTTATTACTGACATGGATGAGAGCAAGGTTCATTTTTCTTGATGTGAAAATCGCAGGAAGAGATTGAATCTGAAGTGGGAGCTAGAAGAGTAAGGTTGCTAGAAATTATAGTGACTGATGTCGGTTAAGTGGTAACTAACATCGGCAGGGTAACCATGGTCAGTTACTGGGCATCCTAGTTTTAAATAGAAAATCACAAATCTGAAGAAATGGAGAGATGCATGGAATGTATCTTATTTGTTGAGGTGTCCACGGTTCTTTGAGGCACAGTCATGGTGGTCAGATTGTAGATCTGGGTTACAGAGGTATGGTTTAATCTTAGTTTTGGAGTGCTTTGTGTTTGTTGAGGTTTTAATGGGACATGCATGGTTTTGGATTGCAGATCTAGATAGAGAAAAGGGGCAAGTATGCATCCTTAGTATAGTTTGATGCACGAGGCTTCGGTAGAGAGGTTATAGCACGAAACAAAGATGAGGCTTCCTTCAGAAAGGTAATTTATTTAGTTGAAGATGTAGGTTAGTATCTTGGTGTTGGTAAGGTGAGGTATTTTACCTTGATGCAATTTATTGCATGGTTTATTGTTGTAGTGGTTTTGTATGATTTGGATGCTTCTTGAAATGACTGGCTCAACTCAACTATCGGCTTCAGTCGAAGTAGGCACATGGTGTTGTGTTCTATGCCAAACTGTGTGGCGTTGGGTTCGTTCCAACAGCATCGACATCGGTCTAAGAACCGAGGTTAGTCACAGAGGAACCGGTATCAGTCAACTAACTGTGGTCGGTTAGGGGATGGTTTTGGTCAGTCTCTGTGACAACTTATATGTACATGGTTTTTTGTTGTAGGTGAGGGCAGATAATTTTTTGTCCTGGTTAAGAGGATCAAGTTCGGTTAGGGGATGGTTGTGGTCAGTCTCTGTGACAACTCTTGCATAGAGTGTACATGGCAGAGACGGTGTAGATCAGTTCATGGTTTAGACAAGAAAGAGGATGGAGTTAGCTTATTTAGTCCATTGATACTTTGAGTCAGGTATCTCTATATGATTCATGTTTTATTTATCTCGTTTGGGGCAACTAATATTATGTTTGGATAGTGTGCATAGATTTACACCATGGTTTTTGGTGTTGTTTTAATTTTATTTCTGTTAGAGTAGGTATTTACCTTAGCTCATGTTCACCTAGGTATATTATTTACCTTTATTGTATTTATCCTCGCCCACTTATGTGTGTAGATATTTCTTTTTATTTATTTAGATATTAGGAGATATTATCTAGTTGTTAGGTATAGTTCTTTCCTTGATCTATGGTATTGACTAGTTCTTTCCTAGATCTATGGTATTGACTAGATCCTAGATGTCTAGTTCTCTCATAAATCTATGGACTTGACTAATTCTTTGATGACTAGTTCTTTCCATGATTTATGGCTTGATCTACGACCTTGAATGGTTCTTAGATTGTTATTCCTTGCCTATATAAGCAAGGCCCATTCTCATTGTATTTCATGGAGTTCCATAATATTATATGATATTGCTGCTCATTTGTTTGCAAAGGTTTTGTGTAAAGTTATTCTGGCGAATTGCTTTCAACTTATTGATCGTGGTGTTTGATTAGCATCTATGTTCTTGGCTTGGTATGATCTGGTTATCGTTCCTTTTATGGTATCAGAGGAGGAGATTGTTATATACATTCGTCTGTAAGTTTTATTTTGCAAATAAATTTATTTATATTCATATATTTCGGGATTTGCTCGTATTTTTTGCTGCATACATTTTTATGCAAAACAGAGTCTTCCATTGGATCCGGAAGGTGGAAAAACCCTAAGATCGACTATAAACTCGACCATTCCGGGAGGCAGTCGTTAAGATTTGCCTCGGGATTTGTGCCATAAGGAAAAGGAAAGGAAGAATTTTTTCTTTGGGCTTTTCTTGGTTTCTAGAGATCCGATCTGGGTTTTTTCGTTGCGGCATAACATTTTCGGTTTGCGCGCAGGAGGTCTTCTTGGGTCCCATTGAAATCCTTAGCCCCTTGTCATATGGTATGGTCATATGAGGGCTTAAAGCTTGTGATTCCTACTAGTAGGTGCTTAACTCCAGCCCCCTTTTATTTTATTTGTGTGGTGAAGGCAAGAGCATTTTATTCTATTTTAGTGGAAACTAAAATAAATAGTAGAGCATAATATTGAAAACCTTGTATCTTTTGATCGGTAACTCGGTTTTGAGTGCCGTTTTTTGAAAAAGTGCGTAGTTTTTTATGCTCTTTCCATTGGAAATATTTATTTTGAGAATCGCACTATAATTATAAAGTGCCATATTGTAACACGCACTCATTATAAAGTACCAAAATCTTGGGGGGCTCTTGTTGCATTACTTGGTTCTTCCATTTCTTTTGGTGATTTTTTTTTAAAGATGGCATCTACTTCTACATTAACTCATGTTGAGCCATTAACAACACATAATTACCACACATGGAAACCAAGAATGGAAACAATAATTAAGTAGAAAGGATTATGGGCTTTAACTTCTAAAGAACAACCAGTGTTCACTAGAGAATATGAGAAATTTCAGTACTAGTGCAAATTTGATGAGTGTATGGGTTTGATAGGAACTTATGTAAGTGACAGTCTTTTATTTCATTTGGAAAAGTGTGACTCTCCTTTCAAAATATGGGAGAAATTGGAGGATTTATTTGGTAAGGTGGATCAGATGAGAGCTATGCAGCTTGAAATTGAGATCACCTCTCTTAATCCGGAAGATTTTCCAACAATTATAGACTATCTTACCAAGTTCAAGCACTTGTTGACACAGTTGAAGGGGAGTGGAAGAGATAAGAAAGATGAAGAGTGTGTTTACTTGATTCTATCCAAGTTGAGAGGACCATTCCAAAGTTTTGCTTCTACCTTTTTCTCTAGCATGGATGCCTTAGGTGACAGCTTCAAAATTCCTAACTTAGAAATATTTTGTGAAAGACTTACTAGGGAAGAATCCAAATTATCTCACCTTGAGTCTTCCACCTCTCAAAAGGCATTAGTTGCATCTAATCCTCAGGGCAAGGGAAAACCAAACAGTAAAACCAAATCCACACCTTCTCCATCTCAAAATGCTTCTAAACCTAAAGAAAAAAACTCAAAACCCAAGGAGTTTTCTAAATCCAAGAATAAGTCTAGCCGTTCATGCTCTTTTTGTGGGGGTAGTAATCATGAAGAAAATAGGTGTTATAAGCGAATGCAAGCCTTAGAGGATGCAGATCAAGAAACACAAAATTTCTATCTCCACTCCACCTCCTTCTAATCAGCATGGAAAAGCACTTAATGTTGTTAGAAGATCTCAGTCACCACTTGCAGACAGTTGGGTTATTGATGTTGGAGATTCTTCCTTTCTTTCTATTGAGGGAAAATGTGATATACAACTTGATGGTGGAAATATCCAAGATGCACTATATGTTCCTAACATCACTACAAATTTGCTTTCTGTATATCAAATTTTTCATTTTGGTCAAGGGAAAACAGTGACTTTTACACCACATGGGGCAGAAGTAAGAACTTTGTTAGAGCCTTTTTCACTTGTTGCTCAGGGTATTGTTGATCATAGTTCAAGACTATATCACTTTGAAGGTTTTTATGACACTTCTTCTATAGGGACATGATTGGTTTCTCATTCAGATTCTGAAAGTAAGCTTTGGCATGAAATATTTGGACATCTCAATTACAGATATTTGAAGGAGTTGAGCACTCATGGTATGGTAGATGGTCTTCCTAGAGTTTCTTGTCTTGAGGGAGTTTGTCATGGTTGTGCATTAGGGAAACAACACCAAGATCTTTTTCCTAAGAATTTGTCTAAGAGAGCTTCTTCACCACTTGAGCTTGTGCATAGTGACTTGATGGTTTTTCCTACCCCATGTTTCAATGGAGCTAAGTATGCACTTACATTTATTGATAATTTCTCGAGGCGTACTTGGGTTTATTTTCTCAGGTACAAAAGTGATGTTTTTTCACACTTTAAAGTCTTCAAGGCTTTGGTCAAGAAACAATCTTCTAGTAGCATAAAGAACCTTCGCACTGATAATGGGGGGGAGTACTTCAGCAATGAGTTTTCTAAATTTTTGGAAACTCAAGGCATTATTCACCAGCATTCTGTTCCTCATACTCCACAACAGAATGGATTAGCAGAAAGGAAGAAAAAATAACTTTAAAGGAAATGGCTAACTGTATGATGCATTCTAGAGATATACCTCCTATCTATTGAGCAGAAGCAGTTAATTGTGCTAACTATATTCATAATCGCACACCACACAGAGCACTTGATCATTTGACTCTAGAGGACAGCTTGGTCCAACACTAAGCCAGATGTCTCATTTTTTCAAGTCTTTGGGAGCCATGCTTGGGCATTTTTGCAAAAGAAGAAAAGGAAAGCTTTGGATAAGAAGAGTAAACCCTTGATCTTTGTAGGGTATTGTGAGGACATGCGAGCTTATCGTCTTTTAGATCCTGATACACATGATGTTCTTTTTCGAACACATGTTCATTTTGATGAGCGTTTGCACTTGATCCCATGCATCCTTTGGAGACTCCATATATCCAATATGTAACAAGAACTCATCTTTGATACTTTGCAATAAGATGGACATATCTTATTAGGATTTTTGAGAGAAAACACTAGGGTTGTCAGGAGTAGCTTGTCTCCTAGTGGTTTTTCTCATCAACACCCACTAACTAAATCCCACCCATAGATTTATAGCCATAAGGGATAACCTTAATCCTAATTCTCCAGATACATGTAGTTAGATTCATTTAAAATTTGTTATTTATGTTGAGCGTGGAGGATGCTTAATTACTTCACAAGAAAGCTTGCTTTTACATATTGTTGGATTTGACAGTGACCGACATCGGTTCAGGGAGAAACCGACATCAATCACGGGTCGCAGGCAGGAAACCGACATTAAGGTCGACCTGTGTGGCAGTCGCTTTGTTTTTAATCGAGAATTAGATTAAATCTTTTGCTTTAAAGATGATTTATTGATTGTAAAAGCATAGTTAGATTGCCAAAAATAGATATATATGCATGTATGCATTGTATGAGGGTATGATAGAAGAGAATTGCAATTGTTTTTGTATGTTAGTTTCCTTGGTGAGCAAGAAAGAGTAGCCAAGTGAGGGAAAAACATTGAACATCTTGTGAGGTATTGGAAGATGGCAAATCTTCATTGTATTTCCTCTGCTAAAACACTAAATAATAATATTGGTCGTTATTCTTGGTGGATGTAGCCCACACTAGGTGAAACATGTTAAATCTGGTGTTATCTTTCTCTTGTTTATTTTATCTTCTGGATTATTTCCCGCATTCATTGCTTGTATGCTCTTTATTTGATTTTAGATTTGTGCAACACTATTATATGGTTAAACCCCAACAGCTGGTATTAGAGATTTTCTTGAGGGTACACCCATGATTTCATGTGTTGATAGGATTTACTCACAAATGGTTTTCTGATTGAGTGAGGAGCACATCAATGCGCAGAAGATAACAAATATAGAGTGGTGAAATTTGAGTCGGTTGTAATTATCAACTTTGGAAGACTGCAGGTGGATGATTATTTGTATCATAAGGATCTATACTTACCATAAGATGAGCATCGCCACAACCAGATTCGTATGATTGATGAATAAATGGAAGGTTCTTGATAGAAAGGCTCTGGGATCTATAAGATTGAGCCTGATAGCATCGGGTGGCTTTGAATTTTATAGATGCAAAAACCACGGTAGAGTTGATGAAATCTTTAGCAAATTTTTATGAAAAATCCTAGTGCTTTGAATAAGGTGTATTGATGCAAGAAAACAGGTTGTTCAATTTTAAGATGTAATAAGGTGGATCTGTATCTAACCATTTGAATGATTTTTTGTCTATTATAAATCAATTAAAATCAATAGAAATTTTGTTTGATGATGAAGTGAAAGCACTTTTTATTCTTATGCTCTTTTCTAGATAGTACCAGGAATAACTTGGTAATGACTGTTAGTAATACAATATCTTCTTCTAATGATTTGAAGTTTGATGATGTGGTTAGTGTAATCCTTAATGAGGGAAATACGTAGGAAAAGTTCAGGAGAAGCATCATCTGGAAACACTTTAAATGTAGAAAGCAAGGGAAGATCTAAGGAGAGTTGATCATCAAAGAGCAAGAAGAATGAGAAATCAAAGTCAAGGACTGAAAAATCTAGATCCAGGTTCAGAGATGTAATTTACTTGAATTGTGGAAAGAGAGGACACATAAAGGAGTGTTGGTCCAAGGGAAAACAAAGAGAATCTACTAGACAAAGGTAAAGAAAAAAATTAAGAGGAAAACATTGCAAGTGAAAAGGTAAAGCAAAGATGCCCTTTATTCTCTCCTTATGGATAATAAAATTAGAATCTTAGGTTTTAGATTCTAGAGCTTCTTTCCATGCTACCCCCTAATAAGGGTTATTTCAGAAATTATGTTCAGGGTGATTTTGGACATGTTTATTTAGGAGACGATGAGCCATGTAATATTACTGGTAACTAGGTGATGTTTATCTAAAGTTGCAAAATGGAAATCCATGGGGTATTGAAAGATGTGAGACATGTGCTAAGCCTCAAGAGAAATATAATATTTTGCAGGGTAACTAGGTGAATCTGGATGCATAGTTACATTCACCAAGCCAATTCTTGGAAGGTTACCGAAGGGAGCCCTCATTGTGGAAAGAGGCAAGAAGGTAGGAACTTTATATCTGTCTACCTATGTTACTAATTCCTTTTCTGTGTTATCTACTACAAATTCAGATGTAAGCACGTGGCATAATCGGGTAGGCCATATGAGTGAAAAAGGAATGGAGATCTTAAAGGATAAGGGTAAGTTATCAGATTTGAAACATTTAGATATTGAATTTTGTGAGCATTGCATATTTGAAAAAGCATAAGAGAGTGAGATTTCTCAAGGCTGGGGTCAACAAAGAAGAGAGCAGAAATTAGAGCTTGTACACTCAGATGTGTGGGGACTAACCCCATGTAAGCTTTATTGGAGGGTTCCCAATATTATATGAATTTCATTGATGATGCCACAAGAAAGGTATGGATTTATTAGATTGAGCATAAATTTGATGTTTTTGAGACTTTTAAAAGGTGGAAAGCCCTTGTGGAAAATGAAACAAACTTAAAGTTAAAGTGCCTTAGATCTGAGAATGGTGGTGAGTACTACAACAAGGATTTTAATGATTATTTTTCAATGAATGGAATATGTAGAGAAAGGAAAATTCCTATAACAACACATGAGAATGTTGTTGCTAAAAGAATGAACAAGAAAATCATGGAATGTGCTAGAAGCATGAGGATACATGTCGGTTTTCCCTATGAAGTTTTGGGCTGAAGCAGTGGATACAACAGTGTACTTGATGAACCCACGGGCCTTCAAACAACACTAGATGGTGAAATACCAGAAGAAGCTTGGTCTAAAAAAGAGTTAGATCTTTCTTTTCTTAGATTTTTTGGCTCAGAAGATTTTGTGCATGTTGATAGGGAAAATAGGAAGAAGTTGGATGCCAAATCTAAGAGATGTACTTTCATTGGTTATGGCTCTGGTGATTTCGGATATTGTTTTTGGGATTTAGAAGATTCTAAGATTGTTAGGAGTCATGACATTGATTGGAATGAAAAGAAAATGTACAGAGATCAATGTTTTGGTGCCTAAACATGAACAAGTTGATGAGATTTTGAAGGAAAATAAACTTTCAGATATGAAACAAAACATCTACAGACGCTGGTGTCAGTTCTACAGAAGTCGGTGCTAAGTCAGGGCAACCAATATCGATCAACAGGTTCAAGTACATGAAAAAACACCTATAGGGATCGGTGTCGGTAATCATGAATCCTGACGTCATTCAGGGAACCATGACAGGTAATAAGAAAAAGGAACCGTGATCGGTTACAAAACCGTGGTTGACCAGAAGGTGACCAGTGTCAGTCACTGTCTAAGATTGACAGGCAATGTGCAACAGGCACAGATTGAGCCCCCCAACACCCCAGATCTTAGTGAGAAGGTCATAAAGGGTAAGTAGAACCTCTAAAGAGATTTTCAACTTCCTTCTCTTATTTATTATTGACTGATAGTGGTGAACCAGAAAGCTTTAAAGAAGAAATGTAGGTGGATTCCCATGAGCAGTGCGAACATGGAATGAATGAGGAGATGAACTCCTTGGAATAAAATCAGACATGGGATTTGGTCAAGTTTCCAGCAGGTAAGAGAGCATTGCAGAATAAATGGGTTTACAGGATCAAGGAAGAAGAGAGTGGACTGAAAAGGTACAAGGTGAGGCTTGTGGTAAAGGTATTTGCACAGAAAACAAGTATTGACTTTGATGAGATTTTTTCTCTTGTAGTTAAGATGACTTCTATTCATATTGTTCTAAGTTTGGTTGTAGTAGAGGATTTACATTTAGAAGAGCTTGATGTTAAGATGGCTTTCCTTCATGGTGATTTAGAGGAAGAGATTTATATGTAGCAGCCAGCTTTGTTATGAAGTCAGGGGTAAGAAGAAACTTGTGTGTAGATTGAAAAAGAGCCTATATTGGCTCAAGCAATCTCTACGGCAATGGTATTTGAGATTTGATAGTTTTATAGCATGAGCGTGGTTATATGAGATGTCAATCTGACCATCGTATTTATTTCAAGAAGCTTGAAAATGGGAGCTATGTTATTTTGTTACTATATGCGGCCTGATATGTTGATTGTAAGATCTAATATGTAAGACATTGGTGAGCTTAAAGAAAAGCTAGCTCACACATTTACAAAGATAGATTTAGGAGCTACAAAGAAAATCCTTGGCATGAAAATTCATCGAGACAGGAAAAATAAGAAGTTGTATTTTGTCTCAGGAGGCTTATATCAACAAGGTGTTGGAAAGGTTTAACATGCAAAATTCAAAACTTGTTAGTACACTTATGGTTGGACACTTCAAATTGAGCAAAGATCAGTGTCCTACATCACACGAGGAGGTTGAGTACATGGCATGTGTTCCCTATGCTTCAGTAGTAGGAGGAAGTCTTATGTATGCCATGGTTTGTACCAGACTAGACATTACATGGGGAATGGGAGTTATGAGCAGGTTTATGGCTAATCCAGGTAAAGAACATTGGAAATCAATCCAATGGATTCTCAAGTATTTAAGAAGGACATCTAACATGGATTTATGTTATAGAGGGTCAAATAATTCTTTACGTGGCTATGTTGATTCAGATATGGGCTTGATATTTGGATGACAAGAGGGAGCACCACTAAATATGCTTTCACAATAGGTGGAACGACAGTTAGACAGATTTCGTTATTGTAGAAGGTTGTGGCTTTGTCTACTATAGAGGTAGAGTATGTTGTAGTTACATAAGCTAGCAAGGAGATGATATGGATGAGCAGGTTCATGGAATAGTTGGGTAAGGAGTAAGAGGATTGCAAATTATATAGTGATAGTTAGAGTGTGATCCATCTAGCAAAGAACTCAACATTTCATTCGAGAACGAAACACATTGAGTTGAGATATCACTTTATACGATAGGTATTAGAGGAGGGGGCAGTTGAAGTTAAACAAAATCCATACAAATGAGGACCGTGTGGATATGTTGACGAAGGCATTGGCAAAGGAGAAGTTGGAGCTTCACTCCACTTCTGTTGCTATTTAAGTTTGAGACTTGAAGAGGAAGAAATGGGCCAAGGAAAAGGGTCTAAGGATGGTGATGTATAGTACAATGCAATAATTTATCTCCAAGTGGGGATATTTCTTGAGTGTCGGAGCTTAATTGCTTCATAGAAAACTTGCTTTTTACATATTGCTTCGGATTTGACAATGACTGACATCAGTCAGATATCGCAAGCAGGAACCAGTGTTGGTCAACTTGTGTGGTGGTGCTTTGTTTTTAGCCAAGAAATTAGATTAAATATTTTGCTTTTAAATATGATTTCTTGATTGTAAAAAGCATAATTAGTTGCCCCAGAATATATATAGTATATATATATATATATATATATACTATATAGTATATATATATATATGCATGTATGCATTATATGAGGGTATGATAGAAGAGAATTGCAATTGTTTTGTGTGTTAGTTTCCCTTGGTGAGAAAGAAAGAGTAGTTGAGTGAGGGAAAAAACATTGAACATCTTGTGAGGTATTGTAAGATGGTAGATCTTCATTTTATTTCCTCTGTAAAGCATTGAATAATAATATTATCGTTTCTTGGTGGACCGTAGCCCACACACTGGGTGAACCACGTTAAATTTGGTGTTATCTTTCTCTTGTTTATTTTATCTTCTGGTTTATTTCCGCATTCATTACTTGTATGCTTTATCTGATTTTATATCTTTGCAACACTATTATATGGTTAAACCCAACAATTTTATCCATGGAAAAAATGGAGGAACTAGCCATTTAAGGAAAAATTAGCAAAATTTGAAAAATAGAGTGTTAGGTAGGTTTTTTAGAAGTTACAGAAAAACACGATATGAAAAATAGAATACTGCAGATTAAAACTTCAAATAAAATAGCTTGTAACTTGATGAAGAACACTCAAAAAAGGTATTATAACCAAGGAGGAAGCTTGTGAAACAAAAAAAACAAGGCTGCGAAAGCTCGCAATGCACACAAAAGAAAAATTTATAAAATTTTCAAATTTAGAAAGCTACAAAACAAAGGAATAGTGTTATGGGGATGCTTGATATCTTAGTTTTCTGCGGAATAATCAACCACGAAACGATGGGAACCACACAACAAGGAAAGATTCAACAAGACAAAGGCACTCACACAAGTCACAAAGGCATAGAAGATTTGGAGAAGCCACAAATGACTGGAACAAGGTTACACAAGTCAAAGAAGCTGCAGAAAGGTGGCAAGTTCGCGTAACAAACAAAATATCATGATTTTTTCAAACAAGTCGCACAATGGCTATAAAACAACTATAAAAAGGTGTGAATAATTTAAATAAGTTGCAAAAAGACCTGGAAAACTCGCAAGGAATTAAGAATTTTTCGTAAAGGCTAGATACACTTCAAAAATGTCGCAAATGATGAAAACTATAGATTTATGCACGCAAAAGAAAGTGAGGGCTAAAAAACACAAGAACAATCAAGATCTAAAATACTAATCATCCCAACGTTCATTAATTTGGGTGGGGCATTGGAGTTTTGAACCTGATTAAACTTGAATTCAATCGCCAGGAACAAACTAAAGTTTCAGAGATTTGAAAAACTTCAAGTTTCTTCACACACCTGTGAAGCAAAAACATCCAAATCCTATCCTGCACATGCATAAATACCTACTATGATACCATGTTAGGAAATTTATGGGATGAATAATGTTATAAATTATAGATCCATATTTATAAATTTCCTAATATTATAGTTTATGCAAGTGCAATAATTAAAACCTTAGAACAAGATGATTATATTGCATATTATATAATGTAATAACATAGTCATAAAGTAAATAAACACGGTGACACATGATATAATTGGAAAAACCATGGAAGGTAAAAAACCACTGAAAATCACTTATCTTTATTGAGAATAAACTTTCACCCCAGCACTCCCACTATTTCCACATGCAATTACACTTTCAATAGGGGTATTCCAAACTACCTCATACATTCGCTCATGAGTTTTACCTCATTTTCCTCATGTATATGCAATTTTCTTGCACATATGGCCTGCATATATGTTACAACCTATGTAACCAATCTCTAATGACACCACTTGTTATATTGCTAGGCGGGGTGGTCATGATCCACTCTTAAAAGTCGACCCTTTGAGTCTTAGGGATGCTTATATTTTAAATATAAGCCTATAAACAAAAAATGCACGGTTTTTGGTGGGTTTCATAAATAAGTAGTTTCCCACTTAATATTATAAAACCCAACAATGTCCTTAGTCTCATACAAGATACAAATCAATAATATAATCTAGTACACAGAGATTCAAATATGTAAGTGTATAGATACAAAATGCAATTATGTAACTCTATTTATACAAGACATTAACACACAACGCCAAATAATAACTTACATAAATCTAATAGTAAAATCAAGAGTTTATGAGTTCAAAATCATCTATAGATGGTACAAAATCAGTTGTTGAAAAGGAGTATCACTTAATCCATTTAAAAATTATTTTGCAACGAAATAGGTTTAACACCTTACTAAAATCAGTCATAACTTTAATAAAATATGTTTTCATGATATCTTAGAGTTAATATACTTGTATTATCCCATGAGGAGATTTCAATTTTATCTCATTATATCCGATCAAATAGAAATAAAAAAAATATCAATCAAATCAAATAAATAATTGGAAAAATAAGACACATAAATTGCATTCATGTTTGTAAGACCTATCGGATTGAACATTAAAATCCATGTTGGTGAGTCATTCATGTTGGAATAGGGAAGGTTCCAAATGGGATATGCATCATAACATGACATTTTTCAGTCATCCACATTATTTCTTACTATCACGATCAAGTTAAAAGGAGTAATAAATCTGAGCAGCTTCAATTTATCCAATTGTATTTTTCATAAATATAGCTTCAGATATGAACTATAAAGCAGTATTAGGCTAATCCATGTTACCATTCAATAATAAGGAAAAGTTTATCTAACAATTAAGACTTAAGAGAGCATGGTTCAAATGAGGCACAAAGACATCCAAAAATTTAGTTCTCTATGATCATACTCCTTGTATGGGTAATATTTGTTATAACCCATTATTATTGTCCTTTTAGGATAGTGCAGTAAATTACATGCATAAAATTAGACATTTTTGTGGTTACAATGAAGAAATTTCACGGGGGTAAAAAATCCAATACCTAAAGTTACTCATAAAATCAATAGTTTCCCACATAAAGAAAACTCTTAGTGCTTGGTCTAACACCATTTAAGAGAACATGCTACAACCATCAAGTATGTTTGAAAAATGATTTTTATAAAATGGTGAAAGACCATTGTGTTAAATATGAAATCAAACACATATTTTTAGCTACAATAATCTTCATAGGATTTATCAAGAAAACCCTAATGATTTTATGATGCAGGTGTTTTTCAACAAAAAAAAATCCAATTACACTATTAACTAACCCAACTCATTGGGTTGGGAAGTCCAAAAGAGTTTTTTTTGCTTGTTAGAAGCGATTTTTGTTAAACCAAAAAGGTCGACCCTTTAATTTTTGATACAAGTGCCAGAGTTAATGAATCCACGGGAGGCAGTTAGTCCATGTCACGAATCCCACAGGAAGCACTAAATTTTTTTGCCAAAAAAACTCCCTCGACCGTTACCCTAGGGGGATTGGAACCCATGACCCTTTCGCTATGATACCCATTATTGGAAGCAGTTGTCGTTAAACCAAAATTTTGACCCTTTAATTTCTGATACAAGTGCTTGAATTAATTATTCCACGAGAGGTCGTTATTCCATGTCACGAATCCCACGAGGAGTGTTGACAATTTTTCCAACATTGTTATCTTTTTCTTGCAAACCACAATATACAAAAAGTGCACCACAAGCTCAAAGCAACACAATGCACACTTATTACACACAACCCCTTTGTCCTGACATATCACCCAAGCTAATCACCTTGTGTGCTCACCCCCGAGGGTCTAAGAGGACAGTTCCCCCGTCAATTTCAAATACATCATGATGGTTAAAAGGATGCTTATGTAAATACTTAATCAATGAAAATAACATGATCATCATAAAATATAACAACGATCATAACATTCATATCATCAATCAAATTAATCACACATATGCAAGATAATTGCTAAACAAATCAATCACTTGGAAATCATTGATTTTTCATTTATAACTCATAGTTCCTCTTTAAGTAGCTAACAAAAATTCCTCACATCCATAATTATCCATCCCCAAAACCCATGTAAGAAGGTGTATAGTGATGAGGCATTAACCCTTCATCAGTTTAACCGTTAATAAAAATTGGTTGTCATGTACTAGTTTTCAAAGGTTATCCAAGAAATATAGGTTTTGCGTGCAAAGCCAAAAAGAATTTCACCCTCCCTTTTGTGCAACAACTATGTGTTGCACCATTGATATTTATCTAGATACCATCTCTAGATCCATATTTATGTTATGCGATAGTAGTTCCAACCTTTCCCTTAGTATACCTTGATTTCTATGCAAAATGTTAAGTTTCAGTGTGCTCTCAAAGACTCGCTATTCTTCACACAATTATTCCTAATTGTATTCTAGACCTTGTGCAATATTTGATTTCACTGTATCAATTTCCATGAATTATGTTTTCTTTAGTGTCATTTTGAGTTTCATGCAATGCTACGCTGTGGAAGACTTATCCTTATGGTGTGCATGCCAACTATTAGTTCTCCTTCCATATTGTATGTGCCATTTTTTAGGGCTTATTCTAATTTATACAAGCACCAGTGATTATCCCCTTCTTTATTCTACATATGTGTTGTTCCAAGAGGTACTAAGGCTTCTATGTCTCACACCTCACCCGAAAGCTAAACCAAAATGCATTATGCTTCGCCAAAATTGGTACTTAGCCAAAATATGTATATACTTAGTCATAACTTAGGCCGTAATAGGTTTCAATCCAAATTTATCCTAAGAAACATTAGTGACATGTTATGCCTTATCTTGATCACAAAAATAATAGTGAAAAAAAAATCACTTATTAATAGTCCATGTATTTAACTAAACCCCAATTTATTTTTTCCCTTATAAATAAATAAGCATCAAGTTCACTTTCCCTATATAAAGATAGAAAAATTGAAAGAGATGCAGTCAAGGCCAAATATAACCTCCATAAGAAATTTCACAAGAAATATTCATCATAGATCTAAAGGTAAAAAATTCCTTAGATTACACAAAACTAAGTAGTTTGTGGTATCAAAAAGAGTCCCTAGATTGCAAGTTTCTCTAATTCCTTTCTATTTTCTTAACTCTTTCCCGTTGATCAAATAAAAGAGATAAGGATAGAGGAGGGGTAAAATATGCCATCTCTTTCATGATCATGGGAAAGAAAGGTTGAAATTACGTAGAAAACATGCATGTAAAAGCTAAGATAAAAATGAAAAGAGCCTAGCTCCAAGCATGACATTGTCCCAATTTTTTTTTCTTCTGAAAAATCCTTTAATCTCTTTTTTTATCACTACTTTTTCCTCTCCTTCTTTGTGTTCAAGATCAATCTATGAGGCCCCTCTAATATAGGTTTTCATCTCAAGTTCCACCATCCCCATCTTACATCAAGACCTAGAAGTTATAATAGTGAGTAGTCCCCATGTTCAAAGAAGAGAAGCATTGCATACTCCAATCATGTCCATCATGTAATAGGGGCATCAACATAATTTATCTAATAACTTTCACTTTTTTATGTAGATCATAGCACAATCCATATAATTTATCCTTATGCATCCTTGAATGTAAGTGTAAAATGCATGGTACTTACCTAAGCTTCGAAGCAACTATGAAAATGATGGCTTAGAAAATCTTCTTCACCTAATAAAATAGTCCCTTTAATCTTCCTCATCATCCTTGCTTGTAACATGCTATCCAGTGCCGACCATCCATGCTAATGCAACTTGAGTTGTAACTAGAAATCATGCAAGGATAGAGACTTGAGATCAATGTCATATTCATGTCAGAGTGTCACCCTCCCCCTTCAAACTAAATTATTGTTTACAATTCGCGCCTCTTTGTGTTCTGAGTAAAGCTTAGAATATAGACACAAAAGTAGGCTTTTCAAGTTTTGATAAGCAAGAGTTCCAATGTGCTCAAATGTAATGTGAAATTGTTAGACTAACTAAACCCAGAAGATGAATCAAATTTTAGGGTTGAAAACCTGAGTTTGCAAGAAGGCTTGAGTAAATGTCATTTACCCCGCAAGGGGGTGATTATCCATAATCAAGAAAGCAAAAAGCATAATCATTTTCACTAAAGTGATCAAGGTACTCATCCTTGATTATTGAATAAATCCAATGTCAAAAGGGTCTATAATTCATTGTTTCCCTTCGAGTCTGGAGTCTACTAATAAATCATGAGGCCCAAAAATTGATAATTTATTAGTTCAAGGGATGGTATTAGGTATAACAGACTATCACATTTCCATTTTACATGTTGCCCATCATAATGAGTGGGTTTGATTATCATTGATCATTCTCAAGGTATTCATTCCTTTTGTATAAGCCAAGTACAACTATGTCATTCTCCTTATTGCACATACAAGTGAGTAAAATATATCAAAGTCTAACAAGAATAATCAAACTCTACACCAATATTTAATTGTTTTGAAGTCATTTAGAGGGTGGGTGAATGTCTAATGACAAGTTATTAGTCACCAAACAACTAATAAAGCGATCAAGAGTCACTTTAGGGAGTGTGGGTTGCAATGCGCACCACAAGTAGTAGCACTCGTTGTTAGGGTTATTCTAAGTGGCTAGTGCCACTTAACATAACCTAAGTAGTGAGTGTCGCTACTTACACTCCAAAGCATTGTGGCTTAAAATAGTGAGTTAGGCAAAATGACCATAAACAAAAAACTTCACACTCAAGCACTAAGTATGTGAAATCAAATCAATACCTAAAGTAAACAAACACAACATCCACGATAATCAAGAACACATCCCAAAAAAAAATTATACCCATATCACCTATATGTGTGAGGTTTTTAAACTTCCCTATATAGAAGTATTTGCCTCGATACGCTATCCTCCTCCCTGGTGATGTCTTGTGCTTCATCTAACTCAGATAATAAGAAAAGCATTTAGTCTGAAACAAAATATATAAATAACCAAGGAAACAATAAATACTAAATAAAGCATAATAACTAATCCACATTAGTTAGAATACATGATCAATCCATAAAGTCAACCCTTGTGGCTTTAGGTTAATATGTGAAGAAATGTTGGGTAAGAGTCCTTAGTTTTGGGAAAGTTGGCCAGGGAAGGAATTCTTGTAATTACAAAAACAAAATGGCTATAGAGGATGTTTCCTCAAAGCTTCATAAGATATCAACATGATAGGGTGAGGCCTAGCTCAACAGTGGGATTTCTCTTTCTAGTCATTTCCAATAGGTTCTCTGGCCATAGTTTTTGGATATATCTTGGTTATGGAAACTTCACCCCCAACAAGTTTATATGATATAATGTATTTATTTGGTTTCTATTTTCCATATAGATGATTTATTTTTGTTTAATGCTTTTGGACGACAACAACTAGCTTTTGTTTGGATGACACTAGGAAAATTTTCAGGGTATGAGCATCTTGGTTTTAGTAATCCAGACTAAATTTTCTATTAATAGAAATAGGTAAGGGACCCAACATCCTTTTTTACGGATAAAAAAATACATGTTCAATCCATAAGTGTTAAATCTACATAATCATTAATTTATAAATTTAATGTCGTCCATGTAAATAAAGCCATGCATTACATCAAAATTACTATTTGTCATTGGGATGTAGATTAGGGTGTGAAAAGTAGTAAGGTGGTCATAAGGAGGTTGTAAGAGGGTAATATGTGTTGGAAGACATGTTAGGACAGTGCCACACATAACAACTCTCTCATCATATACTACTAATCAATACAACCCCACTATCAATGATGTCCCTTAAGTCACACAGTTAGGGAGGTTAATGTATTGATATCATACAAAGAGAAACCATTAGTAAAAGTGAAAAATTATGTGGAAATGTTTGCTATGTATTGAGACACTAACAACATTTGTTATTACACCCTCTAATCTACTACTGTACCCTCTAGAAACCCTAAACAATGTGTTGAACATTTTGGGTGCATCTGGAGTCGTATAAGGGAAAATAAATAGTCATTTTATAGGTTTTCAAGTGTTCAATGCGTAAGTGCACCAATCTGGGGGGCCAAAAAGTGGACAAAAAGTGAAAATGAAAAAAACACGTATGTGTTTTGCAATAACTCAGTCGTGTTATGTTTTCTTAGGTTCAGTAATTCATGAACCTGAAACGCGTATGCGTTATAACGCGTACACATTATATAAAACTATAAATAAAAAAATCCCAAACTCCCTTCATTTCTACTTCCCCCAAACATGAGTTTGAGAGTATAACCCTGCACTCACATTTTATATTCAACTAGATCTAGCTCCCACGATCATTTGAGAATCATCACAAAGATCAGAATCGATAATGGCACCATGGAGAAGAGGTAGGCAAAATTATTTTTTATAAATTGCATTGAAATTTTGTAATTATATAATAGAATTTGAATTAAATACATTTTTTTTATTGTTAGAGTTCCACAACCACAACCAAACCCTACAATTTGTGTGAACCCTCCTAGCCCTCTTATAGTTATTGCACATCCCCCGGGTAGTCAGGAGGATTTAGCAGTGCATATAGTGGAAAACAAGATTGAAATTGAGGAATTAATTAAAAAATAAGGGATTCCTATTCTACAAATACCCATCAAGCCTCTCTTGCAAACACATTGGAGGTATTAGTGGCTCAAGTTGATGAGATAACGAGTCAAATTTATCGGTGGACATCTTATAAAGAGCATTGTAGGGAATATTATGCCAACAAATTGTCATATGCGGATGTAAATAAAAAATAAATTACAAAAGAACTCATATGTGCCTTATTCATGGACCCCTGAACCAATTTCCTGTTCTGTTGTCATGCAAACGGTTTCTGATCCACTAGTGCAATAGTGATTTGATTAAAAATAATTTTTGGGACTGATGGTGGATGGTGCTTGATTTTCCACCTTGAAATAAAAACAAGGATCCACTATACTTTTTGAGGAAACCCTATTGTGAGTTTATCCTCAATGAGATCCCAAACTATTTTGATTTACGAGATTTCCAGGGCTGAGGAAAAGGCTTTTCACATGATCGAATAGGTGCACAACGTGGCCCTATTCAACAGGGTAGATTCCCCACACAAAAGCCCCTCATCTTGATACTGTCCCTCTAGCAGTGAAGGAGACAGTAGCGATTGATACATTGCATGCGCTTCAGGCACTATCTAATACCCTTGTCTGACATACGAAGGATATTTCTAATCTAGATGTTCATGGAGGTACACATAGTATTCCCTCGGGTAGTACTAGAATGAGGCCACATCTTTGCACGTCATGTGGTAACATATGCTTGGGGCCCGAGGAGGATGATACTTTCATGCATACTAGAGTTGCTGGAGTTGTTACTGGTGGTACACATGATGATATCACTATGTCAGACACCTTTTTGAGTGATACACTTGGATTCCAGACATTGGTGAGACATTCGCAAGTATTTGTTATTTGTTATTATTTATGTTACAAAAAGATCTGAGTACTTGATTTACTTATATATGTTAAATTTTTGAAATAATTGTATTTGTACATGTATGCATTGATATTACAACACGTGGGAGGGACGTCGTCATCCCAACCACAGGCTGTGAGCACCATGCCTATGCATATATTCACAGAGTTAATTTAGAATGTTAATTGTGTAAAATTTTCACGTATGAAAATATATATAACTTTTGAACTCAAATATATGTCTATATATATGTATGTTCTTGTATATATATTATATATGTTCAACTAACTTGCCATGATATATGTTTGATAAAGATGCTGACCTCACTAAACATACCACCATCTCTGCAAGGAGTAGAGAAAGGTGTCTCCGCTACGATTTCATCTGCGCAGCAACTCACCGAGGCATTCAAACTACATGTAGTTTCATTAAATAGCTCGTGTAATTCATATTATGTTAAATTATGTTGATAATGTCCTTCATTGTAGCATTATTAAATTATGTTAATAATGTTGCTCATTGTGTATACAAAAGAGTTACCTGGGACAGGTAGCAACCTTGTTCATATGATTCACAGGTGTGGTGTGGTAAAAATATAGTTGTATATTGATAAAATTAGTTAAAATATTGTCATTACAAATACATGTACTTAGTTGATGTAAAAAAATTATTTGAATTCAAAAAATTTATTGTTAACATAGTTCTATTTTGGATAATTTTGATGTTTGATTTTGTGATCTTATGTGTATGTAGGGTTTAACCACTTCCATTTTTACTTCGAAGGCATAGACTCCTCGAGCTCATCGTTTTAATACCCTTGTTCATGCTCTACGAGCTCCCAATGACTCATCTGAGTGTGAGATACAAATTCAACGTGACCAAGAGATTGCGGTAAGTGCGTGTAAATGTAAATAGTTTTATTAGAACGGTCTTATACATGTTGAATAATTATATATTAAGTTTTGATGAAAAAATTGTTTGCATGTACAGGTTTAACTACAACTGAGTTTAGAGCATAGGAGGACTCGTAGTCAGGCCATAGGGGATCTGAAGTCATCTCACAGATCTCCATCTGCATCTAAGGGAGGGCCTTCTTCGAGCAATGCCAAGAGAGGGATAGATTTTGATGATATATATATATATATATATATATATATATATATATATATATATATATATATATATATATATATATATATATATATATATATATATATATATATATATATATATATATATATATATATATATATTATATGCCTATGTGCATGACATTGTATGTACGTTCGACATTGTATGTACACCTAAATGGCATTCACTTGATATTATATGACCTATTCGTGCATTTTTTATATTTATCGTGCACATTAATACAATTTGAAACTCAATATTTTTGTATGAGACCTTACATTTCCGACATTATTTTTGTATGAAACTAATATGATGTGCACTTGACAATATAAGACATTATCGATTATTTTTTCATTTATTGGTGTTGTATACTAGCATTTTCAATGTATAATATGCATAAAAATTTGGAAATCAATATTTATATAATGTATGTATATAAAGATTTATCTAATCTGAGTAATTATTCGTTCAATTAATCAATGTGTATATGTGTATTCGCCTTACTTTCGCATCTTACCAAAACTGTCAACTATGCCCCTTAAGACAATGTTTTTTGCAACAAACACGGGTAGAAGGATTTAAAGATACCCAAAAATTCTTACAAGCTTCACTATTTCACTTTTTCCATCCCTAAGGTGCTCCCAAAATCTTAGATTCCAACTCCTTCTACAACTCCTTAAATCTCACCTTTTCACTTTTCACTCTTGAAGCACTAACTAACCTTGTCCCACTATACTATGTAACATATACCCACTTGTATGAGGTTCCCAAGTGAGGCAAAGCATCAATAAACACAACCATCTCTTAATGATATAATCAAGAAAATTATTCAAACTTGTCAAAAACTTGCAAAAATGGCTCACTTCTTAACAAGAACCTTGTACAAACACCTTTCAATCACTTTCTATCCTATTTCAACGTACTTTGTTACACTTCTTTTTCCTTGATCTTGATATAGGTTCTCTTAGACATTCCAAACTCATCACCTCACTCTTTTCTCCCAAACCACTCATCCATCGTTGTTCTTTTCAATTGCTTCCAACTCCTTGCTCTATGGCTCTAATGGAAATTGTTTCAGAATTTATAGTTAGGATTGGTATGCCATCCTACATGTATGCCATCTTACATGTAACCTCTTCAGGCCTCATCAACTAGTATGCCATCTTACAGGTAACCTCCTCCTATTATTTCACTCTCATTAAGAAACAATATAAAAAACTAGTCTTGTTATTGCATCATGATAAAAACAAGTTCCTAAGAGTAGAGTGAGATTTTAAACTTACAAAACAAGCATGGGTAGTTCTCTCTAATAAAACTAGAACCAGAACTAGAAAATAAATAGGACTAGGAACATGACCTAGACAAGGACTTGGACCTAGACCAAGACCTGGACCTTGACCTTGACCTAGACCATGTGTTGGGTTAATGAAATGTAGCCTAAGTATTGAAGGTGCATAAGGATTGGGTGTGTGGACACACCGCACATAGGTGCGCGCTAAAGGATAGTGGAACAAGGTGGGCACAGGAAAGTTTAGAATCTGGACTTTCCCATTTTCAATATGAGGCTAAATATATACATGGAGTACAGAGCACGCAACAATACAAAGACTTAGAGAACACACAAAGGCTATTTCAGACAAGTGGAAGATTAAGCGACATACATGATTTTGGAGCTATTAATAGGATTGGAATGCAATTGTATTATTAGATAATCTATTATTAGCTAGCTTGCATGCTTTTGTATTTATCATGTAAGGGTGCATGGATATTCTTAACGTGTAGCCTATTTTTGGAGAGTGCGTAAGTAGTGAAGGGAAAGTCCCCAACTACCTATAATTATGTAATTGATTTGCACGGTTTGGAGATCAATCAGTGAATATATTGTAAGGTTATATTGTTGGTTCACGAGTGCATGTAACCTATGGTGATATTGATTTGCATGTATGTAACTTCTGTGTTTTAAAAATATTAATATAATGGATCTTTGCAGCTGGATATTAGTTATTGACACATTTGTTAATGATTCTTGCATGGTGACCTTAATCTCGGTTCTTGTATGAGTAAATTTTGCATATGGTTAAGATCTAGATCCAGTTCATATTATGCTTTATTTATGAATGGATATTATGGATCTGGAATATTAATATGATCATGCTAACTCCTTGAACAAGTTTTCATAAAAGAGGGACTTGATATCCTTGCGCGCTTCAGGTGAGTGCTCAATTCTGGCTGAGTGATGTTCCTACACGCCTTGGGATGTTGGTGAAATAATAAAACTACATTTTGGTTCCGTTGTCAGGACCTCTTTTTCAGTTGTTTACTAGGATTGCCTGATGGAGACGTACTAGTTGACCTTGGCTAGTATTGAAGAGTGGTTAGACATATTTAGAGGAAGAGTATGCTCACAGATTTAGCACTGGACATAAATTTATCACACACGCGTGGGTTGAACAAAATTTGTATCATGAGTTGTATAAGATGTTATTGTGTATTTTCCTTGTAGAGTTGTACGAGTGGTTGGTTGCTTATGCATCGAAGAGAAATTGGAGGTTTCGAACACTTGTTTGGATATAGGAAGAACTCAAGGATTTGCATGATGCTAATATGACTTGGACATGTGTTGTAGATCATTGGTGGAGTGGTGTTCTAAATAACTATATTTTGGAGTACGCAGTTTCTAGTTATTCCTGTCCAGAGGTTACTGAGTTCCAGTTGGTGCGCAAACTAAGAGGATCGCATTTATGCGGTATGCTTTTAGTAATTAAGATCTTGAGTCATGACCCTTGATTTGGAACAATGTCCTATGGCTAGATAAAACCCCACCACGCGCGGGGGTGGGAGAAGGTGTGGTGAAAGATGACATGCTTAGTGGAAGAAAGGTCAGAGAGAAGAAATGCAACTTAAATTTAATGAGGCACGTGAGAGGGATTTAGAAAAGCAACGTGAAGTTATAGAATAAATGATGTTGTGGAGAGAGATAGCTCGTGAAGCATTTGGAGGTCACACAGAGGACATGGAGCCAAAGCATATGGAACTCCCCCATTTGGGTAAGCATGGAAGAGAACCTTCTTCGACCTTAGATGAGAGTGCGGAGGTGGAAATTTCTAGGACCCGCGGAGGTGCACATTTGATCCCTCCTAGTGACCTAGCCCTTGCGCTTGGATTTCTAGTTTCTACGATAATCATTAGTAAACATGCTAGTGTGGGCATTAGAGTAGTGACATATATGGTTGATTTTCCATTGATTTTAGGAGTTAATTAAGTAGCTTATTCATCTATGATAGCAAAATCATTTTCTATGTTATTTGGAGGTTCGGTTGGAGGAATATTTTATGGTGTGTCATCAACACAGAACATAGGGGCGTAGAACATTGGGATCACGTCTGGGAGTAGTACAAATTAACAGACTTTGAGAGTTTATTTTAGTGCAACTATTCGAACACAAGACAATGCATCCTCTTGTTCATTTCCTACTACAAGAGGAGGATTGAGAGGATTATGTGGCTTGGGATCTAGTGGATCTGGTGGTTCTAGGGGCAGAGGAAACACACGAGGTAATACAGGTTTTGGATCTGGTGGGCATGGTCTGCACTAACCCCAATAAGATTCTTTGATATGTCTCTTCGTCTCCCAAAATACATAGGGATTGAAGATGTAGCTGGAGCACATACATATGTGTGAAATACTATGGTGCGCTAAGGAGATTGATAGCTCCAGAATGCAAGGCAAATCAGTTTGTAACTACTTTGCAAGGGCTCACAAATAGTTAGACATAGGAAATATGATCCAAACCAAACTTGTGTAGACTATACTATGTTGCGTGATGATTTCTTGGTAGAGTTCCACATACCTGAGTTTGAACAGAAGAGCATCAACACATGTGCTAAAAGATATCAAACAAGGCATGGATGAGAGTGTAAGGGAGTATGATGCCCGCTTTAAAACTTTATTTTCAAAGTCGTCTTATGAAATCCACCCAAGCCAACATGCTTAATGGTTCATCAGAGGTTTGATCACACCTTTTGGAAGGGTGATATCACACAATAATTTTATAGACCCGCGTGAGGCGCTTGAGGCAGCTCTGCATGTTGAAGTAATTGGGAGCGTAGACACTAGAGTTATCCCATTTTTGGGGGCTCAAATTATAGCTATGGCCAAACAGTTGGAAATTTTGTTAGATAATTCAACTCATGATATGTGTTGTGGTATTTGGTGCACATATTGTGAAGTAGGACATACTAATGATAAATGTCCTCGTAAATCAGTGTGCACCATACTACTGGATTGCGAGATCTGTCACTTAGATCATGATTCAAGTAGATGCCCATTGTTGCAACACGCGATAAGGAAGAACATGTCCTATAACTGGAAGATCTGTAGGTCTATCACACATGATACAGATAATTATAGGTTGATTGATCAGATTCATGATGTCATTGATACTGGAGTACATCAGAACAATGTTGCAAAAAATTCCAAGGAGCAAGGTGAGCATCATGATCATAATCATAATGAAGGGTGCTCTGATGGAGGCCAAGGTAAAGGTCATGGTTACCATGGAGGATTCGGAGGCCGATGTCGCAGTGGTGGAAGAATTGAATTTCCATGAAGAACATGTTATACATGTAGATCCCCTTATCATTACAGGTGTGAATGCCCTCAGAATATTATCTGTTCTTTTAATGGAAAGAACCACAATTATGAAGAATGCCTAGATTTGTATGAGCACCTGAGTAAGAAGCAATAGCAGGATAAGGGTGCGGGAATGGTTAGAGTACAACACATTGTGGAAGATCAGTGGATGCCAAAGTTAGTGCTTGATCCTAAGATGATACTTTTATTAGTCACTACACGCGTTAAGACTGCACGTGCCAGGGAAGTTGCAAAGTAAAAGCCTATTACTATAAAAGAAGAGGTATTACATGCAAAGTATCCATACCCTACTCATCAGAAGGAATTATATTAAGAAACTATGGAGGTTATTAGAAAACTACAAGGTGAGATATAATGCTTAAAAGAGTAGTCGCAGAACCTGGAGCAGGAAAACGTAGTCGAGCTTCCTTGGAAGGATGTGGATAACTTGAAGGAGGTTTGTAAGATGTTGTGACAAGAGAACATCGTTCCTTTATTGGGGGAATGGATAAGGGGGAATATTCCATACCTTGGAGTTAAACGTGAGAGACAAATTTTAAACGCTAACTTACCACCTCACAGTTTGGATTATGACAAGGAGATCACTCTGACTGTAATTGTTGATGGATGGTTGTTAAGTAACATTTTGATTGATAAAAGTGCAGAAGTGAATGCACTCACTTTGGATGTGTGGAATTAAATGGGGAGGCCACCATTACAACCATCTTCAAATGTGTTGTTTATGGAAAACAAGACTAAAGTCACACCCATTGGAGTCTTGAAAGATGCTACTATTACTATACAAGGGGCCAAGTTTACTGGGGAATTTGAGGTCTTGGCACTTGCAAAGGCAGAAATTTTTTGAGCATTTTTTGGGTGCCCTTGGTGTTATGTGAACAATGTTGATATGGACTTCAATAAAGGATATATTAGTTTTGAGAACAAGGAAGAGTGCGCCACCATTCCTTTAATAGATGGAAAAGCTGCAGCTTATGTAGAACCTTTGAGTGAAGAGGATTTGAAAAGAATTTATTTATGTACCATTCGAGATCCTGAAGTACTTGAGCCATCAAAGGAAGGAGTTATTCAATGAGATGATGCACAGTCTATGAGTGATACTACAAGTATTGCATGTGACAACTGGGCACATGGGAATTATGAAATGGTTGGTCATGAGATGATGAGTGCAATTACACACGTAAGTCAACCACATTATGTTAGGTGTTTGGGCAGTAACCAAGTACCAAGGTACATTGGTGAGGGAAATCCTAAAGTATTTTTGCGTGCTATGGAATCCCAGTGGACAAACCGAGTAGAAAGAAGGAATATGATGGTGTATACCCTACGTGGTACATCCACGTACTGGTGGATGGTACACAAAGATGGTCTTTTAGAGTGAAGAAAAGTGAGAATCACCTTCTCTACAAGATTTCTCTGGAGCAATGTGCCTACCAAAACAGGTGAATTCCATGGGAAGGTTTCGCTTTACATCATGTTCAACAGTGTGAGAGACTCTAGATAGAGGGGCAGGAGGCCTTACCACCTTCACGGTGGGTGTACAAGTTCTACTTTACCTTGTGAGGTTGCGTGGGCATGGTATGTTTATGCAGAGTGGAATAGAGATACATGAAATTGGCAAGAACTAACTGTAGGTATGATTTATACCTTTGACTATTTTTCCACTAAACTTCCAGTGAATGAGGTGTTATAGGTGATGAAATTCTTGACTATGGGAGATAGTGTAAAGGCCGAGGAACTTATTTACGAGTTACTAGGTGAGTCAGATCTGAAGGCGTGCTTTGAAGAAGAAGAGATAGATGTAGAACAACTTAGGCATGCCTGAAAAAGTAAAAGGTAAGATGGTATATGTAATTGATGATGAAAAAGTGGAAAATTTGGCTGTTTAGCATACCAAGGGTACACGTGAGGTCTTAAATAATGTAGATGAGAAGGCGTGCACATATCATGAGCATATGAAAACGAATAAGGTCAACATTAGGACAGATGCTAAACCTAAGAAGGCCATCAATGGAGATTGTTGGTTTGAATTGTTGGGGTTAAACCATATCATAGTGTTGCACAAATCTATAATCAGATCTATTCTAACTAGAAGTTAAAATAAACAAGAGAAAGATTGATGCAACCTAGAATTCAGTGATACGAACCCTATGAAACCCTAAACGTGCTGGCACATCACTCAGCTAAAATGAGAGCTCACTCGAAGCACGCAAAGGTACCAGATCCCTCTTTAGGGTTGTTGTAGCAAGATGTTAGCATGATGGAGAATTTAACATATATAGTTATATTACTAGCTCATCATTCTACAGAGTAAACTAGATCTATATCTAAGGAAGAGCAAAATTAAGTACTAACCATGATGAGATCAAAAACATACTAGATTCAGACACACATTATACTAACACTTAGATTCAGCTAATGTCCTTCATTATATTCAATGCAATAAGTTTACAGAAGCCTCATTACAATATCAGTAGTATGTGCGTAGCAGTTTTAACAACATATCTTTGTATATCTCGATCCCCTGTGTGTGTGTATATCTATTACACAGTTTATTACATATATATAAGGGTGGGGACTTGCCCTTCACTGCTTAATCCTTCCAAAAATAGGTCAAATGCTTATTCTTAGCCATACGCCTTTACAAGAGTAGCCACACATGTAAGTGTGCTAACAATAGACTAGTACTAGCTAACTAACAGTAGTAGATATATTTCCGGATTGTGTCCATGCAAATTATTTCGTATCCAATCCTCCAAAAATAGCCAATGCATGGTGCGCACGTCTCTACCTCATTTGTGTGCTCTGCACATCATCTCTAAATATAAACCTTAATGAGTGAAAACGAATAAGTCCCAAAACTAAACTTCTATTCCACGTGCACATTCTCCCTATCCATCTGCACCTTTGAATATGACTCACTTCCCCGTGCAGACTTCTTATGTGCTTTTTGTCAAGTGTTCTTTGATCAACATTACCCCACACTAATTTCATTGTCACCCCAACAATGGTCATTTCAAAAAATGAAGTAAAGAATAGAAGAATGGAAAGAATGAAAGAATGTATGAAAGAATATTTTTACTCTGTAGTCTCTTCTTCAGCATGAAAAACTAATTAAAGATATTCCTATTTTGTTTTAGCCTCTAAGGCCTGCCATTCAGTGAGTGCTTCCTGTGCTTTTTCTGGGATGTCCATAGCAATGGATTCCAATTCATCCCTCACAATTTCCCCTTTTTCATTTTGCAGGACCAACACAATGTTGGACATTACGGTCATCCTTCCCTCTAGTAAATCCATCTTCTGTGTAATGAGCTTCCCAAGCTCTTCTAGCTGAGCCTTTTGTGGTTCTTAGGCTACTACCAAGGCCTTGCGCTTCTGCTTAACCATTGATAATCTTTTTGCACGACCCAATTTTTTATCCTTCATTGCTTTCTAGACCTCATTGTTCTCCTCCAGGGTTTTTATGTTGATGAGCATCTCTGGAGCTGTGCAAATGTTCAAGGATTGGTTTGCTTTCTTCAATTCTTCTTACAATTCCTACAATAGTCTTTCATAGGACGTAATCTTCCGCATCACTGAAGCCTTATCTCTTTATGCCTCTTGTGTTGGATCCTTTGGCGCTGGCATACGTAGAGGCTCATCTTCAAGCACTAGGTCCACTAACTTTCCTACATAGTGCATTGCTGAAGGAAATGTTTGTGGTACCTTTGGCTCCAAGTGTGGCCTAGATCTTATGACGTTATCACCAATCTCCTTTACAATGCTGATAAGTACAACATTATTTTTTTGCGCTAAGTCTCTCTCCTGCGTTAGGCGTGCTATTTCCCCATCCTTAGTTTTGATCTCTTCCCCGAGCACCCTAATTGTGGTAGCCTTGTCCATATTCTACCTCGCCACCTTTGTTGAGACTTTGACCAATGCATTACTCACCTATTCATCTAACATGCAGTATGCTTTACTGTCATGTGTCTATCCTGAGGTGTTTTCTTCAACCTCCTTGATACACACGAATCTTCACACACATCAAAATTGGGCTCATCCATGTGTGTGTGTATGGACCATGATAATTGCTTCCTCATGCACACTGTGGCCATATCTTCATCCATTAGTTCCCAGCCATATAATTCCTTTTGTGATAGAGTGCTATGGAAACAGACACAAACAATTTTACCTGCATCCTCTGCATAACCCATGGCTAGTGGAATGTGCTCTCCACTTGCTCTTCTAGACCGAGGCTGCTTAGGAACGTAAGCTTCCAAATTTTGGACTTGTGTCTCCATGTCCTGAGTAGTGTTTATAGCTATCTCATATGTTCCCTTTTCCTCCTCTTCTCCTTGCTTCATTTCTTCATCCTTCTGTTCTTCCACATTCTCTAGAGGTGTAGGAGAATTAGGCACACTTTCCTCTGACTATTCTACCTCCTCATTCAACTTCAGCTTCCTTCTTCTTTGTGTTATTCTCTCCTTGTATAGAGAGAGTCTGGGTGATTTGTGCATTGTTTGCGGAGTAGCACCTTGGGTCCTTATTCTCCTTAATACTCGCTTAAATTTGTGCTCTCCTTGGACAACATACAAGTCCTTATCATCCCCTTCTTGTGGTTGAGGTGTAGTGGCACGCTTAGCTTCATCCTTGTTTGTAGGATGTCTTCTACCTCTATGCTCCAAACCACCACTATCATCATGCTCATCCTCCTCATCGTCCACTTCTATTATCTCATGGGGCTTAGGCACTGGGACTTTCTCCATTGTATGATTTCCCTTTGGTAGTGCTGGAAGTTTGAACTCATCTTCCAAGTACTTGTTATTCCCCATCTTGGGCTTCAGTTGAAGATACACCAATGCTGCTCCAATATATCCCATAGCTAGATTTATTGGTTTCGTGCTTTACATCTGAAATGAGCCTTCTAATATATGCACCCCACCCTCGATATACATATTTCTTCCTTAGTGTGTGGTAGTCACAATCTCCCTTATCCGCATTGAATGTCAGTCACCGCGCGTCTGTGAATCCTGTGTACTGATGCCTAGAAGTACCTTGCTGTGAAGGCATATGGCAACTTAAACCAAGGGATCCATGCTCCATCTTTCATGGTGAACTGCGCCATACAGAAATGATGGTATACAACGAACTGAACTGCCTTTCCAACCACCGAAGGCAAGTCCTTGGGGATGCACCATTCTTCCTCAAAAGCCGTGCGAAGCCTATCATACCACTTCTTAGCCCTTTTGTTGACCTGCTTTGTCATAGATCCCTCACAAAAGTACTTGTTAAAGCATTCTGCATGTGAATTTTGTTCCATGGGATACTCCCATATCTTCTCCTTCGGTCCATCAGGTACTCCGATCTCCATGAACACCAGTGATAACAGAATAAATCCAAAGCTGATCTTCCTCCTGTGTGTGCTTCCTCAATGATTGTTTCTACAATATAATGTGAAATGTTGTAGACTACCCCTTCAGACATATTTTTGGTAATGTGTAGCCACATGGTGTTCACTTATGACCACCTTTCCTGGTTATTTAGCTTTGTAACAAGATGCGCGACTGCTTGCACCACTTGATACTTCTTCAGTTTATCGATGTCCATGCCGCGCGGACCCTTTGTATACCCAAACTCTTTTCTGGTCTCCAATATTGTGGCCTTATCTATTAAATCATCTTTCAAATCTTCTCATGTGCCTTTTAACCCCGTTACCATGGAGATGAGTGCGGCTGAAATTCTAGCTTGATGTCCTGTAAAGTAGAAAAAATCTTTGTGCACTCTGCTCATGAGCCACTAGTACAAGGGCTCATATTTCTTGAAGTAAGGGAGTTCATATAGTTGGTAAAATCCTATCTTCTTTAATAGCTTCTCACCAGCATCGTCCTACAATGGTATGTCTTCCACTGTGCGTTTATTTGTCTTTGTGTTCAACAATGCGTCAAGCTCCTTCTTATTCTCTATGGTATGGTGATTGTACTCACTCACCTTACTTTTCCTTAGGTGAGAATCCCACTCCTGGCTGAAGATAACCCCCTATGGATATTGCATTTCTGAAAAATCCAAAATCCCCCAACAAACCATTACGCATGTTAGCTTGCGTGAATATCATAAGAAATTTTAGATAAAAGCGTTTTAAAATGGGCATCATACTCATCCACACTTTTAGTAGTGCCTTGCTTAATATCCTTGAGCGTACTTATACTCTTCTGCTTAAATTTAGGGATATGAAACTCTTTTAAGAATGCATCCTTCAATGTTGCATAATCCACGCAAGTCTGATCAGGGTCAAACTTTCTATACCAGCTGTGTGCACACACTTGTAATGTAGTAGAAAATTGGCTTGTCCTATGCTTAGAAGTTGTGATTGCTTTTGCGTGTCACAATATTTCACACATATGCACATGTTCAATAACATCTTCTATTCCCCTATACTCTGGAAGATGAAGAGACATTTCCATATAAATATTCTGGGGTTGGTACGGACCTTGCCCATATGATCCAGAACTTCTAGTGTTTCCCCTACCTCCAGAACCACCAGATCCACCTGAACCAGAGCTACCTATGCCTCCTAATCTTGAACCTGTAGTTGGAATAGGTCTTATAGACGTAATCCCATGTGCTTCGATAGTAGTATTATATTGAACCCCTATGGTCTGTGAAGTAGTTCCACTTCCACAGGTGAATCCAACATTCAACGCGCTCATGTTCTGTGTGGATGATGCACCTAAAAACACACCTCCAAATAATAATGAAGTCGTCTGCCCTGCCATTGATGTGCTTGCTCTCTTACTTCCCAAATTTGCTTGTTGATTACTTATCGTACTAGATACTGGAAAACTAAGCGCAAGGGCATTATGGAAGAAGATCATGGTGGAATTGCAGGAGGCCACTATGCAGGGGATGCCACAGTGCGCAAGATTATACTCATTGGATTATGGTGGGAGACCCTCTATAAAGATTGTAAGGAATTTTGTATAGTAGGAGGGTTTCTATAGTTTTATTACTAGCTCATCATTCTACAGAGAAAACCAAATCTGTATCTAAGGAAGACCAAAATTAAGTAGTAACCATGATGAGATCAAAAACATACTAGATTCAGATATACATAGTACTAACACTTAGATTCAGTCAATGTCCTTCATTATATTCAATGCAATAAGTTTATACAAGCCTCATTACAATATCAGTAGTATGCACGTAGCAGTTTTAACAACATATCTCTGTATATCTCGATCCCTTGTGTGTGTATATATCTATTACATAGTTTATTGCATATATATAAGGGCAGGGACTTGCCCTTCACCGCTTATCCCTTCCAAAAATAGGTCGCATGCTTATTCTTAGCCACACACCTTTACAAGACTAGCCACACATGCAAGTGCGCTAATAATAGACTACTACTAGCTAACTGACAGTAGTAGTTCTATTTCCAGCTTGTGTCTATGTAAAGTGCTTCATATCTAATCCTCCAAAAATAGCCAATGTGTGGCGCACACGTCTCTACCTCATTTGTGTGCTCTGTACATCATCTCTAAAAATAGACCTCGATGAGCGAAAATGACTAAGTCCCGAAACTAAACTTTTGTTTTGCTCATGCATTCTCCCTATCCATTCATGCCTTTGAATATGACTCACTTCCTTGTGTGGACTTCTTATGTGCTTTTTTTTCAAGTGTTCTTTGATCAACAAAGATTACACCAGATTTAACGTGGTTCACCTAGTGTGGGCTACATCCACCAAGAAACAACCAATATTATTATTCAGTGCTTTACAGAGGAAAATATAATGAAGATCTATTATCTTCTAAGACCTCACAGGATGTTCAATGCTTTTCCCTCACTCAGCTACTCTTTCTTGCTCACCAAGAAAAATTACATGCAAACAATTGCTATTTTTGTTCTCTTCTTCTTACTTACCCTCATACAACGCGTACATGCATATATATCTATTTTGGGTAAATTAAATATGATTTTATAATCAATAAATCATATTTAAAACAAGTAAAACATTCTAATTTTCATCCAAAAACAAAAGCAACGTCGCACAGGTAACCATCGATAGTTACATCCTAACTATCGACGGTCACTTCCTGACCTGGACTGACCGATGCCGGTTACTGTTAAAACTAGTAACATGTAAAAACAAGTTTCTTGTGAAGCAATTAAGCTCCATACTTAACAATATCCCACTTAGAGATCAATTGTTGTACTGTATTGTGCATCACCACCCTTGGTTCTTTTTCCTTGGCCTGTTTCTTCCTCTTCAAGTCTTAAACTCAAAGACTAACAAAAGTGGGGTGAAGATCCAACTTCTCCCTTATCAATGGCTTAGTTAGCATGTCTACAGGGTTCTCATCCTTATGGATTTTCTCTAACTTCAGTTGTCCATCTTCCAACACATGCCGTATGAAGTGATACCTCAACTGAATATGTTCCGTTCTTAAATGAAATGTTGAGTTCTTTGCTAGATGAATCGTGCTCTGACTATCACTGTATAATCTGCAATCCTCTTACTCCTTACCCAACTCTTCCATGAACCTGCTCATCTATATCATTTCCTTGCTAGCTTCTATAGCTACAACATACTCTGCCTCTGTAGTAGACAAAGCCACAACCTTCTGCAATCTTGATATCCAATTAACTGTCGCTCCTACTATGAAAATATATCCAGTGGTGCTCCTCCTGTCATCCAAATCTCCAGCCATATTTGAATCAAAATAGCCATGTAAAGAAGTATGTGACCTTATATAGCATAACTCCATGCTAGATGTCCCTCTCAAATACATGAGAATCCATTGAAATGCTTTCCAATGTTCTTTACCTAGATTATCCATAAACCTGCTCACAACTCCCATTACCTGTGCACTGTCTGGTCTAGTACAAATCATGGCATATATAAGACTTCCTACTGCTAAATCATAGGGAGCATGTGCCATGTACTCAACCTCCTTGTGTGATGAAGGACACTGGTCTTTGCTCAATTTGAAGTGTCCATCCATAGGTGTACTAACAAGTTTTGATTTTTGCATATTAAACCTTTCCAACACCTTATTGATATAAGCCTCCTGAGACAAATACAACTTCTTGTTTTTCTTGTCTCAGTGAATTTGCATGCCAAGGATTTTCTTTGCAGCTCCCAAATCCTTCATTGCAAATGTGTTAGCTAACCTTTGTTTTAGTTTATCAATGTCCTGCATACTAGATCCTACAATCAACATATCATCCACATATAGTAACAAAATAACATAGATCCCATTTTCAAGCTTCTTAAAATAAACACAATGGTCAGATTCAGGTCTCTTATAACCATGCTCATGCATAAAACTATCAAATCTCAAATTGCCTTGGGGATTGTTTGAGCCCATATAGGCTCTTTTTCAATCTGCACATAAGTTTCTCCTTACCCTTGACTTCCTAACCAAATGACTACTGCATATAAATATCTTCCTCCAAATCACCATGAAGAAAAACCATCTTAACATCAAGCTATTCAAAATACAAATATTTTGTTGCAACCCAACTTAGAACAATATGAATAGAAGTCATCTTAACTACAGGAGAAAATTTTTCATCAAAGTCAATACATGCTTTCTGTGTAAATCCATTTACCACAAACCTCACCTTGTACCTTTTCAGTCCACCCTCTTCTTCCTTGATTTTGTACACCAATTTGTTCTATAGTGTTTTCTTACATGCTACCAACTAAACCAAATCCCATGTCTAATTTTTTTCCAAGGAGCCCATCTCCTCATCCATTGCATGCTCCCATTGCTCTTGGGTATCTACCTGTATTGCTTCTTCAAATATTTTTGGTTCACCACAATCAATTACTAATAAATAAGAAAAGGAAGGTGAAAATATCTCTAGAGGTCTACTTACCCTTTGTGACCTTCTTACTGAGATCTGGGGTGTCTGGGGCTTATTCTGTGCTTGTTTCACATTCATGTCAATCTTTGTCAATGACTGATGCCAATCACCTGTAACTGACCACCGTTCCTCTGTCTGTTGACCGATATCAGTTGCCTTACCTACATCGATTCTAGGAGTACTGACGCCAGTTCCACTGGCTATCTGTTCTGAACCTAATCTTGTCTGTCAATGCCAGTTAGCCTGACCGACATTGGTATCTATAGAACCGACGTCGATGTTTGTGGATGTCCACCTTAGATACGAAAATTGATTTTCCTTTAAAATCTCCTCAACTTGTTCATGTTTAGGCACCAAAACCTGATCCATGTACATTCTTCTTTCATTCCAATCAATGCCATGACTCCTAACAATCTTAGAATCTTCTAAATCCCAAAATCTATATCCAAAATCACCAGAGCCATAACTAATGAAAGTACATCTCTTAGATTTAGAATCCAACTTCCTCCTATTTTCCCTATCAACATACACAAAATCTTCTGAGCCAAAAAATCTACAAAAAATAAATCTACCTCTTTTCCAGACCAAGCTTCTTCTTGTATTCCACCATCCAGTGTTGTTGAAGGCCCACGGTTGATCAAGTATACTACTATATCCACTGCTTTTGCCCAAAACTTCAAAGGCAAGTTGACATGTTTCCTCATGCTTCTAGCACTTTCCATGATTGTTATGTTCATTCTTTCTACAACTCCATTCTCATGTGGAGTTCTAAGAACCGTTCTTTCTCTTCGTATTCCATTCTCTGAACAATAATCATTAAAAGCTTTGCCGTAGTACTCACCACCATTTTCAGATATAAGGCACTTCAATTTTAAGTTTGTTTCATTTTCTACAAGGGCTTTCCATCCTGTAAAAGTTTCAAAAACATTAGATTTACGCTTAATACAATAGATCCATACCTTCCTTGTGGCATCATCAATGAAAGTCACCTAATATTGGGATCCTCCAATAGAAACTACCTGGGCTGGTCCCCACATATCTAAGTGTACAAGATCCAATTTCTGTTCCTTCTTTACTGACCCAAACTTGAGAAATCTCACTCTCTTATGCTTTCTAAATATGCAATGCTCACAAAATTCAAGATCCAATTGTTTCAAATATGATAACTTACCCTTAGCCTTTAAGATATGCATTCCTTTTTCACTCATATGGCCTAGACGATTATGCCACATGTTTTCATTTGAATTTTTAGTAGATAGCACAGAAAATGAATTAGTAATATAGGTAGATAGATATAAATTTCCTACCTTCTTACCTCTTACCACAACAAGAGATCCCTTGGTAACCTTTAAAGAATCGGCTGTGAATGTAACCACACATCTAGATTCACCAAGTTACCCTGTAGATATTAGATTTATTTTGAGGCTTGGCACATGCCTCACACCTTTCAATACCCATGGGTTTCCATTTTGTAACTTTAGATAAACATCACCTTTACCAGTAATATTGCATGGCTCATCATCACCTAAATAAACTTGTCCAAAATTACCCTGAACATAATTTCTGAAATAACCCCTTATTAGGAGTAACATGGAAAGAAGCTCCAGAATATAACACCCAAGATTCTAATTTACTATCCAAGGAAAGAATAAGGGCATCTTACTTTACCTCACTTGCAACGTTGTCCTCCTTACCTTTTTCTTTACCTTTGTCTGATGTATTCTCTTTGTTTTCCTTGGACCAACACTCCTTCTTTACGTGTCCTCTCTTTCCACAATTCCAGCAAAGTAAATCTCTGTACCTGGATCTAGATCTGCCATATCTTGACTTTCATCTCTCATTCTTCTTGCTCTTAGATGATCTCTCTTTAGATCTTCCCCTACTTTCTACAGTCAAAGCATTTCCAGATGATGCTTCTCCTGAGATTTTCCTACATATTTCCTCATTAAGGATTACACTAACCACATCATCAAATTTCAAACCTTTAGAAGCAGTCATTATATTACCAATAGCCATTACCAAGTTATCCCAACTATCTAGCAAAGAGCATAAGAATAAAAGTTATTTCACTTCATCATCAAATGGAATTTCTACCGATTTTAATTGATTTACAATAGACCAAAAATTATTCAAATGATTAGATACAAATCCACCTTCTTGCATCTTAGAATTAAACAATTTTTTCATCAAATATACCTTATTCGAAGCACTGGGAGTTTCATACAAATTTGCTAAAGATTTCATCAACTCTACCGTGGTTTTTACATCTGTAAAATTCGCAGCCACCGATGTTGTTAGGCTCAATCTTATAGATTCTAGAGCCTTTCTGTCAAGAACCTTTCATTCTTCATCAGTCATTGTGCTCGGTTGTCCATGCTCATCCAACGATAAGTATAGATATTTTTGATATAAATAATCCTCCACCTGCATTTTCCATAGTTGATAATTACGACTGTCAAATTTCTCCACTCGGTATTTACTATCTTCTGCCATTGCTTTGCTCCTACTCAAACAGAAAATCCTCTGTGAGTAAATCATGTCAACACACAAAAACCTCCAAACAAAGCTCTGATACCAATTGTTGGGGTTAAACCATATAATAGTGTTGCACAGATCTATAATTAGATAAAACATGCAAGCAATGAATGCGGAAATAACCAGAAGATAAAATAAACAAGAGAAAGATTACACCGGATTTAATGTGATTCACTTAGTGTGGGCTACGTCCACCAAGAAACGACTCATATTATTATTCAGTGCTTTACAGAGGAAAATATAATGAAGATCTACTATCTTCTAACACCTCACAGGGTGTTCAATGATTTTCCCTCATTCAACTACTCTTTCTTGCTCACCAAGAAAAATTACATGTAAACAATTTCTATTTTTCTTCTCTTCTTCTTTCTTACCCTCATACAATGCATGCATGCATATATATCTATTTTGGGTAACTTAACTATGCTTTTACAATCAATAAATCATCTTTAAAAAAGTAGTTTATTCTAATTTTCGTCAAAAAAAAAACTAGCGTCGCACAGATAACTGTCGACGGTTATTTCCTGACCATCGACGGACACTTCTTGATCTGGACTGACTGACGCTAGTTACATCCTAACTGATGCCAGTTACTGTTAAAACTAGTAACATGTAAAAGCAAGTTTCTTGTGAAGTAATTAAGCTCCATAATTAACATGAATCAGAGGTTGTAAAGATAATTGAGTTGTTGCGCGACTTCCAGTACTTATTTCCCAGAGGCTATCATGAGTTAAAAGGATTACATCACTCGTTGTGAAAGACATAGACCAAGTTAAAGGAAGGTGCCACCCAGTTAGGAAGAGGCCTTACAAGATGAATCCTAATATGCACGTCAAGGTTAAGGAAGAAATTGATAAAATGTTGGAATCTATGATCATCGAGCCCATCAAGGAGTTCGAGTGGGTTACCCCTATGGTGATAAGTATAAATAAAGATGAAAGGATAAGAATTTGTGTGGATTATAGGGAGTTAAATGCTGCATGTGTAATAGATCCCTTTCCCACACCTTTTATTGAAGAAATTCTGGAAGGTGTTACAGGGCGGGAGATCTACTCCTTCACTGATGGATTTTTTGGATATCATCAATTGAGGATTGCTAAAGAGGATCAAGAGAAGACAACTTTCACCACTGAGTGGGGAAGTTTTGCATAAACAGTTATGTGTTTTGGATTGAAGAACATGCATGCAGTCTTTTTGCGCATTGTTATGCAATCATTCCATGATTTTATTCACAAGTTTTTACATGTTTACTTGAATGACTGGATAGTTTATGGGCTATTAAAAGATCACTGTGACAATTTAAGACTTATGTTTGAGAGGTGCCGACAATTGAGCATATCCTTAAACATTAATAAGTATGTTTTTACTACACCCTTTGGGACATTGTTAGGGCACATTATTTATAAATAAGGCTTGTTGGTAGATCATGCTAAGGTTTTTGTTATTTTGGGCTTAGAAGGAACTACTAACCAGAGCGGAGTGCATGGATTCTTGGGGCACACAAGTTATTATAGGAAGTGTGTAAAAGGATATGCTCGGATCACCGCACCCTTAGAAGAGTTATTAAAGAGTAAAGGCAAGTTCCATTGGGGTGAAGCGCAACACCACATATTTGAAACATTGAAGGAAAATCTTACTACAATGCCTATTTTGTGCTTTCTTTTAGGGACCAAACCTTTTCATGTTCATGTCAATGGCTTTTGCATGGCCATTAGCGTAGTATTAGCCCAGCTTGGAGAAGGTATTGTTGATCATCCTATTTGTTTTACAAGCAAAAAGTTGACCCCATCTGAACAGAATTATACAAATATAGATCGTGAAGCCTTGTCTATGATTTATGCGTTGCATAAGTTTTGACAATACTTGCTGGCAACACCCTTTATATTCTATACAGATCACATGAAACTTAAGTACTTAGTGAACAAGCCTATTTTGCAGTGGCACATATGCTCTTGGATTTAGTTATTTCAGGAATTTGAATTAACAATGGTGGTTAAACCAAGAAAGAGCAATTCTGGACCAGATCATTTGTCAAGGATTAATCCAGGTGAGGACATATAGACCATTGAGGACACAATGTTAGATGTAAAGTTATTCAGATTGAACCATGCACTTGCTGACTTAGAAGATATTGTTTTCTTTTTATGTACGGGTGTGGCACTTGAAGGAATGAAGAGCCTAGAAAAGAAACAACTTGGAATACAAGTCATGCCTTACATGTTGATTACTGGAGACTTATACAAACTAGGTCACGATGAAGTTTTATGCCGATAAATACTTGAGCATGAGTGTGAAGCTATAATGGATGAAGCTCATGGTGGGATTGCAAGTGGACATTATGTCAGAAATTCTACCACGTGCAGGATCTTATATGCTGGCCTATGACGGCTGTAGACACCTAAAATGTCTACATGACTAATTAACATTAATCATGTCCCGTATTTTAGCCTCATTACCATTTGTCTGCCACCAATCCATTTTAATTCATTTTCCCTTTTCATCATTAATCCATTTATTCTAATATTTCATCATTTATCTAAATATTCCATTAAAAATCCGTTTATAACATCTATTATATATCATTAATCCCTTATCCCATTTCATCCTTAATCCCTTTTATTATATCACATTATCCTATCTAAATCCCACTTAACATTTATAGGAATTTAATATTCCCATGCCTCACCTACCCTAGTAATCACTCATCATTAATTATCCTAATCACATCATTTAATCTAAACTAATCATGTACACCTACCCCTACCAGTAGCTATTCCATGTAATCACTCATCGTTAATTATCCTAATCACATCATTTAATCTAAACTAATCATGTGCACATCCAAATACACCTCTAAATCTAGAGGGTTCTATTTCTAGAACCTCTATCTCTAGAACCCTCTCTAATCTTCCAACTATTATTTCCCTCTCCCATTTGAATTTTTGAATCTAGAATTCCCCATTCTAGAATTCTCTACAAATATATACACAAATCCAATCCTCTCATCAATCCTCTCATCAATTTGTAGCCCTTGGATTTGTAGCCCTTGGATTCAATCCAACATGGATTAATCCCCACCCTCCAATTTTCCACTCACAAACTATAAATTTACACTCTCATCCTCCATGAGAGCTAGTTTTTTGGGAGGTCATCATCTTGCTACTTCATCTTTTGACCATCAATAATCCATATTCATCCTTTAAGTTTCAATCAAGCTATCAATAGCCTTCATCCAAACATCCAAGGATCAATAATCAAAGGGGAGGTAATGTCCAAGTCTTCCCACATCCAATCTGAAGCAATTTTCCAATCCACAAGAAAATCCACCATCAAGGAAGGAGAATTGCATGCTAGATGGTAAGTACAGGTATAATCCTCCCTCTTTCTATCCTTGCTTGATCTGAGGTAGAAAATAGTAGTGTTAGTTTAGGATTTAAATAAATTTATTTCTTAGTTTGCACACTAACACCATTATTTTGTTTACAACGGGAAACACTGTATAAGGATTGTAAAGAATATTGTGAGGCTTGTGATCATTGTCAGCTCCTTAGAAAGCCTAGACATAGAGATGAAATGCCTTTAAGGAATATTGCAAGTGTAGAACCTTTTGAAAAGTGGGCAATTGACTTTTTGGGTCCTATTTCCCCACCTACATGCAGGACTAAATCACTCTACATTATAAGTTGTACAAATTATCTTACAAGGTGGGCAAAGGAAGTGCCTACAAATGATTGCATAATAAATACAACAATAAGGTTTATGTGGGAAAACATTATCAACATGTATGGATGCCCTTTGAGTTTGACAAGTGATAGGGGTACTCACTTCCTTAATGAGACCACCAGAATATTATTGGTAGAATTTGTGGTGGCACACCATAAAACAACACCTTGTCACCCATAGGCTAATGGAACTACCAAGGCTTTCAAAAAGATATTGGGGAATACATTGAATAAGATTTGTGATGTTGGCAGGAAAGATTAGGATGATAAAGTTTGTTTTGTACTTTGGGCGTAAAAGACAACTTATAAAAGATTGAACAAAGCCACACCCTTTCAATTGGTGTTTGGCACAGAGGTTGTTTTTCTCGTGGAATTCATGTTACCTTATTTACGTATTGTGCACGCAAGAGGTTTGGTTAATGACCAACAACTTCAAGAGCACATTGAAAAATTGATGTTGTAACATGAAAGATGTGTCATTGCCAGATGGAGTCAAAAGACAGAAAAGGCCAGGAAAAAGGCATGACACGATAGGCATATTAAGGATAAGAAGCTTGAAGTTGGATAGTTGGATAGCTTTAAGTTTTTGCGCCATCCTGGAAATCTCAAAGTTCATTGGTTGGGACTGTATGTTGTGACTTACATACTTGATTCAAGTGCTTACCAGCTATAGGTGCTGGATGGGACATGGTTGCTCAGTTATTTCAATGAAAGTAGGCTAAAGACCTACTATTAATAAGTCTTCTTGGTGTTTGTAATAAGGAAGTATTTCCATTATATTAGATTTCCTTTCATGAATTTCCTTTATATGTGTTTCCTTTCATCATTGCTATGATTTGTTAATTTAGTTCAGTGTTTTGTGTAGTAAGAGTGCTTGCGTGCTAGAAGCTGATTATTATCTATTGCATTCATGCCCAAAGGACCATGCATACTTTTAGTGTGGGGTGGAATATATCTAAGATAAATGGATCGAGTTTGAATGCTCTCTAAAAGATGGGTATGCATAGTGAAGTATTGTGCAGGTGCTTGAAGTAATGGTGTAGATACAGAAAGAGTGCTCATAAATGAAGACCACATGTGAATGAATGTAAGCACAGTGTAAGGTGAGGTAGGCTGCATCATGGGAAATTACTTGGTGGAAGGCACATTGGATAGGTATTTCGACAAATGTAGGCACACAAAAGGAGGTCTGAAGCTGAGAAGTAGTAGACGCACTAGAAGGTTATGACTGGGGAGTGGAAAAATTAATTCGGAAAAAGGAAAGAAACGCCAATTTTAATGTTGAGTATGGTGGTAGGTGGAGAGTAATAAATGTGGAATTTTTTGCAAAGGTTATAAAAGGTGGTGTTGTGGAATCATTTTTACCTTTGTGATTAAGAAGAGTTTGAGTGAGTTGAAGAGTGAGCTAAGGGTGAGTTACGTGAGAAGCATGAAGAGCTGTAATAAGAACTGAACCAGATGGATTTGAGCACGGGATTGATTGGCGCTCCATTAAAGAAGGTGTTTGAGCGAAACAAAGGCATGCGGGGAGAATAATTCGTAGTTAGGGTTCAAGTATGAGCTAGGGCATGTAGGTTTTGAATTTAAGAGCTCAAATCAACTGTAAAAATACACTCTTTAGTTTCTATGACACCAAAGCGAGCACCTAAAGCAGTTACAAGGGGTAGAAGATAGAAGGAAGTCGAAGTGGAAATTGAAGACACCCCTAAGAGCTATTTTTCAGAGATGCAGTATCCAGAAGGGGTTTATATGGGCCGTGATTAGGAATCGCATGTTTGACACTGTAAAGTAAGTGATTATGACCATAGAACTAAAGATAATAAAGATGAATTGGACAAGTTACTGGGAGTAAAAATAACCACGACAATAGAGAATGATATGGCTATTTATGATGATGTGGGGGAAAAGTTATTGTCAAATATAGGAATTTTGCATATGTATGAACTCCATTATTTTGGAAAACTAAAAAAGCTATATCAATGGTTGACGAGAAGAGTCCATGAGGACTTATTTTACTTCGTTAGGTGACAAATGAGGCTTACCGCATCCCTGATTGGAAAATTGACAGGATTGAGCAGTTTGGATATGGAATTAGGCAGTGACCTCACTAACAAGGATGAAATAGAAGAAACCAAGAAAGTGCTAGGATACATGAAGGAAGAGCATGGGATGGATATCCCCAAGTTACAGAAGTACCCTATTGTTTAGGCAGCAACGCACCTTCTTATTAATAAATAATCAAGAGCATTGGTCACAGGTGAACAAGGCATGGTTACATGTGGCAAAGAAGATGACAGAGGGAGTGATTTACAATTCATCCAGTTTCATTATAGAGACTATTGTTGAAGAGGCGCACCAAGGTGAAAAAATAAGTTTCAACACTATCCTTCTATCTCTTGTATTTGTAGAAATTGGAGTTCCTGATGCGCCAAAGGATAAGATGTGGCAATACCCAAAAGAGAAGAAATATCTTGCAGAGAGATTTTTCAAATAGACATGTGATGGATCCATGAGTGGAACCTACAAGAAAAGAACAAAATTCTGGTATGATCGTTTACGTGCTACATTTGAGGAAGAATGGATAATACCTAAGGTTCTACCTTTGCTATTGGACAAACATGTACAATTTTCTGTTTATGAACATTTTTATATAGGGTGCTTTGGAATAAGGATGGGAAGTGGAGTCCTTGGTGTAAGATTCCATATGCCTTCACTGCACGCTACTTTCAGGAATCGGTACGCAAGTTCTCAAACACACGAAGATTGATGTTCAATGCACACAAAGTGGATTACGACTATCATATGCTTAGGAAGACCTATGTCTATCTAGGTAGGTCTGCATATATTGAGCAAATGATTTCAGATAATATTAACATAAATTCTATGAGCTTGGAAATCGGGAAGATGGGAGTGGATAAGGTATATATCTACCTTAAGCCCAAGTTAGAAAATGAAAAATATTTAGAGAACGATTTCAAGATACCTGAGGCACCAAAGGGAACGCATAGTGTGGGCATGTTGTAAGATGAAGAGGACACTTTACCCCTTGGTGAAGAAGAAGAAGAGGAGGAACAAGAGAAAGAAGATAATAGTGGCTTGGAGCATAAAAGGAGGCAACCCACTGTAGGAGAGAAAAGAGAGCACGAGGGGACCCCTACATTGCAAAAGATAGATGAAGATGTGGGAATGGAGACATACACATTTGAGATAGGAGAGGGTATTGAGAACCTGCAATACAAAAGAGTGTTAAGAAGAATTAGAACTCAAGGCGTGGGACCTTCACAGCCGCTGAGGAGGTCGCCTAGGAATTCTCCTATAAAGGTAGAACCATTGAAGAAAAGGTGCAAGTACATCCCTTTTAAGGATGATGAGGATGATAATTTGGAGGATAACATGCATAAGTCTGCAGTTGATGTAGAAGCAGCTCAGGAAAAAGAATTTCAACATGATAGAGAGGATTTACAGACCTAGGAGATGGATAGTGGTGTCAGTGGAAAAAAAATAGGTGAAGATGAGGGCGAACCATCTGGCAAGTCAATTGATGGAGGGCCATTACTGGATTTAGCGGTTCATGTTCCAAAAGGTAGGCACTCTGGGAAGGAAAAGGATGAAGGTATATATGAGACTCCTACAACCGGGTATATAAATGAACTGACAAAAATTATACATGTGAGGTTCCAAAGTACCTTAGAAATTAAGGAATTATATAGTTGGGAGTTGATGGACTCAGAGATGGTCAGTATGCACACATGAAAACAACTATCATGGAAAATGCAGACTTACATGGATGAGCCTAATTTTGATGTGTGCAAAGAATCATGTGCATCTCAAGGAGAATGAAGAAAGTTCCACATTTATGTCATGTGACTATCAAACCCCTTATGGTGTTAGACGAGTAGGTGAGCAACGCACTAACAAAGGTATCTACAGAGGTTGCATGCCAGAACATCGATAAAGCGACAACTATTTCAGCAGCTGACTAGAAGATATAAAAGATAAGGATATTGAGATAAAGCACCTGACGGAGGAAACCGAGAAAGTTAAGGAAAATAAGAGCACATTAATGAGTAGGGTAGAATAGGTTGGAAATGAGATCTTGAAGATGAGGCTAGATTTGGAAGATAAAGTGCCATAAAAATTCCCCTCTGTAATGCACTATTTACACAAACTTGTTCATTTGGTGATGGATGACGGTCTAGTGTGCATGCCAAAACTGGAAGGATGTTGTAGCACAGGCAGAGAAGGACCAGGTGACAATATCGTGAAAAATTACTAGCCATGGATTGATACTGTAGACCTTAAATAAAAAATTGAAAAAGGAAGATTTAACATTGAATATGTGCGCGGCCCTTGACGTAATAATAAATATAAGGACTAGGGCAGAGGAGGATGAGGTCCTTGAAGCAGTAAAGAATGAGACACTTGGGTGTGAGGAGAGGCTCACTTTGGTAGTAGAGAAGCGCAACACACTTATAGCATCCTAAGACCCTCACAAGGAAATGATTAAAGACATTGGAAAACTCATTGTGCGGAGGATGGATGTTATGGAAGGGATGATCTCAAGCCTAGCTAATGTTCTGAGGGTATTGCAGAATGAAGGTGAGAACATGAATTTGGATGACTTACATGGGGTGCTTGTAGACATCCTAGACAAAACTAATAAAGTGCTGAGTGAGTGGAATGAGTTAGAAGTGGAGGTCAAAGTGGAATATCCAGAGTTAATCCTACCTGCAGAAGTATAGGGCACCCAAGTATTCTTTCATTCTTTTGTATAATTATTCTTTCATTCCTTATTCTTTATCATGGAGAGATAAGTTATGATTACCCATTATCGGGGATGATAATGAAGCAAGTGTGGGGTAATGTTGGGCTGATGAAATGTAGCCTAAGTAATGAAGGCACATAAGGATTGGGTGTGCGGACATAGGGCGCGTAGGTGCACACAGAAGGATAATGGAATAGGACGTGCGCAGGAAAAATTGGAATCCAAACTTATCTATTTTTAGTATGAGGCTAAATATAGACAAGGAGTGCAAAACACGCAACAATATGAAGACTTGGAGAACACACGAAGGCTATTTCAGACAAGTGGAAGATTAAGCGACATACATAGTTTTAGGGATATTAATAGGATTGGATTGCAATTGCATTATTAGATAATCTATTATTAGCAAGCTTGCATGCTTTTGTATTTATCATATAAGGGTGCAAGGCTATTCTTAGTATGTAGCCTATTTTTGGAGAGTGCATGAGTAGTGAAGGGAAAGTCCCCACTACCTATAAATATGTATTGATTTGCACGGTTTGGAGATCGATTGGTGAATATATTTTAAGGTAATGTTGTTGGTTCATGAGTACACGTAACCTATGGTGATATTGCTATGTATGTATGCAACTTCTGTGTTTTACAACTATTAATATAATGGATCTTTGTACGGTTGGATATTAGTTATTGACACATCTGTTAATGATTCTTGCATGGTGAACTTAATCTTGGTTCTTGTGTAAGTAAATCTTACATATGGCTAAGATCTAGATCTAGTTCATATTGTGATTTATTCATGAACATGGATATTATGGATTTGGAATATTTCTATGATCATGTCTAACTCCTTGAACAAGTATGTCATGAAAGACGAACCTGATACCCTTGCGTGCTTTAGGTGAGCGCTCAGTTTTAGCTGAGTGATGTGCCTGCACACCTTGGGCTATTGGTGAAATACTAAGACTACATTTTGGTCTAATGTTTTCAAGATCTCTTTTTCAGTTGTTTGTTAGGTTGCATGATGGAGACGTATTGGATGACTTTGGCTAGTATTGAAGAGTGGTTAGACAATTTAGAGGAAGAGTATACTCATAGATTTAACAATGGACCTGAATTTAACGCATGCGCGTGGGTTGAACAAAATTTTATATCATGAGTTGTATGAGAATTTCTTCTATATTTTCCCTATAGAGTTTATACGAGTGGTTGGTTGTCTTATGCATCGAAGAGAAATTGGAGGCGCGTGGGAATGTTTGGAATACTTTGCCTCATCTTAAATTTTTTCAAATCCATAACCCCTTTTATCCATTTGGTGCAAAGTAAGTAGATCTTATTGCAGAGAAGGCCTTGCTCTGTTTCAGAAAAGCACCTACATATCACGCAATCAGGGCTCATCCATGTTTCCTTGCCCATTCTGAGGTTTGCTATGGAATCACGAAGGAGGAGGTATTATTGTTAGTGTTTTACTTCTTGTTTATCAACATATTTTTCATAGCATACATTCTGGCACACCCGGTTACCTTTGATCTGTTACCATTGATTTCCCAATTAGTGGTTTTATCCATTCTTTGTTTAATATTGTTCATTATTATTTCCTTTTCTATGTCACCTTCTTTGGTTAACCTTATATGGGAAGTGCTTTTGTTGTGTGGTATCTTGTGGTGCATATGCAGGTTATAGTAATAATGACACTACACCGCTCATCATATCTTTGATCTCCTCATGCATTCCGAAGAAGAAGGTCCATCACCAGATCCAGATACTCGTGGGTTGCCAGTGGAAAAAACCAAATTTGGCATGGGAAACCAGTCCAGAAAATAAATTTATTTCTTTATTTTTTTTTGTGTTAAAAGAATGGTTTTGTAGGAAATCGATCTTCTTTACTAATCAATTTTTAAATCTTCATTTTAAATCACTCTATGTCTTGATTTCCTAAAAATCATACTTTTTGATCTTTGTTTAAAAACCAAAAAATATATTTATTTCTTTAGATCTTCATTTCTAACTACATATCGATCTTCATTTTAAAACTCTAATAGTTTATATTTATTTCTTTTAATCTCATTTTTAAGGTATATATAAATCCTGTTTTTGAAAAATCAAAAACATATAAAGATCTTAATTTATTTAACATTTTATTAATGTTTTCTTTAAAATTTTGATCTCACATATATCAATCTTAGATTATATATAGGTTTAATTACTTAGATAAATAAAAATATACCTACATATATACCCATATCACATCATAAACTCAAACCATATCCTCACCTATCTAACCCTACCCACTATCCCTTTTCTCCCAGCTCGGCCAGCTTGGCTGAGCCGGTTTCCCTTACCCTCTAGCTCCCTATCCTAACTCCATCCTGACCTGACTCAGATCCCACTCCATCCCCCTAACCACCATCCCCTGCTTGCCCCAAATCTCACTTCTCCGAGCCACTCCCCACGACTTCCCACTTGGGACCCCCATCCATCCCAACTTCTCCCAATACCCCTCATGGAATCCCCTCATTCCTACACTCCCCGTCCTTAACATTTAATCCCAGCCTCCACCACCCCGAATCCACATCCTCCCCAATTACTCGACCATACACACCTATATCTGTCCCAAATCGTCCCATCCCTACAATCTCATCCTACCAAAACTTCAAATCCACTTCCATGTTCCCACCCTCAACTTCCAACATCCCATCCCAGTTTCCCCATATAAAACACTCGCTCACTTGTCCTTCGACAACCCTTCCACTGGATCCCCTCCACCCTTACCCTAATCCCAACTGATCCCTCATTTCCGATCACAATTCATATCCCACTACCAATCCTACTCCCAACACCCTCATCCCTACTCCGATTACCAACTCCGTAGCCCACCCCTCCCCGTGGACACATGGCTTGAGCAAAACACACATTCCTCCCTATGCCCCACATCCCTAACCCCAACCCCATCCAGATCAACCACAACCCCACTCGTCCATTGCTCCTCCTGAGATCTTCATAGACCTTACATCTCTATCGTCGTCATTCAGCCTCCAACTCTCAAAAAGATTTCCAAAAACCAACAATCCAATCATCACTTGTAACCTGATTAAGTCTCTCTTTGATCCCCAACTCCCCTATCCACTCAACCTCACAGATCTGATCTATCACCCATTGCTTGCCAAGCCTATCACAATACAATACGTTAATACATTATTTCATTAGTTTACACCAACTTTGCATTTTAGGTCACCGTAGTATTTTTGAACTCTTAGGTTTTCACCTTAGTTTGTTCCTTATTTTTCATTTCTTTACTAATAAATTACAATGTTTCATTTCCTTTCTTTGTATTATTATTTTTCCTTTTGATTGCTTTAATAGTTTTAAATCAAATACCTTTTATTTTATTCCATGTTGTTACTCTAATAATGTGGCTCACTTAACTTTATTAGCTTTTTCATTTTATTAGGAGCCTTAATACTTATTAAGATCATTACCAATCATTTACAATACACTAATTTCAGATTTTTAACTCAAATTGTCTATTTAATTAGATCTAATTGTTTTTCCCTCATTAGGACCTTCATATTATTATCATATTTTTGAATATCTGGACTAATCTTGTTATTTGATCTCGTAGGTAGACTCTACGACATATTCATACGCGGTCAAAGATAAATTTCAAAACTCATACACGAACCATTATTGTTTGTTTAAATTTTGCTAACCTTTCGCCACTCACATTGGTTGAGAATTTGGGGTCACTAGATGTTTTGAAACCCCTTGGAGTCCATTTTTCATCATTTTTTCATTATTTAAATACCTCACTATTATCTAACGCTTTTGGGTGCATCTAGTTGTCATTTTCTTTTTTTCTTTTTTGTGAAGTTTGTTGCTAATCGCAACCTCCCCAAAACTTCATTCCGAAAACTATTTTTTTGCCTTACATTCCAACTTTCCACGACGACACTTCTGGTAACGTTTTAAAACTCTTCTTTTGTCTATTTTTCTTTTTAGTAAGTAATCTTACCGCTATTTTACAATCACAATTAAGTGCAATAATTATTAACATTTTTAAAGTTTGTCACTATTGTATCCGCGTAATCATTTTCCTGCGCCTTCGAGTGATCTAGAAAATCAGAAATTGATTGCGATTTTTAGTTCTTGTTTGAACATTGCAGGATCCCTAATCAAATCGACAAATTTAAATCAACATTTCTTACTAGTCATTTTGTAGCTTGATTAAAATCATTAAAATTAGTGGTCTATTTTTCATCATTAACTCTCACTTCAATTTTGTTGTTTATTAATATTTGTTCGATTCGTTGGTTGTGTATGCTCTTTTCCTGCGCCTTTGAGTGATCTGGAAAATCAAAAAATAGCCACGATCATCTTTTCTAACACTTCATTTGCAGGATAACTACTAATTTGTTTTCTGTAGGACCACGTCTAGGAATATTGTCAAAAACACAAAAACAAAACAAACAAATTTTAACCTTCCCACAAAAGTACCACCATTCAAAGAAAACTGTGAAACAAAAAAAAAAATTAGCACGCTCAGGTACGCTATCATTTTCCACAGTAATTTATTTCAAGTTGGAAAGAACCTTGCGTATAATCACATCATCATTCTTGTTTTTGCACGTAGTAGAGGTGGATTTCATCACCACCAAAGCTACACCAGTGACAAGGACTTGACTACCATGCACCAACAACATTCGCATCTGCATTGCACTTTGAGACATAGTCTCATCACAGTATTCGGTATCTACCTCCCCTGCTCTTCACTTACAGGTAATGTTGTCATGCAGAGCATGCGAGTCACCTAAATAGTTGTAACAACAAAGCCTGAGCATCGTCCCTGTAAATATTCAGGGAGTTATAAGGACACCATACACATTCATTCCCCCATCACCTTCCACCTTTTCACAAAACCTGTCTTGGACGTGGTGATTCACTCCGAAGCAGGTAAGTAAGAATTGGTGAGTCTCCTCCAGTGCTCTAAGGGTTCCCCGTACCAATTCTTTCCCCGTACAAAATTAGGTATATCAGGACTAGGGTATATCAGAGGATGCATCTTTTTTGAGTGATAAGAGCCTGCATCCATCATTCCACAACATACTTGTATGATTGCATGAAACAATGATCATTCCCAAAGAATCTACCTCTTGAGCCAAAACAATTTGATACACATGACTGCTTGTTGTTTGTAAACAAAATAGTTTAGCATTGTTCTTATCATAAAACTTGGTTGATATCAATGTGTTCATTGTAAAGTTAAAATCCTAGTCATGTTCCACAAAACCATTTCTCAACAGATTCAATACCAAGCAAAACATTGAAACAATCCAACAATGAAGATCAAAACATCGCATCAATTTCATTAGCTTCTTTAGCCAATCCTCCATAGCATGTTTTCAAGATATATCAAACTGATATTAAGTGACTTTCATTCACTTCTTATCTCATCAATTGTGAAAACAAATCCCTCATAGCTTGTTTCAAACAGATATTGAATGACTTGCATTCATTCCTTATCTCATCAATTGCCAAAACATCCTTCATAGCTTGTTTCAAGCTATATCAAACTGACATTAGGAGACTTGTTTGAGTTCACTCCTTATTTTTTCAACTATCGAGTTTATCAAAATCACATCCGACACAAATCCCTTCATAGCTCGTTTCGAGTTATATCACAATCATATTGAGATTAACTTGTTTGAGTTACTCTCCCCATCAACAATCCAGAGCTTGTTCAAGCCAAATCTACACAACATGACACAAATTCCCTAATAGCTCATCTCAAGTTATATCACAATCATATTGAGATAACTTGTTTGAGTTACTCTCCTTATCAGCAATCACAAGCTTATTCAAGCCAAATCCAAAGCAACTAAGTTCTCATTTAATTATGTTTGTCTCAAAATTCATAACCTCTTTTACAACTTAATCAGGCACACACCTATCTCATCATGGTATTCACACGTAGTCACAATCATGAAAATGAAGATGAATAAGTCATGCAACCATAACTCACCAATGAAGAACAAGAACAAGTAGATAGGGTGATAGAGAAAACAAGAACGAATATCTACTACGCATCCTAGCCATGGGGGAAAAATTACCCCCTGACTTCGGGACTGAAAATATAAACAAACTTATCGACAATGGTGAATCAGTCACCACAATGAAATACCAAACAACCCAAATAACTCTTCGACCGACGAGTTATTCACCAAAATCCAAGAGTTAACAAGAAACTTGAGGAAGCAACTACTAGAACTGAAAGGTTAAAAGACTCCAATCTAGACCCCAATACTCACAAAATTCTTGATAACCCATCCCCTGCCTCTCCATTCACACAGAATGGAAACATATGAAAGATACCATCCAAGGACTACAAAAACAATCAAAACAATTCAACTTTGAAGAACTATGTCCTTACCCATTTGATACAGAAATATTACGCTTACCATTTCCATCATCCTTCGAAATCCCAAAATTTGATAAATACAAAAGCAAGGGTGACCCCCTTGAACATGTCAAGGAATTTTACATGCAATGTCAGGAAGTTGCTTATCGTGACACATATCTTTTACGATTATTCCCTCAAAGTTTAGGAGGACAGCCTTAGACTGGTTTCTCCATCTTCCCAAAGGGTCAATCACGACATTCACAGACTTATCAGAAAATTTGTCAAACATTTTTCCTTCAACTTGGACTCAGAAATAACCATGCTCGATCTTTGTAACACTAGACAAAGGCCCAATGAAAACTTCGCCTCCTTTTTACAACGATGGTGAGGAATTGCAAGAAGATTTCCCTGCTCAATACCCGAAAGACAATTGTTAGCATTTTTGTTCCAAATCTCAATGCCAAATTATCATTCCACATGCAAATGCACTTTCTAAGTAATTTCGAAGAAGTCATTAAAAAGGGAACACAGATCAAAAAATCCCTCATTTCTAAGGGCTTACTTAAAACACCCTTTAGGGACCAACCTCATAGAGACGCCCCTCAGAACCAGGACAAATCCAAATTCTTTAATCAAAACTAAAATATAGTTCAACGATGGTGTTACTGATTCTCCCCATGTCTGAAACATTTAAAAAATCCACTCAACACAATTAAATCCAACAAACAACCGATCATAATCCCTAGAAAGGAAGCTCCTTCTCGGGACAAGAGAAGATAGTTCACTCCACTCAGAGAAATCCTATCTAGCATCTTTCGTCACTTGGAAAATGCCAACATGATTATGTACCCCATCGGATCAAACCCTTTGAAGAAGGACAACCCAAACCAAATTGGTATAAGGACAATGAATATTGTGATTACCATCGCATAAAAGGGCACTCTACAGATCGATGCATGCAACTCCGCCATTACGTCCAAGACTTGATCAAACGCGGAGACATAGAAGTTGAAAATACTTCTGAGATAAAAACACCCAATGAAAAACTTAACATGTTCAAAAACCCCTTCCCTAACCACGATGATAATTCAAAGGATAAGGGCCAATCATCAAGCAACGTTGAGTATGACTCAGTCATCTTGACCATAGACTATGACCAAGACTTAGTGGCAACCATAAAGATCAGAACCGACTGTTGCAATCACCACCAGATAGAAAAAAGTGTGGGTCCCTACAACAAAAAAATATTCTACTTCATCTCCCACACCACCTCCTAATCCACCATATAACTCCACCACTACTTCCACTCCACAACCTGCGCCATCATTCAATATTGTCAAAAAATTGGAGAAGACTACAACACAAATTTCCATCATGGAATTACTTAATTCTTCTCCCACATACAATGCATCCTTATGTGAACATTGAATAATGCTCTTGTTCCAGAGGACATCAATTCATAACAAATTCAGGCTTTAATCGCACATCTTTTGGTACCCAATCCTATTTTATCATTTGGTCCCATTGACCTTCTTAACCCCAACATCACTAACAATCATTCTTTATACGTCTAAGGGTTATATAACTCATCGTAAGATCAAGCATGTATTAATCGAATAATGGATCCACATTGAATATTTGTTCCATGAAACTCTTACGCTCCCTAGGTTACACCAAAAATGATTTACAAAACAACATCATAACCATTCGTGGGTATGATAATAGTGAAAGAAAGTCTGAAGGCACAATCACGTTACCTCTCAAAGTTGGACCCATCACTTTAGAAATGATATGTCATGTGGTGGATGTAGAATTCACATATAACATTCTTGTTGGCCAACCATGGATTCATGCCATGAAATTCATCCCATCAACGTTTCCACCAATGTAGTAAATTTCCTTATTTGGACAAAGAATTTACATTGCATGTGGATCCCAACCCTTCGAGTATTGTAGATTCCTTGAAGGGCGGTATAGACATGATCACTATTGTCCATCAATAGATAAGTATGCTCCACCTTGTGTAATCCCTAATGAAACACATCGATCCAGATACACTCCCCAAATATGCTCTGAAACCATCACCTTCTAATCAAGCAATGTTTTCCAATCCATTCTCTTTCGCTAATCAACAATCTTCAACCAGTCCTCCTCCCACTAATCAATCATCTTCTTCCACTAATCAAGCTTCTTCTTCTAACAACAATCACTCTTCCACCACACAATCTTCTTCCTCACCTATTCAACCTTCTTCATCTAACCATACCTCTTCTATTAAAATACCTTCTCCTTCGATTAACCAAGCTTCATCCTCTAATCCACCCCCCTCTTCTTATAACCCATTTTATCCATCTTTCAGAACTACCAAACTGGACTTCCCCACCACGTGAGGTACCTACTAGTCCCCCATCCCACACATTCAAAATTATTGACAAAGGATGCGGTGAATATCAATTCCAAAAGGTTGCAGACTCCTTTTACATCAAAAAATCCCCACACAACTATGGAAAACCCAATGCTCCGCATCTGAGAATCCATCCCACTTACCAATTGGGACAGTCAGTTTGGAAAAAAATTTAGTTATCTCGACAATGAACATATTCCAAGTTCTTTAGGATCTTGGTTAGATAATGATGAATTTTCTCCCTGTTATGAGTCCCCTCAATTTACCAAAGCTCATTGAATAATGAAAAACATGCGATGGAAGGGTAAAGGACTCGGTCCAAATGAACAAGGTCATTTAGACCCAATCAATTGCACAGAACATCACGGTAAACATGGTCTGGGTTTCAAGGTATTCGATGTTGCTCCTGTATTAATTTCAAGTGACAATGATGACACCAACTCTGATAGTGACACCAGGTCTACACACAACCTTTTTGAAGACCTTGCTGAAAAAAATCTTTACTTTGAACATTTATCCATTAACATCATCAATTTTGAGCTTACGCATCCGACTCTCATAGACCATGGCCAATCACATCATATGGCCATGGACATGTTCCAAAATGATGAAGCCATTCAAGAATTCCTTGGAACTCGTGATCAAATCCCTATTTCTCGACCATAGAAAAGGATTTGAAATCAACCTAGATGAATCGGCCTATTTTGGTGAAGAAATAGAATATTTAGATCCTTTACCTTTGGAAACTTTGGATCAGAAGCACAAACAAAAAATTTCCCATAGTCAAAATCTCATCATCACCCTATCAAAAAAACATGTCAATAAAATTTCTCAACATCACAAACAAAAATCTTGTGCCAACTCCCCTGAATCACCCGACACTGATGACTTACATCAACCATTAGCATCATTTTCCAAAAAGGATACATCTAAAATGCTTGTAGAAGAAACTAAAGATATAAACATTGGTACTGTCAAACAACCAAAAATTTTACAACTTGGCATTAGTCTGTCTGACCAAGAATGCATAGAATTCACAACACTCCTTATTGAATTCCAAGATATTTTTGCATGGACCTATAAGGACATTCTAGGCCTAGATCCATCTCTTGTAGTACACCACCTTATGGTGCATCCAGATGCAAATCCTGTGAAACAAAAACTATGCAAAATGCATCCCCAAGTAGCATTGCTTGTCAAAGTCGAACTTGAGAAACTCTTGGAAGCCGACTTTATCCGACCTATTGATTATTCAGCATGGATATCCAACATAGTTTCCATATCCAAGAAAACCCCTGACATTATGATATGCACAGACTTCTGAGATATTAACAAAGCTTGTCCCAAGGATGACTTTCCCTTGTCAAACATAGATATGATTGTCGATTCTACGACAGGCCATGAAATGCTCTCCTTAATGGATGGATTTTCTAGTTATAATCAAATACATATTGTTGAAGGGGATCAACATAAAATGAAATTTACTACACCATGGGGCACCTTCTGTTATAAGGTCATGCCTTTCAGCTTGAAAAATTTCGGTGCCACCTATCAACGAGAAATGATAGTCATCTTTCATGATATGTTACATGATATCATGGAAGATTATGTTGATGATATATTAGCAAAATCAAAAACACGAATAGGACATCCAAGTGTGTTGAGACACATTTTTGACAGATTACGTGAATATAAGGTTAGTCTTAACCCAAAAAAATGTGTATTCGGGGTGACCTCTAGTAAATTATTAGGATTTATTGTCTCACAGAGAGGTATAAAAGTTGATCCTACAAAATTCAAATCCATTATAGAAATTCCTCCCCCTCAAAACCTAAAACAATTACGCAGTCTTCAGGGAAAAATCCAATCTATTCGACGTTTCATATCACAATTAGCCGATAAGTGCCATCACTTCAACCAATTACTCAAGAAAGATGCACAATTTCACTAGAACCACGATTGTCAAGACTCTTTTTCTAAGTTGAAAGAATACCTCTCTAGCCCACCTATTCTTATGTCACCAGTCGCAGATAAACCCATGTTGCTTTATACATCTGCCACTGAACATGCCATAGGAGCTCTGTTAGCACAACACAATGATAAAGAAAAATAAACATGTTGTTTACTACCTTAGTAGAACACTTATTGAGCATGAAGTACGATATTCCCAAATCAAAAAAGTATGCTTGGTGGTCGCCTTTGCATTCCATAAGTTACGTCATTATTTGGTCAATCACACAACTAAGTTGATCGCTAAGATTGATCCCCTCAAGTATCTCTTGTCTCGACCTATTCTCATAGGAAGAATTTCTAGTTGGGTCATACTACTTAGTGAATTTGACATCGAGTTCGTTCCACAAAGAGAAATTAAAGGACAAGCCCTTGCATACCAACTTGTCGAGGCACCTCTTCCTGGAACAGAACTACTCCATTTTACATTTCCTGATGAAGATCTTTTGTACATAGACATCACGCCAACTTGGACTCTATTTTTTTGATGGATCTTGTAATCTCCATGGATCAAGAGCTAGTATTTTGTTTATCACACCTAGCAGACATGTCATCCCCAAATCATTTTGATTAGCATTCCCATGTACCAATAATATCACAGAATATGAAAGCTCTAATCACATGGATTAAAACTTGTTATATCTTGGAATCTTAGAGAATTAGTTGTATTTGGTGATTCTTTACTTATCATCAAACAAGTTACAGATGAATACCAGGTCAAGGATGAAAAAATTATCCCATATAAGTGCATGGTGGATAGCCTTCAAAGCTATTTTCGATTAATTAGCTTTGATCAAATCCCTAGAATTTGTAATAAATCTTTCGACGCTATGGCAACTATTGGATCCCTGTTAGAAATCACATCTAATCAACCCCATACACATTTTCTCGTAGAACATATCTTAATGTCTGCATATGATCTTCCTGAAAAACACTATGGTATGTGAAATCATGGGTCCAAATAACCCTTGGTATCATGATATTTACACCTTCATCCATGATAAAACATTTCCTACCAACATGAAACCAATGCATAAACGTGCACTTTAGCACAACATGCCTCTCGTTACACCATTTTAGCAGAAACTCTTTATAAACAAGGTTACGATGGCACCCTACTTTGATGTCTTAATCAGGAGGAAGCATCTGGTGTTTTAACTGAAGTCCACTCGGGTATTTGTTGGAGCGCACACAAACGGTATAGCCTTAGCCAAGAAAATCTTGTGGGTTGGATATTATTGGCCCACCATGGAAAGTGATGCATGTCATTTTGTCAAACGATGTCAAGCTTGTCAAAAGCATGGAAATATTATCCACGCACCTTCCCAAGAATTACAGTCGATAACCATACCATGGTCCTTCTCTCAATGGGGACTTGACCTCATTGGTAAAATCAGACCAACATTGGTCAACAGACATAAGTTCATCATTACCACTATTCATTACTTTAATAAATGGGTGGAAGTTATGCCTCTCACCTATGTTACCGGTAGCCAAATATCGAAGTTCATTTTTAATAATCTCATATGTTGATTTGGTATTCCATCCACTCTTGTCGCAGATAATGGAAAATCATTTAAAAACTAGGATGTAAAAGACCTCGCCAAACTTTTCCACAGTCAAACTTAAGTGGTCCACTCCATACTACCCTCAGGGTAATGGACAAGCAGAAGCAACCAATCAGACTCTAAAATCCATCATGGAAAAAATTATCAATACACATGGATGAGATTGGCACGCTCCAATTTACCCCACTCTTTGGGCTTACTATACATCTTACCACACACCTACTGGAGCCACCCCATTTTCCCTCATATATGGTTGTGAAGCCATTTTACCTATTGAGATTGAACTCACATTCTTGAGAATCTCCCTTAAAGATATAATTAATGAGGATGAATACCGACAATCACGGCTTCAAGAGCTTGAGCTTCTCGATGAAAAATGACTTAATGCCCTCAATCATCTTCAAGTCTATCAAAACTGGTTGCAATGTTGTTATCATAAAAAAAGGTAATACCTAGAGAGTTTGAGGTTGGCGACCTCGTTCTAAAATAAAATCAAAAGAATATCACTAAAGAGCAAGAAAAACAAGGAAAATTTGAGCCTAATTGGTTAGGACCCTATGTAATTATAGCTAAATTTGGCTCTGGAGCCTATAAATTGGCCACTGAATATGGTCAGGAACTTGATGAACCAATGAATGTAGTACATCTAAATAAATTATATCCTTGAGGTGTTCTCTATTCCAGGCGAAAACGACTTGTACATTGTTCCTTCTGTCTAACTTATCTCCGAATAATTTAACGTTATTCATTTCCATTAGAATATATTTTCATTATAAAAAGTCACATATTCATATTTATCATCATGAAACAGGTGCTAATATAGATTCTATTAAGTTTTGTGAGTATCATACTTCTTATAATATCACCCATTTTCAGTCGTTTTCACCTATGGTCATACCTAGAAGCTTACTGATGGTAATATATTCCCTTCAAAGAAATGCTCTCTTTCATAACAAAGCTCTAAACTTCTTTACTCGGTTTGTTTGATCGTTCATCTCAGTCTTCAGTGTTTAAACCTCGTGTCCTCCTAGTCGTGTGGGGCTAAGATTGGGGGCAAATGTTCCTTCCCAAATATAAAGCACTATTGTAAAATTCAATCAATTAAATAAATTGTGAATAATTCACTGTCACACCTTTCGTCATTCACAGTCTTTAGTGTTGACCCTGTTGACACTAAAATTTTCCTCCATAATTTCTATTTCATTAATGTATGTATTAGGAATAAGATGTTAAGTATAATTAGTAGTGATGTCTAACAGAAGATAATGGTGTTGCCGGTACGGTGCCGCCAATAAAATAGAGCACGGTAAAAATCAAAGTACAAAAGGAATGTTATGGTAAAATGTAAATATTTGTCATAAGTGGTCTTGGTAATGTTAAAATGTCAAATTTAGGGTAGATGGATAAGTAGGGTCTACATGATTTAGAATTAGAAATATTATATTTGTAATAATGACAATGAGTGATGTCATAAATATTTTGTATATTAAATTTGTGTAATATCTATAAAGGTGGAACCCATGTGAGATGATAAGGTTTATCTTATCTTAGAAGATAAGCCTACATGTAAAGACAAGAGTTGAGGCATGGAATATGATTGGCCGGAAGAGATTTTCTATCCTATCTTAGAGATAGGGTGGATAAGCTTGAATTTCTATAAATAGAGAGGCCACTTCCTCTCATATATCATAGAACAAAGTTGTAATAATTATTTTATGAATAAATGATTCATTGTGAAGGTGTGTTAAGGAAGTCATCAAGATGAGTAATTGTGAAGTTTCTCCCATAACTACGGTTAGAAAACAAGTGGAGTTGGTAACACTTGGAGTAATTCATGGGTGAGATTGTAACAATTTCATGGTAATAATATATTTTACAGTTGTATTTCAGATTTTTCATCATTCTTTTATGTCATAGTTTGTGGCATTCTTGTGTTTCCAAATTACTACCACCAAAACAAAAGCTGTGTATTACTAAAATAATCATAGCACGAGGAGTTCCCGGTGAAATATTATCAGTGTGTCAGATTGGTGATGACAAGCCCACACTTCTTAGGTAGTGTGAGACTGGCAATTGAGGGAGGTGCCCTTACTCATCTACGTCTTTTCTTCGGTGATAAAATCTTGCCTCTTACTGGTGGCATGGGGCAAAGCATAGAGGGTCATTCAAAAAAGCATAAAAATGTTATAACATCATTCAAAAATTTAAAAAAATAATAATCAAAACCATTCAAAAAATTCAAAAACATTAAAAAATAAACCAAAAAATGTGCTCGCCTATGTTTTACCTTCCATGATGAGCCCTTGCTTCTTACTGGTAGCCTGGGGCAAGGCATATGGAGTCATTTCAAGAAAACAAAATCTTATAAATCTGAAAGTTCTTATAATTATAAAATCCCTAAAGCAGTAATTTAGATGCCTAAGTGAAGAGAGAACTATCCCTTCACCTCATATCTTATCAATCAACAAGCCACGTAACTGTCTAAGTCTAACATGTGACCCATAAAGTGAAAGTCATTTTGAAAATGGTTTAGTGACCTTAAGAATAATTGAGTCACAATTTCCCAAAGGGATTGTTGTTAGCACTTGTCTCTGTATTCATTAACTACATCCTACGTCCTTCTTGATTCTCGATGATGAGCCCTCGCATCTTACTAGTTGCTTGGAGTCAAGAATGAGGCTGGAATTCTTTCCATCGTATCATCACCAACATATCCTACCAATGAAATGAGAATTTTTGTATTATTTAAAGCATAAGCTACCATGAGGAACACGGTACATATGGACAATATCCTGGTTTATTACCTCTCAAAATAAGTTTGCATCCTGGTCCATAAAATTTCAAAAGAAAATCTCCAGAAACATTAGAAAATCTCGTCCAAATCCCCAAAAACATTAGAAAATCCCCCAAAACATGAGAAAATATCCAAAACCCCAAAAACATTAGAAAATCTCAAAAATCCAAAAAACATTTCAAAATCTCAAAAACATACAAAAAATAAAAAATAAAAATTATAAAACCGTCAAAACCCCACAATTCATCATTTGAACTATTATCCCCAATGAATGTTCCAACCACCTTATGACATTTAAACCAATTCCCCTCACGTGAATCCTCGCTTGGGGTAAATCCAGCTCTCATTATTTCCTTGTTTGAGGACAATGACCCAATCCATTCTATGTCCTTTTACCCCTCCTTGGGGGCACATCCAATCAATCATCACTATGGAACACATTAGGGACATGTTTACTAGTTCTTGTATTGCATTATTAGTTACAAGTTATTAATTGCTTTCTTGTACCTTGATGTATTACAGTGGGCATATTGATTTTATGTATCCTAGTTCTCTCTTTAATATACTTATATTATCTAATTGCATTTCATACTGGGGAATCATCATTTCTTGATGGCCTTTGTCTATGTTCTCTTCCACATGCGTATTCATACTGGGGACATCATACCTTTTTGATGGCTCATGCACATATTACAGTCTAGTCATCATGATCTTTTATATCATGATGCATCCTGTTATGTGCTATATTAAAATCATGATGCTTTCACCACGTGAGTATCTTCCTGCATGATAAAAATATTACTTTGCACCCCATCCATTCCACCCCTATACCCAATACAATTTTGTCTTTCTCCTTGCATATCATCACTGTCGGTTTGGTGATATTACTTAACCACTCTTGCGGCATGGTGATCTCACTTAAGAGTCCTTCTTAAGGATGATTTGTCTTCTTACCTTTCCCCATCACTCCACATTCTCATCATCCACATTTTCTCTCCATTCCCCATCACCACACCCTCTTACCACTGCTATCACCATCCTTGGCTTGGCAATCTTACTTAACCACTCGCGCAGCATGACGATCTCACTTAAGAGTCCCTCTTGAGGATGTTCTATCTTCTTGCCTTTCCCCATCACTACGCATTCTCACCCTTCACTTTTTCTCGACATTAGCCATTATCACATCCTCTCACCTCCTCTTCCATTCTTGCAAACACCACTTCTTACTTTCCCACTTATCATCTCCAACATTACTTTCTTGGCAATCTTACTTAACCACTTATGTCACATGACAATTTCATTTAAGGGTTCTCCTTAAGTCGAATTCATCATTCTGGACCTCTCCCTTACCTCATTATTCATTTCCTTCATTTATTGTTCTTTCCTTTTCCCTACCAACTACATTTTCTTCCTACCATTATCCTTTCTCAACCTATCATCTCACAACATATATCTAATATCTTTTGCCTATCATCACATTATTTTCCCCCATTTTCCCTTCTTGATCCATCATCCTTCATATGGTCTCTTCCCATTCTCTTCCTGTCTTGTTTATTTCTCATCACCTCATTCATCCTCATCCTCTACATCCTTTCCTCGCCTTCACGTTGTCCTAACCTTTCAGTCACCTGTTCTTTACTCTTTCCAATCCATCTTCTCAAATTCTCCCACATATCTACCCCCATGCTTACTCGCCATTGTTGTTAACATTCATCTAACATTATTTCATCATCATCTTTTGTTCCCGCACTAATAATTGTTATTGGAATTTCCCTGAAAATCATCAATCCTCATTCTGCATGGCCTCATTCACTCCCTTTGATCTTCTCCATTTTCTCTTCATTCCTTCCTTCCTCTGGGCCCACCACTCATTGTTAGTGGGCTTTCCCTAACGTCCCTTCGTTGGTGTTACCATTTCCATTCCTCGTTTACTTTCTCCCTTTCTTCATTTTTTCTCTCATCCTTCCCCACCACTCATTGTTAGTGGACTTTCCCTAACGTCCCCTCATTGTTATTTCCTCTTCTATCCCCCATTCTCTTTTCTCTCCCATCCTTTTCCTCCACTCCCACCCTTTCTTGTCACTTCTTCCCCACCTCTTCATCTTCCCTTCGCCCTCTTCATTATCTTTATTGTCTTCATCATACATCCTTTGTCTATTGTCTCATAATCCTTGTATCCTCATTTCATGCATCTCCACATCTTTTCTAATATGTGCCATTCCTCCCCTTTTTCTTCTCTTTACATTCCTTATACTACTCACTCTACACTTCTTATCCCCATTCTTTATTTCCTTCCTTCTGCATCATTTTATCTGTTATCCTCTTCTCTCTCCCACCCCTCATCTTATTTCACTTCCTCTGTATCATCTTCTTCCCCTTTTTACCTCATGTTTCCTTCTTGCTTCCCCATCGATAACCTAGCTCTTCAGTGTTGTCCCATCTTTTTACCATCCCACCCTCCACATGCATCTCCATGCGGTCTGTTCCATATTCTTTGCCTTGGTCTTCCTCACGAGGACCCGGTTCCTCCAATCTTCTCCATGTATTCACTCTATCCTCCCTTACTCCCCCATAATTTTCACGTTTCTTCTTACCTCCACTGGTTTTCTCTACTACCCCTACCTTTTTGTTTATTTTGTACCCATTTCTCTTCTTTTCTCTAATCTTTTTCACACTTTCCTGGTCCCTCATAATTTCTTTTTTCTCCGTTCTACCTCTTCTTTCATCTTCTTTCAAATTTTCATCGATTTTACCCCCTACTCCCACCTATTCTTCTCCTTCTTATTTATCTTTTCCCATTCCCCATACCATTGTCTTCTTCATCTTCTACTTCTACCGTTTCTTGACTTTTCTCAACTCTATCATCTCTTTCATTTTTCTGCATTCCTCTTTATTATCTCTGTTGCTTCCTTCACATGGCACATCTCTCTCTATTTCATAATTTCACTCTCTTCTCTGTCATTTTCTTGTTTTCTTCTTGTTTTTCCTTCATCATTCCCTTCTTCCCCTATCATCCCTCTCTCTTATTCTCTTCTACCTCTTTCATTCCTTTTTTTTCCTCCTTTATTTCCATACCCTTGTCTCCTTCACCTTTCTTGCTCTTCTCATAATCAACCACTACTCTTGTCCATTCCATTTTCTCTTTCCCATTGCATCCTTCCACACATCCTCACACCTAGCATTCAAGGCCAATTGAATCATTTCTCCATTTGCACCGTGCTGTCATTCCATTCTCTTACACCCCATTATCGTCCTCCTCTCTGCAGAATTAATCTCTCCTCTTTTCGAGAGCTCTGTCGTACATTCCATCCTCATCAGCCCTCTCGAGGGGGCATCATCACATTTGTCCATAATCACATCTTCTTATGAAATTTTTGTCTTTGAGGATACCATGACATCCATCAGCTACCACCTTCTACTCTCCTTAACAAACATTCACTCTACTTTTTGCTTAGGAAAAGTAGATTGAATTCTTCCCCCATTCTTACAAGAGAAAGTTTGTTCTACTTATTGCTTAGAGAATGCTTTCTCTTTTCTTCCTCTAAAAACTTCTTATCAAAGGGACACCTTCCTTAAGAAAAATCTCTTCAAAAACCTTCAATCTTGCCACCTAGGGCATATTCATCCACCTCGTCTACTTTCTTTAAAAGGATATTACTTTCATAGTACCCTTCCAAAGAGGGGCAAATGAAGACACCCTAATTTCACACCTTTTCCAAATCAATTAATTTCCCCACTCCATTTCCCACAAAAATCCTCATAGAATTAATCAATGTTAATTGGTTAATTAATCCATTTCAATCCCTAAATTAAACCCAATCTTCCTCACATGCAAAATATTCCCTATGTCCCCCATTTGAGAATTAAAAATACAATTTTAATCCTCACCCACTCCTTTTTGTCCCCACTCACCTAATCATGCCCTCATTTTCAAATGGTGATTACTTAAAATCCCCTAAGTTAATCTGATTCCCAAGCTATAAATACAGCCTTACCCCCCTCTAAAGACACACATAATAAGCTTGAATGCCCTGTCTGAACTCTTGCATCCTTTGAGAAAAGAACATCCTTCCTACCTTTTCCTAATGCCCAAATAGCCTCATCTTGAAGTATCCCAAATCCATAACCCCTTTTATCCATTTGGTGCAAAGTAAGTTGATCTTGTTGTAGAGAAGGCCTTGCTCTATTTCGAGAAAAGCACCTACATATCACACAATCAGGGCTCATCCATGTTTCTTTGCCCATTTTGAGGTTTGCTACGGAATCGCGAAGGAGGAGGTATTATTGTTAGTGTTTTATTTTCTTGATTATCAGCATATTTTTCATAGCATACAATTGACATATATGTTAATGATTTTTGCATGGTGAATTTAATCTTGGTTCTTGTATGAGTAAATCTTACATATGGTTAAGATCTAGAGATAGTTCATATTGTGTGTTATTTATGAATGGATATTATAAACCTGGAATATTTTTATGATCATGTTAACTCCTTGAAAAAACTCTCATAAAAGAGGGACCTAGTAACCTTGCATGCTTTGGATGAGTGCTCAGTTCTTATTGAGTGATGTGATAGCGCGGCTTGGGCTATTTGTGAAATAATAAGACTACACCAGGATCAGGACACTCGCACACTTGCAAAAAAGGCCTTCATTTTGCAGGGAAGTCCGATTTTGCTGATATTTTGAAAGAGGGAAATTTCAGATATCCAAGAACAATTCAGGACAAAGAAATATTACCCAATACAACTATCTTTTTTTTCCCATCGCATGGGAACTATTTCACTCACTATAATGTTATGTTTCTTACCCATTCTTATTAGTATTGACAAAGAGTATTCAATTGAAAAGGGTTCATCTGCTTCGTAGGTAGAACATTCAAAGAGAGTCATCACAATTTGATGCCTTGCATCTGTTGATATTTTGAATGAGTGAAATGCCAGATATCCAAGAATAATTTGGTGCAAAGAAATGTTTTTGATGCTCTTTTGAATAATTCTTTCATTTGCAAGCTGTTAGGAATGAAGGTTTCGTTCGAAGAACAAATCTTCATATGTTCTGTGCTTGTGTAAGCTAGCAATTTGAGAGGATTTCTGACGTTCATTTTTTTATTTGCTAAGATGCATTACTCTAATGGTTGATAATGTTTCTCCAAATACAACGACATTGTGATTCAGACACTTGATGATTCATGAATGTCCTATCCTGCCATAGACCCCAGTAGTCCTCGATCCTTGGATACAGTGAGACACTATTACTTGGATTCCATTTATAACGATAGAAATATTTGTAAATTCATGTTATGACCTCTAAATTTGTATGTATTTCAATTTGTTTCGAAATCATATCACACCCTTCACTAGGCTTGATGACTACCCCTATCATTTTGAAGGCGCTTTTAAAATCATCCATGGTTTTATCATAGAAGGAAGTATCAATGAATGAAAGTTCACTAAGTCTGTAGACATGCTGAATCCCATTCAAAACTAAATAAGAAAGATTTACTAGGCGAATGACTCCCATAGAAAGTGTAAGGTTGTCCAATGCATTATTTTACAAATGAAAGCTCGTGGCACCAAACCGACTACCCCTACACATTATTTTGGTGGGACATTTAATCCACACTCCTGCAACATGATGTTAGTATGCAAAACACAACGTATTTGACAAAAAACATCATAATGTATTGAAAAAATCAACATGATGCTTGCGGCAAGAAGTGGTATGTGAGTGATTTATTTTCACATAAAAGGGTTTTTTTCATTTCAAAGAATCTTTGGCATAATGTTAATTGGTGGATTTACATTCTTAAACTTAGAGAACAATTGTGTTTGAGTCATATCCAAGAAATGTTTTGCACACGATTCACGATTACGAGAACCTATTCTTATTTTTATTGTATATCTTCTATTCGGTGACACCCTTGTGTTCTCATTCCAATAATTTACAAGTAATTATTTTAGAATATCAAACGTATTCTTGTCTTTCCATGGGAATCTGCTAGAGAATTCCCAATAGTCAGTGTTATTAACTGACTCAAGACTTTTGTGTCTCCCTATTGCTTTCGTTAGTATTTTTCTGTTTAGCTTCAAAGCTCTGCTTGTTTTTCTAATCAAGCGTTTATTAATTGTTTTATCACTTACTATATAATTAGTAAGTGCACATTGTGTAACATTACTATCTTTGGTATGTAGCACACCGTGTTGACACCTACAGTTTGGTATGCTTTATGTATATTTTCAACAATTGACACATTTCGATCAACAACATTAGATGTTCTTAACCCTAGGGTCTTCATTATAGGTCTCATCTTAATTAATTTCATCAATGTAACAAATAATTGACATCTTTGTGTGTCACTTACATTCTCAAAGTAATTATCACAAATTCCAATAGCTTTTCTTCTCGCATTTCTTTTAGACATTTTACTAGGCATTGGTTTTATAATGTTTTCATCAATTTCAATTAAGTGAATTGGTTTTCTTCGCAAAATGGAAGGAGGTGTTCTTAGAGGTGAAGATTCATTAACAAGGTTACTTTCTTCATTCAGTGTTTCCATACAAATTTCAGGATTAACATTTGGATTCTCAGGTAAAGGTTCAACATTTGGATTCATATCAATTTCTTCATCAATACCAACATTATCATTCAATTCAATATCAATATTCATTGCAAAATAATTATTCTCTACATTTTCATTATGTGTTTCATCCTCATTTTCTAAAACATTAGGTACATTTGATATAGCAGATGTACCTTGCCTTGCACGAAGTTTTTGCATCCTCTTCACTTTCTTTATTCTCATCTCTTCTAATTGCTCCAGTGTCTTGTTCTTGACTTTATTATTGTCCTTACATCATCTTTTTGTCACCCATGATTGGAAAAATATATATAGTGGGGTAGGGGACAAGATGAACTACTCAAAATTCACAAAGAATGTACATGAATTTGTAGACCAGACAGAAAGAGGACAAAAATCCCGTGAAAGAGGTGAAAAGGACATTGGGGCCGCATAAAATATGTAAATAACATAACATGTACGCGTTATAATGCGTACGCATTATGCTATTCCCCTTTTCCAAGGTATGCCTCTAGGCTTGGATCCCCAAGCCTGAGGCATGGACCTGCACAAACACAAAAAAACAACGTGTTTTTGCAGAAAAATGCTAAAATGTCTATTCCGCCATGATAAATCACACTAAAATGATTGATTCATTTAGTAAAAATATGACTACGACGTAGAGTAAACTTTCTTCTTTCTAAAAATATATTTTTTCAAATTTTTTGACTAATATAAGGTTTCCATATTATTTATTTTCCAACTATGCCTTTTTGTAGCTATTTTTTGAAGTTTAAACATGTTTATCTTTCATCGTGTATCTTTTTTTTCGATCATTGAAATTGAAAAAAAATTATACTAGCCCAAACTAAGCCCAATTCTATACATATTCAAAAAAAAATTAATTTTTGATATTTTTTGAAGTAGTTAGGGGGGCATGATCGGAGCTCCATTATTTTTCAAAATTTAAAATTTTTGTACTAGAAAAATTATTAAAAAAATATTGGCTAAAAAATCTTTAAAAAAATGGAGCCCAAACTAGATGCTCCTAGCTATCTTTCTACCAAAGAGTTTTCAAAATACTAAATAATGCTAAAAAAATGGTGGGGGGCACGAAAGACACTCTCCTATGTTTTTTTAACAAAAACATGAGCACCTGTTGGTATTTTACTTATTTTACCCACTTAAACTTAATTGTTTTCAAAAAACTTTAGTAGCTTAGAAACTAGACTCCAAATGCTACGATTCATGTTCTTACAACATCTTCCAATTTTGAGTGTAACTATTTCAAATAACTCTTACAAGTTGAATATTTATATTTTTCAGAAGAAAATGTCCACTTAAGACCCCCTTTTGGCCCCCCAACTTGGTGCACTGACCCCAATATTAAATGGAGTTATTACCATTGTGTATGGCTTGAAAAAATGTGTCTAAACAACATGCACTCTCATCATCTATTCAACTAGGGTATCAAGGCAACGAGTAAGAGACACACCAATACTGACACACAACAAATAGAATTCAAATGGGGTACAGGGACCACTAAGATCACATATCCAAAGGGAAGTAACCCTTACAATAGGAAAACCTAAGGTTTCCAAGGCCCTAAGTCGAAGAAGAGGAAGGAACCCTATTGAGGTATTGACACCATGGGGGAGATTAATAATAAAATAAACATGTAAAGTCTATGCTAACAGAAGTAAAACATATAACATAATTAAAGAACTGAATACAATATGCTAACATAGGATGTGCATAAAATACTAACAGAAAGTAATAAGCAAAGATAGGAAACTACTCTATACAAAATGACAAGTCGGTTATAGTACTTATCTGTTGGGGGCGGTCCCTAATGCATCTATCTCCCAAAGGATCATACACCAAGAGAATAGATTTCGAGTGGAGAAGGGGAAACAATCCAATCCTAACTCACTATAGGTGACCCAAAAGTGCAAGAAAACCAATCCAATCAAGAAGAAGCTCCAAGACGAGAGTCAAGATGCAATAAATCCAAGAGTTGAGCGAGCATATGCAAGTTGGCACAAAAGAGCAAAGCTAATGGCTAGTTCTTATGTAATTTGTGCTATGTGGTTTTGATGTGTCAATGATGTGATGAAGTTTTAAAATGGTGTGCATATATAGGAAGAAATCACCTGTGGACAAAGGTATCGGCAAGAGAAAAACCTAACACTAACACTATCGGCCCTGGACGAAGGTGTCGGCCAAAGAAAAACTTAGCACTAACACTATCAGCCCTAGATGAATGTGTCAGCTAGGCAGACCTAAATGTCAAAGATAATGCAAACGAGTTGTCATGGATCAATTAAGTGGATGGAAGGGTGTAAAGCAAAGTAAGAAGATAAGAGCAAAAGAGATGTAAAAATGGAACCAAAAGCCATTCTCTCTCCATGTATCATCCCTAACATATGGTTACGTGAATAACCATACCCCTATCCCAAGATAATCCCCTTAAGGCACCCATTCCCAGAATAGATGCATTAGCGACCTTGAACCTGGAAGAGAAGTTGTTAGTAACAAGTATGAAAAGATAATTCGTGAAAAAGTGAAAAATTAGGTGTATACATATGCCCCCGCTGTTGATTATTGCATGTCACAATAGGGAAACATGGGTTAGTCAGGGCGCTGATGGAGAAAAATAAATCCAAGCGAGGTCAAGAACCTAAGCGAGGATGTACAAGATTGTGGCAGTCCACTAGGAAAGGCCAAGGCGAATTGAATCCAAAATAGGCAGAAAAGAGGCAAAGTCAGCCAATAATAGGGCATCAGGGTGCTGATGGTGATGAATAAATCCAAGCAAGGTGAAGAACCTAAACAAGGATGCACAAGACTGTGGTGATCCATTATAAAGGTCAGGGCGAATCGAAGCCAAAATAGGTGGAATCAAGATTGTGACATTCTAACGGTAGGAGATGTCAGGGCAAAAGAAAGGTGATGATAAACCTAAGCAGGGCGAAAAGCCAAAGAAAGGATGATATATTTGGAGATGTGTGTAAAACCCAAGGGGGGCCGAGATCCCAAGTGGAGGCAAGAGCTTAGGCCAGATAAAAATGATGTCAAGGTATATATAAGGGATATATCTAGCCACAAGGGGCCAATGATTGTAGAGTATTAGTAATAATATCATCGACTTGATTTAGGATATGGCTTCAAGCACGAGTCATGGGGTCCTCTATAGTGTGTTGTGTGATAGCAACTTGTCGATGCACCTCAAATCTCATGGCGAATAGTGTATTATCGATCTGACTCTCTAGTCGGGCAAGGATGTCACAATGTATGTCCTCTAGAGTGTGACGAGATTCAGAATGGGGTGGTGGTTCATATGTAGGTTGAGGTCGAGGGGATCGAGGGGAAGGAGAACGGTTCTAAGAGAAACTAGATCTATGCTTCTGAGTGTGTGAAGAGGTTTTGGGGATGGGATGCTTGTTATGCAGAACCCGACAGTCGGCATCAGTATGTGCGCAATACTTGTGATGAGAGCGAAAGAAAGGAGCTGAAGCGAAAGGTTGTGTAGCCTTTTTGGTATGGTCACATTTGACCTTGGCTTCATGCTTCTTCATATGGCATTGATAAGCTCTATAATCAGAGACATCATGACCTGAAGCCTCATGCCATGTACAATATGGCTTTGCCCCAAAGGGTCGAGGAGCTATAAGGGCAAGAGATAGGGAGAAAGGTCTCATAGGTTGTAGAGGGCTAGTGGGAGTGTCTAATAAAGGTACCAATGCAATGGGTGAGGATGGTGCCGATGGAGCAGTCTATTATCGACCATGCAAGTTGTGTTTTAACAGGGGTCTATATCGTCTGTAGAGGCATTGTCAGCTCTAGACGCCATCGGCTCTGCAGAAAATATTCCACAGGGGACGATGGTGTCTGTAGAGGCGTTGTCATCTCTAGACGTCATCGGCCTTGCAGAAGATATTCCACAGGGGCCAATGGTGTTTGGAAAAGGAGGATTTTTATCTTGGGAAGCTTGTTGTTAAGGTATAGAAGGGTACCAAGGTGTTCTTAGGACTCTGATGTAAGATATGTCAATGGTATTGGTTTTAAGGCTAGAAGATCTCATTTGAGCTAAGGCACGTCGATAGTATGAAGTAACTATAATGCCCATGATATTTTTCATGGGGCTTGTATGATTCTGATTTTGATAGTCGGAACGAGATCTTTCTAAGGATTGATGACATTCATACCTTTGGACCTTTTGTAACATCTCACTTAGGATTGGTGGAGGAGGAATATGATTCCCATGCACACCTAGTAGTGAGGGAGGTGTATGAGAAGGCATGTTAGGCACCAAATTTTGAGATATTAATTGTAATATTTGATTATGTATCAGAATCATGTTAGTTTCGGAGGTAGCCTGTGATAAGGCCATCTGTTCTAGCAGTTTGATTATCACTGTGTTAAGGTCCATAGAAGAAGAGTGGCCTTTAGAGGTGGGTGTTTGTATGTGATTATTATGCTCATTAGTGGGAGTTTTAGGGAACTCGCCCTGATCAGTTTTGCAGGGAGAAGCCTCATCATGATTGAGTCCTTCTTGATTAGAATGAGGCCTAGTTATTTCCATGGTATTGGAAAGTATCCTTCGGAAACCTCCATTTTTATCAGAAGTAAAACATTCGTTGTTGTTAAGGTTCTTACCAATGGATCTGGGGTCTATCTACCCAACCCGAACTATGTTACATTCTATTGAGTGACCCTGTTTTGATTGATTAGAGGAACAAGGTTGAGACAACAGAGTTTCACAAGTTGGATTGGGGTATGTGGGAAGATTGGCGCGTGTAGGATGGAATTAGAGCATTTGGGAGCATGAAGAGGGGATGCAAACACAAAGGAATATCCCATGGAGAAGTTCAAGCGGTTCAACTATGGCAACATAATCCTCAAAGATGACATTTTTGTTGTCTGGAAGATGAAAACATGATTATGGAAAACTACAATTTAGATGCAATCGATTGTGCACAGATTTTGCACAGTGGTTGATAGCGTCAGGAAGGGAAAATGAACCTAAAACAGACACAATCAGCCCTATAAAGACCTTGCATAGGGGTTGATGGCATCAGGAATGAAACTATACTAAGGTAGACACAATCGGCTCTGCACAGATTTTATATAGGGGCCGATGGTGTCAGGAAAAATTGATTTTTAGGGTTTTTTGGAATTTTAAGGGCTGAAACAAGACAAAAACGAAAATGGGCACTTTTAACGAGCTAAACTCGAACTGAAATTGTAAAATAAATATTCACGTCGGGTTCACCAAGGATGTGTGGCAGGCAAAAATGTGTCTAAATAACATGCACTCTCATCATCCGTTCAACTAGGGTATTGAGGTAACGAGTAAGAGACACACCAAGACCGACACACAACATATATAATTCAAAGGGGGTACATGTACGACTAAGATCACATACCCAAAGGGAAATAACCCTTACACTAGGACAACCTAAGGTTTCCAAGGCCCTAGGTCGAAGAAGAGGAAGAAACCGTAATGAGGTATCAACACTATGGGGAGAGATTAATAATAAAATGAACATACAAAGTTTGTGCTAACCGAAGTAAAACATGTAACATAAACAAAGAACTAAATACAAAATGCTAACATACCATGTGCATAAAATGCTAAGCTAACATAAAGTAATAAACAAAGATAGGAAACTACTCTATACAAAAGGACAAGTTGGGTTAGAGCAGTTACATGTTGGTGTGCATATATAGGACACAATCATTCGCAGACGAAGGTGTCGGCAAGAGAAAAAGCTAACACCAACACTATCGGCCCTGGACGAAGTTGTCGGCCAAAGAAAAACCTAACACTAACACTATCAGCCCTGGACGAAGGTGTTGGCAAGGCAGACCTAAATGTCAAAGATGATGCAAAAGAGTTGTCATGGATTAAGTAAGTGGATGGAAGGGTGCAAAGCAAAGTAAGTAAGAAGATAAGAGCAAAAGAGATGCAAAAATAGGACCAAAAGCCATTCTCTCTCCATGTATCATCCCTAACTCAATGGTTATGTGAATAACCATACCCTTATCCCGAAATGAGCCCCTTGAAGCACCCGTTCCCAAAAATAAATGCATTATCAATCTCTAACCTGGAAGAGAAGTTGTTAGTAATAGGTATGAAAAGATGAAGCGTGAAAAAGTGAAAAATTAGGTGTATACACATTGACCCAAAGTGAACAAAAAGTCAAATTATAAGTAAAACAAAAGAAAAGGAAAGATAATATAGAGTCTAGCACAAAGGAAAATGTGACCAATGATCAATATGCACAAAGACAAGCTTTAAACATTACAACAAAAGTGCTTGTACCAACAAGTATGTAACATGGAGGGCTAACACATCCTATTGACTCACTCTAATTTTTGTGATTTTGCAAGGATTTGTGGGGACTTTAGGGTTTCAAGGAAGGAAAGCAATTTTCTAGTGACTTGTAATGAATTTTGAAAAAGCAAGCAAAGTTTTCAAAGTCCATAAGTAGATAAACCAAGCTCATCAAATCAATTTTGCATTTTCTAACAATTTCTAGATCTATAATGGTACAATTCTAGTCTTCCTTGTTAATGAGTAGTATGGTTATAACTGACATTTTTTATTTTCGTTGATCTTTTTAGTCTTTTTTGCCTTGATGTCCAAACCTATTTTCCATTGTTTGATTCTAAAGATTATCTCCAAAACCATGACATATTTGTATCACTTAAAAACCCAAATTTTCCGGGGCACTTCAATTTTTTTGTTACCCTGCACTCCAAGAATATTCAAAGTATATTTATTTTTGCAATTTAGTCTAATGGTTAGTTGTAATGCTATATTATTGTAAACCCACTTTCCACATCTAAAATAGTAAACCACCATGTTTTCTATGAGAATATGTTTCTATCAATTTTAAGGCTCAATTTTTTATTTTTTATTTTGTTTCTATTCAAGAGAAATCAATAAGTAAGTCCTCTCATAAAACCTATTTATTGGAGACCACAAGTTCAAATTGACTTGCTACTGGTACACATCGCCAATGCCTCACCCCAACACGTTTAGATAAGGGACTCAAACCCATGACCACTAAGTCAAGGCACCTTAACGCAACCTCACCAACAATTGGGCCAACCCCAAGAGACTTAAGGCCAAGGCTCAAGTGCTAATATTGCTTTGGGGACACTTTACAAAGCGTACAAATAAAGTTTTTTCCATTTACTTTACATATTCACAAGATTTTGTACCATTATATTTCAATTTTGAAGTACCTAGCCCAATAATTATCAGAACCATATTAATCCATTTATGATGAGACTACCCTTTGGGTAGGATAAGAGGTGTATCAAGAAGCAAAGCAATCGACAGTTAATTTGCCAACATAAATTAGGTGAATAATAATGCTTATATATCTACCTGGCAATAGTTATTCAGTTTGTATGAGCTGATTCTCAAGTTGGAATTCTGTGGTGTGTTTTGATACCACCCATTTTTTTGTATAATTAGCAGTGAACTATATCTTTAATGTTAATAAAGAACTACTTTTCAATAAAAAAGACTTATATTTAAACTTGCAAAAGCAAACATATGCAAAACTGAGTATCGCAAATTTGGTATACCGCATCAATCTTCCAAAAAATTTAAAATAAATCCATAACTTACAGGAAAAAGAAACAGCAATTTACAAATTCCAACTCCTTGGCGAACACTGATTTGATGGTGACGTACCATATACCTTATATTCATGTCAAGAAGTATTGGATTCTTACAAGCCCAAAGCAACAAATTAAGATGAACTGATGAACTCAATATATTTATATTAACTGTACAACGGCAAGTTTGTCTGTCTCACTTTTCAGAACTAAACAAGAAACTATGATCTCGTATAAGCAAGCGTGAACCAAGCCCACTGATCTGAGTTATTTGAAATCGCCATAAGAGAAACTATTCTTTACAAATACGTAAGAGTTATCATTAAGCAACATGAACCCTGTCTAGACTTAACTTTGGCAAAGGCAGAGGGACCTGCACTTTTCACTGAAATTCTCACCTAAGCAAGGGAGATCCAAGCCCACTGATCTAAGTTATTTGAAATCGCCATAAGAGAAACTATTCTTTACAAATACTTATGATTAAGCTACATGAACCCTGTCTAGACTTTGGAAAAGGCAGCACAACCTGCACTTTTCACCGAAATTCTCACATTGTCTAGTACCCAAAAAGCAAACGGTTAATTAACCACCATGCATTCCACATATTTCTCCTTAATCATCTCCAGATTGCACTAAACACATCTTTTGTTCTAAGGGGAGGATGGATTTGAGCCATGGCCAGAAAGCTGTGAAACTGAATCTTCCTGTGAAATGTAACTATAATTCAGAGGAACCATTGGTCTAGTATGCTCTTTTTTTCCATTGGCAGGAAAGCCTTGTCGAGCAGGTGTAAGCCCATTCATTCTGGTATGCTGGACACCAAGAGATAATCTTCTATTCAAAGGGGTGCCATTTACAGAGTTCCCATTCAGCCGCAGGCCCATACCTTTTTTGCTTGAAAGCTGCTTATGGGGGACTTGGTCTTGCACCGAAAAAAAGTTTCTTGTTCAATTGTCAACTGGCCCCTGAAGACGTTTTCTATCCTGAAGAAAGAAGTAGTAATTAGCATATTTTGATACATGAAAAACATATAGTTGAGATTCCTTGGCAATGCCCAACTTAGCAAATTCATACCCTGAGCCTCTTTTTCTCCTCTTCCCTTTCCTGCCTTAGCATGTAGTATTCATCTAACATTGCTAAAAGGGGGACCTGTGGAATTCAGAAACAAAAAAAACAAAGATTTTGATTGAATGTCGTTATGAATATTTGAAGTTGATTCAAATTTGTTAAGCACCACAAAATCCTTGAAATTGGACAATTTGGGAGCAGTTGCTCACTTCATCATATAAAAAAGTTGTTCCTCTTTCTTCCTCCCAAGACCTGGTTTTTGCCAGTCAAGGAATCCACAAGTGCTACATCCCCAAGATCAGCCTCAGTTAGCATGTACTCAAATCACAGATCAAAAGTTTCCAACGAGATATATTTTTATAATTTTATTAGAATGAAGTCCAAGATTAAAGATATACAGCAGAATCATTGCCGTCCATAGACTCAGAAAAAGATCAGAAGTTTCAAGAGTCTTGTCCTGATACTTACCAGGAATTTTGTTAACCATCACCCGGGCACGTTCTGCACGTTTAAGGTTTATATGAGCACCCCTGCTCACACTATATCTGTTTTCATCCTGCAGGTACACAGCTTACAGTTTACAGCTGAAAATGTAATTGCCAACAGAGTTTTTCACTCACATCGGAAATACAATGCATAAATATTAGGATCAACTACGTGTGCGACACTCAAAGCTACCTTGTTGTAATCTTCCAGCCAATTTTCTTCTTCACAAGCTGCCATCCATTTCTCCACCTTCTCCATTATTTCTTTCCGACTTTGTGCTTCTTCTTTGGCCTTTGCAATCTGATCATCCATATTTGCCAGAAGATCCAAATGATCGATGGTACCTTCAAAACAGATTCACTATAATTAGTTAAAAAATACAAATAAAACCAGAAAAAGTGGTAAGGCACAGTACTAACCAGAATCAATCATAGCCATTATATTCTCTTGTGCAGACTTGATGTCTATTTCCATGTGAGCCCGCCTGTATATCTCTTCAAGTTCTGATTGCTTCTTAACCAGAAGCTCCTTCAGCTTACTAGCTTTAAGCTGATCCAGCCTCTTTACTTCAAATTCAGCCTGGATAAGAAGAAAAATGGATGTCATCAGTCAACCCAATTTCATAATTGGCTCAAAAAGGGAAAAATATTTGATTTCGGAAATTGGATTGCTTCTACAGCTTTCTGCTGAAGGGTCAAGAAAGTAAACACACCTCTTCGATGATATCAAGAGCAAGTGCCCTTGACACTGACACTTTGTCCACTGAAGCTGAAATGTAGCAAGTCACATGATCAAAATGTTTCTGTTCCTCTGTGGGAATATCCATTAGATTCCACAATTCTATCAATTCTGCGCCCAGTTCTTGGATCTGTACAGAAAAGGCTAAAGTTATATTGAATAATAAATCAGTAGGAAACTATCAAATCAATTTTCACTCAGACTACGATTATCCATGGCAAACTTGACAGTCCTAAAATTTCAGCTGTACTTAAGTAACTGAAGACCTGCCACCAAATATGAACACAAGAACGCTACTCATCAGTGCTTCTTACCATCCTTCGCAGCTCAAAACATTATCTTCCAAATGTACATGAAGCTTTTTATCTAGTGTACATGTTCATTAACTGTCAACTAAAATTTAAGGCCACCATGGAATTATGTCTAACATGATTTTGATGCCCAGGACGAAGACATGTCCCAAAGCAAGTTTTGCCAGTGTTTCCAATAGTAAAGAAAGACCGAAATCAGTTATGTGGGGGAAATTACATGAGTTGGGATATTCTTGAAAGAAGGTTAAAATGACAGATTGATAAAAGGATTTTAACACTATCTGCCATCAAATGGATTCGGTTCCCCTTTCAAGTTCCATAGTTTCTGCTCAAGAAAACTTCTACGATTTCAGGAACAGTTGGAGTGATTGACAAACTTGTTGAGATGATGCAAAATAATGCACTGAGATAGAAGTCTAAAAGTACCTTGCTCTGTATACAACCATAAGCATCCAATCTTAACATGAAAAACTCCTTATAAGGGAGACCCGTGAACTCTGTTGTATCATGCCATATCAGTGAATGAATTCGTTGAATAATGTATGAACCTCTCAACATATCAGGATTATTAGCTCTTAATAAGTGCCATTTAGCCTGGTTTATTTGAATTTTGAAGTCCTATTAATACTGTCATGCTCCAGGGCTTTAAATAGAAAACATATATTTTCTATTAGCTTCAGCTAACATGAGGAGACAAGTCTCTGGCTTATTGAAGACTTCAGATCTTATGATACTAATTCAGGAAGAGTTTGATCTTGAACAATTAGTATATTCCGTTTGAACTTAATACTTACTAAATCTCATAAGATTACAAGACGGATGGCTAAGTTAACATTGAAATTCTTGGCACCATATAAAATCCATACTTTTCTAATATTCTTTACAATATAGGTTAATAACCCTTAATGGATTCTCGTATAAATAGTACCTTTTGTAACCGTCTCTTCTTCTCATTTTTCAGAGATTCCACAGTGCTGGCCAATTTGGCGAGGGTGCCATCACTTATGCTCATTGAATCGATGCTAGTATAGTCATCCAAACTCGGATGAACTTCAGAAATGATCCTAGAGAATTCAATCCCCACAACTGCTGAAAGATCGTGCACAATGTTAACATAGTCGAGAACTTTCTGGAGCCTGTCATTCTACCAAGAAAACAAATACTTGTGAGAAAAGATTATCAAAAAATAGGCTGCGTATGTCACTTCAAACTTTCACATAGAAAGCCATTCATTTGGTGAGATTTATTAGAAAGAATGAAATGGGTAGCAGCTTGTTTACCATGAAAGAAGTATGCTAATATGATGCTACTTTGAACATTGGCTTAAAGCATTTGAAATATGCAGGACATTCAAGTAGTAACTACAGCATGGAATAAGCATAACATGTATATGGACATTTGGTTTCGAGGGTTGTTCAAAATCAATTGATTCAATGGCGTTTAAGCTACCTTTTCTCTGTGAAGCTCTTGAAGCTGCAAATGAAATTCATCGAGCTTCTTCAGAGACAGGTCACGATCATCCAAGGTTAGACTTGCATAGAAGTTATGCGGCTCTGAGTTTCCTGCAATCTCTCCACAAATTTTATGTATCTGCACTTGAACGTCCATAAATTTCTTTATCCTTTCCTGTTTTTTCTGCCGTAGGTCCTCCAGAGATGGTGCAATTGCAGCTAGTTGTTGCTTCAGCGTTCCTGTTTGCTTTTCTGGCTGCACAGAGCATGGACAAATACTCAAACCAAATTAATACGTGGCTTATTCAGATCTTGCAATAATACACAAGAAACCACAAATAGGGTTTTGCATTGGCCTGCTGAGCAAACTAGTATGATGATGACAGCTGAGTCTAGTAGTTTCTGAACTCATTGCCAACCAGTGGTCACAATTTCAAATAATGATCATTTGACTCACAAACAGCTGACTCATAAAAAATGAAGATCCTTTTTCTCAGACCAGCTTAAAATTCGATAAGAAAATAATAATGGCAATTATTATAGAGCTGGGCCTAGTGCTTCGTATGAGGTTAATTGTCATCTTAAGTTGTCAACCAGTGGTCTTGTATTCAGAATTATAATCATTGTACACCATAACTACAGGGGAACTACAGTTTATCGTAGTTGTGGGCTTAAAAACCCTCGTCAGTCATAAGTAAAGCAGTTTCCCGATACAAAACTTCATTTCATCTCAATTTGATTTTGATTTTAATCTGGGGTAGCACCATTTTTTGGAAACAGGGGAATTCCAGCCAACCAGGGTTTGCATCTACTTGCAAGAGGAATCCCTCCAACCCTGCCAACAGTAAAAGCCTGATTGTCTTTCTTTTGTGTAACTGGAAAAGGGTCTTACCCTACCAGATTGGACAAGAGTGTGTGCCCTCAAATGCCAGGTGGAGGGTGGGTGCCTAACCAGTTGGCAACAGCGAACAAAAGTTCATTTAGATCTGGCATTACCAGTGTATTGAGATTGGTCACTCTTAACAATGATCAGATGGGCGAGGGAACGGTAGAAATTCTAACAAAATGGTTGGCAATTCAGTGTACACAATAGTCCCTAAAGCCACCTGTAACTACTAGGGATACCTAGGTCGAAATGTGGTAATGTAAGAATATCACAATTGGAAGTATCACCATGTCAACAACAAGAATCAGCCACACCAAAATCAAGGCACCCATAAAAGCCAGAACAAAGAATCCCCAAAGTCCCAAGCAAAACTTACCCGGCCCACAAAGGATCTTTCACCCAGAACAGAGAGAAGATGTGCCAGCTCAGCCTCTGAATCAGCAAGCTGCTGATGTAACTGAGCCCTGGACAGATTAGCCTGATCCACCTTTCTCCTGTATACTTCCAAGCATTCCTGCTCCAATTGCAACAACATCTTATCCCTCTCAACATCACTCTCTCCTACTTCATCCCATATCAACTGAATTCATAATCAAATCCCCACATCAGAAAATGTGATAAAAAAGAAACCCAATTTAATAAAAAAAAAAAAACAATGGTACGTGTAAATCATATAAACTGCATTCATAATCGAATCCCCACATCAGAAAATGCGATCAAACAGAAATCCAACTTAAAAAAAAAACAATGGTACCTGTAAATCATGCAACAGGGAGCCGCATGTAGTCTCAGACAGCACTGGGTTGCGCGATGTAGTCTTAGCTGCCATTGGTGTGTTCTTCAAAGAAAGAGCTTGGAAACCCATGCCCAGTGCTTCAATTTTTACATCTGAGAATTGGGTTTTGCTGTTATCATCATCGGGTCCTCTGATTGCCATTAGCAGCAATGTCAGACCAAAAGGGAGGACAAAAATAAAAATATTGGGTAGGTGAGATGACCCAATTCCTGTTTTTTCTAAATTTCAGTATTTCCTGCAGAATTCGAATGACTAGAGTATGCTTCAAGGGAGGGAGAACGAGGAAAATGTAGTGCTCGACATGAACTTATTAACTAACCCCAGCGTATTAAAATTGAAAGAGCCTTTGAGGCGAAGATAATGAGATTGGTGGTTGATGTCAAATCATTATAATACCAGATTACATTTATTTCCCTCCAATGGATTGTTTGAATCCAAGAGGGTATCCAACGTTCCTTTTTTCAGGCCTTGATTCTCGGTCTGGCTAGTTTGGTAGGACTACAAAATCGAGAGGCAAGTTTAACAAGCATGAGCTTTCAAAATGTAAACGACAAGATATATCTGTTTTTTTCAAACAAGGGGGAAGGTCCATTTGTGGCCTTTTTGTCGGCAAATGCCTTACGTTTTCATTCGTAAATGTCTGGTTAAAAAAAAATTCAAAATCCATTTTACAAATGACTGGTAAAAAGAGGAAAAAAAACTCCAATCCACTTTATAAATGACATAACCCATTATGACATGATTACAACATAAAAGTTGAATAAGGCAAACACATTTCCTCAAAAGTCTGGTATATTCTTTGACCTTTTAAAAAAAATTAAGGTGGGTGGATTGAGGGATATCTATTTCGTCATTAGACTAGAATTCAACGTTAATTTGTTTTTGGTATTATTTGGGATTTGTATTTTAGTTGATGGTGAGCAACGCCTTTTATATTATCATCCTAGGAGTCTACAACTTATTTGATGTCAATATTATTTTTTAAAATTTGAGTTGTTGCAATTGGGACTAAGGGTACTCGTTGTGATGCGCCACTCATGCATTGACCATGTTTTGGAAAGAAATGGTCTTAAATTAGATTTTGCGATAGTGTGTGACCACATTGAATGGTTGTTCATTCTTGTTATGCTAAAAGTTTTGGGGTTTAGAGATTTCTTTTATCTTTGATGTTCAAAACTTTATTATGCAAAGGTGTCAATTTGTTTGACCATCAATGCACATAAGTCTAAGAGACTTGCCATGTGTAATTTAATTAGATAGAGTTGCCCACTTGAGCTTTATAATATGGTTTGGTTGCACAAGCCGTTGGATGTTCATTACCCCATTGGGCCATTCAAGGCTTCAGAAAATAGCGAAATCTGCGAAAAATGCAAAAAGGCAAAAAGCTTGTTTTTTCAAAAATAACAAAGGTCGTGGCGGGAGATGGGTTTCCCACACTGGGTGCCGGGGTCCTCACTGGTGCAAACAAGATCCCAGTGGGAAATGGCTGGCGAGGTGGCGCCTGTGGATCAGCCCATGAACTTGAAGTGGAAAAGGTTGTGCTTGAATTGATAGGACAATTCGGCGCTAGCTTGGTTGTCAAAACCCTAGTTTCTTTGTTCGGGGAGTCGGTACTGGAAAACATGGCGGCAGAAAAAATTTTGGTGCAGGCTGAGCTGACCGTTGAGGTGATATAGGAGGTCCCTTTCAATCCATCCCAGTTGGGTCTGATAGGCTGAAGAGCTCAGAAGACTTCAAGGTTGACGGAATCGATTTCAAAATCGCTGCAGAAAGTTTACATCTCTCGGTGCCTCCTCCTCCCAAAGCTGATTTTTCTGATTCACGGGTGAAAAGGGTGATTTTCTGCAAGTTTGTAGGCACCCGTTTCTCTCAGAGGAGGATTTCAAGCTGGGTCGCGCGCTTCTGGGGCTCAAATGCTAAACCAAAAGTTAGTTTCCATGCCAACGGATTTTTCCAGGTATGTTTCCCCTCCCCTGATTTGCTGAATTTGGTGCTTAAAGAAGGACCCTGGTTCATGAACTCTTCCAGCCTATACTTTCGTCCTTGGTCACCAAATTTCGACCCCTGGAAGGAAAAAAATTCCAAGGCCCCACTTTGGTTAAGCATTCATGATCTGCCTTTGGATCTCCGCAAATGGTCTGTTCTGAAGCCAATTGCGAACTCCCTGGGGACCCTCGTGCCCATCCGTAATCCTGCCCTAAATTTCTGGCACAAAATCTCGGTGCGTCTCTGTGTGGCGATGGACCTGACTACCCCTCTGTCACCATCTTTGACTCTCCAAACAAATTCCAGCCCCAAGTGCTTTACCATTGAGTATGAGGGTCTAAATGCAAAGTGTTTTTATTGCGGGCAGTTGGGTCATCTGAGTAAGGCCTGCTCTTTGAAACTGGCCAAGGCTTCCAAGGAGTTGGATTCTCAGAAGGTTGGCTCTATGATGAAAGGGCTGGAGGAGAGAGAAATGGCATCACCCTTGGTGGGTGATATTTCACCTCTTTCTCTTCTAAAAGAAACTGAAGAAGTGCATAAAAACTCCGGGGAATTAATTTCCCTTATTAAGGAAGGTTTCGATCAAGGGCAAGTGGCTTCCCTGAACTCGCTACAATCTTGGCTCCTGGATAAAGTTGAGACAAATAAGCTTCAGTCCCTTTTAGGTGATGGTGTCTTGGAGGAAGGAGAATTTGAGCCAGATCTGCTGGTACCGGCTTTAGCTTCCTCAAAATTGGCTTCGGTTCAAGCAGGGTTGAAGGAGGCCATATGCGGCTCAGCCTGAAAAAAAGGTAGAAAATCCAAACAAGAACTGGCACTGTTGGAAGTGGATGCTGGCAAAACAAAGTGTCCTGAACTTTGCCAAAGCTGTGTCCGGGAAGGCGAATGTCCTTCCCTCTCCTAAATGATAATACTTTCTTGGAATATCAGGGGTCTCAACACCCCTGATAAACAACACTTGTTTAAGCGTTATCTCTTCTCCTCGGAGGTGAGTGTGGTGTTGCTTCAAGAAACAAAGATGGCCATGGTGGAAGCTGCTGCGCTCTGGAAAAATTCAGTTAAGGGCTGGAATTTCTTCTTCTCCGATGCTACCGGGGCCTCAGGGGGCTTGGGATTCTGGTGGAAGGAATGTCAGGTTCAGGTTGATCTTATCCACCAGAATCATAGTTGGCAGTTGGGTCGGGTTTTCCCAAAACATTCTCATTCGGTCTTCTACCTCCTTAATGTGTATGGTCCGAATAGCATAATTGGAAAAAGAGAGGTTTGGCAAGACATCTCCAGGTATTTTCTCCCCCTCGAGGATCAATTGTTTCTTCTTGGTGGTGATTTCAATGCTATCACCTCTGAGAAAGATAAAAAAGGTGGTATTTCTAGAAATCGGCAATCCCAGGCAGATTTTTGTTCCTTTATCTCTGACAACTCTCTTTTAGATATCGAGCCCAAGCAAGGTTGGTTCACCTGGAGCAATCGTAGGAAGGGCTTCAGTAATATTGCTGAAAGGCTCGACAGGTTCTTAGCTGGCCCTAAGTGGTCTCTGAATAATGTTGTCTTAGAATGCTCGATTCTACCCTGGTCTGGCTCTGATCACTTCCCGGTTTCCCTATCAGTCAATATCGACTTTGCCCCTCGCAAATCCCCTTTTAAGTTTGAGCTTATGTGGCTGAGGGATGCCTCTCTGGAAAACAACATTTCACAATGGTGGCACTCCTATCAGGTTGAAGGTTCAAAAATGTTGGTGCTTGCACAAAAACTAAAACTTCTCAAAAAGGATCTAAGATCTTGGAACAAATCTTGTTTTAAGAATATCTTCCAAGAAAAGGCTAGAGTGGAAGCCGAGTTGAAAGCTCTGAATGAGTTAATTTTTGTCTCTGGCATGGGGGAGGCAGAGTTTCTTCTGGAGAAGTCTTTACTAGCCGAACTTGGTGAATTGCTTCTGCGCGAGGAGGTCTTCTAGAAACAAAAATCATGGGAATTATGGCTCAAGGATGGGGACAGGAACACAAAGTTTTTTCATTCATCCGTAAAAGCAAGGCGGAGCTCGTCTTTCATCTCTGAGATAAAGAGTCATGATGGTATTGTCCTCTCTGATCAAAAACAGATTTCTGATGAAGGGGTCTGGTTCTTTACTTCCCTCCTTCAAGGTGACATCACATCCTTTGATTCAGAGCAATCCTCTTTCCTTGACAATATCCCGACGCTGGTCACTGATGCTCAAAATGTGGCCCTTCTTAAGCCCTTCACTATGAGTGAAGTGGAGAAAGTGGTTTTCTCTATGGCCAAGAACAAAGCTCCAGGTCTGGATGGTTTTCAAGGCTGATTTCTTTCAGAAATTTTGGAACATCGTTGGCTATGATGTTTGGGCGGCTGTGGAAGAATCTCACAGATCCCGTTCAGTGCTTAAATCACTAAACTGTACCTTTATAAGTCTCTTCCCGAAGATCCCTCAACCCTCTTCATTCACGGACTTCAGGCCGGTTTCTCTGTGCAATACCTCCTACAAAATCATCTCGAAAGCCATTGCTTCCAGACTCAAAGGGCTGCTGGAACCTATGATCTCTCCAGAGCAATCTGGTTTCTTGCCAGGGAGGTCAATTTTTTATGGTATTTTTCTCTCTCATGAACTCATTCATTCTCTCTCCTGCAATAAATCCCCAGGTATGTTACTAAAACTGGATATTAGCAAGGCCTTTGACAAGATCAACTGGCGTTTTCTAATCAGAATCCTTAGAAAGTTTGGTTTTTTGGTTCAGTTTTGTAATTGGGTGTTCAGTTGCATAGTTGGGCCTTCTTTCTCCATGTTAATTAATGGTAATGCTAAGGTTTCTTTGAAGGTAATCGGGTATAAGACAGGGTGACCCTCTCTCCTCCTTTCTCTACATTTTAGTGGCTGACTCGCTGAGTAGGGCCATCAGCAATAAAGTTTGGAAGGAAAATTACAGGGATTAAGAATTACGGAGGGGGTGGATCCTATTTCTCACCAGCAATTCATGGATGACACTTTCTTGTTTGGCAAAGCCAGCATTCAGGAGGCCAGAGAACTGAAGGGGTTGCTCGATGCTTATGCAGTCGCTGCTGGACAAGAGGTTAGCCATGTCAAATCCTTCATCTTCTTTTTTAACGTTCCCCCCTTCTCTGGAAGCTAGAATTCTTGGCATCTTCAGTTTCAAAAAAGGCTCCCTTCCAGTCAAATATCTTGGTGTGCCTTTGTTTGGTGGCTCGGGTCAGACCTCGATGTGGAACGATCTCCTCTCTTCGGTTAATTCGAAACTCAACTCCTGGAAAGGAAAATGGCTATCACTAGCTGGAAGACTGGTCCTCATCAAATCTGTTCTCAGTGCCTCCCCCTTATACATGCTTTCCATACTGAAAATCCCCAAAAGTGTTCTATCAAAGCTTATCGGGATTATGCAAAAGTTCCTATGGCAAGGTCCCTCTATGGAAAGGAAAATCCCATTGATCAGCTGGGAAACTTTGTCCAAACCCAAAGATCTAGGCGGGGCTGGCATTCTCAACTTGGGTATTCAAAACTTGGCCCTGGGCGCCAAGCTTGTCTGGAATCTCCTCACAAAACCTCTGTGTCTTTGCAGCCAAGTGGTGGAAAAAAAATATCTGGGGGCCCATCTTCCGGAATCAATTCTCCACATTGCTAATCCCCCTCGTGGTTCTCATATATGGAACTTCTTAGTTGAATGTCAGGAGCTCTTCTTATTCAATGCGGCCTGGAAAATCGAAAAAGGTGACAGGGTGTTATTCTGGGATGATCCTTGGAATGGTTTTCCCGTGCTTGGGGAAAATCCTGAGTTTGGGGAAATCAAGAGGCTCTTAGTTGAAGAATGGGGACCATATGTTTCCAACTATGGGCTGATTCTAGAAAATTTTCCTGCTCTATTGGAATGGAAAAGTATTGATCACCTAAATCTCTCTTTGGAAACTAAGGATAGTTTTCGCTCGGCTCTGCAGGAACGACAGATAGTGCTTTCCGGGGGTAATGATGAAATTGTCTGGACTGCGGCCTCTTCTGGGAAATACTCCCCATGTTGTGGCTATAAATTATTGCATGCTGAGCAGGAAGCTGAGGCTCTAATCTGGAAGGCATGCTGGTCCCCCTCGTGTCCCCCTAAAGCTGGCCTTTTCACTTGGATGGCTTTCAAAGGCAAAAATTCTCACTCAAGAAAGGAGGAAGAGATTTGGTTTTCATGGTCCCTCAATGTGCTTTCTGTGTGAGAAGCATGAGGAAGATCGTGATCATCTTCTGCTTCATTTCCCATTCACAGCTGAATGTTGGAGTTGGTTGTGTGCCAGGCTCAATCTCCCATGGGTCCAGCCCTCTACACTCCCGACAGCCATTTTGGCTTGGCCTGTAAACCTCCACTCTGGCGCTCTCTCCTCGATTTGGTTGTGTGGTATCGTGCTACTTCTCTAGCACATCTGGTGGGAGCGTAACAAAAGAATCTTTAGGGAGGAGAAGAACTCGGTGGACAGGGTCATTCTCAGGTTGGAATGGGCTATCTCTGAGGTGGTTTCTGCTAATTGGTCCCGCTTTCATCACTTCTCCAACATTGACAGGGAAATCGAGCAGCGCTGGCCTAGAATCGTCAAGCCCGGAGTAGGTGCTCAGTGCCCTTCGATCTCCTCAGCCTCACTCCATCAGTTAGCCCGTTGGCTCCCCCCCACCCCGGGTTTCCTCAAACTAAATTTTGATGGAGCGGCCAGAGGTAACCCGGCATCTCCGGCGCTGGATGCATTATAAGAAATGAAAAGGGATTATTGGTCGGTGCCACCTCCTACAAGCTCAGGGATGGCACTTGTAATTCAGCTGAACTACAAGCTCTGAGAAAAGGTCTAGATCTAGCGGCCTCCTTAAAGATAGAAAATCTGGAAATCGAAGGGGATTCGCTAGTAATTGTGAATGCCATAATTAAAAAGAAAGCCTTGTCTTGGAAACTAGACCTAGGAGTTAAAAAGGTCCTTTGGCAACTCAGGAATTTCAGTGCCTGGAACATTAAGCACGTGTTTCGGGAAAGTAATAATTGTGCAGACAAGCTGGCGAATGCAGCGATCGAGCAAGCACAACAGGAGATAGTGGCATTCAATTCCAAAGCGTGGGAAGGATTGGGGATATTGATCTCGCGCGAGGTGGATTTCAGAGCACACGTCATCTAATGATACACTTGTGGGATGTGAAGGGTCTATTTAATGCTTTGGACAAGGGCTTCTCCTTATATTTTTTTCTCCCTCCTTTTGCTAGCTATGGTTGTCCCTCGTCTGCGCAATTGCCTTGAGCTTGTGATCTGCATGTGAAATGGAGTTTCGTTCCAGGATAACAGACAACCAGCTGAAAAGAATTTTTCATCTCTCCTGCGTCGAAGAGTTGGATGCCATTAAAGGATTCCTGGGCAAAGACTATCTATCTGTTGTTGGTTGGCCATGCGTCAACAGTGGCATTGCCTCTGTATTCGTTGAGAACCTGCTGATAATCCGTCCCTCTAAAGTGGATGCCGTGAGTCTAGCTCTGCACTGGCTTCGACCGCATACTATGGTAACCTGGCCTCCAAAGTGGCGAAATTGTTGTCTGGCGTTCTGGGTTGTGCATGAGTCTTTGCCGAGCGCATCAGGGGTGGTTGTGGGTGTCTTCAGCGAACTCAAAAAATGGTTTGGCATTCTCCTAGCCTTCACTGAGCAGCTGGTGGTGTATGCCCAGGACCAGGCTGCCAACCGTGCCCCTGGTGCTTCCTAATCTGAAGACCCTCTGTGCTCCGTTGGACCCTATCCCGCCTGGATGGACCGAGCTGTGGCTGTCTGCGGCAGGGGCCTATGACTTTCTCTGGCTGAACTGGGTGAATTCTGAAGTGAAAGTTGAAATGGAAGATGATACCAGCCTTGGTCGGGTGTCTCAGGCTGCTAGTGTTGTTGTCACCTTGGGGTCTGGAGAGTAATCCCTCTCTTGCCTAGTACTATAGTTATAGTATATCTCGGATAATGTTGGCCTATGTTCATGTATATCCAGCTACTTTTTTGCTCTTATGATTTTGTTGTTTTGCTTTGAAATCTTGAGGTCGGGCCTCTGTTTATGTAAATAGGGAATGGGTCCCTTCAACCCGCTTTATCTGCGATTAACACGAACAATGTAAAATGTGTGTTTCCATCTTATGAAGAGTATAATAGAGTTAATGAACATTATGTAACTAGATATGACGAGAAATTGGTGGCACCTAAAATTTATCTTTGTTGGTTAGTGTTGGAGCTCAAAATTACACCCATCCTAAATCATGATGATTTAGGGCTTTGAAGCAACATGAGAGTGTCTCCAAGTTGTGGGACCTTGCGCTTGAGACAGACCTCTAGAGAATGTCAACTTCCTATACTTATTTCTACTATTACCACTACTCCTAGGAAGGGAAATATAGCTATCTAACTCTACTCTATGGTTCCAAGGGACCAAGGTGAGAAGGAGATGCATAAAATGAAATCCTAAGCTAAAGGGAGGTGATAGCACCAGAAAGATGAAGATGAACACTCTTAGATGAGTGAAAATGACGGAAAATGGAGAAAGGAATGGAAGTCATGCGTGCCACAGTCCAAAACAACACTCACATTCTCATTTACATGGAGCACAACAAAACAGAAACCCTGCAAAAGATATAAAACATGCACAACACATCGCCACTGCAAAATAAGGCAAGCAAATGTAATAAAACGTGAGCTAGGGTAAAAGATAGCCACAAATAGGCTTTTATTCCTTCCTAATTATGCACAGTCGATTACAATGAGAGAGGAAGGAAATAATCCACATGCAATGAGCCATATTTGAGGCTTGCAACTCAAAATGCAAAGGAACACCACTCTAAATAATACTTTTACAATCGAAGAGATTCCAACCTTTAAAAATGAGCATTGTTCAACAATATATAGAAGAATAGGAGAGAAGAAGATGGAAAATAGGGGGAAAACTCCGATTTCCAATCATAACCACCAATAACATGCATTAAATGCCTACAAATTCACCTATAACTTTGTCAAATCTGTCGTCCCACATTAGTTTTATTGTGGAAGAAGGAAAGAAGCCAAATACTATAAAATTCGGGTGGTTGAGTCATTTGGAAGTGTGCATTAATGACCTGAGTCAAGGTTTCCCATTTTCACCTACTAAATCCCACCAAAATATGATTTTGAAGATCCTAGAATGTAGCCAATGTCAATAGCTTTCTAATGATACTAGGCGCGGATGATTTCGAGCTATGTGGAATAAGTTTTGGCAATTTGAAGTTTTATAGTGCAAGAAGAACACGCAAGACACGTGGCGCAACTTGATTGGTTGTAGGAATCAACTGAATGTATGTTGTTTCTATCTCTACCACATGTCGTGTATTCATTCACCATAAGGATTTGACACATAGTTGGTGTATTTCTAAATGTCGCAAAATGTGCACTTTATTTGACAAGTCCCCAGAATTGGACACGTAGCGTGCTAGAATTGGTGTGTAGGTTGTAACCTTGAGTGCGTGCATGGAAGGAGGCAGAAAATTAGGAAATGCAAAATTCCACCGGTGCTCGCAAGAGGGTGCATGAGGGGATGAGGAAATATGCATATTTGTTAAGGCATGCAAGTATGCAAGGAGGCACGGGTGATCTGGTAAAGGGAAACGTGAAAGCTTGGAAGAAGGTGATGTGTGAGAGGCATGCCAAGAGAAAATAGTAGGTGCATTGCGTAAGGGTGTGCGGAAGGAAATGTGAGTATGTGAGGAAGGGAGTGCGAGGGCACAATGCCCGAGGAAATAATGCAAATGGAAATGAGTGCACGTGTAGAGATGTGTGGGACTCGGGGAAGAAAGGGCATGCGCGTGAAAGCTTTACATGCTTGAGAGTTGCCAAAATGCAAGGCAAGTCCACAGATGTGTGTGAACAGATGCACAATGACTGGAAATGAGAAACTAAAGCATGAAGGATTGTGTGCAAAGGGAAAAATGAAAGACTTTGCATCTATCCAAGGTAGAAGAAGCGTGCGGATCATGTGCGGAAGAAAGCGAAGAATAAGGGGAAGAACAAGGGAAACACGTAAGGGTTGGTGTGAAGAATTGCAACTAAATAAATGCACCAAGAAGGAAAACTACTAGTACGCATAACCTGAAAACATGATGCCAAAGTCAGAATGGAGCTGCAAGTTGTCAAAATAACCAGGTGGTTATTTTGGACAATAATTAGTTACACATAAAAATTGCCTTCAAATGACATATACCTTTATATTTTTCCAAACAATTATATGTTGAGTTGTATTCAGGGCTTAGTGTAGATTAAGCAAGCATTCCTCATTATGGTGGTCCCGGTAAGTGCCAATTGCATAATTGTTTATCGAAAGAGGGTAGAGCACCTCACCGTAACAATAGATATTTATTTGGTCCAAACTAAGGATTTTCACCATAGGTTTTGATGTTGATGTTGTGCATGTTGTTATAGTTAGTAAGAGTGATCTTTTGGAGAGCATGGTTATTATCCCTTAATATGTCCAATCCATATCTTAAAAATTTGTTTCAGAGAATTGATGTACTATTTCATATTACACTGCATAGGAATTATTAAGTATATATGTGAGTACCATGCAACATGTATATATTGTTGGATAGATACTCCTTACAGACTTAGATGGAATTCGTGATAGATCATTGGTGTATGATACTTGTTTGTGGAGCACCATATGGTACCTAATGCTATTATTTTAGCACAAGGAATCCCCAACACTTAGGTGTTAAGTGTTATGGAGCAAAGGATTTCAATAACTCACAGATATCGGTTAAGGCCTAATCCTTCCACTCAATCTAGACATGATGCAAAATATTTTATCACTACAATTATTGGTGATCTACCTAATTATACATATATTGGAGGTGAAATATGTTTTAGTGGTTCCAAAAGTAATATTTTAACATTTGTTGGGCAATTAAATTTTATATTTTTGGATACATACTCCTTACAGACTTGGATGACATTCGTGATATATCACACCTATGTGATGTTGCATGATACTTGTTTTTGGAGCACCATAAGGCACTTTATGCTATTATTCTAAAGCAAGGAGTCGTTAACACTCAGGTGTTAAGGTTTATAGAGAAAATGATTGCAGTAACTCGTGCATATTGGTTAAGGCCCAATCCTTCCACTCAATCTCAACACTATGCAAAATATATTATTTATACATGTATTGGTGATTCACCTGATTATACATATATTAGAGGTGAGATATGTTTTAGTGGTTCCAAAAGTAAAATTCTAACATTTTTTGGACAATTGAATTAAAACTATCAATTTACAAGCTTTTTTATTATATTACCAGTAGAATATATTGTTTGTACCAACATTTTTGAGATAACATCTCAATAACAATATACAATTATATACCCCCATATAGAATTGGTTGGCTCAACTCCTCCTAGTGTTGAATCTCATACAAGGTTGCTTTATTATAATGGTTTACTTTGTATATCTCTCATAAGTAGATATGAGTTTCCTGTATAATGATTTATAATTTTTTTTTTTAATTTAAATCAATTTTAGGAATTTTACATTATGAATTTTCATTAACATTATTTTTAAAATAATCAATTATTATAGCATGAGGTTGATGTTGAGTTATAGATCACCTCCTACACCTTGGTTTGTCTTGTGGACATGACTTGTGATATGCACTTATAGACACCTATTCTTGGTACAAGGCACTTGGAAACATCCATTTGAGACTTTCTTGAGAACTTGGACCATTAATATACATTACAATATTGTTGGCATCCTTTTCCCTCTTTCAATTGATCACACACTACTTCTATTGCCACTAATTTTCCCTCATATATTCTCATGATCATTTTTAGTTTTCTTAGGATTTTCAACAATTCTATACACTCACATCTTTCCATTCTAATATTTTTCCATTGTCTTTAGTTAATGGAAAAATTTGGCAAATACTAATACTATCCCATGAAAGAATTAGTAGTTGATATTTTCCTCCTTTTCCAAATCATCATTTGTTATGTGGGCACTTTCTAAGGTCGTGCTAGGTTTGAGTTACAGGGTCAACTTGCACAAGACATTTATTTACAGATTCATATACACACAAAACCCTGTAGGTCATTTATCCATCTTGTCTTAGCACTCACCTTGGAGCTCATTACTACTCAAGATATCCATACCTTTACACAGTCCAAAGTACACAATCTTCATCATTCAACCTCTAAATATGGAATTTATTTTTATCCAAAGTGCAATTGCCACATGTCTTGTGCCAAGAGAAGGATCATATTGTTGCATTGATCAAGTATATAAGGAGAATTAAGAAACAAAACTTCACCCACATGGGAAGTAGATTTGCATAGAGCTACATAAGGCATTATTTACATTAGATATATAACATAGAAACTCCTTTTAAATTCATTGGAGGGAAGTTTAGGCCTAGTCTAGGTGCTTTATTCCATGTGTAATTAAGTTTTTGATCAATATTTTCAAGGGAGAAGTGGTATTGATATATTCACACATCGTCAAGCATATCAAAGATAGTTTTCACAGAAAGGATCCTAAGAAGAGCTAAAATTAAATTCACATCTCACACCATCAACAAAAATAGATTAAATGGTGTACATACACAATCAAGGCCCAAAACTGTCAATTTACTAAAACTATTCCAACACACTTCTAAGTCTTCAATTTTGTTAAATTTTATTATTATCTAGTTATGACCTTGTTATAGTAATTCCAAGTCTTTTATCATTCAGTTTGATATGTTTTTCAAGGTAGGGTATTGATGATGATTTACACATTGTTATCTTGTCTATTTCAATTCAATTTCACCCTTTTCAGGGCTTGAAATTTAATGTTTTTTATTAAATTCAGGTTAGGGTTTTTTTAGGTCACAATTTGAATAACTTGAACCCTTGTGTTCATTTTAGATAAAACATAATTGGTAAATCCATATTTAAATTAAACTATATAGCCTAAGGTTTCATTTTATACTTTTCATATATTCCCTTTGTAGGAATTTATTTATGATAGTTGTTTAATTGTTAGAGTTTACTACACTTGTTATTTCCTTCATACACCATTATCCTTAGATTATTGAATGCTTTATATGTTTCCATATTATCTCAATTAAGAAATCTAGATCAACTACACCTACTAGAGGAAGGGCTAGATGGAATGATTTGAAAATCGATTTGGTTAAAATTCCTTTGTTTCAATCTCATGATTTTTCAAAATCAAAATGGCCATGTTAATGATATATGTGTGCCTTTTAAAAACACAAATGTTAAATGAAATTAGGATGTCCATGCTTCTAAAGAAAATATTGTGAAATAAATGTTTGTTGATAACAATATTTGTGATAAACATGTTTCAAAGGATCCTACACTAGATGAAAATTCCATAGATGCCTTCAAAGAATATTTTAAGTTGCATTCTAAGGAGAATGGTGCAATAATCTATGTAGCAAAGATAAATAAATTTATCTAAGGAATCAATACTCAAGGAAGTACATGATGAACCTTTGATTGCTCCTCTATTTCCTTGTAGAGGCTCGCATTCCACATTAGGCGACAATTGGTTAACTAAGGTACCACTAATATTGATTATGCTCATTTGTCTCCACTTATTTTATCTATGTTGTATCCTAAACCTAGTAAAAATTGCACCACATTCTAATTCTCATGTTGCTATGAGCATTCCTTCATAATCAAATATTTATTTTGTGCCTCCTAGACCTACTCCTCACTAAATATTTTGTGCAAGGTATCCTACAAAATAATAGAGTGCCTACTACTACACAAATTTCTACACATCCATCTCAAGATTCACTCTTATAAAAACATCATATTATCTATGATAAACTCTTACAGTGATAATAAAGATCCTAAAAATGTGAGCCATATGGTGTATTCTTGTGAGATATTACATAACCTATTTTCTCTTGAGGTCCCCAATCACCTTTTTCCTCTATAGTTTTTTTGGTTCCTAAATTTGAATATTCAACAATAAGGGACATCAAAGTACATGCTTCATGACTAGACTATGCATATAACAATGACCAAACTCTTTTAAAGAATTCTTGAGGATTATAATTACCATCGAGTACCATATGCACTTTAAAATTGTTTAGTTAATAGCTTATTAACTCAGTTTTTAACTAAATCTAGTTAAAATGTGACATTCTCATAAATTACACAACTCAAATAAGGACCTAATGATCCCATCAGTGACTATGTACTTAAATTTAAAATTATGATTACTAAGATATCACACCCCATAAATGAAATCTAATTATAAGATTCTACTTAGACTATCCTTCAACTATTAAGGAAAATGTAATGTTTTCAATGTACCAAATTTTAGATGAACTTTGTCATACACTTAAGAAATACGATACCAATATCCTTGTAACAAACATGCTAAAATATATGACTAATGTCCCTCCATCTAGTGGAGCCAAATTTCAAAATAAGACAATATTTAAGGCTAGGGCTAATGATGCACCTACTTTCCAAGATAAGAATGAGGCCGAATATAAAGTTAATATGGCCTCAAAATCAAGTGTCAGGATTTTCCTTTATGTTCCTCAACTAAGGTAATTCACAAAATTATTTGATATTCCTCACTAGGTTCTTAATTTTTTTGAATGTAACACAATCTATTTACCTCCACGGCATGAGATTGACTAATATAGACCAACACCAAATAGATTTGATGTAAAATCATATTTTGAGCACCATAAATATTTAGGATATAATATGAACAAATAATTTCTATTTGGAGACACAAAATCATGCTCTTGGGTACATTTCTAGGTCCTAAAAACATACCAGTAATCATATAATTCCTAAGTAGGAAAACTAGTAATTGACAACTATCTTTGGTCATTTGTCTGTGTTCTTGTTTTCTATTTGGTCTTACACACCCTACAGCCCAGTCAGAACTTTACTTGTTTATATTTTTATGACTTCACACACCAGCTTCTAACTTATTTTCTATTTGGACACCAATGCCCTAGGTGCCCTCAGTCCCCTCTAGGTGTCCCTGACCTCTTTCCACCTTACTCACTCTTTTTGGGCCTCTTTTATCTTTTAGGCATCTTATTTTCTTATGGGTCAGCCTTCCAGTTGTCAATTATGAAATTCAATCAAGGGAATCATATAAATACATATTCATGTGATCAAAATAAAGGACCAAGATCTAAGCATACTTACTATCACCTAAGCTTGCATCCAAATGCATTCAAAGCACTTAAAGGCATCCATCTAGCATCCATTCAAGGGACAAGGGACTGCATTTTTTGCATACACTACATAGGAAGGGGAATTTCATTCTATTCCATACACACATTTGCATCTTTTAACAAATCTAGCCCTCTATCTAGTTCCATCTTTCATAAGGGCATCCTAGGGCACAATTTTACACACACTCAAAAGGACTACAATGGATTTTGAGATGTAGTGCAACACTCGGTCATAAGTTCACTCTGTCGGGTGACCGTCAGGGTTAGTCTAGACTCCCCATATTGCATCTTTCTTTTTTTAGGATTTGATGTGGTTTTGTGGGTTTTATAAGTGAACATATATTTTGCAGGTTACAGGTACATCTCGGTTATCAAGTGTGATGACACAAGTGACCAAAATGAATATCAGTGACCCTAGTTGACACAACCAAGTCTGAGCATTTTAGTCATGGGCACCCATTAGAGGTATTTGGCGCCCAAGCGCCCTCACCCCAGTCTAGGTGCCCTAGTCCAACCTTATGTCTAATGAGTTCCAAGAATTTATAGAGTGCATGTTGCAACACTAAATCACATCCTATTCAACAATTTTCCCAATCTGCATCAGTCCCAAATCAAGTGCACAAATCAACTAAGTCCTTTCTCTCTCTCTCTCTTGCACTTAGGGTTTCATATTTATTAGTTTATTACTTTTCATAATTGCATCATAACATCTGTACTTCAGAGTATTATTCATATCAATTACTCTGCAATTAGGGTTTTACAAAAAGTTATATTTTTTGTAAAATCATTTGGTGAACCTGCACATTTGAATACTCTTGGATCCTCATTTTTCTTCTCTCATGGATCCTAAAATTCCTCAAATTTATTTGCATGATTTACTTCAAATGCATCCCAATTGCAAGTTTGTTATCCAAAAATACCTAGACATTATGTATCTCCCTCATGTAATATGTCCGCTTAAAGTAAGTGCCATTTTTTATCATCTATCTGATGACTCTATTGATCCTATTCCTCCATCCAATCAACATATTCTAGAGTCCATCCAAGCTTTACATTCTTTATTTCAAGACAAAATTCAAGCTATGGAAACAATAATTACATCTCTTAAATCTGAAATCCAACATCTCAAGGATGTTTCTCAAGCTCATGCTAGTTCTCCTTCTACATCTCATTATCCTCATCCTATGTCTTTTGTATGTGCTCATATTAGTGAACCTCAAGTCTTACCACTCCCCCGCACCTCTCAAGTTTGATCACAATGTTAAGCAACATGATATTCTTCCTCAGCTCCTCACTCATCAATTGATCAACTTGACAACTACTCATTTATATCCTCCTTATTGGATTTCAAAATATCATTGTCATCCATATTGTAATTATCATCAAATTAATGGACACAATGAATATGATTGTTATGTCTCTCGAATGAATAATTGGCCACCTTAAACATTATGGTCTCATTTCATTTGCTACACAAAATGTTGCTACATGTTCATCTCCAATTGACTACATCCCACTAGGTTCCTAAATTTGATTCATCTATGTCTAATGAGCATCATGCCATCGTTACACAATGTCCTTCTAAGTAATTCAAGAGTGGCCTAAGCAACTTCCTCTCAAAATCAGTCCAAACAACTCTCCTCTCAATTCTTCTACAACATTACCAACTCAAACTTAAGCAATTCCTCTCAAAACTAGTCCATCACCTCCTCCTAATCAAGTCTTCTACAACATTATCAATCCCAAATAAGCTACCACCATTCAAGATCCCTATCCACCCTCCACTTCAACAACCAATTCAATTTTTTCAAGAAAACTATTCCTTACATTAATGGCTAGGACACATTTCAAACACTGTCACATACAATCTCCATTCTTGCACACTTTGTCATCATAGTTTCTCTCATTACTTACATCACTTGGGGTCTCATCATTAGTTTACGCTCCCTTCATTGTCTAAATCAAATGTCTTTGATACACATCTTGTATGCACTACCCTTGATGCACTCTAGTTCCATGTTCATACTCGTCTAATATTTCCTAAATAAACATCACCTTTCACTCTTCATGCTTTGCACTTTGATACATATTTCTAGCATTCACTTTAAAAAAATTACCCTATGATACACTATAGTTCTAAAGTTCATACTCAACTATTGAGGGTATAAATCATGAAATGAACCTCACCTCACTCACTCCTCATGCCCTATGCTTCATGATATCTATATGTTTATAACATGTCTAGCGCACTATTTCAAAAATTTCCCTATGATGACACTCTAGTTCCATGGTTCATACTTGATTGTTGAGGGTCTAAATCTGAAATGAACCTCACTCATTCAGAATTTCATGCTCTATGCTTCTTTATACATCTTTTGTAACATATCTCTTTCAAACCATCTCCCACATGGTGACATGCACTTTTTTTCTATGGTTCATCCTTGATTGTTGAGGGGTATTTTATAAATGAACCTCATCTCATACTACACATCCACTGTGGGGCATGCACTACTCCTATCACATTCACATCTTGTCATTCCACACCATCACACTCATACACATCATTTTCATATCTTGGTTGCACTTATTCTTTCTTCCTTATACTTACATGTACACTTTATTTATGTAGATGGATACTTAGTATGTCAATAATATTTTCAATATACACAGTGCGTTCACTTGGTATTTAGTTGTGAATGCAAACTTCCTATAGATATTTACATGCAGTAAAATGATTTCACTTTATCTTTTACTTCCCACTAGGCTCTTGGGGGAATCTACATTTACTTCTCTTAGTGTTATTTTTTCATGATTTACACTTCTATTAGCACACTACTTTCCATTGGTACATACATGCATTTGACATACTTTTTATCTTTCTAACATGCTAACGGGTGCTTCATGTGCAAATTTTCTTTAGGCAGGACTATATGCCACCATGGTTATCTGTTACAATTTACTTGTCATTTTTTCGTATATTGTATGCTATTGTTTGTGGGCTATGCCATATGCTTTGTTTTGTATGCACACTATATGTTTTTGGCCACTTCATCCTTGATTGTCTTGTGACATTGTGAGTGATGTCCCATGTATGAAACCCACTTTTCATAGGTCTATCTTGTCTTCTTTTTGCTTGATTGCACATTGTCTTCTATTACATACTAGATTTGATTACAATAACACATGTTTCTATCTAGCCATCTTGTTTGTATGTGCCTTGGTTTCTACCATGCACATTCCCTTCCCCCTACATGGTATCCACTTTATATCAATTTCAGGTCCTCTCCTTTGGACCACATGCTCCTATCAGTGTCACATGCACCCCAAATGATGGGGGCATACATTAGGTGAATCATTCACCCCATGCAACATCTCAGAGCTATGCTACAGGCATGCACATTACATGAATAAAGCATAGTGCATACAGTCACAAAATGACCCAAAATCTTGACTTGGGTCCTCAGCACAACACAAGACACCAGTGCCTAGATTCAGACAACTAGTGTTGGGTCACTCGTGACCTCCCTTAGGGTGCCTATATGTCCTGGGGGCAGATACAACTATTTTATCATATCAACACAGTTCTACATAAGTTCACAGAGTTTTTTCACAGTACAGGCACAGTCCTCCAGTACATAATGCATTCTATCTCCTTTAATTAGAAACAAAGTATTCAATCAGAACAATTGGAACTAATTTGGACAACTCAGAACAAAATAGGAGGACGTACCATCTGTAGTGGTGCTTATTTGGGAAGTAGTCATGGAATGGACAATAACAAACTAGACCTCTCTCCCCAACACTCTTCTACCATGGTGTGAGATCACCCAAAAAACTCGTGCTTGGTATGAGATCACCCAATAAAAAACTTGCTCTCTCACTCTACACGTAGCATTTTAGGACATCTTTCTATCCTTTTACACTCATTCATCAGGTGCACACATTCATATTTTACACACTTTTTTTACATACTTTTATAGAGTTTTCATTATACATGACTTTGATACTCTTTTTCTCTTCTTTTACAGGTATGTCCTTAATACACAATAAGAAGAACCCTACATCAAACAACAATCACAAGCATAATAATTATAGGTACAACATGGTACAACACAATACACTTCACCCCTAGGGTCACTTTCCTCTTCTTAGTTTCCACGCTTCATTTTTTATCACTTCACGCTTTCACTTTTCTCTTGCAGCACTTATCACCATCACACTCTACATCGTTACAAAAGGTACACATATTCTAACTACTTTATGTTATCGAGTATTCACTCAACAACATAAAGTGGGGGAAAATGTAGACACAAAATCACACACTTGGGTACTTTCTAGGTCCTAAAATCATACTAGTATTTACATGATTCCTAAGTGAAGAAAACTAATAATTGACAATTATCTTTGGCTTATTTTTTTGTCTTTCTTGCTTTCTATTTGTCTTACACACCCTACAGACCTAGTTATAACTTTACTTTCTTATCTTTTATGACTTCAGATACCAGCACCCAGCCAGGATGCCAGCGCCCAGGTGCCCTCGTCCCCTCTGGGTGCCCTTGACCTCTTTCCACCTTACTCGCTCTTTTTGGGCCTCTTTTATCTTTTGGGCATCTTATTTTCTTATGGGTCAGCCTTCCAGTTGTCAATTATGAAATTCAACATAATGGAATCATATAAATACATAATCATGTGATCAAAATAAGGACCAAGCTCTAAGCATACTATACTATCACCTAAGCTTGCATCCAAAGGTATCCAAAGCACTCAAAGGCATCCATCTAGCATCCATTCAAGGGACAAGGGATTGTATTTTTTCATACACTACATAGGAAGGGGAAGTTCATTCTATTCCATACACACATTTGCATCTTTTAGAAAATCTAGCCCGCTATTTAGTGCATATTGCACAAGGGAATCCTAGGGCACGATTTTTCACACACTCACAAGAACTACATGGAGTCTGAGATGTAGTGCACATGCTCAGTTCATAAGTTCACTTTGTCAGGTGATCATTGGGGTTAGTCTGACTCCCCATATTGCATCTTTCTTTTTTAGATTTGATGTGGTTTTGTGGGGTTTGCAAGTGCAGCATATATTTTACAGGTTACATGAATATTTAGTGATCAAAGTGTGACACACAAGAAACCAACAATGAACTATCAACGAACACTGGTGTGAGACAAGAAAAGACCATAGTTCTGAGTATTTGTCATAGTCACATGAGCACCCAATAGAGGTCTCTGACACCCAGATTCCCTTGCACCCTAGTCCAGGCACCCTAATCTAGCTCTGTCATGAGAGTTCCATAATTTATCCTAAGGTCCGTTACGACACTAGTATCAATTCATGTTCAACAATTTTCCTAGTTTTGCACTAATCTTAAATAAAACACAAATCATATAATTCATTTTCTCTCTATCTCTCTTGCACTTAGGTTTCATATTTTAGTAGCTTATTGTTTGCATCAAATTGTATATAGTAGTTGTACTTAATTATTTCTATCAATCACTTTGCAGTTAGGATTTTTTAAAAAAGTCTATTTTTGTTAAATCACTATTAAGACACAAGATCCAATGCCTTATCTATAACATCATTATTCAAATGAAAGGACTAAATAATATATTAAATGAATTCATTGCAAACCAAATTAATGTGTGAAATTATTTGTGAATCCTATTTTAAATCATATTTCAATAACTAAATAAGTAAATGAACTTCACATGACATATCTTGCACAACATCTATCATATACTATAATAACTTCCAATAATCACTCATTACATGGTTTTGTGGTTATGGCCATGAATACCTAAGAGAAATGACCCATTATTATATTCTATACAAAATCACGATTGTATCAATGAATTATTATTTTGTACATGCATTCATAGATTCACATTTGAAGAGAATATTGGTGGACAATGGTTTAACTGAAAACATTTACATGATGGCATTTCTTACTAGCATTTGGCACACTTACATTGGTTCACTTGTTATAGTGGCTAAAATTTAGGATGCAATGTTCAATCTCAAGATCCTTTGGAGGGTATCACATTAATGATCACTACATGACATAAAATGAAACTTTATTTCTTGTATTACTAAGCAATGAGACATACAACATATATTACTTAGATGACATCGTCTACATCAAGAAATAGTTCTTGCATCTACACTACATCGATGCTAGAAATATGTACATGCTAACAAGGCTTTCACCATTTAAGACACTCCTAATGAGTCACCTTTATTAATTTGAATTGGAGTATTACAAAATTTACTACAAATACATTAAAATTATGACATCTAGTTAAAAAATTGAGTTCAAACAAAACAACTCAATCATTCATGCCCCAAGTTAGTTTTTGGTTTGAAAATGTGTGCATCCTTGAGAACACAGACAAAAATATGTGATTCTTCCAAAATTTGGGGCCTTTGATCACTTGAATCAGACCTCTAGAGAAATTCATCGCTTATTCTTAATATATCTTAATGCTACCACTAGTCCTACTCCTAAGATATCAGTTATAAGGGGAAAAGGGATACAAGGTCTTGAAAATAAAAGGGGTGGTGATGTACCAAACAAAAAGGATATCACCCTCTTCTTACAATGAAAATAGGGTGTATGAGAAATTTGCAACCATAACCCACACAAAGTATGACCCAGATAAATTATAAGGTAAGAGGCCAATTAAGACAATAACGAAGGGTAGAAAGATAACCATAATCAAAATTATATTGAATTTTAATGATGTACAATTGATTATACAATGAGAGAGAGGTATATGGATCATTACAATGTCTTAACATAGAGGTTAGGGACACTTGGGAATGGTAAGGAATCAAAAGGGAAGAGAGTGTCCCCATATCTAGAAGAAAACACCTTGTTTACGACGGAAACCAGTAAATTTTATAGAGAACAAAAGAGATAATGAAGAGAGAAGGATGATATTGATCTATGTAAGCAAGAAATACAAATTACACTGAATATTTAGCTCGTCCTTAAATAATCTGGTTGTCTCCAAATCCACTGATGACATCTCCAGATTGATTATAGTGTTGGGGATAGCAATAATCATCTAAAGTCTCTTTCAACCCCGGAGTTGTGCTGATTAAATTACCTTAGTGTATAGAGTATCAAGGAGGGTTGCAATAAAATGAAGAACCGAACTAGAAGATGGTACATAAATAGTCAAGGCGGAAAATGACAAGTGGGAAAGGAAATGCAACTTATTTCGCCCTGGAACGAAGGAAAAAAGGAAAAAAGACAAATATTCCAGGACCGTGACTAAGATAAGAGGTGCGCATTTGAGTGGAGCTATAAGAATTCAAAGGGAAAACATTAAACTACATATTTACACAAAATATCAAGCTTTTCATTTGAGGAAGGAGATCATACAAATGTGACAGTGGCAAGTACTGGTGCAAATAGAGGCAGAACAAGATGCACCCATGCACAATAGTAAACCAATGATGTGGTAGTAATTTTGTAGAAAAAGAAATGATAACCCATTCTATGGGTAGCTTATTGAAGGCTAAGGAGTTTTCAAATGATGGCCTCATAAGGACAATTTTGCAGCAAACAATAGGCATGTTTTTAGGATGTTTTTTTCAAATTGAAATCACTTGCTCGAGATGCAGAATATGCACCAATCCATAATACAACTTGAAGCAATGACACTGCACAAAGAAGCTGAACCTTCGATAAATGCAATATATATTGCCTCGAGAAGATACATGGATTTCAAAACAAAGTCTGTCATTACTACTTAGTGCCCCATATGTGATAGCTCAATTGTACCCATGCCTCTTCACCAAGGTAGTCAACTCCTTAAAAGTGTACTAATAATTCAGATCTATAATCATTTCCTTCAAGTATCATTTGTTATTTACAGATGACTGATATGTTTGTTTCCTTTTTACATGTCCCATCTTTAAAATGTGTCTAAACAATAGTCTTGGATGGTGTATAAGTTCAAGGGATAAAATATTGGCCTATTTATTGTGCTCAATAACTCCTCTAGTAGCCTACAGATCGTTCATGTATGCCACAGTAGGCCTAACACAAGTGGTAAGGTGGGGGACTATTACCATTACGATGATCTCAAATCCAAACTTTGGTTGGAGTTTAGTCTGCCCAGACAATACTAGCAGTAAGTCCTAGTTGAATCTCCAATACCACTTTCAAAGATTTTTCATGTCCACTTTCAGGATTTTTCATCTTTGATCATGGTCAATGCCACCTAATTTTTATTTATTTTTAGACATTATAGGTGTGACTATGCACACAGAGTTTTCACATTGCAATTATACGAATGATTAAAATGAGACCTTTTTAAAATATTTGCATATGTCATTTGAACAATCGGCCCCTGAAATGAACATGTGGAAAAGGGGATTGCAGTTACAAGTGTTGGTAAAATAAATCTCTTATTGTGATCTGCGACTATCCAAGTCAGATAACCTTATGAAGCTTGATGGTCTAGACGTATGGTAAGGTAAAAGAAGGAAAAAAATCCAAACTACATGAGTCTTGATACAAAAAAAATATTGAAAACTCAATTGGAAGCCTCAATAAGATTGACTTCACCAGAAAATTTGTAGCATACCAGATGTCATGTATAGTGCTCCTGTAAGGTGCCCAAACAGATAAACATAAAATGGGACAGATTTTATTTTAGAAGAACTTGAGGACAATTTTGAATAAATAACTGCTTTTGATATAATTGCCAAGTTGATGATAAAGCGCTTGGTGCAGGATATTCCCATCAATCTACAATCTGACTCCAAGATTGCGCCTTATAAAGTTAACATACTTAGTACATACAAATATTGCTACAATATTAGGATTAAAAGGATAAGGATTGCAAGGCCTCTGTATGCTCAGTGTGCCTTGCCTTAAGATAAGAATTGCTAAGAGGATATGGCACAAAACTGCAAGGGGGGTAAACATTGACTAGAACACTTAACACACCAACAATCCGTAAAGCAAGGGTTCTCAAGATGAACCTATTGTTATCTTCGCAAAAATAGCACCCTTTGATTTGTCATGAATGAATGGATGAGCAATCAGTGTTTTTGGGAAACATGGGATTGTCTCTCAAGTTGTGAGGACTTGCTACTTGAGACAAACCTCCAGAGAAGGCTAGATTCCTCTTAACTATTCCTAATGTTAAACTACTCCTAAGTAAGGAAATGCAACTATCTAATCATATTCTAATAATCCAAGGGACCAGGGAGAGGAGGGGATGCATGAAACTAAAAACCTAAGCTAAGGGGAGGTGATAGCACTAGAAAAAGGGGGGTGAACAATTTCAGCTAAGTGAAAACAAGGGAAAATACGTACAGGGAGGGTAAGAAAATGTGCCATGTATCGATACAACACTCACACGCTCATTTTCATGGAGCGCAATAGAAATAAACCTATAAAAGGACATAAGGTATGCAAAACAAACAAACGATGCAAAGGAAAGGCAAGAAGATGTAATAAAATGTGAACTAGGGCAAAGAATAGCCACAAAATAAGATTTTATTGCTTCTAAGTGATGCACAGTTGATTGTAATGGTGGGTGAGGTAGGTATCCACATGAAAAGAGCCAAATCAGAGGTCTGTGACTTAAAATGTAAAGAAACGATGCTCTGAACAAAGACCTGCAGCAAACCAAAAGGGTCCAAAACTTTACAAATGAGCCTCATTCAACATTATATAGAAGAAAGGGAAAGAGAGGGAAACTCAAATTTAAATCTTTAACCACTAACCAAGAATCATAAATTCACCTGTAACACACAGGGCCACCTCTGGAACACAACTCCTTCACGTCATTTATCTTACAAAAAGGGGGGGTGTCGTTCTTCATTAATGTTGGTGGTTTGGATTGATTTGATAACTTGTATGTTCATTACTATCATTCCTCTCTTAAAATCATGTTTGACATTTTAGCCCCCAAGGCTATATCAATTTCTGGAGTTATTAATCCTAGGATCTAACCATTAATGAGACCTTTCCAACAAGACCAATCTCGCTTGATTTGGTTAACTGCAAAGAGAGTTATGGGTAAAATGCTTCATCATTTGTTCTGAGGTATTTTGCTTGGGGTTCTTCATTATCACATGGATTTTGAAGTCTGCAGATTACTAACCTTTGAAACACCTACGGGACATTGAATCATTGTTCTATGGATTTGTGACTTAGCAACATTATTTAATTCTTTCTCAAACAATCTCGCAACTTTTTAGAATTTTTTTTGATCCATCAATATCTATCCAAGTCATAGCCTACTCACCCCTTTCATTCCACAAGTTGGGGAGAATCCGCAGAACACTATGTTTCCTAAAATTTGTGATAAGATGAGTTAGACCTCCATAGTTTGGTTAGATCATAGGAATGGTGACATACATCTGATGAGATATTCAAAGTTGCAAGGGGTACAACTTTGGATAAAAATTTGGTGATTCAGTGGAGAATCTGCCTGCTAGATGAAATATTAAATGGCCTTGAAACATCCACTAGGCATGAAGATCAACTTGATAATCTAAAAACTGATTCAGAAAATTGGGTCTCTGTACCCATGAAACCATCCAAAACATTATCTGGAACCTGGAGTCGATGTATCGTGCTTGAACTAAATCATTCATCATTATTAAAACATTATGCTGAATTAAGTTTTATGAGATTGGAAAATTGTTTTGAATATGAAATTTGAACCACAATCCTCTTGAATGATATCTTCTTTGGACGTCCTCCATAAAATAGTATGTAATGAACCTTTGTCATCCAAAGCAACAAAACATTATGTGCAAATAACTTAGGGAAATTGAAACCTATAATACCAATAATACAATGTGTTAAAAGAACTTGGAGGAATTAAAAAATAAATTACTATCTATAAGGGAGGGTATTATATTTCTCAGTAATAATGCTTGAGATAGGTGTCATTGATCAAGGATTTGCAATTATTTTCCATCTAATTTTGACAATTGGAAAGCATTGGTTTGACTTGCAACCTACAATCATGTACAGGCCACTCCATATTACATAAAACATTTGATTGTTCATCCTTGGTTTGGCTTGTATTTACATCTCAACTTTAAGGATTAGATTTCCTTCTTGCAAACTCTTATATTTTTTCTTTCTTATCAAAAATCTTCTTAATCTGAGCTTCATCCTATTCCATTTTTTTCAATTGCTTGATTTCTCAACTCTTCATAGTTCCATGAGTTCTAACATATCTAACTTCCATTGCTTCACATTCAAACATTTCTAATTACTTTATGAGCTCCAAGGTTCTATTAATTCAAGAGAGATTGCTAGCCTTGTTTCTTTACCAGTAAATAATATCTTGTAATAGAGAGCTACCAATTGATCTCTTGGAAGTTATTCTATTAGCTCACAAGGATGATTTTAACTTTGTGTGCCAAGTTATTTGATTTTCATCTAATGGCCTCCATATGATCCTCAAAATATTCTTGTTTTTGGACTCATCTTGACCATTACCTTAGGGGTAATAATTTGAGGATGTGTTCAACTATATTGCATTTTTAATAGCCCAATCAAAGATATTTATGCCAAGGAAAGCTAGAGCATTATTAATATAGTCACAATACCTTCATAGAAGTCCAGAATGCTAGCCTCTTTCACTTCCTTTAGTACAACTACCTCTGTCCATTTTTTTAAATAATCAGTTGTTACGAGGATCCACTTGTGCCCTTAAGATTAAATGTGGGTTGATTAATCCGATGAAATCCAATCCCCAATGCATAAATGGTTGATCTACTGAGATCGGGTGGAGTATAAGAGCTGCTAGTATTTCTTTACCTGTAAATAAGGCACACATTTTACATTTCTTGGCCCATGAATGATAGTCAGTGAAAAGGTTGGGACAATAGTAACTATCCTTTATGATCTTGAGAGATGTTTTTCTTGGAGAAGAGTTCCCTCTTACTTCTCCATTATGAAACTCGTGCAATATTTTCTCTATCTAATCTATTTTGATGCATGTCAAGAGAATGTCATTCAAATATTTTCTAAATAAAATTCCATCAATATACACATAGGGAACGAACTGAAGTCTGCAATAACTTCTTTTGGATTTGCTCAAACTATGTGGGCATTGGCTTGTTTGGAGAAATTTAACCATGTCATCAGTCCAACAATGGATAGGTAAGACATTGGCTTATTTCTCTCGATCATTTTGAATCACGAGGAAAAATTCTTCATCAATATGTTGGTCTGAAGCTAGTTGTTCACATAAACCATTTTCTGTGACCAATTTAATTACTTTGATATCCACATCATATTCCATTACTTTTTTTTATCTAGCCAAATATTTTCTCATTCATATATTTTTTCAAGAGGATTTTTTTTACATTACCATGTGAAACTAAGTAGATGGATCTTGTTATTGGATACCAAATGTCTAAAATTCTTCAAATTCATTTTAATAGCAAGGGAATGTTTTTCAAAAATGAGTACCTTACCTCATAATCCTCAATTAATTTGGATAATAAATGCAACATGATGTTCCGAACCTTCTTCATTCAGCTGCACCAGCATGGAAGATATTGTTTCTGTGCCTCCAAAATCATCACAAGGTGAAATGTTATTGTAAAATCAATATTAATGCTTGTTGGGCCCTATGCAATTACTTTATTTATGGATTCAAATATTTTTTCCTCTCTGGTCCATCTGAAGACCATGTTATTCTTTAGCATCAGTTTAAATGGCTTCACAAGACTGGAAAATTTTGAAACAAACCTCTTGATGAAGTTGCATTCTTCCTAAGAAGCCTTGAAATTTTTTTTATGACTAGGTAATGACGGTAATGTAAGGATGGAACTAACTCTTTTCTAGATCAATAATTAATCCTTCCTTATAGACAATATGACCAAGGAGTTTACCCTGCATGAGCTAGGAAAATGCATTTATTCGGATTGAGGGAAAGGCCAAACCATCTACACCTTTCCAATACTTATCTTAGGTGGAAAAGATGAACAATTTGCATTCTTAGAGAATATTATGATATCGTCAAGGTACAAAAGAACAATGTTGTTTTATTAGTCACCTTGGAATGCCCTGTCCATGGCTCTCTTTGGAATGTTTCTCTTGCGTTAGACAAACCAAATGGAATTCTACTTTAAGCATAGGTTCCCCATTTTGTGGTAAATTATGTCTTGAATTGGTCTTCCTCCTTTACCATGAGGATTTTATTGTTGCTAGAGTAACCATCTAGAAGAGAAAACCTTTCAAAAACTACTACCATTTGTAAAATTTGTTCGATTGAAGGTAGTGAGTAGTGATAATTTAGGGAAAGCCTTATTCAAATCGTTTGAAATCGATACACAGTCTAATTTCTTCATTCTATTTTCGTCACATAAAAACTAGATTGGATTAACCCAAGATGAATGCTTGATGGGAAAAATGATGCGTTCTTGAATTAACTTTTTGAATTCCATCTTCATCATGGGTTCAATCTATGGGAATTAACAGGCTTTTGTTTCTATTTGATAATCTTAGTAGTCGAATCCAAGTCAATGGTGTGCTGAGGTAAAATAGAATTAAAACCTATAAGTTCCTCATATATCAGTGCAAAAATATCAGTAAACTCTTGACAATGTTCTAAAAAAGTCATTTTTTTCTTGTGGAGTGCTTACCTTACCAATTTAGAAAAACTTTCTTTCATCAATTGAGATGCATTTTGAATCTTCACGCTTTTGACCATTATGTTATCCTTTTCTTTTCTGAACTGGTCATTAGGGTTGAGAATGGATTCCAAGGTAACTAGGCACTTGAGCATCTTATTTGAGTCTGAGTTAAACAAATTAGTATCCATAATGCTTCTTCTAACGTTATCTTGATTTCTTGAAGTACACTCAGCCACTTCTTGAATGAAATTTAAAATCTATTTATCAATCTTAAACACTTGCGCAAAATTATGCCATTATCTAGTATAGTAGGCCTCATTATTAACCTGATACATAGTTTCCCTTTGTCTCTCACAAAATTCTTAACCACGTCAAACTTATCTCCAATAAAATTTATTCTGTTAGTCAGACTGAATTTTCTGTTTCTTGGAATGGAGTGGATATTGAAGGCTTCTAAAACTCATTCCAGATGATCCAAAAATCTATGCTTGTAGGCCTTGAGTAAGTAATTTTTTCCTACATTTGATCCTTTGTTTTGATTCACTATCAGCTCACTATCTCCAAAGGTCTATGAAAATTCTTGATGTTCCTCTTTCTTTGCCCATTACAAGACCATGAGATGAGGGACTCATACTCCGTTGTGTTGTTGGAGCACCTAAATTGAAATATGAAAGAAGAGTAATACTTCATAACTGTAGGAGATACAAGTACTGACACCTCCCCCTACTCATTATCTTCCTCTAGATTTGTCAAAGAACATTTTCCAAATAAAATTCTCTTGTTAGTTATTTTTTTTTAGAATTCTTAGAAAGAAGTAAATTTTCCTCATGCAAACAATAAATTTTAAGGTAACCTTCTTCAACATACTGATATGGAATCATATTTATAGCACCCATTTACCCACTTATCAAGTAGTAACTAAGGAAATCCTTTAGTCTAAGTATCTGTACGTCTTGAGGTTTTAGGCTAATCTTCTTGATCAAATATGGTACAATTTGCATTGATGGGGATAGAAACATATTGGATCTATATGATATGTGGAAATTGGTTCAGAATTGATAGTATCCTTATTATCATACCTAGTTCTAAAGTGCATATGAGACCAATTAGTTGAAATATATCCTCGAATTTTATGCGGTGAAGTCTCTAGATAGACACAAGAGAGAAAAGTGGAGGAAAAGTAATTGTAAAAATGTCTCTAGAAACTGATGAAATTGGGGAATAAATATAGTTTTAGGTTTAAACCTTTGACAACTCCAATATTTACTACTACAATTCCATCCAACTATACGACATCCTTAGAAAGAGCTTCGTACTTGAATCCTAGTTGGCCTACAATTTTCTTGGGCATGACTATGGAGCTAATTGTTCCAGAATCAATCCTAAAATTGTGAACCAAATTATTTCCAATGATTAAGGATACATAGAAGGGTGGAGGTTTCATTTTCTTTCAAGGATGATCTTTTTTCTATTACATTGCATTAGTAAGAACAAAATTGTCTTATTCTTAGATGACTCACTTAGGATAGAAATATTGGCCATAAGTACCTGCTAATAGATCTAACTTGTCCTGGAATTGCCAATGATTCCCACATTGATATGCTCACATTAGTTTTCTTCATTTATTCAAGGATTTTTCAAGGGAGTTTTAATTATCCTTTCTACTGCACCTTACTTACAACAACCTTTTCTTGCACTTTGAGTTGATATTGAGGGGTCTTTAAGCTTATTTTGCACATTTGGATCTACATTTTGAATGTCACCTCCTTGGAGTGTCAAAGAAGGTTGAGAAGGTCCTACATTTATTGACTTCCGCTCTTCCATAGATCTTCTTAGATCTAGTATTTATAGCCACACCTTGAGAAAAAGTTATTATTTACACCATAAAAGTCATCCATTTTTAAATTTACAAGTGAAGTGTCAGTTGGAGGTGCCTCCTTGAGTGACTATTTTGTTACTGATTTTCCTTTTCTATTGTTATTCTTGAGAAAAAATGCACTTTGCACCATGAAAAATTGGTTCATAATTCCATTGGGGCATGTTGTTTTGTTATGGTTGAAGATGACAAGGGAAACACCACTCATAATCTTTCACAAGGTTATTCTTGAACAAGAATCAAAGCTTGAGATGAACTAGCCACGTGTTGGGATTATATGGTTGAAATGGTCTTGTAAGAGGAAACTGATTCTGATTTTGAGGAGTAGTCTTGGAGGAAGGATTAATTTGGTTGATAAGGGGACTTATTAGGTTGGTATGGAGGTTGATAAGGTTTAAAGTTTGGGCTTGTTACCTATTAATGGATACCAACTCATTCCCAAAATTTTGAAATTTTTTCATTACATTTTGCAACTCAGTAGAAGTGCTTGAGGAAGTAGATGCTTGGCTAGAACTTTGATTCTTGGGGTTGGAAATAGGAGCTAACTCAGGGGTTTGATGAGAAGTAGGTGTCTCAATCTCTTGGAATATAGGCATTAGAAGTCCTAGGAGAAAGTTTCCTAGCATGAATGAGACTATTCTCAGCCCTAATAGCAATGTCATAAGCACCTGGTAATGTTATAACCCCCATAGACTGAATCATGATTGAAATATCACTATTCAGAGCCTTTAGTTAATATAGGAATGCAAGTTGGGGTGTATGTCTTACAACTTGAGGAATTTCGGTCCCAAATCCTTTGAAATGAGATGATAAAATCAATCATCTACTCATTAGGGGATCTCTTTGTTATTGTCAAGTTTCTCTACCAAAGAGAGGTGATCTGATTTATCCTCAAAATGATTGCACAAGGCAAGTGTCAAGTTCATCCTCAATTATGTATTAGAAGTTAGTCTCAAACTCTTGTACCATTGAAGATATTTTCCTTTGAATGATAACGCCAACAGTCTTGAATGCTACATCATCTTCAGTAATAAATTGGACTGAACAAACATTAACAACATATTGGATATGATTAGTTGGGTAGTATGATTTTCACCAGTGAAGAAAGGAATGATTTTAAGTGTAGACACTGGTATATCATGTTGTGCATTAAGATCTAGAGGAATACCACTAGTTGAAAACTAACAAAGGGTAGGTTTCTCTAAACTCCCATGATTTGAATGCGTCTTAAAACTCTAGATGACTACAAGAAGGGCATACCAAGAGGAGGAGTACAAAGATTTTTTCTTGATGGTGATGGTGATCTTAAACTGATCTTGCCACTTATTCTTCTCCTCTTAGTGACAACTACAAGTAATCAAAAATATCTTCTTTTCTATTGTTCTAGACCTTGTTTGAATCCTTCTCATCAAACTGAGGCACTAACACTGTTGAAACTAGTAGATATAATATTCAAAGTCACCATATGTGTTACTTGAAAGCCTCCAAAAGGCTAAAATTAACAAAGATACACACCAAACTTAGTGAAATAAAGATTAAATTCTAAACAATGTCCCACCAGGCGTGCTAGAACTATTATCTCTGAAAAATAACACCCTCTGATTTTTCATGAATGAATGGATGAGAAATCAATGTTTTGGGTAACATGGGATTGTCTCTCAAGTTGTGGGACTTGATACTTGAGAAAAACCTCCAGAGAAGGTTGGTTCCTCTACCTAATCCTAATGCTAAAATACTCCTGAGGAAGGAAATGCAACTATCTAATCCTATTCTAACAATCCAAGGGACTAGGGAAGAGAAGGAGATACATGAAAATCAAAATCCTAAGCTAACAAAGAGGTGATAACACCAAGAAAGAGGGGAAAGAAACTTTAATGAGTGAAAATGGAAAAATGAACAAGGAGAGGCGAAATAATGTGCCACAGTCCAAGACAACACTTCATTTACCACTCATTTCCATGGAGCACAATAGATCAAGAAACCTTGTACAAGAGAAATAATGTATGCATAATACAACAAATGAATGGAGGAAAGGTCAAGAAATGCAATAAAATGCAAACTAGAGAGAGAATAGCCACAAAACAAGATTTTATTTCTTCCTAAAGTTGTACAGATCCATTACAATGGTGGGTGAAGGCAAAAATCACATGCCAAGTGCTCAAATCGAAGGTTTACAACTCAAAATGTTCAAAGAAATGATTTTCGAAAGATTCCTTAACATTTAAGAACAGGCTCCAAAACTTTACAAATGATTCTCATTCAACATTATATAGAAGATGGAAGGAAGAAAAGAGGAGGGGGAAAGAGAGGGAAACTCGAATCCAATCTTCAACCACCAACCAAGGGTCATAAATTCATTTGCAACACACATGGCCATGCCTTTGAAAGACAACTCCCTTTACGTCATCCCATCTGTAGAAGAAAGGGGGGGCATCGTTCTTACATTAATGATGGTAGGTGGAGAATGATTTGATAACTTTGTGTTCAGAACATTGTCTCCTTTTCCTTGAACCCTTGTTTGACATTTTGCCCTGAAGACTGTACCTCAATTTCTAGAGTTGTTGGTCATAGGACGTAGCCATTAATGAGACTTTTCCAACAAGACCAATCTTGCTTGATTTAGTTAATTGTAAAGAAAGTTATGAGAAAAATGCTTCATCACTTGTTCCATGATTTCCCTACATTCTCACTTCCTTTTAGGCTTCCATAAATATTTGAATGCTTTGAATGTCCCGCGGTATCTTTTCTTGTAGTGAGTTTAGACAATGTCACATGGGGCTTTTGATTTCCGTGAAATGCTACCCTTTGAAATACACACAGAACATTAAATTAGGGTTCCGTGGATTTAAGACTTAGTCTGCATTCTTCAATTATTCCTTAAACAACTTCGTAATTTTTTGAACCTCTTTGATCCATCAATATCCACCCAGAGTCATAGTACTGCTCACCCCTTTCATTCTGTGGGTTGGGAGAATCCGCGGAACGCTATGTTTCCTGAAATCCGTTGGTAAGTTGAGTTAGACCTCCATGACATGGCTAAGATCATAGGAATGGCGATATACATCTAATGATATTTTTAAAGTTGCAAGGGGGTACAACTTTGTATAACATGTTACTTTTTAAATACCCATTTACATGCGAAGAAACCAAAAAAGTAACAAAGAAGGAAAGCACATTTGTGCCCTAAAATTGCTTATTTACATAAGAGAGAAAATAAGAATGACAAAATCATGGCATGTTTGACCACTTGTCAAATCGGGTCCCACCCTCTAATATTCAAAAATGATATATGCAAAGTGAAACATGTCACCATCACAATCTTCCTCCTAATCCATTGCAAAAGTTTCCCTCAAAATTATAAACTTGGCACTTTATATATAGTGCATGTAAATATTACAATGCATAAAAGTACCTTTTAGCAATAATATATATAAATATAAAAAGAACACCAATGCAAAGATTTGAAAAATATACACAATTTCAAAAAAATGACTGCCTTAATCGGAGCCATAAATCAAAATTTATGAGCTCTATAAGGTTATGTTATTAAAAAATAATATTTTAATGTTTTTTTAAAGAGAAAGGTATATGTGATGCTGAAATGTTCATAGGGTAAATAACTACATCCAGAGGGTACATACCTATGACCAATAAAGGATTTATGTCTGACTCACAACTGCTCCATAGTGATAACTATGTCGCGTGGAAGATAAAAATTCAAGCACAACTTGATTTTGAAGATATTTGGCCTATTGTGGATGGTTTCGTAAACATATCAGAATTAGATGCAACACAACATCATTAGTATGCTAGGGCCAATTAGAAAACCAAATAGATCATCTTGTTCGGTGTCTGATGACATGCAACCACACATTTGAGATGTCAAAATGGCCAAAGAAGCATGGGATAAGCTAAACACAGTGTACAAGGACAAGGACAAGAACAAGAACACTATACTAAATTTGTAGAGACAACTACATATACTAAAACTTAAGCCCTAATGAAAAAGTTAAGGCTTTTTTAGAAGAGTTGCAACATTGAGGGCTTCACTTCTAGCCATAGGAGAGGATATACTAGATGATTATTTCATTCCCGTTATTTTGAGAGCACTTCCTCCCTCATAAAGGATCTTTGTCATGACAATCAATTTATCCGATCAGACCATCAATTTTGAAAATTTGGGTGAACTTATTGCAAGAAAAAGAATCATTGAACAAAAAATATGAAGAAGAAGAGCAGACACTTTATTCTCATCAGAAAGGGAAGAATATATCTCATTCTTCCAATAAGTTCCAGAAGCAGAATCGACAAGGGGACAAGCAGAAGAAAAATTTTCCTATTTGCAACAGAGGACATGATTTGAAATATTATTGGTACACACACGTATAAGAAGGGTTTGTCTAGTAATTTGAGACCGAACAATCAACAATCTCCACAGGGAAAATCTAGCTACAAGCAAGGGAAGAAGAATGGGAATTTGAGGAAGAAACCCCCGCCATTAAGAAAATGTTACTAGACAAGAGGACCAATCAGATGATGAGGAATTTTTGTACACTGCCCACTCTAATGAAGCAATCACATCTTCTAGTGCTATTTGGTACATTGATTCAGGAGCCACTCGACATGTGATCAGATGTAGAGACTAGTTCTCCACAATACAAGACACATCTTACAAAAATCATGTATCATTGGGTGATGACACATTCTACAGTGTTCAAGGTATTGGGAATATTTATTTACCTCTTGGTACATACAATTGTAGGTTATCTGATGTATTATATGTCCCTTGATTGATGAATAACTTGCTATCAGTTAGTCATCTTATAGATCACAATTTGAAGATTGATTTTGATTACAAAGACAATAAGAAAGTTTGTTTGATTCGAGATAAATCCATAAGCTTGAATTTTTTTGCAAGATATTCAAATGTTGGATGTATATTTTAGCTTGATTTTTTTTGGAGATATGATCAACCACTTGTGGAAAAATACACCTCCTTCACAAAATTGTGGCACTGGAGACTTGGTCACATCAATTTTAGATATCTCAACACATTTCACTGGTATGACATGGTGAGAGTTTTTCCTTCTCTCAAAAATGACACAACCAAATGTCCCAATTTCCTTGTAGGAAAATAACAGAAAGCCTCATTCCAGAAAAGTACATATCGAGGTCAATGTAAGTTTGATCTAGTGGACATCAATTTATGCGGTTTGATGCAACCTATTCATTATAGATTTCATTATTTCATGCTTTGTGTTGATGAATAATTAAGAAAAATTTGGATTTATCATCTTCGTGCTAAATATGAATCTTTAAATAATTTCAAAAATTTCAAAGTGGTTGTTGAAAATGAGATTGGCCATAAAATCATATCTCTTCACTCAAATCTAGGGTGGGAATTCACCAACAATGAGTTCAAAGAATTTCTAAAATCTCATGGGATTTATTAACAGATGCCTCCTCCACATACACCACAAAAAATGGTTATGCTGAGATAAGGAATCATACTATCAAGGATATGGTGTGTTATATGATAGATGATTAAGGACTGGTGAAGACATTCTAAGAAAAAAACAATGAAGACTACATTGTACCTGTTAAATATAGTGCCCAAAGTTTCTCTTGATGGAGTTTCTCTTGATGGAGTAACACCACATGATCAGAATGGAAACCATCCATTGCACACCCCCAAAGTATTTGGGTGCAAATCAATCATGTACATTCCTAAGTAGAAGATAAAGAAGTTGGATATAAAAGCAGAGAAATACATCTTCATTGGATACAATGAAGAATATATTGGGTACAAACTGATGGATATGAATATTGAGTAAGTATACGCCAAAATGGATGTTGATTTTATGAGAAGAAATAAGTTAAGGCTCTTTACACAAACTCACTAGATGTACAAAGTACTCGTGTTGTGAAAATAGAAATTGATGTTCCCACTGATGATGACATTGACGATGGGGATGATGGTGATAATTTTTAAGGACTATAACCCACTAGAACAATTCAACATATGCCTAAGTGGTATACAAACATGATTTGAGATGTAAAATTAGATGGTCCTCCAAACACATCCACTCCTAGACCATATAATCACAAAAAATTTCGTGAAGAGGTAAATTTTGCGCTAATGAGTAGAGTTGTTGAATCTATTAAGCCATCTATAGTTCAAGAATCCCTACAATCTTAAGCTTGGAAAGATGTCATGGATGTTCAATATAATTCATTGGTGAAGAATAACACATGGAAGCTTGCTGATCTTCCACCAGGGAAGAAGCCCATTGGATATAGATGGGTTTTCAAAACAAAGTACAAAACAGATGGGACCATTGACAAGTATAAAGTAAGACTCATAGAAAATGGGTATGCTCATAATGAAGGCATAGAATATAAGGAGAAATTTTCTCCCACATCTAAGATAAAAAAATCCAAATGATCTTTGCTTTAGCTTCACAATTTGGACAAAATTTTTCCCAGATGGATGTGAACATTTCCTTTCTCAATGGATACTTACAAGAATAACTCTACATGACTCAACTAGATGGTTTTGTCATACCTAGAAAAGAAAAAAAGGTATGCAGGCTCATCAAATCACTGTTTGGTCTTACACAAGCTCACCGAGCATGGTATATCTAGATTGATGAACATCTCATTCAACATGGATTTGAGAGGAATCCATATGATCCCAATCTCCACCTTAAAAAGAAAGGGGGAGATTATTATTGTTGTTTTCTATGTTGATGATCTAGTCATCTCTAAAATCAAAATGAAGATGATCGATGCAACTGTAGACACAAAATCACACACTTTGGGTATATATTTAGTCTTGATCACATACGAATTTTCATATGAATCATGAGTAAGAAGAGTACTAATTAACCCATGTCTTTGGCCATATTTTCTTGCTTTCTGTTGCCACTTTTGGTCTTAGATGCCTTCTTTCCCAATTTGACCTCTAACCCTTCAGTTTCTCCGAGTCTGGCCACTAACACCCAGCCAAGACACCAGTGCCAGGTGCCCCTATCCCCTTTGGGTATCCCTGACCTATGTGTACTTTGCTCACATATTTTGGGTCCTTTCTAGACTTTGGGCATCTTATCTTTTTAGTAGTCAGCCTTTTCGGGGTTAATTATGAAATTCAAGCAAGGGAATCATATAAATATAAAGTTATGTGGCTATAATAAAGGACCAAGCGCTAAACATTAGCTATCATCACCTAATGTTACATCAAAAGGCATTACCAAGAGCATTCAAGCATCCACCTAGCATCCACGCAAGGGAAAAGGAATGCATACATTTCATAGGAGGGGAAGTTCATTATATTCCATGCACACATCTACTTACATCTTCTACATCTAGCTATTGCTCACTATTAAGTGTGACACACACAAGAGCCACCTAGGGCACAATTTTGCACACACACACCTAGAACTACATTGGGTATGAAATGTAGTGCAATGATCAGTCGTAAGATCACTTATTTGATAATTGAGGACAATCTGAACCCTCATTTACATTCTTTTCTTTTTGGTATTTGATGTGATTTTGAGGGTTTTACAAGCAAAATATTTATTACAGATTATTAGCGACATCGACAAACTTGGTAAGAAATACTAGTGAAAAAGAGAGAAGGACAATGAACATCTCACGACTCTCCAAAGGAGGTTTTCTGAGGTTATGGGCAGACATAGGCACCCAAAACCAATCTACAGCACCCACAGGTGCCCCTGACCTATCCTGGGCACCCTAGTCTAGGTAGATGGTAAGGTTACACAATTTTCTAGGCCCTTGTGTGACACTTATCCCTCTCTGTTTATAATTCTATCACTTTGGTATAGTCTGAGATTAATTACAAAACAACTAAGTCCCTTTATCTCCTCTTTACAACCAGGGGTTTCATTATTTCCTAGCTTAAATTACTTGGGTCATATTTATTTCATTACATATAAGTTTATTACAACTGCAACATGCTTAGATTAGGAAATATTTTATTCATAAATAAACATGTCTTAATCATTTTGGTGAACCTGACTATTCAAACCCTTCCTTCTAAATATGTTTTTGTCTTGTCAAGTCATGGATCAATCTTCTTATCCTTCTTTTTCTCCAACTAAGGTCTCAGCATGGTTATTACTAATTTTGATTTCATGCAAGTTTGTACTCATCATCCTCCTTGATTTATTACAACCTATGGCTGATCCTACTAACAATGTAGTAATTACTCACTGCATCCGTCCTCTTACAACTTAGTCTATTTCTATCCCGCCACCTATCAGTTTTATGGCTCCTCCTGTAACTTCTAAGGGCTATGACATCATTGAACAACTTAAGAATACACCAGCCAAAATATACCTCTATGACTTATTACAAAATGCACCTAATTCTCATCAAACATTAGAGGTCGCCCTTCATTCTATTCATATTGAGAGATAATTCTTTGGTGGCATTTACACACCTCATTCAGTCCCTAAAAAATATACCATGTGCTATATCATTTAATGACGAGGACATATCACCATTTGTTATTGACAGTCCATGTGCACCTTTGCTTATCACTGCTATCATTGACACCATTTGTATCAAGTGTTTACTCATTGACAATGGATCTACTGTTAATTTATGTGCTCATTCCCTTTTACAAAAAATTAGCATCACCAACAATATAATTTCTAAGAATTCCACTCTTATTTATGGCTATGATTCAACAACTCACACATGCTTAATAAATATCACCTTACATATCAAGGTCGGGCCTAAGACGGTCCCTATAGAATTATTCGTTGTCGATACCTCATTTTAATTCAATTTATTTCTAGGTAGACCCTAGATTCATGCCATGCATGTTGTCCCATGTAATGTTCGTCAATGCGTTAAGTTCCTACATGATGGTTATGAACATACCATTACTGCAATTCCTGAGCCATTTAAATTTTGTTGTATAGATCTAGTTACTGTTATTCCTATTCCTCCATCACAACCTATAACATATAGCAATATTGATACATATGATATCAACTAATCTAGTGTGTCACAATCTTCTTCAGCCACTCTAAGCATTATGGTTGTTTCCACAAATACTACTACCATCATTTCACCTATAGTATCTACTCCTATCAACACCACCACTCCACTCATTTAGGTTCCTCTCCCTCTTACGTCTAGTGTACCTCCTACCAATATCCTTGACACTATTATCCAGTATGACAACACCAATACTAATGATTTTGATGACGAGGTTGATACCGTTGAAATTACCGATGAAAAATTGAGCAAACTTAACTTTACTCCTCTCGAGATAGATGATTCATATTTCAATGATACTTTCATCATTGTAGGCCCTGGTGAATACCAATTCAAAACATCCCCTCCTTCTACTAATGCTATGGTACATTATCGGGGGTTTGTCCATACTTTGGACGTCGTTCCAACTGCTCATAGGTAATCTGCATCATCACCATTTCCTTTCACATGCACACTTTTCATGAATAACTCTTATTGGCATCATGTTTTGTTGGATCTTTCTTATGTTGACACTATTTGCACCTACGATGGATTGAATTGGCTTGGCTTAATACTTAATGCTATCTTACCACCACCTCATTCACCCCTTCTCTATCATGGATGTGTTCATATTACACCCACCTATGACCTTCGTGTATTCTATCTAATAGTCTTTGTCGCATGCACATCCCGCGTTTCTCCACTGACATTGGGACAATCTTGGCTTGATTATATTGGGGAAAATTTGGATCCTAATCATACTAATATCATGTACCCTATTCCATTTGGTCATGTTTCTATCTGCAATGACTCATCTCTTGGCTATTCACAAAATCTCACTCGTTGGTATACACATGGATGTCCTCCAACACCTTAAACTGATGAAGAATATGCAATGACTATGTACAAGTTACTCCACAATGGCTCTTTATATGATCCACTGCATTCAATTGCTTATCAAGTTTCAGATGCATCTCTAGTTGGCTTTGATCAAGAAAATGATGATCTATTAGACAATGTCACTTGATCATCTCAATCATACACTCAGGGGGCATCACACTTATCCCCCCTATCTTTTAGTATTATCAGATGTCTTAAATCTTGCGCACATCACATCTAGTATTTTATATTCATCATACACATCTTGATACATTTGTATCGTCATTCCCCGATGATGCACTCTCGTGTTTTGGTTCACACTTGACTGTTGAGGGTATAATATACACATAAACCACACACCACACACCACACACCACACACCACACACCACACACCACGCACCACACACTATAATATTCACACATCATGCATTATTTACACATGTTTCTCCTAGCTTCTATCACATACTATGCGTGTTATTCACTCTACACATTCATGATACATATTTCTTGCATCTAAGTCTACACGCTATGTTCATTTCCCTATGACACACTCTAGTTCTATGGTTCATACTTGACTACTGAGGGTTTCATTATAAAACAAACCTCACCATACTCACTCACTCACTTTCTCACACACTCTTTACACTCTATGCTTTCACGATCACATCTATCTAGTGCACAATTCAAACCATTTCCTGATGACACACTCTTGTTCTACGGTTCATTCTTGACTATTAAGGGGGCATGTATAATTGAACCTCATCACATGCATACTAATCCTCATTCGCTCGGGGGGACACGATGCTCCTACCATTCACTGTGCATTCCTTTCCATCTCATCCACAACATACAACGTATCTTAGTCGCATTTAGTCTTGCTTGTATTCACTCGATACATGTACACTTTGTTACGCATGGTAGTAAGATATTTTATTCCTATACACACATGCAAGTTTACTTTCCCATATATGATAGCATATTTTACATAGATCAATACACACAATATGGATGCTTAGCGCAGTACCTCATACCAGTCCCACAGTGGCTCGTGGGGGCATCCAATTTCATACACTATAAGTGCTATTGTTTCATTCTTCATAACACATTACTTTATCATATTATACATGCTTTGACATAATTTTTATCCCTCTAACATGATAACATGTGCTTCATGCACAACATTTGTTATGTAAGACTATTTTCTTCGATGGTTTTCTATTACATTGCTTGACATTGTTTGCTCTTATCTGCTATTTTGTACCACTATTTGCGGGATTTTCCCTTTGTCTTGTGTGCACACGTTCTGTTTTCATCCATCTCGGCATGAATCTTCTTACGACATCATGAGTGGTGTCCCATGTGTTGCAACCCATTTTTTGCATTCTACATTATAGTCTTGTGTCTTATCTTACACATTGTCTACTTAGATTACATATTGTCTTCTACAAGTGTGTTTGTCCTTGCTTGTACTAACACTTGTCTCCTATCCATTTTTTTGTGTGTGCCTTGGTTTCTACCAAGCACACTTCCTCCCCCTACAGGGCATCAATTTTAACATAACATTCGGTCCTCATTTGGGCCACATACTCCTCAACGACGTCGTATGAACACAAAATGAGGGGGGCATCATTTGTGTAAATCAATCACCCCATACAACAATATACATTCAAATTTTAGTACAACATAGTACTGGTAAAACATAGTCATCAGTATCAGATAGTGATCAAAATCAGACTTGGGTCTTTATCATATCACAAACACTAGCACCTAGACTGGGACAACAACACTTGGGTGCAGCTGACCCTTCCTCGATGCCTGCGAATAGGGGGTAGTTATAGGACATTTTTTAGTTTAACACATTTCTCAGCACTTCACACAACATATTTTATAGGGCACACAATCCTTAACACTCAACATGCATGCACTACACAACATTTCCTAATTTTGTGTTGGATCAGAATTGTTCAAACCAAATCATTTTTTTACACACCATCTGCAATGGTAATCTACATTACGAGAAACAGTTAAAGGTTGGAGAATGACACCAAAAATTTCTCCCTTCACTTCTTCCATTCTTTGCATGAGATCACCCAAAAAAATTGCAGTTAGTGCAATTGGCATGAGATCACCTAAAAAATTGTTCTTCTACATCATCTAAAAGATCCTTTCTACACTATTTTTACTCATCATGGATCAGGTGCACATGTTCCTTTTTCAATTTTTCACATTTTACATACTTTTTACACATTTTTAATCATATACACACTAATTTGAATACTTGTTTATTCTTCTCTTTTGCAAGTTTTTCCTTATGGGAAGTGGTAGTCACATCATTATCACATCAACAATGCATAAAAATCGACATCAACAATAGGCATATCTCGACATTGACACATATGCTCTCACCCTAGGGTCATCATCATCACTTTTTGCACTTCCTCCTCTTTAGCATCCACACTTCATATTTTTTTTATCACTCCACACTTTTTCTTGTCTCTCGATGCACTTTTCACCATCGATCTACAAGGTTCTCAAGTATGCATCTCTTATCTACTTTATGTTATTGAGATTTTTCTAAACAACACAAAGTGGGGGAAAATGTTGGCACAAAATCACGCACTTTGTGTATCTATTTAGTCCTGATCATATACTAATATTCATATGATTCCTGAGTAAGAAGAGTACTAAGTAACCCATGTCTTTGGCCATCTTTGCTTGCTTTCTTTTTCTGCTTTTGGTCTTACACGCCTTCTTTCCCAGTATGACCTCTGACCCTCTAGTTTCTCTAATTCTGGACACTAATGCCTAGCCAAGACACCAACATTAGGCACCCCTGTCTCCTTTGGGTAACTTTGACTTCTTTGTACTTTTCTCACATCTTTTGGGTCTTTTCTAGACATTTGGGCATCTTATATTTTTGGTAGTCGACCTTTTTAGGGTTAATTACAAAATTCAAGCAAGGGAATCATATAAATATAAATTTATGTGGTAATAATAAAGGACCAAGCACTAGGCATTAGTTATCACCACCTAAGGTTGCATCAAAAGGCATTATTAAGAGCATTCAAGCATCCACATAACATCCAAACAAGGGAAAGGGAGTACATTCTTATGCATGCACTTCATAGGAGGAGAAGTTCATTCTATTCCATGCACACATCTACTTACATTTCTACATCTAGTTATTACTTGCTATCAAGTGCAACACGTATAAGAGCCACCTAGGGCACGATTCTACACACAGATACCTAGAACTACATTAGGTCTAAAATGTAGTGCAATACTTAGTCATAAGATCACTTGTTTGACAGTTAAGGACAATCTGAACCTTCATTTACATTCTTTTATTTTTGGGATTTGATGCACTTTTGAGGGTTTTGCAGGTGAAATATTTATTGGAGGTTATTAGTGACATCAGTGAACTTGGTGTGACATACTAATGACAAAGTGCTAAGGATAATAAACATCTTGTGACCCTCTAAAGGAGGTTTTCTGAGGTTTTTGACAAACATAAGTACCCGAAACCGATCTATAGTGCCCGCAGGCACCGCTGATCTATCATAGGTGCCCCAGTCTAAGTAGATTGAGTGGTTACAAAGTTTTTTATGCCTCTGTGTGACACTTCTCCCTCTTTGTTCATTAGTTTGTCACCACGGTACAATCTGGGATTAATTGTGAAACAACTAAGTCCTTTTATCTCCTCTTTACAACTAGGGTTTCATTATTTCCTAGCTTAAATTTCTTGGGTTAGATTTATTTCATTACATACATGTTTATTACAAATGCTACATACTTAGATTAGGAAATATTTTATTCACAAATAAACATTTTTCTTAATCGGAAATGAAGAAAGATCTTAATTGATCATTCGACATGACAGATCTCAGGCTCATGCAATATTGTCTTGGTTTGGAAGTATGGAAAAAGGATAATCATATCTTATGTTTCTTAGTTGAAATATGCTAATATCACGCTTGAAAAAATTAGGATGATGGATTAAAAACAAATTGCCACATATATAGAGACACAAATCCATCTCCACTGGTAAATGCAAATCTCTATCGATAGTTGATTAGGAGTCTCATTTACCTAACATTTACTAGGCCAGATATAATCTTTGAGGTTAACTATCTTTCATAGTTCATACAGGAACCCACAGTTTGTCATTGGAAATTAACAAGGAGGATCTTGAGATATCTCAAGGGAACTATGGATTTTGGCCTGGAGTGCAAGAAGAATGATCAGTTATTCTTGATAGGATATTCAGATTTAGATCATGCAGGTAACATTGATGACATGAAATCCACTTATGGATTCATATTATTTTTGGGATCTGGTCCAATATCATGGGAAAGCAAGAAACAAAACTTCATTTCTTGATCTTCCATATAAGCTTAATATCATGTTATAGTACGGTGGATCTTTCTGTGAAGTTATATGGCTACATTGCATACTTGAGGGAATTAGACTACAACAGGAGAAATATACCACCTTGCATGTTAACAATGAAGGTGTTATGAAATTTTTTCATAATCCAATGTTTCATGAGAGGAAAAAGCACATTTAGGTACATGTACATTTCATCTGCGAGCATGTTTTGAAACACAACATTCAAATTCAATTTTTTTCAAAAGATGAACAGAGAGTAGATGTATTCACAAAGTCACTTGCATGCGATAAATTCAATATGTTTAGAGAGTTCCTCTCCTCTTCTCTTGAGGTAATAAAAATTTAAGGGAGGGGGTGTTAGGTAAAACCTTTATGTAGTAGTAATTTTCCATTGTAATGATGTTTTTAATTTTACTTTACCATAGGTAATTTGGTTTGGGTAAGTAGTTAATTGTTTAATTATATTATTATCTGGTTTATTTGTTCAAACCATGTTATTGTTTTTATTCATCCATGTATGTTTTCATATTTGGTTTATTGTTTCACATGTGTAACAATTTACTGTTTGTATTCAGTTGTTCAGTACCTATAAGTATTACAGTACCTCATGTAGCTCTATAATCAATTATTCTTGATTAATAAAGAAACTACATGATGCATCCCTTCTTCTCTAAAAAATGTTTGAGCAGATGAACACATCGTAGTAAATTTCCATTTATTTATCAAAATTAAGAAGATATGAAGGTGTTACTCTCCCCTATTTCGTGCAAGGAGTCTCAGCTACTAAGTCTTAGTTGTTGAGTATTTTTGTTTTAGGAGTAATAAACCCATCGTAATATCCACACTTGTCATTTGGCAATATGGAGTCATAGTTGAATTCTATTAGGAATTTTTCTATAATAAAAATGGCACAAATGTAGAAGATAGTTCTACAATGATCGGATCCTTTAAAGATTCAAACTTTGGGTATTTCTTATAAATATATATTTATAATTTAAGAAGGGGATCCTCATATATTATATTTCGTAAACAAATTGAAGAAATAATATAATTTCAGTTGTTGTACATCGGTTTTAATGACTATTTGATAAGGTTTTAAAAGTTGAATCCAAGGGTGTAGCAAGAGCACTTTCATCTAAGGAAGAGGACATTCACGATATTTTTTATAGCACTATTTTGTTTCCTTTCAAGTGCTTTTACATATCTTGTTGTTAAGATTACAGAGTTGATAGATTATGCAATTTATTTTTATAATTATTTACTACTGTCATTTATTTGGTTGAGCAATTTAGAATTTTTATTTTAGATTCATAGTATAGTTGTGGATTGAATGTTTAATATTTTAAATCTATATAGTAAAACTGTTATAGAAATGTCTCCCTCTCTTTCATATAGCATACAACCATTAGATGATGCAATGATTTAAAAAATGATGAATTAAAGTGGAGGAACAATGACCCTTGTATATACCCCTACCATAACAAAGTGATTTTCATAGATCTATACTTAACACATAGATATATCATTTAAGGGATATGATTTAATGAAGCCAAGGGAATCCTAAGAGTTTTTTTCATTCAACCAAGAGAAGCGTTTAATAAATTTGGTTCGGATTATACATAATAATACATTGCTCATCAATATTTATTGTAAACAATGGTGTAAATAAATAGGCACGTACATCTCCTTAGAATAAGGATTCAAGTGTTAAAATGGTGGAAAATAACAACCATAACTATTGTTATGTGAGTTTTTATAACTCACATAACAATAAACAAACATGATACAATGAACTATAACAATATAAAACTCACCAATATGAGTATTAACTAGTGTAGACAAAAAATTATGCACTTATTACTATTACATTACACCTCTAGTATGTTGTTATATGTATGATTCCTAAATGTGAATATTAGACACTGGTGAATTCTCTCCTTGTACTTTTTTTGATGTTTGACTGTGATATTGTCTTATGCTTTTTAGATTTTATGTATTTTGGTCGTGTCACAGGGATCCATATATCTGTTTATGGTCTAGTTTTACTTTTCTTATCTTAGGGATAATAGCACTCAGTAAGGACACTAGTGCTTGGGTGCTAGTGTCCCTTCGTAGTGCTTTTGTCGAATCTTGTGTATATTTTAATTTACCACTTGAAACTTTATTTTGGTTCTTTTCTAGTTCTTATTTCATGTTCAACGCTATCCTTTTGTGTAGCTAAGTGTCACAATTCAAAAAAAAGGGTCATATATATATACACAACCTACTAACTATTCTAAGGGGAAAATTTTGGCTATTACTTTCTATCTACTACTTGGGAAAAACAAACACTTGAGGAATACATTTTGGGTTGCATTATTCACTGCATATGAAGGGGAAATTTTGAATTCCATCACATACATTATCTTTGGGGAAAATTAGTTAATGTTCTATTGATGTTAATATTCTTCTCTTTCTTCTCAATAAGGTGTTTGCCAATTGAATATTGTGCCTCAAAAGGCATATCTTTCTTCCTCTACTAATTATGTGTAGTATAATAATGTTAGTTCTCATAATTATTCTCATGTGTTAGAATCTACAAAGGTTAATGATACAAGTATTTATTCTTAATACTCAAATGGATAATGTACATAAGAATGATCATATAGATAGTGTGCATGTTGATTGTATATTTGTTCCTAATGAGCTTGTTGATAAAACTATGCAAAATTATCTTGATACCTCTCATAGTATTCCTAACACTAGTTCTCTATTAGTTGATCCTCATATTACCTTCCAAGCAAACAATGTACCTATGGCTACTTATAATGGCAAGATACAACCACTTGATGAACCTCTTAATGTTTATACCATTTCTCCACAATATTTCTTTCTCTTATTTATGTTGCAAGTGATTTACAAAATAAGATTCACACTCTTACCCTTGAGAGTAAAGCATATTATGCTAGTTATGACAATAACTCTCTTCATGGCAATCCTATTCCTAAGACGATCCACAACTCACCTTTTCCTAAGGGTTTTACCATGCCTAATTTTACACTCTTTAATAGAACAAGTCATCATTACATGCATCTGAGGTGTTTTAGGTTAGCTATGGCTTCACATTCTAATGATGGATTACTTCTAAAAGTATTTCCCAATAGTCCTACTGATATGGATTCCCATTGGTTTCATCATTTTCATATTGGATATATTAGTACTTATTTTCAATGCAAGAAGCATTTCTTAGATGTTTTATTTCTAAAAATGGTCCTAAAGTTACATTTGGGCATTTACCTTCTTTACATCAATGCAAGAATGAACATGTTACTAATTATATTTTATGTTTTAAACCTTGCATGTATCATATACTTTATCAGCCTATTGATTTAGAAATGTAATATATTTTTTGTCGTTGTTTAATTTTTCCTCTAAAAGAATTGTTATTGTATGACACATGTGAATATTTTATAGCTCTTTGAGTTATTCAGTTAGAACAAGAAACACTTAATGAAAATTTTGTTTCACATGCTCCTAGCTCTTCCACTACTCCTCCACCTACTAAATATTCTATTCCTCCTATCACACCACCTTCATGTTCCCCATCTTCAAATAGACATGCTCGTAGTACTTCACCCCATCTTCCCACCCCAATGTAGACCTCCACCATGCTTTACCCCCCACATCGTAATCGGGAGCCATTATAATTTTCACATTCTGCTAGGCCTCATGATATCTTAAACACTTTGATTGATGATCAATTGATTTGGATACCTTCTAATGATCATCCTCCTCCTCATTGGGTAAAATGAAATCATAACTAACGCTTTTGCAATTTCCATTAGATTAATGACAGCATAGATAATGATTATTATGCACTTCATAATAAGCTTAAGTTACTTAAGAACAAGGGTGTCATTATTTTTTGTTCACACCATCATGATCGATCACATTCTCCCATGATGTGATGACGAACACTAGACTCTATTACTTTGACAAATCCTTGTCCTCCTAAGGTTATTTTATCTATTCATCCATCGGCTTCGACTACATATGAGATGACTTCCCCACTTATTATTCCACCCCAGAATAAATGGGTCTCGAAGGAGCACCACTCACAACTTCATGATACACATATTCCAAGTGTTGCTATGATCACTTGAGCCACTTGTGTATATTATTTTTCTTATTTCTCGATAGAAACTATATGTTCTTCAGTGTTATATGATTCCATTCCTATTTTATATGTGTATGCCACTATTTATTCTATATCTCTAACATTTCAACACAAGGTCAATTGTTATTTCACTATCTTTACCATTTTTATCATCTATACTATGAACACAACTTGATAGTCATACCACATTCATTCCTATATCACTATCATCATCACACTATTATCATAACTATGTTATGATCCTCATCATACTACTATCATAACTATGTTATCATCATGTATAATATACTCTATGATCATCATCACAAAACACAATACATCCAACAAACATCAAAACAAATCATTAAAAGATCACATAATAAAAAGTACACATCATCACATCATACACAAAAATGATCTCATCATATATACACACACATATATACATATATATACATATGTATATATATTGAATGTTTTAATATACAATGTTAAGGGAAAATTCCCACTACAAGATACATCATACATCATCATCACTACTAGTAAAGGCCACTATGGTAGCTCTCAAACTTGAGGATTCAACACTCGATCTTCGTCTTTGTGCTCGGGAGTGTTGCTCCTCTATCCAATTTTGTAACGATGTTGCATCAACTAATGCCTTTACATACAAAAATTGGAGTTCACATATCCTATGATAGGATTCCTCCTCCCATAACCTCCCTCACATGAGCTAACTCGGCCATGGCCTCATTGTGCTCCACTTGTAACACCATACATGTGGCTTCTACTACAACTATAAGATAAAAAAGATGTGCATGCTCACCCACTATATGACCACCCTTCTCCAATAAGGATATTCAGGGGAACATTTCAAATTAATGTGCATACTGACATATCTTTAATCAAACTCCAATACTTGTCACCCGCGAGATATAAATCATATTAACACATCATCTTCATATTACTATCTAAAATACAAATCATACTATGTAATACTTACATCATTCCATGGCATTTGCTATCACATCACCTTCAGGGGAAGGTCCTTGACCCCCTTATCCATTTTCTCCTACTTTGGGCCTCTCCAATGACTCTCTTGTAGTATTTACTACCACTAGAAACAATAACACCTATCAATAATCAACCTAGCATTGAGTGTAGGCTAGTGTAAACCTTGCATCATCCACCTGGATTGGCACTGTTATCACCAAATTACAACACCCCCTGAATGGATGAAATTGGATGGGGAATTCCATGTAATTTGTGTAACATTGGGACATCTCTCAAGCTGTGGGACTTGCGGGCTTGAGATAACCCTCCAGAGAAGGTTGGTTCTTGCTCCTAAACTACCTACCACAATCTACTCCTAATGCAAGCAAAAAATATCTAATCCTATCCTAATATTCCAAGGGACCAGGGAGAGAGAGTGCATGAAAATAAACCTACACTAAGAGTGGTGATACACCAGAAAAGGAGGTTGTTAATCAAGAATCCAACTGCCTGAAATGGAGAGAGGTGAGAAAAGGAGAGGGTGGAAAAGATGCACCACAATACCAGAGATGAGATTCACACAGAACACCACTTCATACCCATTAAACACAACTCCCAAAACCTACAATAGACATCAAGGAATATGCACAATATACCCTGTAATGGAGAGAGGCAAGTAGAGACAACAACACATGCAAATGATGGAAAAAATGCATCACAAAACACATTTATTGCTCCAATAAGTATGCACAATACAAATTAGTGGGAAAGAGGCAAGAAAATTCCATTACAAAGCTTGGAAAGGAGGCTTAAGCTCCACATTCAACCCTAGCAGAGAAGAAAGAGAGAGGGGGCAGGAGAAAATGACTAACTCCTTTACAAATGAGCCCAAGATTACAATTTATAGAATGAGGAAGAGAAATCCCGAAATTTCCTTTTCAACCACTTGAAGATGCAATAAATGAGTGCAATTGATGGAATTTTTCTTAAAAAGGATCCCCATGATGTCCCATGACCTGTAACAGAGAAAGAATGATTGCCCATGCCCATTAATTGCATTCCCCACCACTTTCCAACAATCAAACTAAACTGGGATCATTTTCTACAAAATTCTCCATGAAATCTCCATCAATTCTAGAATTTATTGGTTTATTGTGCGTCGGAGCTTGGAACCAAAATTCCAATAAGACCAATTTTACATGATTCCATTGAGGGACGCAAAAGTTATGGCTTCAAATGAGTCACTGATAGTCCTTTGGGATTGCCAGGCATTTCTTCAATGTTACAAAACTAGGCAATTAAAATAGGATAGAAATCAAGTTTTAATTATTCTTCCCTTCACTTGATGTTTATACATTATTTAAATGATACATGGGTCATTAAAAAATGGTGGGCCATTTACATTTCCATCATTTGTTTGAGGATGGGGTTGTAATGGCTTTTAAATGATCATTGAATTTTCCAGCTTGGCCAACGCGGTTAAGCTGGCTACCTTATTTAGTTCCAAACATCCTCCCACATTCAGTTGCCACTCCCCTATGCTGACTCGCTGAGTCATTTCTCCAAAATTGAGGATCACCACCTTTATGTCATTTCTTGAGCTCGAACCCTTATGCTTTCACTCCCTAGTGCATCATTTACCATGTCATTGATTTGAACCTCATTTCCACATTATGCCTTTATATTTTGCATTGGAAATTCAACTCAGTGAACCACCCTTATAACTCCATTTTTCTTTGTATTGCAACTACAGTCAAGAGCCCTAATTCTGAGCACCACCTTCCTAACTCCACGTAACTCTGTTATACACCGAGCTCATCCTTCCAATTGGTGTCACATCCCTAAGTATTTCCTTAACACTCATTCCCACACATGTCACCCAAGAATGGGTCTTATTTCATATTGGGGCACACAAACCCAGTTGACTGATCCCCATGTGTATACCTGAACCCCCCAACTTGAGATATCCACCGCCATCCCATTTACCTCCGGTGAGCTCATTTTCCTTGACCATCCATGCCCGCACTACGTGACCCTCAGTCCATTGACCATGATTGCATTGACTCGCGACATGTCTGTGGTATTCGACCACATGGAGGTTCCACACAGCTTTGGGGACTCCTCCACTTTGATCTTTTGAAGTTGGCAACTTGAGGGGCCACATGGACCATTTGCAACTTGCCTCATTCAACTGTATGGGCCCACTTGAGACTTACTGAGCCCATGTTCACCCAAGCATGTCTGAGATCTCCCCTGGTTCATTCCTTCAAGCTGAGCATGACTTCTTGGCTATTTTGGTTTCCATGAAAATGAACTCGGTATCCTCTCCACCATTTAAAACCAAATTGAAATGGCTTACTTGAAGATCCATTCAGATCCAGCCTTCTTCCCATTGATCTAGACCTTGCTGCAACTAGTTTCCCATCGTCGATGCCATTGGTGAGTTCTTCTATTCCAACACCATTTGATCTCATTACAAATCTTGAATTTCCCATTTGTCACCATTCCTTTAGAAACATCTCTGCTAGGGTCACTTGGAACCTACAAGATTCAACTCACTGCAATCCATGTATGAAGCTTCATGGAATATTTGAATGGTCTTCATCTATTCATTCTTAGTTTGGGTTTCAGGTCCCCTTTGAACCTATAACTCTTTGATCAATACATCACCTTGCAAGTGAGATCCACTCATTCTTTGCAATATGTATGACTGACTCAAATTTCCATGAGTCTCTATTCAATCGACTCAGCAATAGTTCGCATATGAATGGTTGACTTCCCATCATCTTCATAGTATCACCTATGCTCATCCTTACAAGCCTGTTCTTCAAACATAAATTTGCTCAATGATGGAATAGGTGGCATTCATTAAACTCAGTGGTCTGGAAGTGAGAAACTCACCTTCAATGACTTGGTGGACATTACAAACCCGATGGACCTCAGAACAATTCAAAATGGCTCAACTTGAAACTGAGAACTCAACCTCTATAAAACTCAGCTCGATGGTGTAGAATTCAACAGATGCATCCATACAGAACTTCACAGTGGGTATTAAAACAACCTAATATTCTTGGTTAGTTGTCTTATGAACTCGGTCCATCATTATAACTCAGTTGGGGCTTTCACATTGAGATTTCAATGCCTCGCATCAACCCATGTAACCTGGTGTTAGCTCAAATATTTTGGTTATCCACTTAGTTAGCAAGTTGAGATGTTTAGATCTGAAATATGTTCCATCATAATCTTCAACCTATTTAAACCATTTTATGAGGAATCACTCTCTTGCTTTTCAAAAAAACTACCAAATTTTTCATTTCTCCTTGATGACCAAGAATCCCTATCAATGAGCTCATATTACAAGCTTGTTCTGTTGTTAATTTCACCAAGGGAGTGAAATTGGATAACAATTTGGTGACTCACGGGGCCATTTTCCTACTAAATGGAGTATGACCAACTTCTTGTAGCTATCCATTGGGCATGGAGTCTATGTGATCATATGAGCTGACCCAAATTTAAAACTTTGACCACGGAATACTTGGAAACATTGCTTGCTAAGTTTGGACTAGAGCTGCCTTCAACTTTCAAATGTTGTCTTGAAATTTGTTTTGTGAGAGTAGAAAATTTCTTTGAAACATGAATTCCACTCCCCAACAACATAAGGTTGAATGGTAAACACCTTGATTGACCCCAACATATGATTGAAGTATGAATACATGATTGGAATGAAACATGTCATATTGGACATCATGGAACTCTATTAAAGTTCTGATTCTTCTTCTTCTTCTGAATGTCCAATTTTGAACATGTTGCCTTGTATGTGTTGCTAAGAAGGTCGCTGATTCTGACTTCAAGGGGCTGTTGGCTACTCTTTTAATTATTCGCATGGCATATGGGCTTGTTGTAACTATTCTTGAAGAGAATCATCAAGATATCCTCCTTAACTGATTTTAGTTGCTCTGCATTTGTTTGATTTGAAGTTTGCAACCATTACATGCAACTATGAGTTTCCTTACTACAATAACTAAAGGGTCTGGTGCACTGCACTTCCTGGAGAAACATTAAAAAAAGTTATATACAAAGAAAAAAATCATACATGCCTCAAGTAAGACATGCATAGTGTGCACAAGCACTTCTTCTGTTGAAAACAAACCTACTCCTACTGCTACACTAACTAGAGAAGATGGGAAAATTTAAACAAAACCTGTAACTGGGTGATGAGAAGTAGCTACCCCTTCTCACAATTGACATCCATGTGGATGATTTGGTATTGATAAAACTGGCTATTAGGAGTGAAAGATTGGATGTAAACTGATTAGAGGTTGATACTCCACCTATATCATCAAGGTATCAACTAGGAAATGAAAACATATCCTCTTCCGAATGATTCTCATTTGGTTCCAAGAGGTGATGTTGTTGATCTTTGGCACTTTGATGCTCAACCTCATGCCTTGAAATGGACATGAATAGTTTTGGCTTCCCCTTGGTTCCAATGAATCCAAGTACCTGATAGGCATAGTCTGATCTATTGAATGTGCACATTGCTCTGAAATTCAACTCTAAAAATGGAGTCTTCCTAGAATTTCTTGAAAAAGGGGACTTCTGCAACTTGATCTTTTTCTTCTTAAGATTTAAAACAACTGATGTCCCGTTTGGGTGAGATGAAGAGGTTGGCATATCTTGTTTCTTCCTTCTGTGGAAAATGGAACTTTCCTTCATGACTGCAACTCATTATTTGTGTTGAAGCATCCTTGTCTGAGGTTACATTTTCATTTTTGCAATCAACTTGAAAGATTCAATTATCCAATTTGGGAGTTCCTCCTTTGATGTTTGAATATGCCACATTTGCACTTGAATAGCCTCTTCCTCTAGCATGAAGTCTGACAAATCAAAATCTTGGTAGAGAGGATGTTTTGGAGGAGACAAGGTCTTCTTGAAAGTGATCCCTCCATGGATTCATCCACTAAATCAGATTCTCTAATGAAAAAAAAACTTTCTCATGATTTCCTCTTCATTAAGTGTTCTCCTAATCTGATTTAGTTTCCTCACCAGTGGTTCCCCTTCAATGGGATTTGAGCTGATTTTTCTTCTTCTTATTTGCTGATTTTAGAACTCAAAGGGGATGGATCAACATTTTCTTCAAATATTAGTGCCTTCATGGACAGTAGCCTCTAGAGAAAATATGATTTCCACAATTGATCATCTTCTTGTTCTTTTGGATTTGGAGTAGCTGCTACACAATCAACTTCTGGCTGTAGCCTTGGCTTCCTCAAACTTTGGCTGAACCTCCTCTCTTAGGCTTGACCATCAAGGGGATTTTTCAATCCAAACTTTAGAGCCCATCTTTTAAAGCATTTCTGTCATTTCTTCTTTGCTTGGAATCTTCTTCTTGTTTCCCTTGGATGGTTTTTTGAGTGTTTTCTTCCCAAGATGAAATTGAGACAACAAGATGAGGGTTGGGTTGGGTCACAACTAATTTTATATTGTTTGTGGTGGTGGAGAAGGTATAAATTGTTGTTTATTTGGAGGGGATGACTTCTTGGAAGGAAAAGGGCAGAATAATTGAGGGGGAATGGAAGATTAGAAGGTTGAGAAGGGAACTCAACACTTGGGGCAGCATATAATGGGCTTGAATCTTGACACTGTTGAAATGATAAGGCTTGGGAAGGAGAAAAAGAAGAACTAGGAGTTGGTGGTTGACTTACCCATTGACAAGGTTGTCTTGAACTTTTCTCATAGGCTTCTATCTCCTCAGTCCACTGTGCAAGTTGGGGAAACATTCAACCATGAAATAAAGCTTCTCATGTGCGAGCTATAATGTCTAGGAAAAGTGCCTTCCCATGGACAAGGTGCCCTACAACCAATCTTGAAATGCTTTCATCTGAGATGTATCCTTGATTGAACCATGTTAGCCTCCATTCTTTGAATCTTCTCCAACAAATCAATATTCTCCATTTGACTGTTGTCATTATATGCATACCCTTGTTCTTGATAAACTCTCATAGCCAAACTAGTTTTGACATTTTTCATATGGGTAAGCATAGTGGTTCTAAATCTGATCATAATGCTGATCTAGAGGAGTTGTGAAGCACATTGGAGGCTGGTTGCACTGCTGAAAGTATGAATTCCACTGTGGGAATGAAGAAATGATTGCAAAACTTCATAGAATGGGAGAAAAATGAAAGACATGGAAAGATAAATGAATGAAAATGGATGAAATGGAAAAGAAAGGTCTGCAACTTTAGAGATTGGGTTGTTTGGACCAAATGGAGTCACCAGGTATGTTTGTGAATGTTTCCCAAAAGCTAAAATTTCAACAAGAACACACCAACTTGTTGAAATGGAGTCTGCTACAAATGATTGAATTGCACTCCAACTAATGATTTTATTGAAATGGAACACCTTTGAAAGATAAAACTATAACTTCTGTGATGTCCCACTGGCATGCTAGAACTGTTATCACCAAATTACAACACCCCTCGAATGGCCTGAAAGTGGATGGGGCATTCGGTGTAATTTATGTAACATTGGGTTATCTCTCAAGCTGTGGGACTTGTGGATTGAGATAACCCTCTAGAGAAGGCTGGTTCCTAATCCTAAAATACCTACCACAATCTACTCCTAATGCAGGAAAAAGCTATCTAATCCTATCCTAATATTCCAAGGGACTAGGGAGAGAGAGTGCATGAAAATAAACCTACACTAAGAGTGGTGATACACTAGAAAATGAGGTTTAATCCAGCCAAGAATCTAAATGCCTAAAATGGAGAGAGGTGAGCAATGGAGAGGGTGGACAAGATGCACCAGAGACCAGAGATGAGATTCACACAGAACACCAATTTATACCCATTAAACATGGACTCCCAAAACCTATAATAGACATCAAGGAATATGCACAATATACCTTGCAATGGAGAGAGGCAAGTAGAGACAACAAAACATGCAAAGGATGGATAAAATGCATCACAAAACATAGTTTATTTCTCCAATAAGTATGCACAATACAAAATTAGTGGGTAAGAGGTAAGAAAATTCCATTACAAATCATGGAGAGGAGGCTTAAGCTCCACATTCAACCCTAGCAGAGAAGAAAGAGAGAGAGAGGGTAGGAGAAAAATGATTAACTCCCTTACAAATGAGCCCAAGATTACAATTTATAGAATGAGAAGGAGAGAAGAATTTAATCCAGAAATTTCCTTTTCAACCACTTGCAAGTTGCAATAAATGAGATGAAATTGATGGTATTTGATTTACAAAATCTTCCTCATGATGTCCCATGACTTGTAATAGAGAAAGAATGATTTCCCATGCTTATTAATTGCATTCCCAACCACCATCCAAGAACCAAACTTAACTGAGCTCATTTTCTAAGAAATTCTCCATGAAATCTCCATCAATTCTAGAATTTTATTTCTCTCCTTTACCAATGTTTTGCATATCTTCCAAATGATTCAGGCATTAAAATAGTGGCAAGGCTCATTTATACTTCTATAATTTCCATTTGCAAGTTGGGGATGTCTGAGTATACAAAGCATTGTTATGCCAGCTCGGTCAAGTTGGTCGAGCTGGCTCTCCTTTTTTACCTCTTCAGCTAACATTGGTTACTAGCGCCGACTCAATTTTTCCTCCACACTGATTCACCTACCTTGGATGTTGGAATATCTCCTTTCATCTTTTGACCCCTCATCTTCATGTGTCGAGCTATTACTTTCTCCACATCGACAATCTATATATTTTGCATTTTTTACGTGTTCATTCAACTCTGTGAGACCTCTATTTTTGGTGCTATGTAGAGACCTTTTTTTCAACCTCAATCACTGATCCCATTCAACCCTAGTAAGCTCTGACTTGTTTTGCATTCCACATTCCCACCACTACTTCCATGCCCTAGCATTAGCTCGGCACATGCTCCATATCACGACCCACTCGACGGAGTCTCCAACTCAATGCCACATGGCAAGCTCCATTTCTTCCCCATATAAAAAAACTCACCGTTTTATCCTCACAGGACCCTTTGTGTCTTTAACCTCCATGTCACCCATATTACATGGGCCTCATCATTTCATCGTGCTTGCATGACTCACGATGTGTCCGCGATAGTCCGATATATGTGGAGGCCTCACGTAGCTTTGGTGTCTCCTTTGTTCTTGAATTCTTGAATTTACATTGATGGGCCACATGGTGACTTTCCTCCTTTTCCTACATGGGCTTGTAATGAGATTCGCTTGATTTTCATGACCTGACTCGAAATCTCCTCTCATGCTTCTGCAGATCGGCGTGTCTCATTTGCGACTCGACTCAAATATTTCAAGATCTACCTGATCCACATATTGTGGGAGTAATTGGGCTCATGTATGACCCAACCTTTCCCTTGCTCTCCTTACTGCACAAATCAATCAATTCCATATGTATGGCTTAGGGGGTACATCTTGAGCTATCCCAAATTGTCGTGATACCTGATCACACTAAAAGAGATCTTTCCACTCATGCAAACCTATCCTCTAGCCACATGGTCTATGGAATACAATGTATCTCTACCTAGTCCTCTTCCCATCCACCTTAGTCTCTATATAGCCTCCATATATTTTCATTGGGCCCCATCTAATCTAGGATCATTCTATTTGTTGTTATATCAAATCACTAGCTCCTCGGGCCAACCCACCTCACTGTGAAGATATCTAGTCATGCCTAATCAACTCATGGCCCACTACGGGGCCTCATAAATGTGATGTGCTCATACGCCCATATATGCAATAAGGTGATCACACCTACCACCTCCATGGTCCTCGTGTGTGAATATATAAAGATCCATGTATAAATGTACCAATACATAGTGACTTTATGCATACTAAGTCTCAAGTTACTTAATTCTATCACATATCTCATGCATGTGATAAGATATGGTTATTCCACCTCCATCCATGGCCACAAATGGAGCTAGAACACTGCAATAAACTTTAGCAAACATGGAACCCCAAATATCACTATATCATACAAAGTCACTGATGAATCTACATAGACATGAGACATTGTAAAGTACCTCATAACTACTCTCATCTACCACTGTGTATCACCTAGGATCATCACCTGGACTCTCTCTCCTAACAATGGCAATTTCAGGATGTGATACACATCCTCTAGTGTCACTGTGATCTCTCCAGTGGAATTTAAAAGGTGCATGTGTCGGCACACGATCTCTCACAAAGTATCATGATAAAATGCATATTATGGGGCACCTCCCCCAATCTGGTCACATGCCATAGCCTAACCTGATCTAGAAAATCCCACTCATCCTCCTTTAAGCTTAACCCCAACAATGTGGTCAAGTGTCTCCCTGCACGAAACTCACAAGAATGAACGTCCTTCTACAAAAATCCAACAACAAATCCACATATTAGTTTATCATCCATGCAAAACTACCTTGAAAATAATAATAAATAAATTTTAAGCTTCAGGACAAAAGCTTCTAGAATCCTGTACATTAAAATCAAGTATTGGATGGTAACTCCTGAAACTGGATGATACCAGCACATAGATAAAACCAACCCCATTGGCTTCTTCTAAAAAAGAAACACCAATATTCTCAAAAAGTGTAAAATTTATAAAAGCTACCAAAAATCCTATAATATGATCTAGTCTACCTTCAAAAAGTAGTACTTACTAACTGATTTGTAGTATGCATTGATATAGCCTCTAAAACCCTCTCAAATCTTGTCTAAATCACCTCTTGTGCACATGGCGTGATTGCAACCCATAACTCAAAATGTAATCACTCAATTTACAAATGATAATATTATTCACTTTTTCCTACTTACTATTTATAGTAAACTCTATTGCCAACATAATTCCTAAACTCCTATAGTTCATTCTATGACAACTAATGTGCCGACACAATTCTGACCATATCTTGAGCCTCGTTCATCCTTTTTCAGAACTGTCAATGACATTAGTATCATATTTTCCACATCTACTACATTGATAATTCACTTATACACATGTATAGGCTTTGTTACATGCTTTACTTAAGATTTACTTGTTACTCTCTAACCTATTATTCACATCTTTGATTCATCTCCAACCGATCTTCCTATTTTCTTTCTGCTCATGGTTCAACAATTCTCTCCTCACCCTTTTCGTCGAAAGGGGGAAAACATTCAGGGTTATCCTATCACCCCTCCTAAAGAAAAACAAGAAAATATTCAAGACAACATGTGCAATCATAGTACATACCACCATCCTATCTTCAATCAATCATAGGACAACATTTAAATTCTACAAAGTTATCACTCTAAATCATAAGTCTCAATCTATTTCAAGCATGATATTACCTATGATTCTTAAAACACATCCTCAAATGACCTAATTTGGGGGAAATTCAATTTTCTAAAGAAAATTCAAATCAATTAAATTCAATAAAATACTATTGTTCAACCAATATATGTTGTTTCTAATTCTATATCAAATTTTCTCTTAGATGACCTAACTTGGGAGCAAATCCATATTATTTTGTTGAGACATTTTTATATTTGACCAAGTTTGCACCCTTCTACTATAAAGTGGTGGAAGTGAGACATCACTACCTATTCTTATCCATTTTACGGGGGTTTTTGTGACTAGTAGGCAAGTTAACAATTGGTTCACTTCCATTTGCAACAGTGGAACCTATTTCGAGGAGGCATCATGGTAGAGAGAAAAGCCGATCGCTCTCCCAAAAATTTTCCTCTAGCATCAGGATGCTCAAATCCTTAGATTATTCACATCATTTTAGGAATTGATCACTCTCGATCCCTCCTACCATTTCCAAGGTTTCAAATTTTCTATATCTCCACAACATGTTTCTATTTGACTACGCATTTGTGACAACACGCTCGTCATGCATGGATCAAAGTGACAATCCATGGTTCACTACATTGTGATTCTTACTCTCAGTATGCCTCGGCTACAAATTTTTCATCTCCTTTACAAGTATGTTATTCTTATATCTTTTATACTTTTGAATTTTATCCAAATAGCATAAAGGGGGAAAATGTAGACACAAAATTATGCACTTATTACTATTACATTATGCCTTTAGTATGTTGTTATAGGCATGATTCCTAAGTGAGAAGATTAGACATTGGTGACACCTCTCTTATTCCTTTTATCGATTTTTTGTTGTATATTTTCTTATGTTTTTTGGATTTTATGTCTTTTTTTTCATGTCACATGGATCCCTATCTTTTTCTGTGGTTTATTTTAATTTTCTTGTTTTAGGGACAGTAGCACCCAACAAGGACACTAACATCTAGGTACTAGTGTTCCTTCCTAGTGCTTTTGTCCAATCTTTCTTTGTTATCTCGTTTTAGTGATTTCAGCTAAAAATGAGATAACCATAGGAATTTTTTTGGACAAATCTCTTAAAAAATTCCCTTTGAAAGAGATTTTCGGGTTTTCAGGTTTTCATTGCATGAAAACATGTTTCTTGCATATTACATGTTTCATGTTTCCCAAAACCCAAAACCCAACTACCTAAGTAATATGTCAGGTTTTTGGAACTCCCAAGCATCAGAACATGCTTTTCCCGAAGCATGTTTTATGCCTCATGTTCCCTAAAACCCGAAACCCGACTGTCTAACCATTGTGTCAGGTTTTTAGAACTTCCAAGCATCGGAACATGTTTTTCCCAAAGCATGTTTTATGTCACTTGTTTCCCAAAACCTGAAACCCGAATTGAATCAAATCCTTTGTATCAGGTTTTCAGATACTCCAAGCATGATGACATGTCATTAATGTGCAGTTGTCTGGTAGTTGGCACACGTGTCAAGTGAGGTGTAATTAATGCTAGGTTATTATAAATAGTTGGTTTTTCCACGTCATTTGTTGCCATTCATTTTTGCTACGTTGGATTTTCGTTGATGTTTCCTCTACCTACAAACCCAATCGAGCTTCTCAATTGATTTTTCTAGCCGTTTTTGATCATTTTTCAAGCTAGTTGAAGGTATTCTTCTCTTCTTTCTTTTTAAAAGCTTTTTGGGTTATTTGTGAAGTGTTTGCTTGGGGTTTCCATTTATTTTTCTTCTTCATTACTATTTTAGGGTTTTGGGTTGTTTTTCTTGTTTCTTGTCTCTTTCATGAGGGCTCTTGTTTGAAATTTACCCCTAAATTATTTACTTGTTTTTCATAGGTTGTAACTTGTGGATTTCAAGATTCTAAAAATTCCTAAGTGATCATGGGGCAGGAATTTTTCATGTTCTGACACATCAGAAACCCGATATACTTGTTTCAGGTTTTGCAAGGTGTTTAACATTTCACTCTTTCCACCTTGTGTTAGGTTTTTCTAGGTGCTCGAAATCCTCTAGTTTCTGCCATTGTGTTGGGGATTCCTACTTGTCCAAAAGTTCCTCACTTTCGTAGTGTGTTAGGTTTTCATTGATACTTAGCATGTCCTGACTTCTAATATACACTTCAGTCTGTTGAGTTTTTGAAGGTGTTTTACAAGTTTCAAAATCCGAACAGTGTGGCAGGTCTGTGCACCTATTCAACAAGCTTTCAAGCCTGATTTCTCTTCCAGAAATCATCAAGGCATTTATTTTTTGAGACTCCTCATGTCAGACCCTGGCCAATCTAAGGATAAGTTAGGAAAGATGAAGTATAAGTATCAGAAGATGGAGTCTTCCTCCTACATAAGTTGCAATTATGACATTCGGGATACAGAGATCAGTAATATAGATATGGAGGAATTCTAGAAGAGAATTGAGGATTCTTCTCAGAATTCTTGGATGAAGTCGATAGCAAGTAGTGGTCTCCCTCTCGCAGCAGGATTTCCAATATCAGCTCAATGCCCTGAATTCATCCTGGCATGCGCTTCTAACTATGACTCGGCCTCTCGCTCAATAAGAAATCAAGCAGGAGAGTCTATAGTGAAATTGGATGGAGGTTACTTTGATCAACTCCTAAAGTTGCCCGAATTTGTGGAGTATGTTGATTTAGACCTTAAATCAACACAAAAGGCCTGGGAAAAAGATCAAGAAGACTGCATCAAGCATGTAAACAAGAAGTTATCGATCAAGGCTAAGCCAACTATTTCCAGGTTTCCCAAGTCAGTTCCTAGAAGTGATTTTATTCCCGAGATCAGTGATATCATCACCCTCCTGAGTCGATTATTTGGACTCCTAGAGTCAAAATGGATGTACCAGTTCATGATCATCATAAAGAAGAATGACCAAGGGATTGATTGGGGTAGCCTCATAAGTGACAAAATAGACTCCCAAATGAAAACAGTCTTGTCTACCGGTAAGTTTTATATGATGTTATATGTCACCTATGTAGCAACAAGAATGAGGAACTATCATGGGCTAGATGCAAAGGGAAATCAAGCAATGGAACACATATATCGGTACTTCCCTCAGCTGACAATAAAAGGGTCTGAAGACCAATATAAAAGAGTGAATAACACCTTCTTCTATGAAAAGATTTGCAGGTTGGATCCTGATCTGAGGAAGAGAAGGGTTTTTGACGAAGCATGGGTTGAAGTGTCAAAATGGGGTTGAATTTTCTTGCAATTCAAGAAGTTTACTTATCTTAGGGTGGTGAGTTTCCAGGGTAACCCTTTTCATTTGCCCAGGTTCCCAGGTGACAAATTGATCCTCATGGAATTAGTCAAACAATTGTTGGATTTTCACAAATTCCAACAAAGCAGGCACAAATCCACTGTCTCCTTCCCTATTTCCATTGGAAGGTATACATGCTCTACTGTGGTTAAGGCCAAGAATGTGGTATACGAGCTTGAGGACAAATTGAAGAAACATATGAAGCTCAGGGAGGGATTCGACATCAGAGGAGTCCTCAAGTCATATGGAACCTTGTACCTGCATGTGCCCAATGTGGAAGATATTTGGGTTGATCTTCAGGATGAAGTTTCCATATGAAGAAAAGACAACAACAGAATGACGCTTGAAGAAATTCAGATGTTAGATCTTCCAGATATCCCCAAAGGCACCATGGACATTGAAAGTGTCCTGGACACTAGGTACGAATAGTTGGATGGAGACCAACATGGATTCCCAGCCATTGATTGGTCTGTTGCTGAAAAAGCTTCTCCTGCTGAAAGAGCTACTCAGACTCTTGTCCGTACCAAGGCATTGATAATTTCTTGGTGAATGAGCTATAAGGAAAATATATTTTCAAAACTAGATACTTTAGAAGAGGGACCCTCTAAGGGAGAGAGGGAAGAGGATAAAATCCTTACCAAGAGGTAAATTAAATTTAAGTTTTTTAGAAGGGGAGAAAAGCAAGGAGCTGCATCATTTGCCACCCCTTCACAAACAGTTGAGGTACTAGATTCACCTCCTCCACCAGAACAAGGAAAAATTCCTTCAGAAGTTGAGGTTGGTCATCCTCTCATTTCTCCTTTTGATGATTTCTCATCAGAAGTAAGTCTCTCTCTTGCTTCTCAAGCTTTGACTCTAGAATCTTTACCTCCTCTCTCCCAATCTTCCTCACCTCATATTTCTATGCCAATTTCATCAGCCATGGCCAACATCTTCTCTAACCTCTCACCTCTCTTTTCTGGACCTAAGATGGCCATAGATATGCCTCCTTCTTCCGCACCTTCATTCCCTGAATCTATCCCCACAGTCACCACACTTGCAGTCATCACTACTCCACAAGTAAAGCTTCCTCCACCTGCAGATACAACCATAACACCTCCGATAGGAGAAACTTATTCCATTATACCTCAATGGTTGGTTGATCAAACTATGAGGAAGAGGAAGGTGGTAGGTCCCCTACCAGCCTTCGACTTCAGTTCACTCAAGGCCTCTCCTGTCAAATCTACCAAGAAACCCAAAACGGTTTCAAGGGTTTTAGTGGATGCCTCAGAGCATAAGTTTGTAGAGATTGCCACTCTTGTGGCTAACAAAAATAAAGAGGATATAGCGGTTACTAATTATCAGATTACAAGGGTTGATCTGGGAAAGGTAATAATAGAGGGAGCACAACAATATGCACAAGATGCCATGAACATGTTGTGCCAGAAGCTGAAGGAAATGAAGGTGAGTAGAGATGAGCTAAAGGAGAAATTTGAACAGTTGACAGAGGTATTGCTCAAGCTCTCAAAGAATTCTTAGTCAACACCATCATCTTCTACCCCTACTCCAATTAGGTTTGATTTCTCATTAGTACCTATGATTGAAAAAATTAACGAGAAGGGGAGAACGGTTGATGAATGGATTCAGAGACTACTCCTATAAGGAAGAGAGGTCATTGATGACACAATGGAGGTTTATAAATCTATGGAGGAAGTAAAAAAATATGGTGATAAAATGGATGATGAATTTTCACAGGAAATCAGGAACCTTGGGTAAAATTTTGAGGCTCTCAATGTAGTAAAGCAGGTTCCATCCCGTATCTTGATGGAAGAAGGAATCATTCAGCATGGGGATAAGCATTTCTAGCTAACCAAAGCCATCATATTCAGGATAAATATTCTCAGTGAAGCTTACAACAAGTTGAGGGAATCTAGAGATCAGTTGGTCGATGCCACCAACGACATAGAAGAGGAGTTGTCCAGAATCTTCACCAAGGTGTTGGATGAAAGCTCGAATATTTTCGCTGCTGATGATCTCTATAAACAAATTCAAGAATCAATTTAACATGAACCAAATTTCATCTTTGGTCTGACAACCATTGAAAAGTTCATAAGGATCAAGAATGTTTTGTGATCAAGAATGTTTTGTAGTCAATAAGGAAACTCAACAAGAGATTGAAGAAGCTCCATGGCAACGCAAGTGACACTCAAGAAACTTGCGAGGTTATAAGTGATTATTCTAGTGCACTAGATGAAGTTGAGATGCAGGACATAATCCAGAAGTTCTAAGAATTTTGTGACAAGTAGGCTTCACTGGAGGAAGACAAGGATGACAAAATAGAATAAGCATAATGTTTCATGTCATTTTCATCCAGATATTGACATGTCTTTTTCATTTTTGTTTCGTCACATAGGAATCAAATTTTGACTTGTTCTCCTGCGTGAGAGTCAAGAAAAATAAGATTCTTGTTAAATGACTATTTTTTAGGATTTATCCTATTTTCACTCTGCTCTTTCCGTTATAAATAAGGGATGCTTGTGCATTCCAAAGGGAGATATTTTTAGAATATTAAGAGCTATTGTGAAGAAGAAAAACTTTGTATTTTCTTTTAATCATTGAGGAATAGAAACAAGTGTTATTTTACAAACTTTGTGTTGTGGGATTCATCTATCTTGAGAGATTGTTCTTACATCCAAGATCTTAAGCTATTCTTTGTTTAGTGTTCTTGGTTATTTTAATCATTTCAAATATTACACTCATTATCTAAAACTCGTATAAGTATTTCTTGATCTATGTTTTCTTGAAAGAAAATACATTCCTCTCATTCCCTTCCCACTCTGTTTCATCTATAATAAGTTCCTTTCTAATCCATTTTATTTCCAAAGTTGTAACATCTCCATCTTGAGTTGATGTGGATTTCGGGATTGTATCCCAACCCCAATGGTAGAATAGTGTGAATATTGTACATATTATTTCTACTGTGTTTTAGATCAGTAATAAACAAGCTACCTCACCTGTCTTTGAGGAGGGATTTGATCTCGTGTACTGTGGTTGAACCTCATATTTTGGCCTGAAAAAATATCCAACCAACATGCTTATATTTTAATTTACTATTTGATGTTTGATTTTGGGTCTTTTCTAATTATTATATCATGTTTTGGGTCGTTATTTCGTGTCACTAAGATTTGACATTCAAACAAAGGGGTCATATATATACACAACATACTAACTATTCTAAGGGGAATTTTTGGGCTATTAATTTTTATCTATTGCTTGGGTAAAAGGAACACTTGAGAATTATACTTCGGGATACGTTATTCACTACATAAGAAGGAAAAATTCTGAATTCCATCACACACATTATCTTAAGGGGAAAGTAGTTGTAGCTCACGATCTTAGTGTGACTGGCATAAGGGAAACCTACCTTCAAGGGACATAATTATATTACACACACACACACACTATAACCACATTAAGTATGAAATGTAATGCAATGCTTGGTTAAAATCATGTTGGGGTGACCATTGAGGTCATTCTGAATCAAGCATATGCATATTTTATTTAGTCTAATGTGTGCTTGAGCCTTTTGTAGGTAGCTAGGGTTTGTTTTGCAAGTACATGTGTGAAACAAAAACCCTGTAATGAAGTGGATGTGATACAGAGTGAAGTAAGTACAACATGATCAGACCCTGAAAGAACCAAATCCACACTCACTACTAGGACACTAATGTGCCCAATTTAGACACTAGTACTAGGGGTAGTATTGTCTTCTTCTGGGTGTTAATTTTCAACATACCTGCAGATCATAATCTTCCAGATGAAGCATGTACAGTTCAGATTGAGCCTATTCCATCATAATGTGCAAAATAATCAACCAATGATATTAGGTCTCATACTCTGTTATTCATTAAATGTCAACCCAGGGGCGTAAGCTTTTCAAAGGGCCTGCAAAATATATGCTACAGTACTTTGGAGTGAGGTATTTATAGGCTAGAAATTCATCAAAGAGTATAAAGTAATGCTTGTGCAAATTGGAAAGTAAACTATGGATGTTGCTGATCTACAGATCTAAAACTCAACACACTATGCACTCATTAGCTTTTAGAAATGAAATGAATAACTGATAATCAATCCACACAACATAAATAGGAAATGGAGGAATAGGATCTTCCCTGCAATTCCTTCCGAGGGGGCCCTTCCTCGTGCAGAAGTGAGTTCCGATCCTACCCTAGAAACTCACAGAACTGCTCAAGAAGATAAATGATTCATCTATTAAGATGTAGCAATTAAATATTGCTACAACAAAGAGATTACAATGAACTTAAGAGCACAAACTCACATTAATATATTCTGTCTTCACACATTCACAATTCTTCTTCTCTCATACAACTATCACTTCATTCCTTAATCTATTACTCCCTATCCATTACATTTCTATCTGAATATATATATATATACAGATCACTAACTTATTCTATTCTAGGAATATGATCAAAAACCACTCAAACAAATTATAGTTGTTCTGTTTCATATTTGTTGAGTGGAGACAACTAATTCCTGTCTTATTTACATGATAAGAACTGATTACAAAACTACTTAACAAAGTAACCATAACATTACATATGATGTGTTAGGATAGCTGGTACTTTTTGTCTTATACTTCGGTGTGAGCTGGATAAGTTCTCTTTGGCTACGGGCAGCTGGAGGTGCATACTGCTCTGTTGCTGCAGGTAGTTCTGGAAGATGCTATGGGTAGGTCTGGAGCTTGCTACGGGTAAGATAAATCACCCAAAGACTTCTCAGACTTTTCCAAACAATGTTGCCACTTGGTTAACTCATTTTCCAGCTTCATATGCTCAGCTCCATATACTTCATGATGCCTCATTGTTGTTGGATGTCATGATTCTCTTTTATCATTTCCCAGCCAGTGGCTACGGGCTGCTGTAGGAGCACAACTAGAGTGCTATGGGCTAGGGCCTACTACTTCAAAAGCTTATGGAATCTTGTAATTTGTTCATGGAGACATCAGAAACATTAGTTTGCACAAAAGACAAGATTCACCAAAGTAAATAAGTATATTAGATCTTAATGAACATACAAAACTAAATATATGCAAAATCATAACTTTATCTCATATCAACCATCAAGAGGAGATCAAAGTCTCAAAACTGTATGTGTAAGAGGCTTCAAAAAGGATTTAGATGGGGCCAAAACATGCCAATATGTGGCCTCATCACACCCCCCAACTTAGCTTCTTGCTCGTCCCTGAGCAAGCTGGCTCATCTTGAGGGCACAATATTTTCTGTAGTCATAGGGGTCCTGATTACCTACCTGGCCATATCCATAGAGACCTCCCCTTATCCCAAGTTCATGCCATAAGGCTACTTCTTTTTCTTTATCCAAAGGTACTATTTCCCTCCAATCTGGAATGGGATACCAGAAGATGGGAGGATGAAACCTCAATCCTATCCATCCTTCCTTTTTCATTCTTACCAGTTCTATGTAATCATGAACCCTTTTTAAGGCCTGCTTAAAATTTGTAGGTGAGTTTGGCTCTTTATTTCTCAATATAGTGGGCAACTCATCCCATCTTGATTTGTAGGATACATAAGCTGTTTTACCTTCTTTTTCCAGGAATATCAAATATCGGTTCTGGACAGCTATCTTACCTTTGCCTAACCCATGTAGCCAATCTATCCTCTGATACAAACTCTACCCATTCTTCTACAATGTCCTCAAGGTAACCACTTTCTCCCCTTATCATTAAGGTGGACTATTTTTCCATTTCTAGATACTCATCTGCCTCTTCTTTTCTTCTCTTCTCATTTTTCAGGTAGGATGTGAAGGCATCTAGAAGTATGTCACCCAGGTACATGTTAGGATTCCACTTTACATTAGAAGGAACAACAAAGTTATGGATATAAAACTCACTCAGCTGTGCCTGAGTGTCAGGATCAGATTCTCTATATATGTTAAAGAATGTTTTGGGGTCATCCACAACATAGGGAAGGTTATTGTATACTTTCTCATATCTGAAATGCAACCATTTCTCCTACAGATATAGAGCATATACTCGTGGTGGAGGTCTGCATTCTAAAATCCTAGTAGAAAGATCATACATATTTTCTACTTTCATCTTGAGTCCCTCTATTTTTGCTTCCTGTTTTTCCACCTTCTCCACCAATGTGTCATGTTTCTACCTTGCTTCAACATGCCCTTTAAATCTTTGTACTAGCCTTTGAAAAACATTATAATCTTCAAGAAAATTTTCTTCTAAGAATGTATATAGGTCATCCTTAGGGCCAGCTGAATAGGTATTTTCAGAAGTGAGGTCAAAGTGTATTACCTCAGGCTCTACTGCAGGCTGTTTTTGTGCTCTATATGGGACCATTTGGAGTAAGGACTCATCCTTTCCTCCCTTGTATTTACCTTCATATTTTGGTTCAGGTTCAGGTTTAGGTTCTTCTTCTTTTTCTTCTTCCATGGGAGTCTTTTCCAAAGCTTCTGTTGCTCCTATCAGGGCATCCAATCCTCTTGTTCCCTCTAGGTTTCTTATAATGCTTCTCAAAATTTTGATTTCCTTCACTGCTTGCTCCAGAGTTTGGAATTCAGGTTCTTGTTTCCCTTCACTTTTCTCCTCTTCAATTTCTGCCTGCTGTGGTATCTCAGGAGGTATTTGTTCTTGCTTCTCCTCTTCTTCTGAACTGTCCATCTCTCTTACTATCTCAAAACCTTCTTTTGTGATAAAGACTTCTTCCTTCTTCTTCTTTTGAGGTGCTTCTTCACTGATTTCTATGGTCTCTGTTTGTGTTGTTCTTTTCCTCCTTATCCTATGAGATCTTCTTACAGCTGTTATTTTTCTCTTTTGTTCTTTCTTGGGGGTAACTTCCTCTACTACCTTTTCTTTTCCTTTTTCCTTAGGTGCTGAGGTAGTCTCAGTTTCTTCAGGTGCCTCCTCTACTATAGGTGTAGGGGGTTTTTCTTCCTTTTCCTGCATGCTATGCTCCCTAGCAGGTGATGTTGCCTCTGCACCTTTCATCTTCTTGGAGACAGAGCCCCTTGATTTTGACAGATAGAGAGGCATGAGGGCTGAGTTTTCTTACTCCCTACCTCTTCTGTGGTTTCCTTTTCTGAGGAAATGATGAGCCTCCTTCTTCTTCTACCCATAGCAGTAGAGCTCCTAGTATTTCTTGCTACGGGTATGCTAGACTCCTCTTCTCTCTCCTTAGGGACCCTTATGATATGCTTTCTTTTTTACCTCCTTTCTTGTTGTGGCTGTTTCTCAGGGGTTTCTTCTTTTTCCACTCTTTCTTCAATTTTTTCTTGACTCTTCTCTTCTTCAGGTGCTGCAGGTTGCTGGTTTGGATTCCCTATTACCTGGTTTAAATCAATCCTAGGTTGGATGTTTTGGAGGCCTTGCTTGGTGATTAGCCAGATCAGACAGTGATGAGACAAGGCATTCTTCACCCCTTTCTGATATTCTTTTTCCATTTTCTTTAGGCTATTCAGCAAGTGGTTTGGGACATTTATTACTATTCCATGCCTCAAGTGATTTAAGTATTTAAATTACATTGTATAGAGTAGGGAATACCTTCCTTCACATGTGAAGTACTTGATGATGAATGTAACAATTTCTCTCCAGGCCTCAGGTAGGCTTCTTGTCTCAATACCCCCTTTTGTCTGATTGTATTGCTCCCCTTGGAAGAATTGTTGTCTGATTTGTTGTGCATTGGGTTTCTCCTCCCAATTTTCTCCATTTTGAGGGAGTCCTGTCACTTGCCCAATCAAGTCTTCTGTTACTGGAAATGATATGCTAGCTACCATGGCTTGTTGTCCATCGAATGTTCTTGCGAATTGCTCTGACTCTCTCATTTGAGTATTCAGTTAGCAGTTGGAAGTAATTTTTCCATCCAGCCCATTCAAATATATCCCAACAATGAGGGTTATTTCTCAAGGGTGTGACATTGGTGGGCTCTCTATGAACAACTGTTCCTCCCATAGCTTCTGCAGACAGGTTTTTTTTCTCTCTGCATTGATTTTTTCCCTTTTTGTTTTGCTTAATCACATCTCAGGGGCAATCTTTAATTGTCCCCTGTAATCAAGGTGTGTGTCATCATTCCCTAGGTCCTTGTGCTGTGGCTAATTAAATCTTCCCATAGTGAGATCCAATCCTGCTTCCTCCCCTAGACAGATGTCACTCGTCCCGAGTGAAAAAAATGTTTCACGCGTGCCATTTTTCCTTCAAATTATTGTTGAAGGGACTTATTAATGTCCCCTCATGATGGTGATTGAAAAAAGTAAATGATTAAGGCATATATTTAATTTTAACATGTCTTTTCAAGAAATAGATACTTACTACTTGTAGATATTACCTTTTTACCTTAGTGCCACCTATTTGTCCTTCACGTGACACCTTTTTATGGGAATATGCTTTGTCCAAGGGTTTGGCATGTGCAACACTTTTTCCAATGAGTAATTTGATTGCAAGGATCATCTTGAAAAATGATTGCTCTTCTGGAATTTGTTTATGCAATTTTTATGCTTAGGTAGATCTGACATGAGGTTCCTCTTGGACTCGGCTGGAGGTCCTTGTTTCTATTTGTGCATCTGCAACATGTGAAAACCTTGTAAAAATGATACCTCCTTGCATGATGCTTGTGATTTTTAGAAACTTACATTCCTTCTTCTTTTGTTGTATGATGCCTGCAAGTTCTGGAGTGGATTTGTGCATCTCTTTTCTTGACTACCCATAGCACTGCTTTGCTGCAACACTCTGAAATTGTGCCCGTAGTGACCATGAGGTGGCTTGTAGCACTGAACAGGTAGCTTGATTTAACCAAGGGGTTACCCGTAGCAAGCAAGGAATGTTTGCAGGAAGGGAAAGAGTACCTGCAACATGAATTCTACTTTGTGAAATTGTTTGTGATTCATATTTTTCCTTACCTCCTTCTGAATATGCCTGTGGCTGACCAAAAATCTACCTGTAGAATTTTTAGAAAGTGCCCGTAGCAACTGTTTGAGGAGCCCGCAACAACTGGAAGGTTTCCCGTAGCAACTGTTTGAGGAGCCTGCAACAACTAGAAGGTTTCCCGTAGCAACTGGAAGGTTGCCCGTAGCAACTGGAAGTGGCAAAAGCAATGTGTTAAGCAGGTTTGGCTGAGGTGTTTTTCTTTCCATCCTTCTTGAAAAATACACATTTTTTCTTCTCCTTCTTTTGTGTTTTTTTTTCATATTTTTTCCCCTGAATGGCCAGTGAGTTGGTTTTCCATTCAGGCCCTTTTTCATAGTTCTGAGCAGCCAGCAAGCTGGTTTTCTACCCAGAATCTGCCAACAACACCCAAAAAGGGTTTTCATTGTTGGTTTTTTTCTTTTTTCTTTTTTCTCTCTCTTTTTTTGATCCTACTACTGCCTATAGCAGAATGTTTATTATGGCCCTATTAAGGTCCATATACAACATTTCAATCTTCTTCCCATGGGAGGTAGAGATCATCCTCCCTTCCTTCCTCATCAATCTCCTTTTCCTTTGAACTTGGTGGGTCAATATGAGGGTTTGTCTACATGGATTGTTGCACTTGCTGTGAAAATTGCTCCTTTGATAAGGGTTTCTTGTATACTTTGAGTCTGTGACCATTAACCAGGAGTTTGAATCTTACTGGATCAATTGTTCATAGTTGGACTGCACCATTTTCATAGACATGTTCGATCTCGTATGGCCCAAGCCATCTTGTTTGTAATTTTCCTTTGTGGTCTTTGTATTTTGAATCGAACAGTAGGGCCCAATCTCCATGTGTGAACTACCTAGGCTTGATGTATCTGTCATGCCATCCTATTCGCTGCTGTTGTATCAATTCTATGTTCTGAAGTGCTTGTTGTCTGTACTCATCCAAAGCATTGAGCTACATCAATATTTGCTTGTGTGCTTCAGAAATATCAATTCCCAGCTCTACTGCAGTCCTCAGAGTTTTGTGTTCAAATTCTATTGGCAGCATTGGTTTCTTCCCATATACCAACTCATATGGTGTGAAGCCAGTAGTTGTTTTCCATGTGATTCTATATGCCCATACAGCCTCATGGAGTCTGGACTCCCAATCCTTTCTTGATAGATTGACTATTTTGGTCAGGATATTTTCTAATTCTCTATTCGTGACTTCAACCTGGCCATTGGACTGTGGATGGTATGGTGTGGACTTCTTGTGTCTTATCATATATTCTTCCACTAGGTCAGCAATGAGATCAGCAGTAAACTGAGGCCCTTGATCTGTAACTATTTCCCTTGGTACACCATATCTTGTGAATATCTCTTCGTATAAGAAGGTTGCTACTTTCTCATCTCGAGCATGTGTCAGTGCTTTTACTTCAGCCCATTTGGTGACATAATCTATACATACAAGGATGTACTCTTTGTTGTTTGATTTGGGGTCTATGGGCCCAACAAAGTCCAGCCCCCATTTGTCAAAAGGTTCCAGTTGCAGCTGAGGCTGTAATGGCATCTCATCTGACCTTGTAGGCCTCCCCATATGTTGGCATTTATCACAATGGGTTGTATATTTGTTTGCATCCTTATGCAACATAGGCCAGTAGTATCCTGCAGTCAGGATTTTGACTACTGTTCTTTTGGCTACAAAGTGTCCTCCACATGGCTCGTCATGGCATGCTTTGAGAATGTCAACTACTTCATCTTCTCGTAGACATCTTTGTATTACACAATCAGGTCCAGTATAGAAGAGAAAACCAGAAATCCAAGAGTACTTACCACTTTTCCGTATCAAGGCACACTTCTCTTTTGAGGAAAAGTGATGTGGCAGTTGTCTAAAAACAAGGTAGTTTTCTACATCAGCAAACCAGGGTGTAGAGATAGCACTAGGGTGAAGAGGTTGCTCATCAGGAAATGAGTCATCCACTATGCCATCCTCTTGATTGCTTTGTAATCTTGAAAGGAAGTCAGCTACAACATTGTCCTTCCCTAGTTTATCTAGTATGGTAATGTCAAATTCTTGCAACAAGAGAAGCCATCTTACCACTCTTCTGGATACCGATGGTTTATTCATGAGGTACCTGATGGTAGCATGATCTGTGTGTATGAAATTTTGATAGCCTGTGATGTAATGTTTGAACTTGTTGATTACATATACAACTACCAAGAATTCTTTCTCCGTCACCGTGTAGTTTAGCTCTGCTGCTTGCATATTTTTTCTTACAAAGTAAATAGCATAGCTGAGATGGCCTTCTTTATGTCCTAGTACTACACCTAGGGTATTATCAGAGGCATCTGTATGTATGTGAAAAGGAAATGCCCAGTCTGGTCCACATAATATGGGGGTTGATATGAGTAACTGCTTCAGTAGATTGAATGCTTCATTACAGGTGGGAGTCCATACAAACTCAACATCTTTGTTTAGCAAGGTGAACAATGGGGCTGCCATTTTGCTGAAATTGTTGATGAACCTCTGATAGTAACCAGCATGACCCAAGAAGCTGCGTACATCTTTTTGTTTTTGTGGTACCAGCAGGTCCTTGATGATAGCAATCTTGGCTGGGTCCACTCTAATCCCCTTTTCAGAGACATGGTGTCCTAGCACTATCCCTTCCTCCATGAGCATGAAACATTTCTTATGACTTAGGGATAGATGATTTTCTTGACAATGTATTAATACTTTTTCCAAGTTATTCAGACATACCTCAAATGTGTCTCCGTAGATGGTGAAGTCATCCATATATATCTCTACACAGTCATGTGAGAGATCTGAAAATATGCTAAGGACTGCCAGCTGAAATGTGGCAGGTGCATTGCATAATCCAAATGGTAGGACAACATATGTGAATGTTCCCCATGGGCATGTGAATGTGGTCTTTTCTTGATCCTCAGGAGTAATGTGGATCTGATTGTATCCGTTGAAACCATCTAAGAATGCAAAGTATTTCTTCCCTGCAAGTGTATCTAGCACTTGATCAATAAATGGTAGTGGGAAATGGTCCTTCCTTGTAGCTATGTTCAATTCTCTGTAGTCTATACATATACACCACTCACCTCCTTTCTTGGGTACAATGACTAACGGAGAAACCCAATGGATATCAGAGATTGGATAAATGAATCCTACATCTAAGAGTTTCTGTATTTCAGCCTTGACTATTTCTTTCACTGTTGGGTTCATCTGCCTTTGTGGTTGGTGTATGGGTTTGCATTCCTCTTTGATGTAAATGTGGTGTGTACACTTTTCTGGGTTGATGCCTTGCATGTCTTCATAGTCCCATGCAAAGGCTCCTTTGTTTGCATGTAATATGGCTGTCAATTTTCTTTCTTCTTCCACACTTAATTTGTTATTTATGTGGAGTGTCTTGCCTGGCATTATTTCTATGGATTTTGTGGCTTCTGTCATTTTCTCTATGCTGTTGATTGATCGTATGTGGCTGTAGCTATGTGGCAGCAGCTGATGGAAGATCCTTTGATCACTTTCAACTGGTTCTTCTTTTGACCATAGATTAGAAAAAGGACAATGAATACAAGGCAATTCTTCAGGAGTGGATTGTTCTACCTGATAGTTGTTTTGTAGTATGTTGGAGATGATGGTATCCTCTTCTAGATCTATCCAGTGTGCATGCATGATCTATTGTTAAAGTAGGGCAGAGGGGTACCTCTTCTTCTTCTTCAATCCAGATAGGTTGGTCCTTATCTTGTGATACCTGTGTCGGTGGGTACAAAACCATATGCTTGGTGATGTTCCCATTTGAAATCTACATGTTTCTAGATCTACAGCTGATTAATGCATCTACAGTGGCCAACCATGGCCTTCCCAAGATCAGAGGATATCCTCCAAGTTTTGTTTTTGGCTGCAATACAATAAAATCTATAGGGTACTCCCATGAATCTACTGATATGACCAGATCTTCTATGATTCCTTCTGGTCGTACTGTGGATCTGTCTTCCATTTGCAGCATTGTAGATGTGGGATGAATATGTTGTAGGTCTAATTTATGCATTGTTTCCATTGTTATGACATTGATGGTAGCTCCCAGATTGATCAAGGTATTATGGACTTGTTGTCCATTGATCTGAACAGTGACAACTAGACAGCCTGGGTCTACATATTTCTATGGTAGCATTCTTCCCAGCATGATTTCCACCAATTGTCCAATGACATGGACTGTATTAGGATCCTTCTTCTTCCTTCTAGGTTTCCGAAGGCACAAATCTCTGACTTCCTTGGAATAAATGGGGACATCTTTAATGGCCTGAAACAAAGGGATCTTTACACAAACATTCTTCAGCTACCCTAGGATATCAAACTCAGGTTCAGCAGGAGTGTGTTGAAGGTTCAGACATTCTGGGAAGGGTGGTGATATTGTTTCTGCATTCTCTTTATTGGCTGGTTCAGGATCCTCCTGTGGTTGTGGTGTAGACTGTGGAATGGATATTATGGGGTTTTTCATTATGGGAAGACTTGGAGGTGGTAGATTTCTTCCTGAACGTAGGTGGACTTCATTGATGTCCATTGTATAAGTGGGGTACTATGTTATTTCAGTAGTACATGTTGGTTGAGCCAACTTATTGGCAGGATTTGGCACAGGTTGAGCAGGTATTTGAGCCGGTCTTGTTGGTTGTGTGTTTGGAATTATTGCAGGATGTTGTGGTTGTTGTGGGAACCCACCTTACTGATTTCCCCAAGGTTTCTGCCCTCTCCATGGTTGCTGTCCATGGGTTTGCAAGATTTTGTGGACCTTGGGTTGGCTAGTTTTGCCATTGATTGTGTGGGGGCTGCCATGGTTGATTTTGCCAGGGTGGAGTAGGATACTGCTACCATTGATTGGGATTATATGGTTGTTGCATAGGCCAATGTGGGTTGGGAGGGGCTGGGGGCATCCAAGGATTACTCCAGTTGGGCATGTTATTTACATTTTGATTGAAAAATGATGATTGTGAAAATGGTGAATTCGATCCCATACCTGGATAGTTTGTCCTTGGCTACCAAGGTTTCCTTTGTGCCACGTAGAACACTTGGTCTTCATTTCCTCCTATGGCATGCAGTGCTACAGAATTTGGTTCTTCAGATGTAATGCTTGCTACCTTCATCTTTATAACTTGACACTTGCAATTAGCTTGCTTCTTCTGACAATCTGGGTAGTAGACCGTAAGGGCTTGGTCCATTGCTTGTTGTTTCTATGTCTGGTGTGCAGCGTATCTAGACTGTGTGGCCATGTGGCTGATTATATCCATCTTCATGTCCCATAGCAGATTACTTACATCAGCTTTAGAGATCCCATTGGCTGATGCTGGCAGCATCTTGTTATTTTGAAGTTTACCCAATGTTGATCTCGAATAATTCTTCCCTAGTTGTTGCATCTCCTCAAAGGTTAGCTGAGATGCATCTCCTCCACTCATGAGGTCTAAGGCTTCCAAGCAGTCATCTTGGATTCCTTTCAGAAATACTAGCTTGAGCATGTCTGGGCTGAGATTAGTTTGTTTATGCTTCTATAGAGTGAAGGTGAACCTCTCCATGTAGTCTTCCAAAGATTCATCCTCGTCTTGAGTCATGCGGAATATGTCATTTCTTCTGAAGTTTCTGCCTTTGCCATATTCCTGATATTTGGTCAGAAAATTTTTTCTTCATCTCATCCCAACTACTGACTGTGTTCCCCCCTAGTCCCATGAACCATCTTAGTGATGCATCCTTCAGGGTGGCTGGAAAGAGCTTGAGATTTTGTTCATCCATTCGGTAGTCGTAGCTTTGGCATAACACATCATACTCAAATAGGAATGTATCTGGATCCTCATTGGACATCCCCCTGAAGTGTGGGAGGGATGAGGGTGGAATATTCTTCATAAGAGTATCTTCTGTGGTTTCTATAATTGGGAATTCAAAAGTGGAGGTAGCATGTTCTCTACCTTCAACTTCATTTTCTGATGCTTGATCCATGGCGTATTTCCTTGTTATACGGATCCCAAGAGATTTCAGAATAATGTCCTCGAATTCCCGATCAACCTCCCCCTCGGTACGATAATGTACAGATACTTGAGGTGTTGTACGGTGGGTGGTAGTAGTTGTAACGGAACTTGCTGAATTGAGTAGGTATTCTGGTGTTCTTTCTCCTCGTGGAGTATGGGATTTCGTTCAAATCCTCCTCTTGTCTTTCTTTCACTAGCACGACCAAGGTCTTCTCTGCTTCTTATTCTTCTTCTTGAATACATTGCAGCTCCTCTGCCACTCTTCTTCTTTGTGTGGAAGTATACTCCTTGTCTTGGGAGATAAGTAGCTCCTCTGTTGCAGCAGTTTGTTTTTGCTTTGGCAAAAATCTTCCGAACGAGTCTCGTTCTCTATGCATAAATTTTCCAGCTCTCTCTCTTGCTTTTTCTTGTATATTTTCCTTTTTTTTTTTCTTTTTTTTTTCAAATATATGAGGGGGTTGATTCTTAATGCTATTGCAGAAATTGAGCAATGCGGTAATGACAAATTTATCCTAGAAAGCGGGAATTCTAGCTCCTAGAAAGCTTTTGAAATAATAGGAAGGAAAGCTGATCTAAAAAGCAGGATGACTATTCTAGAAAGCATGAATGGTTATTCTAGAAAGAGGGAAATGAAAGTGTGAATTGACTGAAAGCGGGAAATTGAATCACTTCTATGGTACTGTCTGGACACCTTCCCCGACAACGACGCCAAAATGATGTGCAGAATAATCAACCAATGATATTAGGTCTCATACTCTGTCTATTCATTAAATGTCAACCTAGGGGCGTAAGATTTTCAAAGGGCCTGCAAAATATATGCTACAATAATTTGGAGTGAGGTCTTTGTAGGCTGGAAATTCATCAAAGAGTATAAATTAATGCTTGTGCAAATTGGAAAGTAAACTATGGATGTTGCTGATCTGCAGATCTAAAACTCAACACACTATGCACTCATTAGCTTTTAGAAATGAAATGAATAATTGATAATCAATCCACACAACATAAATAATAAATGGAGGAATAGGATCTTCCCTGCAATTGCTTCCGAGGGGGCCCTTCCTCGTGCAGAAGTGAGTTCCGATCCTACCCTAGAAACTCACAAAACTGCTTAAGAAGATAAACGATTCATCTATTAAGCTGTAGCAATTAAAGATTGCTACATAGCAAAGAGATTATAATGAACTTAAGAGCAAAAAATCACATTAATATATTATGTCTTCACATATTCACAATTCTACTTCCCTCATATAGCTATCACTTCATTCCTTAATCTATTACTCCCTATCCATTACATTTCTATATGAATATATATATATATACAGATCACTAACTTATTCTATTCTAGGAATATGATCAAAAACCACTCAAATAGATTATAGTTGTTTTGTTTCATATTTGTTGAGTGGAGACAACTAATTCCTGTCTTATTTACATGATAAGAAATGATTACAAAACTACTTAACAAAGTAACCATAACATTACATATGATGTGTTAGGACAGCTGGTAATTTTTGTCTTATACTTTGGTGTGAGCTAGATAAGTTCTCTTTGGCTACGGGCAGCTAGAGGTGCATACTGCTATGTTGTTACAGGTAGTTCTGGAAGATGCTATGGGCAGATTTGGAGCTTGCTATGGGTAAGATAAATCACCCAAAGACTTCTCAGACTTGTCCAAACAATGTTGCCACTTGGTTAACTTGTTTCCCAGCTTCATATGCTCAGCTCCATATACTTCATGATGCCTCATTGTTGTTGGATGTCATGATTCTATTTTATCATTGCCCAGCCAATGGCTACGAGTTGTTGTAGGAGCACAACCAGAGTGCTATGGGCTAGGGCCTACTACTTCAAAATATTATGGCATCTTGTAATTTGTTCATGGAGACATCAAAAACATCAGTTTGCACAAAAGACAAGATTCACCATAGTAAATAAGTATATTAGATATTAATGAACATACAAAACTAAATATATGCAAAATCATAACTTTATCTCATATCAACCATCAAGAGGAGATCAAAGTCTCAAAACTGTATGTGTAAGAGGCTTCAAAAAGGATTTAGATGGGGCCAAAACATGCCAATATGTGGCCTCATCAATTGTCTTGACAGTCTCATTGTTAGTGGGAACTACATATACCATGAATAGGGAACCATCAACCTATTATAGAGAATACATGAATTTGGATCCATTGACCAATTCACATCAACTGAACTGGTTGATATATCAAGAGCACTTCCCTCTTTAGTATTTGTGGTTCAGATCTCTACATTATTGTACCAACATGAGAAAAATAGAAGCCATATAGCTCACATGAATAGGAATCATCTTTTGTTTTAATCACACACATAAACACATCAAACCAAAATATGCCACTAAAGCAAAATTGATTTCCCTCAAGGATATTGATTTCCCTCCTACCTCTATTACCTCCATCCTCTTATAGATTTACTTAGAGAAAATAATATTCATCACTAAGATAGATGATAGGTTCATTTTCACTTGCATGAGGAGAGAAATATTCCCCATCATTTTTGGCATCCAAATCCTATTGATCTATATTGTCATCTAAGAGATCTTGGGATATTTTTTTATAGTTCACAAATAGATGTCTTGACCACTTGTAATAATGGCACTAAAGATGTTTTCTTAAAAATATGACTTTATATTTACCATTATGTAATGATGAATTACTTTTTACAACAATTATTGTTTCATGTTCTATCACAAATACCTTATTTATGTTTTCTTCTTCAAGCAACAAGGAGATTAGGTCTTCCAAACTAGGATTAATTTTGTTACGGTAAACAAAATGTTTGAGTAATTATTCGTCATGCTATTTAGTAGAACAAATTTAGCATATTCTTTATCAACATAAGATTTTAGTCCTAATAACTGGTTAAATATGGATCAAAACTTACTTATATGTTCTACCATATGGTCGATTTCTCCAATTTCTAGCTCGAACAATTTTTTTCAGTGTCATTGTTGTACTACCAACTTGAGATCCAAATATCTTGTTGAATATTACCCAAATGTCATTAGATGACTTAGTAAGATCTATATGATACAAACATGCATCAGATAGTCCTACCTTGATAGTTTTTATTTATTTTCGATCATTTATTTCCCATTTTGTTGCTTTATATGCATCCTTCGGATTTTTTTATTTTTCCATCAAAAATTTACCATAGGTCTTTATTGATCAATTGCAGTTAGGTTCAAACTTGCCATGTATGAAAATATTTCCCTTCAAAATTTTCCACAAGACTAAATTTATCCATTTTGACCCCGCTTTAGAATTAAAGGACGTTAGGTACTCCAAAAATATTTCCATGCATATAATTATTGAATTTTGACTTTTGACTTTTGACTCTTAACTCAAGACGACATACAAAATTTGATGTTAACAATGAACAAGGTTTAAACTATACTAACCTAGCTAATTAATTAATCAATCTTCTAACATTATTTTCTAATAAGGCCAATTCCAATGTTTTAATGTAATTAATTACCACTAATGAAAGTGGAAATAAACTATCAACAATACTAAAAAATTAAACACAAAGTACACTTCTTAACAAGCTTGAAGAATTTCCAAGATTCCAAATGACAATACATGTGTCAAAGCAATATGGCATTGAGTAATCATTTTGTTTTGAAAATTAAATTGAATTTCTAACTAGGCACATATCATTTGATTGTTGTAGATCCTCAAGAAACATGTACAAGTAGTGTTTATGGCGTCATTGAACTTATATCTCATCTTCTCTTGCCCTTAAATACTTTTGTTATTATTACTGTTAGAACTGCCCACTATATTACTAAAAATATAAGAGAGTTACATTAGCAGGGGTGACCAAAGAACTCATGATCCCACAAAAATTCCATGTAGGAAACAAAAAATGCCCAAAGGGAAAACAAAAAGCACGAGACTTACATAAGAAATGAGAGCACTAGGCACAAGCTACCGCTTCGGGAGGAGGGGGAGGATCATCCCGGGGAGGGATGTACACTCCACTAGATGGCTCGACTGAAGGAGGGTCCACATGTCAACCATCTTGGTCAAGCATCTGCATATGTAATGGAGAAATCGTCCCCTAATTACAGGGCGGAGAGCCAGCTAGAGTCTGAACATAAGGAAAAGGATTGGCCCATTGTGGAGAGCTAGTAGCGCCCTTCTCCCTTAGAGGTGGGATACAACCCAGACCAAAAGAGGATGGAGATAAAGGGTGACCCCAAAGAGAGGAGGATCGATGGCTGTGAGAATGGATCCTGCAACAGGTCCCCAATAGAGGCAGCCACCGAGGCAGAGATGGATGAGGTGGTGGAGGCAAAGGATCTGGAGGGACCTGACTCGCCATACATGACACACTCCCCCAATGTGTAAGCAACTCCTACAAATGAGTAAAATACAGGGAAAATTTCTCTGTTTGAGCTTGAATATGTATGTGCATAGTAGACAAGATGACTACTTTATCATTAGTGTAAAACAAGGCAACATAATGATCATTCTAGAATATCATAGAATTTTGTGCTTTCTAAATATGAAATAATATATAAGCTTTAAATAATTTCCAAAAAATATCAATATAATGAGGCCACGAGGTGAAATCTCTAAACAAAATCAGACACCAAGGAAAGAATTTAGGGTGGAAGGGTTGAAAAAATGAATGAATCCAAGACCAGATGACCTAGCCATGGGGGAAAGTCCAAAATAAATGCTTAAAAGATTCAAATTTGGAACAAAAGTGGAATTTAGGATTGGGGATGCTAATGTGACTTAATCTTTCGCTGATGGGAAGGCCCTAGTTAAATAAGACATCATAGAAAATGATTAACTTTGGGCTCTAAAAAATAATTACAAGCACGAGAAAGTATGCGAAGCTAGGTAAAATGAGTAGAGTGCAATCCCCAATTGGAATTAAGTTTGGAAATGGTAAGAGAGATATGGCTCAGAAGCTACTAAATGGTGTCGACATTGTAGTGGAGGAAGGAAATCTCTTTCTTCCATCTCCAGTCCCACCACCATACATTTGGGGGTTTAAGGCCAAGTTTGTGGAGCATAACATCTAACATTAACTCTTGAATTCTACAGAGAGACAAGAGGTATGAATTAGCAAGATTAAATTTAGTCTTGAGCTTGTGCCATGGCATCCAATCTTTATGGGAGATCAAATCCAAAATGGTTTGAATTCCTTTGCGAGAGAGCCATAGAGATTTGATTCCTGAAGTTTCCATAAGAGGAAGACTATCAACAGTGATGATGGGAGACACCCATATATTTTGAGCATTAAAAAATAGCCCAATATGAAATCCATCACCAATCCAATACATTAGGGGTTTCACCAAATCGTACGTTTTGCATATGCTTTTGGAAATGAAAGTGTCAGAAATCTTGACTGACACCCTAGTGATAATAAAGGTATGCAACCCAATATTGTTCCAACATTTTTTGTCGTAGGGAGCACCAAAAGCAATAAAACGTCGAAGTAGGATTTTCCAATCTTGATTTCTTAGAAGACATTACATGACCCATTTAGAACATAAAGCCACAATTTTCCTATACATATCAATAATTTCCATGCCACCTTGATCGTGGGGGAGACAAAAGACATCTCGAGCCACCCAATGAAATCCAACTAAACCAGAACTTTTACACCAAAGGTAGTCCTAAAGTAACTTGGAAATCTTGGAAAAGGAGGCATGATAAAGACAAAAATACATAAAATAATACACATGGGTGACTACCAGAATTTTGGTACACGCTTAGAATTTACCAGTGAGAGAGAGAGAGGTTTATAAGACTTCTGAGAAAATTTATGTTGAACTATGTCAATCACATATTGCCATAGCGTGGCATAGTCATTATCAAAGGAAAAAGGAATGCCCAAGAATTTAAATTATTCACCTCTTCCATTCTATTTCCAGGGGTAAGCTTTCAACCAGTTTATCATAGGTAAGCAACTTTTTCTATAGCCCAACGTCTTGGCCATTTGAATGCTGGATCTTGAAGCAAGGCAGAAAGTATCTAGGAAATCAAACATCATAGCCACATTATATTCAGACCCAGCTAAGGTAAGAAAGGAATCATCATTGAAATGACCATTAATAAGTTGTGCTGCATGATCTAAAATAAAAATCCCTCAAATGAGACCTTGATCAGCACTATGAGTAATAAAATAGCCTAATGCATAAGTGATTAAAACAAACAAAGCAAGTGCAAGAGAGTACCCCTGTCTGATAGAGCAAAAGAGGCCAATCACAACTAACTTATGACCATTGATGATTAGGCATGCAGACACATTAGAAAATAGAGTTTGGACCAACGAAGTGAAGAACTCACCAAAACCTAAGGCTATGAGCATAGCCAAAATAAATGGCTATTCGATGCGATCATAGGCCTTTTTAAATTCAATTTTGAGAAACAATGCATGCTGCAGAGAAAGTTGAACCCATTCCATCCCTTCCCAAACAAATATAAGATTATCTATAATGTATTGGCCTTTGACAAATCTCTTCTGCACATGGCGGTCAATTTTTGGTAACATATCAACAATACAAAGAGCCAACGCCTTAGTAAGAATTTTGTATGGGACATTTAATAGGGTGATAGGCCTCTAGCTAGTTATCTACTCTGGATCTCCAGCCTTAGGAATGAATTTGAATTTTGCATGATTGATGAAAATCCTACGAGAATTGGATTAGAGAGCTTCATTGTAGACATGAATTAGATCAGGACCAACAAAAGACCAAGTCGCTTTGTAAAATTTACATGGAAATTCATCCATACTTCGAGATTTATCATTTGAAAGGCACGATATGGTGACGTAGAGCTCATCCAAAGAAAGAGGGGCATTGTAATGATCCCACTCCTTAGGATAAATATTTACCAGAACAACCTCGATACATTGTTATAGGGTGGGAGCTCGCTCGATCAAATCCTCTTGAGCTTAGAAGACTAATCTATAATGCTCAATGAAGGCATTAGAAATATTAGGCAACTCCGTGAGCCATTGATGTAAATCATGGATAGATTTGATTTGTTGATGAGCTTGATTATCTCAGAGGTATTTAAAGAAGTAATTTCATGTTTTTTATTGCTTCTTAAGCCAGTGTAACCTCGACCGGATCTATGCATCATGAGCAAAATAAGATTCAATAAGCTTGACCTTATGCCAAATTTTAGTAGCCTAAATTTAAAAGGGAATGATAAAAGGATTATTCTTAAGCATGAGAGAAATCCTTATAAATTATTTGTGTAGAGTTGAGCCCTCTTGTTTAAAAAATCAAGTAACTTGATTTCCGAAATGGAGGAGGAAATGGGTGGTGCATTGAATCTTCATTTCCCACCATTCGTTCTAGCTAGCAATGAATGGTGAACATGGCACTATGTTTCAAACCTTAGATATAAGTGGGACCATCCCCAGATGACTCAACAAAGAGACATTAAAAAGGAATTGATTAGAAGGGACTTTTAAAGGGGCCCCATGCTAATTAACCTTAAATGAGATCAAATGATGATATGAAAAAAGCACATCTAACCACAACATGATAGGGGAGGAGCCTTGCATGTCAAAAATAAAAATAGTTTGTTGTGAAATAAGTACACGATCAAGTATTTTAAAAACTTGATCATATCCTTCTCAAAGATTGGTCCAAGTATACCAAGTTTGGGCCTTAAGTTTCAGTCATTGACTGAGCAAAGGATTAGAAAGTCCTCAACGGATTTTAAAGAAATACCAGGCTTCCCACTCACCAACACACTAGCGCATAGGGAGGACACCAAATTTATCATCTGGATGTTGTATCATGTTAAAGTCACCACACACCAACCAATAAGCTAAAGGTAAGTTATCACCTAGAGCCATTTTCATAAAGTCATTCTTTCAGATCCATCATTAGGAGCATATACATTAAGAATACCAAAAGAAAAATCATTAATCACCATAATCAGCCCCATGACCTGATTTGAAGGATCTTATCCCAAGGAAGCAATCAAGGCTGAGAATTTTGGTGTTATGGAAATTCTCACACCACCTTTGCCATCAATGTGTCGAGTATGAAAATACAAAAAAGATAGGGCAATACAAGTTAGCATATTCTGAAGCAAGAAACTAGAAATCTTAATTTTCTACAAACAAAGAATATCAAGGCTGCTTAAACTTGGAAAGCTAAATGAACAGAGTATTCGCAAGAGGGTTATGTAAGACCCTGAACATTCCATGAGATGAAATTCATAAAAAATCAAACATATCAAACTCTCCCTATCCATATAGAATATCATCCTTGAAGTTAAGAATGGAAAAATTATTAATAAACATGATCTAGTTTGAATTAGAAAGCTCAACTTGAATGGAGTGGCATTTTTCCCCAATATCTCCTCGTACGTTGTGTGACACCTCTTGGGATGGACTACGAGAGCATCATAGAGGAAGAGAAGTTGAAGCAAGATTCCCAGTATTCTTTGAACTTGAAGGAATAACCTGGATTTACAAGGGTTTGGAAGGAATGGAAACCAACGAGCGGGGAGGTTTTGAGCACGACTCATCCTTGAATGGATTGGGGGAAGGATAGAGGGTAGAAAAAACTTCTGGAGTTAGTTTTGTACCATATCCCTTCTTATTCCCCACCGTATTCCAACGAACAGTCAAGGGTTTGGATTTGGGCTTGGACACCGTGGGTTACATCACCACTGGCTTAGAACAAGCTAGGAGAGGATAGTTGCGAATGTGGTGGTTTGGGGCTTGACAAAAAAACACTTGTTGGGGAGGTTAAAATAAATCACCTTTTGAGAGATATGCAATGAGCCAAATTGAATATCTAGGCGATCCCACAAATATTTTGCGAGGTCAACTTTGACACACACACGCTTGTTAAGATGAGCATAAATAAATGCTCTTGTTCATGGAAAATCACCATGCTAATGGGTTTTACTATCTCTGGAAGGAGAGACTAGAGATGAACAGGAAGACCAGGAAGTTCAGTACAAACTGGAATTTTCAACTAAACATGGCTGGGGGGACTAAAATCAGGAGTCCACTGAGAAAGTACTAATAGGGTATTTCCCAAATACCAAGAGAACCACTTTAAGGAGGAGGGATTGGAGATGAAAAGGTTCAAAAAAAGAAAAGAGATAAAATCCTTTAGTGATATTACATATACCTAAAACTAGGATACCATTGGACTCCCAATGGTTCTTTATCCAGTTCTTAAGGTAGGTTTATGAGGGAACACAACCACAAAAATATGAAATAAGGCAATTATTACGTACCACTTGACCAAAGGGTCTAAACATTCATCAAAAATAACAACATCCATGGAGGATTCAAAATCCATACCTCATCGTACAATTTTGGCATAAATTTCCGCATGTACTTGGGATCCATTTTCACCACTAGTTGCAACATTCATTATAATGGAAGAAGAGTTAGCCATTTATAGGCAACTCACTACCTTAGTGGTAGGGAAATAGTCAAGTTTCACTGTGATATGACTGAAAGGAAAACCATAGAAATGCTAAAGAGGCACAGAGCATGTAGCACTGTCACACAAGTGGATGCATAAAAAACCCTAGCAAATCCGAAGGGAACGAGTTCCACAGATATACTTTTGTTATTATTGAAAAAAGACTCTACGTATAAGTTTCTGCACATGTGTATATTGGAAGATATTGAAAACACACTTAATGAGGTCTCAATACTATAGTCAACATGAATTCTTGAATATATTGGAGATAAGATCAACACACATTTTTTATTTGTATCTTCACTCCTTTAAAGTCCATTTTGGGAGATTCCCTTCCAATCATGTTGCTATGATATTAATAGATTTAAAATAGATTGTGATGATTATTTTGTTTGCCTTCATCACCATGTTGAATTTAAATGAAGGAGACATCTAGTCAGAGTTTCCAACTAGAAATCCATGAGCACATATGTCATGTCTGAGTGAGAGTGGTATTAAGAACGTAACATTCTAGCGGTCACCACCATATTGCAGTGCACACAAATAGTAACCTTCCAGAGCTTTAAAAAGTTTTCTTTAATATTAAAAAGTACATTTATATCGATCTACAAGGGCACATAAATACATTTTCTCATCAATATTTTGTTTAAACAATGGTGTCAATAAATAGGCACATAATAATACACAAATATAATAGAATGAATTACAAATATATATATAACTCACCAATGTGAGTACTAACAAAATTATTTCCAACAACATTAACTAGGAATGGTGTAAAAAAGGACATATAACCATAAATTAAAGGTGGATATCAATTTATACAATAGATTTATTATGAGAGTGTGCATTGAATTAGATATGTTCCTTAATATAGCCCATAAAAGCAATTAATATTAAAGTTCATATGTTGTGTCTAGCACCACCATCAAGTAAGCCATTATAGATTAGAATAAAAAATGTTAACATTTAACATAGGAGAAATATCATCATCATCAAGTAAACCAACATCGTCAAACGTAGTAATATGCCTAAGAGGTATAGAGGATGTAATGAATTGAATGTTTTTAATTTTTATAAGTATTTGAATGTTGTCTTTAAAATTTTAGAATATTAGCACAAAGGTGCTACCATATTAACTCATCAAGAGGTTGAGGAGGTAAATCCACACATGGAGGGGATTTCTAGGTGTTGGTATGTAAAATTTGGCACATTGTGTAGCTTGATGTTCATCATCCAAATGCTAAGAAATGAGTTATGCTTCTAGTGAAATAGTATCCTCTATAGGTATATATTTCTATGGTGCTTCTTTATTGAGAAACCCTTTGTAGGAAAGAGTTTCTTGTGTGTCATGTTCTAGGATTTATTTTCCTTTTTGAATAGCCTTCATATGGAATAGGATATTGTAACCTTGACCTTAACAAGATTAACTTGGTATGTTCCAAGACCTATAGAGATAAACTAAGAATCATTATTGATGGTATTGAAATTTAAGTTGTATAAATGATTATCAAATATATTATATTGATCATTGCAAATGTCATAGGAATTAGTTACTACAATATATATTTTTTGAATTGATTGATAATGGCATATCAATGTCAACCTCAAATTTTGTGTTCCCCCCTAACTATGTTTATATATGGTACTCTAATTACTTTGTAATGATATATACTTTCTCTTGTTCAAACAATTACTGATCATCTTGATCCTCTTACAATGTTCCCTATGTAATTTTATCTAGTTCATCGAATATTATTTCATTTTCATTTTGCACCAGAGTATGAAGTAGTTTTGACATTGAGATAGAATTTTCTGAATAATGTATGGGTTTCATATCCTCTTCATTATTAGATGGCCCTTGCATGAGACATGAATTATTATCATTTAGTATTGTATTATGTTGATATAATATAGATGTATGAGATTTAGGTTTTCAAATAGATTGAGGATATTGAGATGATTGTATAGGAGAGAATCCTCTCTAAGGAACATTGCTCATAAGAGGATGAGAAACCAATGGCTCCCCTAAAGGGGTATCATGGGAGATCCCAGTATTTCCAAAGTGATGCATCATAAGAGGAGACATAGTATAACATGTACTGAAATAAACAATACCATTATTCTCAAGTTATTGTATCTTTCATTGTAAATCACAAAAAATCATTGTTACGATGTTTATTTATGTTATGATAATTGTAAAATGGGTGACCTTTGATCTTATCAAGCTTATTAAGGGCATAATAATAATTAGAAATCCAATTGATTAAGTGATTATTTATTAGATCACATAGAATATCATATGGTCTATCATTGATGTTTTTGAACTATAGAGGTGCTTTATGCTTAGGCACAAATTGATTTTGCTTCAGAAACCATGGTTGAGTTTAACCTTGTTGAGGCCTAAGGTTGTGCATAAAGATGTGATTGGCATGGGCATGTAGGGGATTCCTTAGATGTGATATTTCATGCTTCAATGATTTGATCTCATTACTCTAGCTTGAATACATGTTTTAAAATCATTTTTTAATGCATGAATAGATTCTAGGATAACCTTATAAAAGATGTCATTGTAATGACCATTTATTGATGAAGGATTCATAGGAGACAACCTAAAAGGGTATTTTGAGCTGATATTCATTATCATGTCATGGCCATAAATAATAATGCAAGGATGACATTCATAAATGATAAAGCCAAAAATTCGAGGCCTGAATATGGATAAGAGCAATCTCAAAGTTAATAAGAGAGGTAGGCCCAAAATTGATTTTTAGAAAAAACAAAAAAAAAACAATATTTGTCAAATTAATAGAATGACTAGAGATTAAATCAGAAGATGAATTTTATGAAACCAAAAAAGGTTTTTGGTGACCTCAATGTGATGGAAAAAAAACCTCTAATGTACTTTCAAATAATTGTGTTTTTCCTATTATGACCTTATAAAGGAAAAAAAATGAATTCTAAACATTATGAAAAATGAAAAGAAGTTTTTGTTTAATTTTTCAAAATGAAGAAAAATTAAAATGGATTTAAAATTATATTTGTTAATTTTTAGATATGGCTTGAAAGGTGCTTTTTCCAATATAAATCCTAGAAAGAGGCCCTACAAGGAGGACCAAACACAAAAGCCTAGGGAAAAAAATGACTATTAGATAGAGGTCATGAGATAAATACGAAGCAACATTAAATCTAAGTGCAAACCATAGAAGATGAAAAAATAAAAATCCTAAGGTGAGGGAAGGTCGTACAAGATTAATATACAAGTTCACCAAATGATTTAACTATAAATCAAACAAGATGATGTTTATACATTATTTATTATCTTAGCATTAAGGGTTTGAAACATGAAATATATTCATATTATTAATTACAAGTCAATGTGGAAATATATATTAAGAGAGATGAACCTAAATGATTGGATGCTTAGGGAGTAAGCGATACATGTATAAAAGTCTAGAATTGATACAAATATCTTTTGTTTCTAAGTTCAATAAGTGCAATTGGAGTAGGTATGAAACTGTCATATACATATAGAACTATTTGGTGGTTTTATACGTATTTGGAAATTTCATACAGTTGTGTATTAGATATTTATAGATTATTGTACAAGCAAAAACCTCTAAAATATGCTTCGTTGTGAAACCCTAGGTATCACACATGAGTAAAATCCCTTTTTTGACCTAAAATAGCTTCAAACCTTAACCATTGGTAGGAGACCCTATAAAAGGTTAGTGTCTAGGTTGAAGTGTAATCCATATAGATCACCTACATCAGCAATATTATGAAAATGCCTTATATTACACATAGTTATCTATGTAGCATGTCGGAGATGAAACCATTAACTTCAAACCAAACCATTGGATAATTTGGTACTAGATGAATGGTCTTATATAGGAATATGCTCAAATTATAATTTTTTTATGAATGATGCCTAGGGGAAATATACTATTTTGGACTAATACAAGTAGTTTTGTGAGTGAATGAGAAGTATGAATGATGAAGAAAGTCATGTAATAGTGGTAAAGACGTGCAATTAAGCACGAAATTTGTACACAGGTTATGGTTTAAGGATGAAGTTAATGTTGTCAATCCTGATAAATTACCAAATTTAGGTGTTTTCAATGTGAATTAAATTTGGGTTTTATGATATTGATTTCTCATGGTGATTCTATTATTTGGCATGCATGGTCAAATGTATTCTCAGGCTCAGAAACAGTCTTTATAGGGCTAGACCACGACATTATCTCCACTCAACCATACTTAACTTTCACTAGTTGTTTTCACTTATTATTTGAGGTATTGCTAGCTATTTCTCCATCCACCTTCTAATACAATCTAGATAAAATTGCTATTTAAGTGCCCAAAAAAATATAAAAATGCATATTTTTTTCTCAATATTTCATTATTTAAGCATAGGAACACTCAAACACACATTAAATGAGTTTAGAGATTAGCTCCTTAGCTAGTTGGAAATTTTGACTAGATTGAATGGTGGTTCGATACCATCACTCAAATTTCTTGATTCCTTTCCATTTATGGTTAGAAAGTTTCTCATATCCACCCGTTGTATTATTTCACCGCCACTTTGGAGCTTAGCCGCTCATTAGATAAATTAGAATCAACCCCTTTTCATGAGCCTATGTGCAATGAAAAGTTTGCAAAAGCTTATGAAATGGGGGTTAAAACTCAAAAGAAAACCCCAAAATATTTGGAATAAACAACCCAAATGACCATCAGATTAGAGATAAGAAAGAACTACCTATTTGCATGCATATTATAAAGTTTGAAACAAACAATCAACCTCTAAACATGACTATATTAGTTCTCTACTCCATGAAAGCTATCTATAAGTGAACCTATTAAAGCTCTAGCAATCAATTTTGTGTTTATTGATGTTTCAAAAGCTTAAGAATGGAGGCTCACCATTAATGGCTTCTCCCATTTACCTAAAGCTTTGAAAGGATTTAACAAATAAAAAGGAAATAACTCAAATAAACTATGAAATGACTCTAAAAGACCTAAGCATGACCTAAATCATAAATGAGAGAGAGAGAGAGTTCTTGAGAAAAGGTGGAGGGGTATCCCTCTATTTATAGTTTTTGAATTTGAGAAAAGGATGTTTTGGATGCATGTGGGACTAAAAAGGAATCAAAAAGTTAATTTTTAGAAAAAACATATTTGGAGGTGTGAACAGGATTTTAGGAAGCTAAGTGGATATTTGGAAAGGTAAGATATTTGTTTTAGAAAGTCAAATCCTTCCTAGAAAGTTAATAATAGGGTTAATTAACCTAAACAAGGTTAATTAAAGGGAAAAAATCTTATAGAAGTTGGTTAGAGAGGGATTAACAAGTTTAGGGGGTTTAGAAGAGGTTACAAAGGGTATTTTACCAGCGTAGTGTAGTAAATTAACACGAGACTAGGATAGTTAGTGATCTTAATAATAAGATCATGTAGACCAAATTATATGTGTCTACATTTTTCCCTCTTTGAAGTGATGTATGCGACGTCACTTCAAAGAAAGTAGACAAATAAAAACAACCAATTTTTTTGAAGGGGTAGAAGAAAAATTAATAGAATGAAGGATGCCCCCTCGATTATTGATGGGGTGATGGAAGAACTCGATCGACGATCGAAAAGAGAACAAAAGAAAGAATAGTGTGAAGAAAGGGGAGATAGAAGATAAAATAACAAGAAAAGGGATCTTGAGTTATCTGCAAGGCATTGCTATATAAACAATTTTATTCATCATATTGCTAGCTATCTTCATCATCGGTCTTGATTATTAAGATATGAGCATACGACAACAACGTAGAATGACATGAAAAGCCAAGATACAAAGAACTATCCATTTCTTAAAAACAACTATCTCCATGCAACATACACGAATGTAATGCAATACGAGAAGAAAAAAAACTCACCTAACAGGAAATAAGTACAATGACACACACTCAAACTAACAACGTTTAAGATAGTTACACAAATAGTTTTTTATCGAGTTGCAATCCCAAATGTTTTGATAAACGAAAAGGGTTGAAAATGATGCCCCAAGAAATTTGTATATGTAAGGGAAAGGATGGAGGACACTTAGGTCTGATGAAAAAGTAGTGTGCATAGAAAAACAATACCATGCAACTCGTGCCCCAGAGTATCGATGAAATAAGTAGCGTAGATTTTGTAAATGATTTGGAGATTCAGAGGATCAATGAGTCGTTGTCTCAATGTGTGTGGAAAATATAACAAGATATGAGATGAACATCGCACGAGAGACACAAATTTCAGCTGCAAATGAGTTAATTACCAATTTTAGTCCATTTTCAAAGTTTTTACGATTTGTTTCGATTTTTGAATGATTTCATAATTTTTAAATTTTTGATCGGTTAGAAGAATTTAAGGAATGGAAGGATCCTTAAAATCACATGAAAAATGCACCAGAGTGAAGAAAAATGGGTATCGGGTAGGAGTAAAATGCCTCGGCGAGAAGAAGAACGAACCAAAAAGAATTATTTAAAAATAACCATGGTGATAGATAAAATAGAAGAAAAAAGGATGAAAAATAGTGCCTGGAAATATTGTAAAAATACCCTAGGGCGAAGAAGAAAGTGCTAGGTGGAAAATAGTGCCCAACGCAGAGGAAAATTAACTAGAATAATTATTTAATAAAATTAATCAATTTAGTGAAGAGAAGAAGTGTTAGGGTGATCATGACGGAGAAAACATGCCCCGGGGGCATCATGACAACCCAATATACCCACCCGGGAACTAGCAGAGCTCTTGCAAATTTTTATCGCGAATGAGTGTGAGAGCATTGGAGTGAGATGGTGAGACTTTTGAGGAGGAGGAGATGAGTAGACTGCATCTGGGAGTATCTTCAGGATGCAGTGGATGAACCCTACATGAGTGCTCTATCCTTTTTTTTCCTTTTTGCATTTAATTACATTTTTAACGTCTTTTAGGCTAGTTTATGGAGAATTTGACATATGCTCGTGTGTCCATGCATCCAAAATATGGGTACTGTCAACACCAATCTGGCACTATGATAATTCTTCACCGGGAACTCCTCGTGATATGATTATTTACTAATGCACAACTTTTAGTTTTGTGGATGTAATATGGAAACACAAAAAACATAACACAAGAATACCATAGACTATGATAAGAAGGAATGATGATAAATCTGAAATATCAGTGTAAATTATAATATCAACATGAAATTGTTACAATCTCACCCATGATGTACTTCAAGTGTTACTGACTTCACTTGCCTGCCAACAATAACTATGGGAGAAACTTCACAATTACACCTCTTAATGACTTCTTTAACACACCTTCAAAATGATGGCTTCCTTTACACACTTACTCATACAATATTTCTCACTACTTCCTTATATGCTAAATGAGGGGGGTGGCCTATCTATTTATAGAACTTCCAGGCTTATCCATCTTATCTCTAAGATAGGATAAGAAATCTACTCTGACGAATCATATCCCATACATTAACTCTTATCTGTACATGTAAGCTTATCTTTTAAGATAAGATAAACCTTATCATTTCATATGGGTTCCACATTTTTAGACTTTTTACAAATAAAATGTACAAAATATTTATGACCTCACTCCTTGTCCTTTTACCAATATAATATTTCTAATTCCTAATCATGTAGACCCTACTTCTCTACTTACCCCAACTTTGACATTTTAATATTACCGGACCACTTACGACAAATATTTACTTTTTACCACAACATTCTTATTGTACTTTTGACTATTACCGTACTATACATTATTGGCGGTGTCATATCGGCAGCACCGTTATCTTCTATCAAACGCTACTACTAATTATACTTAACAACATCCTATTCCTAATACATACATTAATGAAATAAAAATTACGGAGGAAAATTTTAGTGTCGACATCTTCCCCCTTCCTAGCTTCTACTCCGTCCTCGGAGTAGACTATTATGGTGCTTGGAAAATCTTTAACTTGTCATGGTTGACCCATTTTGTAATGGGAGTGCCATCCAATTCTTCCAGTCGGTATGTACCATTTTCATGCACAGCTGGTATTTTGTAGGGCCCCCATCCATTTTGGAAGAAATTTTCTTTGTCTTTTTTTTTTGTATCTGGAATCATATACTAGAACCAAGTCATTCACATGAAATGGAGACCAATGGATCTTTTGATCAAATTATTCCTTCTACTTAATTTTCTTCTTATAGCTTGTATCCTTCACTATTTCCCTCATTTCCTCTAGCAAATAAAGATGTACCAACCTTTCTTTTACTGAATCACTTTCATCCATCCTTTCATTTTTCATAACTCTCATAGTGGGAATATCAAACTCAATAGGAAGAACTTGATGAATGCCATAAGCCAATGAGGAGTATCCTGTTGCTGACTTTGATGTTGCCCTATATGCCCATAGTGCTGCATGAATCCTTTTATCCCATTTATGTACCTGCAAGGCTGCATCTTTTGCTAGAATTTGACACAACACAAAATTTGTTCGTTCCACCTGTCCATTTGTGCTTGGTTTGTATGTTGTTTCCTTCCTATGCTTAATAGAAAACTTATTGACTCAGGGCTTCTACCACCTCATTAATGAAGTGGCTTCCTTGATCTGTTACAATTTCTAATGGACAACCAAATCTGGTGATAATGCGTTCATATATGAACCTTGCCACTTCATCCATGGAAGCTGTTTTCAATGGCCTAGCTTCAACCCACTTGGTTAAATAATCTGTGGCTACTACAATATACTTATTTTGGCGTGGGGTAGTTGGAAGTGGACCTATAATGTCTATTCCCCACTTTTCAAAGTGACCAAGTGGAAGGATATGGCATAATGGAGCTGATGAAGTCTTACGGTTACCATGTGTTTGAAAAATATCACATGTCTTACAATAATTATAACAATCTCTAAAAAGAGTGGGCCAGTGATAACCTGAATCCAAGATCCTTCTTGTTGTAAGTTGTCCAGAGAAGTGCTCTCCACATGTACCATTGTGGAATTCTTGTATAAGCTCCTTCCCTTGATCACGTCCAACTGCCCTCTTGTACCATCCATCAGGTCCTATTCGAAATAACACTCCATGCAAAATAGAATATGGGCGACTGGCTTGAGTAATCTTCCTCTTAGTCTTTGCATTGGCACCATTAGGAAACTTGAATTCATTCAGATAATTCCAAATATCTACGTATTCACTAGGGATTGTGTCAAGGGATAACAATGCTGCATCTAAGAAATCATCATCATCACAAGATGAACCTAAACCATCATAGGCTCGAGAGAGTGCATCTACATTGACATGCTTCTTTCTTGGCCTATCTATAATATCAAATTCAAATTCTTGTAGCAAAATTATCCATCTTTCTATCCTCCCTGATGGGTTAGGCTTATTTACAATATATTTTAGAGCATGATGATCTATTACAACTATAAATTTCTGCCATAGCAAGTAATTTCTAAACTTCTTTACAGCAAAAATGATAGTTAGAGCCTGTTTTTTAGTTACAGTATAATTTACCTCAGCACTGCTCATTTGTTTTCTCCCAAAGTAAACTGGATGATCATTCCCATTTTCATCTTTTTGGCTCAGAGTACTTCCTAGTGATGCATCTAAGGCATCGGTATACATAATGAATGGCTTGCTCCAATCTGGATTCTTTAAAACAGGCGAAGACACCTAGGCTTCCTTTAGTTGTTTAAAAGCTTCATGTGCCTTATTTCCTAGTTCATAAGTAACATCCTTCTTCAAGAATTGGGTTAGTGGCTGTGCAATCTTTGAGAAATTCTTGATGAACCTTCTATAGTAACCCACATGGCCTAAAAATGATCTCAACTTACTTATATTCATAGGAAATGGTAACTCTTTGATTTTTGAAACTTTATCAGGATCAGTACTAATACCATCTCTGGATACAACATGCCCTAACAAAACACATTTAGAACATCCAAAGACACTTTGTAGGGTTTAGTGAGGCTTGTGCTTCATATAACCTTTGAAATGTTGTCCCCATTTGGTGCAAGTGGTCCATCTTGCTCCCATAGATACAAAAATCATCCAGAAATACTCTGATGAAGTTCCCAACGTAGGGTTCAAACACCCTATTCATCAAACACTGGAACGTTGCCGGACCATTACACAACCCAAAAGGCATAACTCTATAAACAAACGTTCCCCAAGGAGTGGTGAACGTGGTCTTCAGCTAATCTTTCTCTGCTATACGAACTTGGTTGTATCTGCTATATCCATAAGAAAAACTATAGCACTCCTAGCCAGCTACTTCATCCAAGATCGGATTTGAGAATGGAAGAGGGTAATTATCCTTCTTTGTTGCCTTATTGAGCTTCCTATAATCAACACAAATGCGTAGCTTTCCATTATTTTTTATTGAGATCACAATGGGAGAAACCCATTCTGAATTCTCCACAAAAAATATGAATCCTGCATCAAGCAACTTATCTATTTCTTCTTTTACAGTCTTGGAAAAATTAGGATTCATTCTATATGGAATTTACTTTATGGGCTTAGCACCATCTACCAGCTCAATAGAATGTTCTACCCAACTCACTTGACAGAGTTTCTTGTAATCAAAAGTGAATAGGTGTATGTACCTTCGAAAGAGCTGGAGGTAGGATTCCTTCTCACTCTCCATCACAGCATCACCAATATTTATTTGTTGGAGATGATCATCATTTTCTTCTTCAGATAATTTTATGGGTTCATGAGTCAGTGTGACTGGAAGGATATCCATGACCAAAACATCAACCTCATTTTCTTCATCTTCTGTGTCCACTTCACTGGTACAAGAGTAATTAGAGGATGTCCAATCATCAGTTTCATCACTTGAATCCATAGGTTATGTCTTATGATGCCAAGGTATCATGTTTATCTTCACCCTCTCTCTACCACATTTAAGTGTCATGAAGCCTTCATTCCATTAGTTTCTTGCATGAACTCTCCTTAGCCATGGTCTTCCCAACAACATTGGGTACGCAACAGTACCATTTTTCATCACCTAAAAGTCTACCACACATACAACACCCATAACAGATATTGCCACATTTGAAATAACACCTTCTGGTTTAGTTTTTCCCTTATTTAATGACCTTAACATAAGTGTTGAGGGGCGATCAATTTTTAAACCCAACATATTCATTACAGACTCAGTCATTACATTAACTGCAACACCTCCATCAACTAAGACATCATGAATTGAAATACCATTACATAATACCTCAGCTTGTGGAGCATAGGGATCCGCCTCTGCCTCCAAAACAGGGACCTCAACCTCCTTCCTTCATCAAGCATTGAGTCCACTTCGCAGCTCCCACCTCTTCTCAGAAGACATAGCCAAGAGTTGACCATATGTAATATTTACAAGCCTTTTGGACAGATCTTCTAAGATGGAGTATGGTCCTTGTCCCTATGAAATCAGAAAATCCTGCACACCCAACTTTCTTCTCCTATGTTTCTTACTAGTTTCTCCTTTCATCTTTTTAGGATCATTTCCATCTTGGTTATCTTTTTCTTTCTTTCTTTTTGTTACAAACACATCTACTTCATTATTTATGCTCTTATCTACTAGATTAAAAAAATTCATAGGTGCTTTTCCTTTATCATTATCTCTTGTATCGGATGTAAAAGCTCTATTTGGATAATTATACTTATAATGACCCTTTTTATGACAACCATAACATACAACTTCAGAAATATTTCTTTTTGGTCCTCTATCTCCTCCCTGAGAATTAAATTCTTTTCCTTGAAGAAGATTAATAGTTAACTAGCCCATCTTTTTGAGTAGATCTTCATACTCAGTAGATTTACTAGGAGAAATATTTGTGTTCACCGAGAGTGGTTGTGGATTGTGGACCAAAGGTGCTAGTGTAGGCTCTACTTTAGCAACAATTTATTTGGGCTCCTCTTCTATGCTTTCTTCTTGCCTTCTTGCAATATCCTTTGCTTGTTCAATGGTAGCTGAGTGGTCATACTTCACTCGTTATCTGATCTCTGGCTTCATCTCAAGAATGAAGTGCTTACAGAGGATATTATCCATGCCATTCATCAACCCATCCGCTAATCCTTCCTTCTAGATCTGGGCATCGAGCTTCCTTCTTAGCTTTAGAACATGAGCATGATAATCCCTTATCTTCTCATTCTCTCCTTGGGATAGCTTTGTGATATCGATAATGAGATCTGCATATTTTTTTTGTTCACCAAATTCTTCAAGAAAACTTTCAGTTAATAAATCCCATGAGTTTTTCCCATTATCACCTAGTGTTTCAAACCACATAAGGGCTGAACCATCCAAAAAGGTAGGAAAAAATTCAGTCCATTGTTTCCTTCTCATAAGGCCATTACAAATACAATATCGTTTAAACTCTTGAATGAAAGAGGAAGCATCTTCATTAGATTGGGCTGAAAAAATAGGAATCTTCCCCATTTTAAAAAGTAACCACAGTGAAATACCAACCCACAAGTACAATCAACAAGACTTATGTGCACAAATAATTGGAATCACTATAATAGAAAATAGAAATGACCACGGTAAACTATGGTAAAACTTGACTTACTGTGGTAAAAAACTGACTTTATTGTGGTAAACACTATTCACAGTAAAAAATGAAGTTACTGCGGTAAGTACTATTCACGGTAAAAAGTGACTTTACTGTGGTAAATACTATTCACGGCAAAAAGTGACTTTACCATGGTAACTACTATGCATAGTAAAAACAAGGTTACCCTCCAAATGTTTTCTGACTAAGTGGAAATATCTCTCTAGAAAATCCACCAACGAGGAGTGGTCCCGACAATGGAACCAAAATGTCAACACCAATCTGGCAATATGATAATTCTTCACCAGGAACTCCTCGTGCTATGATTATTTACTAATGCACAACTTTCAGTTTGGTGGATGTAATCTAGAAACATAACACAAGAATACCATAGACTATGATAAGAAGGAATGATGATAAATCTGAAATATCAGTGTAAATTATAATATCAACATGAAATTGTTACAATCTCACCCATGAGGTACTTCAAGTGTTACTGAATTCACTTGCCTGCCAACAATAACTATGGGAGAAACTTCACAATTACACCTCTTAATGACTTCTTTAACACACCTTCAAAATGATGGCTTCCTTTACACACTTACTCATACAATATTTCTCACTACTTCCTTCTATGCTAAATGAGGGGGGTGGCCTCTCTATTTATAGAACTTCCAGGCTTATCCATCTTATCTCTAAGATAAGATAAGAAATCTACTCTGATGAATCATATCCCATACCTTAACTCTTATATTGTACATGTAAGCTTATCTTTTAAGATAAGATAAACCTTATCATTTCACATGGGTTCCACATTTTTAGACTTTTGACAAATAAAATACACAAAAATATTTATGACCTCACTCCTTGTCCTTTTACCAATATAATATTTCTAATTCCTAATCATGTAGACCCTACGTCTCTACTTACCCCAACTTTGACATTTTAACATTACTGGACCACTTTCGATAAATATTTACTTTTTACCACAACATTCTTATTATACTTTTGACTATTACCGTACTATACATTATTGGCGGCATCGTACCGACATCGCCATTATCTTCTATCAGACGCTACTACTAATTATACTTAACAATATCCTATTCCTAATACATACATTAATGAAATAGAAATTACGGAGGAAAATTTTAGTGTCGACAGTACACGCACACTTATCCATTGAAGTGGATGTGTATACGTCAGGGGGGAGAACAGAGATGCGCACACCCACACGTTGATTGACAGGTGTGGGTGTTGCACTGGGCGTGTATGTGCCCTGCGTCGAATGGGGTGGTTAAGTGTAGGAAGGGGGGAGCGCATGCGCCGGTATGGGCATGTAGGTGTAAAAAAGGAAGCACACATGTGCCAGGCACATATGTTTCAAAATAGGCGCTCATGCATTGAAGTAGGAGCATATGCGCTAGGGGAAAAAACATAACTAATTTTTTTTTTTGCAAAAAATAAGCTAAGTGTAGATGAAAATAGACTAGATTGTTTGTAGAAGAAATTTAAAATTAGTACCTTAGATAAATGAAAGAACAATTTACTATAAAATTAGATAGAAGTAGATAGAAATGTAACCATAACATGTGTATTGTTTGCTTGTTCACAACAGAGACTACCCATCCTCCACACTAGAGAGAGATATGGTCACCTAGCTACGATAGAGGCATAGTTTGATGAGGATGACTGGAGGATATTGGATATCCTCTAATACATTATGGGGCTAGCTTACATGGCTGACATGCCACAGATCACACTAGATCATGGCCTCTTGACACCTGTAGCCGAGTGGTGGCATAGCGAGAGTTAGTGCTTCTGATTTTCCAATGACGAGATTACCATTACCTTGGAGGACATATGGTGTACTATGGGAGTCCCCATCTAGGGTGAGTTGATTCATTATAGAAGTCACCAGTCTAATATTGATCAGTGTATTCTAGAGTTGTTCGGTATTCCAGATATACCACACCATGGGATGACAGTGAGATTATCGTGGTGTATAGAGGATCCTGAGCTTGATCGAGTCATAGTATACTTGATGGCTTTTGTCAGTGGAGTTTTACTCTCTGACAAAACTGTAGCCTCATTTCCACTTGGCCTCATTGGAGTGATATACGATTTGATTGATGGTGAGACATATTGTTGGGGCCATCAAATATTGGTGCATTTATACTGGGACCTTCACTTGATCACATACTACCATTAGAAAATGGTAGGACCTGCCAGACTACTACAAATTTGGGCATGAGATACTCCATGAAAAAACCAGAGCCTCATTTTCACTTGGCATCATTGGAGTGATATATGATTTGATTGATGGTGAGACATATTATTGGGGCCATTAAATACTTGTGCATTTATACTGGGACCTTCACTTGATCACATACTACCATCAGAAGATGGTAGGACCTGCCAGACTACTACATATTTGGGCATGGGACCATATTACTATTAGTCATCCCATAGGTGTACTGAGGGTCGAAGCTCCAAAGTATCCTTCTACTATGGGCTGGGTTCTGATTGGTGATGATGTGCGGCTAAATATGGGAGACACCTACCATTACCACTGATATTTGGATGACTTACAACAGGCCGCGGTAGTATGGAGGTCATATAGACATTTCCATTGGCATGAGGATGGCTTAGAGCCAAGTACAATGATCCTAGAGTATTTTATGTTGGGTAGTTACAACTATATGTGGTATTTTACAGAGTTGATCGATGCTAGAGATAGTTTGGCATTACACAGGATGTACCATGGCTAGATATGTGGTATGCTCATAGGGCCCGAGAGTATTTTGACACGGGGCCACATATCACCAGAGATAGAGCCTTGGCCAGCTATTTATAGATGGTACCAGTTTAGTGGGTACCTTTGAGACAGGTCAGGGATCCGAGTTGTATAGCAGAGTATGCACTGTGGTACCACACATTTTTACCTCGTCGATTGACGATTCCTAGAGTAGTGCAGGATGACGGAGTTAGAGTACCTCCAATGGGGCCTACTAGTAGTGGCGATGAGGATGGAGGTGATTATTTAGGTGATGGTGGAGGTGACGGGTATGATGATCCTTTCAATGGCCATCATCATGATGGGGGTCGGGGACAGGGTCTTCCACTACAACAACTACACGGACAAGGGCCTAGGCCTAGGAAGAGACAAGTTCCTCAGGATCTTGATATATAGTTTCCTCCAGTAGGCATTCCAATGGGGATATATGTTCCATGACACCAGGTGCTTCCGTAGCAAGGTCTGCCACCTCGTGCTTCAAGTGGTGGTGGAGATGATGGATAGTTAGTTGCGCTTCAAGCAATAAATACAGATGGGGATAGCCATTCAGTTATAGGTAGCTACTGAGAGAGATCTAGCCAAAGCACAGTTACAGGTAGTGACAGTAGAGAGAGACCATGTGAGATCCCACACCACCCAGGGTGGAGATGGGGCAGCATGGTAGCAGTAGATATGATAGCTAGCAGCACAGGGTGCTCAGATATTGAGCCTCCTACATCAGGAGGAGACCTATTATCAGGGTGTCACTACAAAATGGGACCAGGCTCAGGCATAGGTGCATGGTATTACTATTTAGAGAGATTAGGTATGGGCATGAGTCTAGATTATTACAGTAAATAGAGATTGGCAGGCCACCGCTTTGAGACAGGCCCATGCTGATATTAATAGACTAACAGAGGAATGAGATTTTGTTATACATGAAGCCATGAATTTTGGGGATACATAGATGATTCAAGATATTATGAGAGCCAGTGTCAAGGCCTCATATTACAAGGCCACCTACCATCATGTAGTTCCAGTAGGGGAGTGGGTTACACCGTTTGATCAGCTAGATGTGAGTAGGATAGGTTCTAGATCAAGGAGGCCAGGATGGTCGGTTAGATAGTATAACAACCAGTTTGACAGTAGGGTGGTACACCTAGAGCCATCTCATGATACCAGCTACCATTTCTTCCTCCATGCCATAGACCAGGCAGCCCTGGAGAGGGCGAGAGTCATGGTTTACTCTCTCCTTTTGTACTAACATATGTATGTATAAATGCCTCTTATGAAGGCTGATTTTGATCGATGTATGTACTGATGTATCATTTTTTAATTATTCCTCTTGATGAAGGCTCGGTTTTGATTCATGACCTTTAGATGGAAAATTTTGTATCGATGATGTATATCTTATTTTAGACAGATATTTACATATGTATATATGGACATTCGATGGTTTATATTGTCATGTTTTTTATATATGCTCTATAATGATGATTCATGTTTATAGATGTATGATGAGAGTATCATGGTGATGTATGATTCTCATTTCCTATGTATATTTCATGCTAGACACTTATGATGTACCACATGTTTTTATATCGATGATATATCTTTAGATAATATCATATATTTTGGACACGTGATATTCTCGTAGATGTTAGCATTTGGGATTATATTAAATGATATTGGTGTGGGGGGATAGATTTGTGATTATGCACAACCCCTCTTGCCCCCATTGATGATACAATATGCAATGATTAGCTTAGTATACATGCATGATGTAAAACTTAGCATTTTCTTTATATATGATGTATTTTGATGGTGCTTTAGATGCGATGATAGATGATAGATGTTATATATGTGATGACACCAATTTTGTACAATTTATTTACAAACACAACCTAATAAAAATAATAGAATACAAATAATCACAAGCATACAAAGTGAATCCAATGCAATGAATTAAGTAATCACTCAACTAAAGTAAGGATTTGAACTCAATCTTTGTAAACATCTCATATAATGCAATGGAAACAAAACAGAATAAAAGTAATACAAGATAAACTGAACTAAATGCAACAAATAAGTAGAATGTAACCCAATCAAATGAATCAAATGTAAAAAATACAACCAACACTCGACAAACAAAAACTCTATTTTTATGGGATAGTTTTGACATGTTTTCCATTGTTTCTGGTGTCATCGTGAAAGATAACTTTTCAAGGCTATCATTCACATTGTTTTTGGGGTTTCTTAAAGACAATGTTATGCCAACAGATGTAGCGTCATCTCTAGAAGATATTCTAAATGTTTAGATTTTTGTATATCCTTTCTGATTTTTTTTGTGTTTTCTAAGGTCTGTTTTGAAATTAATGCACAACGAAAAAGAAACGTGGATGCCCCCAGCGTGATGTGGGAATATACAAAAGGTAGAATGCCACACATGTATTTTCAAGAAAATGAAATTTAAATGCACCCCCAACGTTAGATGGGAATATAAAAGGCAACTCCTTCATGCAGATATAAGAACAAACAAGTCAGATTATGGCTTGGCGAAGTAGATTCAGGGAAAGGTTCCTAGACCTGACAAGGGGAACTATCCCTATACATAAGTAATAGATATTTTTCCAAATGCAAGAGTAGCTTGTGAACAGTGAACCCTCCTTAAGCGCCAGAAACCCGTTTTCACCCAAGGACCAATCTAATGTGCCACAATTGCGTGGTTTTCACACTTGGATGACCTATTTTTTCTTTACTATTTTCTTGATTTTCTGATTTTTTTACTTGTTTTTTCTTTATTTTTATACTTTTTAGGTATTTTTTGATATATGTGTCATGCTTAAGCATATAACCACTTGAGATGCATGGAATTCATAGGTTCTGGAAGCTCTTCACCATCTAAGTATGCCAATTTATAAGCTCCTGATCCATATTTAGCAACCACCACAAAATGCCCTAACTAGTTAGCCTCAAATTTACCTTTCTTTTTTATGTCCTTGACAATGTTCTTCTAATTTTATTTTAGAACAAGATCACCTACATCAAATTCACAATGAATGATCCACTTGTTATATCCTCTTGATACTCTATTTTGGTAAAGCTTTAGGTGATTAAGCACTCTCATACACTTTTCATCTAACAGCTTTAGCTCTGCTAACCAAGAAACTCTATAGTCTTCATCCTTATCAAGATAGTCCCGAAGTGATATTCTCAGGGAGGGAAGCTCCACTTCCAAGGGTATGATGGCTTCAGTGCCATAGACTAGTGAATATGGGGTCACCCCAGTAGGAGTGTAGATGGAGGTTCGATAGGCCCAAAGGGCAAGATGTATCTGTAAATGCTAATTACGGCTAGTCTTACTTACCATTTTCTCCATGATCCATACAAGATTTTTATTGGTAGCTTCGGATTTCCCATTACCTTGAGGGTAATATGTGGTGGATGAATTGAGTTGAATATGAAAGCATTGGCATGATGCTTTGACCATTTTATTCTTGAAGGATTTACCATTATCAGTGACAATGGTGGAAGGAATGACGTAGCGACAAATAAGGTGATTCATAATGAACTTGGAAATTTTTGCACCAGTGACATAAGTAAGAGGCACAACCTCTACCCATTTAGTAAAATACTTGGTTGTGGTAATAATGTGGGTATGACCATCTGATGAGGTGGGATGGAGCTTCCTTATAAGATGTAGGTGCCACCTAGAAAATGACCAAGGTGTTGTGATAGGTTGCAAAGCCTATGCCGGTGCATGTATTAAATTTCCATACTTTTGGCATAGGTCACACTTCTTTACAAAATTACAATAGTCTGCTTCCATGGTGGGCCAATAGTAACCCATCCTCAAGATTTTCTTAGCTAAAACCATACCGCTCGTGTGTGCTTCACAAATACCTCTGTACACTTATTTAATAGTGTGGACCAATTCAGTCACATCCAAAAAATGAAGTAGATTTCCGTCGTAGCCACAATGATAAAGGGTGCCTCTTAGAAGGGTGTAATGGGCTATACAGTGGATAAGATCTTTATTCTCAAAATGGGTAATGGCTGGGGGAAACATGCCATCTTGTAGGTATCTACATATAGGGTCATACCAAGGGGAGAAGGGACCAATAAATTCACATGCCAAACATGACTTTGGCATTTCATATGTGGGTACTCATAAATGCTCTACAAAGAATGAAATTTTACTTACCTGAGGCAGAATGTGCAATAGTGATCTGATAGTAGCCACGACATCTATTGATCTATTCTGTGACCTTGGTTTTTGTTCAAAGATAATCTGTATAAAATATTCCCTTAAGGTTTCAACCAATTTCTTGTACGGAATAAACTTTTCATCTTTAACCTTATACCCATAACTAACTTGTTTAATAATAAGTTGGGAGTCACCAATGACTCATATCTATCTGATATTCCAAGTGATAGCTAACTTGAGGCCAACAATGCATGATTCATATTATGCAATGTTATTAGTGCAAGGAAATTCCAACTGAAATGCCTTTGGAATGACCTCCCCTATGGGAGTGATGCGTATAACCCCTGCTCCTAATCCGTGGAAGGTGAATGATCCATCAAAATAGACCTACCACTCCATAGAATCTTCAACATACATCATGGATGCATCTAGTATATCCAAACATAAAGGTTCCATCCTTGGTAGAGGATCTTATTTTAACTAATCATCCAATACCTGTCCTTTTAATGACTTCTGGTTAACAAATTCAATATCAAATTCACTTATGAAAATGATCCAATTAGCTATTCATCCCGTAAGGGAAGGTTTGGATAAGAGGTACTTGAGAAGGTAAACTTTGGATATTAGCTTGGTCTTATTGTTAAGGAAGTAACGATGTAGTTTTTGAAAGGAAAAGACAACTTCTAGGCAAACCTTTTCAATTTGTGGGTAATTCCTAGGGTTTGACAGTATGGTCCATAGTTGAATGTAACATCCTTCTTGAGGAGATGTGTAAATGTATGATACTTATTCACAAGTTGTGAAATGAAATGATGGATTACCTAAATCTTTCTTTGTAAACTTATTAGTTGTTTGAGATTTGTAGTTTGAGGCATTTCTGTGACAGCTATAACCTTTGTAGGATCCATCTCTATTCCTCTCTGTGAAACAATGAAACTTAGGATTTTCCCTGACAAAACACCAAATACACACTTCTGAGGATTCAAACGTACTTTGTAGTCTCGAAGACGTTGGAAAATACATCTCAGCACTTCTAGTTGCTCTCCTCTGGTTTTAGATTTTGCTAAGATATCATCAACATAATCCTCCATGATGTCATTCATCATGTCATGGAAGATGACCATCATTGCACGTTGATAGGTGGCCCCGAAATTTTTGAGACTGAAAGGCATGACCTTGTAAGAAAATGTCCCCCAAGGGGTGATGAAAATTGTCTTATGCTAATCTTCCTCTGTAATTTTAATCTAGTTATTGTTAGGAAAATAGCTTAGTGCTCACTATGGGTTAGTATTGTTTGTAATATGAGTTGTATTTACAACTCATGTAGATATAATATTTATGAGTAAGATAATATTATTATAATATGTGAAGTTGTACTATTATACAACTCAGGTATCTATTAGGAGTATGGTGATAATAAATGCTTGTTAGAGTGATTCTAGAGATAAGAGAGAGATATGAGGAAGACTAAGTGATAAGACTTGACTCCTAGATTATAGGATAAAACATTTGTATAAGAAGCTATCTCTAGATGAATACAATATCTTGAATGAATTATATTTGTATTCGGTGTTATTTACTTTAAATATCTATTTTATATACATATAATATGAACCAAATTAATATTTATAACCTGAAAACCCATCCATTAAGGATAACATTTCATAACCAATAGTAGAATCGACAATCATATCAATATTAGGCAAGGGAAGTCATCTTTGGGACATGCTTTATTGATGTTGCAAAAGTCAGTGCAGATCCTTATACTAACCAACTTCTTCTGAACTGGTACTATGTTGGACATCCAATCCGGATAGTCAATGGGTTTAATGAAATCAATAGCTAATAAATTTTCAATTTCTTCTTTGACAAGTAGTGCAACTTTGGGGTGCATCTTTCTCAATTTCTACTTGATGGGTTTAGTGTTTAGGTGCACAACGAGGTGGTACAAAACCAAGTATGGGTCCAAACTAGGCATATCTACATATGACCGTGCAAATATATCTTCATATTCTATCAATAGTTCCACAAATTTTTTTTTTCCTGAGATGAGTATGAAGTTCCCAACTTTATCATTATAGGCTCCTCTTCTGAGCCAATGTTAACATTGATTGTTTCTTCAACAAGCATTTTGGAAGTTTCCTCTATCCATGTAGGATTAGGGGGAAGAGTAAGATCAACCTTGATAGGAGGTGTGAGATCATATTTATAAGGATATTCTACCTTTTCTATGATTTATTCATTCTACATATCTACTAAGGTCTCAAAAAGTTTTTCACTATGAGACTTGCACTTGTTCTTCCCACAAGGCTTCCCTGATGTATCCTTATTCTTGCTTACAACCTTCTTACTCAAGTGTTCACACATATTTTCTTCTTATCCAAAGTATGCACAGGTGTTTAGTTTGATCAAAAATCCTTTTTTGTGATCTCCAGTAGGAATAGAATCCTTGAGTCCCATAAATTCTGTGAATGCCTCATCATTTTCAAAGAAATCTAGTGGCACATGAAATTGTTGATCCCAATCTACAAGTTTTGGATATATAAGGGCTACTTGATAATTGGTTTGGGAGTTTGATCCAGATAAGATACAAATAATTGAATCAAGGAATAGGTTGCGTGGAGGCAAGATCCTCATATAGGCTACATTGGGAATGTGTATCACTATCTAAATGAGATGAGCCATCCTTTTAGGTATTTGAATATTTTCCAATATTTTTGGTGCATTAACCGTTATTGCCTCTATGAATATAGTAGCTAAATAATCCCATCGTGTTACATAGGGTAGATATTGGACAATTGTTTGGTTCTCAGCAACTTTTTCCATTCCTATATGTAAATAACCTAATATAGGTTCACATTCAATAACATCTTCACCATCTAGAGTAATAATAAGTCAAAGAACACCATGCATTGATGGATGATGAGGATCCATACTTACCATCATGAGGTATTTCTTCATAGCAACCATAATCATAACTCTTCTCCATTTATAAATTAATTCCCTCTCTCTTAAAATATAAAAGAAAGGAGTCTGCGCACCAATATCAGCCATGAAAGGTCCAAGCCATAACAAATGAAAAGCTATACGGCTCAACTCTAGCATAATAACTCTGATATAGCTAGCCATTTTAGGTACTTGAATATTTTCTAATCTTTCTGGTGCATTAACCGTTATTGCCTCTGTGAACATAGTAGCTAAATAATCCCATCGTGTTACATAGGGTAGATATTGGACAATTGTTCAGTTCTCAACAATTTTTTCCATTCCTCTATGTAAATAATCTAATATAAGTTCAAAGTCAATAACATCTTCACCATCTAGAGCAAAAATGAGTTGAAGAACACCATGCATTGATGGCTGATGAGGACCCATACTTACCATCATGGGGGTTTTTCTCCGTAGCAACCATAATCATAACTCTTCTCCATTTATAAATCAATTAAGACAAAAGAATGACTCTCCATAATTTAATAAACCATAATTGGATCTGAAAACTTCGTTTGAAATTAACGTGGCCCACGAATATCTAATTCACCAACTAAATTATTGTAATGAATTCTATCTATCTTGAACAGATAAATTAGAAGTTGCTTACGTTTACCCACAATTTTCCACAAACCTCTTTGGGACGAATAGTCTCTTTTGTGCAGGTCCAAATGCTCAGTAAGTTTTTTTACTCGAATGGTTAAATAACATACTTGAGATTCAACAGACCCTCTCTGTTCTTTAAGAACCAAAGAGGGATGAACGGACAAATTCTTTATCATAAATTTTTTTGACAAAGTCAAATACGATTTATTTTCTATTTTATTTTAATAGTAAGAAAAAAAATGAGATCCATTTCTTTTTGTTTATGGTCTATATATCATGACTAATTCCGAAGGTTTGTTTCTACGGGAGATTAATTATTTGTCTCTTCTCGTAGAAACATGATTACTTAAAGGAGAGGAAAGAGGAACCTAAAGAGGAAAAGATAAACAACGTTAACTTCACACATATGGAATTTATTATTCCATAATAATCTATAAACTGTAAAAAGTGATCCCAATGGGAATATTCCAACTTTTGAGAATTGGTATAGACATCGTAATAATGTCTCGTAAGAAGGTTATCCTCTCCCCACTCTACTCCTGATAAAGTGATAGATTTTTTTTGGTTGTAGTCCGAGATTATTGAATTATATCATTTATGGGCCACATTTTTGATCCCGGTCTCAAAATAATTCCATGGTGTGTTTCCCCACTTTGTAGGGCCTACCTAATAATAACAATTATATTTTATGATATCGTTCTCATAACACCACCTCTTTGGAAGAATAAGAGCAATAGTTTTGAGACCTCTTATTAATATGGGTCTAATCAAATTTTAAAAAAATCCATTTTTTTTATGTTTATGGAATGCTTTTTGAAAAATATTCCATTTTTTTGAGATATGCGACATAAACCTCGTTAATAAACTATCTAACTTTATTATCCAAGAGCTGGGAATTCTAAAGCAATAATTTATAAATTTATCAATCCCCTAAGAGTTTATTTAAATATTCGACCAAAAGGAAGGGGCACCGCCCTGATAGAGCTCATTTATGTATCCTTTACCTCATCAGGTACATTTCGCACCCTTATATTTAAGAAACTTTTGAGGTGAGTTAACAGATCTGGAAGAATCTCTCTTAAAAAACTTTGAGAGGTTTGATACAAAATATTTCGTACATGTTCCCAATGATCTATTTTTGGGTAAATATGTACCCTCAACATAACAGATCAACTCCCATCATTTGTATTTCACCAATATCTATTCATGCAAATAATATCCTTGAATCAATAACAAGTCCAAAGAAAAAGTCTTGTCTTTTCTCTTGTATCTATGCTAAGATGTTCATATTTTTCAATGAGTTCTTCATCATTTTGTATGTCTTTACTATTTGACAATCCTGCAATTTCACCTAAATTGTTTTCCAGATTCAAACGATTCAAAATTCAAAATTCTCTACAACGTCTTGGAATCAAAATATATTCAAAAATGAGGGAACTTGAATTTTTTTCATTTTCATCCTCCATAGTTTCTATTTTTCCGCGTCGGACAGATTCATAAAAAAGATTTACATCAATCCACTTTATGAAGATGACTGAATGAAGCAAAGAAATAACTCCCCATGTGCAAAATTACAAATTATCTTTTTCAATATCGAAGAATTATATCGAATTGAGTATGATTGTATGTGTAATAATATCTGCATTACTAGGAATAGTAATAAATCCAATTGTTGTAATTGCTCAGGATACATTATTTTAGATTTAATTTTTATTAATTAAATATTTTTATTATTAATTGAAAGAACTCATATACTTTTACTAATATACTTAAAATCGCAAATAATAGACTGAAATTATAATTATAGAATGAACTTCTAATTACAAAACTTAATCGTCAAATTAGAAGTTCATTCTATGCCATATTAGAAATATTTCTATTATATATGAGTAAAATGGAATTCAAACGTGTATAATTAAATTATACATCTCTACATTCTGGCTATTTAGGATTAAACATAATGTTATTTGGGTAACATAGAAACTTATACTCTCTATTGAATCGAAAAATGTTCAATCGTACATCTATTGATAGGAAAAAAAAATCCTCCGATAAGAAAAAGAATTGGTGATATCATCATACCTATATCACGGATCGATATGAATACTCCAATACTCTATCCTTGTTATCCATTTTATATTCCACATATAGCTATATATTAATTACACGCTATATATTAATATTCATGAAAAAAATTAGACACCTTGATGGTGAAATGGTAGACATGCGAGACTCAAAATCTCGTGCTAAACAACGTGGAGGTTCGAGTCCTCTTCAAGGCATAATGATAATATTGTAACACCTATTGAATTGACTAATTCAATGGGTATTACAATATTGAAAGTATACAATAACCTCAATATAAGAATATAAGTCAGTCAATATTGAGTAAGCATAACTTGATAATTAACTTATCAAGTTAAAGATAACTGACTTGGTTCATATTTGGTACTATGCTTATTGGTCTAAATAGTAATAAGTTTTAAAATATTTAGTCCTTTTTAGATCTTTTTCAATCCTTTCATTACTAAAGAATTAATATAATCCGGAGAAAGCCATGCTTGTTTAAACAATTCATTTTCTATTTGTTTCAATAACATTGTGTTAGATATGAACATATTTGCTAAATATTCATAAATTTCGGATAGAGTATTATGAATAAAACATTCATTATATAATAATTCTCTATTTTCCCTTTCGTTCTCAACCAAAAATACTTTGAATTTATCATCTAGTGTCTTTTCATGAAAAACAGAGTCATCTAGTATCTTTGTAGGATATGGAAGCACACGCCTCAATCGGACACCAACTTCTTGAAAACGTTTAAAAGTCTCAAAATCATCTCTCTTTTTCTTTTAAATGTTAGGAGGAAAATCACCGTCATCGTTATCCTCCACAATTTCAAATTTTAGTCCTAGGGATATGTTCCTAATCTTTTTTCTTTTTGATATAGACTATATCATTATTATTGTAACATCCCTTAATACTTCTTTTCTTTCTAAAGCATAAGTAATATAAATCCTTTTCACAAGTTCGTGAGGAACAAAAATTTCTCCTCGTAAAAATGCAACGTGCTTATTTAAAAATCAAATACTAATGGGATCCCAAAGAAATCAGTGACCGAAATAGATTATAGGTGTATCTAAAGGTTTATATTCCATTGCATCCTCTTATGTATCAAATTTATATATTCCCAGCCTTTGAAACTTATTGTATAATGATCTTGCTTCCCAGAAAGTAGCTATATTTCTTCGTGAAACATTTTTAGTATCTTGATAAATATCAATGGGGTTGCGAGATGCTAGGAATTTCACCCAAAAAAATATAGAAAGATGGGTCGGCATTTTTTGAAACTCTCTGAACAGACGAAGATAATCCAAAAAATGGTTCTGTAATGTTATATCTTTTATATGGTCAAATTGATTACTGCAAATAAAAGTAAAACACCAAGTCCGAGGAGAACAAACTAGGCTACTACCTAATTCTCCTTTGTAGGAGTACCTCAAGTCTTTAAAAAAAACGAGTTCATATAATTAAGCAGATAATCCTTTTTGCACCATATCTATTTTGAAATGAGGATAGATTGTGATGTTATTTTTATCATAATTTCCTCAAAATATTTCCCCCTGGAAACTCTTCCAGAAGACTCTGTAAAAGATTGGAAGCTAGAATGAAATCATTCACAATTATATCACTAAGAGGAGTCCAATTCTCTCTATTTGATTCTGATGTAAACCAACAATCTTGAGCTACTGATCCAGCCAAGCAACCCATTATGTGATAGAATATGGTTAATTCCTTCACAGCTATTCTAGAAATTGAAGGTTCTAAATACCATTCAGAAAAAAGTATGCCCTTGCACTCTAGAAATCCCTTTTGAGATTTATAAAATTCTTAGGATATGTAAGTTTATTTTGTATAATAGCTTTTCCTATCTTATAGGTAAGTGTCCCACTGTAAAAGTCATAATTGGAAAAATCCCACCTTGATCTATATAACGCGTATCCAGTTATATCATCATCTATAACTGAAGTATTTATTTTAATATCGAGCCACCAGACATAATTGACAAGTTTTTCCATATCTCATGTTCAGAAGAGGTGGCATCGATCTTGAAAGGTGGATCTTCATGAGGCCTAATTCCTAAGCCATGCTTGTTGGATTTAAAATGATGAATATGAATGGGTTCTAGCCATCCTTGTGCATTATTACTGCATCTAAACCCATTGTAACCCATGACATACATCATACGGTGGCCTTTGATATAGTGTGGAGTTTGATGACATGATGCCATGGTACCATCAAGTAATCTCCTTATGGGACCTTTTAACATCTTTTCCTTAGATAGGAGACCACTAGGAATGAACTTCTCCAATGGTTTAGGGAACTTATCTCGAGTGCTCTTGAATTAAAAGTAAGGTTTTCCCTGTGTCCTGGGTGACACTGAAAGATATGATATCAGTATGGCCTACTGAAGAGTAAATTTCTCACCTGGACCATATGTTGCAGATGTTTCCTCCCATGATGTGAAAGGGTTGAACAATGAAGGAAATTTTTGATTACAAGGAGTGAGTGAATCTAGATCCACATGTTCCTTTATAGCTTCTATTTGTAAAGGAGACAACAATATCCATAGAAGGACATTTATAGGCCACACGAGAAAAACTATGCAATGCCCTGCAATGTGTGAATGGCTCTAGATCACCCTGAATGGTGACTATATTTAACCTTCATAGCACATCTTGATACACTGATGGAAGGTGGAGGGGATATCTTGCATGGCATGAATCCACAAGAATCCCTAGAGCATGTTATAGTGGAAGATCTAGGTCGAGGACATGGAAAGTTGTATTCATGACATGTTAGCTCCACTTCCATAGAGAACTACTATAATACCTATTGAATTGTGTTCCTCATTATCATAAGCTGTGATTATAATAATATTATCCCCTAGATCTGTTTCTAAATGGCCCAACTATTTAATTAGATTCAAAGTGCAAATATTTAAACCAGATCCATCATCCACAAGTACTATCTCAATCTTACGAAGGGTAACAACTACTTCTATGTATAGGGGTATGTTATCTTATGGGTCATTAGGTAGGGTTGTATCAATGTGATCAAAAGTGATCTAATTAATGGAATCAAGGTGTGCAATCATCACTTGAAGGTGCACATGATCTACATCTATGGATACTCCTAAACTTTGCAATGTTTTATACATTATGTTTTTATGATCCGTAGAGATTTTGAGGAGATCTAAAATTAATATTCTAGCGTGTGTCTATGGCTAATTGTTATATTAGGTTGTAATTAACCTTCCTGAGGGATATGTAGGGGATATGGTATGATCAAATGAGTTCATGTCACATCCCTACTACATAATTTTTTTCTAAGATCCTAATAGTATTAATTTGTTCATTAAATGAATAGATACATCCTATAAGGGAATCAAAGGGGTTATCATTAGTTGGATAGACATATAAGCAATAGTCTTATAGTCATTAGTAATTTTGTCTACGTGATTTAGATTCTTGTTATTCTTATTTACATGGTTAGGAAAGGGATCTTTGACGTTACACATTTTATCATTGGGACCTTGTCCTAAGTTGGGGGGTGAATCTACAGTGATTTTTCCCTCTTCGAAGAGGTATTGTATATAATGTTGTAGTCTTAAGCACATATCTATTTTGTGTCGTTTAAAATGATGACAATCACAGTACTCACACTCTTTTAATCAACTGGGTTTTGGAGCATCCTTTAGATATGGTACTGTCATAGTTAGGTACTACACCATGTTTACCTGCATCTAATTATTTAAGTATGGCTGGATAATGATTCTGTTAGTGGTGTAAATGTACATTTTTTGGGTTCCTTTGGGTGAGGTTCTTGTGAGAGATTTATAAGTGGACTAGTATGTACAGTTTGGACTCTTTTGGTGTCTGTAATGTCATCGCCAATGACACATTTGTTTTTGTTGAAGAATTTTTGTTTATCTGAGGGTTTTGTTTCATGTTTTTCCTTGATGACTAGTTTAAGTGTACCCTTCGCAATGAGATCCTTTTCGATTTGTATACCCTTCTCTATAAATTCTTTGAAGTTAGATTGCCATAATGTATTTGTAAATGAAAGGCTATCTTTGGGTTTAAGTTAGGAACGAATATGACTTACTAGCTATTTTGATGGCATAGGGCACAAGGGAAACGACTTGCTAATCCATGCCATCGTTATAAGAAGCCCACAAAGGTCTCGTTGGGATTTTGTTTTGTGTTGCAAAGGTAGTTCATCATGATATCATTCTCCAAATTGAAGGAATAATGTCACACAAATTTGTCTGCTAGTGCAGGCCATGTTGTAATGGATCCCTTGGGTATACTAAAGAACCATTCTAATGCTAGTGCTCTTAGGCTACGAGGGAACATTCGTATTAAGGAATTATCATTGTATGCAAATACTTGACAAGCCATGTAAAATTCCTTGATATGATCACAAGGATCACCTTTAATTTTATATTTATCAAACTTAGGACTGGTGACATTCTTTGGAAATGATTATCACAACATGTCCTTATCAAAGGGGTCAGGACATAGTTCGTCATATAAGTACTTCCTATTGTGTCCAATTTTACCTTCTTGTAGCATAGTATGTATGTTCTTCATTGATTGCAACTCCTATTGAATGAGTTGATCTTTGGTAGGTGATATTGGTCTATTTACCTTAACAACTTTAAAATTTATGTCATCATACAGATTAAAGTGAAAATACTAGGTTTTGTCCAAATACCTTCAAATTTGAATGCAACCTAGGCGTATGTTGTGTAATTTGTTTGACAACCAAAATATCATAATGTGTTCTTAGATGTAATTCCATGTAGTAATTTATTGTTTAAATAAAAATCATATGAACATTTTAACAAATCAAACCATCACTCAAACTGTCATTTAGCAAGTTTATACCCTAAAAGATGATTCCGACGAACATCTCAAAGTGCAGATACTGATAGTACCCTATTAATACATAGGTCAGAGTTAGAGTACTAACAAGGCCTAAGTAAGTGCCAAAGTGATATTGACGCAATCTCTCCAAAAGATATACTAAGACTATTTTAAATGCTGATGAAACCTAAGTTTTCAAAAAATAGAAGTTACAAATATGGATAACATTGATAACAACAACAATGTTATCTCGACACATTAACCTAACAAACAAGATATTAGCATCAAGATAATATCATCATGGTATATACAAGGCAATATTGACACTCTCAAAAGACTTAGATGGCATTGGAAATGAAACTAATTACAAGTATAGTAAGAAGTTCTTTAGTTGTGTGAGTAGCGTAACCGTATAATAAAGGGACTTATACCAAGTTTTCACAAAAATTGAAAACACGATGTAAATACTCGAAATTGTATGGCTAGAATGTGAGGAAAAAATAACAAATTAAGGAGAAATTATAATTAACCTAAATTGTAACAATGAAGATGATCTTGAAACCAAGATCAAATGCCTATCAAAGACACGAATACATAATTACACACTTTAGATATTTAACAACCCAATCAAAAACATGGATGAGTGTAAATGAGACAAAAAAGAGGTGAATACTGTCTTTGATAATACATCATGAGGTATGCTTCCTTCTCACCTCAAATGGGCAAGCAAGAATGTAAGAGTATAGATCAAAATATGAAAATAAACGAAGTGCCACTTGGGAAGAATTTTACCTCTTTCGAAGGAGAGAAGGAAACTAGGCTAAGTGATACGTTGTTTAATTTCGTGATAAAATAAAATTAGGTCCAAGTCCAGTGGACTCTTTGCCTTATTTGAAAAATAAGGTTAAGACTCTAAGTAAGTCGTCACTTCATGATGGATCGAACAAGACTCGAAAATGAACAAGAAAAGTGGGCTTTAATACAAAATGGTTTTCCTACATAAGATCACTCAACTAGGTGTCAAAAGTTTGTCTAAATGTGAGCTCGATTTACCAAAAGAGTTACACTGACTAGTTTGAGAGTATCTCAGCTTTACTTTACCCCCTTATAATATAATGAGCAACTAGTGCGTTAAATTGTATCGTCACCGGGATCGTGAATACAAACAACTTTGAATCTAATTTGCAATGTAAAATCTAGCCAAGTGGGTAAGCGGATAAAATCTTATTTCACCCATGAGGATACTCAACGATGGATTACTTTAGGGTTCCTAGAGCCACCCCCATTGTTATAGCTTAAGGTGTTATGCTAAAGGGCTAATGTTTTAGTTTATCAGATATAGGACGTACCCTTTTATGAAACCTACAATACAGTGTGATGTAAAGTGGTGTGGTTTTTATCTTGCTTAGCTTAATGTGGTTTTAAGTAACACACCGTTTGGCAACATGTATAAAAACATATATATTAGAAGGTTTTATTTTTGTAACTCCTTTCTTTGAAAAATGTGTTAGGTCCTATACGTGAAAAGAGTTAGTAATATTCCATAACAGATAATGATATCAAGAAAGTGAGTTTATGTGTTGTTTTTGATTCCTAAGATCACCAAAAGAGGTGTGAAGGAAGAGCATAAAAAATGTACGGAAACTCAACTAAAACAAGTTTTATAGAAAATACTTCAAGTGTTTTCACAAAATTTAGAGTTTGTTTTAACCAATTTTAAAAAATAAAACCAATTAGGAAGTGTAAAGTAAGTGTTTTGAAAGTGATAAGAAAGTTTTTAGAAGTGTTTTTGATCCCCAAGATCACCTAGAGGGTGCAAGGGAAGAACATACACACTTTGAAAATCTCTCTTCTAAATAAGAAAATGAAACACTTAAACTACATTAGTCAAACAAAACCAAAAATAGACCTACAATCACTTGTCAGAACCTGCGAATAACCATTAAAAACCTAAAATTTTTGATCTTACAGCTTGAAGAGAAATTTCTAATTTTTAACTCGGACACTTGCGCACCTAGAACAACACATGCATGTCTCCAGCCAATGGATACGCACCCAGACCAACGGGTGCGTGTGGCAGATAATTTATGACAGTAAGGTCTAATTCCTATGCGGGCCGAGAGATAGGTATACTAGCATTTCAATGGAGATGCCTCCTTCTCGACAAATACGCTTACAAGCCAAAATATAAATCAACATAATATGCTAAAAATATACTTACGCATTCCAAAGGCACAAATATGCATGACATTCAACGAAAACACTAATAGTTAGACATGTATGTGACCCTTTGTAAATGACCTGCCAGTGAATGAATACGACCAGGCGAGTGCCCAGGCAGTTCGATAGGTGTGAGTCTATTTCGACGAAGCCACGTCGATCCAGGATACATATGCGTACCCCCTATAAAAACTTGTAAAAGTCACGGAAATGAATAATTTCAATAATCAAAAAGGTTAGTTGTTGAATCAAAGAAACCTATTTCTAGTTTAGAACCACATTAATATGCATGACCAGAAAGGGATGATTTAGTCTTACTTAAAAAATGAAATTTCATGTAAATAGATGAGCTATTTCTAATCCTAGAAAGCTCTACAATGATTAAAAATGGACCTTAAAAAGTTTGGAAAAGGCTTTCTAAAGGACTAATGGAGTAAGTCCCACTAGGCATGCCAAATGTGTGTAATGAAAATTTTGTAAAAACTATAAAAATGGGGTAAGAACTCTCTAACAAAACCTCAAAAGCTTTGGAATAAACAACTCAAATTGACCATCAAATTAAAGATAAGAAAGATCTACCTATTTGCATGTATATTATAAAGTCTTAAAACAAACAATCAACCTCTAAACATCACTACATTAGTTCTCTAATCCATGAAAGCTATCTATAAGTGAACCTATTAAAGCTTTAGCAATTAGTTATGTGTTTATTGATGTTTCAAAAACTTAAGAATGGAATCTCACCATTATTGGCTTTTCCCATTTACCTAAAACTTCGAAAGGATTAGCAAACAACAAGTAAATAGCTCAAATAAACTATGAAATGACTCTAAAAGACCTAAACATGATGTAAATCAGAAATGTGAGAGAGAGAGAGAGTTCGAGAGAGATTAGGAAAAGGTGGGAGGGGTATCCCTTTATTAATAGTTTTTTTATTTGAGAAACAGGATGTTTTGGATGCATATGGGACTAAAAATGAGTCAAAAAGCTGATTTTTAGAAAAACCTATCTGGAAGTGTAAACAAGATTTTAGGAAGCTAAGTGGCTATTTGGAAAGGTAAGATATTTGTTTTAGAAAGTCAAATTCTCTTTAGGAAATTCAATAAAAGGGTTAGTTAACCTAAAAAAGGTTAATTAAAGGGAAACAAGCTTATAGAAGCTAGTTTAAAAAGGCATTATCATGGTTTATGAGGTTTATAAGGGGTTAAACAAAGGTTTTTTACTAGTGCAGTGTAGTAAATTAACACGAGACTATGATAGTTACTATGATCTTAGTAATAAGATCATGTAGACCAAATTATAGGTGTCTACAGAGCCTATATAATTTCAATGTGATTTCAATTGTCCGTCCTAAGGCATTGCCTCCAAATTAGAGATGCTTACAATGCTCAAATTACATTATTCAAAAGTATGCAAAAAAATGTCTAAAGATTTATTCCAAATGCTCAAAGCTAAAACTTATTCTTATCCAATAAAATCCAGGTAGGAAGTTAACCAAAAAATCACATCAATGTTGAATATGGTGCAAGATTTTGTTCCCCATTACTAATAGGTTTTCAAATCCCAAGACCGTTCCCATGAGTGATAGTAAGCACTTATACAACGTTTTTTGGTTATTCCTTGCAAATAATCTAAAGTGTAATGAGTTACCTAAGATTGGATTTCATCCATTTAAGATTTACATTAAGCAATGACTCAAATGGCTAATGAAAAATCCCCTTGTTGTGACAGGATACCTTGTGAATTTTATAAGGTTTTGTGAGATATATTGGGGGAATACTTCTACCAAGTATATCTTGAAGCCTTTAGAACAAATTAACTCAACCAATTTATCAACAAAGAGCATATCAAAATCATACCTAATATGAGTGATCAAAGCTTGTTTACAATTAGTGACAAATCAATATCATAATTTTGTTACTAAACCCTTGCAATGTAAATTCTCTATATCATAATTTTAATTATTAGCCTAGAGAAAACCTATTTTATTAAAAGTAAGTACATCCTTTACAACATAATTAGTTTCTAGGAAGGCATGGAATGGGTTTGTTGATCCAATCAATGACTTATGTTTTTCAAGGTAGACTTTAAGAATTCCAATGGCTAAATTGAATGACCCTTCATTCTAGCTATGCTAAAATTATTAGGTTTTAGTTTCTATTTTATTAAGGTTATTAAAATGTTTTTATAGATGCTTCAACATACCTCTCAATCAATAAAGTCATCTTTGAGCAGTTTGAATTTTTCCACAATTAAAAAAGTTTCCCTTTAGCTCATGTATTATTTGTGCTTGTTATTGAGGGCTTTCGTTAAATTTTGGCGAATGTTCAAATATAAGGGATTGTTAAAGGAATATCCTCACCCTCATAGTTATACTCTATAAACTCAAAACTATGGTTTTATCTAATTATGATCTAAAAATATTAAGAAAAATTGGACACCTAACAATATTTTTTACTTATACAAAGATTTTTTGCATTCAAATTGACATTTCAAATTTATTTTATTTTTAATTAATATTAAAAAAGAGTGAGTACTATGTAAAATCAAATAATAAACCATGAAATTTTGACAGAGTTGAGACACAAGACGTGATAACGGAGTTTGACACATATGGCCTACATATCTGGGTCTAATTAAAGGTATTGATCTATTAATATCATACAAAATAATACTACAATGAGTATTACATGAATTTAATCTTCTCATTGTGATCTTCTAGCAAAAATAAGTGAAGTCTCCTTTGGAACTTTTATGAAATTATCCCCTTAGCTCTTTCTATAAGCCTTTTAAAAATTACAAAGTTGGCTGAATAGTGTTATTCAAATACAACATAGCATTTTTTATACCATGTTTCACCCCTGGGCACAATGGTAAAGTGCTTATAATTTTACATGGCCTACCAAGGTTAGATCTTCCCTTTGCGCATTGGGTTTACTAAGTAAGGGACTTAGTCCCACATTCACCTCATTGAGGATTAGAAGGGCATTTAAATAGGGTCGTATGGCAATATGTTAGTGGCTTGTGAGCCATTTTGTTGGGCGTTTGTTATAAATCCTAGTTGGAATGTGTAAGTTGGGCATGCTACACGGATAGACTATGTGGCTGCACGGAGGGATAAGGTGGGTGTGGTGAGCTGGAAGGAGATAAGGTGAGGCGGTTAATGCAGTATGCGTTGGCAGTGCAAGAGATAAGGTAATGAGTTGGCGATTGAGTGGTTAGGTTGGCTCGGTGGTCAAGTCGACTTGGTCGGCTGAGTCAAGCTATCCACCAAGTCAGCAGTAAAAGCACAATATTTAGAATGCCATATAAATGTCCCACATTGATCCTATAAATACAATAAATATCATATGTAACCAGAAGCTCTATAATGCTAATATGAATAAATGGAGGCCAAGGTACCCCTCCACAATTGAGTGTGTCGAACCTGGTTGAGGGCCCCCAGCTAGCAAAAAGTGGGGCCCACCTATCCATCACCAAGTTTCCAATATCGACGTTAAAACCAAATTTTTACTCCGTATCCATTGTTCCCATGTGTCGCAATTGCATCGGTCCATTTGATGGACATACACACATGTTACTTGCACGTAATTATGATTGTTTAATAGTTGGCCAAAAATTTTAGCGGGCCATAACTTTTGCATACGTGCTTCATTTTCTGTAAACAATATATCACCGAAAAGATATAATTTTTCTCCAGGTGATGTCACTGCTAGTAACTCAATCTAAGAAGATTTTAGATTGGTGTTTCCCAACGAGGATCCTCTGGATCACTCCTCCCCGCTAAGAAAGTTTTGGACCTCCAAAAGTTAATTTAATTAGTGAATAGGTGAGTGTATTTCTCCCTCACCTTTCTGGTTTTCATCCATTTCCTCTTGTTTGGATGTATGCCTTTGAAACCCACATGATGATATTCAACATCACCCCTTCATGAGGTTCTAACCTTTCTATCCAAAATGATATCATCTTGTAAATCATCCAAATAATCAGGTGCAAAATCATCAATAAAAGATACAACATTAGCATCCTGATCCATAATAATAGGAGGCTTATAAAATTTCAATTTTTTGACATTTACAACTAAATAAATTTACATGTATGGAGGTAAATCTAACCGAAAAGCATTGTTACCAATTTTTTCCAATATTTGGAATGGACCATAGTGAATATGTTTTAACTTTTTCCTTTCACTTATTAGCCCTTCCTTATTGATGTGAAGCCAAACTGAATCACCAACTTGGAACTTGTGATCAGTTCTGTGTTTATCATGCCTTACTTTATACTTTGCTTGATTTTTCTCCAATTGTTCTCAGACATACTGATGCTCCTGTTGTATTCACTGCACAATTGTTTTAGCTTTGTCAGTATCACTAAGTCCACTAACAACCGTTTCTTTAACAAAAGAGAAATCTAATGGAGATTTAGGTAGATAACCAAAACAAGTCTCAAATGGAGACTTCAAAGTAGAAGAATAAAAGGCACGGTTATAAGCATGTTGCACATAATATAAATGTTCATCCCATAATTTAGGATATTTACCACAATAGCCTCTAAGAAAATGTACCACTATGCAGTTTACAACCTCTGTTTGATCGTCAGTCTATGGATGGAAAGCAATGCTTTTCTTTAGCTTAGTGTCCATCAAACCCCATAAAGTTGACCAAAATTCCCCAAGAAACCTAGAATCTCGATCTTAAATAACATATGCGGGAAAACCAAAAAGAACCCATACAAACTGAAAGAATAAATGTGCAGTCCCTTCACTAATTATTTGTTTAGTACAATGAATCAACACACACATCTTGCTAAATCTATCCACAACCACATATAAATAGTCATGTTTCCTTCATGACATGGCAAAACCTCCTACAAAATCCATGGAAATATTTTCCCATGGATGTGTAGGGATAGGAAGAGGAGTGTAAAGTCCTAAATTTCTATTACTAAGCTTGCTCGTGGTGCAAAGAACACATCCTTTTATATACTTGATTACATATGCATGAATTTTAGGCCAATAATAATACATATGTAAATATGTGACTATTTTACCAATACCAAAATGTCTAGATATAAGAGAAGTACGAGCTTCCCTAATCATATTCACTCTTTCATTTTTTAGAATGCAAATTTTACCAGAATGATGTATGCACATGATAGTCCAATTCTCCTACTTGTTTCCCACTCATTAAGTCTTTATACACTTATTTAAAATCAGCATCATAAACATATTGCTCTTTATAACTATCACGAGCCAAAGAACTATGTTGTAAAAGAACAAGTGCAACAATAACTAGAGGTCTAGATATCATATCAGCAACCTTGTTTTGTATACATTTCTTATACTTGATCATGAGATGAAACTACTGCAAGAATCCCATCAAACAAAAATGTCTAGACTATTGTAGCTTAGTTTGTGTTTGTAAGTACTAGAGGGACTGATGATATATATGTATTATTGTTTCTTTTTCCATCAAGTAGTGTTTCCATTTCTTTAAAATCTACACCAAAGCATACAAATCTTTATCATAAGTTGGATAATTTCTTACCACACTCGTGAAGGTCTCAGAATGGTAACAAATAGGTTTTTTATGTTGCATCAAGACTTCCCGCATTGCATAGTCACTAGCATCCATCTCAATCTCAAATGATTTCTTCGAATCTTGAAGTGCCAAGACTAGAGTGGTACTAATTTTCTCTTTTCTGTGCATCAAAAGCTTTCTGATGTTTACCTTTGCATTAAAAGACTTGTTTAATACTTGTCAAATCATGTAAAGGAGATGCAATAAATGAGAAGTTAGCAATAAATTTTCTCCAGTATTGTACTGCACTAAGAAAAATTCTAACTTTTGTTGCATTATTGGGTCTAGACTAGTTAATAATGACCTCAAATTTTGTAGGATCTATTTTCAATTCACCATTTCCCACAACATAACCCAAATAAACCAAAGATGTTTTCCCAAATTCACATTTAGACATCCTCAGAAATAATTTATCCTTTCTTAATGCATCTAAGACTTTCTGTATGTGAATAATATGATCATCCCAAGATTTACTGAAAATCAGAATATCATCTGACAAAATCATCAATGAATACCCTAAATACATCATTCATCACATGTATGAATGTAACCGGTGCATTGCACAATCCAAAAGGGATAACAAACCAGTCAAATAATCCATGTTTTGTTTTGAAATAAGTTTTCTACACATCACCTTCATTAATTCTTACTTGGTGATAACCACTTCTTAAGTCTAGCTTAGTGAAATAAATAACATTCTTTAATTGATCTAGTAAATCATCAATTCTAGGAAGAGGGTAACATTTTTTTCACCGTAATTTTGTTCAAGGAAAGAAAATTAACACACATTTGTCATGTGCCATCTTTCTTTAGCACCAAAATAATTGGCGAACCAAAAGGAGATGTACTTGGATGAATATACCTTTTGTCAAAAGTTCCATCACTTGTTTCTTGATTTCCTTATTTTCAACCACGGATAATCTATACATACCAATGTTTGGAAGAGGTGCATCTTGTAGCAATTGCATCTCATGTTGAACCTCTCTTTTGGGAGGTAGACCTTGTGGATCCTGAAAAACATCATCATAGTTAGAAATAATTTTAACCAATTCACTATGATGTTTAGGATCATAATCCTCAAAATCCTTTTCGTGATCTTTCTCTTTGGTTTTGATCACCATGAGTAAAACATTATTGCTTGAATTTACAATCCTTTTCAACTACCCTACAATAACCAAGGAAAGACTTGTTTTCACATGACGAGCTCTAACAATATATTTAATCTCATCATTTACAAATAAGTACTTATTGTCTTCCCTATAGAAACTTACTTTATGATCATATAAATAAGGAATTCCCAAAACTACACCAAAAATATCCAAAGGAACAACATCCAAATCAACCTCGTCAATAAACTTGTTTGTGATGGAAAATCTGAATCTACAAGTTTTTGTTAACTTTTCATCATCAAAAACCCATCCCAAAGGATAAGGCTTAAGACACGGGGGGTTCACTTAGTAAAAGTATGGTATAGCACACGCGTTCAAAGGGTATTAAAGAATACCCTTAATTCTAGTTTTTACCTCTAATTATTTAATTTATAATACCCCCTCTCATTATATTATTAGAATGAAAATACCCCCTATTTTTTCCATGTACCTGACTTACCCATTTTTCCATGACAATTTTATTCACCCCTTTTTATTTCCACCCTAAAATATTAAACAAAAAATTAATCATGTTTCTCACTCAATTTCCTTTTAATATGTATTTCTCTCAAAATATAGTTTGAATTCATTCAAGACCTATTACTAATTACCTTATAAATTTTAAGCTTTAATCATTTATCAATAGTTCTTCAAATAATTAAGATGGTGAAATAATATCACTTGTGTTGAAAAGCATACTCAATCCTAGTTTTCTACCATCTTATTATTTCTCGTTTAAGAATTTCTTAATTGAAATTTCTTTATTCAAAAAGATATTATAATTCAACTTTATGACCACACTCCTTTAAGGTATTTAGTTTTAAAAAACTAGGATTCAAATGTTTTAGTTTTATATTAAAATTAAACTTCCATTTTCTTTGGCCCACCTCTCTAACCCACCCCCAATACCTAATTCAAAATATAAATAAATTAAATCCTTTCACCCCTTATTGTCTACTGGTATATTGAGTTTAATTTTATTTATTTTAATTACCTCAATATGAACTCACGTGCTAGGATATTGCCTAGCTAATGAACCCCCTGTGGCTTAAGATGAGGTTTAGCTTTGAGCCCCAATTTCTTAGCAACCTCCTCTAAAATCATATTAGCTTGAGATCCATTATCAAAGAGAGTATCTATTTTTGTATGTTTTGAAATAACTCTAGGGTGGAAAATCTTATTATGTTTCTTTTCGTCATACATAGATTGTTGATTAGAAGATGCAACATTTGATAAACTAGTGTTAGAAGAAGAGGAAGAATGATTACCTTGAAAACTCATGGTCATGATCTTGGTTTCATCTCTTGAATCAAACCCAATGTCATGAATCATAATATTTGTTTCCTTCTCTTTTCCCTTTTTATTAGTCTCCTCCTATCCTGGTATAATTCTTCCACCATCTATTTAATTTGAAGGAATGATTAGCAAAACTATTCTTCTTCTCATTCCTCCATTGATGGACTTCAAAATATTCTTATGCCTATTTTGGGATCCTCTTCTACTAATTCTCCTTCACCCTTCTTAGACTGGGACCTTGTTAACATTCAACGTAAAAACTTACAATCCAAAACTGTTAATCTGATTATAAACCAACTATGATACTAGTGATCTAACAATCTTAAGAAAAATTACAAACTTAACCATAAATTTTTCTTATACAAAGATTTTCTAAATTCAAATCAAATTACAAATTTCTTGTATTTTTAATTAATATTTTAAAAATGTGAGTATTGTGTAAAATCAGATAATAAACCATGAAATTTTGACAGAGTTGAGACACAAGATGTGATAACGAAGTTAGACAATTGTGGCCTACGTCTCATAATCCAATTAAAGGGACTGATCTATTAAAATCATACAAAATAATACTTACAACGAGTATTACATGAATTTAATATTCTCACTATGATCTTCTGCCAAAAATAAGCCAAGTCTCCTTTGGAACTTTTCCAAAATTATCCCCCTAGCTCTTTCTATAAGCCTTTTAAAATTACACAGTTGGCTGAATAGTGCTATTCAAATACAACATAGTGTTTTTATACCATGTTTCACCCTTGGGTGCAATGGTAAAGCACTTATCATTTTACATGGCCCACCAAGGTTAGAGCATCCCTTTGCACATTGGGTTTACTAAGTAAGGGACTTAGTCCTACATTCAACGCATTGAGGATTAGAAGGGCATTTAAATAGGGCAGTGTGGCAGTATGTTAGTGGCTTGTGAGCCATTTTATTGGATGCTTGTTGTAAATCCTTATTGGAATGTCTAAGTTGGACGTGCTACATAGATAGAATGTGTGGCTGTGTAGAGGGATAAGGTGGGTGTGATGAGTTGGAAGGAGATAAGGTAAGGTGGTTAAGGTAGTATGAGTTGGAAGCGCAAGAGATAAGGTAATGAGTTGGTGATTGAGTGGTTAGGATGGAAATTGAGTGGTTATGTTGTCTCAGTGGCCAAGTCGACTCACTTAGCTGATTCAGGTTGTACATCGAGTCAACAACAAAAGAAAAATATTTACAATGCTATATAAATGCCCGAAATTGATCCTGTAAATAAAATAAAGAGCATTTATATCCAGAAGCTCTATAATGCTAATATGAAGAAATGGAGGCCAAGGCACCCCTCCACAATTGAGTGTGTCGAACCTAGCTGAGGGCCCCCGGCCAACAAAAAGTGGGGCCCAATTGTCCATCATTGAGTGTCCAAGATCGGTGTTAAAACAAAATTTTTACTCCATATCCATTGTGCCCATGTATCACAATTGCATTGGTCCATTTTATGTATGTGCATGTGTGTCACCTGCCCGCAGTCTCACTTTTTTACCAGTTGGCCAAAAACTTCAGCGGCCCATAACTTCTGCATACGTGCTTCATTCTCTCCAAACAAGATATCATCGGAAAGCTATAATTTTTCTACCCATGATGCCACTGTCAGTAGATCATTCTAAGAATATTTTAGACCAATTTTTCCTAGTGAGGATCCTCTAGATCAAATTAAGAGAAGTAATAAGTATTAATATGATCTAGAATAAGGTTGATTTCTTGAGAAATGGAACATGAGCCACTTTTGAATTCTAAGGGTGGCAACAGATCTTTCCTCTCAGGTCATTTTGATGGAGGTTAGGGCAGGAAAATAGGGGTTGGTCTACCATCTGTTCTTCTCAGGCACTTGGGCCTTAGGGTGCACGCATCAGAAAACCACCTTGATTGGAGCCTCCGAGAGTAGTAAGGATAATGAGGACTCTCTGTCAGAGGAATATGTGTCAGTCACTCTCAATGACACTGATGGTCTTTCTACGTAGCTCAAACTCCTCTATTAGAGGGAAATCTTTGCAAAAATTTTGGGTCACCATCTTTCTTACAACAGGATTCACAACCGGTGTGACATTCAATGGGGTAGTGGTTTGAGAGTTCGTTTCCTGGCCAAAGGATTCTTCTTGGTTATTTTCATAAGTGAAGCTCAGAGAGATGATAATATAGCTAGAAAATATTATTTATTCATTAGCTCTGATGTCCAAATTCATGCTTAGTGTGCTAACTTCGATCTGGAGCAAGTGGTCATGGAGGAGCTTCAGGTATGGGTGAGATTATATGTTCTACCTTGTGAATACTAGAACCCAAAATCTTGACTAAAGTATGCAATAGTTTGGGTAGAGACATACGCATCGATTATGTTTCTCTTGAAGATTCTCTTTTGGCCTTTGCTCGAATATTTGTTTCTATAGACATGTCCAAAAAACTGCAGGAATATATTGTAATATCCTCCCCATCTAGCAAATGCATTCAAAGGGTCAAATATGAGAGGGTTTCCTCCAGTTGTTTTAGATGCAAACAGAAGGGAAACTTCCAAAAGGATTGTAAGAATGGTCTTGTTCCAAGTAATTCCATGTGGAAAAAAATCATTAAGCCTCAACCTATTGAAAAGAACTTGAATCCTTCTATTCAAGATGATCGAGCAAAACAATTAGGTGAGTCTTGTAGTAACTAGGCCTCCAATATTTTGTTACTTGACCCGAAAACCATCTCCCTTGTCAAGGAAACTGTGTTTGTGGTGCAAGAATCTACTGGAATCCTTGCACTATTTCAAGATGGTTTGGAAATAGGGCATGAGGCCAATGCAAACTCATTAGAGAAATGGGTGTGCACTTGAGAAGTAGAGGATGTCCATGCACTTGATTCTGATGTGGAAGAGGCATCTGAATCAAACAAATATAATAGGGAAGTTAAAATCTATACTCGGCACTCCATCCTCCTAACACCTGCTATCAATTGTATTGATTTTGGTCCTAAGAATCCTCCAGGATGGCCTAATAGATAACTCTTAAAGTAGGAGATTTTCACTGGTAAGCAACAAAAGATTGGAACTTTCTTTCTTTCTTCAAGTAGGAGAGGCAAGTATTCTCATAAGAAAGGAAGAGAATCCTCTCCTCGAATGTTAGGGGTTTAAATTCCCCTAACAAACAGTGCCTTCTTAGGTGCTATGCCATAGAACATGCCATTGATTTATGCTTAATTCAAGAAACTAGAATGTCCAAAGATGATTGTATTTCAGGTTGGTTGCGTAGTTGGAAAGGATGGTGTGGAGTTTTTGTCAACTCTGAAGGCTCGTCCAGTGGTATGGGTATCATGTGGAAGACCAATAAATTATCTGTGGACCTTCTTTTTGAGGATCTAAATTTTCAATGGCGCAGGGTTTAGGAAAAGCACTCTGACAAGTATTTTCTTATTTGTAACATCTACGGTCCTTCTACTCCTATCAAGAAGAGAGAAATTTAGTCTATTTTGGAAGTAGACCTTAGGTCTTTTTCCAATGAAAAATTTTTACTCGCTGGAGAATTTAATGCCACCCTTTCTGACAAAGATAAACAAGGTGGGATTCGATGGAAACCTCGTTCTGAAATGGATTTTTTTCCTTTGTTGAGAACTTGGGCCTTCTTGACTTATAACCGAAGAAGGGTTGGTTCCCCTGGACCAATATACGGCTGGGTTTTGGCAACATGGCAGTTATATTTGACCATTTCTTGGTTTATAATGTTTGGCTTCAACATAATTTTCTCATCAAAAGTGAAGTCCTTCCTCTGTCTGGTTTGGATCATTTTCATATTGCTCTTCACCTTCAGTTTGACCTTCCTCTACGTAGATCCGTTTTTAAATTTAAACTGATGTGGATGCATGACCCCAATTTTCCTGATTTGATCAGAAGATAGTGGGCATCCTCTGGTGTAAATGGTACCAGAATGTCCATTCTTTCTAAAAAACTTTCTCTTCTTAAGGAGAACTTACTTGTTTTGAATGCCTCTTTTAAAAAAAACATATTCTTGGAAAAACGCAGAGTGGAAAATGAGATTAAAGTTTTGAACAAAACCATATTGCGGGATGACATGGGTCAAGTGGAATAATGGAAGGAAAAAGAGATTCTCAGAGAATTGGGGGATCTTCTCTTTAAAGAAGAGACATATTGGAAGCAGAAATCTAGAGAGACCTAGCTAAAAGATGGAGACAATAACACTAAGTTTTTCCACTCGTCGGTTAAGGCTAGAAGAAACCAAAATTACATTTCCAAACTTAAGTTGGAGGATGGTTCTTGGCTCTCTTCCCAAGATTCTATTAAGGAAGAAGTTGTGTCTTTTTTCTAGAATTTGTTGAACGATGAATATAGTTCTTCTTTCATTGCTCAAAAATATTTTTTTGGAAGAGATTCAGAAAATTGTGAATGAAGAGGACAACATTCTTCTTCTCTCCCCCTTTTCTAAAGAGGAAATTCACAAAAAAAAAAATTCCATGGAGAGAGAAAAATCCCTCGACCCCGATGGATTTCCCACTTCCTTCTTTTAGTATTTTTGGAATGATATTGGTGATAATGTTTGGCTTGTTTTTGAAGAATCTAGAAAATTAGGGAAGATTGTGGGGGAAATGAATCTCACCTTTATTTGCATGTTCCCCAAAAAGAATCTTGCTGAGCAATTGGATGATTTCTGTCCTATATCTCTCTGTAATACTAATTAGAAAATAATTTATAAAGAAATCACCTTTAGATTGCGTCCTCTTTTGGATAAACTTATTGCTCAAGAAAAAAGTGGATTCATTCTAGTTAGGTCCATTTATGATGGTATTATTATCTCCCATGAGATCATTCACTCTCTCAAATCTTCCTCTCAATCTGACATGATGATTAAACTTGATTTCAATAAAGTGTATGATCACCTCAAATGGAGATTCCTTCTCAAATCTCTTCAGTGTTTGGTATTTGATGACCACTTTTGTGGTTGGATCTTTAATTGTGTTTCCTTTGTTTGCTTCTATGTCCTAGTCAATAGTTCAGTAGAAGGTTTTTTCTTAAGTAGTTGTGGGATCAGACAAGGTGATCCCTTGTCCTCTTTTCTCTTCATTCTTATCACTGAGGATTTGGGTAGAGCCATTAATAACTCTATAGCGCATGGATCCTTACTTGGTATTAAAATGGCTATGGATCTCCCTCCTCTTTCCCATCAGTATTTTACAGATGATACTTTTCTTTTTGGACCTGCTACTATCTCAGAGGCTCAATATATTAACAATATCCTTGTTTGTTATTCCAAAGTTGTTGGTTAGGTAATCTATTTTCACAAGTCTGTAATTTTATTCTTTATCATTTATCTACGTTTGCAAAGAAGAATTCATGTTATTTTGGGTTTTGAGTTGGGTTCTCTCCCCCACAAATATCTTGGCACCCCCCTTTTCACTGGATCCGACAGAGCTTCTCTGGGATGGTTTGCTTTGGTCCCTTTCCCTAAGATTACAATTATGGAAGGGGAAATGGATTTCTCTAGATGGTCATGCTCTTCTTATCATATTAGTTCTCCATCTTCATGCTCTCTGTGTTGAACATTCCCAAATATGTCCTTAGCAATTTTGAGAAAATTTTCAGAACCTTTCTCTAGAAAGGTAACAACAAAGATAGGAAATTTCACTTGGTGAAATGGGATGATGTTAAGCTTCCAATAAGTTTAGGTGGTCTGGGATTTATCAACCTGGATATGTAAAATTTGGCACTTGGCACCAAATTAGTTTGGAACTTTATCTCACATCCCTAAAGGTTTGATTTCCAGGTTCTTTCTCATAAATACCTTGAAGCTGACCGTCTAGATTTTTTACTCTCCAACAAAGATCTTCCCAAGGGATCGCATATTTGGAATTTTCTTTGTAAATGCAGGCACATCATCATGGATAAAATTTCTTGGTAATCAGTAATGGTCTAAGGTCCAATTTCTCTATAGACAGTTGGAATGGGTTTGAGCCCCTTAATTTAAATCCTAATTTGAATACAGTTATGAACATAACCAAGGCTATTTGGGGAAAAAAATTGGCTGACTATGGTGTTCCTGACTTGGATGGCTCCCCTTCTTTACTTTGGAAGGATCCTACTCATCTGGGGTTGACCGATCTTTAAATTTTCTCCTTTAGAGAGGCCCTTTCCCATATGAAAGTAATACAACAGGCTCAAGAGGACTCATTGTTATGGTTAGGCACCCCCTTAGGCTCTTACTCTATCAAAGTAGGTTATGCTAATCTCATCTCCATGTCCAGTAAAGGGAATCCCAGCTGGAACAGTTGTTGGAATTCCAAGATCCTTCCAAAATTGGCCATCTTTGGTTGGCTTGTTGTTAAAAATAAAATACTCATTCAACTTCGTCGAAGATCTTGGGGCTTTGCTAGTCCTTCTAAATGTGTCCTCTATGACAATGTAGAAGAAGATATTGAGCATCTACTAATCTTTTGTCCCTTTGTTGTTCAGGGTTGGAATTGGTTAATTGGCAAGCTTAACTTAGCTTGGGCTCCATGTAGGAACATTGTGGACACCTTAAAATATTGGCCTAAGTTGGGAGGTAAAATTTCTCTTAGCTCTACCTAGTCTATTGTGCCTTTCCTTTTGATATGAAACGTTTGATGGGAACATAATCTTCACATTTTTAGGGAGGAGGTTTCAAGTTTTCCTTCATTCTTTAATAAACTGGAAATTGCCATTTTAGAAAATGTAAGAATTCACAACCTCAATAATCCTAACTTCACATCACGTGATGTTGAGATCAAGAAAGCTTTGACCCTTGTCAAAATCCCCTCTCCCGACTTGATTGTTAGTCAAGGTTTATCTCAGTTGAAAAAATTATCAAAAGAAGAAATGTGTGATGGATGCCACCTCCCCCAGGATTCTATAAACTCAATTTTGATGGGGCATCAAGAGGTAACCCAGGAAAATTAGGGGCGGATTGCCTAGTGAGAAAAGAAAATGGTAACATTATTGTGGCAAGTTCCATGCCACTCAATGAGGGAACTTGCAATATAGCTGAAGCCCAAGCCCTTCTGGAAGGGGTTAAACTTGCAATTCACAACGGTTATGAGTCATTCATGATTGAAGGTGACTCACAAGTCATCGTGCATGTTATTGTTAAAGGTTTGGCTACATCCTGGCACCTTAATTTTTATAGTTCCAACATCTTGTATTGGATAAGAAAACTTAAGAATTGGAGCATCAATCACACATTTTGTGAGCCAAACAGTGCCACCGATTTACTTGCTAATTATGCCATTGATACGTTGAACACCGTTAGAACTTCAAGTAACTTGAAAGTATGGTCAGGCTTATCTACGATCATCTCACACAAAGGAAGAGCAAGTTTACATCATCTTAATAATGGTGCCCCTCGCGTCTCATATTTTTAATCGGTCATCAGAATTTTCTCTTCCATCTCTTTTTGAGTTTTCCTGGTTCACTTTTCATGGCTTTCTTGGGCTTTCCATTTCTCTCTCTTTGTGGAGAGAATCCAGATTCAACGCTCTCTTTGGCAATTAATCATCACCGTCTCTTAAATGTTTATAAGTACTCCTCCTACAAAGAATATGAATCTATCAAAAATATTTTGGGGGAGTCCTACATGTTTGAATCGTGCAGAGCTTGTGATGATTCTGATATTGTGGCCACCTTCGTCTCTTTATGCCTTCTTCTTCATCCCATACTAGACAATGTGGAATTCATGGCAGTGGACATCATCTACCCTACTCACCGAGGTGTCCTTCATGATGAGTTGGTGGATTTTCAATTACCTGATCCCCTTTTATGGATTGAGGAAGTTGGTGACTTAGTTATCAACTCCGGGAGTGGAATTCAGTGGCTTGGTGGTCAATACAGGACTTTGCTTCATTATGCAGAAAATGTAGACACTATCCTCATGCATGGTTTCCTTGAACCTCATTTTCTTCCTCCAATGGATATTGATGCGGCCCTTTTCCCTCTTCACCTCATGATCAAAAACCTCAACAAGTTGAGGAACTGTGCAAGTATCAGTTTTCATTTCTTACATTGAGAAGCTTCTCAGCATACTGGAGGAAATGTTGGTGGTATGACTTGTGACAGGGTCTGAGATTGGCACTCATTGGTGGCCTTTTCCCTTTCTAGTTGTTTCTGTTCTTCGTCTTCTGTCCTAGTTCCCTCCTTGTCTTTCGTGGTTATTTTGGTTGTACATTTTCTTTGACTTGATTCATTTTGACCCTCCTAGTTCCTTTCTCTCCTCAGAGGGCCCTCAGTTTTCGTCCTTGTTCCTTCTATCTATTGTCTTCATTTCTCTTCTTTATTTTATGTTTAGGTGGGGCCCCTTAACCCTCTGGTTTAAATTTCTGGTCAAAAGTGTTTAAAAATTTTAAAAAATGATCTAGAATAAAAAATACAACAAACACAATAAATCTAGAGATTCTAAAAACAAGTATTATTTATTTGGATATTCAAACTCTAGAAAATTGATAAATGAAAGTATTGGTAATGATTTGAAAAATATTCACTAAAATATAGAAAAGGTGAAATGATGGTGATCTAGAGGTGTAAAAATGAGAAATTCAAAGTTTCGTTGAGCTATTAAAAAATATTGTGAATTGGGAATAAGAGTAAGACAAACTCAACTATGTTCGAAAAATTTATTAAGATTTTTTTATCTTGATGAATGATTTCATCTTCTTTTGATTTTATTTGAAATTTGACTATTATAAAATGGTTTCCTATGTATTAAGACCAATATTATTTATTTAGTTGTTTAGTATCTTACTTATGTAACTTGTTAAGGCATTTTTTTCAAAACCCTAGCTTCATCCTTTGCTTGAAAACCTGAAAAGGGGTTAGTATATAATAGTCAGTCTTCCTCAATCCCTCATTGAGTTGATATCTACCTACATATATATTAGATGAAGAATCCTCAAACTAATGTAGTTCTACCTCCTAATAGGTATGTGAGAATGTGTGATAATCAAGGAAATTCTACATGTCATTCACTAAAACCCAATAACACAAGGTGTAATGTTGATTACACCCTTAATATATAAATGATTTATTTGGGTGTATATGGTTTATTATTAATTTTAATGTTGTAAGGGTAGTATACGTTGTATACTTTGATTAATTAATATACATTAATGCATAAACCAGATGATAACTCCCAAAGTGAATTGTAAGATATAATGATAGATACAATTACTTAAAACATAATAAAAGAAGTAAAATTAGTAGATTATAGAAATAAAGAGATGATATGGGAGTGCAGAGTGATTGTAAAGACTAGAAATGACTTGAAGGTGCCTTGTTTCTAGAATTAGGACTACAAACTAAGATGGTATGGAACCGTACGACCTATCCTAAAGTGTGGTACGATCTATTCTTAAGTATGTGGTTTCAAACTAGGATGTGTTAGCACTATAAAAAAAAATTGTGCATATGTGATATTATGTGATGACATTTTCATTTGAACCCTAGGTGATGCATATTTTCCAAACCCTCTGTGTGATATAAAACACCTTCAAACGCTAACCATGGGTAGGATACCCTGGAAAAAGGTTAGTGTTTGAGTAGAATCACCCATGTATTACCTATATCAACGCTACTATAAATAAGCCTCAAACAAAACATTGTTCTCCACCTAGTATGTAATATTTAAACAATGGAAATACTTTTACAACTTGATCATTTAATAATAAGAGATAATTAATTAATGCACTTAAGATTGGATTTGATTAACTTTGGAGGTCTATGTCATTGGAATCTTGGATCTTGAACCTACTTTAGATAGGTTTAGACCTATGTATGTGTTGTTCCTAGGTTATATTTCTACTTTGAAGGAGTTTAGGAGAGTTTGGAGTGCTTTAGGTTTGTATTTTATATATTTCACAAGGAGAAAGTCAGGAAGAAGGAAACTATTCATCGTCATCCTGCGGCTGAAAGGGGATATCCTATTTTTGCTGCTCAGGCAACGAGATGTGGAACTGGGCATGGTACTCCATGAATTTGATAATCATGGGTTGAATTTGATCCTAGGAAGGATCCTTGTGTCGATCGCTGATAGCTTCGCAGGTCTCCTGCTCATCTGTGAGATTTTATGGGAGTTTTGAATGATCATTCTCTACCTCTATCAGGTACCCAATGAAGTCACGACATGCCAACAGGTTGTTGATGGATTCGGCGTCGAACGTGACCTCTGGCCCCAGCCCCTGTGAAACGATCTCCTTGAAGATTTGAATAGTTTCCTCAACCCTTCTTAAGGTGAAAGAAGAAGTGAGCAAGCCTAGAGACATTCTTAGGACAATCTGTTCCATTTGATGCATGGCATCCAGGGCTTCCTCATTTACTTTGTCGATCTTCTCCAGGATGAACTCCAGCTGATCCACCCGATAATACATAGTAGAAAGGATTTTGTTGAGGGCTCTGGGGTGTCCAAAGATGCCGAACTTGACCAGATCTTTGACTGAACAGTCGAGCATTTTCTGAAAGGTCTCATTCTGCATCCTGGCATGATCCAGCTCTTCGGAGATGGGTCTTGCTATCGTTTTGAGCTCTCTGTTCGTCCAATTGATATTCTGATATAACCCGGTGAACTTAGCGATCACTCCCTCAATTTCCTTGAGGATTTGGCTCCTCCAGGTGGAAACCGCCATGCCCTGCTCGTCGATTTTGGCATATTCATTGATTTAATCCTGACTCAGAGGCTCAGGAGTTTCGGTGGCAGTTATAGGAGGCGCACTGCCCATTTTCTGCAAGGCATGGAGAAGATGTTTATTTTTCTCCTTTAGTAGCATTTTCTCTTCCTTTTCTTCCTGGAGCTTTTTGCAAAGGGCGTCAACTGCAGATAGGGCCTCTCCTTGCAGGATTTCTGAAGATGTCCCCATTGTGACTTGAGTCACTGTGTAATCTGTCGAAGACAGATCCTTTTTATCCTTCAAAGGATTGGGGTATGCAATCTCCATTACTCTCTCCCCTGATGCACTCTGAGAGAAGCGGGTTATAGGATTTTGCTTCTTGGCACCTTTTGATGGGATGATGGAGAAGTCCATTGGTGCGATGGGAACTTTCCTCTTCTGTTGACTCAAGTGCTGGGAGATCCAGGCTAGACTTATGGGAGAAGGACTAGAAATGGAAAAGGGAGCAGCTGCAGTAGTAGAAGGGAAAAACGTGGAGACACTTGGAGGCGGCATTGAAAGGGAAGCCGAGGAAGTGCTCACGGGAGGAAGGGATACTGCAGGGGAGGTATACATAGGAATGGAAGGGAGCTGAGAGATGAGGGAAGAAATGGTGGGGGACAACTCTGCGAGAGAAGAGAAGATGGATGATGAAGAAGGGGGAATAATAGAAGATGGGGGAGAGGACACGACCAAAGGAATGGTCGCTTGGGTCACTCAAGGAGGGGAAGGAGGAGAAGGAGAAGGGACAGAAGGGACCTCAATAGCTATAGTTGTGGCAACAACCTAAGTGGATGTGCCTATTGGAACATCTTCCGCTGCTTCTTGTTCTAAGCTTTCCGGGATTTCAACTCATTCGTGTGAAGCGGAAGGAGGACTTTCAGGAGCTTCCTCTTGGGTGGAGCTTGACTCACCCTCTTTGCCTTTCCCCTTGCCCTCAGGTAGCTGTTATGCCCGAGAAGGTGCATTTCCCAATGGAGATGTAGCGAAATCAACTCCGAGGTAAATGAGACCATTCATTCTGCACCAATGCTCTGTTCTTCATAGAGTTTCCTTGACCCTTTCCTCTATTGTTTGAGGAGCTTTGTTTCTGTCAATCACGGTGAAAGGCCAATCGTCACCACCCGTGTCAAGGTACACTTGATCAACTTCTTGCTCAGTAGTTTGATAGCCTTTTGGGACGATGGCCACACCGTACTGGATGATTTCGGCCAAGGCCAAGCGGGAACGATCCTTCCTCTTGAGCTCAACCTCATGATATATATCGATATAAATGTCTTCGATCTGAGGGATGTGGATCGGATCGAGTTTGGCCCTAGGGAGACAATTTCTTGGGTCAAAAGTGGGCCTTGCTGGGAAGTTATGCTTTAGATTTAGCAACTCCAGTTCTGCAAACATATCCTTCGCCTTATGGTGAGAGAGACAAGTATACCTGCCCACTATGAGGGGGGAAAGGAGTTCCACCCTTCTTTCTCTTGAGACACTTCTCGTGGTAGGTGATAAGCTGTCTTGACAGCTCCAACAGGATCAACTTGGGGTTGGCATATCTCAGCAGTTTGGTTGGTTCCCCCAAGAAGTTAACTGCCCTCAGATAAGTGAAGGTGGGGAATTGAGTGAACAAGGCCCCCCATTTCTCTGTAGCTGTGACGATACTCTTGGTCGTATGACTGTGAGTCATATTTGGCCTTAGAAGACAGATGATGCCATAGAAAAAGGCATCGTTGATCTTTGTGAACTGGGGGATACTATTTTCCAACTTTAGTTCTGGATAGTATTCATATATTTTAACTTGGGGCCAAACCCCGCACTGCATCAAAGATGGATAGTCTCTCTCTGAGGCCGCAGCATAGACTACGTAGGAGTTCATATAGAACCTCCCCGTTGTGGTGAGTTGTTGGAGCTGCTCCGATATGGTGCTGCTTATGATCTCCACCCACTCAAAGAGTTGATCTGGCACATTTTTGTTCATCATCTCTAAGTACCTCAACATCCACTTGTGAAAGTAGTGGGCATCAGGAAGCCCAAACACTCTGCTCAGGAACGTGATTATATCACTGAGTTCCTCTGAAAAGTCACTTCGATGAATGACTTGTGGCCATCTGGTCACCACCTTCTTGTTCTTCAGGTATACTTCGTTCATCAACTACATACACTGATCCTCATTTTCATCCCAAGCTTTGATGCAATCTTCCCGGCTTACGGCCACAAAGTGCCGGTGATGAGGAATGCCGAGCATTATTTTGAAGTGTCGGGCAGTGAGGTTGATTATGACCTCACCCTTCTCATTATGGACACATCTTGTGTCTTTGTTGTAGTAGCGGGCTACTACCATCATGAACTCATTATTCACAGCACTAACTGGGATCCCTCCAGCAAAATGCAACCCACTGCCCATCAGTTTGTCCATCCACGGACTTCATGTGACCTTCCGGGTTCTGACCCAGAAATCCTCCATATCAATGTGACCAAGTTCTGAGTCTCTGATATCTAGGTCACACTCTTCTTGGGATTCAGGCATCCTGACCCTCTGATATTTATACTTCATTTCTTCCTCTGTGAGCTTGGCTTTGCCCTTAGATTTGGTAGGTATCTTGCTTGATGTTGACATATGTAACTCTGAACTCAGTTGCTGATCTGCAAGAAGAAGAAGTGAAACCCAATGCAAGAAAGTCATATTAGCTGTTTGATCTTCCATTAAAGCGTTGACAGAAGAAAGAGTTAGCAATTTTAAGGCCTCAGGGTGTAGGGCACATGAATACTGCAGGTTACAAGGTTAAATAATATGGCACGCATAGAAAAGGGCTGCTGCACGGGATAAGACAGCACCAAAGGGCGCATGGTGCGTGGATACTGCAGGTTACATTTTTTGTTGTTGCAAGCAAAAGTGCGCCTGTGCCATATGTATGCATTTTATAGTGGGCGCTGATATTTTTCATGTTACACGGGTACAGGATGCGCCAAAGGGCACAGGTTTAATGCGTGTAACATCATTTTTTCATGTGCCACAGGGAAACTTGGTGTGGCACATGGAAGGTCTGCACAACATGTTGTTGTTGTAATAATGGGTGCGCCTGCGCCGTTCACAGTTTTTCCCTTGGCACAAATAAATTTGGTGTCACATGGACACAGGGTGTGCCAATGGCGCAAGTTTTAACAATGCTACACATGAGATTGGTGCGCCAAGTAGGGCGCAGGGAAAGTGGGTGCAACAAGCAAGGGAAGTGCGCCTTGAGGGCGCAGCTGTTCTTTATGCAACAGGCATGGTAGATGTGCCTTGAGCGCAACTGTATATCATGTTACAGGGGTGGCAGATGCACCAAAAGAGGAGAAAAATACAGTCTTACTTTTAAGCTTTGATTCTTTCTCTGAGGGATTTACATGTGGTTTAAGCTTCTTTTGCAGGGTTCCTTGGGTGGTGAAGAAGCTTAATCAAAGGGGTCCAAGAAATTTCTTTACGAGACAGTCCTCTTTACCAGCAGATCTGGAAAGAGGGGGAAGCACATGGGGAAGGACAGATAAAATAGTAAGGGGGAGGGTTCCATGGTTCACAGATTTATTCCATCCAATCTCCACAAACAAGCAGCCAAAAACCAAAAAACACAAAACACAAGAGCAAGGGACCTCTTACCAGGATTATATAATGTGAGAGGTGTGAAACTGGGTCCATGACGTGATTCGATAATGACAGGCGCGCTGACAGGTGCAGAGGGAAAAGAAATAATCACGTGATTTTGTCTGATGAAAATGACAGGGCAGATGCACCTATATATAGGCAAGGTGGTAATAAATGTGCCAACCACTTTTTCAAGTGGCACGCCAAAACGCCTGTCGACAATGGAAAGGATGCGCCCTTTGGCGCACCAAAACACCTACCAACACGAAGTTATGTGCGCCTTTGGCGCACCAAAAGTGTTGTCAACACGGAAATACGTGCACCCTTAGCACACCAAAACGTGGTGCAACAAAAGTATTGTTGACATGAAGGCGCATGCGCCTTGGCGCATGCAAGAAAGGCGCAACATAGTGAGGCACACCAAAAGGTGTGTTGACACTTCAAACCATGCACCAAAGGATTTAAAGGGGGCGCATGAACACTTTATGTTGCATAGAGATTAAGTGCACCCGACCAAAAAAGACCAAAAATGGCTAAGTTCGGAAAACCAGATTTCCCGGGAAGGGATTTTGCAACGTTCCGAATGCAAGGAGTCCCTGACGAGGGACCGGAACAAAATTTGGTAGGGTTATCTGTAAAATTTCCCTTGCCAATTTTACGGGATAACAGCTGGCTCTTTCTGGGGACTATCTCTGAGTGAACCTCAGGGGTAGAGAATCCCAGATCTCACGTGCCTATCCATTGGGAAACAGAGTCAAAAACAAGGGAGACCAGAAAGGGAAACACACAACCAACAAAAGAAAACACACGACAAAAACAAACACACAACTCGAAGCAAACTGTACAAAGAAGAGAGCAAGCTCTACTTCCTGAAGATCTTCAGATGCTGCCTGCTATAGGGAAGCGGGAGCTCAGTTCCATCCAGATACGAGAGATAGAAACTATTCTCTCCGTTGAGCTGCTTGATCTTGAAAGGCCCTCTCCACAGGGAATCAAACTTTCCATGCATGCCCTTTGGCTCTCTTCGTTTGTCCCACAAAAGGATGAGGTCTCCCACCTGGAAACTTCTCTGCTTAGCTTTTTTATCGAACAATATTTTGACCTGATTCTGATGTTCGGTGATCTTGTCGACCACCCTTACTCTTTTTTCTTCGAGCTCTGCTAGATACATGATCCTCTTTTCAAGGGAATTTTGAAAAGTCTCATCTTCGATTGCCCGTGCCAAGCACAGAGCAGGGAGTTCAGTGGAAATGGGAAGCTTCAGCATCGGTGCCATATAACACTTGAAAAGGTGACATACCGAGAGATCTCTTGGGAGTAATGTGGTCTGCCCACAAAGCGTCGTATAAGGACTTGTGCCACATTCGTTGATTCTCATCCACTAGCTTTCGTATGATGGTTACTAAGTTTTTGTTACTGGATTCTGCCTGACCATTTCCCTGAGGGTAATAATCTGAGGCGTGAGCCAAAGTTATTCCGTATTCATAGCAAAAACCAACAACTTCTCGTGAAGAAAAGTTGGAAGCATTATCAGCAACAATCTTGTTTGGAACGCCAAACCTGACAATGATATTTTCTTTGATGAAACTGCAAACAACCTCGGAAGTGGCATGTTTGACAGGCATGGCTTCCACCCACTTGGTGAAGTAATCTGTTGCTGTTAGGACATAACTATGTCTGGCACTCGATTGGGGATTGAGTGCACCGATAAAATCAATTCCCCACTGCTTGAATGGTTCGTCGACAACGACCGGCCTGAGGGGAAAAGCAGCTAATTTGGGCTTGCCGACGAACTGCTGGCAAGGCTCACACTTTGCCACCCAGGTAGCTGTATCTTGGAAAAGTGTCGGCCAATAGTACCTGGCCTGGATGATCTTGTGTGCCATCACGGAAGAGGAGAAATGGCCCCCGCAGGCTGAATTATGAAAACTTTCGAGTAACTTCACTTGTTGTGGCTTGTCAACACATCGCAAGAAGATGCCATCTATCCCGCGTTTATATAAACCATCATCCCAGATGACATATTTGGCTGCTCTGAGCTTTATAGCGCACTTCTCCTTTGCAGTTAGGTGAGCTGGGCATTCACCGTAGGTGAGGAAGAAAGCAATATCGGAATACCACTCATCGCTGGTTGTGAAAAATAGGACCATAGGCAGTGAATCGGGTTTCTCCAACTGGCTTTGTGCTCCATTGGTGCAATCATCTTTTCCTCTGGGAACTTCTGAATCTTGGTTTTCAGCCATAAGTTGACACAGGCCTTTGCCTCTTACCAACTTAGTTGGTTTTATATCTAGATCATACTCCTGGACCTTTGCAATCCAATTTCCTCACAAGCTTCCTAACTCCTGTTGAGTTAAAATTGACTTGACTGCCGTGTCAGGGACCAGCACCACTGTATGAGAATTTAAAATGTAATACCTGAAGTTTTTGACCACTTTGACAACGGCGAAGGCATGCTTTTCCAACTGAGACATTTTTAATTTGTGAGGCTTGAGGGGAGAGCTCATGAACGCAATTGGGGATTCAACATTCTCAGAATTCTTTTGCATCAAGATGGCAGATACAGTATGCTCAGATGCATAGCTATACATGATGAAATCCTTGGAGAAATCGGGACATACCAGGACTGGTGCATGAGCGACAGAAGCTTTTATTTCTTCGAACGACCTCTTCCCTTCTTCGCTCCATCGGAAAGCTGGTGACCCTTTCATCATGTCTAATATATGACGAGTCTTTTCAGCAAAGTCGGGAACAAAGCGCCTGAGAAAATTCACCTTTCCGAAGAAAGAGTGGACGCCGGTCTTGCTTGTAGGAAAAGTAAGGCTCTGAATAGCCTTAACTCTTTCGGTATCTATCTTTGTTCCTTCTTTGCTAACAACATGTCCTAGCAACTTTCCTTCTGTGACTCCAAAAACAGACTTTTTCGGGTTCAGGGAAATCCCGTGCTCTCGGCATCTGGCCAATACTTGCTCCAAATGATCACAATGATCATTTCATTGTTTAGAGAACACAGTTAAGTCATCCAGATAAACCACAATGACCTTCCCCATCATACCTTTGAATGCAAGGTCCATGGCCCGCTGAAAAGTGGTGCCAGCATTGGTCAGGCCAAAAGGCATCCTGCTGTAGGCAAACGTGCCCCAGGGGGTAGTGAATGTTGTTTTGAATTGGTCTTCAGGTGAGACTTCAATCTGATTGTAGCCTGAAAAACCATCAAGCATGGACATCATTTCTGATCCAGTTACCGCTTGTAGAACTTGATCCATTATAGGAAGTGGGTAGTTGTCCTTTAAGGATGCCTGATTCAGGTTTCGAAAATCTACGCATATGCGTATTTCACCATTTTTCTTGCATACTGGCACAATGTTTGCCACCCAAGTACTATGATGGATAGGAAAAATGATTCTCGCATCCAGCATTTTCTGAATTTCAGCCTGGATAGTACCTGAGATCTTAGGGTTATAATGCCTCTGCTTCTGGCGAAAGGGTTTGACGTCCTCTTTCAACGGGATGTCATGCTGGATGTCCTTTGGCTTAAAAGACTTTAGATCAGCGTAGGACCATGCCAATACATCCATGTATTTCTTCAGCAGTTTGACAAACTTCCGCTTCTCTTCAGGTGTGCAACATTTTCCGATGTTCACAAACTGCGGATGTTCTACCGAACCTAAATTAACCGGTTCAGTTTCTGGGGAGGAGCCAGTATCATCTCGCCTTTTCTTTTTTACAAAATGATCATGCCTGTCAAACAACCGCTCTAAAGAAACCAGGCCCTTCGGAATTTTATTTCCTTTGAGCTGACATATGCCGTCGTTCCCTTCGGATTCATCGTCCTGACCGGTGACTGATTCACGGCACGTAGAAGTGGATCCTTCAAAGTGAAGTTCCTTAAAATTTTCTACCTTTTCTAGGAAGGCAATGAGTTGATTGTCATCGTTGAATACTTGCCAATGCTGAGAATTGTCTGGCACGCTTGGGCGGAAAACCACCTCAATGGTGTATTTGTCTGTTTTCAAACCTGGGTGAGGGAGCATGAGGGATGCTGAAACGGCCAATGAATCGGCCATGTCATTCTGAGCTCTTGGAATGGATTCTATTGAAAAAGCATCAAATTCTTCAATGCTGTCCCATACCGCGTTGCGGTAATGCCTGAGCCTCTCATTCTTCACTTGATATATCCTTTTAACTTGATTCACGACTAGCTCTGCATCACCTTGTACTTTCAGATTTTTGATCCCTCTTTCCTTTGCGGCTTGCATGCCAAGTAGCAGGGATTCATACTCAGCAGTATTATTTGTGTTGAAAAACTGCAACTTGAAAGAGAGAGGAATAATCTCCCCTTCGGGAGATATTAGCACGGCTCCGGCGCCACATCCACTAGTCGCGCAGCTGCCATCAAACTGCAAAATCCAGATCTTGTTAAGATCTTCTTCTTGGACGAGAACAACCATTTTGTCAGACTCGGTAGACAAGAAATAGTTCCCCATTCCTGATGATTCAAAAAGAATTTGGGCTTTGGGGTCCTCAGAGTTAGTAACCAAGTACTTCTTTTGTGATTCAGGCTCCAATGTTTGCATTACACCTTTGACAGGGATTCTAGCCTTAGACCAGTCCATATGAATCTCCCCACCAACTTCACTGCAAAAACTTCTTCCCAGCAAAATTCCATAGGCTGCTGGAATGTCGGCAACGAGGACGGTCATCTTTACTCTTTTCTCTGGGAACACCGCAAATGCGAACTGCGCGTCTTTGATCTGACCAATCAGCGGAACCTGCTTGGTTTCCAAGGAATAACATCTACCAAAAGGCTTGGTAAGGGTGAGGCCCAAAGCATGGGTGACTTTGGCCGGCATGACGTTATCAGAAGCTCCAGAATCAATTATGCAGTTACTTAACTTGTGGCCATTGATTAGGAGGGAGAGATAGAAAGGTTCTATCTTGCCTGATGCAGATGTTGAGGCAACATTTATGCGGGATGCGGGAGGAGTGGAAAGGATTCCTTTTAGGGAGATCTGGGGAGATATGACAGCTTGACTTTGAATATACTTGGTCAACCTTACAAGCTGTTTGGGGTTTGACTGAAGATACTCAGCTTCAGACATTTGGATCTTAGTCTTTTTAGCATGATCTATGATGTCAAACGCGGCCAAGGGTTGCATTGGTGAAGGAATGAGTCCTTCACTTCACGATGGTAGAGTAGGATTACTGGTCTTCATGGAAATAGAAGAAGGTTGATTTGGAGGAGAGATGGGGGGAAAATATTTCTTTGTAAAAGAATTAACAGGGGGTTGAGTAGGAAGAGGATTACCTCTTTTAGCAATGGTTGGAGGCGTGTTTGACATGGCCTTCTCTTTCCGCACATCGGCAGCGACCTCTGCCTCTTTTCCTTGTGAGCGGGTAAAAACAGCATATGATTGTCCACTTGCATACCCTTGTGTACCCTCTTCTTCATCGGATTCTTCCTCGTCAAATTCCATATACCCGATAGTAGAGTCATCAGTCGGTTCACCGACATCTTGATCATCTTCACCTTGAGATGAAGGTTCTTCGTAATTTTGCTCCTCTTCTTCGATTTTGGCTAAAGCGTTGACCGAAGGAGCCTCAAGCGCCAACCGTGGAACAATTGCAGGCAAGCGCGACCTTTGAGGGACATTGTTGGAAACAAAATTCCTCCGTGGGATATCCTGGTATGAGGAACTGGGGGAAGCTTGGGCTAACTACTTCTTTAATGCGAGTAAGTCATTCGCCATCTTTTGAAATGCCGGATCAGACAAAGTAGCGGGAGAAGGGCCCAAAGATTTAGGCTTGGATGATTCCCTTTTTAATTCGCCAGATATTAGTAAATTATCTTCAATTCGGATGGCAGCGGCCTGGGTGAGAATCAAGGTAGCTACTTGTTCTTGCAAGAGTAGGAAACTTACTTTCGAGCTCATCGCGTTCACGAAGAAACACTTCTGATTTTCCGGTGTTGGAAGCATGGCAACAGGCACACGGTTGATTAATGCATTGAACCTGGCGATAAAATCACGCATGGTCTCATTGGCCTCCTTTTTTAGGTGAGTGATCTGTGATAACAATGCAAACGCATCTTCCGAAGGCTTATACCTGTCCTCGAAAGCATCTCGCAAGGTGGCCCAACTGGTAATAGATCCGGCCGGCAAATGCTGAAACCATTCTGCTGCGGGCCCTTGTAAAGTTTCCAGAAAAAGGTGAACCGACACATCTTCATGAGTCACATCCAGGATACTGCATGACATGATGAATGCAGATATGTGTGAATCCGTGCTTTGGTTTCCGCTCCCGTCAAATTTGGGAAAATTCTTTCAGTTTCCATGTGGGAGCGCGTGAACAGGATGCGGCAAGGCCAGGGGACCCATAGCATTTCCCCATGGTACCGCCATCTGGACGGGTGGAAAAAGAACACGGGCTGGAAATACAGTTCCGCTGAGCAGCAAGGCACTACAAAGGGATGTGGAGGCTCCTTGTGAAAACTGGTTTTTTCGTGGAGGTGAGGCACTTCTGGCTGACCGATCAGCTAAACTTAGTGATGAAAAGCGCGCCGGTGTTATACTGAAGTTGTGCCTTTGAAGCAGATCGAAAGTAGGATCGACTTCTCCATGAGCTCTCCTGCTACGAGTAAATGGTTCACCTGCCAGTGTACCTTCCCGATTTGTAATATTGTGGAGCAGATTTAAAAACTCTTTTTGGTTGTACTTGCTGATTTTCTGATTTTTCTGACAAAAATCAGCAGCATGTACTTTTCTGAATATTTAAATTTTATCCCTCTTTTGAAAACCGATTGCGGTTTAATGACAAAGAACAACGAGGATAAAATGATGGTGAAGCTTAGTAAGCTGATTTTCAGATCTAGAGTTGACTTTTCAAAGAGTTTGAAAATTTTGGTAAACTGTCAAAAACTCAGATCTACAGAAAAATACAGATTTTTATAAAAAGTCAGCGAACTAAAGATCTCCAACTAGGCCAGATCTATGGATCTCAGAAGAAAATTTTCAATTTGGATCACTTTTGCAAAAAAATTAGATTTTGAACAAAAGTTAAAATTTGCAAACAGGTAGTGATTTTTCTGATTTTTACTGATTTTTTATCATACCACCATCATAGATCTGATAGATCTGTTCGATCCCCAGCGGAGTCACCAAAAACTGTTGGTTTGAAAATCTGTCTCTAGGGCAGATCTATGGATAAACGAGCCAACAGTGTGTAGGGCATAGCCCCTCTTTGAGTCAGCAAAGTGAAACTGGTTTATTGCTATTCTACCAGCAGGAATCTGTGCAAGTCTCACAATATTCCACCTTCGGGGGTTTGGGATCTCATCCCAGTAGGGGTGTTTCCAACTGCGAAAAGAAAGGAATGGAAGAGAGGATGAAGAGAGATCAGGTCCGAAGGGAGAAAAGAAATGAATTCCAAAGCAGAAAGGTCAGAGGGTTTATGTTTTGGGATTGGTAGTAAACAGAGCCAAACCTACTTGCATAAATGAATAAAGCAATACTGATGAATAAATGACAAAAAAGTAGAGATAGATCCAACAGAATAAACGCATAGATCTGACATAAGAAAGATCAGATGCCCATAACACGCATATTCAGCACAAAGTCTTAATATTTGTATTAATATTTTCTTCTGTTACAAAAAGTACAAAGCCTTTTCTTCCCACTTCTATTTTTCATCTAAAAAATATCCACTACCTGAATACAACAAGTATTCAAGTATATATAGAAGGAGAGAAGAAAAGAAGACAAAAGCAAACCAACCACTTAATTACAAAAATATCTTACAATAGATTACAAAGTCATTTGTTGACTTTTGACAACTTTGGTGGATGACATCATCCCATGGTGCAACATGGATGATGTCATCGTTTGTGTCAACACACTTTAGATATTTCACAAGGAGAAAGTCGGGAAGAAGGAAACTATTCATCGTCATCCCGCGGCTGAAAGGGGATATCCTGTTTTTGCTGCTCAGGCGACGAGATGTGGAACTGGGCACGGTACTCCATGAATTTGATAATCATGGGTTGAAGTTGATCCTGGGAAGGATCCTTGTGTCGATCGCTGATAGCTTCGCAGGTCTCCCGCTCGTCTGTGAGCTTTTCTGGGAGTTTTGAATAATCATTCTCTGCTTCTATCAGGTACCCAATGAAGTCGCGACATGCCAATAGGTTGTTGATGGATTCGGCGTCGAACGTGACCTCTGGCCCCAGCCCCTGTGAAACGATCTCCTTGAAGATCTGAATAGTTTCCTCAACCCTTCTTAAGGTGAAAGAAGAAGTGAGCAAGCCTGGAGACATTCTTAGGACAATCTGTTCCATTTGATGCATGGCATCCAGGGCTTCCTCCTTTACTTTGTCGATCTTCTCCAGGACGAACTCCAGCTGATCCACCCGATAATCCAGAGTAGAAAGGATTTTGTTGAGGGCTCTGGGGTGTCCAAAGATGCTGAACTTGACCAGATCTTCGACTGAACAGTCGAGCATTTTTTGAAAGGTCTCGTGCTACATCCTGGCATGATCCAGCTCTTCGGAGATGGGTCCTGCTATCGCCTGGAGTTCTCTGTTCACCTGATTGATATTCTGATATAACCCGGTGAACTTAGCGATCACTCCCTCACTTTCCTTGAGGATTTGGCTCCTCCAGGCGGAAACTGCCATGCCCTGCTCGCCGATTTTGGCATATTCATTAATTTTATCCTGACTCAGAGGCTCAGGAGTTTCGGCGGTAGTTATAGGAGGTGCACTGCCCATTTTCTGCAAGGCGTGGAGAAGATGTTTATTTTTCTCCTTTAGCAGCCTTTTCTCTTCCTTTGCTTCCTGGAGCTTTTTGCAAAGGGCGTCAACTGTAGATAGGGCCTCTCCTTGCAGGCTTTCTGAAGATGTCCCCATTGTGACTTGAGTCACTGTGTAATCTGTCGAAGACAGATCCTTTTTATCCTTCAAAGGATTGGGGTATGCAATCTCCATTACTCTCTCCCCTGATGCACTCTGAGAGAAGTGGGTTATAGGCTTTTTCTTCTTGGCCCCTTTTGATGGGATGATGGAGAAGTCCATCGGTGCGATGGGAACTTTCCTCTTCTGTTGACTCAGGTGCTGGGAGATCCAGGCTGGACTTATGGGAGAAGGACCAGAAATGGAAAAGGGAGCAGCTGCAGTAGTAGAAGGGAAAAACGTGGAGACACTTGGAGGCAGCATTGAAAGGGAAGCCGAGGAAGTGCTCACGGGAGGAAGGGATACTGCAGGGGAGGTAGACATAGGAATGGAAGGGAGCTGAGAGATGAGGGAAGAAATGGTGGGGGACAGCTCCATGAGAGAAGAGAAGATGGATGATGAAGAAGGGGGAACAGTAGAAGATGGGGGAGAGGACACGACCAAAGGAATGGTCACTTGGGTCACCTGAGGAGGGGAAGGAGGAGAAGGAGAAGGGACAGAAGGGACCTCATCAGTTATAGTTGTGGCAACATCCTGAGTGGATGTGCCTATCGGAACATCTTCCGCTGCTTCTTCTTCTAAGCTTTCCAGGATTTCAACCCGTTCTTGTGAAGCGGAAGGAGGACTTTCAGGAGCTTCCTCTTGGGTGGAGCTTGACTCACCCTCTTTGCCTTTCCCCTTGCCCTTTGGTAGCTGTTTTTCCCGAGGAGGTGCGTTGCCCAATGGAGATGTAGTGAAATCAACTCTGAGGTAAATGAGACCATTCATTCTGCACCAATGCTCTGTTCTTCACAGAGTTTCCTTGACCCTTTCCTCTATTGTCTGAGGAGCTTTGTTTCTGTCAATCATGGTGAAAGGCCAATCATCCCCACCCATGTCAAGGTACACTTGATCAACTTCTTGCTCAGTAGTTTGATAGCCTTTTGGGATGATGGCCACACCGTACTGGATGATTTCAGCCAAGGCCAAGCGGGAATGATCCTTCCTCCTGAGCTCAACCTCATGATATATGTCGATATAAATGTCTTCGATCTGAGGGATGTGGATCAGATCGAGTTTGGCCCTGGGGAGATAATTTCTTGGGTCGAAAGTGGGCCTTGTTGGGAAGTTATGCTTTAGATTTAGCAGCTCCAGTTCTGCAAACATATCCTTCGCCTTATGGTGAGAGAGACAAGTATACCTGCCCACTGTGAGGGGGAAAGGAGTTCCACCCTTCTTTCTCTTGAGACACTTCTCGTGGTAGGTGATAAGCTGTCTTGACAGCTCCAACAGGATCAACTTGGGGCCGGCATATCTCGGCAGTTTGGTTGGTTCCCCCAAGAAGTTAACTGCCCTCAGATAAGTGAAGGTGGGGAATTGAGTGAACAAGGCCCCCCATTTCTCTGTAGCTACGACGATACTCTTGGTCGTACGACCGTGAGTCATATTTGGCCTTAGAAGACAGATGATGCCGTAGAAGAAGGCATCGTTGATCTTTGTGAACTGGGGGATACTGTTTTCCAGCTTTAGTTCTGGATAGTATTCATATATTTTAACTTGGGGCCAAACCCCGCACCGCATCAAAGCTGGATAGTCTCTCTCTGAGGCCGCAGCATAGACTACGTAGGAGTTCATATAGAACCTCCCCATTGTGGTGAGTTGTTGGAGCTGCTCAGATATGGTGCTGCTTATGATCTCCACCCACTCAAAGCGTTGATCTGGCACATTTTTGTTCATCGTCTCTAAGTACCTCAGCATCCACTTGTGAAAGTAGTGGGCATCAGGAAGCCCAAACACTCTACTCAGGAACGTGATTGTATCACTGAGTTCCTCTGAAAAGTCACTTCGATGAATGACTTGTGGCCATCTGGTCACCACCTTCTTGTTCTTCAGGTATACTTCGTTCATCAACTGCATACACTGATCCTCATTGTCATCCCAAGCTTTGATGCAATCTTCCCGGCTTACGGCCACAAAGTGCCGGTGATGAGGAATGCTGAGCATTATTTCGAAGTGTCGGGCAGTGAGGTTGATTATGACCTCGCCCTTCTCATTATGGACACATCTTGTGTCTTTGTTGTAGCAGCGGGCTACTACCATCATGAACTCATTGTTCACGGCACTAACTGGGATCCCTCCAGCAAAATGCAACCCACTGCCCATCAGTTTGTCCATCCACAGACTTCCTGTGACCTTCTGGGTTCTGGCCCAGAAATCCTCCATATCAATGTGACCAAGTTCTGAGTCTCTGATATCTAGGTCACACTCTGCTTGGGATTCAGGCATCCTGACCCTCTGATATTTATACTTCATTTCTTCCTCTGTGAGCTTGGCTTTGCCCTTAGATTTGGTAGGTCTCTTGCTTGATGTTGACATATGTAACTCTGAACTCAGTTGCTGATCTGCAAGAAGAAGAAGTGAAACCCAATGCAAGAAAGTCATATTAGTTGTTTGATCTTCCATTAAAGCATTGACAGAAGAAAGAGTTAGCAATTTTAAGGCCTCAGGGCGCAGGGCACATGAATACTGCAGGTTACAGGGTTAAATACTGCAGGTTACATTTTTTACATTTGTTGCAAGCAGAAGTGCGCCTGTGCCATATGTATGCATTTTATAGCGGGCGCTGATACTTTTCATGTTACACGGGTACAGGATGCACCAAAGGGCACAGGTTTAATGCGTGTAACATCATTTTTTCATGCGCCACAGGGAAACTTGGCGTGGTGCATGGAAGGTCTGCACAACATGTTGTTGTTGTAATAATGGGTGCGCCTGCGCCGTTCACAGTTTTTCCCTTGGTGCAAATAAATTTGGTGTCGCATGGACGCAGGGTGCGCCAATGGCACAAGTTTTAACAATGCTACACATGAGATTGGTGCGCCAAGTAGGGCGCAGGGAAAGCGGGTGCAACAAGCAAGGGAAGTGTGCCTTGAGGGCGCAGCTGTTCTTTATGCAACAGGCATGGTAGATGCGCCATTGGCGCGACTGTATATCATGTTGCAGGGGGTGGCAGATGCACCAAAAGAGGAGAAAAATACAGTCTTACTTTTAAGCTTTGATTCTTTCTCTGAGGGGTTTACATGTGGTTTAAGCTTCTTTTGCAGGGTTCCTTGGGTGGTGAAGAAGCTTAATCAAAGGGGTCCAAGCAATTTCTTTACGAGACAGTCCTCTTTACCAGCAGATCTGGAAAGAGGGGGAAGCACATGGGGAAGGACAGATAAAACAGTAAGGGGGAGGGTTCCATGGTTCACAGATTTATTCCATCCAATCTCCACAAACAAGCAGCCAAAAACCAAAAAACACAAAACACAAGAGCAATAGGGACCTCTTACCAGGATTATATAATGTGAGAGGTGTGAAACTGGGTCCACGACGTGATTCGATAATGACAGGCGCGCTGACAGGTGCAGAGGGAAAAGAAATAATCACGTGATTTTGTCTGATGAAAATGACAGGGCAGATGCGCCTATATATAGGCAAGGTGGTAATAAATGCGCCAACCACTTTTTCAAGTGGCGCACCAAAATGCCTGTCGACAATGGAAAGGATGCACCCTTTGGCACACCAAAACACCTGCCAACACGAAGTTATGTGCCCTTTGGCGCACCAAAAGCATTGTCAACACGGAAATACGTGCGCCCTTAGCACACCAAAACATGGCACAACAAAAGTATTGTTGACATGAAGGTGCATGCGCCTTGGCGCATGCAAGAAAGGTGCAACATAGTGAGGTGCACCAAAAGGTGTGTTGACACTTCGAACCGTGCGCTGAAGGATTTAAAGGGGGCACATGAACACTTTATGTTGCATAGAGATTAAGTGCGCCCGACCAAAAAAGACCAAAAATGGCTAAGTTCAGAAAACCAGATTTCCCGGGAAGGGATTTTGCAACATTCCGAACACAAGGAGTCCCTGACGAGGGACCAGAACAAAATTTGGTAGGGTTATCTGTAAAATTTCCCTTGCCAATTTGAACAGATGCTAGAATGGATGCTTTAATTCTCTTGAATAGCCTTTGGATGCAACCTTAGGTGGTGATAGCTAATGCTTAGTGCTTGGTCCTTTATTATGATCACATAAATTTATATTTATATGATTCCCTTTCTTGAATTTTGGAATTAACCCTAGAAAGGACGACTACCAAAAAGATAAGATGCTCAAATGAATAGGAAGGACCCAAAAGATGCGAACAAAGTACATAGAGGTCAGGGGCACTGAGAGGGGATAGGGGCGCCTGCCACTAGTTTCTTAGATGGGTGCTGGTGTTTAGGATGATAAATGTTGAGGTATAAAAATATGGACTGAGAAAGTAAGAGTGTAAGCCTGAAAGTGGCAACATAAATTAAAGAAAAATGGTCAAAGACATGGGTTACTTAGTATTGTTCTTACATACGAATCATATGAATAGTACTATGCAATCAAGACTAGATAATTACCCAAAGTACATGATTTTTACCCCCACTTTATGTTGTTGAGTGAATTCTCAATAACATAAAGTAGATAAGATATGTGCACCTAATAACCATGTGAATCGATGGAAAAATCATGCCGAGAGACCAGGAAAAGCAAGAAGTGAAAAATATGAAGCATAGAAATTAAAGAGGAGAAAGTGTAAAAAGTGGTTATGATGACGACCTTAGGGCAGTAACACATGTATAAATGTCTCCTTTGTACTTTTTATTTATTTCTATGCTTGTGAGATTGGTATTGTTGATGTAGGAGGATGTTGAATGGTGTTGACTACCACTTCCCATAAGGATGAACCTGCAAAAGAGAAAAATGAACAAGTATTCAAATACACGTATATACGATCAAGATGTGTAAAACGTATGTAAAATGCGAAAAAGGAACATGTGCACCTGATCTGTGATGAGAAAAGAGTTTAGAAATGATCCTAAAGATGATGTAGAAGTATGGTTTTTTAGGCGATCTCATGTCAGTTGCACTGCCTGCAATTTTTTTGGGTGATGTCATGCAAAGAATTGGAAGAAGTGTAGAGAGGAAAGTATGGTGTTGTTGAGCAGACAAAGTGGAATACATAGTAGAAGGCACACAAGAGGTTCCCGCAAGAGAACAGGGTGCAGTCAAAGTCACGAAAGGATAGGGGAGAACACGCGCGTAGAATATAAGGGTAGCTTTGGGACTTAGCCATTTTCACATGTACAGGCTATTTTTGGAGATGGCATGCAGAGCACATAAACTAGGAAAAGAATTATGTGACATGCATAGGATATTCTTGGAAGAGCAGCTATGGAGCACTTTTCATGGATGTGGGCTAAAGATAGAATTGTTACTGACAGTTAACTAGAAGAGGTCTATTGTTAGCGCACTTGCATGTGTGGCTTTGATTATAAAGGCACATGCCTATTTTTAGCATGTGACCTATTTTTGGAATTATGTAAGTAGTGAAGGGAAAGTCCCCACCCTTATAAATATGTAATGATCTACATAGTATAGTAGTGGTGTGAGAACTAAATTATTATGAGGTTATGGTGCCAAATTTGATGCATGCATAATCTATGTTATTATCTATTGTAATAAGCTTTTGTATTTATCATGTTTAATGGAATGGAGTGTATTGGACGAATTAGAGTATTAATCCTAAGTATAATTGGTTCTTGCATGTTTTGATTTCATCATGGTTATCATTTAAGTTTGTTATTCTTTAGATATAGATCTGAACATGTACCATAGAACGATGTATTAATTATGGATATGAATGCATTAAGTCTTCAACATGCTAACATCCTGTAATAACAACCCTAAAGAGGGGCCTGGTACCTTTACATGCTTCAGGTGAGTGCTTAGTCTAGGTTGGGTAATGTGTCAATGTGGCTGGGATTTTACTGGTAAATTCTACGCTGCATTATTGGTTATGTTGCTAGGACCTATTTTTCAGTTGTTTTTAAGATGGTTCACGATGAAGACATATGTTTTGAGGAGTGGATACATGACCTAGAAGAAGAATATACACAAATTTTCAACATTGGATCTAAGTTTGATGCACTCACATGGGTGGAGCATAATCTGTATGACTGTTTGTACGAGAGCTTCTTCGCTATCTTTCCAGTAGAACTGTAGGAGTGGTTGGTTGCTTACGTGTCTAAACAAAATTGGAGGTATCACACAATTTTATGGACGTAGGATACAATGTGCCATGGAAAATCATTGGATGCCTAAGTTGGAACCAGAGTTTGAGGCATTGCAAGTAAAGATCACTACCTGTGCTGAAGCGGCGCATGCTAAAGAAGCATTGCAATAAAAGTCTACCATCAATAAGGAGGATGTTTTACATGCACGGTATCCATATCCTACCCATCAGAAGGAGGTTTATTAGAAAAGCATGGAGGTACTCAGAAATCTTCAGGGTGAAATATAGTATTTTAAGGAGCAATCATGGAAGATGGAGCAAAAGAAAGCATCAAAGACGGTCCAATCTGAGATGGATGATTTGAAAGAAATGTAAAAGATGTTGCACAGGAGAATATCATTCCAATGTTAGGGAATTGGTTAAAGGTAAACACTCTAAACGTAAGTATTGAGACTAGACGACATATCCTACATGCAAATATTCCATCTCATAGCCTAGATTATGACAAGGAAATCACTCTGAATGTTGTTGTGCATGGGCGACTTTTGAGTAATATATTGATTGATATAGGCACGGAAGTCAATGTTCTTACCTTAGATGCATGGTTACAAATGGGGGGACCTCCATTGCAGCCATATTTGAATGTATTGTTCATGGCTAACCGGACTAAGGCCACTCCCATCGTAGTTTTAAAATATGCATCCATTACCATACAGGGAGCCAAGTTCACTAGAGATTTTGAGGTCTTAGCATTGGTAGAGTCAGATAGCTTCCCAGATCTACTAGGGCATCCTTGGTGTTATGTAACTAATGTTGATCTTTGGTTCAACAAGGGTTATATCATCTTTGAAAATAGGGATGAAAGGGTTATTATCCCATTAACAGATGGCAAATATGTGCCCTATGTTGATCCCTTGAGTGAGGAAGACCTGAATAGGATTTATGTACGCGCCATCTAGAACACAGAGGTGCATGAGCCATCTAAAGAAGGAATCCTTCATTGGGAGGATGCACAACATATTAGTGATACTACAAGTGTTTCTTCTGATAATTGGGCTTATAGCACTTATGAGTTGGTAGGGTGTAAATTAAAGAGTATATTTGCTATGGATAACAGACCGCCTTATATCAAGAGAATAGGTAACAAATCGGTGCCTCATTACACCAGAGAATGAGAACCTATGGTGTTCCTGCACGCCATGGAGAAACAATGGATAAATTAGTTGGAGAGAAGGAATATGCTAGCATATACCCTATACGGGACAACAGTGTGTTGGTGGGTGGTTCACAAAGGTAATCTTATAGGATGGAATGAAATTAGGATTGCTCTTGCTACTAGGTTCTTTAAGAGAAATGCACCTACTCAAATTTGTACTTATCATGGTAATAAACCTGTTCAGCACCACGTTCAATAGTGTGAGAGAATCTGGACAGAAGGGCAAAAAGATTTACCACCTTCGCTATGGGTGCACAATTTGTATTCCACTCTACAAGGTTGTGTGCGTGCTTGGTTTGTATATGCAGAACTCCATAAAGAGACTAGGAATTGGTAGGATTTAATTATAGGAATGGCCCATAAGTTTTACTTATACAAATCACATGGCATTGAATTATTTGGTGAACAAGCCCGTTTTACAGGGGCACATCAGGGAAAAATTTAGTGGCAAATTTTAGTAAACTCATGAAAATCAAGGATTATGAAAATTTGAATTGGATAATATTATGTGGTTCGCAACCAACTTAGTTTCCAAAAAATTAGATCGACATGTCCCTTATACCATTCCTTTTGCCTAGATTTTACACATATATAAGATCTTATGAATGTAATTCACCACCATTTTGAATCATATCATGCACATATTCACCGAATTTAACATAAGAAAATCCTTAGCTGCCAACACTAAAATTTGAGCCATCCAATCACAAGTCATCCTACTCTGAGCCGTCCAAACCTGAGCCATCTAACCCTAACTTGTCTAACTCTTAAATATAAGCTATCCAACCTCTTAGCCGTATAAATCTGATCCACCCAAAGCTTAAGTCTGATCCATCCAACACTAATATGTACAACTTGATTCATCCAACTCTGATCTGTCTAACTCTGATCCATCCAACTTTGATCTGTCAAATTCTATTCCGTCCAACCTTGAGTTGTCCGACCTTTAGCCATCCAACACATGGCCTTCCGACCCCTAAGGATTAATCCGTATCCAGATAACTTAGGCATCTAACCCCTTAATCGTGAGCCGTGTCAAACCACTTAGTGACTCAGTCATCCAACCATTTATTTATCTAACCCGTTACCATCCAATCAATACCGTCTAACCTTAAACCATCCTTTCTTAGAGTCTTTGAAACATAAGAGCCACCCCATAAGGGCCTAAACAGTAAGAAAGTCATGAATATTGGAAATCAGGGTAAAAAGATTACAAATTTAGCCAGTTCAAAAAAGGTTGCAAATACTTTTCTTGGCTTTTTTAGAAAATCACAAAAAAAGAAGTCAATTTCTGCATCATCTGAAAATATCAATATGTGGCATGTGCTATTTACTCGTTATTTAATCTTACAAAATTTAATAATTATGTTTATCAGACTGTTCTTCGGACTCTTTATACTCTGTAAATAATTTAACTATAGATAAAATTAATACTATATATGTAATAATTTTATAGAATTATATGTAGATGTTTAAAAAATTCCTTCATAGAATAATCAATTTAAAGATATTTATTGATTCATTATATGTTGAGGAAAACATTTCGTCCCTTGATGACATAGAAGTACAAGAAAATTCATCGTATTCTCAAAGTAACACAAACATAGGAAGCTTCTACTCCAAGGTCTATTTATAGAAAAAATAGGCATGAGAATCAAAATATTCCTATGCTGAAAACTCATATGCATAAGTTAAATCCCAAGAAAAAAAGAAAAAATGTCAGAAGAAAGAGAGGAAACTGGATAATTGGAAGGAAATTCTAATTTTAATGGGCTGTAAAAAATCCTTTTATTGAACCTGTGTACAATGAAAATTGTAATGATGTTCCGACACAAATGTTGGTGCAAAAATATGTGGTTGGAGAATAGGGAAAGGATCACACGATGCAACTCAAATTGGACATAATTGAAAAGCACAGTGGAAAAATATACATTTCCAAAAAACTGAAGGATGGAAACATAGTTAAAACACATAAATGCAAAGATGCAAAAGATTTTCTACATGTCAAATACGTAGAAGAGTATGAAAATGAACAAAAATGTATCAAATATATAAATAAAAGAGGTGGTACCATAATAGCTAGATTTGAGCAAAGCTATGGAGGCAAAAATGCAAGCAAAGGGTATTCAGTTTGCTACCATATTTCATATAATGAAAAGGGGAAGACCGATGTCAGATTTCAGAGAAAATAAAATGTTGTATCAAGTTATTGGTCTACAGAATGTTCCTCAATCTCATTGGTCAGATACCAATGGCTGGGAGATTTCAAAATGTCTATCTATGGTAGAAAAGGAGGATCTAAAACTGTGTGTTCAAAAGGAAAAGTATATTTCCCTTTCATTAGATGAGGTTACTGCAGTCGATAATACTTCATGGATATGTATTCATGTTTACACATTTACTAATGAAATAAGGACTCCACACCTCTTAGCAATTCATAAAATGACTGAGAATTGCAATTTTGAAACTGTATATAAATTGGTGGTGTCAAATCTGAAGGATATCGCTAGAATGGATGAATTTTCCATTAAAACAAAATTAGTTTGTGTCGGAACCGATGGTGCAAGCTGTAATGCAGGGAGCCAGAAATGGTCTATGTGTTAGACTTCAGACAACTATTGCTCTGTATATGGTTATTGTCCACTGCATGGCTCACAGAATGAATCTCGCCTACAAAATTGTAAGCACATTTGAAAATGTAGCTAAAGTGGAGGAATTGATACGTGATCTGCATGCCTATTATTCTAGCAGTCCGAAGATATTTTTAGAATTTCAAAAAAATTCTATTGGACTGACAGAGGGAAAATAAACTTCTCAAAGATGTAGATACTAGATGGATATCTATGTATGAACCTACCTGTAGAATATTTGATGAATATCCTTCACTGACAGGATTTATGTTTAAATACCGCAGGGATGTAGATAAAGCTAAAGATCTATTGTGTTGTCTAACTGACATAGAAACTTTACTCACACTCTGTGGTATTTTTCCCATGTTGAGGGAGATTAATATTTTAACGAAGCATGCACAAGATCATTCTTTCTACATTACAGACTTCATAAGACTCAGAAGACATGTTTGCTGGAGTCTAGAAATTTATATATTTTCTGATGGGAGTTTTCAGGGTGCTTCTTTTGAAAACTGGAATGCATTGACAGATTTGAAAAATTCTAGGTGCTTCTTAAAGTACAATATACATGATCATCTGTGTATAACAGCACATGGAAGAGAGATTCCACTTCATACGTTCCAAAAAAGAGTTGATATGGGAAACTCAAAAATAGAAGAAGTATGAGTGACATGAAATTTATATGATGCAGTATTAATGGAAACTAGGAATAAGTTGAGAAATATCTATTGAATCATTAGCTAAAGAGATCCAAGAAAAGATTCAAAAATGATAAAATACTTGAAGCAATGGGAGTTGTAAATCCACAGTTTTGGAATTTTTCAGGTGGAAAACCATACACATCTATCAGTCCTTTATTTATCAAAAACATGGGTGATCTAACTGATCATTTCTCTAAGACTGAAGAGATAAATGGAGTTTCTTTCAGAAGGTATTTTGAAAATAAAACTACTTAGTTCACAGTCAATGGATTTTGCTAATACTATGATACGACAAGTTCAGCTTCTACAAAACCCACAGGATTACAGTGTCATGAAAAGGATTTGGAAGGATATATTGTTCTAATAGTATTCTAAGTGAAGATTTGAGCGAGTATATTAAGTTGTATGAGATCTTCCAAACAATGATTTTGGGTTTAGTGGAAGATGAGAGGGTTTTCAGTGCACTATCCTTTTTAAAGTCCAAAGTTTGAAACAGATTGGATAGGAATCTAGAAATTTGTCTCAGATTGTATGTTTCATGTTACTTAGGTGGAGTCTTTTCCTTATGATAGAGCATTGGCATTGTGGAATTCACTAGTAGAAAGAAGAGGAGTTAGTAATATTCTTCTTAACCCAGGGGATCGAGACATATCCACAGATCATGCTACAATTGATTTCCAAGACACAAATGAAAGCATTGCTCCAGGACTGTTCCAATTCACATAGATTTCATTACAATAATGTTATGTAATAAGTATTGATTTATTTCGTATAGAGATTACAAATTTTCCATTGGAACAATGTCATTATATGTTTCAATTATTGCCATTTGTGTTTTATATTTGGTTTTCAAATTCAAACTGAAATAAGTACACATTTGTCTTTTATATCTGTTAATCGATTTATTTTACATCTGCAACAAATCAGAAATGTAAATATTTTAAAGAAACAAAATCAAGTAAATTTAAGCAACATTTACGTAAACAATAAAAAAGAAACATAGTTTGTATTAACAACATATAGTAACATTGTACAATTCTAATTTCCAAAGTTCTTTTGAAATTGATCTCTCATGTGGCAGATTACTTTATGAAGAAAAGTACAAATTCATAAAGCATTGTCCAGCCAATACAATTCCAAAAAGGGGGTTGTCATAACATATCAAAGCTTCCGGACAAGTTCTGTCATATAAGGACACATTACGAGGTCATCCTCTTTTCTTCCTATGATTCAAAATCATATTTTTCCTTACATCTGCCACATGGAATAAAAACTAAAAAGGGGCTGGCCACTATCTTTTAATTCCTACGCCAATGTCGGAATTGTGACAACACACCTATCACATGGTGAACTTTACTAACATATCTTATTTTATGTTGCAGGTGAAGCTTGTTCTTTTTCTTGCTTTAGAGGTGGAGGATTTTGCTGCATCTGTATAGAGCTATCTATTATAAATCCTAATGCCTTACAGATCTCGTGTTGCGGTATTGATATTCTCTAGAATATTCAGCTCCTCCCTCGCTACATCTCTTGCAGACAAAAGTGTTGCATCTATGTCTATCTTTTCCTTCAGTAAGACTTCTGGATCCATCTTATGCTCCTTTATTATCCTTCTCAATGTATTATTTTGTTTATTTATAACAATGAGTTTTTCCTTCAACAGTGCAAATGAATTCAGGATTTTGTGAGCATTCTTCAAATGTGCTTCAAATACAGCTTGCTTTCTTTAAATTTTCATATTTTGCCTGCAAAACAGAAATATTAAATTTTTAGTCTATTAGATAAAATGAAAAAATATATTTTAGTGCTTATAATATAAGGATTTTGCATGTAAAACTAAAATCCCACTCACAACAACTTTTTCTTTTTCAGCATTTGCTATTAAGACATTTGTCTTGTCTTTAGCCCATTTATTGTAGTAAGCATGTGCTTCGGCATTGAGATTCTCTAACTTGTTTAGCATTATGTCTATAATTTCATCATTGTAGTCATTACTATATGAAATAGTCCCTGACTGAGCTTTGTTTAGCAAAACATCATGCCATGCTGGTTGGCTCTCTACGACAGTGAACAATGAATGCCTTTGAGCGTGATTATGGTATCGTGTATTTATTTCTTTTATCAATTTTTTTTCTCTCCTCTCCCAAGACCTCACCAAATCCACATCAGACATTACAACCTCTTGAATTGTTTCCCCCATACTATCTGATATCATATTTTCTAAAATAAAATGTGTCTTTTCATCACCTGTTTGTGGAGCATTTCTTGGAGGAGGAGGAGAGTCACTGCCTTGTATTACATGCACATTTTTTTGTGGTTGAGACGGAGTAGATTGAATCATATCATGGGTGTCAAAATAGTTACCCTTGTCTGCATTGCCACTTTCAAAGCCCAAATACTCCTTTGTCAAGGGCGATGTTGTTGAAAAGTTGTGTGGCTGTTACACTTAAAACACCACCTAGTGACAGTCCAGGAAATTCTGTGGTAGCAGGATGAACTGTTCCTGTTGACTCTGCAGGAAACCTTATATTCTTTCCTACATTTCTTATTTTTGTTTGGATTGGATGTGTTGGAGGTATTGGTGGCCTCCTTGCAAGCGAAACGTGCCCAGAAGCCACATTACCTACATAAAGCAAACAAAAAATTGTCAGAATATTACGGTTGTGCTTTGTAAATGCTAAAAAATTGTAAGGAAACAAAACATGCTAAATATTATACATTACAATATACCTTGCATAGACAGAGACACAATCACGACATTTCGATCTTCAAACCTAGAATGAGTTTGATCTTCATCATCAAACTCAGTAGTTTCTGAATATAATAAATGTATAAAAGAACAGTAGAAATATTAAAATATAGTAGTACATACATAATCTATATTAATTGTTTGAATTAGTTATTTATAAAAAAATAACTTCATACCTGAAGTTAAATGTGATGGTAAACATGATGCGCATATCAACCCTCGAGGTCACTTTTGACGAGGAGGTCTTACTGGTGTTGATTCTGTTGAATCCATGTCAGAATCAGCAGAGACCTCTGGAGGGGCTTTACCCCTAGCAATTGCCTCCTTATGAGATGTTGCAGCTATAATTTTTCTCTGTAAAATAAAATCACACAATTATTATTTTATCCAAAAATATTGAATTTGAAATCCTTATAACAAGTAAACAGTAAAAGTAACTATTACCAACTTACTTGTTGTTCTTCAAGAGTAAGACCAATCATTTGATCATTGATTGCTGTTGGAATTTTATCTTGTAGAATTTCGTAGTACGCTTCATAATAAAAAGCAAGAATATAATTACAACAAGAGAATACAGTCCTGGATTTATCAGATTGATTGGCTTTGTGGGCATGGGAGATATCTATTTTTATTCTGTTGGACAAATAACTACACCAATTGAATTGTTTCCCTACTAGTGTCCATAATAAATATTGAACTACCCAATATGGAATGTCTGTAGATCTACCTTGTAATACAATCCTGGCCTGAAAAAGTGACGCAACTGCAATAAAGAATTTGTTTGTAATACCTTGTAGAAGAAGGCCTCTTGATGAATGATTAAGAGGAGCTGCAATAACAGAGAAGAAACGTTAGAGCCTTGGGTGGTCCAGTAATGTTAAGAACAAAATCATTTGAAAACAATAAAATTACCATCAACCTGTACATTGTAATGAGACTCCAAAAACTTTTGTTCTTCATCTATAAGAATAACCTTTGTAGTAACAGTCGACTTATTTTCGAATGGTAAACCTATTAACCGATGTATGTCCTCAGGTTCAATTGAGAAACAAATTTGATGATGTCTCAGATGCACGAGGAGAATGGAAAATTTACCACCACTCTCATTGTAAGAGGCGAGAAGGTAATCAAGGATTGAAGTATCAGTATCGAATTGGGGCATGTCCACAAGCCCGGTAAATTCTGAGTTTTCAACCCAATCCTTTTATGCATCCTTTTCTCTTAGTAGAGCTACAATCTATGGGCACATGAGGTTTTTGTATTGAAATTTGGGTGTAGGAATAGATGTGGTGTTGTCCATTACTGAAATTTGGGAGAAGTTTGAAGATTGGAGAGCTCAGAGCACTAGAAAGTTTCGTAGAAAAGTGAATAATTGAACCTTGAAGAGGTATTTATAGGGGTTTGTATGGTTTAAAGGACACATGGTGGAAAACTATTAGTTGGTCATGGTATCCCAAACCTTACTCGCCCAAACCCACACGACCAAACATTAACCGTTTAACCCACCTGCATAACCCTTACATGTCCAACTCTATATTGTCCAACCATTAGCTGGCCAACGCTTTACCATCCATCCCACCAACCCAACCCTAAGCCATCCAACCCCATGAGGCTCAACCATCCAAACCCCCACCTGACCAACCCACCCATCTAACAATAACCCATCCAACCTAAACCTCTCGTCTGTCCAACCTACCCATCAAATGATTAACCGTATAACCCCTCACCCATCCAACACTTAGCCATCCAACCCCTCGTCCAACCCTCAACCATCCAACCCCCACTCATCCAAACCTTAGTTATCCAACCCTCACCCATCCAACCTTCACACATTCAACCCTCACCCATCCAACACTCACACGTCCAACCCTTAGCCATCTAACCCTCACACGTCCAACCCTTCGCCGTCCAACCCCTAACCCTTCCAACCCATTGTCCAGCCCTTGGGCATCCAAAACTTAGTCCTCCAACCCTTATACTTCCAACCTTTGGTCGTCTAACCCTTAGCCATCCAACCCCTCACTCATCCATCCCTCTCGCCCAACCCTCAACCGTCTAGCCCCTCACACATTCAACCCCAGTGCTCACCCACCCAATAGTCACCCAAGCCCCTCACCCATCCAACCCACCCGCCTAACCCTTGGCCGCCCAACCCTCACCCACCCAACCCCCCAACCGCCCAACCCCCTACCAACCTATCCAACCAACTTCCCGCCCAATGAAAACTCCCGACCAACCTACCTGGACAACTTTGTGAAATGAGGAAAAAAATATCTCTACAAAATTTCCTTTGCCATGAAACATTTTTTCATATATTCGCCAACGATTTGAAAGTAGATTTTTGAGATTCGCCAATGTTTCGAAAGTAATTTTTCAGAGGGATCTTCATAAAATGAACCTTTGGGTGCACACATGTAGATGGATACTCTTATTTCAAGAATTTGATTTCACAGTTGTGGTAAAACTAAGGAAAATTAATTATGGACCAGACCATTTATCAAAAATACAGTCAGGAGAAGAAGTGTAGGCCATTGAAGATACCATGCTCGATGCACAGTTATACATGTTACAACGCGTGCCATCAGAATTAGAGGACATTGTTGTCTTTCTATGAATAGGTATAACACTAGAAGGAATGAAATCTTTAGGGAATAAATAACTTGTTATACACGCAGAGCTCTATATGTTGATTAGCGGTGGCTTGTACAAGGTAGGTCGGGATGAAGTATTATACTGCTGTGTACTGGAACATGAGCACATAGATATCATGGAGGAAGCTCACGGTGGTATTACAGATGGCCACTATGTAGGTGATGCCATTGCATGTAGTATTCTACTCATTGGATTATGGTGGGAGACCATGTATAAAGATTGTAAATCATATTGCAAGGCTTGTGATCACTTTTAGTGCCTTGGGAAACCAGGTCAACGAGATAAAATTCCTCTAAGACCTATTACTAGTGCAGAACCATTTGAGAAATGAGATATAGACTTTGTGGGTCCTATTTCACTGGCCATGTGTAGGACTGGATCATGCTACATCATTACTTATACAGATTATCTCACAAGGTGGGCAGAAGTAGCACCTACAAAGGATTGTACAACAACAACAACAACAACCATATTTTTATGGGAAAATATTCTTACAAGATATGAATGCCCACTAAGTTTGACAAGTGATAGGGGCACACATTTTTTGAATAGGAAAATCAGGATATTATTGGATGAATTTATGATTGTGCACCATAATACTACACCCTATCATCCTCAAGCTAATGGAATTGCTAAGGCCTTCAAAAACATTTTGAGCTAGACATTGGCAAAATTTTGTGATGTTGGAAGGAAAGATTGGGATGATAAAGTTTCTGCAGTACTTTGGGTGTATAAAACAACGTACAAGAAGCTGAACAAGGCCACACATTTTCAATTGGTGTTTGGCACAGAAGCAATTCTTCCTATGGAATTCATGTTACCTTCTTTGTGTATTGCACACACTGGAGGTCTAGCTGATGAAAAAGCATTAGAAGAATGAATTGAAAAGTTAATCAAGCTAGATGAGTAATGAGAAATAGCATGTTTGAGTCAAAAACAAGAAAATTCTAGGTAGAAAGCATGGCATGATAGGCACATTAGGGACAAAAAGATTGAGATAGGAAATATGGTGCTTCTCTACGATTCTAAGTTTCTGCGCCATCCAGGAAAACTCAAGGTATGTTGGTTGGGGCCATATGTTATCACTCACATACTTGAGATAGGCACTTGCAAGTTAGAAACACTCGATGGAATATGGTTACCTAGTTAATTTAACGAGAGTAGGCTGAAGCCCTACTATAAATAAGTCTTCTTGGCATTTGTAATAAGGAAGTGTTGTCATTTAGATTAGGTTTTCAATTATGTATTCCCTTAATGTGTTTCCTTCTTTGTCACTATGATTTATCAATTTAGTTGGTTGTTTTGTGTAATAAGCACGTTTGCACGCCAGAAGCTAATTATTATTTGAAAAAAAATTATGCGCAGAGGACTACACATACCATTATTGTGGGGTGGTTATTGATATCCAGATATAAGACTATTGAAAATAAGTACACATGAAAGGAAAAAAACTGTTACAAGTTCTATTCAAGCTGGAGAATTGTTAAAAAATAGATTTCTTCTGGAAACAAGGACCGTAGGTGGAGATGAATGAAGAAACAAGTACAACGCAAGGTAAGAAGGGGACCATGAGAACTACTAAGGGAAGGTGTAGTGGCAGAGGTACTCAGGTGCATGTGGGCATGCTGAAGAGAAGTCCATGGCTAGAAGGTTATATCTTGGGTGCGAAGATGTACCCCGCGGAAAGAATGAAAATGGTTTATTAATGAGAGGATTGTTGGTAGGTGAAGGAGCAATAAATGCACTAACTTGTTGAAAATATATATAAGGACGAGATGTGAGTTCATTCTTACCATTTAAATTGTGAGAATTTGAGAAGAGCTAAGTGCAAACGAGCCTAGAGAAAATCATGTTGAGGTGCGAAGAGTGTGAAACAAGACATGGAGAGAAGATTTGTGCATAGGAGAAGCTTGCATCCCCATAGGTGAAGGGTTTGAGAGAAGCAGACACGTTACGAAAGAGCTAGGGCACGTGATTTCCACAAGGGAATAAAGATTCAAACTAGGGTTTTAACTTGCTTATTACAAAGGATAGAAAGTATATATTTTCAAATGGCGCCAAACAAAGCACTTGCAACATGAGTAAAAGGGAAGAATAAGGTTGAAGTGGAAGAATAAATTGCTCCCAAGAGTAATTTATCAGAAATGCATTATCCAGAGGGCGTGATTGTGGGACAAGAATGGGATTCCCACATCTGTAAATGTAAGATCATTGATTACAAGAATTGCACATTGGATAATAAGAAGGAACTAGATGTGTTGTTGAGCACGAAAACAAACAAGAAAATAGCAGAAGACATGCCAGTGTATGATGATGTTGAAGAGAAGTTACTAAAGTAGATTGGAGTTTACCAGTTGTACGAGCTTCCATAATTTTGAAAGTTTGAACTATTGTATCGATGGTTGATGAGAAGAGTCCATGAGGACTTCTTCTACTTTGAAAAATGGAGGGTTAGAATTACAGCCACCTTAATTTTGACAATGACAGGATAAAGGGCCTTAGGAGTAGATCTAGTGAGTGACTTAACAGATAACGTAGCAATCCTGGAGATAAGGAAGGAGCTAGGATATACCAAGGGTCTGCGTAGCATGGACATTGATAAATTCAATAAGTACCTAGTGGTACATGCAGATGCACATATGATAAAAAATTTGAATGACCAAGAAAGGTGGTTGCAAGTGAATACAATGTGGCTACACGTTGCAAGGAAAATGTCTTAAGGAGTGATCTACAATACCGTGGGTTACATAGTAGAGACAATCATTGAAGAAGTGTGTACAGGTGACAAAATTAGTTTTGGCACTATTTTATTTTCTTTGGTGTTTATGGAGAATGAAGTGCCTGATGGGCCAAAGGAAAAAATTTGGGAGTACCCAAAGGAAAATAAATCTCTGACAAAAATATTTGATAAATACTTCTGTGAAGGGACCATGGGTGGTCCATTTAAATAGAGGGCAGAGATGTGGTATGACAGGCTCTGCATGACATTCGAAGAGGAGTGGTGCATACCTAAGGAGTTACCTTCGATGGTGGGTAAGTCATTATAGTTTGTGGTCTACCAACATTTGTACATCATGTGATTCAAAATGAAGGATGAAACTTGGAGCCCTTGGTGCAAACTACCTTATGTCTTCATAGCACACTACTTCCAAGCATCATTTCACTAGTTTATAGATGCACATCACTTAAGCTTCATCATAGATAAGGTAGATTGTGATTATCACACTCTGAGAAAAAAATATGTATATATAGGATGGACTACCTAAGCATGAAGATGATAAGCTTGGCAGTCAGAGATGTTGGAGCAACACTTGTGTATCTTCAACTCAAGCCCAAGATGGAGAATAAAAAATATGTGGAAAATGAGTTCATGCTTCTAGGGCCACCTAAAGGTAAGCATACATTAGAGAATGTGCACACTCCACAACCTACATAAACTATAGTGGTGGATGAAGAGGGGGATGAACGAGAAGATAGTGGTGGTCTAGAGCATAGAGGATGAAGGCAACCTATATACAAGGTAGGAACTGAGCGTGTGAGTACACCACCTCAGGTGCAAGAAGGAGGTGATGAGGACTTGGATAAATTACAAGGAGAGCATCCCTTCAAAAGGTTATTAAGGAGAACAAGAACCCAAGGTGCTACTCCAAAATCGGTACGGAGATCACTGTGACTCTCCCCATAGAAGGAGATAGTTGAGAAAAGAAGGAGAAAGTTGATGTTGGATGAGGAGGCATAAGATTCTAAGGAGAGCACGATTGAATCTCCTACACCACCAGAGGATGTGGAAGAGCCAAAGAATGAATAAATGAAGGATGGATAAGAAGGAGTAAAGGAAGTAGATGGGACAACGCAAGAGACAACTCAAGGCATAGCAGAACAAGCTCCAAATCTTGGTGCTCAAGTTCCTAAGGGGCCAAGATTGAAGAGGAACATTGAAGATTATACTACACCGGTCATGGGCTACACTGAGGACATGAGTAAAATTGTCCGTGCCCATTTCCAAAGCACAGTGGGCCTTAAGGAATTATATGGATAGGAGGTGATGGATGAGGACATGGCCATCGTGTGCACAAGGAAATAATTGGCCTTATCAATGTAGACACATATGGATGAACTAGACTTTGACGTATATGAGGAGTCATGTGTATCAAGAAGATTAAAGAAGACACCTCAAGAAAGGAACATAATAGTAAAGCCTACTATTATGTCAGATGAACAAGTAAGTAATGCCTTGGTGAAGGTATCTACAGAGGTGGAAAGGAGGAATGTGGATAAAACTATAACTATTAGGGTACTGAAAGAAGAGATCAAGGCCAAAGATGTAGATATAACACACCTACGACAAGAGAAGGACTTAGAGCAGAAGAAGAAAAATGTTTTCATCCGTATGGCAGAGGAAATTGGAGACCATGTCCTGAAAGCAAGACCACATTTGGAGTCTAAGGTATCCAAAAAATTTCCTTCAACAATGCATTATGTACATATCTTGGTGGATTTGGTGCTTGAGGATGAACCTATACACATGCTAGCAATGAAAGACCTTAATCAAGAAGAAGAGTGAGCAAAGGCTTGGGTGATGAGGAAGATTGCATCTTATGAGGCATTACTCCAAACCTTACAAGAGGAGCTGAGGAAAGCAGACCAGGCATTGAATATTTACACATCTCCGGAGGTGATCATCAGTATAAGGACCATGGTAGAGGAAAATAAAGTCTTAAAAGTGATGAAGGATGAGACACTGGGTCACTCAGAGAGGTTGACATTAGTGAAACAAAAGCATGAGGCCTTTTCAGTAGCACATGAACCCCATAAGGAAAGGTTATATGAGCTGGGGAATAGTAAAACCCATAAGATGGATCTGCTAGAAGGAAGAATGTCTGTAATGTCCATCATTGTTATGGTTTTGCAGAATGAAAAGGGAGAAATTGCCCAAGATGAGTTGGAGTCTATTGTGGTAGATATTCCATAAAAAGAAGAGGCTGCACTAAATGAGTGGCAAACATTAGAGGCAGAGATAAAGGAAGAATATCCAAAATTGATTCTTCTAGTTGAAGCAGAGGATACTGTTGAGTAAATCATTCTTTTGTATAGAAAATTCATTACTATATTCCATTTAGATTCTTTCTTATTCTTTGAACATTCAATAGGTAGCCATTGTCGAGGCGACAATGAAGTTTAGTGTGGGGTAATGTTGAGTAGAAAATTGGAATACTTAGCAGAAGGCACACAAGAGGTTCATACGAGAGACTAGGGTGCTGTCAAATGCGTGAAAAGATAGGGGAGAACATGCATGCAAAATATAAGGTCAGATTTGGGACTTAGCCATTTTCACATGTATGGGCTATTTTTGGAAATAGCGTGTAGAGCACATAAATTAGGAAAATACTTACACGACACGCATCGGCTATTCTTAGAAGAGTGGCTATGGAGTGATTTTTATGGATGCATGCTAAAGATAGAATTTCTACTAACAGTTAACTAGAAGAGGTCTATTGTTAGCGTACTTGTATGTGTGGCTTGTGATTGTAAAGGCGCATGGCTATTTTCAGCATGTGACCTATTTTTGGAATTATGTAAGTGTTGAAGGGAAAGTCCCCAACCTTATAAATATGTAATGATCTATGTAGTATAGTAGTGGTGTGAGAACTGAATTATTGTGAGATTATGCTTCCAAATCTGATGCGCACATAAACTATGGTATTATCTATTGTAATGAGCTTCTGTATTTATCATGTTTAATGTAATGGAGTGTATTGGCTGAATCAAAGTATTAATCCTAAGTATAATTGTTGCTTGCATGTTTTGATTTCATCATGGTTATCATTTAAGTCTGTTATTCTTTAGATATAGATCCAAACATGCACTATAGAATGATGTATTAATTATGGATTTGAATGCATTAAGTTTTTAGCATGCTAACATCCTACAATAGCAACCCTAAAGAGGGGCTTGGTAACTTTGCGCGCTTCAAGTGAGCGCTCAGTCTAGGATGGGTGATGTGTCAACGCACCTGGGATTTTACTAGTAAATTCTAGGCTACATCAGGTGTCATCCTCCAACCTTTAACTACTTCTCATAATGTATAACACCACTACAGATAGTGTGTAAAAATTTGATCAATTTCGAACAGTTATGATCCAATGCGAACGTAAAAAATATTGTGTAGTGCATGCATGTTGAGTGCTAAGGACTATGTGCCCTATAAAAACTATTGTGTGAAGTGTTGAAAAATGTGATGAAGTGGAAAATTTAGTGTAACTACCCCCTAGTCACATGTGTCCAAGAAGGGTCAGGGGGGCCTAAGTGCTACTATCCTGATCTGGGTGCTGGTGTCTATGATGTGCTAAGGACCCAAGTCTAATTTTGAGCCCTGTCTGAAATGGATGACTGTGTTGTGTCAGTATTGTATTGTGTTAAAATGTGTATGTAGACTATTGTATGGGGTGACTGATTCACCCAAATGATTCTATTGTTGTTTTGGGTGCATGTGACATTGTTAAGGCCTAAAGGATGACCAATCACATGCTGAAACTTATGCCCTGTAGGGAGGAGGAATTGTGCTTAGTAGAAACCAAGGCACATGTAAACAAAGTGGTTGGAAATAAGTGTTAGTACAAGAAAAGACAAACACTCATTTAAAAGACAATATGTAAGCTACCACACAAGTAAATAATGTGTAGGCTAAGATGCAAGAAGACAATGTAGATTGCCAAAATCTAGTTACAAATATGGGACATCGCTCACGAAGTCACAAGACACGTAAGGCCAACTAGGCCAAAAGCATACAAGTGTGCACACAAGACAAAGGGAAAATCCCACAAACAAGGGAATACAATAAGCAAAGGTAGATAATATCAAATAATGTAACAGACAACCATGGTAGCAAATAGACCTGTAAAGAAAATTATACACATAAATAACCCGTTAGAATATTAGAGGGATAAAAATTATGTCAAAGCATGTATAATATGATAAAGTAAATTTCTACAAAAAATGACACAGTAGAAACATGTAGTGTACAAAATTAGATGCCCCTAGGAGCCATTGTTGGATTGGTAATAGGAACTATGCCAAGCATCCATGCTGCATGTGTGGATTTGTAGAATCTATGATCATAACTACAAAGCAAGTGAACACACATGTGTGTATGATAAATATAATGACATACAAGATATCTATCTAGCATGTATAATAAAGTGTACATGTAAAAGTATACAAAAGAAAGAGTAAATGAGACTAAGATATGTAGTATGTTGTGGATGAGACAAAATAGAATGTAGTGTGAATGATAGGAGTTGTGTGCCCCTTGAGTGGATGTGTATGTATGAGATGAGGTTAGTTTATAAATTCCCCCTCAGCAGTCAAGAATTAACCACAGAACAAGAGTGTGTCACTGGGAAATGGTTTGAATGTGAGCTCTAGGAAGATTTAATTGTCAAAGCGTGAAGTGTGGAGAGTGTGTGAGTGAATGAGTAAATGTGTGAGTGAGATGAGGTTTATTTTAGATTGAAACCCTCAACAGTCAAGTATGAACCATAGAACTAGAGTGCGTCATAGCGAAATGACTATATCATGTATAAGTAAAAGTGAGAAATATATGTCATGAATGCGTAGAGTAGATGTTTCGTAGTGTGTTGTTTTGTTTGCGTAGTATGTGTTTTTGAATGTTTGTTAAGGAGATTGATTGTGTAATGTTGTGTGTTGGGATATGTACTGTCATCACCAATCCGGCACTATGATAATTCTTCACCGGGAACTCCTCGTGCTATGATTATTTACTAATGCACAGCCTTTAGTTTGGTGGATGTAATCTGGAAACAAAACAACAACATAACACAAGAATACCATCGACTATGATAAGACGGAATGATGACAAATCTGAAATATCAAAGTAAATTATAATATTAACATGAAATTGTTACAATCTCATCCATGAGGTACTTCAAGTGTTATTGACTTCACTTGCCTTTCACCAAGACTATGGGAGAAACTTTACAATTACACCTCTTAATGGCTTCTTCAACACACCTTTAAACTGATGGCTTCCTTTGCACACTTCCTACAATATTTCTCACTACTTCCTTCTATGCTAAATGAGGGGGGTGGCCTCTCTATTTATAGAACTTCCAGGCTTATCCATCTTATCTCTAAGATAGGATAAGAAATCCACTCTGACGAATCATATTCCATACCTTAACTCTTATCTGTACATGTAAGCTTATCTTTTAAGATAAGATAAACCTTATCATTTTACATGGGTTCCACATTTTTAGACTTTTTACAAATAAAATACACAAAATATTTATGACCTCACTCCTTGTCCTTATTACCAATATAATATTTCTAATTCCTAATCATGTAGACCCTACTTCTCTAATTACCCAAACTTTGACATTTTAACATTACCGGACCACTTACGACAAATATTTACTTTTTACAACATTCCTATTGTACTTTGACTGTTACCGTACTCCACATTATTGGCGGCGTCGTACTTGGTAGCGTTGTTATCTTCTATCGGACGCTACTACTAATTATACTTAACAACATCCTATACATTAATGAAATATAAATTACGGAGGAAAATTTTAGTGTTGACATCTTCCCCCTTCCTAGCTTCTACTCCGTCCTCGGAGTAGACTCTTCTGGTGCTTGGAAAATATTCAACTTGTCGTGGTTGACCCATTTCGTAATGGGAGTGCCATCCAATTCCTCCAGTCGGTACGTACCATTTTCATGCACAACTGCTATTTTGTAGGGCCCCATCCATTTTGGAAGAAATTTTCTCTGTCTTCTTTTTTTGTATCTGGAATCATATACTAGAACCAAGTCATTCACATGAAATGGAGACCAACGGATCTTTTGATCAAAGTATTCCTTCTGCTTCATTTTCTTCTTATAGCTTGTATCCTTAGCTATTTCCCTCATTTCCTCCAGCAAATGAAGATGTACCAACCTTTCTTTTACTGAATCACTTTCATCCATTCTTTCATTTTTCATTACTCTGACAGTGGGAATATCAAACTCAATAGGAAGAACTGGATCAATGCCATAGGCCAACTGAAATGGAGAGTATCCTTTTGCTGACTTTGATGTTGCCCTATATGCCCACAATGCTGCATGAATCCTTTTATCCCATTTATGTACCTGCAAGGCTGCATCTTTTGCTAGAATTTGACACAACACAAAATTTGTTCGTTCCACCTGTCCATTTGTGCTTGGCTTGTATGTTGTTGTCTTCCTGTGTTTAATAGAAAACTTATTGACTAGGGCTTCTACCACCTCATTAATGAAGTGGCTTCCTTGATCTGTTACAATTTCTCATGGACAACCAAATCTGGTGACAATGCGTTCATATATGAACCTTTCCACTTCATCCATGGAAGTTGTTTTCAATGGCCTAGCTTCAACCCACTTGGTTAAATAATCTGTGGCAACTACAATATACTTATTTTGGCGTGAGGTAGTTGGAAGTGGACCTACAATGTCTATTCCCCACTTTTCAAAGGGACCAAGTGGAAGAATAGGACATAATGGAGCTGATGAAGTCTTACGGTTACCATGTGTTTGACAAATATCACATGTCTTACAATAATTATAACAATCTTTAAAAAGAGTGGGCCAGTGATAACCTGCATCCAAGATCCTTCTTGTTGTAAGTTGTCCAGAGAAGTGCCCTCCACATGTACCATTGTGGAATTCTTCTAGCAATTCCTTCCCTTGATCACGTCCAACTGCCCTCTTGTATTGTCCATCAGGTCCTATTCGAAATAATACTCCATGCAGAATAGAATATGGATGACTGGCTTGAGTAATCTTTCTCTTAGTCTTTGCATTGGCACCATCAGGAAACTTGAATTCATTCAGATAATTCCAAATATCTATGTATTCACTAGGGATTGTGTCAAGGGATAACAATGCTGCATCGGGGAAAATCATCATCATCACAAGATGATCCTAAAACATCATAGGCTCGAGAGAGTGCATCTGCATTGACATGCTTCTTTCTTGGCCTATCTATAATATCAAATTCAAATTCTTGTAGCAAAATTATCCATCTTGCTATCCTCCCTGATGGGTTAGGCTTATTTACAATATATTTTAGAGCCTGATGATCTGTTACAACTAGAAATTTTTGCCCTAGCAAGTAATTTCTAAACTTCTTTACAGCAAAAATGATAGCCAGAGCCTCTTTTTCAGTTACAGTATAATTTACCTTAGCACTGCTCATTTTTCTGCTCCCAAAGTAAATTGGATGTTCATTCCCATTTTCATCCTTTTGGCTCAAAGTACTTCCTAGTGCTGCATCTGAGGCATCAGTGTACACAATGAATGGCTTGCTCCAATCTGGATTCTTCAAAACAGGTGAAGACACCAGGGCTTCCTTCAGTTGTCCAAAAGCTTCATGCACCTTATTTCCTGGTTCATAAGTAACATCCTTCTTCAAGAACTGGGTTAGTGGTTGTGCAATCTTTGAGAAATTCTTGATGAACCTTCTATAGTAACCCACATGGCCTAAAAATGATCTCAACTTACTTCTATTCATAGGAAATGGTAAATCTTTGATTTTTGAAACTTTATCAGGATCAGTACCAATACCATCTCTGGATACAACATGCCCTAACAAAACACCTTTAGAACATCCAAAGACACACTTTTTAGGGTTTAGTGAGGCTTGTGCTTCATCTAACCTTTGAAATGCTGTCTCCATCTGGTGCAGGTGGTCCAACTTGCTCCCATAGATGTAAAAATCATCCAGAAATACTCTGATGAAGGTCCCAATGTAGGGTTCGAACACCCTATTCATCAAACGCTGGAATGTTGCTGGAGCATTACACAACCTAAAAGGCATAACTCTATAAGCAAACGTTCCCCAAGGAGTGGTGAACGTGGTCTTCAACTGATCTTTCTCTGCTATACAAACTTGGTTGTAGCCGCTATATCCATCAGCAAAACTATAGCACTCCTGGCCAGCTACTTCGTCCAAGATCTGATCTGAAAATGGAAGAGGGTAATGATCCTTCTTTGTTGCCTTATTGAGCTTCCTGTAATCAACACAAATGCGTAGCTTCCCATTCTTTTTTATTGAGATCACAATGGGAGAAACCCATTCTGAATTCTCCACAGCAAATATGAATCCTGCATCAAGCAACTTATCTATTTCTTCTTTTACAGTCTTGGAAAAATTAGGATTCATTCTATATGGCATTTGCTTTATAGGCTTAGCACCATCTACCAGCTCAATAGAATGTTCTACCCAACTTACTTGACGGAGTTCCTTGTAATCAAAAGTGAATATGTGTATGTACCTTCGAAAGAGCTGGAGGTAGGATTCCTTCTCACTCTCCATCACAGCATCACCAATCTTTATTTGTTGGAGACGATCATCAACTTCTTCTTCAAATAATTTTATGGGGTCATGAGTTGGTGTGACTAGAAGGATATCCATGACTGAAACATCAACCTCACTTTCTTCATCTTCAGTGTCCACTTCACTGGTACTAGAGTAATCTGAGGATGTCCAATCATCAGTTTCATCACTTGAATCGACAGGTTTTGCCTTATGATGCCGAGGGATCACGTTTATTTTCACCCTCTCTCTACCACATCCAAGTGTCATGAAGCCTTCATTCCAGTAGTTTCTTGCATGAACTCTCCTTAGCCATGGTCTTCCCAGAAACATTGGGTACGCAACAGTACCATTTTTCATCACCTGAAAGTCTACCACACATACAACACCCATAACAGATATTGCCACATTTGAAACTACACCTTCTGGTTTAGTTTTTCCTTTATTTAATGACCTTAACATAAGTGTTGAAGGGCAATCAATTTTTAAACCCAACATATTCATTACAGACTCGGTCATTACATTAACTGCAACACCTCCATCAACTAAGACATCATGAATTGAAATACCATTACATAATACCTCAGCTTGTGGAGCATAGGGATCCGCCTCTGCCTCCAAAACAGGGACCTCAACCTCCTTTCTTCATCGAGCATTGAGTCCACTTCGCAGCTCCCGCCTCTTCTCAGAAGACATAGCCAAGAGTTGACCATATGTAATATTTGCAGGCCTTTTGGAAGATCTTCCAAGATGGAGTATGGTCCTTGCCCCTGTGAAATCAGAAAATCCTGCACACCTAACTTTCTTCTCCTATGTTTCTTACTAGTTTCTCCTTTCATCTTCTTAGGATCATTTCCATCTTGATTATCTTTTTCTTTCTTTCTTTTTGTTACAAACACATCTACTTCATTATTTCTGCTCTTATCTACTACATCAAAAGAATTCACAGGTGCTTTTCCTTTATCATTATCTCCTTTACCAGATGTAGAAGCTCTATCTGGACAATTATACTTATAATGACCCTTTTTATAACAACCATAACATACAACTTCAGAAATATTTCTTTTTGGACCTCTATCTCCTCCCTGAGAACTAAATTCTTTTCCTTGAAGAAGATTAATAGTTAACTGACCCATCTTTTTGAGCAGATCTTCATACTCAGTAGATGTACTAGGAGAAATATTTGTGCTCACCGGGAGTGGTTGTGGATTCTGGACCAAAGGTGCTGGTGTAGGCTCTATTTTAGCAACAATTTCTTTGGGCTCCTCTTCCATGCTTTCTTCTTGCCTTCTTGCAATCTCCTTTGCTTGTTCAATGGTAGCTAGGCGGTCATACTTCACTCGTTGTCTGATCTCTGGCTTCATCCCAAGAATGAAGTGCTTACAGAGGAGATTATCCACGCCATTCATCAACCCATCCGCTAATCCTTCCTTCTGGATCTGGGCATCGAGCTTCCTCCTTAGCTCTAGAACACGAGCATGATAATCCCTTATCTTCTCCTTCTCTCCTTGGGATAGCTTTGTGATCTCGATCATGAGATCTGCATATTTCTGTTGTTCACCAAATTCTTCAAGAAAACTTTCAATTAATAAATCCCATGAATTTTTCACATTATCACCTAGTGTTTCAAACCACCTAAGTGTTGAACCATCCAAAAAGGTAGGAAAAAATTCAGTCCATTGTTCCCTTCTTATAAGGCCATTACAAATACAAGATCGTTTAAACTCTTGAATGAAAGAAGAAGCATCTTCATTAGATTGAGCTGAAAAAATAGGAATCTTTCCCATTTTCAAAAGTAACCACCGTGAAATACCAACCCACAAGTACAATCAACAAGACTTATGTGCACAAATAATTGGAATCACTATACTAGAAAGTGACTTTACACCTTTCTATAGTAAAATAGAAATGACCACGGTAAACTATGGTAAAACTTGACTTACTGCGGTAAAAACTGACTTTACTGTGGTAAACACTATTCATAGTAAAAAGTGAAGTTACTGCGGTAAATACTATTCACGATAAAAAGTGACTTTACTGTGATAAATACTATTCACAGCAACAATGACTTTATCATGGTAACTACTATTCATGGTAAAAATGACTTTACCATGGTAACTACTATGCACAGTAAAAATAAGGTTACCCTCCAATTGATTTTTGACTAAGTGGGAATATCTCTCCAGAAAATCCACCAACGAGGAATGGTCCCGGCAACGGAACCAAAATGTCATCACCAATCCGGCACTATGATAATTCTTCACTGGGAACTCCTCATGCTATGATTATTTACTAATGCACAGCCTTTAGTTTGGTGGATGTAATCTGGAAACAAAACAACAACATAACACAAGAATACCATCGACTATGATAAGACGGAATGATGACAAATTTGAAATATCAAAGTAAATTATAATATTAACATGAAATTGTTACAATCTCACCCATGAGGTACTTCAAGTGTTATTGACTTCACTTGCCTTTCACCAAGACTATGGGAGAAACTTTACAATTACACCTCTTAATGGCTTCTTCAACACACCTTTAAACTAATGGCTTCCTTTGCACACTTCCTACAATATTTCTCACTACTTCCTTCTATGCTAAATGAGGGGGGTGGCCTCTCTATTTATAGAACTTCCAGGCTTATCCATCTTATCTCTAAGATAGGATAAGAAATCCACTCTGACGAATCATATTCCATACCTTAACTCTTATCTGTACATGTAAGCTTATCTTTTAAGATAAGATAAACCTTATCATTTTACATGGGTTCCACATTTTTAGACTTTTTACAAATAAAATACACAAAATATTTATGACCTCACTCCTTGTCCTTATTACCAATATAATATTTCTAATTCCTAATCATGTAGACCCTACTTCTCTAATTACCCAAACTTTGACATTTTAACATTACCGGACCACTTACGACAAATATTTACTTTTTACAACATTCCTATTATACTTTGACTGTTACTGTACTCCACATTATTGGCGGCGTCGTACTGGCAGCACCGTTATCTTCTATTGGATGCTACTACTAATTATACTTAACAACATCCTATACATTAATGAAATATAAATTACGGAGGAAAATTTTAGTGTTGACAGTACATCGATTTTTTAGTAGGTAGTGTCACATGTGAGAGTATCAAGTAGGTAATGTGTTGTGAATATGTAGATTGTGTAGGAGGTTTATGATGATTTCGTGCAAGAGATATGTGTCATGTGATATAGAATAGGTATGTCGTAAAAATTTTGAGTGTGTAGTATGTTGTGTGTTGAGTTGATTACACATGAACAGGTTGTGTTGCTATTGTGTTGAGTTTGTATTATGTTATGTTGAATGTGTGTATTAGGAAGAATGTGTCTCTAGTTTGTTGATTGTATAGTTATGAATATGTGTGAGAAATAGGGTGATATGTAATGTAGTGTGTAGTGTGTGTGAGGTTCATGTGTATAGGATACCCTCAGTAGTCAAGTGTGAACCAAAGAACAATAGTGTGTCATCGGGGAATAATGATACTAATGTATCAATACATGTATGGTGTGTGTGTGAGGGACTGGATGCACAATTATGAGAATATAAGGTGCGTATTAATGCAATGGGGAAGTGTGTGATGATAAAATTGAGCAATTGAAATTGTCTAAAACATCATCATTGTGCTGATCGAAGCCAAATGGAGATGCGTTGGAGACTTGATAAGCAATAGTATGAGGTGGATCATATAAAGATCTATTGTGACGTAAGGTGTACATGGTTATTGTGTACTCCTCATTAGTAATACACTCGTCAAGAGATGAATCATTACCAATATAAACATGGTTGTATGACATGGGAAAAGTAATAGAAGTGTGACTAGAGTAAAAAGTGACCCCAATATAATCAAGCCAAGATTTCACAAGCGTTAGTGAAGGAACACGTGAGATACGTGCAATGATGACTGCTAAATGGAAAACATAAAGACCATAGGTAGTCATAATGTGAACATATCCACGATAGAGATGAATTGAATGAGGTGACGGTAGGATATCATTGAGTGTGAAGCCAAGCCTAGTTAAGCCATCGTATGTGCAAATAATATCAGAGCAAGTATGATCCAACAGAATATGATGCCAATAAGATTTGTTGATGAAAAATCATGCATGTGAATGGAAGTGGTATGGATGCATATTTCCCGTAATAAGGTGAAACAACATCTAGCGTATGGACAGGTCCCCGATAAAATACTATAGCATTACTAGAAGGGGGTTTTGATATTCACCAGGGCCATCAGCAACAAAAGTGTCATTGAAATATGAGTCATCTACATCGATAGGAGTGAAATTAAAATTGCACCATTTGTCATTAGTAAGTTTGGTGGTGCAAATCAACTTGCAACAATTAATATTTTGTAAATTGAATCACATTCATTTAATTATCAAACCAAGGATTGTAGACTTGAATTATTATCAGTTTTGTATGCACGTTTATAGTGATTTGATAGGTTGGAAAGGAAATAATTTGTCACAACAATAATTAAAGTAAAAAAAGTCAAACTTGGAAATAAATGACTGCTAAATGCTTATAACTGAAAAATAGTTACATATTTAGAAAGAAAATGGCTCCTAAGTAAGTATGCATAAAAAAAACAAGGGAAGGGATATAGCAGACCTCAAGTGGGCCCTGAATTGGGCGCTAATCCCATCTTAACTCTATAACTAATAACTAAATGAAAGAATTCAAATCTTTATTGATTTTCAAAAAGCATTCCATTTAGGAACAAATTCTTCTCTAGCTAACTCTCGACTCTGCAACTCACTAACTTCTTCAAAATCAGAATTTGAAGATTGGGTAGAATCTACTATGGGCTTCTCTAGGATGATGCATACATCAACTAACTGAACTCAATAAACATTCATTAGTGGGGGGGTTTTGAAGGTGGGTTTTCTGCAACCTAGTCTGTTATAAGCAATTCATAAATTTAAAACCTCACAAAACATCTATAACTTGGAAATATCCCTGACAACGGCGCCAAAAAAATGGTGGTGAAAATCAACTTGCAGCAATTAATATGTTGTACATTGAATCAAATTAATTTAATTATCAAACCAAAGAGTGTAGACTTGAAATACTACTAGTGTTGTAACCAAAATTACAGTGATTTGAGAGGTTGGAAAGGAAATAACTTGTCACAACAATACTGAAAGTAAAATAAAACTCAGACTTGGAAATAAACAACTGTTAAATGCTTATAACTAAAAAATAGTTGCAGATTCATAAAGAAAATGTTTCCTAAGTAAGTATGCATGAAATGAAGCAAGGGAAGGTATGTAGTAGACCTCAAGTGGGCCATGACTTGGGTGTTAATACCATCGTAAATTTGTAGCTAAGAACTAAATGAAAGAATTTAAATATTTATTGATTTTCAGAAAGCATTCCTTTTAGGAACAAATTCTTCACTAGCTAACTCTCAACTCTCTAACTCACTAACTTCTTTAGAACTCCCTTATCACACACCAACCCTTTCCTTTATATCCTACCATTACAGCACGTGGGAGGAAGAAGAATATAACAAGGATTCTTCAACAGAATGAGTGAAATATTCAACACATGTTTGAAACATATAACAATTTTTCAACTCATCAATCAGTTCTTCGTGAACACACAACAAGTATTAATCTTACAATCGGTTCTTTATTAATGACCAAATCAAAGACTGATTTATCTCCCAGTTTTCCATGTTCTTGTTGTAACATCTTCTCCAATGGCATGTAAGGAGTTGGGTTCCATAACTCCATGTTTCAAAAGATCTTAACAAATGTGGGTTCTTTGTTGTGAATGATTCCCTTTGGCTGCAGATGATTTGTTGTGAATAGGTCCTTTGGTTATGGACGAGTTGCTATGAATAGTGTCCTTTGGCTGTGGATGAGTTGCTATGGACAAGTCCTTTTTTGCATGTTCCAAATTACTTACAACTAAGAGTGGCATTTGAAAGGAAAAAGAACACAACAAAGATCTAGTCATAAGACATCTCCAACAAAGAAGCGAAGAATACAGATTTGCAGAAAAGAGAATATTATAATTAATAAGAAGTTATCTCACACACAATCCTCAATGTTTGGTTCATGCTAATAAATAGGAAAGTGAGAGGATAGAAGAACCTTATAGGGAAACTCTAGAAGAGGAGGTTTCTAGAGAAACCTAGAAAAGAAATGTCTAGAGAGAGAGTTCTATAAAGTGTAAGAAAGTGCAACTCATCATGAGTTATGAAAAAAAAGAAAAAATAGAATGTGCACCCTAATTAATTATTAAATACTAATTAGAGATTAATATATGTCCTAACACCCTCCCTTAAGCAAATAATTAGGAAGGTTGGAACAAAAATATGGGTCTCAGTTACTAAGCCATATTAGGTACCCATGTACGTAATAAAAAGGAAGGAAGGACTTCATGGTGAATACCCCCAAGGAAAACTTCATGTATCCCAAGAAAGGCTTGTAAATGAAGATAATGAGGAGTTGTTAGAGGTTTATTGAAAATGTCAGCAACCTGGTCAGCAATAGGCACAAACTCAAGTGAAAGGATTCCATCTTGTATCAACAGTCGAATGAAGTGCATGTGAATCTTAATATGTTTCATACAATGATGCTCAACTGGATTGAGAGAAATAACAATGGCACTCTAGTTATCACACCAAAGAGTAGTAGGAACATATTGTGGAAGACCAAACTCATCAAGCAGCTTTCAAAGCCAGATAGCCTCCTGACTAGCTCAAACTGCACCTCGATATTCAGCCTTAGTCGAAGATAATGTAGTAACAGTTTTCTTATTACATCCCCAAGAAACTAGACCAAAACCAACATGATAAACAAATCTAGAGGTTAATTTATGAGTGTCAACATCACGTACCCAATATGAGTCAGTATATCCAATAAAATGTGAGGAACTCTATGGTGTGTATTGTATGTCATAGTGTAAAGTGCCCCAAAGATAGCACAAAATATGATTATCTTATTTCCAATGACTCTCATGATGCTCATGTGCAAAGTGAGATATGAGGTTAACATCGAATTTGATGTCAGGGTGAGTGTGTTTCAAATAGAGAAAACTTCCTACAAGTTTTCGATATAGTGTGGGATCAACTAGAGGAGTCTTACAATCAGTAGATAAAACAACACATGACTAAAATGGATTAGCAGAAGGCTTGCAATTAGCCATATGAAACCAATGAAGTAAATCATAAGCATACTTCTGTTGTCTAATAGAAATTCCTTTAGAAGTCTGATGAACCTACAAATCAAGGAAATAATGTCGATGTCCCATATCGGTCATGTCAAAATACTCCATCAACTTGTCCTGAATGTCTCAAATGAGGGAATCCGAATTGCCAGTGAGGATGAGATCATCAACATACATGAATAATATCATAAGAGTATCCCCATTCCATTGAATGTAGACATTAGGGTTTGAGTGTTACCGAAGAAATCCATAAGAGAGTAAAAAATAATCCATCTTCTCATACCAAGCACATGGAGCCTGTTTGAGGCCATAGAGAGAATGACGGAGTTTGCATGCTAGTGAAGGGTCTTGCACAAAACTTGGAGATTGCTCCATATAGATCTCCTCATGAAGATCACCATGTAAAAAGGCACTCTTCACATCCATCTGGTATATGGGCCAATGATTAGCTGTAGCAAGGGAGAGTACAACTCGAATAGAATCCATCTTAGCTATAGGGGAAAAAGTCTCAGAGTAATCAATCCCCTCAAGTTGTGAAAAACCCTTTGTAACTAAGTGAGCCTTATACCTATCAATAGAACCATTTACTTCATACTCAATCTTATAGACCCATTTACATTACACAATTTTTCTTCCCTTAGGAAGAGGTACTAAGTCCCACGTGTGATTCTTCAAAATTGAAGAATACTCCTGGTGCATCCTAAAATCTACCATGAATAACCCAGGCATGTTGTCACATCACCCAACCTGAGTTCAGCACTCACCCAAAGTGTGCAAAGGTACCAGGTCCCTCTTTAGAGTTACTTGTGTAGGATGTTAGTGTGATGAAGATAAAGCATATTCATATCCATAAACAACATACATGTTCCACAATGCATAACCACATTTATATCTTAGATAATCATGAATTAAACATTAACTTTGATAAGATTAACCATATAAAACTAGTTATACTCATGTTTAACAGAATTATCCATCCAATATACTCCATTCCATTAAACATAGTAAAACATAGAAGCTTCTTACATCATGTTACATTACCATAAGTTATGCGCGCATCAGATCCAACATCATAACTCTACAATAGCTCTATCTCTCTAAACTACATAGTTCACTACTCATTTATAAGGGTGGGGAATTTCCCTTCACCACTTATGTACTTCCCAAAATAGGTTGCATGTTGAAAATAGCCATGCATTGTTACAATAACATGCACATATGCAAGTGCACTAATAATAGACATCCTACAATTAACTAAAAGTAGTAATCCTATTATTATCTCAAACTCATGCATGACGCTTATCAAATGCTTGTTCCTAAAATAACATCTACATGTTGTGCAAGTCTCCATCCTGATGTGTGCTCTACACACTATCTCTAAAAATAGCCCACATCCATGAAAATGGCTAAGTCCTGAATTCGATTTATCTGGCACATGTTTCCTTTCCTATCCTTTCACACCTTCAAATGTGCCCTGTTTCCATGCGTGAATATTCTATGTGCCTTCTCCTTAGAACAATATGTCTTCTTAACATTACCCCACACTAAGTACATTGTTATCCTGAAAATGGGGTGGTTTCTTTTGATTTTCCCAACAATAAAGAATAAGAATTGAAAAAACTCAAATAATTATTGTACAAAAGAATATACTTTACTCTGTAGCACCCTCCTCTTCAATTGGGAGGATCAACTTTGGATATTCACTATTGATTTCCGCTTCCAATATTTTCCAGTCATCTAGTGAGGTCCTTGTCTTCTCTAGAAGGTTTGTGGAAATGGCATCCAATTCGTCCTAAGTAATTTTTTCCTTTTCATTCTATGAAACTTGGAAAAAATTGGCCATGGCAGTCATCATTCCCTCTAGAAGATCCATCTTCTGTGCTATCAGCTTCCCAATCTCATATAGTCTTTCCTTATGTGGATTTTGGGCTACTGTAAGGGCTTCACACTTTTGCTTTACTAGTGCCAATATTTCTATGCACCATATTGATTCATCCTTCATTGCCTTTAAAACTTCGTTTTCTTTAATTATAGTTTTCGTTTTGATTACCGCTTTTAGTGCTGCACAAATATTCAGATCTTGGTTTTCTTTCTTTAGCTCTTCCTTTAAAGTCTGGAGCAATGCCTCATAATTTTATTTTTTTACCAAAGAGGCCCTTTCTCTTTCTGCTTCTTGTTCAACACCCTTTGGTGAAGGAATTCTAAATTTCCCATCCTCCAACACCAAATCAACCAAGGTGTGTACATAATGCATTGTAGAAGGAAACTTTTCAGGAACCTTTGATTCCAGATGAGGCCTTGCCTTCAAAATTTAATCACCAATCTCCTCAGCCATGGCAATGAAGGCCTCATTATTTTTTTGTTCTCTTTCCTTCTTTACCTTTAGGCACTCTATCTCCATAGTTTTATCCTTGTTATCCTCCATCAGCGCTCTAATGGTGTCATCCTTATCAATATTACTCTATTCCACCTCAAAAGATACCTTGACTAAGGCATTACTGACCTACTCATCTGACATGACAGTAGGCTTTATGGCCATGTGCTTACTCTGAGGTGCCTTCTTCACTCTCATTGATACAAAAGAATCCTCACATACATCAAAATTTGGTACATCCATGTGAGTCTGCATGGACTAGGATAGTTATTTCCTTGCACACGTAGTGGCCATATCTAGGTCCATCAACTCCCACCCATACAATTCCTTAAGGTCCACTATACTTTGGAACTGGGCACAAACAATTTTACTTGTGTCCTCAGCATAGCCCATACTTGGCACCATATACTCTTCACTTCTCCTCGTCCTTGGCCCCTTAGGAACTTGAGAACCAAGGTTTAGAGTTGGACCTCATACCTGAGTTGAATCTTGTGCATGCGTTTGCTCAAGCATAGTTTCTTCTAGTTATTTCACCCCTTCTTTTTCATCTCTCATATATTCATCTCTAGGCTCCTTCACATCTTCGGGTTACACTGGGGTTCAAGGCACACTCTCTTTAGACTCCTTTGCCTCTTCATCCAGATTTAACTTTGTCCATCTCTTCTTCTCAGGTGCATCTTTCTGAGGGGAGAGTCGAGGTGATCTTCTTACATGTTGTGTTGTTCCTGTACCTTGAGTCTTGGTTCACCTGAATAATTTTCTAAATTGGCACTCTTCAGGTAGTGCTTCCACATCCAAGTCCTCTTTTTCTTCTTGCACCTATGGTGGAGTATCTACATGCTCACTTTCTACCTTATTTATGGGCTTCCTCTGGCTTCTATAATCCAAGCCTCCACTATCTTCATGTTCTTCTTCCTCATCTACCTCTATAGTCATTGCAGGATTTGGAGCTGGCATTTTCCATTGTATGTTATCGCTTCAGCATCCCTAGAAGCATGAATTCATTCTCCACATACTTTTCATTTTACAGCCTAGGCTTGAGCTGAATATATATGAGTGAGGCTCCACTGTCCCCAATAGCCAAGCTTACTAGCTTTATGTTTATGACATATGAAATGAGCCTCTCAATGTATGCTGACTGACCTGGATAAGCATATTCTTTCCTGAGGGTATGGTAGTCACAATCTACCTTTTATGCGTTGAATTTCAACTAGCACACATCAGTGAATCAGTGAACTAAAGCCTAGAAGTAGTGCGCTATGAAATCATAGGATAGTTTACACCATGTACTCTGTGTCCCATCCTTCATAGAAAACCACGCAATGGAGAAATGTTGATACATTGCGAACTAAACTACCTTACCTACCACTGAGGGAAACTCCTTCAGAATGTGCTACTCCTCCTACAATGCCACATGAATTTGGTCATACCACATTTTTGACCTTTGTTTAAATGGCCCACTCATTGATCCTTCACACAAATATTTCTCAAACCTCTCTGTGAGGGACTTATTCTCTGGGGGTATTCCCAAACTTTGTTCTTTGGCCCATCGGTACTCCAGTTTCTACAAACATTAGAGAGATTAAGATAGCGCCAAAACTCATCTTCTCACCTGTGCATGCTTCCTTAATAATAGTTTTTGCAATGAAGCTAGCCAAGTTGTAGATTTCACCCTCTGACATTTTCTTTGCAATGTGTAGCCACATTTTGTTTACCTGCAATCATCTCTTTTGATCATTTAACTTGGTGAGTAGATGCACAGCTTCCTGCACTATAGGAAACTTCTTCAATTTGTCTATGTCCATTCCACGCGGACCTTTGGAGTATCCTAAATCCTTATTGGTGGCCAGAACATTTGCCTTATTAGTTAGATTACTTATGATATATGTCCATATGCCCTTCAATCCTATCAATGTGGTAATAAGAGTTGTTGTGATCCTCACTCTCTGTCCACCAAAATAGACAAATTCTTCATGGACTTTGCTTAATAGCCATTGGTATAAAGCCTCTGGTTTTCCAAAATAAGGGAGTTCATATAGCTGATAAATTCATACCTTCTTCAACAACTTCTCTCCATCATCATCATACACTGACATATCATCTACCATGCACTTGTTGGTCTTTTTATTCAACAATGTATCTAGTTCTCCTCTGTTGTCGGTGGTGCCATGATTGTAATCACTTATCTTTCATCGATGAATGTGTGAATCCCAATCATGACCAACTATTACTCATTATGGGTATAAAATCTCTAAAAAATTGCTCTCGGGATCAATCTCAACCTCCACTTCTACCTTTTCCTGTCTTTTGGTGCTTGTTATAGGTGCTTTCTTTGGTGTCATTTTCAAAATCCTACATTTTATCTTTCGTATCAAGTAAATTCAAACCCTATCTTGAATCTGCATGCCCTATCTCAAAACCACGTGCCCTAGCTCCTTCTCAACTCTTTTACTTCACTCAAACCCTTCACCAATAGGGATGTAAGCCTCTTATGCACACAACTCTGCTCTCCACATCTGGTTTCGTAACTCTCCACACATCAATATGATTCACTTGGCTTAGTTTTACTTAGCTCACTTGAATACTTGTGATCGAAAAGGTAAACATGAACATGCATCACATCCTTATATAGATTTTCAAAAATCTAGTGCATTTATTGCTCCTTCACCTACCAAAAATCCTCTCATTAATTGATCATTTTCACAATTTCTGCATGGTACATATCCGCACCCCAACTATAACCTTCTAGCACACCTTCCTAGCTTTCGGCTACAAAATTCTCTTCTACGCACTTCCATGTGCTGAGTACCTTGCCACTGTGTCGTCCCCTATAAGTTTCCATGGTCGTTGCTTACCTTGTGTTATACTATTCCTTCATCTATTTCCATTTATGGTCTTCTTTATAAGTAATCTCCTTTCCAACAGCTCCTTTCCATACTTGAATAACACCTATAACAGTTTGTTCTCATGTGTACCCAGTTGTGAATAACAAATAAACAGCACCCGACACCAATGGTATGTGCAGTCCTCTATGCATGAAAAATATTGTAGATCGCAATTAGCTTCCAGTGCACAAATTTTCTTATTACACAAAACACCAAACTAAATTGACAAAGCATATCGAAGAAGAAGGAAATATATTAAAAAAAAATACAAAAAGGGAAACCTATTCTAAATGGCAACACTGCCTTATTAAAAATACTGAGAAGACTTATTTATAGTAGGGCTTCAAACTACTCCCGTAGAAGTAATTAGGTAACCGTATTCCATCAAGTACCTCTAACTGGAAAGTGCCTCATTCCAGTATATGAGTGATAACATATGGTCCTAACCAATGCACTTTAATCTTTCTTGGATGACACAAAAAATTGGAATCATAAAGAAGCACCATTTGTCCAATTGCAAGCTTCTTGTCCCTGATGTGTCTATCATGCCATGCCTTCTACCTGGCCTTTTCTTGATTCTAACTCTAATGTGATATGGTTCTCCTGTCATTCAATTGAATCAACTTGTCAATTCTTTCTTCTAATGCTTACTCATCAGCTAGACCTCAAGTGTGCACAATACAAAAAGAAGGTAACATGAATTCTATAGGAAGAACTATTTATGTGCCAAACACCAACTGAAAGGGTGTGGCCTTGTTCAACATCTTGTAGGTTGTTCTATACACCCAAAGCATAGAAATTTTTTTATCATCCCAATATTTCCTTCCAACATCAAAAATCTTTGTCAAGGTCTAGATCAATATCTTGTTGAAGGCTTTAGTAGTACCATTTTCCTGAGGGTGATAAGGTGTAGTCTTGTGGTGTGCAAGCATAAATTCATCTAACAATATCCATACTGTCTCATTCAAAAAATGTGTGCCCCTATCAATTTTCAATCATACCTAGTAAGAATGTTTTCCCATAAGAACTTGGTTGTTGTAGCTATTGTACAATCCTTCGTAGGTATTGCTTCTTCCTGCCTTGTAAGATAATATATGTAAGTGATGATATAACGTGATCCAGTTCTACATGTAGTGGATGAAATAGGACCCACAAAGTTTATATCCCATTTCTCAAATGGCTTTGCACTAGGAATAGATCTTAACAATGTTTCACCTCTTTTCCTAGGTTTACCAAGTCACTGACAGTGATCACACACCTTACAATACTCTTTACAATCCTTGTATAGGGTCTCTCACCATAATCCAACAAGTAGAATCTTGTGTGTAGTGGTGTCACCTGCATAGTGCCCACCTGTAATGCCACCATGAGACTCTTCCATGATATCTATGCGCTCATGTTCTAGTACACACCAGTGCAATACTTCATCTTATCCTAATTTGTACAAGTCACCACTGATCAACATAAAGGGTGTTGCATGAAATGTAAGTTGTTTCTTCTCCAATGCTTTCATTCCTTCTGGTGACATACATGTCCGTAAAAAGATAGCAATATCCTCCAACTCCAAAGGCACGCATTATAACCTATATAATTGTGCATTTGGCATTATATCCTCAATTGTTTGTGTGTCCTCCCCTGAGTGAATCCTTGATAAGTGGTCAGGGCCAGAATTACTTTTACTTCGTTTTACCACAACTGTGAAATTAAATTCTTGGAATAAGACCACCCATTGACATATGCGCCCTTGTAAAATGGGCTTGTTGACCAATTACTTTAATGTTATGTGATCAATGTAAAATACAAATGGTGTTGCTAGAAAATACTATCTAAACTTATGCAACATGTAGATCATCGACAAAGCTTCGCGCTATGTAGTTGTATAATTTTGTTCTGTGGGGGTCAACTTTCTACTAGCAAAATAAATAGGATGATCTATAATAACTTCTCTAGGTTGAGATAACACGACACCAATGGCTATGACAGAGGCATCCACATGTACAAGAAATGGTTAGTTCCATGAGGGAAAGTGTAGAATAGGTGTTATAGTAAGTCTCTCCTTCAATGCCGCAAATTTTCTCTATTTTGGTTCCCCCCAATAGAAAGTCCCTTTCCCTTTAATAACTCTTCCAAAGGTGCGGAAATATTTGCATATCCTTTGATAAATTTTTTGTAATACCCTGTGTGACCCAATATTCTGTGCATGTAACTCTGACTACTAGGCTCTTCTAGGCCTGCAATAATTGCAACATTGGTTTGATCCATTAATGAACCTTCTTTACAGATGATGTGCCCTAACAGGGTGCCAGAAGGTGTAGCAAACATATAGTTATTGATGTTTAAAGAGATGTTTAATTGTCTAGATTTTTCAAACATTAAGTGCAACTTGTCACAATGATCCTTAACAAGTCCATACACCATCTAATCATCCAAATAAACCTGTAGGAAGTTGTGAATAAAATCTTGGAATTCTTGAACTACTATGCGCAAAAATACATTAGGCACATTTTTCAAAGCAAAGGGCATCACAGTGTATGCAAAAATTCCCCATTTAGTGGTGAAAGGCATTTTCGTTTGATCCTCCTGTGCAATCCTAACCTGATGATACCTAGAAAATCCATCTATAAAAGAATAAACTTTGCGCCATGTAACACCTTCTAATATTTACTTTATGAAAGGCATAGGAAAAGGATTAGTTACACATGCAACATTCAGTTCCCTGTAATCAACACAAATCCTAATCCAACCAGCTTTCTTTATATTGATTACCATGGGGCTAACCCACTATGATTCCTCTAGGGGCTTAATGATGTTAGATTTCAACATTTTGTCAATTTTTCCTTAACTTTTACGTGCAGGTTAGGGTTCATCCTATAAGGTCTCTTCCTGACCTAGCGTGCACCTTCTTTTAATTTAATATTCATCTCTCCTAATGACTCATGCACTCCTTTTAATTCATGGTAGCCCCTAGGAAATAAGTCCTGAAAATCAGGTAGTAACTAAAGTATCTTTTCCACTTCAGAATCAGACCAATAATCTCCAATTATTGCCTCCTTAGCTTTTACATCCATGTCAATGTTCACATTCTTGGTATTCATAGGTTCATGATAGGCACGATCGTGTTTATCCACACTGTCCAAAACCTCGCACGTACTTGTTGAATGATCTATATCCATATTTTCTACTTCTTCATCATCCAATATGTATACCATCTTACCTTTTTCCTTGTCAAGGTAAGAGCACTTAATTAAAGTGGCATCTATCTCATTTACTTCTTCAAAATGTGCCCCTGAGTCTGCCTCACCAAATAACTCATGAATGAGTTATTTAGCCTTTATATTGTCTCCCATAGTTAAGCGCTTTATAACCATTAATACCTTTGCCACTGGAGGTTTAGTAGAGAAGTAGTCAAAAGTCTAGATCATTAGTGTAATCAAATCCTGCCAATTTCCAGTCTCCCTATGCATTTCCACATAAACATACCAAGTGCATGCGCAGCCTTGTAAAGTGGAATAAAGTTTGTGCACCCATAGTGAAGGTGGTAAAGCTTCCTACCCCCTCTATCTAGATTCTCTCACAATGCTTAACATGGTGTTGAACATGTTGATTACCATGATATATGTAGATTTGAGTAGGTGTGTTGCTCCTGAAAAATTGAGTAGTTAGAGAAATTTTGACTTCATTCCATTCTATGAGATTATCCCTGTGAACCATCCACCAGTGTGTTGTTGTCCCACGCAAGGTATACACTAACATATTTTTTCTTTCAATTTGATCTCTCCACTTCTCCTCCATGGCACAAGAATACCTTAGGGTCTCCTTCTCCATTGTACTGAGGTACAGGGTTGTTACCTATCCATCAAATATAACGAGATTTGCTTCTCCATGCATATGCTCATTTTACTTCGTGCCCAATGATCTCATTGGTGACATGTGCCCAATTGTCACAAGCAATACTTGTAGTATCACTAATAAACTGTGCATCTTCCCACTGGAGGATTCATTCCTTAGATGGATCAAGTACTTCTGGATCTCGAATGGCACATACATAAATTCTATTCAAGTCTTCCTCACTCAAAGGTTCAACATACGGTGCATATTTTCCATCTATTAATGAGATAATAACTCTTTCTTCCTTGTTCTCAAAACTTATCGATCCCTTGTTGAACCATAGATCAACACTATTTGCATAGCACCAAGGGTACCCAAGTAGAGCCAAGAATCTGTCTGCTTTTGCAAGTGCTAACACCTCAAAGTCTCCAGTGAACTTGGCCCCTTATATAGTAATGGATGCATCTTTTAAAACTCTTACGGGAGTGGCCTTAGTTTGATTAACCATTAACAAAACATTAGAGGATGACTCCAATGAAGGTATCCCCATCTGTACCCATGCATCTAAAGTAAGCACATTCACTTTTGCATCTGTGTCAATCAATATATTACTCAAGAGCCATCCATCCACAACAACATTCAGAGTGATCTCCTTGTCATAATCCAAGATATGAGGGGGAATATTATCATGCAGGATTTTCCATCCATTCTCAATACTTGCATGTAGATTGTTCCCCTTTAACCAATTCCCTGGTAATGGAATGATATTCTCCTGGCACAACATCTTGCATACCTCTTTCAAGTCATCAATATCCTTTTGGACCGTCTCTATTTCCTTCTTCTGTTCTATTTTTTTGTGATTGCTCCTTTAAACATTGTATATCACCTTGAATATTTCTCAGTACCTCTATGGTTTCCCTATAAAACTCCTTCTGATGCACAAGATCCAGATACCTTGCATGTAAAACTTCCTCCTTACTAATGGTAGGCTTCCGTTGTAACGCCTCTCTGGTATGCGTAGCTTCAACGCGTGCAGTAATATTGATAGATAATACCTTAGGTTCCGGTGCCAACTTTGGTATCCACTGATTTTACATAGTGCGTTGTATTCTAACCATCTATGCACCCTTGTTCTCCTATTCATGCTACTTGCTAAGATGTTCATACAAGTCTGAGAATTCCTAATAGCTATGATTCTTCCCACAAAAACAACAAGTCATATTTTGAGGACATTTGCACCTATAGTGGTAAGGATATTTGCATGTAAAACATGTTCCATGAGGCAACTTTCCTCGTCCACCACCATGGCCTCGGCCTCCAAATCCACCATGATATCCTTGACCCTTTCCACAACTTCCTTCAAAGTGCCCTTTGTTTCGATCATAGCATGCTTGAGTGTGATCACAATCATGGTGCTCAATTTTACCCTTAGATTTATCTGATACTCATGTCTGTTGCACACCAATACCTATAACATCATGGATCTGACCAATCAACTTGTAGTCTTTTGTATCATGAGTTGTGGATCAGAAAATTTTACAATAGCAAGATACATTCTTTCTTATCATGCGTTGTAGTAACAGGTAATGGCTGACATCATGGCTTAAATGGCATATCTCGTAATCTAGTAATAATGAATTCACTAATCTGCAGGGACAACTATCCTTGGTGTGCCCTTCTACTTCACAATCTATACACCAAATCCTTGTGCGCATTTCATGTGTTGAATTGATTGATAATTTCTCCAAATTTTTTGTCATAACTATAATTTGTGCTTCCAGGAATGGGCTTACTCTAGTATCTATACTTCCAATTACCTCAGCACATAAATCTACTTCCAGTGCTTTGCATGGGTCCGTATATGTATTATGTGACAGTTCCCTCCTAAAAGGTGTGATCAAGCCCCCAACAAACCATTGTGCATGCTGGCTTGCATGAATATCATAAGAAATTTTAGATAACATTGTTTTGAAATGAGCATCAAACTCCTGAACACTCTCAGTAGTGCCCTGCTTAATATTCTTGAGCATGCTTATAATCTTCTATTCAAACTCAAGGATATGAAAATCCTTAAGGAAAGCATCCTTTAATGTCACATAAGCTACCTAAGTCTGATAAGGGTCAAAATTCATGTACCGACTATGTACATGTCCCTGCAATGTAGTGGAAAACTTACTTGCCTTGCACTCAGAATTCATAATTCCTTTTGCACGCCACAATATCTCACACATGTGCACGTGTTCAGCAAAATCTTCTATGCCCATATACTCTAGAAGATGAAGAGAAAACTCCATGTAAATATTTTGGGGTTGGTGTGAACCCTCTCCACCTGATCAAGAACCTCCTATGTTACCTCTACCTCTAAAGCCACCATATCCACTAGAAATAGAGCCACTTATACCCCCTTATCCTCCATAGGTAACTGGAAGTGGACCAGTGGATGTAATTCCCTATGTACCAATAGTTATATTAAACTGAACTCCTACAGTATGTGAAGTGGTACTAATCCCAGAAGTGAGTCCAAAATTTTACGCGCTAGAGTTCTGTGCTGATGATGCACCTAAAAAGGTACCTCCAAACAACAAATAATATGTTTTCCCATCCATAGATGTACTTGCTATCTGACTTATGCCTACTCTTCTACTACCTAAACTAGCTTACTAAATACTGGTTGTACTAAATACTAGAAAACCAAGCACAAGGGCTAGGTTGCCGGGTAAATTCAGATGCGCGCCCGCGGCCCATGTCATCTCTACTGGTGCACTCCCATGTGAGGCGAAGGAGGGTTCCCTATCAATATTTCCCAAACGGGGGAGTTTCAGATGATTTAGCTCCATGCCTCCAGTGTGAGCTTTAAACCCTTCATGAATCATATCTCTCCTCAATGCCATCTTCTCTGCAATATCATGATGCTTCTCTATCTCCCTCTTGTATGCCTCATTGTACTCAAGCCACCTTTCTTTTCTCTACCTCTCTTCCACTAGGTCTTCAATCTTTCACCAAACCTGATCCTACCCCCATGTGCGGTAGGGTTTAGCTAGCCATCGGTTTTTCTTCCAAGTTCATGGTTACCATTAAGATCTTGATCACCAGTGGAATGCCTCACAACTAAGTTCCCCTAGGGTAGTGTAAAAACTAGAACTCAGCTACCTCTGGGAAACAATAAGTGGAAATTGAGTACTCCAAAATATAGTTGTTCAAAACACCATGGAACTAAGTATCTACAACACTATTTTTCCCCTCAAAATTCCCCTCTTTTGAAAGTCAAAAAAATTGAAAATTTTGAGTTGGCACCCTTCAGTAGTGTTTTAGTGAAGTAAGAAATTCAAAGAGATGGTGGAAATTCCATTTTTTGGGGTCATTTTAGTGACTTGCGGGTCTGTCAGACATTTTTTTCCCTCATGTCCCAAGTACCAGTGGGCCTCCTTGTTCGTTGATCGGCCAATTTCCATGCAAGTCCTTGTCCATCAACTTTTTCAAACTTTTTCAGCCCATCTATCCCAAGTACACCCAAGCCTCCTGTTCACCGATTCCCCACATCGGTCGAATCATCTCTTCACACCCTTTGCGTTTCTGTGTCCCTTGGACCACCCATGCTCTTTTGGCCCGCATCAACCCTGCATTGGCTCTTTACGTCCCTCATGTCCCAATGTCCCATGGACCGCTCCGGGCCCAGTTTTTTCCACTTTTCCAGCATTTCACCTTTTTGAGCGTTAGGTGCAAGGTATATTTAATACGCATTTATGATCTTCTCTCTCTTAAATGGCTATTTAAAGGGGTAACCATCTATGCACTTGTCACATTGTCTTGCTCATTATCTCTTGCCCGCATTTTTGTAAAATCGAGTCGTTTGTCCACCTTCCTTTATCTCTTTGCAATTTTGTCATGAATATGTTCTTTGAAGGCCATTCCTCTGTTCACTGTCAAAATGAAGATCAAATTTCAAGGGCACGAGCATCTATCCCCTTTGGAGACTTTTGTGCCCAATATGGAGATAACGAAGTTTGACATTTGGATTTCGATGACATTTCTGGGGTAGATTAGCATGCGACAACCCTGCTCCCATGGCTCAAATGATAAATGATAGTGGAATTACATATGCCATTGGTTTTCCTCTCTCTGTGCAATGTGTCAACACTGTGCTCACCTGCGGGGCTAATTTCAATCCAGACACCAAGGAGGTTGTCAATGTGCACGGTGAGTTGATTAAAAAATTGGACGCTGTCACCATCACCATTACCCTATACATCCCCAAAATAGAAGACTCCATTGTTCTCACTCTCACTCAAGCTCAGGCTCTGTTTGATCAAGAAAACGAGAAATATAAGGCTCAGGTAGCAAAATCATGGCTGAAGTGCCCTAAGAAGGGAGCGTCCTGACTCTCTAAGGCATTGTTCAGGGTCGATTTCAATGAAGAACTATCAGATTTCATCACCTTGCTCGCCCAGATTATGGGAATGCCCTCTACTAACGACTTCCATTTTTGGATGTGCCCTTTCATAAATATCATCTGCGAGGGTAAGAAAAACCTAAATTGGGCTGAGATTATCTGTGGAAACCTGACTGAACAATTGTCAAATGTTCAACAAACCAAAAGGTTCTACATGAATTCCTATCTCATGTACACCTTGGCAGCATCTCGTGAGTGGTTCAGCTTCACTTTCATTGAAGGAAAGAAGGATGAGCCTATCTATGCATATTTCCCTCAGTTTACCCTCAAGGTCAGTAATCATAATTTCAGAAGGGTAAATGATGCCTTCACCATGTACATTGTGAGACTCTTAGAGGGTGACACTGCCAGAAGGTTCTCTGATGAGGCTAAGGCTTTGATAACCAAGTATGGGGCTTTCTTCACTCAGTTCCAAAAGTTCTCATACATCAGGTTGGCTTGTTTTGAAAGTACACCTCTCAAGCTTCCCATGTTCTACAATGACAAAATGGCTTTGGTTGAGGTGTGCAGGAAGCTGGATAAACTTCATAGAACTTGACGAGATAAGAAGATTATTGGTCTTCATTTCCCTATCACCTTGGGGAATTATACATGTAGGACAAGCTCTAGATGCCCAAAATATAGAAAGGGTTATTGCTCCTCTTACAGTTCATTTCTTCAAGCCCAGGACTTGCTTTGATCTAAAGAAATACATTGATCAAAATCTCAGAATAACTTATCATCACCATCCTGACACTGAGGATTACTGGGTTGATTGTGTTGATGATTTTGAAGCTAGGAGGAGGAATTTTGGCAGATTTTCTCTACAACAGATCATAGACTTCAACCTCTACCAGGTGCCTGAAGGGCTTAAGGATGATGATGAAGATTTGTAATCCTTTGAGTACAAAAGATCAATCAAGCACACTCCTCTGGAAACCCTAGATTGGTATGTGAAGGAAAGAGATGACTTGAATGAGGTGATCACTCCTGTCATTGTCAGAACTAAGATTTGGTTTGACAGGAAAGTACATGACCTTAGGATGAACAAAAGTAGATCCTCTTCAAGAGATACTTCCACACCTAGGAAGGAAGTACATATGCCTAGCACTGAGGCATTTGAGAAAACTCCTCCTTCTTCTTTGATGAAAGAGCTTGAGTTGTCTACTCCTTCCTCTTCCACTAAAGTGTATCAAAGAAGGTCAAAGAAGTCAAGCAAGAACCAATCAAGGAAGAGACTCTTCTAGAGCAGTCAGGGTTTTCCTATTGGGCTAGAGAACATTATTGTTCTAAGTGAGAATGATGATGATGAGATGAAAGACCCAGAAGAAACCCTTGAAACCACTGCTGAAGTGGAGAAGGAAGGACTAAGGACTGAACCTCCAAGTTTAACAGACTCCTCTGCAAGGGAAATTCCTATGGTTGCATTCATTTCCCACTAGAGACAACATAGTGGTTCATACTTTGAGTGCCATGAGCTCACTTGCACTCAGGTCCCTTGATTCTTCTGTTTCTTCTTCTTCCTTTTCCTGGGTACAGCCCCTAGTTGACAGTAAGAAAAGGAAATCTTCCTCTCTGATTAACAGGGCCTGACTTTGATGCTGTAGCAGCTCTACTTGGTACTACTCCTCCTCCCCTAGCAAAGAAAGCCAAGACCACTTCGAGGTTGGTAACTGATGCTCAAGGCCAGTAGTTCCTGGAGGTTGCAAAACCCAAAGTGGATAAAGAGGAGAAAGATCTTTTGATCTCTAACTTGGAGCTTTCCATAATTCCAATGGGAGAATCCACACCTGAGAGTGAAGTTCATAACCTTCGGGAAACTGTGACTAAGGTTATTGAATGGGTGGAGAAAGGAAAGAAACCATGGAGCAGTTGGAAGAACACAACCAAGTTCTTTCCAACTTTATCAGATCATTGTTGGAAAAGGATAAAGTTTTGGATCCAGCCCCATTGGCCACTCTCCCACCTCCCATAGTTCTCAGCCAAGATGAGGTCCAAACCATCAAAGACATCCACAAGTATTCTACTTATGGGAAGGTTGTTGAGGCCATGGTGGATGATATGACTATAGCAGGTTTAAAATTCATTGAGGAAGCCTTCAAAACTAATGAGAAGGTGATCAAGCTGCAGCAGAAATTCATTTCCTCAATCAAAGGCTATGGACAAGGAATTGAAAGTCTGGAGTGGATGTATCGCAGATCTTTGTCTAATGGGTCAAACCGATGATAGGATTCTGTTGGCCAACAATGTGTTTGATGATGTCAAGAATAACTTGTCAAGGACATGGATCTTTAACATCGAGTGGAAAATAAAATTTCTAGAAGAAGCACTGGGGGAATTGAGGAATGTATGGAAAAAGGGGAGTCTTTTAAAACTTGTGTTTTATCCACCTTCAAGGATATCCACTACCATCTTCAGGATGAAACCACAGGTGTATTATTCTCTCTCCAAGAAATCAAGGCTCAGTTTAAAGCCTTTGTCAAGGATGATTTGTTCAAGGAAGAGTCAATCACTAAAGAGAAAATGAAGGACGTTTGTTCTCTCCATTCAGCTATAACCAAGGCTAATAAGGAATATCTAGAGCATACTGAGTTTGAAAAAGATATGGAGAAATGTCTAGGCACGTGGACTCATGCTACTTCCAACACAATGATTCCAAGGGGCATGGAGATAGCAGAATCATTGAAGAGATTCAGGCACCAGATCCTCAAAATAGTGGGCCCTTCTTAGCCACAACCGGATGTCTCTACTTCTAGCTCTTGAACTCTCTTCTTCTATTTTTAGTTCGAGATCTCCTTGTAATTTAATTAAGGACTTTATGTTGTGTATTTCCTTAATTAATCTTTTGGTTAAAAGAAATGGTTACCAAATGTAACCACTTTGTAAGCTATATATTGGGCTCTCCATGCCATTCCAAAGGGCTAGAACTCTGATAATTTTTGAAAGTGTAAAAGAACTAAAAGCTATCAATACAGAAGATTTCCCTTCCTATTTCTATCTACATCATTTATTTTCTCTTTCCTATCTAAAGTTTTGTGAATCATTAATCTATTGCATTAAGAAGCTTTGTATTCTTATGGATGTCATTTCTGGAACTTTGTGTCTATGAAATAATATCTGGTGATTTAATATGAATGATTATGTTCTATATATCATCCTTGTACAACATTTATAAGGAACTATTTTGCTATCTATATTTCCTGGGAATGTTGTTATGTTCTACCTTTTCCCTCACTTAGTTCTTCTATTCCTTTGTATTGATGATCTACCTTTGCATTAAAACACTTTCATGATATCAGAGTTCCTCATTAAAATAGAAAGTTGTACATTTGTAAATAGTTTTGTTGCTTGCTTTCAATAAGGGCACCTCTCCCATTAAAGAGGAGGGACTTTTTGTCCCCTGACTGTTTCTTTCATTAAATTCCTAATTTGACAACCAACAAGTTTTTGGTGACTCTACTGGGGATTCATTTCAATGAATTCTAGTTTTAAAAGAACAATTTCTTGATCATTTCTGATCTAGCGACTCCGAGATTTACTCGTGGTAGAAGGGCTCTTGGAATTGAATATTCTCAGTTTCAACTCCTGGAGCAGCAAGGCTTTCCCCTTCCTTCAACAAGGAGAAATAGAAGAGATCATTCTACAAGCACACCCCCTATTGAAGACAGAGCTTTTGGGAGTGGTATCCCTCAAGAAAACTCAGCCCTAATCTTCGCACTTTAATTCTTGTTGGTGTTTCAGTTCCACTTCAAGCAATTTTTCCAAGGATGGAAGGTCCATTACCTTGGGGCCAATGAGTTGGGCCTCTTTCCCTCCCTCAACCTTTGCATGAGTTACCCAGGGGTAACAGAAAGAACTTTCCCAAGTTCAGAGGTGATGGCAAGGTACATCCTGATGAACACATTGCAGCCTTCATAGTTGCATGTGGAGTCCTTGGAGTTGAACATGAGGATGTCTCTGTGAGGATTTTTGTGGAGACTTTGCAGGAAAATGTGGCAGATTGGTTTTACCATCTCCCCACTGGGACATCACCAATTGGACTACCATGAGAACTAGATTTGAGAACCATTTCAAACCTGCAGAAGATGTGCATGCTTTGCTAGCCCAGATTTCTCAAATCAAGAAAGAACCACAAGAGCCCATGAGAGAATTTGTGGCCAAGTTCAATAAGTTGATTAACAAGATCCCACAAAACACTCAGCCTGTGGATCAAATTCAAAAATGTTTCTTCCTAAATGCTCAATTTCCTGAAGTAAGCTATGTATTGAGAAGAGCCAATCTTGCAACTTTGGATGTTGATCAGAGATTAGCCATCAGTGTTGAAGATGACCTGATCATGTCTAGAAAATTGAAAAGAGACTCTTCCAAATCCAAAACTTCTTCTTCCTCTTCCTCTACTCCTAGAGCTAATACAAATCAGTTAGTACAGAAGCTTTCCAATGACCTCATTGCCATCAAGAAATAATTGGCTCAGCATGCTCCTTATCAAGACGTTCCAAGGAAGAACTTTCAGCCTAGAAACCATTTTCCTTCTTCTCAGACAAGGTTGGAAATCGAAGGACCACCCATCAAGGTCCCTGTTAATGCAACTTGTGAAGTTGAAGAACCTGATGATGAAGAGGTTAATGAAGACTTTGAAGAACTTGGAGAAGAGGCTGAGGAAGAACTGGAAGAACTTGATGAATCTCAAGTTAATTTCCTCACTACTGAGGGCATTGATGAAGAAGATGATTATGATGAAGTAGTGGCAGAGATGAACGGTGAGTCATATGTTGTTATGACTCAGGAGTAGACAAACAAGAGAGAAAAAGTGATGCAGCCCACTAAAAAATCTAAGGAGCATCCCACAACTATTCTAGTGATTGCAAGAAGAGGATCTCCTATTCCCACTGCATCTGCACAAAAGGTGAGTTCTGCTAATTCTTCTTCTTCTACTCCTGCTTCTAAAACTTCTTATTCTCCAGCTCCAAAACCTGATAAGCCTAGGATTCCTAGTGATGATACCCCATCCACCTCTAGATCTTTTGATATCATTGACCACCTCAAGAAGACAAAAATCTAGATTTCAGAGGCTGAGTTTTATCAAACCCATCCAAAAGCCTTTGCCAAAATGGTCCACTTTGTCAATTCCCATTCCAAAACTTCATCCAACACTTCTAAAGGTATTTTTCCCACTCCCTCTTCTACATCCCAACCAAATCTTGTGGCTGCAGTCACCTCACCTAATGAGAAAATCAAACCATTCTATGTGACCCTCCTCATAGCTAGCCATAGACTCAGCAACTGTGTCATAGACTCAGGAGCATCAGATAATGTGATGCCTGCCAAAGTGGCTCATGCTTTGGGTCTTACCCTCACACGCACTTTTGGTTCTTGCTATTCCATGGAGAGTAGGGAGGTGCCTTTGGTCGGAAGAGTTAAGGATGCACAAGTAGCTTTTGTTGCTTTGCCAGAGAAAAAGGTCTTAGCTACTATTTTGGTAGCTGATATTCCTCCTTCATATGGCATGTTGTTGAGTAGAAATTTCTGTAAGGATGTAGGAGGAGAAATTCAAATGGATTGGTCACATGCCCTTATACCAGTCAATGGAAAGATGAAGAAGTTGTTGCCTGAGAAGCAAACTGAATATATTGTGCAAAAGACAGATGATCCCAAGGCACAAATACTTTATGAAGATATTGGGCATGGAAACTACATGATCATGTCTCAGGATGAGGTGGAACATCCCAAAGAAGTGCTCCATGATCCTAATAGCATTTGGAATTTGGAATTTGATGGAAGTTTCTCTTCAGCTGGTGCTGGGGCTGGTGTGGTATTGATATCTCCAGAAGGAAAGATTCATCCTTTCTCCTTCAAGCTACAGTTTTGAAAATACAAATAACATAGTAGAATATGAAGCTCTCATCCTTGGACTGAACGTGGCAAAAGAAAGAGGTGTGAGGAACCTCCTGGCTCATGGAGATGTGGAACTAGTTTTCAAACAAGTCAGAGACCTTTTCCAAGTGAAGAATAGAAGGTTGAAGCATTATAGGAATCTGGTCTGGATTCTATTGAATTCTTTGATGCCTTCTCCATCAAAGTAGTGCCAAGGGAGAAGAACACTAGAGCTGATTCCCTAGCTGTTTCAGGGTCTTTGTTGATACCTCATCCTGATTTCTCTCAGGACAAATTCACCATTGAAATGATCCATAGACCAAGCATACCAGATAATGCAAACAACTGGCAAGTTTTCAATGACGACCAACATTTTCTCTCCTTCTTGGAGCTTAGGGATAACTTTGACCAATTTTATTTTGAGGGAAGTGACAATCTACCTCGAGAGAGTGTCTCTTCCAATGAGGAAGGTGTCAAGGAGGAGATGGATCAAGATGGCTGTATCAAACTAAAAGGTAACAAGATCCCTAAAGGGTTGGTAAGTTCTGGAGGAATTGTTTGATAAACATGACAGATATGTCAAGTCCAAGGCTTCCAAAGGAACTCAGTAGTCTGCTGAATATGAAAATATTAACATTGGGAGCCCTGCCGAACCCAAAATGGTGAACATTGGAAAGTGTTGCACCCAAGAGGAGAAGAAGAAGGTGGTAAATCTTTTGAAGAGGTATGTCGATGTCCTTGCTTATTCTTATGATGATCTGAAAGATTTTCCAGCCAAAAGAAATGCAACACTTCATTCCCCTCAAACCTGGGATTAAACCTTTCAAGTAGAAGCAAAGGTAGTACAATCCAAAGATTTCCAACACCATTTTCCAAGAGATACAGAAGTTGTTGAAAGCCAAGATCATCTTCCCCATTCATCATTCAACATGGATTGCTAATATTGTACCTGTCAGGAAGAAAAATGGTGAGATTTAGATCTGTGTTGACTTCAGGAATCTAAATCAGGCTTCTTTGAAGGACAACTATCCCCTACCCATGATGGACCAGGTGTTACAAGCTGTCATAGGTGCGGAAATGTTGTCCATGCTTGATGGTTTCTCAGGATATAACCAAGTGGAAGTCAATACTACAGATCAACACAAGACTGCCTTTACCACTCCTTGGGGTACTTTTTCCTACAAGAGGATGCCCTTTGGCCTCATTAATGTTGGTGCCACCTTTCAGAGAGCAATGGATTTGGATTTCAGGAGGTTTGAAAGGAAAATGTATTGTTGTGTATCTAGATGATTTAACTGTGTTTTCCAAAACTAGAGCAGATCACTTTCAGCATCTTGAAACAGTCCTCTTGAAATGCAGAGAACATGGAGTCTCTCTGAATCCCAAGAAATATGTCTTTTGTGTCATGGAGGGAAAGTTTTTGGGACATGTTTTCTCCAAAGAAGGAATCAAGATTGATCCTGAATGAGTTCAAGCCATCCAGCAGATTCCTCTTCCCACAAGCAAAAAGGGAGTGCACTCTTTCTTTGGTAAGATCAACTTCCTGAGAAGATTCATCCCCAATTTTGTAGAGTTCTAACTTTGAATATTTCCCAAATGATGAAAGGAAAGCAGATGTTTGGTTGGTCCTCTGAAGGAAAGGAAGCATTTGAAGGCATTAAGAAAGCTATTGCTAAGACTCCTATCTTAGCATGTCCAGATTTTAGCAAAGATTTTATTATCTATTGCTATGCCACAGAGAGTACCTTGGCCACTGTGTTGACTCAGAAAGATTCTGAAGACCATGAGCTCCCAATTGCATTCATGAGTTATATTCTGAAAACTCATGAGTTGAAGTACACTATGATGGAGAAACATGCTTTTGTAGTAGTTAAAGTTGTTAAGCAGTTTCGATTTTACATTCTTAACTCTCACTTTGTTGTGCTTGTGCCCGATACGACTATCAAGTCTATTCTTACACAACAAGGAAGTTTGGAACCAAGAGAGGAAATTGGGTAGCAAAGGTTCAGGAGTATGATCTTGACATCAGACCAACGAAGCTAGTTCAGGGTAAAGGCCTGTGTGAACTCATTACCGAAGGAGCTAGTCATGAGTTTCCTAAGGATGAAGTTGATGTCCCTATTTTCTGTTCCTTAGCTTCAACAGATGAATGGTACACTGACATTGCTCACTTCCTCACCTATGGTGAGTGTTCATCTCACTTAACTACCAAGGAGAAGAGAGCTATCAAGTTAAGGTCAGCACAATACGTGTTGTGGGAGAATGCTTTGTTCAAGCGAGGAGTGGATGGAAGATTCTTGAAGTGTGTTGACAAAGAGCAATAGAAGAAGTTGTTCTCATCCTTTCATGATCAAGCTTGTGGGGGTCATTTCTCATCTGTTGTCACTGCTCATAAAATTCTTCGTGTGGGTACTATTGGCCTACTTTGTTCAGAGATGCATCAAAGTGGGTCGACAAGTGTGAAGCTTGTCAAACCTTTGTGGGAAGACCTAAGTTGGCTGATTTACCACTCAAGTTAGTTGTGATCGAAGAAACCCTTTCAACAATGGGGTTTGGATTTCATCGGAACACTCAACCCACCTTCAAGTGCAGGACATACTCATGTGTTGACTGCCATAGATTATTTCACCAAGTGGGTGAAAGCCATCCCAGTTAAAAGTACTACTTCTGAGGTAGTATGTAATTTCATCAAAGAAAACATCTTGGTAAGGTTTGGAGTACCAAACAAGATCATGACTGATAATGCTTCCAATTTTTCTTCTGCTGAGATGATGGATTTCTGCTATGGGTATGGAATTTCCCTTGCTCATTATTCAAATTACTACCCTCAAGGGAATGGATAGGAAGAATCAACAAACAAGAATTTGGTGACCATTGTAAGAAATCTTGTCAATGAATCTCAGAGAAATTGGCACAAGAAGCTTTATGATGCTCTCTGGGTAGATATGATTACACCCAAAAGAGTAATTGGGATGTCCCCTTTTCAAGTGGTGTATGGTGTGGAAGCTCAACTACCAGTGACAGTGGAACTACCAGCTTTGCATTTGATGAAAGCTATTGAGGACCCTAGTTTCAGTGATTCTTTGGATAAGAGGATCATGTATCTCCATAAGCTAGATGAAGACAGGCTGCAGGTTTTCGATAGGATCTATACCCATCAGTAGAAGGTGAAATCTTTATTTGACAAGAAAACCAGATCCAGAGATTTCAAAGTTTGGAGACATTGTTTTACTATGGGACAAAAGGCATGAACCTCAAGGAAGCCATGGTAAGTTTGACTCTCTTTGGCTTGGTCCTTTCAGAATTAGGCACTTTACTGGTGAAAATTATTTCTATCTTGATTACATGGATGGATCTTCTCTCCCACTTCCTTATAGTGGGCAGTACCTGAAATTGTTCAAATCCTAGATGAATAGGAAGTCCTTTGTATATTATGTACACTGTGTTTTTGCCTTTCCTTGCCTTTGTTTTCTTTGTTTTTCTGTGTGTTGCCTTCTGTATTGATTTTCCTTTGACTCTATTTTCCCAAAGGATAAGGCACTGGTCTTCTTCCCTAAGAGTTTTTCTTGAATTCTTGTCTTGCCTCATTTCCTGTGATCTAGTCAAGTCATCCCCAGAAAGAGCCAGTTGTTGTTCCCCTCAAAATTCCCCTCTTTTGAAAGTCAAAAAATTTGAAAATTTTGAGTTGGCACCCTTCAGTAGTGTTTTAGTGAAGTAATAAATTTGAAGAGATGGTGAAAATTCCATTTACTTGGGGTCATTTTAGTGACTTGCGGGTCTGTCAGACATTTTTGTCCCTCATGTCCCAAGTACCGATCAGGCCTCATGTTCGCTGATTGGCCGATTTCCCCATGCAAGTCCTTGTCCGTCAGCTTTTTCATACTTTTTTCAGCACATGTGTCCCAAGTATGCCTGGGCCTCCCTATTCACTGTTTCCCCCACATCACCCACATTGACCAGAATTGGCTATTCATGTCCTTTTGCATTTCTATGTCCCTCGGACCACCCATTCTCTTATGGCCCACATCAATCGCATCGGCCAAATCATCTCTTCGTGTCCCTCATGTCCCAATGTTCCATGGACCGTTCGGGCCAGTTTTTTCTGACTTTTCCTGCATTTCACCTTTTTGAGTCGGCGATAAGGTATATTTAATAATACATTTATGATATTCTTTCTCCTGAATGGCTATTTAAAGGGGCAACCATCTATGCACTTGTCACATTGCCTGCTCATTATCTCTTGCCCACATTTTTGCAAAATCGAGTCGTTTGTCCACCTTCCTGTATCTCCTTGTCAATAATTTCGTGAGTTTGTTCTTTGAAGGCCATTCCTCTTTTCACTGTCAAAATGAAGATCAAATTTCAAGGGCACGAACATCTGTCCCCTTTGGAGACTTTTGTGCCTAATATTGGAGATAGCAAAATTCAACATTTGGATTTTGATGATTTCTGGGGCAGATTAGCATGCGACAACCTTGCTCCCATGGCTCAAATGATAAATGATAGTGGAATCACATACGCCACTAGTTTTCCTCTCTCTATGTAATGTGCTGACATTGTGCTCACCTATAAGGGCTAGTTTCAATCTGGACACCAAGGAGGTTGTCAATGTGCACGGCGAGTTGATTATAAAATTGGACATTTCTAGCCATCGTCACCGCTTCCCTACACATCCCTGAAATAGAATACTCTAATGTTATCACTCTTGCTCAACCTTAGGCATCTATGTGATCAAGGCAAGCAATAAATATAAATCTCGGGTAATGAAAATCATGGTTGAAAGCTGCCCTAAGAAGGGAGCGTCCTAACTCTCTATGGAATTTTTTAGGGTCAATTTTAAGGAAGAACTATCATATATCATCACCTTTCTCGCTTGGATTATGGGAATGCCTTCTACTAATGAATTCCATTTTTGGATGTGCCCTTTTCATAAATATCATTTGCAAGAGTAAGAAAAATTTCAATTGGACCGAGATTATCATGTAGAAACCTGACTAAATAATTGTCAAATGTTCAGCAAACCAAAAAGTTCTATATGACTTGCCTATCTCATGTACACCTTGGTAGCATCTCGTGAGTGGCTTGGCTTCACTTTCATTAAAGACAAGAAGGATGAGCCCATCTATGCACTTATTGCCCTCAGTTTACCCTGAAGGTTAGTAATCATAATTTTAGAAGGGTAAATGATGCCTTCACCATGTACATTGTGAGGCTCTTTGAGGGCTGACACCGCCAAAAGGTTCTCTAATGACTCTAAGGCTTTGATAACCATGTACAGGGCTTTCTTCAGTCAATTCTGAAAGTTCTCATACATTAGGCTGGCTTGTTTTGAAATCACACCTCTCAAGCTTCTCATGTTCTGGCAACGACAAAACTTGTTTTGGTTGAGGGTGTGTAGGTAAGCTAGATAAACTTCATAGAACCTTATGAGATAAGAAGATTATTGGTATCCATTTCACTATCACATTGGGGAATTGTACATGTAAGACAACTCTAGATGATCAAAATATAGAAAGGGATTATTTCTCCTCTTACAGTTCATTTTTTCAAGCCTAGGACTTACTTTGATCTTAAGAGATACATTGATCATAAATCTCAGGATAACTTATCATCACCGTCCTGACACTAAGGGTTACTGGGTTGATTATGTACTGATGATTTTGATGCCAGGAGGAGACATTTTGGCAAATTTTATCTACCATAGATCATAGTACTTAAACCTCTACTAGGTGCCTGAAGGGCTTAAGAATGATGATGAATATTTGTCAATCCTTTGAGTAAAAAAATATAAATCAAGAACACTCCTATGGAAACCCTAGATTGGTATGTGAAGGAAAGAGATGATTTGAATGAGGTGATCACCCCTAGTCACCGTCATAAATAAGATTTGGTTTCACAGAAAAATAGTGTGACCTTAGGATGAACAAAGGTAGATCCTTTTAAAGAGATACTTCCACACATAGGATGGAAGTACATATGCTTAAGAACTAAGGAACTTGATCAAACTCCTCCTTCTTCTTCGATGAAAGAACCTGAGTTGTCTACTCCTTCCTCTTCCACTAAATTGTATTAGAAGAAGCTCAAAGAATTCTAGAAATAACCGATCAAGGAAGAGCCTCTTTTGGAGCATTAAAAATTTCCTATTGGGCTGGAAAACATTATTGTTCTAACTGAAAATGATGATGATGAGATGAAATACCCAGAACAAACCCCCGAAATCACTTCTGAAGTGGAGAAGGAAGGGCCAAGGAGTGAAACCTCCAAGTTTAACAAATTCCTCTGCAAGGGAAATTCCTAAGGTTGCATTCATTTACTGACTGGAGACAACAGTGGTTCATACTCTAAGTACCATGAGTTCACTTGCACTCACGTCCCTTGATTCATTTGTTTCTTCTTCTTCCTTTTCTTGGGTGCACCATCTAGTCGACAGTAGGAAAAGGAAATCTTCCTCCGGTTAATAGTACCATACTTTGATGTTGTAGTAGCTCTACTTGGTACTACCCCCCTCCTTCTCTAGAAAAGAAAGTGAAGCCTACTTTGAGGTTGGTAATTGATGCTCAAGGCCAGCAGTTCCTGGAAGTTGTAAAACCCAAAGTGGATAAAGAGGAGAAAGATATTTTGATCTCTGACTTGGAGCTTTCTAGAATTCCAATGGGAGAATCCACACCTGAGAATGAAGTTCATAACCTTCGGGAAACCATGACTAAGGTTATTGAATGGGTAGAGAAAGGAAAGAAAACCATGGAGCAGTTACAAGAACACAACCAAGTTCTTTCCAACTTTATCAGATCATTGTTGGCAAAGGATAAAGTTTTGGACCCAGCCTCATTGGCCGCTCTCCCACCTCGCATAGTTCTTATCGTAGATGAGGTCCAAACCATCAAAGATATCCACAAGTATTCGACTTATGGGAAGGTTGTTGAGTCCATGGTGGATTATATGACTATAGCAAGTTTAAACTTCATTGAGGAAGCCTTCAAAACTAATGAGAAGGTGATCAACCTGCAGCAGAAATTATTTTCCTCAATCAAGGCTATGGACAAGGAATTCAAAGTCTGGAGTGGATGTATCGCAGATCTCTGTCTGATGGGTCAAACCAATGATAGGATTATGTTGGCTAATAATGTGTTTGATGATGTCAAGAATAACTTGTCTAGGACATGGATCTTTAGCTTCGAGTGGAAAATAAAAGTTCTAGAAGAAGCACTAGGGGAATTGAGGAATATATGGCAAAAAGGGGAGTCTTTCAAAACTTGTGTTTTATCCACCTTCAAGGATATCCACTGTCATCTTCAGGATGAAACCACGGGTGTATTCTTCTCTCTCCAATAAATCAAGGCTCAGTTTAAAGCCTTTGTCAAGGATGATTTGTTCAAGGAAGAGTCAATCACTAAAGAGAAAATGGAGGACATTTGTTCTCTCCATTCAGCTATAAACAAGGCTAATAAGGAATATCTGGAGCATACCGAGTTTGAAAAGGATATGGAGAAATGTCTAGGCATGTGGACTCATGCTACTTCCAACACAAAGATTCCAAGGGGCATGGAGATAGTGAAAGCATTGAAGAGATTTAGGCACTGGATCCTTAAAATAGTGGGCCCTTCTCAGCCACAACTAGATGTCTCTACTTCTAGCTCTTAACTATCTTCTTATAGTTTTAGTTCAGATCTCCTTGTAAACACTAAAATTAGGTCACACTCCCCTTTGGTCCCTTGACGAATAAGCACCCTTCATCACATTCACCTAGCCATGGCCCCTTTCACCCTACTAATATTAATTTAATTAAATTAATGCATTATCCTCACTATATTTATTATTTAAATATCTTATTTTAAATAATATCCACACATACAGTTCACTTAGACACCTCACCAAGCCAACTAATCCTAAGACCTATTCTTAGTAAGTTGCCATAACTAACTAAGACTTACCCAAACCCTAAAAATCAATGCCTACATTCCCTCTAACCACATTCCCGCATGCTCACAAGAAGCTCCCAGTCTAATCCATGGGTTAATGACATGAGATCCAAGGAAATCAAGAGGATATCCCTAGTTTAGTAAACCTAGGAAATCCCACCTTGACCAACGCGAGTTACCCCTAACTGTCGTCCAGTTAAGCCAGAAACTGCCGTCGGTTACCCTTTTTAACCCCAAAACAACCTTATTCTCAAGGTTAGAGGTTAGAAGTTGCAAGTTGGAAGCAAGAAGTAGAAGGTTGGCGAGAAAAAACACATCTCAGAGAGATAACACATCCTCAGAGAGTGAATTCCAACAAGAATCCGCATGCAAGGAAGGAGTTCAAACATCTTTTCCTGCACAGCCATCCCAGCCATGATCTGATCTAACAAGCAAAGAGGAATGTACATGCAGTCCATGCAGAAGCTTTCCTTCAGTTGGTGATCACTTGCAACCTTCAAACCTCTCATCAGCACCTCCATCCCTCACTCACAGGCATTCAGGACCAGAATCCAAGTAAGTATAACATCATACTTTTCTGGTTTATTTCATTTCATCATCATTTTATCATCTATTGTTTACCTAGCCACCTATTGACCTTCTCCAACATTTCCACCTCCATATACCCATTAAAACCTTGCTAAGGCCTCGCACCTAAAGCCTACCCCAATCACCAACTTTTCCAATATACCCATTCATCCCAACCAACCTCATCCCGACCAACCAAAGTCCTTTGTGCAATCACAAAGGAGACCCAAAGCTTGTTCTGTGGCATTTCTAGATTTCCACAGTAACCAGCACTGGTTACACTGACCGTCTATAAGTTACCCTTAACTGACATCAGTCTCTATATTTTCCCATATAGCCTAGAACAGGGATCTACCCACCAAATTCCATCTCACCCTCATCCACCTGTGATCTACTCGAGACCTCTGACAAACCTGTAGAACCCAGAACTAATCATTTGACCTTTGGATTCTATTCTAGTTTAGCCTGTTAGATTAGATCTATTCCTTATTGTGTTTTAAGTGAGATACCTAAATCATTTCAAATTACAATAGGATTTACTTTGTTTACATCATTAAATTGTTCAAAACAGTGGATTGACAGCCATCTAGGAAGTATCACACTTCCCAGATCTAGCATACGCTAGGCAGTTCACTGCCCATATTGTTTAACTCCTTCTGGTGGTCTTGCTTTACATTACAGGTAGTTCCTCCTAGCCAAAAGGAAGTCTCTCATGATCAGTTGTGGATTTAGAAGTCATACGCGTGCAACAACCCATTAACCAGCATTTGAACAGGTATTCCTCCTATGCCCGTTACCCTATTTGTTTCATCAACACTTCAAAGAAACGATCTAAGAAACAGGTGAAACATTTTGGCATGCCTGGTGTGACCCATCCGGGGTTCCTTGCATTTCATTCATTCCTAGGAAATATTGTGTGTTTTGTTTCCCTTCTAAAAAGTGTATACACTAATTTTCTTCCTTGGTAACCCACCTCTTCTTTCTATTTGCTCTAAAGGAAATTTTTTTCTTTTGGTGTAATTAAAAAGAACCATTTCTTCATGTTTTCTGCATTGTAGTGAAAGAGCATCCCTCTTCCTCTTCATCTTATTGTGTCATCCAATTTCACATCTCGATTTGGGCTTAAAAATAAGTGCATTGCATTCTGATTTATCGCATTAGCTCACATTAATTGAGGGCAACCTATACGCTAGAAGTCATGCCCAGCTGATGGTTGACAAATGAATCATAGAAAAGCACTTCTTTCCTTTTCTCTTTCTCTGAGTCTTACCAAACCTCACAAAAATTCAAAATACATACATTCTTAAACAACATCCTACCTGGAAGAAGCTGTAGGTGATCACACGATCACGGCACAGTGGGCACCCAGCTCGCTGCTCTGTCGAGTCATACTTCAGAGTGAAGCCCATGCCCCCCACCATAACATACCTGAAACCTCACCTTTTAGATCTCCTTCTTTATAGGAAGCCATCCTCACCAAAAAACTCTATTTCACAATTCATGTGTCAGTCCCTAAATAGCATAAGCTAAACAAACATAATAGAAAGGGCACTCCTAGGATCACATTTTTCTTAGTGTTTCTGCTTGGCTTACATTTTGAGGTGAGAGATCACGTTCTTCATTTTTTGTTCATCCTTGTATGCTCCTCATCACAGCTGGTGTATTTTAGCTTCACCTGAGTGTGCCTGGGCCATATCACCATCATTCTCAGAATTCTGGGTCTGATTCCACACCATATTTTAATTCACAACCACTTTTCTTTCATCACTGTTTTCAATTTCACAGTAACCATCATCGGTTACCTCTGACCGTCATCGGTTATACCCAACCGACGTTGGTTCTAGGTCCTTTTGCTAACCTACTCAAAAGGACATTTTTTATTCATTTTCTTCCACTTTTCACAGTCCCTGTCACTACCATCATACCCATTGACATTGTAAACATCATCAGATTTGGCATACCTATCAGATTTTACCTTCTGCCTGGGTTTTCACTCACTGTCCATTTTCTACAGTGACCGGCAAGCGGTTACCCCTGACCGGTGTCAGTTTTCCCTAACTAACATCGGTTAGCCTGTTTCATATTCCAGCCACCATTTGGTACCTAATCCACTTTTTACTGCCAGATTCACCTGTTCCTGTTGTTCTCTGTGTCATTTACAGAGAAGCAACCCTACATGATCAGTACTGGTTCACATGGTGCTGACCCAAAAACAAGCAAGTGCACTCATATTTCATGCCACTAGTTGTCAACCACTCCCACCTATTCCTTCACCACCTTCCATTTTATCACCAGCCATGGAGCCCATCTAACCTATTACTATCGCTACCAGAGATGAGGAGTTCACACGACTCCTTGACCAAAATACCCTACCACCTTGTAGTTCTACCTTTCCCACTTGTCCACTCGAGATGCCTCGGGTCAGTTGATATATGACATGCCTGTATCTATCCCCCCGACTCTCACTCCCACTCCCACATCGGCCCCATCTGGCTCCCGTGCTGCCCATGTCTACCTTACCCCCAGTCATTTCATAGCTAGGTCCTATACCCACTATAACTGTCGCATCTGCTACCCTCCATGGCACCCGCTACATCCACCATACCCGTGACAACTACCCCAAACACAACCTCATCTACCCCTAATGTCTCACACATACCCGTAGCTACATTACCACCTCCAGTGTCGGTGACCCCTACCCCATTTCAGAACATGGTCCTTTCCATTCCACAATCATTAGCCCCTATTTCCACTAGGATTACCATGACCCTTCCACCCCCATATACATACTACCAACAACCTCCCGTTTCATCCATTATACACACCAGATATGTACCCCATATTTCACTACCTTCTTCTCAATCAACCTACATGGCAGCCCCATACACTAGAGTGCCACCCCTATTATATGCCCAAAACCAACCCTCTCATGCTACAGGAGGCACCCAATCATCGCAACCCACCAACGACCTAATTAAATTGATGTTGGAAAAGATGTAGACATTGGAGGCATCGGTTTCAGGCTCCCGCTAACACTCTCACCTACAACGAGATTTGCAACGAGCCCATTCACCCATCCATTCCTATCTGCTCATACCCCGTGCATTGGGAAATGCCTAAATTCAATCATTTCAATAGCAAAGAAGACCCATAACAACATTTGCGGTCGTTCAAACATGGGTGTTATCTGATCACTCATGATGATGCCTTGCTCTTGAGAACCTTTCCCATGTCCCTCACTGGACCTGCATTAGATTGGTATAGTGGGTTACCTAGACACTCTATATTCTCATTCAATCAGGTAGCCCAAGCCTTCTTGGATCATTTCTCTATCAATATCGTCAAGAAGGTTACCATGACCGATCTATACTCCACACGTCAGTATGAGGATGAATCTATCGCAGATTTTGTCGCTCGTTGGCGTAGCCTGATCAACCAACTTACCTTCCAACTTCCACAAACAGAACTCATCGAGCTCTTCACACAGGCTTGTGCTAGGCATATCTCACTGACCTTGTAGGTCCAAACCTTCCGAACATTCGACGAAGCATTCACTATGGCACGAAAGTTAGAGATTCGGGCCATCGAAGAGAAGAAAATCCAATTACGTAATAAGAATTCGGCATTCAAGTCGAATGATACCTCTTCTTCTTCCAAACCACAAACCAATTATTCAAAAGCTAAGGGCACTGCTAACACAGTGGTACTCAAGGCCGGCCCAGCACATCCGTCAAATCAGGCTACCCCTTCATCTAATCTCTCACCTGTCTAGACTTTTCAATTCAGACGAGAGCAGCAGAAATATACCCCAATTAGGGAACCTTACTCTTTTGTCTTAGAAAATCTTATCAAAGCCAGAGCCATCACTCTTCCACCCATAAAACCACACATTGGTTTTGACCCTGCTCGCCCCATGCCCGCATGGTATAAAGAACATGATTTCTGTAATTATCATTGAGTAAAGGGTCATAGTGATGGCAACTGCATCACTTTCAAAAATATTGTCCAAGAAATGCTCGAGAAAGGCAAGTTAACCGTGGATAATCCTAATGCACCTACCAACCAAAACCTACACATCTTCAAGAAACCATTTCCCAACCATGCCCCTTCGTCTGATCAAACCGGTGAGACCTCAACTCATGATACCCATACCCGCGAGGTCCACACTATCTTTAATGACATACATGTCACCTCCCAATTACCTCATATTCCTTCCATAGAGGAAATCCTAGCCTGAAATCCTCCTTCCACATCAAAACCAACCTCCCCTGTTCCTTCACCCATAGAGGAACATCTTTCATCTCCTTCATCACCTATGGAGGAGTCTTCCGCTAACATTGAGACCATCTCACCCCTGGCTTCTCCACTTAGAGAACCTTTACCCACAGTACCTCCTCCACCCATAGAGGAGCACCCATTACCTCCTCCACCCACAGAGGAGCACCCATTACCTCCTCCACCCACAGAGGAGCACCTATCCATTCCTCCACCTTATAGAGGAGCTCCCATCATCTCCTCCACCCATCATAGACCCAGTTGAGATACCTTTGCCTCTTGGCGAGCATTCTCCATCAGCTACCCAAAATCCTATAGACCTACTTTCGACTCTCTTACCCACGGAAGCTGAAGCTAGCCAATTCCCCATCTCTAAGACACATTTTACGGGAATTTCCATTAGGTCCTCACCAACTCCACCTACAGATGTGTCATTCTCATGTTTGGCCGATCACTTAGATTATGTGGATAGGGCCTTACTATGGGGGTGCCTTTTACTTCCTGTCTCAACATAGATGCAGAGGTCCCTTGCTGATACCTCCACTATCTACCCAAAAATATTTTGACCAATCAAACCAAACCCAACCACCTCTATCACAACCCCTTCCATGACACCTGTTATAGCTCAAACCACACCCTTACCCATAACTCAACCTACACCTAAACCCAAACCCATACCTACAACATTTGCCTCGACTAAACCTATTACCACTTTAGGGGTCACCCCGACCACTAGCCTTACTCATCCACCTATCAAACTGGATTTAGCTACATCCTCCAAAGTCAACACCACACCTACTCCGACACCCAAATAGAAGAACCAAACCCATAGAACTCATACCCCGGCTGCACCAATCACACCTGTACCTATCCCATCCATCTTAGGACCTCAACTTCCCAACATGGTCAAGAAACCTCCACCCACCAATAAACCAAAAACACAACAGCCCATTCCTTCCTCACAAACCTCTGACCTACCTAGATGCCCAACCCACTTACACCTACACCTGCAGCCTCTTTACCACCCATACCTCCAATACCCTCAGCTATTGCTTCACTACCCACTACACTTCAGTCGATTGTCTCTCACACCTCAAGCACGACCCACATCATCTACCTTCACAGCACCCCCATTATCCCCATGGGTAACTCACCCTCTTCCTCCATCTTCTTTTCCTTCTAGACCTCATACACCCACATCACCTTTACCCAAGAAGGTGCAACCCAAAAACAAAACTCCACTACCCCACAATAAGGTAGTCAAAATGACCACACACCCTCCTACCCGTCCATCTACTATACCCCTACCTAAACAAGCATGACCGACACCTAAAACCACACCAACACCCAAACCCATGGCTCGACCCCCTCCTCTTCTAAAGACCATTCCTCAACAATCACCTACACCTACACCCAAACCCACGTTCACTTCCCATTGTGATCCACTAGCAGGGTCTTATGCCAAAATTTTAACCAACCTCCTTGAGACTTCTGTCATCACATTACTGCCACTCAGACCTTATGACCCCCTCAAACCCAAGCCAAAAGGGTTTGACGATACTAAAATTTACACATACCATCGTGTGCCAGGGCACGATGTGGAGAACTGTAAGGCCTTGAAAACCATCCTTATCCAATTGTGTCCACCAGAAACCAACTTTGACGATGACGACCTTCTCGACGAGGATCCTACTACACCAACACCCATTCCCACACTGCCCACTCAACAACCACAACCTCCACCCTCACAGCTCCTAGAGCCACACCCAAGATTTGAAATTAACATGGTTCACATCAGAGAACTTGCCATGCCACCACCCAAATGTCATTGCACCCAACTGACCTCACAGGGTTTTTCTCCTCCGGTAGGTTTTTTCCCGTCGTGTCATTATACCACTCACCCTACACCTTCTCCATTTTCCAACTCCCCTCAAATCAACATGATACACATCACTACACATGTGCAGAAGGGTAAAGAAAAGGCAACTGACCCACCAACCAATCCTATACCCAACATACCATCTGCACCCATACCTAAAATCACTATCCGCAGCCCCACGTACCCCATTTCTAATGGCATCACACATCACACCATGCTCAAACAATTACACCAATCTCCCCTCAAAATGTCCCTATATGACCTCATTCAAACCTCAGAATCCCATCGTCAAGCTCTCATGGAGGTTCTTCAATCTATTGAGGTTTTACCCAATGACCCTACACCCGTAGCCTCCATTATCACACCCCATCATGTAGCCTCTCTCACCAAATTACCATCTTCATCTTCACCCCACCCTATTCACCAAGTGGCCTCCCTTAGCTTCTCAGAGGAAGAGATCATGCCACACCAAAATGATGACCTGGACCCAGCCCTCTTCATCTCTATCCACATCGATGACATACGGGTACACCATGTGATGATTGATGGGGGTGCTAACATTAACATCATTTCATCCCATGCATTCACTCAAATGCGCATACCTGACAATTACATGCATAAACATCCAGGTCATGTTGTTTCATTCAATGATGCTATCACCTCTACACTAGGCACCATCATCCTCCACATTCATGTGGGCCCCCACACTGTTCCAGAATTATTTTACGTTTTGGAGGGGGAATTCCAATATAACCTGTTGCTTGGTAGACCCTGGATCCATGTCATGGGTTGCGTTCCTTCCACTTTGCATCATTGTGTAAAGTTTGAACATGAAGGACACACTTATACCATTCCAGCTGACCCATCACCTTTCAAAACATGCAACATGCTTTACCGACCCAATGATGTGCTCATACCTATCAAGCCCTCTACCTCCATGACCACTACCACTTCACCTACACCTCCACCTACCAGTACAGCCGCTGCTTCTACCACACATACCTCCTCCATTCCTACCGCTGCCATAACCTCCATGGCTGACCCATCAGCTTCCCAATCCATTAACTCCACCTCTGCATCGACCTCTGACACATTATCCATACCAGCTACCTACATACCAACCACTGATCCCTTGGAAGGTGTTTTTCAATGCCTCACTCTGGGGGAGTACCACCTATATAGTGTCAACACATTTCTTACTCCACAAGAGTATGGAAGCCTTCACCAACACCCTCGCTATGATCACCGTATAGGAGAATGTCTCCTTTATGGTCCTCCTCACCTTCGTACTAGTCTCACCTATGGGGGACTTGATACTACCACTTACACACCTGAACCACCATCACAAACCCGCCCATTTTCCACTGACTTCCAATCACTTACCAATCACCATTTTTCCCACACCTTCCTACACCGATGTGCGTGGAAGGGTTTTGGTTTTGGATTTTACGAGCAAGGCCACCATACCATTATTCCATGTACCACCCACAAACATAACGACCGTAGTGGTATCGGCTTTCCCGAACCACCTACCAAATAGGCCCGCATTGAACTCATTAAGGACACTAGCTCTTCTCCACCTTCTTCACCCACTCCACCTTCATCACCATCCTCACCGACAGAGTCGATGGATCCTGAATCTATCCCTCCTAACTTTTTTTTTCATAAACACCATTTCCTTGGGGCCTCTGACTTATCAACGTGAGGGTGAGGCCCCTTCCACTCTTCCCTTCCTGTATCCTGAAATGATCGATGACAACACACCTATAATTAACATCGTTCAATGTCAGGATGATGAATCCATACTCACCTACCTTGGTGCAGAAGACTCATATATTCATCAGTCATTACCCTCTGAGATGCAAACCATGTTGAATGAATCGACTATCGAGATCAACATTCATACTCAGGATGACCCGCACATCCTAAAGATCAGACAATCTTTAGATGCTGCTGAACAGGAAGCCATCACTTCTTTTCTCAGAGATCATAACCACGCTTTCACTTGGTCTTACACAGACATGCCTGGTATTGACCCCACCATAGTGGTCCATAATATCGTAACCATTCCTGATGCCAAACCCATCAAACAAAAGCTGAGGAAAATGCACCCTCGCATTGCTCTTCTCGTCAAAGAAGAACTTTAGCGCCTTCTTTCTGTTTCCTTCATCTTACCCATTGATTATCCTCATTGGATTTCTAACATTGTCCCTGTCACTAAAGCGACAGGGGACTCCACATTTGCACGGACTTCTGTGACCTCAACCTAGCCTGCCCGAAAGATGACTTTCCCTTACCTGGTATTGATCAACTGGTTGACCTCACCGCTGGTCATGAGATGCTATCACTCATGGATGGCTTCTCAGGTTATAACCAAATTTTTCTTGCCCCAGAAGATCAACACAAAACCTCATTCATCACCCCTTGGGGGACCTTCTACTATCGAGTCATGCCTTTTGGCCTTAAAAATGTTGGTGCCACATATCAGCAGGCTATGACTTACATCTTCCATGATATCATGCATCACATATTGGAAGATTACGTGGATGATCTCTTGGCCAAATCTAAATGTCACTCTGATCACCTTTCCATCCTTAAAACCATCTTTGACCACCTCATTAAATATTGCATCTGCCTTTAGCCTAAGAAGTGCATCTTCATGGTTCTCTTAGGAAAGCTCCTGGGATTTATCATTTCCCTCCATGGTATAGAAGTTGACCCTGCTAAAGTCAAGGCCATTCTGGAAATGCCTCCGCCCACTAACCTTAAACAACTCTGTAGTCTGTAAGGTAAATTACAGTCCATTCACCATTTCATTTCACAATTATCTGATCGGTGTCAACCATTTCATCATCTGCTCAAGAAGGATGTCTCCTTTAAATGGGATGATGACTATCACAAAGCTTTTGAGGCCTTAAAACAATACCTTCTCCAACCACCCATACTCATTCCACCTAAAGATGATCAACCTTTTTACCTATACATATCCACTACTGATCACTCCTTGGGAGCCATGCTCGCTCATCGTGATGAACAACACAGGGAGCAGGTGGTTTATTACATAAGTCCGTACTCTTTTGGACTATGAAACCCGATACAACCATCCCAAAAAACTTTTCTTAGCCTTAGTTTTCATTGCCACCAAACTCCATCATTACCTACTCAACCACAAAACCTATGTTGTGACCAACACCGACCCCTTACACTTCATGTATGCCAAACCTTATCAAAATCAGCATGCCGCATGATGGCTTATGCTTTTAGCTGATCTTGACCTCAAATTCATTCATCAAAATTCCATCAAGGGCCAAGCTATCACTGACCAATTGGCTGACGCACCTATTTCTGGGGATCAACCCTCTAATTTTGACTTTCCAGATGAGTCGATTGCTACCCTTTCCCTGGACGAACCTCCTTATCAAATGACACTCTTTTTTTACGGTTCCAAGTGTCAGCGTGGGGGTGGGGCTGGTATTATCCTCATTCCTCTTGATGGAGAACCCATGCCTTTGTCTTTCAAACTAGATTTTGAATGCACCAACAATATTGCCGAATACGAAGCACTCGTACTAGGTCTCCAAGCCACCTATGCCCTAGATGTCAAATCAATCAACATCTTTGGTGATTCTCAATTGGTCATAAACCAAGTCAATGGTATGTACCAATGTCATAACGAGATACTTCAAAAGTATAAACATCATGTAGACATACTTTTGACCACCTTTGATCATTACACCCTTCAAACCATCCCACGTTCAACCAACAAATTTACAGATACCATGGCCTGCTTAGCTTCCCAAATACCCGCTTCACCTGTCTGATTCTACAATATTTGTCACCGTACAATGACTCCAATCACCTTCTTATTTACCTCATGATGTTTACTTGATTGGAACCACTACCCCTGACCTGAGTGACCTTTGGTATAAACAATACTCCAACTACCTTTCTCTCTCCATCTTACCTCCTGATCTCACCCATAACGGACAACGTGCCTTCCTTAAAAAGGTCTCTCGTTACATCATTCTGGGGGGAATCCTCTATAAACATGGCTTTGATGGTATTCTCTTACGATGCCTCACAAGTTCTGAAATTCCTTATACCATTAAGGAGGTTCATGATGGCATATGTGGAGGTCACTTTAGTGGCCTTGCTATTGCTAAGCGTATTCTTCACCTAGGCTATTACTGGCCGACCCTTAACCATGATTGTTGTGACTACATCAAACATTGTGTAAAATGCCAACAACATTCCAATCTTCATCATACACCCAGTCATGCCTTACAGGTCACTCGTGACCTTTGGCCCTTCTCTCAATGGGGTTTGGATCTTGTCAGAGAAATCAATCCTCATTCTTCCCAACGCCATCAATGGATCATCACTGCTACCGAATACTATACAAAATGGGTGGAAGCCATACCACTCATCTCCATGAAAGCTGAGAAAATATGTGAGTTCATTAACCACCACATCATTTGTCACTTTGGTGTTCCTCATCGCCTCATCACTGACAATGGAAAACAATTCAAAAACAAAACATTGCAAAAACTTTGTGACGCCTTTGACATTCAGCTTAGTTTCTCATCACCTTATTACCCACAAACCAATGGCCAAGCTGAATCCACTAACAAAACCCTAAACAAAATTCTCATGAAAGTGGTTGACGATACTGGGAAGGATTGGCATACGCACATTCCTTTTTCCCTGTGGGCATACCGCACTAGTATTCACACTTCCACTGCGGCCACACCATTTTCTCTGGTCTACGGTATAGAGGTTGTTCTACCTCTCGAAGTCCAGATCCCCTCACTCTGTATTTCTCTCCATGACATGCTCACTGATGATGAATTTCATCAGGACCATTTAGCACAGCTAGAGTTATTAGACAAACGTCGTCTTAATGCTCTGGATCACCTTCAAGTTTACCAACAATGTATCAAACGTGCCTATGAAAAACATGTTCATGAACGAACCTTCCAAGTCGGTGACCTTGTCCTGAAAGAAAATCAACACGTAACCAAAGCAGAAAAAAGTAAACAGGGAAAATTTTCTCCTAATTGGCTTGGACCATACATCGTGACTCATACCTATGGATCAGGTGCTTATCGTTTATCTTCTCTTGAGGGTAAACCTGAACCTGAGCCCCTTAACACCTTGCATCTTTGACCATTCTATTGTTGACTCATCATCCTACCTCACCCTTTTGTCTCTTCCCATGCTCATCCCTTGAGCACCATTCACTCCATACACCTCCCTAATGATTAAACAAGAATCATGTGAGTACCCGTCACTAGTTATCTTCTCTTAAATATGTGTACCACGGCACTGCACATAGCATGATTCTCATGGATACTTTTCATCTACCTTTAGATGAGATCCCATGGTCATTTCACCTTGCCCTTTGAACAAGAGTCCTATCTTTCACCTTGGTCTTGTCCATGACTGCAAAGACCTCACAATGGGACCAAACTCCTTGAGTCAAACTTCTAATAAAAAGATGACTCCCTCAAAAGGACATCTTCCTCTTGACCAATTGTTGCTATAAATAGACTACTCCCATGAAGGATAGCTATGTAAAGCTCTTCAAAAAAAAAATGAGAGCAACCGAAGCTTCCCGCATCGATCAGCTTCACGAAGACCTCAAGGAGTTCAATTTTTCCCATATAGACTTCCCGCATCGATCAGTCTATCTCAACTATAAGTCAAAACACTCAACCTTTTTGTCATGGACTTGCCCATTGTGACCTCAATCTCTTTCCCGAAGTGCATGCTACCTCATACCATATAAAAATTACCTACTCTTCACCCTTTGAACCATGCCCACTCTCATTTCCTACTGCCTCAAGGGACTTCTTGGAACTTAGACATTTGGTGATCATGTGACTACTTTTCACCATAGAACAGTCCATCATGCAATGTCTTTAGGGTCTTACGTTCATCACCTCCACCAAGGTATGATCTACTCGGTATGATCCTACCCCATCAGGTGGCTTTATTGCCCCCTTTTATCTTTTAACCATCTTTGTTTACGTTTTGATTACCTTATACAGGACTTGGTCCTCGACGCTTACTTTTGGGGTAATCTCCTTCTTTCACCACAATCACCCCCACCTACATCATTTTACCTATAATCTACCCACACCTAGCAGATCTAAACCCACAACATGCCCAAAAACCTACCAACTCATTTTCACACCTCCTCATTTTCTTCCCTAGCTTATGGGAGAACTACATCGGCCTGAGGTCCCTTTTCACCGGGACTATGTAGGTAGCACTCTGAGGGCATGGGGCCCTTGGAGGTTAGCTCAGGCCATCCTCTACCCTAAACAATTCATCTTCCATGTTCCCCACCATTACATCACACCTTACTCAGTTTCCCTTTTATATACAAAATTGGAAATTAAGCCACATACATAACAAGTTGCTTCATATTTTATACATTTATTACACCTACCATTTCTCTATCATCACTATGCATAGATTATACCACATCTCACATATGACCCATAGTATCATTCATTGCAAAAAATAATGAATCACAACTTCACCTACTTTCAACACAACCATGCCTAACAAACCTGACTCAATCATGCCTAACAAACCTAACTCAACCATGCCTAACCAACCTGACTCAATCCATGCCTAACTCACCAACCTGACTCAACCATGCCTAAACCAACCTGACTCAACCATGCCTAACCAACCTAACTCAACCTGACTCTCAATCCATGCCTAGCCAAACCTAACTCAACCATGCCTAACCAACCTGACTCGATCCATGCCTAAACTGACCTGACTCCATCATGCCTAACTCACCTAATTTCCATCCATATCAAAACAACAAACCCATATCTCATCTAACACAAGCCATAAATCCAATATCTCATAAACACATCAACACATCACAAAATACCATGTATCTCATCATATAAATCAATAAATGTGTATCTCAATATACATGCCTATCTCATCATGTCCATCATCTCAAAATGTCGCACGCAGGCCGATATACAATACAAAATGTCATCGGCACGCAGGTCGGTCTCATATATACAAAAAAAGAATGAATCAATACAAAATATCTTCAGCACACAGGCCAGTATATGCTCAAAATATACAAATCACTCATACATCCTCACTATCTTTGGCACGCAGGCCGGTATATGTATCAAAAAATAACTAGTATACATCAAAAACTAGGTGACCGCATATCAGGCATCTCGCTGGATGTCCTCCATCTCTGTGTCACCTGTACCCTCAGCCTCCTGTGTCCCTGCTGGCACCTCACCTAGAGCTGGTCACATGCACTAGTGGCCTCTCCCTGATCAGGCCTCAGAGCTCGCTGACCTCCTGTGCTCTCCACACTATGAGTGTGGGATCTCGTCCTCTCACTGGACACCTGTTGTGCCCTGTACTCAGCATAGGATATGAAATCTATCCTCAGCCACCATAAGTTGGTCCTGATAGTATCTCACCTCACCTAGGGCATCCCATAACCTGGATACAGGCATGGTCTGTGGTGGTCCCATAGGTCTCGGCCCCTGTACCTACCCTTGCAGCAACCTACCCTGCACCTACCTGTGAACTGGGACCTGCTCCCAGTGCCTGTGGTGGTGCCCCCTACCCCTGTGCCTATATCTGGGCCTGTAAGGCCCCAATCTGTGCTTGGGATATGGCCAACTGGCCCTGTAAACCTACCACCTGAGCCTGTAAGGCTGCCACCTGACCATCCCCCCTGACCATCTCCATCCTCCTCTCCTCCATCCACCATCTGGGCCTGCAGGCTGGCCACCTGTACGTGTAGCTCTGCTACCTCTACCTCTGAACCCTCCAGCTGTGTCTACAGTATACCCAACTGGGTAATCAACGTAGCTACCTACCCCTGTAGGGTGTCTCTCTACACTGTAATGGTAGCTAGGTCTGGCTGCCCCAGTCTGGGTGGTATGGCTCATAACTGAGCCACCCACCACTGCCTGTACTATGTCTGTACATCTGGCATCATCTATCCACCGATCCACTGGCTACTCCTCCTCCCCTGTGGGCACTGTAGGCTATGGTAGAGGTAAGGGCCTCTCCATGTCATCTCTCTGATACTGTGGGAAGGGTGGAGGAATGTCCTGTAAGAGCCCAAACTGTCCATCAGACTCTGTCTACTGGATCATCTCATCCTCCCTGGCACGGTGACCCTGTATCCACCTCTCTAGTTGGAGCTCAGCTAGCTCCTCATGCATATGCCTATATGAGGGGAATCCCACATATGGCCTCCATATAATGTCCACTCCAGACAATCCCTCCAGTAACTGCCAAAAATGGGCCACATCATGTGTCGGCCTATCCGATCTCCGCTCTCCTATCACCGGCACCCATCTCCTGTATCCCACCCACACAAATCTAGGTGGGAATGCATCTGCTCGGGGCATCCCTATAGGTCACATGCACACTATGTGCTCATATGCCCAGTAGTGTAGTATAAATGTACAACACAGGCTAAACCTGCGCAACCACCCATATGCCCACAACTCTCTGTATAGCTGCACCAAGAATGTTGGTGCCCAGGAAAAGCATGTCTCATGCACCATCATATCATGGAGTACCCCCATCAGTGATCAGGGGAAAGCATCCACCCTCTGCATCTGGCAGTGCATAGCAGCACACTGCCTCCATCAACAGAACCACTAGCCTCGTCTCATCCGGATGGGCTAGGTACATCTCTCCATAGCTCAAACTAGTGTTATGGAATCTCAGATCAGCCACTCCCTCACCAAAAATAGTCCCAATCAACTCCTCTGAGGCCTCGGAGGAGATAGAGTACACCTGGGCACCCAATATGGGTAACCAAAAATCCGGAACATGTCCTCTAGGGTGATAGTCATCTCACCCGTCGGCAGGTGGAACGTGTTGGTCGCGGGATCCCATCTATCGATGAGCATGACCATCAAGCTGGGCTACCAAACAACATGTCTGTAGTGATGAACCCCACTCAAGCCCACTACCTCCACATGTTGCAGCTCCAACGGGGTCGCTGCACCATGCACTTGTCACCAGTAGCAGGGGACCCTATCTCGCATATGTAACTGCGCTCTCCCCTGCATCCAATACAAACACAACATTAATTTACCTTTACCATGACCATATTCACCAATTATCATTACCCTCCACCCTATTTTCACCCTACCCATCTCAACTACCTAGCCCACATCATTTTTGCACCCTTGTGCCTAAAAGCCTGACCGGTACCGGTTCATCCTAACTGACTCCGGTCACCCTTAAACTGGCATTGGTCACCTGCTTGGTGACCGATACCAGTTCACCCTTACTGACCACGGTTACCCCTTAACCAGCATTGGTCACCTGTTTGGTGACCGATACCAGTTCCACCCAACCGACACTAGCCACACTTGACCAATGCCGGTCACTGTCGCGGAAAAACCCACGACTTCCCAAAACCCCCCTTTTCTAAAAACCTCCCCCTGCCCCTTTTACCCCACCTACAATGACCTAAACTACCCCTGGACCTCTACCCACCCCACCTATACCATTTACTACCCTCCCCCTTCCTCTTTTTTCCCGCTATTCCCCCCATACCCAAATTTAATTTTTACCCACCCACAAAAACCAAAAAACCAACAAACCTACAAATAACAATAATCTACTCCTCTAATCTATCAAATCCACAATGTAGAGTAGGGTGCTTACCTCATCGCACTACCACCATCTCGGTGGCACATCTGGCCACTGTACCGGTGGCCCACCTGATCCCTCTCCAGCCTCTGCCATCACCAAATAGCTACTCGTAACCTCCGACCAATCAAATCTCTCACCCTGATCTCGTGGACCCGCTGCTCACCAACCAAACCCTCGTCCAATCACACTACCAGCTCACTGTCCCATTTCCTCTAGACACTTTTCTCTCTTTTCTCTCTTTTTTGTCATTTTCTCACTTCACAAATAACAAATGAATAACAAAAAATGTGGATTTTTTGTTTTTATAACCAACCCGACCTAACCGACGTCGGTTACCCTTGACCGACATCGGTCGTGTGCCCTACCTAACCATCATCGGTTGACCTATACCGATGTCAGTTATCCATGACCGGCATCGGTCACCCTCACCTACACATTGCCTTCCCTTTTTCCCTTTTACCCCACCCTTCACCCTGATCCTTTACCCCAACCCCACCTTTACCCAACCCATTTACCTTACCTTTCCTGACCTCATCATTTACTACCTCCCTTTGTCCTCCTTTGGGGACTCATTATTTTACCCCTACCTTGGCCTTACCCATGCCATGACCTAGCTATTTGGACCTGGACCATCGCTAGTGACCTTTGACCTCATGTGTTTGTTATACCTTACGGCACTGTTACCTGTGTTGTTGACCTAATGACCTTACCTAGCCTATTTTCGTGACCATTTATCCTAACCCTACCTTTGGTGTACCAGAACATACCTAAACATTCCTACACCTAACCTATGTTGTGTTTCCTGACCATATCCTATACCTTGGATACCGGAATCACTTCAACCTTGTTTGGATAAACCTATCGACCTTAGATGATGTAGAGTTTTCCTACTCTTCAACCCGGTAGCATGCTACAGTTTATACGTGTGCGTGCATTTGACTGTTGCTACCTTTGACCCAGACCCATTACCTGGAATGGCCCAAGTAGACCTTTTACCCTTTTTCCCCGTGCCCACCTACCTTTTCCTCACATTCACCTTTTTATCAAACCACTCACCGATTCTGCCTTCGGCCTCATCAGTTCCTGGTTTGAGGGGGATCACCTTCACCCAAACATGGGGCAACCACATCTTATTTTTGTTAGCGTCACTTACCAATACAAGCTACGCAACAAAAAGGGGCAAAATGTAGACACTAAAATTAGGTCACACTCCCCTTTGGTCCCTCGACGAATAAGCACCCTTCATCACATTCACCTAGCCATGGCCCCCTTCACCCCACTAATATTAATTTAATTAATTTAATTAAATTAATGCATTATCCTCACTATATTTATTATTTAAATATCTTATTTTAAATAATATCCACACATACAGTTCACTTAGACACCTCACCAAGCCAACTCAACCTAAGACCTATTCTTAGTAAGTTGCCATAACTAACTAAGACTTACCCAAACCCTAAAAATCAATGCCTACATTCCCTCTAACCACATTCCTGCATGCTCACAAGAAGCTCCCAGTCTAATCCATGGGTTAACAACATGAGATCCAAGGAAATCAAGAGGATCTCCCTAGTTTAGTAAACCTAGGAAATCCCACCTTGACCGACACGGTTACCCCTAACCGTCACCGGTTAAGCCAGAACCACCATCGGTTACCCTTTTAACCCCAAAACAACCTTATTCTCAAGGTTGGAAAGTTGGAAGCAAGAAGTAGAAGGTTGGCAGAAAATTAACACATCTCAGAGAGATAACACATCTTCAGAGAGTGAATTCCAGTGAGAATCTGCATGCAAGGAAGGAGATCAAACATATTTTCCTGCACAGCCATCCCAACCATGATCTGATCTAACCAAGCAAAGAGGAATGTACATGCAGTCCATGCAGAAGCTTTCCTTCAGTTGGTGATCACTTGCAACCTTCAAACCTCTCATCAGCACCTCCATCCCTCACTCACAGGCATTCAGGACTGAATCCAAGTAAGTATAACATCATACTTTTCTGGTTTATTTCATTTCATCATCATTTTATCATCTATTGTTTACCTAGCCACCTATTGACCTTCTCCAACATTTCCACCTCCATATACCCATTAAAACCTCACCAAATCCTACCCCAATCACCCAATACCTCATCCTGACCAACCAAAGTCCTTTGTAAATCACAAAGGAGACCCAAAGCTTGTTCTGTGGCATTTCCAGATTTCCACAGTAACTGGCACCGGTTACACCTGACCGCCGTCAGTTACCCTTAACCAACATCGGTCTTTGTATTTTCCCATACAGCCCAGAACAGAGACCTACCCACCAAATTTCATCTCACCCTCATCCACCTGTGATCTACCCAAGACCTCTGTCAAACCTGCACAGAACCCAGAACCAATCATTTGACCTTTGGATTCTATTCTAGCTTAGCCTGTTAGATTAGATCTATTTCTTATTGTGTTTTAAGTGAGATACCTAAATCATTTCAAATTACAATAGGATTTACTTTGTTTACAACATTAAATTGTTTAAAATAGTGGACTGACAGCCATCTAGGAAGTATCACACTTCCTGGATCTAGCATACGCTAGGCAGTTCACTGCCCATATTGTTTAATTCCTTCTGGTGGTCTTGCTTTGCATTACAGGTAGTTCCTCCTAGCCAAAAGGAAGTTCTCACAATCAGTTGTGGATTCGGAAGTCATACGCACAACAACCCATCAACCAACATTTGAACAGGTATTCCTCCTATGCCCGTTACCCTATTTGTTTCATCAACACTTCAAAGAAACGATTTATGTTGTGTATTTTCCTTAATTAATATTTTGGTTAAAAGAAACGGTTACCAAATGCAACCAATTTTTAAGCTATATATTGGGCTCTCCACGACATTCCAAAGGGCTGGAACTCTGATAATTTTTGAAAGTCTAAAAGAAATAAAAGCTATCAATATAGAAGATTTCTCTTCCTGTTTCTATCTACATCGATTTATTTTCTCTTTCCTATCTAAATTTTGTGAATCACTAATCTATTGCCTTAATAAGCTTTGTATTCTTATGTATGTCATTTCTATAACTTTGTGTCTATGAAATAATATATGGTGATTTAATATGAATGATTTTGTTCTATATATCATCCTTGTATAACATTTAATAAGGAACTATTTTGCTATCTATATTTCCTGGGAATGTTGTTATGTTCTACGTTTTCTCTCACTTAGTTATTTTGTTCCTTTTTATTAATGATGTAACTTTGCATTAAAACACTTTCATGATATCAGAGTTCCTCATTAAAATAGAAATTTGTAGATTTGTAAATAGTTTTTTTTGCTTGCTTTCAATAAGGGCACCTCACCCATTAAAGAGGAGGGACTTTCTATCCCCTGACTATTGCTTTCATTAAAGTTCTAATTTGACAACCAACATGCACACATCCAAATTAGATTAGCATCATAAAGGGCTTGAAATTCTTCCTGCATCCAAACAAGTGTGTGATACCTCTAATTCCTTTTAGATGCGTAAGCAACCAGCCACTCATACAGTTTCTACTGAGAAGATGGAAAAGAACCTATCATACAAACAGTCATATGAATTATGATCTACCCATGCACGAACGTCAAACTCAAATATAGTGTTGAACCTATGAGCATACTCTTATTCTAGATATTTTATCCATTCCTCAATACTTTCTAAGGTCAACCGATACTTCTTCATCATGAACCATCCTGAAAACAGCTGAAAAAGAGGTCCTAGCAACGGAACCAATGATGCATCCTAGAATCTTCCACGAATAATCCAAGTGCGCTGACACATCACCCAGCCTAAGCTAAGCACTCACCTGAAGAACGCAAAGGTACCATGTCCCTCTTTAGATTTTCTTGTGTAGGATGTTGAGCGTGATGAAGATAAAGCATATTGAGATCCATAATCAGCATACATGTTCCACAGTGCATAACCAGATCTAGATTTTAGATAATCATGAATTAAACATTAACTTTGATAAGATTAACCATATAAGAACCAGTTATAGTCATGTTTAACACCTTTATCCATCCAATATATTCCATTACATTAAACACAGTAAAACATAGAATATTTTTACACCATATAGCATTACCATAAGTTATGTGTGCATTAGATCGAGAAGCATAACTCTACAATAACTCTGTCTCTCTAAACTACACAGTTCACTACTTATTTAAAGGGGGTGGGGACTTTCCCTTCACCACTTACAAACTTCCCAAAATAGGTTGCATGCTGAAAATAGCCATTTGACATTACAGTAACATGCACATGTGCAAATGGGATAATAATAGACATCCTACAGTTAACTATAAGTATTCATCCTATTATTATCTCAAAATAATGCATGGCGCTTATCAAACACTTGTTCCTAAAATAAAATTTGTGTGTCACGCAAGTCTCCATCCCTATGTGTGCTCTGCACGCTATCTCCAAAAATACCTTGCATCCATGAAAATGGCTAAGTCTCGAATCAACTTGATCTGGTTCATGTTTCATTTCCTATCCTTCCACGCCTTTCAAATGCATCTTGTTCCTGCGTGTGAATCTTTTGTGTGCCTTCTCCTTATGAACAATATGTCTACTCAATAACTCCTCATGCATAGTAGTCTCCCACTCTGGTTGAGTAATAGCCTTAGAAAAGTGAATAGGATCATCTAAAATAACATGACTAAGAAGAGTCATACCATAAATTTATGAGTGAGTCTGTCTAGGTAATGAAGTATCACCAACCATAGGACCAGCTGAATGCAAAATGGATTTGGCCCATTTGGACATAGTGTGAGAACCATTTGGTAGAGTGAGGAGGAGGTTGTACATGTGCATTGACTACGTCCTCATCATCAACATCTTGGCAAAGACATATCAAAAGAAGGAGAATTATGAGAAATAAAGGATGGAGTTCTAGGAGATGAAGTCTCCACAGAAGAATCACTCTCATCAAAATGAACATCCCACTGAAATAAAACATCATTAGTGATGGGGTCATGAAGGAGATAAGCCTTAATAGTCTCACAATAGCAAAAAAAAATCGGTGATTGGATTTTCTTATTCATATAATTTAGTTTAATCATCAAGAACAAATTCTCATGCCTTACTTCCAATACACGAAAATAAGAAATATCAACCGTTTTTCTCTAGACCAAACTTGTGTATGAGTCTTATTCCACAAAGCCTTATGTATGATTCAGTTCTGAATGTAGTTTGCACAATTAATTGCCTCATCCCAATGTCAAGTATCCATCTCCTTGGAATGAATCATGTAATTTTGCATCTCCTTTAAAGTATGATTCTTCCTCTCAGCCACACCATTTGTATTAAGGAGTATAGGGCACGGTTAAATGATGCATAATCTCATACTCAATACAAAAATCCTTGAATACATTACTAATATATTCCTCCCATTATCATTACGTATAATATTGAGTGGAAGAGATGATTGCTTCTCTAAAATAGCCTTAAAGGATTTGAAATTCTCAAAAATGATCACTTTTGTACTTAAGGAAATATACCCAAGTCCGGCAAGAGAAGTCATCAATAAGAGTGAGTACATATTTGGCTCCAGAATAAGAATGCGTGGGAAAGGTGAGAAGATCACTATGTACTAACTCTAGAGGAGCTTGTGATCTAGTGGTGTTGCCCTTTTGAAAAGGGTCTTGATATTGTTTTCCAATCATACATCTAGGACATACTCCATCAGTGCAAGAAATCTTTTAAAGACCAAGAACTATATACTTTGTACTCATCTTCTATAAGTATTTGTAATTTAAGTGGCCAAATCTCTCATGCCACAATTTTCTCACTGAATCAACATGATCAATCAAAAAATAACCTATATAGGGACTCCAAATATCTCAAAATGATAGAGATGAGAACTATGATCAGCAACACATGTAGCCACTACATCATGAGGATATTTTATTTCTTTGATTACAACTTTATGTGGAGTAAATTCCACAGTTTTTCTAGTGCCTGAATTAAAAATTTGATAGATGGACAACAAATTAGAATTAATTTTGGGAACAAGGATTACATCAAGTAATACAACCATCCTTATTTGAAAATTTCCTTTCCCCAAAACATCAATTCGAGAAGAGTTACCAACTTTAATATGTCAAGTGTTGCAATTAGAAACTAAAGATACAAGATATCGAGAATGTGTGAGGTGATGAGAAAGCCCATGAATCAATGATCTAATTATCATGAGATGCAGATATAATCTTGAGAAGAAATAAGTTTCCCTTTTCCTGATGAAGAAGAAGTGGGAATAAAAAAAATCTTATGTTGCTTAACTACTTCCTCCAAGGATTTCAATCTTCTTGAAACATCTATTCTTTGAATGATTTGTGCCACCACAAAAGGTACAAGGTCCATAGGTCTTCTTCTATTTGGATTTTACTTTTGGATTAGGATACTTGAAATAGATTGAGTGGACTTAAAAGATGGATTAGGATCAAAATATTGAGAGGGAGGAGGTCTATTTATTGATTTGGTTGAGGGAAAAGTATTTGTTTTAGGATTAGTTTTGCCTTTGGAAGAGCTAGAAACAAGAGCATGAGAGCTACTAAGAAAGGGCATCTAGGGACATTAATTTGGTTTTCTCCCTAGTAAGATGATCACAAAAATCTCAAAAGTAGGCCATTTGAATTTGGTCACCAAGGGCATCTATAACCGAATAAAAGGTAGAGGAAAAGACACTAAAAGGACCCTTCAACTTAGAGAGTATAAGAAATATAACTTCTTTATCAGTTTTAGTTTTTCCTCCTACTTGTAATTCTAAGTGAATAGACTTAAACTTGGACAAAAATTCTTCTATAGTGGCAAAATCAGATGGAAAAAGGGAAGATAATTTTGTAGTTGCAACAATCTGAATTCATTCACCTTACCAAAGAGTTCGACAAACTTGTCCTATGCTTCCTTAGCTGTGTTAAGGTCAAAAAGGTGACACATCAAGATGTCGGAAATGTTTAACCCGATCAAACCAAGAGCCTCATCCTTATTGCACTCGATCAAGTAGTGGTCTTTGTCAAAATTGAAGGTTGGACTATTATCCAGCACCACGCGGCATAGGCCTTTTGACTGCAATAATTTTTGCATATTTGGTTTCCAGATATTATAATTGGAAGTATTAAGTGGCTCAAAAAAACGTGACTCCATAAGATAAAATGAGGACATGAATGGGCCTAGATGGACATTAGGTACCACTGAAAATGCATCCCAAGGCATGACAAGAGGACCCTCCTGAAAATTTCAAAAAAATAACCCCCCTAAATTACAATAAAAACTAAGCCAATAGAACGAGAACAAAAAATAAGTCACTTTTGCAAAACATGGTACTCAAATCCGAGCTACTATGCAAAAGTTATTAACATATCAGTTTCCCATAAAACAAGGCTCAAATTAATTAAAAAGGCTAAACAAATAAAAAAATCATTAAGACAGAGGGAAAAGTGGTCGTGTGACCACTCATTGGAACTAGGAGGAAACAAGGATCTCAAATCCGGTCTCAATTTATAAATAACCCACCAAAAAGGTATTAATTGGCCAAAAATAGAAAATGACCCCCAGAAGGCAATTATTTTTCAAAAATTATAGAAAAAAAAAACTATACTCTAATGAAAAAATTAAAATAAATCAGCCAATCGGAACGGGCTGTTTGTATGCATATTTATGGGTGAGAGAATACTCACACATATGGAAGATTTAGAAGATTTAGACGAGTTTCTTCACATCATCGGTCCACTAAACTGGAAAATGAAATTATTTGTTGTTTATATGCACATATCTGGTTTTTTCTTAAATGGTTGTTATTCCCCTTTAAATCTTATTTTTTATGGCTCTTCTACAAGCATGTTTCCCTTGCCATTGATGTCCACAACCACCATTCAAAATAAAATATTCATTCGCATATCTTCCCACTCAAATTTGCAGAAAAGAGACTGTTTGGGATTTTATAAAAAACCTTCATGCTGACTACCAGACTGCAAATTTTCAATATCAAAATAGAAAAAAAAGAAAAAGAAAGGGTGCATAATCACACTAAGACCATCAAATTTCATATCCAATATGGAGAATGGTTTTTTTATTCTCCTCATGCAAAAGAAGAGGAGCCTACCGCAAAAGAACAGATCTTCAAAACAAAAGAAAATATATTCACAACCTACCACTCCACATGAAATTTTTTGAGAAATTTTTGCTAAAAGAGTGAAGGATCCTTCCAAAAAACTAGTAGTTCTATGATTCCATGAAAGGAAAAAGAACACAATGAAGATCTAGTTTGAAGACATCTCCTTCAAAGAAGCGAAGTATACAGATCTACAAAAAAAAGAATATTATTATTAATCAGAAGTTCTCTCACACACAATCCTCAATGATTGGTTCATGCTAAAAAATAGGAAAGAGAGAGGAGAGAATAACCATTTAGGGAAGACTCTAAAATAGGATATTTCTAGAGAAACCTAGAGAAGAAATTTCTAGAGAGAGAATTCTAGAAAGTTAGAGAAAGTGCAACTCATCATGAGTTATGACACAAAAGACAAAATAGAATGTGCACCCTAATTAATTATTAAATAGTAATTAGATATTAATATCTATTATAACACGCATATAAAATCATCCAAACAATTTATTGGAATAACAAGGATAAATGCGCGCATAATATCACAAAATAAAGAAAACTAGATATAACTAAATTAATTAATCATTATGCCACAAGTTCATGTTTGTGATGGTGGCTTTCAGCAATGTTCCCTGAAAATACATAGACATGGTTTACAATAGTCTTATCAAAATACACAAGATGAGTTGTTATGAAATCAATTTATATAACTTATCACACCCCTAAGCTTAAAATATTGAATGTCCTCATTTAAGGGCTTCATATCTTCTCTGTTGGAAACTCCACTCTTTATTGAATTCAATGGGTGTGTTTGTGCCCACTTCTTCTGATAAGAAATACCCACCATTCCTCATGAATTTGTCCCAAACTCTATCTTTAATCTTTTGATTGATCTATAAGTTTCCTATCCATGGTGGAAGTGGAAACTGAAATATTAGAGGATGATAACCGATAGGAAACCACTCATCCTCACATTCATTAGCTATTTCAATGTCCTTATTCACCCTGCGGAAAGTTGGAAGTATGTTTGGATAGGAATGCATCTCTTTCCTCTACAGTGCAAGGGATAACTCATTCCATCTGATTCAACATGCATGTACAACATAAATTTCATGTTCCCTGATCGTGTTCCTTACTTTTGCATGGGATTCCACTCTCATTTTCAACACTTCATTTTTTATTGCATCCACTTCCATATAATTGTCATATTGCCCAACAATTTCATCTGTGATTTTTGTTTCATCTATGATATACAATGGTTAAAAATTATCCAAATGTTGATATTCCTCTATTGGCCTATCTCTTTCCAGCTCATTTGAAAAACAAGAACGAAGTTCCTTTACCAGTACATCCCCAATATACATAATTGGGATCCAATCCTTGTCATATGGAAGAGAAACATTATGCAAATAAAGTTCACACATCAAATTTTAGAGTTCATGTGTATGGTTCCGATACAAAGTAAAGAATTTTCTTGTTGACCCAATCTCGTATACGATATCAGAATTGATGCAAATAAACTTATGGTGTAACACCCTTTCTTTTAAATATATTACGTTGAAAATTTATGGAGGCCTGTATTTTAATGTTTCCAATGCTACTTGCACTGTGTCCTCTTGTTTTTGTTTCAACCTCTTAATCTCTTTGTCTTTGTTTTCCATTTCTTTCTTATGTTGGGAGATGAGGTCTTCTTTTTCCTTGTCCCATTTTCTCGTAATACTGTCAGTATAGGCTTCCAATTATAGCATCATATTGTAAATATTTTTCCCCATAGTCTGTATTCCCATCTCACTACAAAATGGTTTTTTAGGTGCCCTGATGATTTCATGAATAATAACTTGGGGGTGCATTTGTTCTAAATTTTCTTTTGGAAGACTATTAGTTTGTTCTTGTTGAACTACCTCCTCAATGATTTGTCCATTGATATCCTTTGCAGTTATTTGTTCTTGGTCATTTCCTCCTTTCATCATCCCTGCTACTTTCCTTTCTTCCTAATTCCCTACTTCATGAATTTTCTCCTCATACTTACCTTTCTCTGCTTACCCTGTCATTTTTTGTTCATGATACTTTGGCGCTTGAGTTACTTTGGGAACAATATGTCTAGCCTCTTCATGCAGTGGTTCAAGCTCATATTCCAAATCATTATCCAGTGATATGGGTTCAGATTGTCTGGGACTAGAGTTTTTTTGTCCTCTTTTTCCTAAGCCTATGGGAGCTTCTAGTTTGTCTAGGAGAAGAATGCGTAGATTTAATTTTTGTTTTGCAAGTGGAGGTTTAAGGGGAGGAGAATTCCAACAAGGTTTTAGCAACAAATATCCTTTCTGGTTAAATAGGCACAGGGGTTTCTTCAATGGCAGGTAGACTTTCAGTATTTTTGGGTTCTAGAGGTTGGGAAGAGGATGGTATAACCTTTGGCATGTGTGCAGAAGAAATTTTAGTGCTCTTTCTTATTTTTCCCTTATTTCCCAACAAAGTTTAAATTTTTCTTACCCTTATAAATTCATCCCATGGTATTTTAGGGTGCTCCCTCTAAAAATAATGTTGGACCATTAGGGTTATGAGACAGTGTTGCCCTACCCCTTTGAACTTCTTTGCTAATTTTCCAGAGCATTTCATGCAAGAAATTTGGGACATTTACTTGACTATTATTCTTCAAATGATTCAATAGTTTGAAATGAACTATTTTTAATCATGAATACCTCCCTCCAAAATTAAATTATTGAATAAAAAATTTGGCAACGTGTGCCCATGAGGCTTTGAGTGATGTTCTAAATGTACCTTGTCAGTTTGAGATGAATTCATCATTAGGGTATACAAACTCTCTTCTTGTTGTCTCTGGGTTGGATTTATCTATAAATGTCTCTCCTTGAGTAGGTATACCAGTAACCTCTTCCAAAACTTCATCACTTACTCTTATGGTTAACCCTTTTACTCTTGCCTCACCGTATGTGAGGGTGTTTGCAAATTTTGTTACAATTACCTCATTAAAACCCTAAAACATGTTGATATACTTCATCTAGGCATGATTCTAAAAATACCAGAAAATTTCAGGATGATTTAGGAGTCGTAAGTTCACAGAATGTTCATGTCTGATCAAATCACCTCCCATGGTGGATATGCAGCTTCTCCCTAGCTCAGTACGCAATAACACAACTTTCATTTGAAATAATTTTGTACAATTGAGTTATATTGATGGATTTTCATCACTTGAACTTTATTGTTGAGGGAACAAATAATTCGTGTAGAGGTTACTAATCATTAATGGATGTGGTAACATATAGCATATGAAGCAAAGTGATGTGACAACATTGGCTTATGTGGAAGGGTAAAGTGGACACATCATAGCTTGAAAGATGGCAGTATTTTAATGTGGCACATGCATTATGACTCGACATAAATCCTAATTAAATATAATTAATCTAATCATACTTTATTAAAGTGATAGATTGATGCACTTATCTCATTGTTTTCTTACAATGATGAATGTGCATGCTTTATTAACTAGATTCTTGACTGCATGCGAGTGCTCTATGACTTTGCAAACATGGTTTAATTTGTGTTGACTGCTCGTTACTACAAACGGGTGATTCCCGGAGAAAGAACTCCAATTGGTTGGGGTTTCAATCATTCCTTGGATATCTTCCACATTTTTATGCTTCCTTGATTTATGTTATGCAACCATGATTTCTGCCAGATGCTACAAACAAACAGGGCTTATTTTCTGTGGCTACAAATGGAACTTTTAGTCATTTTACTCTCTCCTTGTAATGGAGATCATGCCTTTCTGCAATCATCTGTTAATAAGACTTGCGAAACAAAAAACTTGTAAAGAAAATGGGTTAGCAAAGTGTTGATGATCACCCAAAAAGTTAGATCACAACATTTTTATCTAGCCTTGAAATATTCAGTGATTTGAATGCTCCAAGACTATTGACATCTCATCAATCCTCTGCAATCCCAAAGGTGAGCCAACAATATCAACCTCTGAGGTTATGTTTGATGTAAATTTATCCATTCTTCTCATATCTCCCCTGAATAATTCTATGAATGAGCCTTTATCAACTAGCTTCTTGTACAATCTTAACTTGTGGCCATTCTCCAACAACTTGAATCTCACATGATTAATATTAGTAAGCTTCACATCTCCATTAGGGAATATAATCTCTATTTCATAAGGGCCTAGCCATGTTGTTCTGAGCTTTCCTACGTGATCTTTGTATTTTGAGTCAAACAGAAGTGCCTAGTCACCTTCCTGGAACTGTCTTGTCTTGATATAAAATTCATGTCATTTGATTCATTTTTTTTGCACTACCTTTGTGTTATGAACTGTTTGCTTCCTCAATTCATCCAACTCGTTGAGTTAGATAATTATTTTTCTCTAAGATTATGATAAATCTATGCCCAACTCAAGAGCAATCCTCAATGTTTTATGATCAAATTCTATTGGAAAAACAACAATCTTGCCATATAATAATTCAAATGGGGTGAAGCCAGTTGTGGTCTTCCATGTTGTGTTGAATTCCCATACTGCTTCTGGAAGCCTATTTTCCTAGTATTTTCTATGGAGTTCTATATTATTTGTCAATATGGCTTCTATATTTCTATTTTTGACCTCTACTTGGCCATTAGACTGGTGATGGTATGGTGTAGTATTCTTATGGCTGATTTCATATTCTCTAACCAAATCACTAATTACATCAACAATAAAATGTGTACCTTGGTCTGTTACAATCTCCCTTGGGACTCCATATCTAGTAAAGATGTTCTCATATAATAATTTATCTACCTTCTTGCTTTTTTGGTTTAGAAATACTTTTACTTTTGTCCACTTGGTTATGTAGTCTATACATGCCAGGATATATTCTTTTTGCTAAGATGGAGGATCTATTGGGCCAAAAAAATATAAGCCCCACTTATCAAAATTTTGCATAACCAATTGATTTTGCAATGGCATATCATCAGAATTAGTGGGCTTACCCATTCTCTGGCATTTGTCACATCTCTTAGTGTATAGTGTTACATTCTTGTGTAATTTTGGCCAATACTAACCAATAGTCAACACCTTCTACAATGTTCTCTTTGCAGTAAAATGCCCTCCACAAGGTTCATTGTGGCAGGCTCTAAGGACATAAAATACTTCATCATCATCTATACACCTTCTCATTACTTGATCTTGACTTGTATGAAAGAGAAATCCAGCTATCCAAGAAAAGAGTAAAATCTTTTCAACTAAATATCTTTTCTCAGAAGATGAAAAATGTGGAGATGTTTTACCTAAGACTAAGTAGTTGGATATATCTACATACCATGGTGTTCTTGTAGAAATAACAAACAAGTGCTCATCTAGAAATGAATAGTCAACTAATTTCTCTTCATTTTTGGTCTACATCCTTGAGTGGAATTTTCTTACCACAGTATCTTTTCCAGGTTTGTCCACTATGGTGACATCAAATTCTTGCAAGAGGAGCAGCCAATTTATGATTCTGGTGCTTACTATTGGTTTGTTTACTAAATACTTGATTGCAACATGATCAGTGTGAATGACTACTAAATATCCTATGATATAATCTCTAAATTTATTTTTAGAATATACAACTGCTAAGATTTTTTTTTTGTAACTATATACTGTAATTTTGCATGTTACAAATTATTGTTGATATAGTATATTACATAGTTCAGTCTTCCATATTTTTGTCCTAGGAAAAATCCAATAACATGATCTGATGCATTGGTGTGGATGTGAAAAGCTAGGTTCCAATCAAGTCCTCTTAATACAGGAGGAGTAGTTAACATCTTCTTTAAATTTTGAAATGCACTTTCACATCTCTCAGTCTACACAAAATCAACATCCTTTCCTAACAATACAAAAAGTGGCACTACAATTTTGTTGAATTCTTGTATGAACCTTTTGTAATATCCATCATGGCCTAAAAACCTTCTAACATATTTATGTTTTCTTGGTGTGGTCACGTTGACTATGGCAGACACTTTGGTTGGATCTACTTGAATTCTTTCTAAGGAAAGGTAGTGCCCCAACACTATACCTTATGACATCATCATATAGCAATTATCATTGCTCAAGGAAAAATTGTGATCCTTGCATCTTCTCAAGACCTTATCCATATTTTTTATAGCCTCCTCAAAATTATTGTCATGTATAGTGAAGTCATCCATATAGACTTCCATGCAGTCATTTGTCAAACAAGAGAAGATACTCAGGAATGCCCTCTGGAATTTGGCGAGTGCATTACACAAGCCAAATGGAAGAAATGAATAGGAAAATTTCCCCCATATACATGTGAATGTATTCTTATCTTGCTCCTCTGGTGAAATATGGATTTTGATTGTAGTCATTGTATCCGTCAAGAAATGAGAATTACTTTTTACCAGCTAGGGTATCAAGCACCTAATCAATGAAGGGAAATGGAAAGTGGTCTTTCTTTGTGACTGATTTCAGCTCTCTGTAATCCACATAGATTATTCATTTCCCATTCTTCTTTGGTATAATTACTAGGGGTGATAGCCACTAGCTGTCTGATATGGGGTATATGAATCCAACATCTAGCAACTTCTGTAGTTCATCCTTCACAATTTATCTTAATGTTGGGTTCACGCGTCTTTATGGATGTCTGATTGATTTACAATCTTCTTTGATGTAGATTTTATGAGTACAAATCCTAGGATGAATTTTACACATATCACTATAATACCAAGCAAATGTTGTTTTATGTTTTTGAAGATGAGTAATCAACAATTGCTCATGTTGTTTATTCAACATCTTGCTTACATTTAGTGGCCTCCTTGATGTTATTTCTACATGCTTTAGAGGTCCAACATTGAACACATATTGCTACTAATAGAATTTAATATACAGTCGTGAGGAATAAGTTGGTGAAAAATACAATTCTTACTTGGATTATTCATAGTGCTTTGCTACATGTTTCACCATTTTCTTTACCTTTTCGAAATGACAAAATAGATAAGGGTAAGGGCCAAGGAGGAATACCTATTAAATGATTGGTCGGTTGATGGTTGTTGCGTGCATTCTAACTTCTTGATCCACAGCTGAATGTGAGAGCTTCATTTTGGCTAGGAGGAACTACCTGTAATAGAAAACAAGACCACAAAAATATAGTTAAATGATATATGACAGTGGACTTCCTAGCGTATGCTAGTTTTGGGAAGTGTGATACTTCCTAGATGGCTGTCAATCCACTATTTAAAAAAAGTTAATGCGAGAAATAAACAAGGTCCTACTGTAGTTGATATGATTTAGGTATCTCATTCAAATACAATAAGCAAATCCAATCACAACAGGCTAGGCTATAGTTGGATCTGAGAGGTGAGGGGTCTGTCAAGGTTCTAGGACTAGTCAGGGTCAGATTTCTGGGTTATTTAGGTCAACTGGTAGGGTGGTTGTTGGGTTTGTTCTTGGTCAAGGTGTAAAACACAGAGACCAATGTCGGCTAAATGTGACCGATGCCAGTTTAGGTAGAACTGACGACAGGTTATGGGTAACCGACGTCGGTATGGTCGGGGTGAAAGAAACTCAAAATAGGTTAAATGGTAGGGGTGATATGAGGTTGAATAAAGTTTTGGGTGAGTGAATGGGGGGTCTGTGGAGATCTTAGGTATGCTCAGAAAGTATACAACAGGTGAGAATAGGTGATTTGGTGATGTGGGTGAAGGGATATTTGGATTTACAAGCAAGTGGGTGATGAAGCAATAAGCATGCAAAGAATAGATTAATAACAGGAGTAATAAAGATTACTAACTAAAATAAACTATACTGATTAGGGCCATACTTACTGTGTTAAGGATATGATGGTTGAGTGATGGAGGTGGTTGATCGGAGAATACATGTATGGTCCTGTAGTGGTGCTTTCCCGGAGTGCTCCCGTGAATACAATGGCTCTCTGATTGATGTTGGTGATGGCTCTGGATGGTTGGATGTGTAAAAGGATGCTTGTTTTGCTTGCATGTAGCTCTGGTCTCCTTTGTTGATCTCAGAAAATGTGCCAACCTCGAAATAAGGTTACCAAAGGGAATAAAAGGTAACCGATGATAACGTTCTGGGTTGACCGGCATTAGTTTAGGGGTGACTGGCATCGGTTAGGGTGGGATTCCCTAGGTTTACTAAAAATGGGAGATCATGGCAATGATTTCCTGCCAGATCTCTCTATTCATCCGGGCCAGAGTGGGAGTTACCTTTTCTTATGCGGGAATGTGGTTAGAGGGGATGTAGGCTTTGATTTTTAGGGTTTAGTTAGGTCTTAGTTAGTTATGGCAACATACTAAGAATAGACTTAGGGTGAGGTGGCTAAGGTGAGGTGTATAGGTGAGGTGGTGGTGTGGGAATTATCTTAATTAGGATAATTAAATAATAAATATTGTGAGGACATGGATTAATTTAATTAAATTAATATTAGTGTGGGGTGTAAGGGGCCATGGTTAGGTGAGTGTGTTCAAGTTGATTATTTAACGAAGGGGTGAAGGAGCGTGTGACCCAATTTTGGTGTCTACATTTTTCCCCTTTTTGTTGCGTAGCTTGTATTGGTAAGCGACGTTGATAAAAAATAAGATGTGGTTGTCCCATGTGTGGGTGAAGGTGATCCCCCTCAAACTAGGAATTGATGAGGCAGAAGGTAGAATCAGTGAGTGGTTTGATAAAAGGTGAATGTGATGAAGAGGAAGGTGGACAATGGGGGTAAAGGGGTAAAGGTCCAATCGGGTAATCTAGGTAATGGGTCAGGGTCAAAGGTAGTAATAGTCAAACATGCACGCACACGTATAAACTGCAGCATGGTACCAGGTTGAAGAGCATGCAAACTCTACATTGTCTAAGGTTGATAGGTTTATCCAAACAAGGTTGAGGTGATTCTGGTATCCAAGGTATAGGATATGGTGTGGAAGCACTTCGCAGGTCAGGTGCAGGAATGTTTAGGTATGTTCCGGTACACCAAAGGTTGGGTCAGGATAAATAGTCACAGCAAGAGGCAAGGTAAGGTCATTAGGTCAAACAACATGGGTAACAGTGTCGCAAGGTATAGTGAGCACATGAGTTCACAGGTCACTAGACAATGTTCCAGGTCTAAGTAGCTAGGTCACGGCATGGGTAGGGTCGAGGTATGGGTAAAATAACAAGTCCCAAAATGTAATTAAGGACAAGTATAGGTAAGGTAGGCATGGAGGTTGGTTGTAATAAGGGTGGGTAAGGTCAAACGGTGGTTAGGTTGGGTAAGTGGGGACAACAATGGGGAATGGGAACAAATATGACAGGTAACCGATGTCGGTCATACATAACCAAGGACGGTCGAGGTAAGCCAATCATGGTTTATGGGGGAAGATGACCGATGTCCAATCTTGGTATAACTGACCATGGTGAGCTAGGGCACAGGACCGAAGTCAATTTAGTTATAACCGGCATTCGTCAGGTCGACGTGGGTATATAAAAAGAAAAATCCGTATAATACGGATTCATTTGTACATTTTGGCTTTTGTGAAAATGACAGAGCGTTGAATGAGTTGTGCATTGTCAGGAGAAAAAGATGAGGGACAATATCCTACTGAGGTGGAGGGATCCGGTTGGTTAGAGGAGCCAGGTAAATGGGTTCACGAGCACAGGTAGATCGATTGTGATTGGGTGGAGAGCAGGAGGATTGGATTTGGTGAGTGGACATGGCAGAGGTGGGAGAGGGATCAGGTGGACCACTAGTGCAATGGCCCAATGTGCCACCATGGAGATGGTAGCGTGATGAGGTAAGATTCAATCTCTTGTATTGGTTTTGGAGGTAGATTGGGTAGATAGGTTAGGGAGGGAAAATGGGTTTTTTGGGGGAAAAGGGAATTTGAATTGGGGAAGGCAAATTGGGTAGAATAGGAATGGGTAGAGGTGTGGTTAGGTGTACAAGGGATGGGGAAGGAGATGAGGGTAGAGGTAGGTAGGAATGGGTGAGAAGAAGGTAGTGTTTTTTAGGGAAAAAGGGGTTTGGGTGTCACAGATTTTGTGACAGTGACCGGCATCGGTCAAGGGGTGGCCAACGTCGGTGGTGTCGAACCGGTACCGGTCACAGATAAGGTGACCGATGCCAGTGTGGGATAGACCATGGTCGGTTATAAGTAACTGGTACCAGGTCAACATGTGGGGAAAAAGGGGCCAACATAGCTCTATGTGATGGTTGGGTGAGATAGATAGTGGGCAAGGAAGATGTTGTTGATGAAATATAAAGCATGGGTAAGAGAGGTTGAAAGAGGTATGGTATGATCGATAGTGGGTGAGGGTTGGGGTGGGTAGATAGAATATGTGATAAGAAGGTAAGTGATGAGGGGGAAAAGAGGGAGGGTAATAAGTGTAGGTGAAGTGTCAAGAGTGATTGTGGGTATGATCAAGTTGTATTAATGTGATGTTTTGTTGGATGTAGGTGAGAGACTAGCTGCAGGATGTGAGATAGGGTGCCACCCTTGCTCGTGACAGTTCGAGGAGGTGTGACAGCTAAGGATTGGTTGCATGTTTTAGTAGTTGGCCTGATTGGGGTTAAGCACTACCGGCATGTAGTTCAGCAGCCTAGTTTGATGGTCGCCCTCATCAACAGATGGGATTCGGTGACCAACACATTCCATCTACCAATGGGTGAGATCACAATCACCCTAGAGGATGTATATAGGATCATGCAGTTACCTATAGTGGGGGCGCATGTATATTCGATCTCTTTAGAGGCATCTGAGGAGTTGATGCTGATAGTCTTTGGTGAGGGGTTGGTGGAGTTGAGGTTCTACAAGTGCCAGCCTGAGCTACAGAGAGATGTACTAATGCCCATCCAAAAGAGACGAGGCTTATTATGTTGTTGATGGAGGTAGTCTACTACTTTGCACTGCTAGATGCAGAGGGTGGGAGATTCCCACGATCACTGATGGGGGTCCTGCATGATATGGTGATAGACCAGACCCATTTTGCATGGGTGCCAACATTCCTAGTGTAGCTATACAGGGAGCTATGGGCATATGGGTGAGCTTCGGAGGTTCAGTTTGTGTTGCACTTTCCTATTACATTGTTGGGCATATGAGCACATTATGTGTGTGCACCTAGTTGGTATGCCCCAGGCTGATGCATTCGAGCCAAGTTTTGTTTGGGTGGGCTATAGGTGATGGGTGCCAGTTATTGGAGAGTGTCGAGCGGGTAGGGTGACGCATGATGTCACCTACTATAGGCAGGTTACTGGAGGGGTTGTTTGGTGTAGACATCATTTGGAGGCCCTATGTGGGTTATCCATCATATGGGAAGATGGCTATGGAGCTAGAATGGATTGCAGCTTCTCAGATGGATAGAGGGGAAATGTGCCAGAGAGCATGAGATGATACCCGTAGACCAGGTTAGGTGATAGTTTGGGCTGTTGCAGGATATACCTCCACCCTTCCCACAGTACAGGAGGGATGACGTGGAGAGGTCATTGCCTCTACCCCAAGTTGATAGTGCCTATAGGGCAGGAGGAGCAGGTGAGAGACCAAAGGATCAATGATGCGGGGTGACTGATAGATATAGACAGTGGTGGGCTGCACACCTACGAGTAGTACCGTCGAGGCCAGGGCAACTGGATTTAGCCACCATCACTGTTCAGAGGGACACCCTATAGGGGTAGGTAGCCACGTTGATTACATAGCTGGGGATGGTGTAGGGCTAGTTGACAGGTGCAGAGGCACAGGTGGCCACTTTACAGGCACAGGTGGCCAGTTTATAGGCCCAAATAGCATAGGGATAGGCACCTGCATATAGGGTGGTGATGGTGATGGGATACATGTGGCCACCCTATAGGTGCAGGTTACAGGTTTGCAGGCCAGTTGGCCACTGCACAGGCACAGGTTGTGAATCTTCAGTCCCAGATACAAGCAGGAGTAGATAGGGTCCCTCAGGACAGGCACAGGCACAAGGATAGGGTCAGAGGCCAATGGGGCCACCACAGACAGTACCCGTAGCCAGATTATGGGATGCCCTAGGTGAGACTAGGTATTATCAGGATATCTTGATGGTGGCAAGGGATAGATTTTATATCCTATGGAGAGTACAGGGCACAACAGCCTCGAGTGAGAGGACCAGGTCGTGGACCCATAGTGTGGAGAGTACAGGGGGCCAGCAAGCCTTGAGACAGGGTCAAGGTGAGGCCACCAGTTCACGGAGGCCAGCTCCAGGTGCAGTACCAGCAGGGACCTAGCCACGACCCATGATGGGTGGTGAGATGTTAGCAGGCCGCCATACAGGAGCCGAGGAGGAGGAGGAGACAGGGGAGACAGATATGGAGGATATCCAATAGGGTGATATCTGATAGCCGTATGTACCTCCATGTGTTGTATAGTTATTTATTTTTTATATATACCGGCCTGTGTGCCGAAGAGAGTGAGGATGTATATGAGAGTTGATTGATTTTGATCATATACCAGCCTACGTGCCAAAAATGGTGAGGATGCACATGAGGGTTTTTGAGATTTTTGGATTCATTTGTATCGGTGTACATATGTATGTATACAGTAGACATCATGATTTATAGATGATGATATTTATACTATGGATGGTGTGTTGTTGGAATTTCCATTATTATTTGTGTATGTGATGGAAACTAGGTGAATTAAGTATGATAGAGTCAGGGTTGTAGGCATGGATTATTCATTTCACAGGCATGGATTGAATCAGGTTGATTTAAGTATGATATGGAGTCAGGTCGTAGGCATGGATTGATTCAGGTTGTAGGCATGGATTGAGTCAGGTTGACTTAGGTATGATGAATTTTAGGTTGGTTTAGGTATGGTTGAATTGAGGTTGGTTAGAGTGAAGTTAGGTTGGTTTAGGTATGGTTGAGTTGAGGTTGGTTGAGGTTGGTTGAGTTTTTAACTCATTAATTTGTGTAATTAATGATGATGTGGGTCATGTTAAGATGTTTTGTAGGAAAATGTATGATAATGGTAAATAAATGGTAGACATAGATGAAATGAATGCATGAGTGATGATGGTAAAGATGTGAAGTAAGTTGTTGTTTGTTTGGTTTAATTTCCAATTATTGATATAAAAAGGAAACTAACTAGGGTAGAATGTGACTAGGAAAGGGGGGGAGGAATTGGTTAGGGTAGAGAGTGGCTGAGCTAACCTCCAAGGGCCCCATGCCCTCAGAGTTCTACCTACATAGTCTCATGAAAAGGGACCTCAGGCCGATGTAGTTCTCCCATAAGCTAGGGAAGATTAGGGTGAAATAGTGGAATGGTCAGATAGGTATTAGGCATGGGTGATGTAGGTCATAGGCATGATTGAGTTTAGGTTGTAGGTATGGTTGATTGATTTTTAAATACATGTGTCAAGGATCTGGTCCTATATAGGATAATCAATAGGTAATGAGGAAGGTGAATGGTAAGAAGTGGTAAAAGAGCTACTTAATTGATAAGAACCCTGATGAGTCTACCATACCTTAGATGGGCTTATGAACATAAGACCCTACAGGCCTTGCATAATGGACTATTTTAAGGGTGAAGAAAAGTCACAAGATCACAAAATGTCACATTTGCAGCAAGTCCCTTGAGTAACGAGGAATTTAGGTGGAGAAAAGACAAGGAGGTGAGAATGAGAGGCTTAGCGTAACTTAGTGTATGACGACGTGTATTTCGGAACAAGAAACCCAAAATCCAAAATAGGCAAGTCCATGACAAAAATTTCATCTTTTTCTTGATTTTTTTGTTTTTAATAGACTGATCGATGTGGGAAGTCTATATGGGATGAATATATTATCTCCTTGAGGTCTTCGTATGAAGCTGATCGATGCGGGAAGCTTCTGAATATTTATTACATTTTTGTAATGACCGTACATAGCTGTCCTTTGAGGGAGCAGTCTATTGATAGTGGTAGAATATGGAGAAGAGATGTCCCTTTTGAGGGAGTCATCTTTTTGCTGGAAGTTTGACTCAAGGAGTTGTATCCCTTTTTGTTTTTTTAGACATTTTAAGTCATGGACAAGATTATAGAGGATGATTAGGTTCTGGTTTTAGAAGACAAGATCATAGTACACAAAGATTAACTAGGAAAGAGGTGGTTTTGAGTGATGAATGACCATGGGATTCCATCTTGAAGAAGAAAAAAAGTATCCATGAGAATCATGCTATGAGCAGAGTCGTGGTACTCATATTGAAGACAAGGCTAAAAGGTGATGGGTAATCACATGATTCTTGTTTAATCGTGGATCCTCAAAATGGGTAATAATGGAAGGTGAACAGTGCTCAAGGGACGAGTGACCAATTGATAGAAAGTGATATAGGACTTGATATCAACAATAAAATGGTCAAAGATGCAAGGCATTAAGGGGCTCAGGTTTGGGTTTACCTTCGAGTGAAGACAAACGATAAGCACCTGATCCATAGGCATGGGTGACGATATAGGGTCCAAGCCAATTAGGAGAAAATTTTCCCCGTTTACTTTTCTCCTCTTTGGTTACATGTTGATTTTCCTTCAGGACGAGGTCACCAACTTGAAAGGTTCATTCGTGAACATGTTTGTCATAGGCACGTTTGATACATTTTTGGTAGATTTGAAGATGGTCCAAGGCATTGAGATGACATTCATCTAATAATTCAAGTTGCGCCAAATGATCCTAGCAAAATTCATCATCATTGAGCATGTCTTGTAGTGAGATGCGAAGGGATGGAATCTGGACTTCGAGAGGTAAGACTACCTCAGTACCATAGACCAGAGAAAAGGGGGTGGTAGCAGTCAAAGTGTGAATACTAGTGCGGTAAGCCCACAAGGTGAAAGGAATGTGCGTATGCCAATCCTTCCTAGTATCATTGACCACCTTCATAAGAATTTTTTTCAAGGTTTTATTGGTTGATTCGGCTTGACCATTGGTTTGCGGGTAATAAGGTGATGAGAAACTGAGTTGGATGCCAAAAGCATCACATAGTTTGCATAGGGTTTTGTTTTTGAATTGTTTTCCGTTATCTGTGATAATACGGTGAGGGACACCAAAGTGACAGATGATGTGATGGTTGATGAATTCACATATTTTCTCAGCTTTTGTGGAAATGAGGGGAATGACATTCTACCCATTTAGTGTAATATTCAGTAGCGGTTATGATCCATTGGTGGCGTTGTGAAGAATGGGGGTTGATCTCACTGACAAGATCCAAACCCCATTGAGAGAAAGGCCAAAGGTCTCACGTGACCTGTAAGGCATGACTAGGGGTGTGATGGAGATTAGCATGTTGCTGGAATTTTACGTAGTGTTTGACATAATCGCAACAGTCACGGTTTAGGGTTGGCTAAGTAATAGCCTAGGAAAAGAATGTGTTTAGTGACAGCGAGACCACTAAAGTGGCCTCCACAAATCCCATCATGGACTTCCTTAATGGTGTAAGGAATTTTAGAACTGGTAAGGCATCGCAAGAGAATGTTGTTGAAACCACATTTTTACAGAAGACCACCCATGATGACATAACGTGAGACACTTTTAAGGAAGGAATGTTGTCCATTACGAGTGAGATTGGTGGGTAAAATGGAGAGGGAAAGATAGTCTATGTATTGCTTATACCAAAGGTCACTCGGGTCAGGAGCAGCGGTTTTGATAGAGTAAACTTCACGAGGAAAATAAGAGGGTGATTGTAGTCTTTGTATGGTGACAAATATTTTAGAGTCAGTGAGTAGAAGCAGGTATCTGAGAAGCCAAGCAGGCCATGGTATCTGTAAATTTATTGGTAGAACGTGGGGTGGTTTGAAGGGCGTAACGGTCGAAGGTGGTCAAAAGTATGTCCACATGATGCTTATACTTTTGAAGTATCTCATTACGACACTGATATATACCATTGACTTGGTTTATGACCAACTAAGAATCACCAAAGATGTTGATTGACTTAACATCTAAGGCATAAGTAGCCTGAGACCCAATACAAGTGCTTTGTATTCAACAATATTGTTTGTACAATCAAAATCAAGTTTGAAAGACAAAGGCATAGGTTCACCATCAAGCGGAATGAGGATAACACCAGCCCCACCCCCATGCTGACACTTGGAGCCATCGAAGAAGAGTGTCATTTGGTAAGTGGGTTCATCTAGGGAAAGGGTAGCAATAGACTCATCTAGAAAGTCAAAGTTAGAGGGTTGATCCCTAGAAATAGGTGCATCGGCCAATTGGTCGGTGATATCTTGGCCCTTGATGGAATTTTGATGGATGAATTTGAGGTCGAGGTTAGCCAGAAGCATAAGCCAGCATGTGTACACGTTGATTTTGATAAGGTTTGGCATACATGTAGTGTAATGGGTCCATATTAGTAATGACAAAGGTTTTTTGGTTAAGTAGGTAATGGCGGAGTTTGGTGGCGATGAAAAATAAGGCTAGGAAAAGTTTTTTAGCGTGGGTATATCTAGTTTCGTAATCAAGAAGGGTACGGCTTATGTAATAAACCGCTTTCTCCTCGGTGTTGGTCATCGCGATGAGCAAGCATGACACCTAGAGAATGGTCAGTGGTGGAAATATATAGGTAGAAGGGCTGGTCATCCTTAGGAGGAATGAGCACTGGTGGTTGAAGGAGGTATTGTTTTAAGGCTTCAAAGGCTTTATGACATTCATCATCCCATTTGAATGAAACATCTTTCTTGAGAAGATGATGGAATGGTTGACAGCGGTCAGAAAGCTAAGAGATAAAACAACGAATGGATTGTAACTTACCTTGTAGGATTCAAAGTTGATGAAGATTAGTGGGTGAGGCATTTCCAGAATGGCCTTGACTTTAGCAAGATCGACTTCTATGCCACGCAAAGAAACGATGAAACCTAGGAGTTTCCCTGAAAGTACTACAAAGATGCATTTTTTTGGTTGAAGACGAACACAATATTTGATGAGGTGGTCAAAGATGACTTTAAGAATGGGTAGGTGTTCAGTTTGATGTTTGGATTTGGCAAGCAGATCATCTATGTAATCCTCCAATATGTGATGCATGATGTCATGGAAGATGTAAGTCATGGCCCACTGATATGTAGCACCAACATTTTTGAGACCAAAGGGCATGACTCGATAGCAGAAAGTCCCCCAAGGGGTGATGAAGGTAGTCTTGTGTTGATCCTTAGGAGCTAGTAATATTTGATTATAGCCCAAGAAACCATCCATGAGTGATAACATTTCATGGCCAGTAGTGAGATCAACTAGTTGCTCAATACCTGGTAGTGGGAAATCATCTTTGGGACTGGCGAGGTTGAGGTCACAGAAATCTATGCAAATGTGGAGTCCCCCTGTCACTTTCGTGATAGGAACGATGTTAGAAATCCATTGGGGATAATCAATGGGTAGAATGAAGGAAACTGAGAGAAGGTGTTAAATCTCTTCTTTGACTAGAAGAGCAATGCGAGGATGCATTTTCCGTAGCTTTTGTTTGATAGGTTTGGCATCAGGAATGGTTGCGATATTGTGAACCATGATTTTAGGATCAATACCAGGCATATCGGCATAGGACCAAGCAAATGCGTCACTATGGTCCCAAAGGAAAGAGGTGAAGGCTTCTTGTTTAGTAGCATCTAAAGATTGGCCGATCTTTAGAATGTGTGGGTCGTCTTTGGTATTAATGTTGATTTTGATGGTCAATTCATTCAGCATGGTTTGCATCTCGGAGGGTAATGACCGGTGAATATAAGATTCTTCTACACCAAGGTAGGTGAGGATGGACTCAACGTCCTGACATTGAATGACATTAATTGAAGGCGTATCATCATCGATCATGTCAGGATACAGGAATGGGAGAGAAAATGGAGCCTCGCCATCGCATTGATAGGTCAATGGTCCCAGGGAAAT